>CM031242.1:726283919-727695163 GCA_018340775.1 Taxus wallichiana var. yunnanensis | reverse complement strand
GCTACGTATTGCTGGCGCTTGAGAGGAAATCTCTATAGGGTAGCAACTGATTAACATTGTTATGATAGGGGATCCATTTCCAAGTTGGTTTGCAATGAGGCTGGCGAACTAGCACTCAAGCATTAATGTCTGCATGATGCTTTCTAGGTTTGAACACTAGCATACAAATTTCCATATAAACCGTCTGGTTGCAAGTCTGAGTCATGAGATTGAAAGTGCCCTTTCCTGATAGGCTCACAGAGGCTTTGGAGCTGCTGATGTAGGAGCATCCCTGGCAGAACAACTTGATCCTACATGTTTAAACTCATTTTGAGGTCTTGGTGATGACGACATACCAACCTGAGAACGCTAGTTTCATCTTGGGTGAAAGTTCCATGTGCGAATCATCTCTAGGTGACTGTGTTAGAGATCACTTTCTTTTTCTTGCGATGGCACATCATCAAACTCAAAATTGACTTACATTTTTTGGATTTCACTTATGTTTTCAAGAGGAATGTAGTGATGCTATTAAAATCCTTGCATGTATTCCTAAGGCAGCAACAGCATGATGATGTCTGCCTTGTGGTCTCATGGCAGCAGAACCTTACAAGGACCATAACTTTGTCATACAGACCCAAATTGAGTGCCATTTATTTATTGCCCATAATTTTTTGAGAGGAAGGCAATGGTGCCATTAGATTCATAAAGGTTTTTGATATCACCATGTTGAAGCCAATCTTGTGGTCTTGGGATGACAACTGCAAATAAACCATGCTCAACTTCTCTGTCATTTTGTTGTCCCCTCCAATCACAAAGGCTCTATCTTGAGAATAATTTTAAAGATAAAATGTCGTAAGGTTGTGGCAGAGATCCTGAGCTTAGCACATGCATGATCAACATGGTACATGGCACATCCAAAGCATAGCATAGATTATTCTGAACTCAACCAAGGAGAAGTAGCTCACTCCTCTTCTCTCATAAGAGCTACTGGTATTTGTAATGTATTTATTAGGTTAAATACTAGGAAAGAGTGTGAAGGTGTTAGTTGGCTATGAGCTGGCAAGATCAGATACTAAGGTGGCTAAATTTTTTGATGATAAAGGGGCGAAGCAGGCCGTGTCTTAGGGGATGTAATTAATAGATTTTGAATAGTATGAAAATATTGGAGTGTTTTCCTATTCAGCTTGTTTCTTAAGTATCCATTTCTGCAGTATTGATAAAGCTGGAAATTGTCTTACAATTGTGCCTGTGCACTCTGACCTGGCTGAGTGGTTGATGGTTGTTCAATTGATCCTCAGCCACGCCTTCTGCTGCAGCCTAAATTATCCTGCCAGCATATGTGCTGATCCATAGAACTTGTAACATTTCCAATAATCTTATGCAAATTGAAGAAGCGAAAGACTTCTCTTTTACAATGATCTTGAAAGGTTTGTCTGAGCCTCTGGAAGCAACCTTCTTCCCACAACGCTAGCTACTGGGGTTCTCTCCATTTAACATTTCAAACATCAAAAACTCTACCAATTTGCTAGTAAGTTTTTGTAACAGATCCTTTGAAGGGCTGCATAACATATCACAAGCTTCCTTGGTTTAGATGCCAGGTCTGGATGGATATCTATTCTGCCAAAGTTGCCCTTGTATCGACTCATCTCTTTTATTCACATCATTAATGCTAATATACCGATACAGCAGGGGGTGGGGCCCGAAACTGGCAATGAAATGTACTGGGTATGGGTACAGCCCGATATGGGGGATGGGATCGCGGCAGGGTACGGCAGGTAATTTCATGGTCCATTTTTGCTGTCAATACATGGAGAAACATACAGATAGGATACTTTTGAAGCTATACGTTTCATATAATATCTTTTCAACCGGAATCTTATTACTCCAAGGAATATTATATACATGTAGAATAGGTCCATATGATTTTTTATTAGATTTAAATACGTGGAAGAATATATCAATATTTATTATAGTAAATGATTTTATATATATTTTAAAATAGCATCTGGAAAATAGTTTATAAAATTTCTAATTATATACAATAATTCTTATATATATATATATATATATAAGGTTATTAAATTGCTTAATATTATATATAATATTTTGTACTATATATAATATAATAGTATTATAGTGTTACGATAGTATTATAATTAATATTCTTATGATGTCATTTTAATATTTATCATGCACTATATTATCCAAAATCGGATATTATTAATAATGTTAGTAAGTGAGGCAATATATCTATAGGGATATAATGATATAACGTTATTTATAATGTCGTATAATGTTGTAGCGTTATAAGTGTTAGAGCTTTATAAAATGTATAAGATTATTGTATGTATATAATGTAATAGTAATATAAAAAGTATAATGGTTATAAAGTTCACTATTATATCATTTGTAATACTTATAATACTATTATCTAATATATTTTAATTACAACGTTTGACGTTATTATATTTATAACATTCACTTATTTAGCTTATAACTTATAAGTTATCTACTTATCTTGTCTTTCATATGCATAATATGTGGTTAATAACTTAATTCCTATTTAGAAGGCTGAAATTTATATATTTTTAATTTTATATATTTTTTGTAATGCCGTATCTGGGGTCAATTTTTTTTTGCCATGTCCGCATAACGGATACTTCTAATTCGCACTGTATCCAAAACCTATCGGCTACTTAGCATTAATGAGGTGTAGATCACAGCTTGGGTGCACTGTATGGAAGGCCTGCCAAATTCAGTAGTGAACCATTGCCTTCTGCTTTGGTAATGGCGCTTCTTGTTGCTGTATCTGACGAAGTTTTAAAAACGAAAAATCCTTCAAAAACATAGATACCACAAGTCCAGAAATCCGGATCTGTTCGGGAAGGCAAAAAAATCCAAAAATCCGCAGCTCTTGGAAAAGTTTGATGCGGAATATATACATATTATATATGACTATAATTTATAAATATGCAAAATGACAAAATCCAGAGAAAAACATATAATAACATAATATAAAATGTTTAACTTTATATATGTAATATTAAATAATTTTTGAGGGTGTTGGGAGTCTTCTTATTGGAAAAAAAACTGATTTTTTTGTGGAAAAAGACAGGCCTGGCCCGGACTGAAATCTATCCAGGCTGGTTGAAAACTCCGGACCAGGCCTGATTTGTGCAGATCCTGCTGAATTTGGTAACTATGCTCAAAAGGCTAATAAAAGATGCTAAAACTGCAAACGGCCTTCTATAATGCATTTTAGCAGCAACAATTGAGGACATGGAGGTGAGAGTGTTGATTCACTCTTTTACTTCAAACTTTCACATTGGCTTTGCTCAACCTGCAATTCTTTTGATCTGTTTCCTTTGGCCTACTCTGCTTCTTTCTTTCATTTCATATATTTTTCATTGGCCTACACAACCTGCAATTTTTTTTGTAATCCATAGAATGCCCAACTTCCTTCCTTTTCCATGGTCTGGGGTGTGTAATTTGAAAGGTCTGAGAGTTTGTAATTTGCGCTGTAATTTTAATCTAATGTATAAATTTGTTTATAATTTAAAATTGATAATTATTATAATATATTTCTTAAAATTTATAATCTAGATTATATATTATATTTTAAATATTGTGTGTGTGTGCACGTATATATACTGTATCCATATCAGGGGGCCTTGAAAACTAGCTGCATAGTATCTGATATCGTATCTGTATCCACATCCACATCCGCATCCATATCCATGTAACTCTGTATTAAACAAATAATGAACTAGATATTTTTGGAATCTGTTTTCTTTGATTGTTCAAGATTTAGTGTTTACTCAAAATACTCTAGGTTGCTCATAAGATATGTTTCTTAGGTTTGTGTTTGGTGGTTTGATTTAATATTTTCAAGAATTTACCTGCTAATTTTTCCGTGACTTGCCTCAAATGTATTGTAGGGGGGATCATAAATAATACTCTCTCGCCCAACAATTCCAGATTGGTGTCGCGAACCTGCTTGGAGGTCTTTGATGGAAAGGTGTTGGTCAATTGATCCAGGACAAAGGCCTTCCTTTTCAGAGATTGCTACAGAACTACGGGCAATGGGTGAAGCAATGAATGTCAAATAATTGGGAGTCACGGCAATATGGTAACGAAAAAATGAATATCAGATAATGACGACAATATGCTACCAAGAATAAAAGCAAAGCTTCAAAGTAATAGCTTCAGCCTAATTCCAGACACGTTTGACTGCCTGGTAAGCTCAGTCCATCCAAAAATGAGATGAAAGCTTTTCTTGTTTCAAGCAATAGAAGAGCAAACTGAAGAATATTTGGCAGGGGAACCCCTTTGGATGCACTTGAGCGATTTTGAAACAAAAGCTTCAGCTTCTGAGTTTATCTTTGCATATACCAATACTTAAGGCCATATAATCGCTTTGGAAGTTATATGCTGCATATTCATGCCTAGTTCATATGAGATTTACAAAATAGCGTTAAAACATAAATATATCACCTGGTTTTGTTTCGTGGCACTTAGATGAGGTCTGCTCAGGTTTCTGTACAAGATAATAGTTTGTCCTGGTGTACTTTTACAAATGAAATTTACTTTGACACTTATCAGGGAGGAACATAATCGAATTCCCCACTTCAAGAGCATTTGTGGTTGCTGGTACAATTTGAGGTGAATCGGAGATTTATGCGATCTTGGTTTTATGGTTACAGGGGGAGAGGGAAACATAAATCTCAATTTCTCTGCACCCATAACAATGACGTGAAATGCTCACATATAGTATCTGATTCCTAGCTTAATAGTATTGCTGGATCAGAAGTTTTTGACACTTGATTTTTATGCCATAGTAATGATGTGAAAATTTGTTGAACAAAAAAACCATTGCATATGTATTTTACCAGCTTTAAAGGCAATTAATCTGCCTTGTTATATTAAATCAAGAAATCAAATAAAGCAGGTTAGAAGTTGAAACCAAAATTTTCTTTTACAGTCTTGCTGATGTTTTGTTGTAAAACGGATTTCTGTGATTTCTTAGAGGCTGAATTTGGGGCATATTTCTTATTGTGTAGCTTTTCTTTTTGAACTTGACGTGACCTTTTCCAAACATTATTCTTATTAAATTATCTTTCGTCAGAAATAGAATGGTGTGGTCTCATCTTAAATACGAATGTAGAGGAAAGCATGAACTGTTTGATTGGCATACTTTTTTGTCAAGCAATCTCTCCTAACATTGCTTTTATTGCATTGACAAACTTGTGGTGTCGCTCGGAAAGAAAATGTCAAAACATGCCAATATCCAAGTTATTTGCAAGTGCATTCAAGATGATGATAACAGGGGTGGATATAAAGATTTGTTTCTATGATGGAAGTCCTGAATATCAATCACTAACAATTTGAAGTATGACACCAGTGGCAAATTATGTTTTAAAGTTGATTTTATATTCCTTGCAACTGCTTAATAGCTAGGAAGTGCCTCAGTTTACGAAATGTATTCTGTCGGATAGGAACTTTAATTTGTCTGCAACACAGTGTATCCTTTGAACAAACACGGTAAGTTCTGCTATAGTATAACATTTTATAGTCTGAAAACATTTTGATCAATAATCATGGTTAACCCTCCTAGAGGATGAGGATACTAGAACTAATCATCAGACATCCTTAATTTGAGCTACTCAAGTGTGCACCTGCAACATTGGCAAGCACAAACTACACAAGAATAAGATCAATGGGAGCACCTGAAGATTGAAAACATCCAAACTTAAAAATTAGAGATCAATTTTTGTCAATTGAAGTAACTTTGATACCTTTTCATCTTGACACATTTTGGAGTGCTCTTTCTAAAAATAATGTTGAACGTGTGATATGTTTTTTGAACCAAGGCTAAAAATTAATAATTTACTGCATCATTAGAACATTTGCACAAAATAAAGCTATTCTACTAGTTGATATGGAGGTCTTCTAGATCACCACTGAACAGTTTAGACAAATAATAAATCTGAGTAACATAGAAACATGGCTACACAAAAATACCGTCATATTGAAAAAGTAGCATCCACAACTAAATTCCAGAAGAAAAGGAAATTAGTTATACATATCAATTGAAAATAACTGTGGCAGTAAACCACCCTAAAACCTCTGGTGAACAGACATTTATTTAAAATTTAATAAACAACATACGAAAGGATAAATCCAATATAGAAATCTAGCACATAAATCCAATAGCTAAACCAGGATCTGTGTGATCCATCAGCACATTGACTTAGCTTGCAAGATTCGCATCCTCATGTGAATTGTGGATTGTGAATGTTGAATTAGGGGTTCTGTCTACCAAGAGACAACCTCGTAAACAAGTATCCATGCAATTGCTTATTAAAATTGAAAATTGTTTTGTGGGAGATAGTTCCTCTCTCCAATATGTCTTGGATCCACTTGAACAATTGAGGAAATGGAGTTTAGAATTACCTCCTGCACAATCTTACATTCTGATACCATATAAACTTTCATGCAGTTTTGCACATCAGTATTGTGACCTACAATTGTTCTTCAAAGTTTCTGGAACAGTTTCCTTCAAAGTTTTGAGTTTCTGGAATCAGTTCCTATAACACTCAAGACTCGTTCTTTATGCCATGGGCTTCCATCCCTTTTGGTGGACTCATAGAGGCCTACAAGACTAAGAGAAGCATGCAGGATCGGTTGGGGCTGCTCTCCTTCCCCATGATGGAGTTAAACTAGGCGAGATGATGGTCAAATAAGACACATTGGGACATGTCCTTAATTTAGTCACCCATAAAACTGACATCATCATTACCGGATGAAAGCTGTGCCCTTCTTCAGTGTAGGTTCTGTCTAGCAAGAGCTAGGCCTCATAACATTGCTTTTTAAAATTGAAAATGGTTTTGTGCGATATAGTTCCTCTCTCCAATTTGTTTTGAATCCACTTGAACAATTGAGGAAATGGACTCTAGAATTACCTCCTGCACAATCTTATATTCTAATTCCATATAAACTGCCATGCAGTTTTGCACATCAACATCGTGACCTACAACTGACCTTCAAAGTTTGAGTTTCTGGAATAGATTCCTTCAAAGTTTTGAGTTTCTTTCACACTGGGACTCCTTTCTTCATGCCTTGGGCTTTCAATCCTGTTTGGTGGACTCATAGAGACCTAGAAGACAAAGAGAAGCATGTAGGAAAGGTTGGGGCTGCTCTCCTTCCCCATAATGGAATTAAACTAGGGTGAGATGATGCTCAGGCAAGACCTTATTTTACTTTCCCATTAATTGACATCATCATCTACATGATGAAAGACACACCCCTTCTCCTTGTGGGATTGGGGACCTCCAATAGAACTAAGAGCTCTTACTTCGATCACATTACCAATCTTATTCTTTAAACAGGCAATAAACACCAGCCACTATTAGTGTTAACAAAGAGCTTTTCATGACACAA
This sequence comes from Taxus wallichiana var. yunnanensis, assembly GCA_018340775.1. Taxonomy (NCBI): domain Eukaryota; kingdom Viridiplantae; phylum Streptophyta; class Pinopsida; order Cupressales; family Taxaceae; genus Taxus; species Taxus wallichiana. The sequence goes on along the minus strand of CM031242.1, from coordinate 727,687,744 downwards.
GACATCTTGCAAGGGATTGCAAAGCTAACAATGGATAAAGCTCAAAACAATCTTCATGCAAAACATTTAAGATGGGGAGTAGATATCTTTGCAAGGCAGTCAAAGAAATCTTTAATGAGGTATTCCAAAATGGCTACCCGATAGAGTGGACAACTAGCCTACCAATACATATATTTAAAAGTGAAGATGTAAATAGCCCCTCAAATTACTTGACTGTCATGGTCAATCCTCTTTTTGCAAAGCTGATTGGGAGTATGGTAAAGCACAAAATTCACAATTGGGCGAGAAGAAAAAGGAAATAGGGCAAAATGACAAACACGTTTTAGACCCAAGCACTCTACTATCAATCACTGTCACGTGTAGACACCTAGTTGAAAAGGTTTGTGATACAAAAAGGGATGCATATTGTTGTTTTATAGACTTTAAAAAGGCATTCGACGTAGTTCCTAGGAGCATATTATGGAGCAAAATGGAGGAACTAGGGTTTCCAATGCACTACAAAGCAACAATTTATAGATTTTATGTCCAAGTCAAGGTTGAAATCAAAATGTAGGCAAGGTTGTCTCAATTTTTGGAAGTGATACATGGGTCAAATAAGGCAACAAAGGCCATCCCGATTTTTTTTTGGGTTCTATATTAATAAGCTAGAAGATTGGATAAACATATTTGGGTGAGAGGGGGTCCACTTGGCCAAGTATGTAGTGAAACTTCGTAGCTTTAACTGGCGACTTAATTCTAATAGTAGAAATAATACATGATTTGAGAGACCATCTTCGGTCTAGAGCTCCTTTGTAAAGTAGGGATGTAAGTGCACTTTGAGAAAACCACCATCATGATTTTTTCAACAAAAAGGGAGGTTCAACACCTTGATTTCCCACTTGCAAGTGGGTTTCTTGAAGTGGTGTTAGATTACAAGTATCTTGGCCTTAGTTTTCATTGCAAGCTTAGTAGGGATCTGTGGTAGGATGAAAAGAATCATGGTGGTTGGAGAACTCTTTATACACTTCAAAAAAGATGTAGGAATGTTGAGTTATGGGATTGGAAGACCACTAGGGTCCCTTTTTGGGCTATTTGTCACTCCAAAGTGGTATTTTATGTGAATCGTGGATTGTGAATGTTGAATTAGGGATTCTGTCTAGCAAAAGACGACCTCATAAACAAGTATTCATGCAATTGCTTATTAATATTGAAAATTGCTTTGTGGGGAAATAGTTCCTCTCTCCAATATGTCTTGAATCCGCTTGAATAATTGAGGAAATGGAGTATAGAATTGCCTCCCTCACAATCTTAGATTCGATTCCATATAAAATTTCATGCAATTTTGCACATCCATATTGTGACCTACACATGTTCTTCAAAGTTTGAGTTTCTAGACGGTTTCCTTCAAAGTTTTGAGTTTACGGAATCAATTCCTATAACACTTAGGACTCTTGTTCTTTATGCCTTGGACTTTTCATCCTTTTTGGTGGACTCATATAGGTTTACAAGACTAATAGAAGCATGCGAGAAAGGTTGGGGTTGCTCTCTTTCCCCATGATGGAGTTAAACTAGGCCGAGATGATGGTTAGACAAGACACAATGGGACATGTCCTTAATTTAGTTACCCATAAAGTGACATCATCATCTCGGATGAAAGCCATGCCCTTCTTCGTGTAGGTTCCAGTCTAGCAAGAGAAGGCCTCATAACATTGCTTTTTAAAATTTAAAATTGTTTTTTGGGATATAGTTCCTCTCTCCAATATGTCTTGAATCCACTTGAACAATTGAGGAAATGGAGTCTAGAATTACCTCGTGCACAATCTTATATTCTAATTCCATATAAAGCTGTCATGTAGTTTTGCACATCAACATTGTGACCTACAATTGTCCTTGAAGTTTGAGTTTCTTTCACACTCGGGACTCCTTTCTTTATGCCACTGTGCTTTCCATCCTGCTTTGGTGGACCCATAAAGGCCTACAAGACTTAGAAAAACACGTAGGAAAGGTTGGGGTTTTCTCCTTCCCCATAATGGAAATAAACTAGGTGAGATGATGGTTAGACAAGACACCGCGGTTCACACATCCTTATTTTACTTTCCCATTAATTGACATCATCATCTATCATGAAAGGCACACCCTTCTCCTTGTGGGACCGAGGACCTCCAATAGAACTAAGAGCTTTTACATTGATCACATTACTGTCTTGTTCTTTAAATGAGCAATAAACACCACCCACAATTAGTGTTAATGAAGATCTTTTCATGACATGAGAGGTCTTGCAAGGAATTACAAAGCTAACAATGGGTAAAGCTCGAGACAAACAATCTTCATGTAAAACATTTAAGATAGGGAGCATATATCCGCAACCACGATCAAATATATATTTAATGAGGTCATCCAAAATGGCTTCCACGATAGAGTAGACAATTAGCCGAACGATACATATATTTAAAAGTGATGATGTAAATAACCCCTTAAATTACTTAACTGTCATGGTCAATCATCTTTTTGCAAGGCTAATTGGGAGTATGATAAAACACAAAATTCAAAGTTGGGCGAAAAAGAAAAGGAAAGAGGGCAAAAGGACAAACAATTTTTAGACCCAAGCACTCTATTATCGATCACTGCCATGTGTGTAGACATTTGGTTGAAAAGGTTTAGGATAAAAAGGGATCGTGTTGTTGCTTTGTAGACTTAAAAAGACATTCAACATAGTTCCTAAGAGCAAAGTATGGAGCAAAATGGAGGAATTAGGGGTTCTAATGCACTACAAAGCAACAATTTATAGATTTTATGTCCAAGTCAAGTTGAAATCAAAACATGGCGGTGGTTTGTTTCCCGACGGACCACCTTCAACCTTGTTTTGTGAGTGCAAGTGGATACTATGGTTTTGTTGGTAATTGTTGCTTGACGTGATGGATGTATTCCGCAATGGAGACTCACAAAAGTTCTAGTTATAGAGGGGGTTTGGTGGTTCACGTAATTACTCTTATTTTGTCGATCGATTTGTTGTCTCTTAATGGAGAAGATAAGATGGACGACGAGGACATGATCTTTGTTTTCTAGGTACAATACACCATATTCTTTATTTTTCTCTCTAGTTTTCTACTTTCATTGTTCTCACTCAAGAACTCATTCATGTTTATGGTTGTCTTAACTTTTAATGGTAGGAGGGAAATGATATTTTCGAGAAGTGACAAGACGATGCCGCTTAGAGGAAGGTGCACGATGAGCTAGAAGGCATGGTGGGAAAGAGAAAATATGCAAGGGAGGTTCCTTTCCTCAAAGGGTGGGGAGAATGTGGACATCATGGTCAACAACTTGAGGCTTGCCCCATTCAACACTTGTTTGTCATTCATTTTTTTGGGTGGCCAAACTAACCGTATTGTTTCCATTGGCTTCTATATCATAACATCCGTGGATTTGCCTCGAGGTCCTTCAATTTCCTTGTGAGATGGCATCTTTGCTTCATGTTTTCCCCCTCATTATCCTTTATTTTGTGATTTTTAATAATATGCCTAAAGCGATAAAGATAATGTTATTACCATAGTTCCCATCTTTGAAACTATTTTGTGAGTGCGTGTAGATACTAGGGCTTCTTGGATATTGATTCCGATGTGTTGGTCGTGATACTGCAATGAAGAGCCATGGAAGTTAAGGTGGCGGAGGGTTTAGTGGCTCTAAGTAATTCCTCCGATTTTGTTGATGTTTTGCTATCTCTTAACAAAGAGGATAAGTTGGATGACAAGGGCATGATCTGCTCTCTACGCACAACGCACCATATTCTTTATTTTTCTCTATTTTTCTACTTTCATTGTTCTCATTTGGGAATTCATTCATGTTTGTGGTTGTGTTGAATTTTAATGCAATATTTTGAGGAACTGACCGGATGATGCTTTTGCCCAAAGAAAGGTGCATGATGAGCTAGAAGACATGGCGGGAAAAGGAAAAGTGCGAGGGATAATGGGAAACAACTTGAGGCTTGCCCCTTTCGACACCTTTCCGCTCAACGCCTTTTGCCATTCGGTTTTAGGTGGCCAAACTCTCGCATTGTTTCCATTGGATTTTACATTGTAACATCATGTGGGTCTATCTCGAGGTACTCTAACCTGTCTTTGTGAGATAAGGCGTCTCCGCTTACATCTTGCTTCCTTATTATCCTTTATTTTTGATTTTTAAACATATGCCTAAAGTGATAAATAGAAGTCTTTTATCGTCATTCCCATATTTATCCCCTGTTTTGTGAGTGATGGATACGAGGGTTTGTTGAAACTACTTGCTTGATGTGCTAGTCATATATTTCAATAGATAGCCACACAAGTTTTGGTGGCCAATTCCTCCGATTTTGTCGACATTCATTTCTCTCTTAACAAAGAGGATAACATGGCGACGAGGACATGATCTTTATTATCTAGGTACAACATATCATATTCTTTATTTCTCTCTCTAATTTTCTACTTTCATTGTTCTCATTTGGGAATCTATTCATGTTTGTGATTGTTTTGATTTTTAATGGTATGTAAGAAATGATATTTCGAGGAATCGACAAGATGATGATCCCTAGAGGAAGGTGCAAGACGAGTTGGAAGGCATGGTGGGAAAGGGAAAAAAACATTTGGAAGCTTCCCTATCTACATGTGGAAATGGTGAAGGAGACCTTAATGCCTTCACTTGGTCCCCCGCTATTGTGATCTTTCCTCTCCACCCAAGACATGAACACGATCGATGGAATGTTTTGTGTTTTGGTAGGAAGTGGTGCCACCATTTCGTCAACATGTGGAAGATCTCTATTTTCTAGGTAGAACACAACATATTCATTGTTTTTCTCTCTAATTTTATACTTTCATTATTATTAGTCGTGATTCATTCATGTTTGGCCGTGTAGGATGACGTGAGAGAATAGTGGGCAACAATAGAAGAGTGAGGATTAGACATTGAGAAGCTTCCCTATCCGTAGGTGGTAGTGAAGGAGATGTCGCAAATGCATCCACTTGGTCTCCTCCTTTTTGTGGGCTGCCTCTGCACCCATGATACATGTTTAAAGCTATCTCGTAGACACTAGTTTTTGCTTACCCCTGGGGACCTACCCACACCTCTCATATTCATATTCCCACTATACCCAAGTCTCATCATTCCCTAAATCATATTTTACCCTCGTAATATCTATTTACTCCCGTAAATACCGGTTACTCTCCCCCAAAACCTCCTAAACCCCCTAAACCCATTTTAGCCTAGTAAGGCCAAACCCTCATAACCTCCCAACTTCCATAATGCATTCTTTCCCATCTATTCTCACCCCTAACCTGAAACTTACTCATTTGGAGGCAAATTCAACCACTTTCAAGTGGGTTTTCCCCACTTTTTCGGATCACCAACGATTCCCAAAAGTGCTAATGATTCTATTAAAACCCATCATCCTCCTCGAATGGGAATCCTTGGGACACCGTAGCGAAGCTATGACATTTAGAGACCGAGATGACATTATTCATGATATATTAGCACCCTGTGGAGCCACACCAGCGTTTGAGGACTCCCACCGATCATAAGGCCTCTCGCATCATTCATCGCTCACATTTTGCATTATTGGCAAGGTATTGTTTCCTTCTTCCATCCCCTTTTGTCTACGCACCATTTTTAAGAACAATTCAGTCATTTAATCACATATTCAGAGTATAAATATTCATTTTATTCAAATTAACTAATTATACAACCATCCCCAACGATTCCCCGAATTGTCGACGATTTGTCTCCGAATCACCAACCATTCCTATTTCTAAGCCCTTTAGTCACATATTTCATGTTTTCAATCCATTTTATAATTTGTTTTATGATAATATCTACGTTTCAAGTGTCTTCTTTCTGTAAACGGCCGTTCCAGGGGAAGCACATCCAATCACGAGCATTTACGATCTCCCGATCATCTCCCAACCCTTTGTTTGGGATAAGTTTGACATTGCACACGCAATTGAGCCTCTGCGCCATCATCTTGACATCGAATCTAGATTTACATTGAAGATCAAACGAAGATCATATGAGAAGAACAAGACACCGCCGAGAAGGAGTGGGTTCGAGTACTTTGAGGAACTTTTTGTGCCGCATAACTTGCCTAGGCCATCTATTATGCAAAACAAGAACTTCCTATTCCTATGGAAGGTTGATCTACTTTATCATTTTATTATCTACATAACATAACTATGGTTACATTGTATGCTTCATTATTTATCACTTAATTATCTCAAAGTGAATTCGACACCACAAAGGAACTGTTAGTGCAAAATCACAACACCCCCAAATGAGTTCTAAAAATCTACTTTTCTAAGGCAGAATCATCTGGTGTGATTGCATAACATTGAACTTTCCCCAAGGTGTGGGACCTTGTAAAAGTGGGAAAGCTCTCCAGATTAAAGGTTGGTTCCTATTCCTCTATTTAGGTGCATACGTGAGAGCTTGCAGAGGATTTCTCTCTATACCTAATCTAAAACTTGCCAAGGAGACAGGGAAAAAGGGATATAAGAAATAAGAAATAACTAAGCTACAAGGTGATGCACCGAAGGAATGATGAACACTAGTTTTGCCAATAGACACAAACCAACCAAATGCATACGATAACCAAGCACAAATAATCAGATTTATAATGAAAGATCAGATGAAAGCAAAAGGGACAAGAAAGGATCTAAAGTCGATCACAGACGTGTTTTATTGCTCTGCAGATTGATATAATGCATTACAAAGTGGCCAAAGGTAGAAACATATTACAATTTAGTGGAAGGTTTGAAACCCCATGAGTTTCTTTGCCAGAAGAAAAGGGGAGCCTCCAAAACAAAGAATGTCCAACCCTTTACAATGAATCCGCCCCTATATTTATAGATTCAATTAGAGAGGAGAAAGAGAGGGAGAAGGGAAAAGCAAGTCAAGCTCAACCACTGCCAATGCCTTTGACAAAATATGCCCCAAATCTGTCTTTACTACATCAATCTTTGGTTCAGTGCTCAAGGAAGAGGAACGCGTGTGGAATGGATCGAATCCGATCGGTTGTTGAGGTAAGGGGATCCTGCATTAAAGGCTTGAAAGACGTTTCTCCATTTTTCACCTACTAGGGCCATAATGTTGTAGCCTGGCGCTTGCTTGGGCTTCCTTTTTGATTCATCTTTGGAGAAACGTAGTTAGGACACATGGTTATTTCCGCTTGCCTCCTCCATACTTAATCGATTTAGGACCTTTCTCGAATCAAGTTTTGAATTCGAGGACTTCGGATCTTCACCGCTTCTTCCCCTTTGGCTCTGGTTCCTCTCATGCATTGCCTCTTCTTTTTCAGACCTTTCTATTCCATTGTTGAGTTCCTCTGTGACCTATTTACAAATCTGAACAAGTTTTCTCAAGTTCTTTCTATGCGGGGTCATAGCTGATCCGATATTTGGCTCGGGGGGTGAAATATGGATAAAATTTGGTGACTCACGGGGTACATCTGCAGCAGATGAAAAGACCAATTTCCTTGTCATCCATTGGGCATGGAGTCATGAGTGATAGCCCACATCATGATATGATCTTTGAAATCGACCCGAGGCCACTTGAAACCCATTAGAACTGAAACTGATCTTGACCAAATGCCAAGTCCAAACACTACATGAGAGAAACAAAACTCCACAACAACACTATGTACAAAACTGGAAATCATACATGCTCCAAGTAGAACATGCAGAGTGTGCAAAGCACTTCTTCTGCTGAAAGCAAACCTACCTACTTTATGCTAGCTAGGAGCAAAGGTGAGCTAAACAAACCCTGCAACTGGTTGTGCAAAATAGCTTCCTTTCCTCAAAATTGGCAGCCATGCAAATGATTTGGAGCTAAACATGGCTGTTATTAGGAGTGGAAGGCTAACTGCAAATTGTTTCTCCACTCCCTCCATCAAGGTATCAACTGGAAACAAAATAAATACCTTTTCAATCAGCTGCTCACTTGGTTCCCAGAGGTATTGTAGCTGATCCTTGGTACTTTGATGCTCATTCTCATGCTCAGAAGCAAGCATGACTGGTTGTGGCTTCTCCCTTGGCTCCAATGAAGTCAAGTACCTTATTGGGCAAGGTCTGGTCCTTGAAGTTTTCCCATTGCCTTGAAATTTAACTCCAAAAATGGAGTCTTCCTGCAGACCTTCCTGGATGGATGGGTTGTCTGCAATTTGATTTTTTTCTTCTTGCACATCTACAGACAACTGAAACTCTGCCCTAATGACTGATTTGGAACGGATGTCATCCTTGTTCTCTTTCTCCTCCTTATCCAATACGAAGTTTGGAAGATCAAACTCCTCCAATTCTGATTCAAGAGGATTGTTTTGAGGTGCAAGTTGCTCTTGCACGTTCCCTCCCATGGCAGTCAGTCTCTTGTTGTTGAAGGATGAATGATGGAGTAGCAAATGTTATGATTTCCATGGGTTCTTCTCCATCAAAACACTCTTCTAAGTCTGATAGGCAATCAAACTCTTCAATGTCTTGTTGTGCCAAAGCTTCTCTCTCTTGTATGATGACTTTTAAATCTGAAATTTTCTCATCATGTATAACTTCATCATCAAACATGAAGCTTGTCCAGTTCAATTTATCCAAAAGTCGATTTTTGGAGAGATGAAGTGGGAAAGAAAACTGCAACTTCTTGTGCAACCTGCTCATGGTTCAGTGCCTCTGAATTTATCTTGTTCACCCCCACAGCCAGAATGCACTCCTCTTTTGGATTTGGAGTAGCTTCTTCTTCCCTCGCCTGGGCTGATTGTGTAGCTTGATTTGGATCAGCATTTTCTTCAAATAGAGTGCCAACATGGACACTATACTCAGAACAAACAGGCTGCTGGTCTTCTCGCTCCACTGCTGCTACAAAATCAGCCTTGGCCACCATTGGCTCTTCAACTTTGACCTCCTCAGAAGGTTTAACCATCAAGGGAATCTTTGTAATCCCAAATTTAAGAGCCAAGCTCACCAAACCTCTGATTTCTTCTTCTCTGTTTGGCTCTACTTCTTGCTGCTCTTGACTGGTTTTTTGATTATTTTCTTCCCAACATGGGTTTGGGAAAGTAGGAGGAAGGATGGGTTGATTTACAATAGACTTTGCAATTGTTTGTGGTGGAGGGGAAGGTGTTGCTTTTGGCTCTTGAGAGGGAATTGGATTTGGAAGGGAAAAGGGCAGAGAAACTGAGGTGGGATGGAAGACTAGTAGATGGAGAAGAGGAATTAACATTTGGGGCAGCAGATGGGAAGCTTGGAACTTGATACTGTTGAAATGATATTGGCTGAGAATGAGGAAAAGAAAAACTATGAGGTGGTGTACTTACCCATTGACAAGGTTGTGTAACACTTTGCTCATATATCTCTATCCCCTCGGTCCACTCTGCAAGTTGGGGCAGCATTTCAACAATGAAATCAAACTTCTCTTGAGGGCTGTAATGTCTTGGAAAAGGGCCAACCCATGGACAAGGTGCCCTACAACCAATTATGAAATCCTTCATTTGAGCTGTAGCCCTGGATTGCACCATGTTTACCTCCATTTTTTTGATCTTCTCCAACAGATCTGCATTTTCCATTTGATTGTTGTCATTATATGCGTACCCTTGCTCTTGATAAGCTCCATAGCCAAACTAGTTTTGGCATTGTTCATGTGGGCAAGCATAATGATTTTGGATTTGATTAAAATGTTGATCTGGGGGAGTTGAGGAATACATTGGAGGCTGATTGCACTGCTGCTGCTGAAAGTGTGAATTCCATGATGGAAATGAAGTCATGATTGCACAACTTCATGGAATGGGAGAAAATGAAAGAGATGGAAGAAGAAAATTGATAAAAATGAGTGGAAATGGATGGAAAAGGTTTCGCAACTAAGAGAATGGGTTTTTGACTAGATGGAGTCGCCAGATGTCAAGCTTCAGATGTGCCTCAAAAGGTGAATCCCACCAAGAACACTTCAACTTGATGAAATAAAGTGAAGACTCTAGTCCCACTGGCGTGCCAAAACTGTGTTATTGCAAAATCACAAGACTCCCAAATGAGTTCTAAAAATCTACTTTTCTAAGGCAATCTTCTAGCGTGATTTGATAACATTGAACTTTCCCGAGGTGTGGGACCTTGCAAAAGTGGGAAATATCTCCAGATTAAAGGTTGGTTCCTATTCCTCTGTTTAGGTGCATACGTGAGAGCTTGCAGAGGATTTCTCTCTATACCTAATCTAAAACTTGCCAAGGAGACAGGGAAACAGGGATATAAGAGATAAGAAATAACTAAGCTACAAGGTGATGCACTGAAGGAATGATGAACACTAGTTTTTCCAATAGACACAAACCAACCAAATGCATACAATAACCAAGATGAGTATAATCATATTTATAATGAAAGCAAAAGGGACAAGAAATGATCTAAAGTCGATCACATACATGTTTTATTGCTCTGCAGATTGATACAATGCATTACAAAGTGGCCAAAAGGTAGAAACGTATTACAATTTAGTGGAAGGTCTGAAACCCCACAAGTTTCTTTGCCAGAAGAAAAGGGGAGCCTATAAAACAAAGAATGTCCAACCCTTTACAATGAATCCTGACTCTCATATTTATAGATTCAATCAGAGAGGAGAAAGAGAGGGAGAAGCAGGAAAAGCAAGTTGAAGCTCAACCACTGCTATTAATGCCTTTGAAAAAATCTGCCCCCAAATCTGTCTTTACTGGATCAATCCTTGGCCTGACACTGAAGGAAGAGGAAAGCGGCGTGAATGCATTGAATCCGATCTCGGTTGTTTGAGACAAGGGGATCCCCGCACAAAGGCTCAAGACGTTTCTCCATTTTTCACCTAACAGGCCACGCGATGACCAAGCTGATCGCTTGGGCTTCCTTTTGGATTTATCTTTAGAGAAATGTAGTTATGACACGTGGTTCTTTCCGCTGCCTCCTCCATACTTAGTCGATTTCAGCACCTTTCCTGAATTGTTTTGAACCCGAGGACTTCGGATCTTCACTGCTTTCTTCCCCTTTCGGCTCTTGGTTCCTTTGTGGCATTGCCTCTTATTTTCGACCCTCTCTATTCCATTGTTGAGTCCATCTGCGTGACCTATTTACTGATTTGAACGATTTTTCTCGTGTTCTTTTTATGGGGTTGTCAGAATGATCCGATATTTGGCCCTGGGGCAAAATATGGATAATAGGAACCCTTTGATTCTTGGGATTTTTGCCACTTAATTCACCCCATATTTAATTAATCATCCCTTGTTAACTATCTCTTTGTGTGTAGGTTTTCGGTTCACGAAGAAAGAATCCCTTGTGCGAGCTTGTATCTACTTGTTCACATAAACATATACGCAGTATCATTAAACCCGCCATATATTGAGTTTTTGTTGTTTTATTTCATACGTGAAAAGTGAACCCTAAAATCCACTAAAACATTTTGAACGCCCGATGGGACCTAGTCCTTTTCGATCAAATTTTAATTTTTTTATAGTAAAATCTATTTCTTGGGTCCACAACAACTAAGTTTTTAGTTTGGAGTCCTCTGGTGGATTTCACAAAAACACATAAAAATAATTAAAAGGAGTATTTAGTGAACAAAGGTACACCTTTCCTTTTTCTTTTAGTCTCCTTTCAACATCGCATCTTGTGTGCTTTGTCCTCATCGAAATCAATTTTTCTTTTTTGGGTCTTAAAAAGAATCTTCATTCTTGCCTACTCATCTAGCTTAAATAGGGGTTAAAACTCTGCATTCACTACTTCCCTTCACACACAACCAAATCACATTACAAATCAAATTTGCATTCTAAACACTTCCTTCCAAGTCTACCTACTTGGATTTCATCACCAAGGGGAAGTTGACTCAGTGTTCTAGTGAGTATAAACAATTGGTGGGTGGTATATCGGCTAAGAACCCGACACCCTTATCGCCGCGAGACCGTGAAGTGAGGGGTAGGCCCCAATACCATGCCTCGTACTGACATCTACACAGATTTTGGCCTCTCGTACTCTCGAGATATCAAGAAATTTAACCTTAAACACACTTGAAACCAACCCTAACTAGCTTGATTCTTAGTACCCTTTATCAGTGATCTTTTTCTTTTCACACGTTTCAAATTAATCAAGATAATTAAAATCTCTTGTTGATTGTGTGACTTGCATCTTAATTAAACATATTTATGTCATTATTTATTTGTTGTTTCATGGTTTTGACTAGACAACAATCTCATATTCAGAATACCACAAACATGTCAAACCCATTGCAACAATCCCCTGAATCAAATCAAGAGCCTCTGCGCTCCCCCAATGTACAATTAGATACATCCAAAATTCTTGATGAATCCATTCCAAAACACTTTCACGGTGGAGATCCAGTATTTGAAGAACTTATGGATACCAACCGGTTGCCCTTAACAATTATCTTACTTCTCGAGTTATTTACCTTCCTCGTAATAGTACAAATCCTCGAACAACTATCACCACTATCATCTTCGATCACTCCTAGCTTATCGATACCTCTCATCAACCAATTATTGAGAAAATTGCTCCTTAGCCTACCACTAAAGCAATACGAGAACATTAACACCAATGTCATCCGATCCCATAGCTAGCTTCGAACTCAACACTGCCTTGTCACAAAACATGGCTAGTTAACAAAAACGCTTACCATTCACATCCTTAGCTAGCCCTCTTACGAGATACAACTCCGAAGGCACCCCCATATCTAGATAGGGATCTCAATGGGTATCACGTATATATGTGATGATGATGTGATATAACCAAACATTGTTTGTTCAACATGAAGTGGAGCTTAGGGAAGTGCCGATGGTATCGAATGACGTCGCTCTATCTTTATAGGGGCAAAGGAATATGAACGAAGGACAACAATCAAGCTCACATGATCACCTCACCACTTATAGTTATTCATACAAATTCCACGACTCTTACTCCGTTGACCGATTCTTCCGATTGTATCTCATTTTATAAAGCACCGCCGATCACATCTCAACTAGTTGCATCCCAACAATCTACATGCGCGAGCCTAGAATCTAGTTGTATCTATTCCCACCCTCTTAACACGAGTGTCATTACTAGTGCTCGTCCACACTCACAAATGACATCTAGCCGGTGTCCCACAATACAGTTATATATCCTCTCAATATATCCAAAGCAATCATCACAACCTTTCCTCAACACTTCCATCCCTCAACCCTATCAAAAGATATTCAATCTTCCTCGCAACCATTAGCCTCTCAACAATTTTACAACATACCGAAAACATTCCTCATTTTCAAAATCCCTCCTACCATATCACTCATATCATACCGAAAACATTCCTCCTTTTCAAAATCCCCTCCTACCATATCACTCATATCAATAATCAAACCCCTCATCTATAATCAAGCTAACCCCTCAAACATCTAACCCCTCAAAATGATCCCATGCAAGCATTGATAAGTAGAATTGCGAGTCTCGAAGTTGCCACCATGGGACCTAAAAACACGTTTTCTTATGAGAAAATATGTAATGATTCCATCAACCCATCCATACCTTTTAAACCCTATCCTCCTCACTGGGAACTTCTAAAGTTTATCAAATTCTATAGTAAGGAAGATCCGTAACAACACATTCGGGCCTTTCGTCACGCTTGTTATCTTATATCTCATGATCAAGATCTTATGCCTGATGACATTCCTGATGTCATTAGCTGGGCCCTTCTTGACCGATATAGCAAAATTCCTCAACATTCCCTTTATTCATTTGCACAACTAGCACAATTGTTCTTGGAACATTTCTCTATCAATATTATGTGTAAGATATCTATCACCAACTTATACACTATCAAACAATTCGAGGATGAATCTGTTGTTGATTTCATCACCAAATGGTGGGGAATTATTAATCAATTATCCTTTTCTCTACCCCAGAATAATTTGATCAAGTTATTCACTCGATCTTGTGCGAAACATATATCATCCACCCTTTAGATCCAATCATTTCAAACGTTCGATGAGGCCTTTACCATGGCCCAGAAGTTGGAACTCCGAGCCCTTGAGGATGGTAAGGTTAAATTATGATCTAAAAACCCAAACCTAACTCTTCCTTTAAAACCTCTTCCAACAATGACAAATCCAAGGGTTCAGTGAATGCAATTGTCTTGAAAACTACGTGTAAGGGTCGCTCAAACTCGAGTGATCCCGACCTCCATGTAAATACACACCTCTAGGGGAGTCTTATAACTCTATTTTTGACAAACTCGTGATATCTTGCATGATAAAACTCCCTCCCATCCGACCCATCGATGAATCTAACCCTAAACCATCATGGTATAGGGGTGACGACTATTGCAAATACCATCAAGTTCGAGGACATGACATTGAGAGATTCCACTCTTTTAGAAATGTCCTCCAAGATCTCATCGATTGAGGTGAGCTACAACTTGACAATCCGAATGCACCTCCCAATCAAACCATAGATGTGTTCAAACAACCTTTTCCAAACCATCCCTAACTAATAATCAAACTAATGCCGTAGGGGCTCAAAATTCTACCACTCATATCATCAACACCATCAACCAACTCTCACCTACACCTACCATACCATGTGTTTCTACGACTGAAACAATGGGTAAACAACAAACTCTTCAGATATCCTTACTATTGATACCTCAAACATGCCTACGTCACAACTTCCAAACCCTGCCATATCTACTCACACAAATATTCCTGATATTATCCCTTCGAGATTGCAAGAAAAGTGATCCATTACCGAAATCGTAAACAACCCTTCCAAAGATAATATCTCATCAAATCAAAAACCTTGGTAGTTCTATACAAAAATTAAAAGTATTCCACACAAAAAGATAGAAATATCACAAGACCAAACAAACATACCACAGGATACAACATCCCTACCCTCTATTTTGGGACCACATCCCTCATCAAAACTCACAATCACCATCTTAGAATCTAAATTTTCCCTCAAACCCGCACCTAAATGTGCCACACAAGACATGCTTCAAGTGTCTCATCCTTCTAAACCATCAAACAAGATCTAAATTCCTAGGCATTCATTATCATCTTAGCAAGCCCCGTTAGGATACTATATCAAAATCCTTGAACAAATGCATACAATCAATTAATGATAATATTACCACCAATCAAGCCCTATGATCCCAGGGTTGGAAACCTTCTTGGTACAACAACAAGGCAATTTGCGCTTATCATTGAATACCAGGAGAACATTATACAAAGGACTTTAAAGCACTCCATGCCATGATCCAAAATATTTTTAACAAAAGACTCCTCCAAGAAAACAAAAACCATCATTTTCCACCTATCAATTCCAAAGTAACAAGATCAAACCACCAAATCAAACTGTCATTAAACTCCGACAATATTGAGGCATTCTCTCGTAATTTAGCTAACAAAGACATGGCCTCTTCTAGTAAGTCCCCTTTCTTCCAAATCAATCTTTGTATGTAGAGCCACATGATCACGCACTCCAAGATTTGAAATCCTAGAATCAAAACATGCCTAAAATCTCTATCTCCACCACTCCCCTTGAACCATCCAATCCTTCATCTCCTAAAGCCAAGGTCTCCATCCTTGCGACACCCCACACTCAATCCACGACATCTATACAAAATAATGTTCTCAAACAATTGCATCAAACACCTGTCAAGATGTCCCTTTACGAACTTATTCAAAACTCCCCCACAACACTGACAAGCTATGAGAAAAGCCCTTCAAGTCATCTCAATACCATTATATGAGCTCAACCATTTTCCAACCTTGTTGGTTCCCTAAAAATATCTGTAGCCATCACATTCAATAATTATGAGATTCCATCACTACAACTTGAAGATCATGACCTCCCCTGTTCGTCATCCTTTGCCCAAATCAATGATACTCTAGTTAAAAGAGTTATGATTAACAATTACACTAGTATCAATATAATCTCATCTCATACCTTCAAACAACTCCAATTACTTGAATATTAGGTCCATGGACATATCATGATCATATGGATACTTCATACATATATTGAATATTTTATCCAACATGTGTATAAAAGAGTTGTGCAATATCCATTAAGAGGTCTCTCATTAGGTTACTATTGGTGTGGGGTAATTTCCTTGTCATCTTAGGGAATTTTCCACATCACTTGGTGAGTCATCTCACTTAGGTGAGATCATAGGTCTTAGGTGTCTTAAGGGGTATGACATATTCCGTCATATGTGTAAGTGTGCGTCAGTGCGTCATACATGAGTTACTTTCCATTTATGGAATGTAAATCCTCTTCTCCCTTATGGAGGTATGATTGGTCTTGCATTGGGAGTTATACAACACTCTTATTTGTACCCTTTTACGATCTATGAGAATGAGTATACCATTTTCTTTTGCATGCACATTTCATGGTTGAATGTTTGCTTACTACATGGAACTCCGTCATGTTGCCGTTCGAGTGCAACTCGATTGATGTGCACACCATCCCGCTTGATCCTCGTTCTCACATTCTCTCACATGGTATCAGAGCACGTTGTTAGGATTCACGTCACTCGCCGTCATCTGTTGCCCTCGCTCCCGGTTTCGTGATCTTAGTAGTTTCTTGTGCAAACTTTGTTTTCCATTTTGTTTAGCGCTTTACTTGCATTATTGGGTTCATCTCAATTTTCTTGGAATCTACTAGGTTGTGTATTGTTTTCGGTGCATGTGAAGGTTGTTTTTTGGAGTTTGGAGTTTTGGTGTTTTCCCTCTAGAATTGGCTGTCTAAATCCAAATTTGGTGGAAAAGCGTCTTTGGAGGTATTTATAGTTTTTTTTTTTGTTATTGGATTTTGATTAAAAATTTAGTTCTTTTGAAAATTATAGTTTCTGCCTTTTGCCTCCTCTTCCTGCTCTGCCCTGCTCCACCTTGCACCTTTCTTCATCCATATCCACCCGAGCATCTCCTCTCCTAGTTCGGCTGAGCTCCGACAGAGCTCGATGAGCTCCCCGACGAGTTGTTTATCTTCATTGGCGAGTTGGCTGGTTGCATTGCTTGTGAGTTGGGTTACTTTGTGCATACTGGTCATTTTTGTTTGTGAGTTGGCTTAGGTCTGTATTTTGTTATCTCAGTGTGTTAAGTTTTGTGGCGAGTCATTGTTTTTGCATTGTCTACTTGACAGGTTGTGTGCATGTTTGGCTCTACTATCTTTCCACCTTCCACCCATATGTGGATGTACCTTCCTCGACTTGCTTGGTGTTTTGTTTGCTTAATCCCTCGCTTCCTTACTCTCATCATGCCTCGCTTTGTCCCTACTTGGACCCCTCTGCCTTGGCTCGTGTATCCTTACCCAACTCGATGGCTTGTGTTGTTTGCAAGCTACCTTGGGTCATTGATCCCTGTCCCACCTCGATCTACCTGAATCCGCGCTCATCGTACCTGGATCTACTCTGTTTGCTCCCTGAACCCTGCCCGGTACCCCGTCCCCTTGTTCCATGCGTTCCTTGCTTCGCGTTGATCCATTTTATTTGCCTCTGCCCCTTCTGCCTTAAGAATTTCACTCACCCGTTGCTCGAGCTTATCCACTCTTCTTAGCTTGCCCTCCTCTGACTCAGGTATCGTTCTGACTTCACCCTCCATGCGCAGATCTCTCCCACCTCGCCCGTCAGCCTCCTTGACCCCTTTGACCACCCTTATTCTTTCCTCCCTTTTTCAAATCAATCCCGACTTTTTATTTCCTTTTATGCTATGTCTTTTTAACCTAAGGTTTTTAATTATTAAACATAGTTTTTAATTAAACCTAGGACTATCTAATAACGTAACTTAATTTTTTTATGTTCTTATTTAATTTAAACGAGGGTATTAATTTTAAGGGTAGGTAATTAGTATTTGAAATATGAGATTCATTTTATCGGTAGCCCAGTTTTTTTTTTTTTCTAACCCTTTTTTTTTTTTTTCGTTTTAGAAATTAAGTAAAATTGCGCAAAAAATATTAGAAACTAGGGTTCTTTGGCGTTTCTGCTGATGTTTTGTGGGAGTGTTTAGCTTTTTGGGGAGTGTTCTAGAGGTGAATCAACATTCGGCATGGTTACATTAAATGCGGATGATGCGCTGAAAATGTTCCTCCAAATAACATTGAAGCCGTATGTCCCTGCTATTGATGTACTGCTGCTCTCGACTTAATCCGGTTCCCCTATTTCCCAAATGCACTTGTTGATTACTTGTCGTACTAGATACTGGAAAACCAAGCGCAAGGGCTAGGTCACCAGGTGGATTAAGATGCGCGCTCGCGACCTAGGTAGTCTTTGCTAATGCACTTCTGTGTGGGGCCAAGGGGGGATCCCTGTCATGCTTTCCAAGATGGGGGAGTTCCTGATGCTTTGGCTCCACGTCTTCTACGTGAGCTTCAAATCCTTCACGAGCCATCTCTCTCCTCAACGCCATACTTTCTGCAACATGCACGATGCTTCTCTATCTCCCTCTCGCGTGCCTCATTATACTTAAGTCACCTCTCCTCTCTCTCGCATTTACGCCGCTAGTCTGCCATCTTTCACCAAACTTGTTCCTGCCCTCATGCGTGGTGAGGTTTAGTTAGCCATCGGTTTACTTTACATGTTCAAAGTTACCATCAAGATCTTGATTGCTAGTAGAATACTTTGCGAGATATGTTCCTCTAGGATACCGCAAAAGCCGGAATTCGGCTACCTGCAGGCAAGAATACGTCAAAATTGAATATAACTATTTAGAACACCACAAAACCACGTGTCCATGACTCGAGACCAAATCGGATCGAAGCATCATAAAGGGCCTGAAATTCTTCCTGTGTCCAGACAAGTGCGCGATACCTCCAATTCCGCTTAGATGCATAAGCATTCAACCACTTGTATAATTCTACTAAAAAGATGGTGAAAAAGCTCTCATATAAAGCTGTCATAAAAGTTTTGTTCCACCTGTACACGTGTGTTAAACTCGAGATCCGATCTTTGAACCTTTGTGCATATTCTTCCTCCAGATCGTGTATCCATTCTTCAATACTTGCTAGAGTTAACCGGTACGTCTTCATCGTGAACCATCCTGAAAACAATTGAAAAAGAGGTCCTGACAACAGAACCAATGATGCAACCTAGAATGCACCAGATAACACCCTAGACGTGTTGGCACATCACTCGGCATAGGTGAGTACTCACCCGAAGCGTGCGAAGGTACCATGTCCCTCTTTAGGGTTGTTGTAGCAGAATGTTAAGATGATGAAGACTTAAAGCATATAGATCCATAACTAATAAATCATTATATAGTGCATTACACATCTAGATCTAGGAAAGAATAGGTTTAAACAATAATCATGATAGAAATAAGAACATGCACTACCCAATTACACACAGGAATGACACTTAGGTTCAATTAATATCTTTCATCTCTTAATTATCACAATAACACATAAGCTTCTTACAATATTGGCAATCTATGCCGATGCGCGCATGGATCTGATACGGTAATCCAGAAACATGCACATGTCTCTATATACTTATCCCTCACACACACACACACACACACACTATGTTATCTATCTCTCTATATCCATCGTCTCCCTACCAGGTAATTCACTACATATATATAGGGTGGGGACTTGCCCTTCACCGCTTATCTATCCCAAAAATAGGTCACATGCTATTAATAACCACATGTCGTTTTCATGCATAACCACACATACAAGTGTGTTATCTATAGACTATTGATAGTTAACTAAGGTGACAATCCTATTCTTAGATTGTCTCCATACAAAAGCGCTCTGAATCCGATCCTCCAGAAATAGACAATGCATGGCACACACGTCTCTGCATCATTCGTGTGTTCTACACACTATCTTCTAAAAATAGATCTTCATGCCCAAAAATGGCTAAGTTTTGAATGCTGACTTGTCCTGTGCGTGCGGGTTCTTCCTGTCCCTTAGCACCCTTGAACTTGGCCTGACTTCTTGTGTGAGTTACAGCATCGAGTTTTACGTGATCAACACCCGAAAAGAAAGTCAAAAGCGGTTCTTATAGACAATGGATTTGGTTTAAACATATGCACTCGAAGCTTGTCAAATAACCGGGACATACATATATAGAGTTGGAGCCTAATGTATTCACTACTAAGGCTTATGATAATACAAAGTGACAATCAACAAGAACAATTACTTTACCTATGGAAGTTGGCATGTCACACACAAAACTAGATTCCATGTCATCGACTTGGAACTTCCTTACAATATTCTCCTTGTCCACCCATGGATTCATGCAATGCAAGTTGTTCCCTTCACATTTCATCAATATGCCAAATTTGCATTATCGAGGATAGGAGCTCATAATCCTTGGTGACTGTGATCGTTTGCCCATTGCAGAGTGTTAGAAAAACACTATAAAAAGCTTATGATTGACCTTCTACAAAACTTGTTATTGAACTTGAATTAGAGGCCCTCGCCTCTTGTGTCCATCCCGATACACTTCAAACCAATGCAGTTGGTGCATCCACCTCCACATCCCCTTTTTCCACATGGGAATCTAAATTGAAAATCCTTACTATCATTGTGGAGAGTACAAACTCCAACATGACTGCTTTTGTCAAATCACTCTTGTCCCTAGAAACACATGGCAGGCCCAACTTTCGGCCATAAAGAACTCAAGAGCCTATGACCTTGAAAATTTTATGCACTGGTGGCCTCTTAAGCTGATGAACATCTGGATGTCACTTACACATCCCAATCACCTAATGAGAAGATGGCCTCTTTCTATCAATCCACAAACTATGTTATCCCTAACAAGATGATGTATGCCATGGGATACAAAGGTTATGGGTGTGGATTACATGAATAGGGTGTGTAAGAACCTCTCTCGGCACATGAGAAGATGGATAAATATGATGTTGGTATTAAACCTTGTGGCGTACCACATATAGAAGTTATCGCCACCTCTTCGGCGTGAAGATAGATCTTACCGAATATTACACCAAACCGAGCGCTCCCTTATAGTCTCTACGAAGACCTTTCCTCCATGAACCTATTTTTTGATACTATCATTTTAACCCTATCCCCTTCCACCATTGAACTTGATCTTATACACCCATCCCTTATTGATTGGGACCAATGATGACACATACCAATCGATTTATTTGAATGATGAAGCAATCAAAAAAGTTCACAAGGGTTTGTATGATGACATTCTCAACTCTGGGGATCATAAGAAATGATTCCCCATTAACCTCAATATATATGCATACTTCGGGGAGGATGATATGGTCAACAAAAGGAAAAAGAGGTAAAAATATCTTTAAAAAGGTTAAAAAAATAGAAAATCTAAGTCCCATAATGAAAACCTCTTTGAGGCACTTGGGACAAACAATGTGAAAAATAAAAAACGGATTATATAGTGAGCATGATTGTTAATACATTTGGCGGGTATGTCCCATTTGATAACACCAACATCAATAAGGTGTTGTATAATATGGTGAAGCTTAAGACATACTGATTAATAATATGACCAATGCATCTATGATAATAGCAATGGGCATTAACAACAAAGTTATTACTACGATGCGTACTTGCATTGATCACAAATAGTGGAGGGAGAGATCAAAGGTTGCACTCAAGTAATTGTTTAAGCACTATATGTGGTGCCAAAGAAAACAAGTAAATTGCCACATAAGTGCTTTGCAACTATAGCTTTGTGGTTTATAGTACAATGTTAACAACATATTTAACATAAGCCATATTCTCATTAGGGTGGCATGTAAGAGGAAATTTTCCTAAGATGTGGAATTTGAAGTGTTCCTCCCTTACAATGAGTATGAGTATGGACTGATTAAAGGGATGGTAGTTCATATGAGGGTGAAGGTGAGAACCGTGAGGTTTGAGACAAAGATGATGAAAGTGATGACGATTCATGATGATTACAAAAAAGAAAAGCCTAGAGCTAGAATGCACTGGAAAAGAATGAGAAACCCTAGAGCCACTAGTGTTTAAGTAATAAATTTGATTCAAATGTTAGGTTCATAAAGCTGTTTACACCCTAATTATATATGAATATAAATGTTATTTACAAAACACCATATATGATGTAAGAGTTCATTACAAAAGATTAAACTAATTTAATTAATTTACAATCAATCATACATAGTTAGAATAATGCATTAACACTTGCAACAATGATAAGCGATCGAACAATAGCTCAAATAGACTAGAGAAGATGAAGACTTAGTTGCATAGAGTAGAACATATGACATTTAGATGGGCATATAGGGAAAATATGTTGATACAAGATTGAAGATGCTTCATTTTTAAGACTGGAACTGAAAAGTGTTCCTTTGCAAGTCCGTATAGTTATTGTACAATCTTTCCCTCCTTTTGTACGGTCCTAACAAGTAGTATACAATCTTGACCTTCTTGTAGTGAGGTTTTGTAACATTTTGTGTCCTTTACTTGTTTAAAAATATTTTTATTGTATGTCACTCTAGTTCACACAACTTTGTGATGACCTACAACAAGTAAAACCTCATATACGAAATACCATTCATCAAAGCACTAGATAACAAAAGGATAAATCAATGTGGTAAAGCTAGACCACCATTGAAATCAACCTTTATCAAACCAATCCAAGTGTTGCACTACATACTTATGAGTGGGATCACACCTCATGTCGTTCTATTAGGTGTATGTGATTTAAGCCAACCCCGATGAATGTCCTTATGTCTCACGAACACAAAAATAGTGGGCTAACTATAGAGTAGAAAAATGTACCCAACACAATAGTAGTGTGATATAGGGTACTTCAGTGGTTAAACTAAACCATTTTTTTTTCATTTGAAGACCTTTGATAATGCTTGGAGTGACTTTTCTCTTGCCAAGACATGGTTGTATGACCGTTGCATGTTTGAAAATGGAGGAAGCTAGACTCTTTGACCTAGTTGAGTGCTTCATACCTGTAATAGTGGTTGCTTCAAATAATGTGCATTTGATTTATGAGCATCTAAGAAAGCCTTTAGTACTTTTGGATTGATATTTGCAAAAGAAGCTTATGAAAGTGTTAGTGAGTAATGTAGTGATATCGACTTGTTTATATAGCCTTCCGTAGGTGAAATATTATGATAAAGCCGACCTTAGAAAGATGAAACAACACACTTAGTATATTCAAATTGAAAGCAAAGTCGAAAGATGAAAGGGAGAAGGATTGGATGAATCAACCTTGACCATAGTCAAGGTTCTAACCCAAACTATACTGAGTTTTGCCCAGAGTATTTGTGATGTAAAATCAAGAATTTTGAAATGGCACACATAGATAATGTAATTTTTAGTTAATTAATAATTTCTAAATGACGACAAAGCTAAGTGTGAAAATGAGCAAGTCAAGAATGAGCTAGGAGGCGTGTCAATTAGACTTTATAATACAAGCATTAGTCTTAGCAAAAGAACATAACCAAACTTGTCATTGTTAATGGATAAGTTACTAGATTTATCATCATTAGACTTGTTTTCAAAAATAAATTTGCTTTGAAACTTCATATGAGGTGTTAGGAGTATTAGCAACATATTTAAGCTTGTTTATCTTTGAGGAGCTTAATCTCACACTCTTTCAAATGCTTACACCTAACCATATATATGTATGCATGCATGCATGTATATATACATGTGTGTGCCGCGTGCGTGTGTGTATAAATATATTCATACATATACATATATGTATGTGTTTACACACACACATATAATGTGCAAAACAATATATAGGCTATAAAGGTTCATTACAAGAGGTTATTCTTATTTAATTAATTTACAATTAACCATGCATAATCAAAACAATGCATTAATACTTGTAACAATGATAAATGATAGAACAATAACTCAAATACACATGTTTTGTTGTATGCCGCTCTTGTTCACACAACTTGTGATGACCTACAACAAGTGGAAACCTTAGAAACATGCAATAGACTTCATCAAAGCATTAAATAGCAAATGGAGAAATCAATGTGTGGTGACACTAGACTACCTTAACGATCAACCATTGTAGAACCAATTCAAGTGTTGCACTATATGCCCTCAAGCAATTAAGTCTCATGTAGTTCTCCTTAGTTTATGTGCATGGTTGAATGTGATCTATGCCAACCCCTATGAATGGCCCATGTCTCTTGACACAAACATATTGGACTAATTATAAGGTAGAGATATATACTCAACCAATAGTAGTGTAATGTCATGTGCTACAAGTTTGCTAGACTAAACCCTTTTGTCTCTTGAAAACCTTTAACAACGCTTGGAAATGGATCTTTACATGCTTGGAAATGGAGAAAGTTAGACTCTTTGACATGGTTGAATGCTTGGACTTGTAGTAGCGGTTGTTTTAAATGATGTACAATTCATTTGGGAAGATCTAGAAAAGCCTTAAGTGCTTTTGAATTAATATTTGCAATACGAGCTTATGAAAGTGTCGAGTAAGTAATGGAATTAATATTGACTTGCTTATATTATCTTCTGTAGGTGAAATATTATGATAAAGTCGACCCTAGGAAAATGAAACGACACACTTAAGATATTCAAATTGAAAGCAGTCAAAAAATGAAATGGGGCAAGGTTGTACAAGTTGGCTAAGACCATAGTCCACTTTAACCCAAACTACACAATTTTGCTCAAGGTGTTTGTAATGTAAAATGAAGAGTTTTGAAAAGATGCACATAAATAATTTATTGATTTGGTTGATTATTCTTGAATGCATGACAAAATAGAGCGTGGAGATGAACAAGTTGAGAAAGAGCTAGGGAGATGTGTTGATTGAACTTAGAATATCGGCATTTGTCTTACCAAGGAACATAGTCAAACTTGTCATTGTTGAATGATAAGTTACCAAATTTGAATGTTTGCATATGCATGCCCTATACTAAACTAACATTTATTGAATTAAATATAACCACTTGGATCAATAGACACAACAATTATGAGGTTTCCACGTGGTCTATTGCTTTAACTTGAGTATCTCCTTTCATTACTAAGCATGCCTTAAACAAATCAATGAATCTGTTTGGTTCATACATGATTAAATTCCGTTGCATCAAATTGCCAACTTGCCCAAGGTAAATCTACAAGCCTTTAGGTTCGATTTTCATAAATGACATATCCTTCATTGATTCTTTTGTTTTATAATTCATTAATTATGGTTTTGAATCCTTTACAATGATTGCATAATAATCCTTCAATCTTTGTGGCGGCGTTCACATTCTCGTTGATCATACACCTTCCTCCACTTAGGTAATAGAGGTACTTATTTTGTAATCGCACTCTTCTCAAAATTTGGCAATGCATATGGGTTTTAGGTCCACCATCATCATTTGTGTTCTCAACATATTCAAAACTACTATCATTCCTTAAGTTATACATTTGGTGTATCCAATTTCTTGGCAATTAAATTTTCATGTGTCCTACTTGATTCTTCAATAAAATTGCTCCTTAAAAAACTTCCTACTATTGATAAGTTCTCAAATTATTGGATTATTGATGCAGGAGCATTATATGCTTGTACAAACATGGTTGTCATGTGGTTAGTTGAGTCTAGGTGGTCTAGGTCTAGTCATGTAGTTTTCCCTCCAAAAACACTCGTTCAAATTTGTCAAGATTTGAATAAGTGTTCTTAAGCTTGTAATAAGGCCTAATATATGGATAATGGCCAAAAATATGTAAGAATGGATAAATAAGACTTGGAATCCTCATTTCTAGGTGGGATTAGAGTAGTTGTATGGATTAATGGTCTTACTTAAGCTAGAAAGGCAGTTGAGTCTTCTTAGGGAGTTGTTGAGTTAGTTTAGGAGTCTATACTTAGCAAATATACACCTATTCATAGGTGATTCAAATGTAATGAAAGGAACCAGAGGTTCTTGAGGTTGGGGAATGGTGAATAAAGCATGTATGATGATTTGAAGAAATAATATACCTCTGTTAGCATGAATTTTACATGTTTCCAATGGACTGTGCATGGAGAATCTGTCAGGACAGTGAGGTACAAACCCTCAATCCTCCTTACATGATCAATTTCTCTTGACTGTTAATTTGAAAAGATCCCACAGATGACAAGGAAGGTATTCATGATTTTTATGAGTCTTGAAATTGCATGATTTGATTGTTATAGCCAATTGTAAGCTCTCAGGCTCGATATAGGGCATCCATTATCTTTTGACTGAACCGATGAAATGAGCCAAAATTCTCAACTTATCTCTGTCTTAGCATGAATTAGATACCCTCAAATTTTCGTGGTGATTGATGCAGTACAGTGTAAGTTATCTATAACAATAATTTCGAGTTCATTTTGAGCAAACACAGAGTACAGCCAAGGAGAGGAAAAGACAAAGTTGTTAGTAATGCTTGATAGCCATGGCCCTAGACTAGGTATGAAGGTGATATCAAGTCCAATTGATGTGTTTAAATGATTGTAGGGAGAGTTCTATGAAAGAGAATGCCTTCATTTTGAGCAAAGGTGATTTGTATCACGGGGTTTAACAACGTATTAAGTCACTAGAAAAGGTCACGAGGAAAGAGAGGTGCAAATTGCCATAAAACCATTGGATGAAAGTTTGACATCACTTCAAACATGATGAAGAATGTCAGTAGGACAAGGATCCATGCCATGAAATCCTTCCAATTGCATTTTCAGCCTTGAATTGGGCACATTAGAACCTTGAGAAGCATGAGGGTAGAGTATCAAGAATCCACTTTGAAGACCATGGCCAGAACTGGTAAGGGAGCCTAAAGCTTTAGTTTGATGTCTTGAACATGTTCAACCAAGTAGAAAAGGTCTTGTGACTCCATTTGAAGGACTCCATTGTGAGGTAAAGTGTAGCTAAGAGAGCAACAAGAGGTATGTATGCTAATAACCTCATAAATGGATTTTGTAGCATGAAACAGTCTTGCATGTGAGTATAGGAGACTTGAACATTTATAAGGCATTGGTTCAGTGATCACATCTGATTAGTTGTTATCAAGTAATCTCTCTAATTGTTTGTCTTTCATATATGAGTATGCATTAGGTCTCAATGGACCTCAAGGTGTTTGGGGCATAGTAATGGTGCTATTGAACCTCATGAAGATGATCCTTAGTGCATGGGAGGTATAAATCAGTCTAAGCAAGTTTTAGCTCTTGAGAATTTAGAACAAACATTGTGAATGGTAAACCTTCAATCAAGATGGTTATAGTTCAAGTTCATAACCCCTGCATCAATTATTGAGGGGATTAATTCTAG
Source organism: Taxus wallichiana var. yunnanensis (assembly GCA_018340775.1). Lineage (NCBI taxonomy): Eukaryota > Viridiplantae > Streptophyta > Pinopsida > Cupressales > Taxaceae > Taxus > Taxus wallichiana. Next base: position 727,660,554 of record CM031242.1, on the reverse strand, counting down.
CATCCTCATTATATTTGATCACAATGCATTTAACACTCTTAGCATCCAACTTCCACTTCTCATGTGGCTTACAAATATATGCACAACTAAAAACCTTCAAATGTTGAAAAATTGGCCTTACTCCAAACTATACTTTCCATGTATTCAGTTGCAATGTTATAATAGGACAACAATCTTTTAAGATAATAGTCCCATTGACAATTTTAACCAATGTCTTGTTTTTTCTGAATGTTTGTCTCTCATGTGCTCATACCTGATGTACTATTTGAGTTTTTATAATATGAAATTGGGAAAAAAATCATTTGTTGAAGCACTACCACGTTTTGGAACCTTAGATCAAATTAACTCAAAATCAGACTTGGACATTTGTACATTTACCTTGGGAAGAAGGCATTTTTGTTCATTTGCTGAAGAACTACCATGTTTTGGAGCCTTAAACTCAAATGAACAAGTGGGGATTGGGAATATCTTGACTGTCTTTTTGTGATGGGATATTACCGCATGTATGAATTCTTTCAGTTGATTAAGATAATTAATTTTCATCACTCTTTAGGATTTCGACAGCAGGCTTTTTGAAAGCAAAACATTTATTTTATTTTTAGAGCTGTCTTAGTGTCACCCATTTCTGAACATCATTTTCCTAAAACTAGTAAATTACAAAAAGAAGAAATTCAATACTACCAAGAAACAGAACATCCCTAGAATCAAGTAATGTCGCAGCAAGGGCCACATTGAAAGAAGCTATTTACTTTAAATAAGAGAGGAATAAAAATCAGAAACACGAAATTGCAGAATCTAAGAATATTACCACTTTGCAGTTCATGTGGTTAGTTTCAAGGAAGATGCATATGTTTAAAAAAAAGCAGCACCACTAAATTTAACATAAACAGATGACAAACCACACAAAGAAGCATTGGCATTTGCCATCTGAATGCCACTGCAAGTGATGATGATTCTATGCAGTTAAAGAGAAATTTCTCCAAAGTATGTTTCTCCTTAAAATCCGCCTGTACAAGATCAATGCACATTAACTATATCTCAAATCTTACATTGTTGAAAGAATTCTTTACCATCTGTCTATATTTTAAGAGATGTCAGCCATACATATCACATGGATTCTACAGGTGTATCTTCCTTCGCTTCTTCATATTGCCAGTTTTGCAGTTGTGGCATGTGTAACTCAACTCTGTACAAGGTAATGCTTCAGTGAATGAACAAGAAACCCCAATTTCATGTTATAAAAAACTCCACGATTACATCAGGCATGATCACATAAGGGGCAAACCTTGATTCAAATTGTTGCTTTCCAACATCACACATGCCGCATGGAAGTTGGATTCACACATGACACAATTAACCTGTACACATACAAGAGATTCTCAACATGGTATATATTTTTGTGGTTTGTGCATCACTGATTCTTTTAATAAGTAATACACGAAAATAACTTGCAAAAATTAAAAAAATCTGTTTGCCAAAGTTCAAATAAAGTAGCTAAATTACCATATGACCAGATGGAGGACCATTGCACAAGCATGGTGTTGGTGATGAGCCTTCTGCAGATAGTTGCAAATTACCGTTAAAAGAATTTTGTAGACCTTGAGATGATTCAACGATGCTAGTTTGAGTATCATGTAAATTGTTAAAAGTATTCTCCAGACTGAGGTTGCTGTCCTTTGATATGGTAGGACACCGGTCCTTTACTTTTAAGCCGGTTGTTAGGTGCCCATCCACAAGTGGAGAGACCACCCTTTTGTTCATTCTATCTAGGGCTATCACTGCAGGTGAGAAGTATCATATCTCCAAAATTAGAATAATCAAGGCATTCAATAACATAGGTAAAAATGAAGTAGAGATGGTATCATGACATTTGTATACACAGTATAGATTGTATCGACAGAACCATATTAAAATATTAGCAAGGAGAAGTATTCATTACAATCACACACATAATGTATGCCAGCTTACAACAGATGCTTTCTCACGGACAAAAAGAATTTTCTATAGTCAGTTCAAATCTATACCAGTTGGCATAGTATGCAGGGTCAAATGGCAATTAAAATGCCCTCATATATTGTATTATGGCTCAAATTCCTAATTGCTTTGTTTTTATCCTCGTTTGCAATTTTACATGTTGATGTGATGCAAAAGGGACATACAGATTGCATTGTTGTCCTGTGAATTGTAAAAGATGGTTGGAAACATTAGTTCTGCACCAGCTATCTTTCTTTTCTAAGAATGTACATGTATGGATTACTGTCACATTAAACTATTTTCAACATTGACCATAAGATAATAATCAAATAAGTTAGTGCATGCTTGTCATTATTACCATGATAGTTAATATCGGGACTTTTGGTTGCATTCTGAAAAACAGTCAAATATACTGAATTAACTGCTTGTTCTTTTTCTGCTCTTATCTTGCCACACTCTGTTGAATTCTTGACTCCAGGCTGATTAGGTGAGTCCAGAACTTTCTCATTTTTCCTGCTACATTTGTTATGTTCTGAAAATTGGATTCCAGTATTTGATATTTGTCTTCCCTTCCTGTGGCCACATTTTCCACATTGCAGGATGCAGTATTATTTGCCAAATCTATTAGGATTTTTCTTCTCTCTGTTTCAATTGTTGAATTCAGAATTGTAGTTTGGCATGCTAAGTCCGTGACTGGTTTGTGTTTTTCTGCTACAGTAGTGTTGTTTGTTCCATTAGCAAATACAACCTGATACACTGGGTCCTTTAATTTATTGTTTTTGTCTATGCAAAAGGTCTTTCTTTCAACAGTTTCCAAAGCATTCTGATATTCCAGATCAGGTACTTGCTTGTTTTCCTCCATTATATTGGAAGATTTTTACATTTACATGTGCCAAGTCCAGCAATCGTCCTTTCTCCTCTGTTACGTCACTCTGGCTTAAAACTTCATCAATCAATACTAAAGATTCTCCATTTGTACTGAGAGACGATGAAGATGAATGAGACGATCCGGATTTAGCTAAAGCATGTGGGAATAAATCATTAGTTTTGGTTGCTGCTGCAGAGTAGTCTGATTCGCCAGATTTCATCAGTATAGAATCATTTGACTTAATCTTAGCACTGCTATATTTTGCAATAATTTTCTGAATCTTGATACTTTCTACTTGAGTTACATAAGGCATAGATAATTTTTTAACATTCTTATCTTGGGATTGATGCAAGCTGAGTGGATTCTTAGATGCTGCAAGTTCTAGTGATTCCTGCAGTTAGATTCCAGATAAAATAATCTCTTCTAAAATGAAAAATTTAACCAACAAAGAATAACTGTTTGACATAGAACATAATTGTATGGGCATATTAGAAAAGAATCAGGCATCAAACCTTGCACAGTGTAAATGTTTTACCGCATTGAGATTGTCCTCTAGAAACCCTATAGACCTGCATGGATCAGAGAAGATATTTTCACAGTTGCAACAAATTCATTAACAAATTAAGATACCGAGAAATATCACCACTGATGAATCGCCTTGCAATTAGACCAATGAGATTGTAAGATCTGCTATGTCATAAGATGCAATAAACTATTATCCATTCACCACTGTCACTCTTGTGCATCTACCCTATTCTACCTCTTCCTCACAACTCAGCACACGTAGAAAATTGTAAAACAGATCGGCCTCTCTCACATTCAAAATTCTTGTATGCGTAATTAATAATTCAAATACCGGAGCAAGAAAAACAAGTTTGGGACATCTATTGGATATTCTCATATTTTAAGCACTTTCCTTTCACCTAGCACACAAGAAAAGGGTCATTTTATTGTTACAAGGAATTTTCTCAGTTCATTGCAAATAAAATATTATACATATAGTTGACATAATATTAATACCCCAAAGTCTGCACTAATATCTTTTTACTTATTATAGGTCAAGGGTTTGCTTTCAAGTCCTAACATAGAATTGAAAGAATCATATCAATATGGATTGGGCCAAATAAATGACAAAAAAACTAAAACAAAATTTCCAACTTTTACACACACGCACGCTTGTATGCCAACACACACGCACGCGTGTGTGCACACGCACACACACACGCACACACGCGCGTGTGTGCACACGCACGCACACGCACACACACACACGCGCGCGCACACGCACGCACACACGCACACACACACACACGTGCGCACACACACACGCGCGCACACACACACACACGCACACACACGCACGCACACACACGCACACACGCGCACAGATGCACACACACACACACCCACATGCACACGCGCACACACATGCGCGCGCACACGCACTGCACACACACACACACAGATACACACGCACGCACGCACACACCAGACAGACACACACACCCACACGCACACACACGCGCACACACACGCATGCACGCACCCACACGCACGCGCACGCACCCACATGCACGCGCGCACATGCATGTGCACGCACACATGCACACGCACACACGTGGGTGTGCGCGCACACACACACGCACACAAATAGATATGTGAAAACCTATGAAACTATAACTGTATACATTTGAAGAGCATATCCTTGTTACATTATAAAGTATAATGCTTTTCTAATTTCATGTGAAAGCATATAGAAACAATGCCACATCCACATTCTCAATGAAAGAAATTGAATAAATACTAAAAGGACAAGCGGAGACAATCATATTGACTTGTACATGAGGATATAAAGGTCCTAACCAAAAATCCAAAGATGGGAAAAATTATAAGATGGTAAAAACAATGGAGATTCTTATTTTAGAGAACAATACATGCATGTGAATTATGCCTGACTCTGCCCCTTATTCACGATGGTCAAAAAGCATTGAACATTTCTACAAAAAAATTATAGCCTAGATATTATGGCGAGCATGCCTACTATATAGCCTACAACACAAACTTTAGACCCACCTATCTACTTATTAGCCTACAACATGAACTGTAGACCTACCTGCCTACTATGTTAGCCTACAACTTGAGCACTCGACCTAAAACACACACTAAGGAATAATGTTTTCGGCTAAGGTATTTATTTCAATGCGAAAGGTGCTTTTATAGGCTGATTAGTCTATCGCCACTGCTTTTGCATCTGAAGGCCATTTTCAACTTTAGTTTTTACTAAATATTTTTAGTTCTTTTTGTTGGTATTATCAGCTCCCAATGTTTCTGCTGGTTGCTGTCATTTTTTTCCCCATCATGGCTTGCTCTTATGTCCCTACATGCAAGTTGGGTGGCAGAAAGTTATTTTATCTGGAAACTGAAAATGAAGGTTATTTTTTACATAAAGAAATTGAGAAAGATGTTGATGGGATTGAACAGAAGGCTGCTGGTCAGAAAGGTAAAGAGAAGTTCAAGGCATGGCATCAAGCAACTTTAACCCTGATTATAATTTTAAATATGAATGATCTCCTTAGTCACATTAATGGTGTTGAATTTACCAGCATAACATGGATTGGACTCACTATATTGTATGAGAAGCAATCAACAACGTAGCATGATTCTATGGCAAAGCTACATAACTTGAACAAGGCCCTCGTTAAAGATCTTATAGGCCTGAGGAAGAAATGTACCTCACTATCGGATGATCTCCATGAGAAATAAAGAGAGCATTTATTAATATCCACATATGACCAAAAGTAAGTTAATAGCACTCAAAAAAGTACATTCAGTTTCATGGAAATCAACAACAAAAGCGATGAATTTGTTAAAATATGTGAAGAGAGAAATAATAAAGAAAGATTAGAATGTACAAAGAACGGATGAAAAGAAACTGGAATGCACACATTATTCATTGTGTCCCCGTCCTTTTATTATGTGAAAGGTGGTTACAACGTGGTTGAAGTGGTTACAACCGTTTATTAGTTAACACTTAACTAATATTAACATAACGCTAATAAATAAGCCTTATATTTTAATACCCCCTCTTAAGGCTTACTCTATAGAACATATTGACAGAAGATTAAAATAACATAACCAAACAAGACCACGCATTCGTTAGAAATTTTTCCTTTCGAAAACAACGCTTTGACTAGGTAGAACTCCATCAAGCTGCCTCCCTAACCCTCGTAAAGGTGTAGTTCCCGAGCTGAATTCCTAAGTTCCCAGATTCCACCTCCCGAACTCCGAGTTATAGAATCTCCTGAATTGTTGGACAACCATCCATATTGAGCCATCCACAAGCTCCATCAAGTTGTCTCATGACCCTCGTGAGGGTAAATTCCCGAGATTCACAGACTCCCGAACTATCTAGACAACCATCCATGTCGAGTTTACCTACACTGGATTCCTTCATGTCTTCAAAGTGTTGTGATTCTTTTAAAATACACATTCTCTATTAGTGAGTTCATCAATGTCAACATCGGTGGATTTTCAACATTGGCTTCATTTGGTTTGACTTGGAATTTTCCCTTCATCTTTTTCTTTACAATTTGACCTTTCTCTTTGAAAAATATTTCGTTCAATAACTTGATAATATGAACTTTCTTCACAATTCTTTATCATTGTCTCCAAACATCTTTGGCTTGTCACACATTTGATCTGAAATTCGTACAACATTTTGTGCCCTAGAAGTTTGCAAATGTTGTACCTTTCAACTTGTAGCCTTCAGAAATTGCGACAGTTGTATTTTGCCCAAATCATGACCGTATTTTATGCAAATCGTGACTGTATTTAATGCCTTTTTGAAGCTTTGAACTGATGACAGTAATGGCGGTGGCAATTCGTACCAAAAACAATTGTATTTTCCCTTTCGAATGTCTAAAACCTTGCCCTTTTCGCTTATGAAATTCGTGACTTCACTTGCTTTGAAATGGCGAACGGCAGTAATAACCCAATGGTCTTTATTTTGCAGAGATAAATTAAGAAATTATGCCCCATGCCTTCACAACTTGTTCTAGCCCTCACGAGTGTATTGTATGTCCTTTCGAAACCCTTTGAAATTCTCCTCTGACTGTGGTATTTTCGTTATGTACCTTTCACAACTTCCTGAAATCACGATTTGCAGTTTGTATATCAATGGCGACTGTATTATCTTCTGATTCGCTGGTTTTTCGTGCCCTTTTTCTGCCCTCTCGACTTCGTGAGTCACGTTTTTGTATATATTCTGCCCTACGACTGGTAATTCACGTTTTTGCCCTTCGATTTTCGAAAATCCTCACAAAAATGTGAACACGAAAATCCTCACGAAAAATGTCTTGATTTCTTCAACGTGCCCTAATGGGACTGTCACGAATGTCTTTCTTCCCCTCTCTTTGCTTGCCCCGCACTCGATACCAATGTTAGAATATGTAGAGAGAGAAAGAATAAAGAAAGATTAGAATGTACAAAGAACGGATGAAGAGAAACCGGAATGCATACATTATTCATTGTGTCTGTCCTGTTATTATGTGAAAGATGGTTACAAAGTGATTTAGGTGGTTACAACCGTTTATTAGTTAACACGACTAATATTAACATAACGTTAATAAATAAGCTTTATATTTTAATAGAATTAAAGCAAGTTCTGCAACAAATTATTGACGTAAATTCATTATTCACAATATACCATCAAGGTGTCAAAGAGGTCAGAGAGAAAAATGATGCCATAAGAAAATCACAAGTTGATATTGAGCATTGAACAAGCCACATCAGCAGCATTCTGAGATCAGACAATTTTGAGAAGCACAAATGCATTAGTCTAAAGTTGTTTGTAGAAAATGGGTTACATGGATGGAGGTCGTGGAAAGAATGGGCAAGGCATCATGATTCCTATTGAGATAGGGATGTCTTGGAAAGAAATTCTTGTGCTTGAGACTGGATTGCTGAAAAGCACATTAGTCAAGTCACTTGGAGTGTGTATTGCCCTTCTTGTTCGTGTCATTGTTGTTATAGAGGTTGAAGGAATGGTTATGTTACTACCCATTGAGTTGTTTTCTTAACCCAAATAAATTACCCAAAGACGTGTCAAAGAACTGCACAAAATAGTCACAATAAATTTCTCTCACTAGTTGTTTCATCATGTTGTGCAGCAAGCTAAACTTCAACAGTTTGACTAGACAGAAGGGCATCAATCTGGGCCCACATATGACAGTCCATCAACCAAGTGCAACAATTTTGAATGCATTTTTTTATGTCTTTCGTTCAGCTTGCATGGCATACATTACCAATATTCAATGGAAGTGCAAAGATTAATAAGGCTTCCATTATTTATTCAATAAGAGGGCATGAGAACCTAATTCGACACCTTATATAAATAAGCCTGATTTGACTCTACTGCCACCACATTACCAGGCCAATGTCAAAAGGCTGAAGGGTTTCTGTAATGTCCCCATCTTTAGGCTAGTCATTTCAAAGACCTTAAGCCCATTCCACTTCCTGTGGGCAAAAAGGGAATGAGTAAGGGAGGTTAATGTCATGATTTTTAGTTGTTTTTGTGAGCTTTGCATTATTTTAAAGTAATTTTCTAAGTATAGTCAGGTCGGATGGAAAAAGGAGAAAAGCCAATTGAAAAATAAAAGAAAAAGGAACTATTATGTCTCCAAGGAGGTTGGTCCTCTTTAGGAGGATTCTATTTGGTTTTTGGTGCCACCTCTAGCTATTTAAAGGGGTCGCTTGGCTTGGAAGATGTTTATGTTGCTTTTGGAATTTATTCTCTTAAAGTTGGAGCACATTTTGCTCTCTTTCATCCATTGAGGACAAAAACCCTCTTGGAAGACCTATTGAGAACGAAACCTCTCAATAGTGGGCTGGTTTGAGGACGAAACCCCTCAAGTTTGCAAAAAGGTGATCTCATAAAGAGTTTGTATTCAGTTTTGAAGGCATTTCCAGCCCTTTCCAAGGGTGGCGACTTGCCCTAAGGTGGAATTTGGGGTATTCTAGGGCACGACAACTTCAAATTCAGCCATCATTGTGTTCCTCCTATTTTTAGCAACTGGAATCTTCATTTGTACTTCAATTTGGGGCTTGGAATCCTTCATTTCCAGCCATATTTGTAAGGGTATTCACTGTTGTTATTAATTAATTTCCAGCTGATATTAAATTGGTAAAAATGAATATTTTCCAGTGCTTTTCTCTTGCAATCATTTCCAAATTGAAGAATATTATTTTGAAAGGTTTCTAAATTATTTCCAACAAGTTTGTAGCTGATTTCTATCATAAAAATATATTTACAGCCTGCTGCTAGGGTTTGGGAATTTAATTTCAGTTTGCTTCAGTTTACTATTTGGATTTGTGCAAGTTCTTTGAATTTCAGTTTCAGCCTGGAAAAGGGGCATTACAGTTTCTTCTCAGCTAGCTTTCCATACCAGTACAGGGATTTATACCTCAACAAATTGGTGAACCAATGGTCTAGCGCTAGCAATCAGTAATACACCTGCTACTATTTCTTACAAGTTAAAACATGCCTCTACCAATTTTCCTGCCATTGAGATGGGAAACTTAGGTGGTGGATCAAGATAAAAGGTCATGACGTTATTTAGAATCTTAGACAAAGTCAATTACAGCGCCAGAACAATACTATAGAACAGCTGCATTACTGTGGGGTTTGTGGCATAAAATACAAAAATCCTATCCCTAACAACAAAATGAACCAAAGTGAAATAACAATCTCAAAGACACCCTAACCGTGGTTCAAGCTACACAACAATGGAACCAAAAAGTTGCAATTTAATGAGGCAATATGGAGTAAGCACACTATTATTACTGTATCGCAATGTTACTAAGAGAATTACCTATCAAACATAAGGTTAGAATGTGATACACAAAATAAATGCCCATAATAGATGGATGGTTGTCCATGGAGGCTGAAATGTCCCTCTTCCTAGAATAATAGTATTGAAGACCTTTAGCCTATTTGGTCTACCCAACGGCTAAAGGATGAACCCAAGGGTGACTTAAGTCACAATAAATTAGTATTAAGTGCCTAAAAGAAAAAAATAAAATTATTAAAGCACTTATATTAATTTATTTGGCTTAATAGAGAAAAGCACTTATAAATAAAAGTTGTAATCTCTAGAAAGGTGCAATTTGCCTTGAAGGGCAAATATTGTGTTATAAGGGTCTAATTATATGTTGTATCCTTCCTAGGGAGAATGGTGACTTGCCTAGAGGAAGGATAATGGCAAATTAGAAAGTAAAAAGACCCATGCTAATTTTTGTATTCCCCTATGCAAAAATGCGACTAGGCCTAGGAGGGAAACTTGCATAGAGAAAGGCATTGCAAGCTGATTGGATGTAAAAAGGGTCTCTTTTGGGTCTCTTCTTGCTTTATAAGGAGAAGTAGACTTGAAGGAGGTCATTCTATGATCATTCTATATTCTGAAAATAGCTTGTAAGCTGAAGCACTTGTTGCTGCAACTTCTGAGGACGAAAACCCTCAAGAAGAAGAGTGAAAGGGGAACGAAAACTCTCCTTTGAGCTCATATTTTGTATTGGAGGTCTCTAGTCAAATCTGGTTGTTGAACCATTATTTTATGTACTACTGGAGCGACCCAGTTTGGGTAAATTTGGCATATTTGAAGGCTCTAAAATTCTGCTATTGTATGGAGTTCAGTTTCAGGTATTTATTATACTGTTTTGGGAGCATTTTGTTGGGTTTCAGACCCTCCCACCACTGCTTTAATCTCAGATCTGATCTGCATCATTTCATCAATAGAAATCAGTCTTTGAGGAGCTCAAAAGTGGTATTTCTCTTGCCATAATTTTCCTTAAATCTTTGCTGTCATTAAAATCTGAAATCAGTCCTGTTTTGCATCCCTTATGGTATTTTTCATCCATAATACCAGTCGCCATTTCTGGATAATTCATTGCAGCTGTCAAGCTGAGTTTTGCAAGGTCTGATATATCTGTTTTTGGGCTGAAATAGTCTCATAAATTTCTGCATTTTGTTTGGGGAAAGAAGGGTAACAAATGTCACTTGTTTGGTGGGGGTTTCATGTATAAATCTAGTCGCTTTTCCCTTAGAAAATTCAGATCTGCCCTAGCTTCAATTGCTATAACCCATATAAATCTGCTTTTGTGATTTGAGATTGCTATAAATCCAAAGTTGGTCAAATTGTCCCATTTGGGGACATTACAGAGGCTAAAGAGCTTTGACACAAAAAAACAATACAATAGAACACACTAATAAACATAAGGTTATAATGTGATACACAAAAATGAATGTCCATAACAGATGGATAGCTACAAAATTCGAAAATTTTACTTATCCATGGAGGCTCAACAGCTTTGGCACAAAAACCAATAGAATCGAACACACCTTATGCTGAGTACATTAGCTTTCACCACCTTTTATGATAAACTAAATATTGTAGATAGAAAAGGGTCCTTCAATCCCAAAAAGAGCTGGATAGTTTCACAGGTATGTTCTACCAAACCTTTTGGGAAACAACCAAAGGAAATTTGGCCGCCCTTCTAGAGGTATCGAAGAACAACAAACAAATGTTTAAATAGTCGAATTACACAAAATTTGCTCCGATTCCACAAAATGCTCAAGCCCACAAGATGGATCAATGTAGACCAATCACCCTTTGCAATATGGTTTATAAAATCCTCTCAATGATAATTGCATCTAGCTTGAAAGCCTTTCTTTCGAAGCTGGTCTCAGCAACACAGTCTGCATTTGTCTCAGGATGTCAAATCACAGAGCTGTTCAGGAAATAATCCAATCACTAAAACTCAAAAAGATCTTGCATAAGGATCACGTAAGACATCTCCAAGCTCTTTGATAAATGCAGCTGGTATCTGGTAGAAGAAATTCTCCATGCCTATGTCAACGGCTCATCCTAAGTTGGTCTCAACAACACAGTCTGCATTTGTCCCAAGAAGACAAATCACAGAGCTATTCAGAAAATAATTCAATCACTAAAACCCAAAAAGACCTGGCATAAGTATCATGTTAGACATCTCCAAGCCCTTCGATAGATTGTAATGTCCCTTTCTAGGGCTGAAACTATAAATCAAGGAAATGGCACAAACCCCAAGTGAAGTAAATTCTGATTTTTATAACAACAGATCTAAAAATATCAGAAACCCTAGCAGCGAACTGTATAGGGACTTCAACTCACCATACAACCATGCAACAACTGAAAATGCTTCTAAATAATTATTTCAAGCATGACAACATTTATCCATCCAAATTACATCAAAGAAATGGAGAAAACAAGAGATTATACCCAGCTGCAATTAATTTTATGACAGCAGCAGGGCAGCCACAAACAAGGGCTGAAAATGATAGATAAACTCCTCCAAAAATTACCAAATTGTAGATTCCAGCCTTATAAAATATGATAAATCTGAATATCAAAGAATAATGAAGTTTTGTTCCCTAGAAAGCACCCAAATCCTCTTCTACCCTAGTCGCTCCCTAGGAGAGGGGCTTCAAACAATGTCAAAAGCTTTTGTATGGCTCCTCCTTGATGCCCTAGATGCAAACCAGCAAGATGGTCTTCAATGAGAGTCTTCAACACCACCAAATTGAAGGTTTTTGTCCTCCAATCTCCCACAAGGAAGGGTTTCGTCCTCCTTAGATGCCACACTAATGGATTGTCGCCCAATAGTGGAATGGACTAAGAGCAATCAGCCCTAGAGACCAAGTATAAAGTGTATATGCCAAAAGATGATGTGCAAATGAGCCCCTAAGACTCCTCTTATACCCTTTGGTTGGCGCCAAGAGCCATAAGGTGTAGACCGACCTCTTAAGCTTGCTTTATCTTCTAATTCCATGTTGGGAATCTTCCCAACCTTGCCGACCTCTTAATGATCTTCACTTTATCTTTTAATTTCATGTTGGGATCATTATAATCCTAGCTGACCTGCCTTAGGGAGTAAAACACCAAAGAAAAACATTAATAACAATAAAATAAAATAAAAACAAAACCCAAGGACTTTCCTTGTGCAGTTCCTTGTTGGCCACACGGGGAAGAGAAATGGCAAGAGGTCTTCAATTGGTGCTAGTTTGAAAAAGGGGACATTACATAGATGCACGGTGGGATCCGGTTGAACAAATTCTTCATGCCTATGTCAAAGAAGGTCATCCAATGGATAAACAATTGTATTTGTAGTCCATCCACGGTTGGGAGAGCTTTTCACTCCATTTAGAGGTCTCCATCAAGGAGACCCTCTCATCCAAATACCTATTTACTCTCATGGGAGAAAATTTGTGTCAATCTCTATAAGGAACAATTTATGGGATACCAATGAAGGAAAGAGGTACCAAATACAAGAATTTCCACTAATGCTCATCAACAACTTCATCATTACTACTAGCCAAATCAATCTTGGAATAATTTATTACCTCAATGTAGTTGTTAAGTGGTTGCCTTTTATGTGGAGGGAGATATGGTGAAATAGACCTCTTTAGGGCCATATTGAGGTCTACCTTTGGCTGCCCTTTCAAGCTCCTCCTCTTTAGGGCCATATTTGAACACTCAATAGTGACCTTGGCTACTCCTTCACTGTTTTTCGCTGCACATGTACAACATTACCGTATGGACTAGCAAGATGAGAATGGCCTAAAGTGCTCGAAATGCCTCTTCTTCTTTCCTATTGTTGGCTAGATTTTTCTACACACTGAAAACCTAGGCGGTCATGAGATAAATCTCTCTCATTTACCGGTAAGGCTCCCTTGTAAGATTTTGTCAATTATATGTCCTAATATTTATTTGTTGGTATTACTTTAACTATGTAGCTCATGAACCATAGCTAGGCGGATTCTGCAACAAATAAGCAATCAAAAAAAAAGAAAAAATCTGCAAAAGAGGAAAATAATAAGAAACAAGGGAAAGGAGAGAGGATGTGCAACCCAATCAATAGTTTGAATTGATTGCATGCCCGTAGATTAAACAAATACATCATTAAGCACATAATTCAAAGCAAAAGAAACTTCCGATTTAGATCTAGAATAACACAGTTTATGAATAGATCTAGAAATAAATACGAGACAAATGCACCGTTGACACAAAGTTCTCCGGAAATCTCCTCTCTATTCCTCTTGCTTGAGAAAGCTATCAAGGGTTTCAACTCAAAGTCTAGAACACAAGAATGCTGATTACAAATTTCGATTCTCTAACCCGTAGGTTCTTCCTCTATTTATAGTGTATAAAGGGCAATTACAAATAGGAAGCTTTAAATGAATTCCCGCATGCGGAAGCTATGAAAAGGGAAACAGTGGCAATCTTCCTCCTGGAATTCCTCTTTGCATGACATGCATGATTTATAACTGAAAAATAGAACCTTCTATTTTGCATGGTTGCCCCTATTTATTTCTAAGTACTCGACTTCTTTAAGTAACGGTTTTTAAACCAATCACTTAAGTTTTATAATTTAATTGATTGCTCAATTACTTTGTCGGAGAAAATAAAAGAAAGAGGAAAAGAAATAAGAAGAAAGTCTGCAACCCTCTCAGTCTTGTTCTTCTTCCATATTTTGCATGCGGTTGACTCTTTTGCCTTTGATTCTCACCAAACTAGATCTGGAAGCTATGCATGACTGTGATTTGTTTGTGGGTATTGCCTTTGACCTGTCTTCCCTTCTATCCTTGAAGCTTTTGCAATTCTTCTTCAATACATGCACCAATGCAATGTTTGTTGTAAATAATTCAGACAAAACTCATCATTTTTATTTTTAATTGCATATGAGCAATTTTAAATTCTGGAAAGCACTCTGGGTGAATGCAAATGCAAGTACATTCAATGAAGGCTTATTTGGAAGATTGGGAGCACATGCACAAGATCCTGGAAGGAATTTTCCATGCACTGACTTCTACACGGGCTGTGTTAGAAACAAGAGGATGAATTTTTGCGGAAGCCTTTGCAATTATGAGATCTGGATCTGTCAATTAAATCGGTGATAGGTCCACGACCTATCTCTATATCATGACTTAAGCAAATTTGGAAGCTATGCATGATTCCGCTTATTTTTTCTTTCATCATGCTTCATCATCATTTGAGAACAATCTTTGTGTTGGCTAGATTTTCTGCATATTTGAAAACCTAGGCGATCATCGATAAATCTCCCTCATTTACCGGTGAGGCTCCCCGTGTAAGATTTGTCAATTAAATATGCTAGTATCTATTTAGGGGTATTACTTTAACCATGCGGCTCATGAACCATACCAGTATAGTTTTTGCAAAGCAAGTACGCATTTGTTAAAGAAAAGAAATATCGATGAAGAAGGAAATAATAAAAACACGGGGAAAGAAAGAGGGAAGATGTGCAACCCAATCAATAGATCACGAGTTGATTGCATGCACATAGACAGAACCAATAGATATTAACACAGAATTAAAGGCAACTTTCAGATCTAGATCTAGAATAACACAAAGATTATAAGTAGATATAAGACAAAAAGTTAGAAACAAAATGCAATCAACACAAAGTTTTTCGGAAATCTGCTCCTTTCTATGCCTTTGCTTCAAATACCTATCAAGGGTTTGGCACAAAGTTTGGAACTCAAGAATCTTTGCTTACAAATTCTAATCTCCTTAACCCGTAGGTTCTTCCTCTACTTATAGCATGTAGAGGGGAAATTACAAATAGGAAGCTGTTAGTGAACTGACACGTGTGGAAGTCGGAAAGGAAACAACTGTCAATCTCCCTCCTCGAATTCCTCTTTGCATGACATGCATGATTTGCAACTGAAGATAGAACTTTCTCTTTTGCATGTCTGCCACCTATTTCTAAGTAATTGACTTCTTCAAGTAATGGCTTTTAAACCGATCACTTAAGTTCTATAATTTAATTGATCGCTCAATTAATTTGTTGGAGGAAATAAGAGAAAGAAGAAGAAAGAGGAAAACTACAATCTTGTCCTTTTTTATATTCTGCATGGAGTTGATTCTTTTGCTTTTGATTCTCGCCAAACTAGATCCGGGAAGCAAATTTGGATCTGGAAGCAAGTGATTGTGATTTGCTTGCAAGTATTGCCTTTGACTTGTCTTCCTTCTTATCCTTGAAGCTTTTGTAGTTCTTCTCCAGTACATGCATCAGTGCAATGTTTGCCGTAAATAACTCATCATTTTTTATTTTTAATTGCATATGAGCAATTAAAAATTCTGAAAGCACTCCGGGTGAATGCAAATTCAATGAAGGCTTCAACTAGAAGATTGGGAGCACATGCACAAAATCCTGGAAGGAATTCTCCATGCACTAACTTCTACACAGGTTATGTCAGAAACAAGAGGATGAATTTTTGTCGGAAGCCTTTGCAATTATGAGATTTGGATCTGGATCTGGAAGCTATGCATGATTCCGCATAACCTTTCCTTTCATCCCGCTTTGCCATGGCCGGAGCAATCTTCATTTGAGCAAATATTTTTTTCTTTATTCAGCCGAGAATTCTTCACAATTGATGCAAATCTGGGAACTTCTTCAGATTCGGAGGATATATTCAATGTGTCTGACATTGATTTAAGCTCTCTTTCAATTATATAAGCACCTTTAATGAATACAGGCACTGTAATAATATGCGAGACAATTAATCAAATTTAAATCAAATCCTTTAAACCTAGGCGCCAAACTTTGAAGCTTTCAAAGTGAAAACACCTTTTCTCGAGCAAAATTCTTCCTTTGGACACCAAAATTGCCTGGGTTGCACTCCTTTGCTAAAGAATTAATAACTCCATTAATATGGCAGTCCATGCTTATATAACCTTCATCATTTTATAATTAATAATTGCCGTTCCTATTTCCGGCAATTAATTAATTAAAAAAATCATGTTTTTCTCTTTAAACTTGGGTGCCAAAATTAGGAATAGAAACAATTAATAAATGCAATTAAAGTTATTGTTCTATTCCAAAAGGGGTCGCACTTTTGACATGGCTGCTTTATCTATTTTTAAAAGTCAATTTCAATGGGATTATTCACCCTGCACTACAGCTCCAAAATCCAATGATCCACTTAAAGCTGTTTGACTTTCATAATAGGATTTTTTTACCCTGCAGAGCGAGATAAGAAATTCCAATCAATGCCTTAAGTGATTTTCTTTTATTTCACAATGGGAATTTTCACCCTACAAGGTAGGTAAGAAATTCCTACCTCCCGCCTCTAATTTTCCCATCATGACTTAAGTGACTTTGCTTCCATGGGAAAAGTACCCTGTAAGCAGGTACAAAATTCCCACCTGCCTACTGCTACCAAAAATCCCATTGCAGCTTAAAACCTTCCTTTCCCAAAAATGCGACTTGCCCAGAAGAGGCCTTTTTGTGCATGACTTCGTCTTTTTAGAGAGAACCTGACTTCCTGTGGTCAATTCCTTCTGGCATGGCGGCCGTAGATGATTTCAGATACTCAAGGAAGAAAGCAGATGAACTGCAAAGGAATTGACCTAGGGGAATTTCACAGACAAAAACACGCAAAAAAAAATGCAAAATGTTGCTTTAGAAGTCACAAATAAAGCCTAGGATCCATTCCTGATGAAAACCCTACTAGTATATGTGAATATTGACATGCAAAATTTCAACAGGGTTAAACCAGAGCACAATTTACTTCAAACGGGGCTTAAAATAATTAAATAAAAATTTCCTGCAGACAAAACCTGGCGAAGGGATAAAACGAGTTTCAACATCTGGGTATTTGTCGAAATTGGCTCATATGACTCTCTGGGAATATCTTGACGCAATACAGGCATTTTCTGGCAATGAAAACACAAAACGACCGTTATTTTAAAAGTACGAATTTTTTAACATGGGGTAGTCTCAGATTTCAGGGTGAAATTTGGGGATGCCACTTTCTCGAGCTCTTTTTCTTTTAATTCTGTAGGAATCCTTGCAATTGGATCAATTTGTGCAGATCGACAATTTCTTCAAAATTAGAAGATATATTCAATGTACCTGACATTGATTTGAACTCCCTTTTATTTATATGAGCACCTGTGATAAATACTTGCAATTAATTCAGACAAAGATGGAGTCCTTGACACGAATATTTGATTTTTATCACCAAAATCTGCATATAAAGCCTGCAGCCCTAAAATTTGAGGTTTTGTTTGCATGCAAAACAAACAAAAATATTATTTAATTCACCTAGGCACATATACCAACATGCAGATACTCAAAATAACAAAAATTAGGCTATTCTAACCCTAGGCGCAAAAATTGGAAGCTTCTGACAGTGGAAAATATTTATTAATGCAACATCCTCCTTTTGGTGCCAAAACCTGTCCGGGCTGCAATCTTCATCAAAAAGAAATAAGTGCTTCTCCTTTATGGCATCCCATGCTTATATAACCTCCAACATGCTATTTTTAATAATTGCCTCTTCCTATTTCTGGCAATTTAATTAATTAATAGCCATGTCTATTCATCCAATTTGGGTGCCCAATTATGCATGCTGCTGGTTGTTTTTAAATAATTTATTTTATTTAATTTTAGCATGCACCCTTGACTTCTCCTTAGCTCTTCCACTTGCATTGACTTTCATTCTATTTATGGCGCCAAAATTTGGTGAATAAACCATTAATAAATATTATTAAATGCATTGTTATTCAACCAAGGTGGGTCGCACTTTTTGGCAAGAGAAATTGCTAAAAATAAGAACTCAACTTGATGGGAATTTCCACCTTGCACTGCATCTCCAAAAATCCCCTCTTCCACTTAAGTTATTTTACTTTCATAATTGGAATTTTTACCCTGCAAGGCAGGTAAGAAATTCTATCTGCCGCCACTGCGAAAATTCCCACTGGCAAATTAAAACATCTTCCAAAAAGTGCGACTTGTATTAAAAATAGCTTCCTTTGATAAAGTGTGACTTGCATGGGTGAATAAACCTTTTTGGTGGGAAAAATTAACTGCCAGCGAGACAAAAATTCTCAACGGTGCTTTAAGTGATTTTTCCTTATTTTATAATGGAAATTTTTACCTGAGGCGGGTAAGAAATTCCACCGCCGCTTTGCCTCTAATATTCCCATTACAGCTTAAGTGACTTTGACTTCATGGAAAAAAGTATCCTGCAAGGCAAGTAAGAAATTCTCGCCTGCCTGCTCGCCTCTAATATTCCCATTGCAACTTAAGTGACTTTGACTTCATGGGAAAAAGTACCCTGCAAGGCAGGTAAGAAATTCCCCCTGCCTGCCACTACCAATATTCCCATTGCAGCTTAAACCCATTCATTCCAAAAAGTGCGACTTGCCTAGGAGAGGCTTTTTGTGCTTGACTTCATCTTTTTTGGTCAGAAGTTTGCTTTCTGAGGCTGATTCCTTCTGGTGCAGCGGTCGTAAATGATCTCTAGATGCTCCAGGCAATTAAACAGACTATACAGGACAAAGAATAGACCTAGGGGAATTAAACAGAAAGACCACGGGAAAACCGGAGAAAAACGCAAAAGAAATAAATAAAAATGAAAAACGTTGCCAGAAGTCACAGACAAAGCTCTGAATTCATTCCTAGTGAAAATCCTATTGAAATGTGTGGATACTGGCATGCAAAACTTCAACAAGATTCAACCGGAGCACAATTTACTTCAAACGGGGCTTTATTTATTTAATAAATAATTAAATAAAAATTTCCGCAGACAAAACTTGGCGAAGGGATAAAATAAGTTTCAACATCTCGGTATTTGTCGAAATTGGCTCATATGATTCATTGGGAATATCTTAACGTAATAGAGACATCTTCTGGCAATAAAAACACAAAAGGACCCATTATTTTAAAAGAGGGGTAGTCCTAGATTTCGGGGTGAAATGGGAACACCAAATTTGGATCACATCTTGCTGGAAAATAATTAATTTTCAAACCCTAAGCGCTGCAATTTTAAAAATTCATACCTTTGGCTAGAGAAGTCCAAATCGGTTGAAATTTTGGATATTGGACCACAAAAATATGAACAACAATATGCAAAAATCAGATTTACAGACACTGCCAACAAGAAACACTAATTTTGCCCTAAAAAGTAGGTCGCCTAGCACATTCAGGGCACCAAAACTACTCCAAAAGTTATAGAATCACCTTCTTATTTCTCCTAATTGCTACGATCACATTCAATATTAAATTGATCCCAAACTACGAGATCTGAAATTAATAACCAAATAGCTGTCAGACAACTGAAATCTTCTAAAATTCATAACTCCTTCAATATTCCATGTTTTCCCTTCAAATAAAATGCAAATAATTCTATAAATTAAGATATTTCCAAAGAAATAAAGATCTGAATTTTATGATAACCGAAACCCCTCCAAAACAACCCCAAAATCCCCAAACCAGTCGCTAGGGTTAGAGTAAATTGCATAAATGATTTCCGGCACTCAATAACCCTTCAATACACTCAAAATAGTTGCCCAAACTTAGCAAAAATAAGCCAACACAGATCAGATCTTGAATATAGATGATTTACCCTTAAAACATGCCAAAATAAGACCCATATCAAGTCACCATAGTTGGAATAATTACAACATTAAATTCCAACCATAAAGACATCAAAAATCATCACCCACATCCCAAAGCAAGTCGCCAATATTAGCAAGTATGAATCATGCAAAGAACATACTTCAACACAAGAGAACTCAACAAATGGAACAAGAGAGAATACTTCAATTGATCAAAACCAGCTCACTAACTTCCCACGCAAAAGAGAGAGAGAGAAAGCATTAATGGGCATACATCCCAACTCCAATCATGGAGTATCAAATAAATATCATCATAACATAAGTCTAACAATGATCCTAGCACTCCTTTTATAAGGAGACAAAATTCGAAATCCTTAAGAGAGGGAAATTATTAAATAAAAACAATTTATTTTCCCTATATGGCGTCCCCTTTCAAAAGGGTGATTTTAATATTTAAAAGCCACCTAAATATTATTTAATTAATTCCCCTTTTTAATTTGCATTTTGGGAATTTAATTAAATAATTAAATATATTACTTGCTCCATAAATATTAAATAATTAAATAAATATTGCTTTATAATGTCAAATGATTAAAATCACTCTCAAGCAAGATTATCTAATTATTTAATATAATTTTCCTCTTGCTGACATTCCTAAAGCCCATGAGGAATGATAGGCTAAGGATCTTCAAAAATGGGGACATTACAAAGTCGACTAGGTTTTAATTAATTAATGGAAGCTAATGAAGGAAAAGAACATCCTTAAGAGGTGGGTTTTGCTATTCCAAGCTTTGATGCCAAAAGGAGGATATAAAAGAAGATTAGAGGGTTCATTTCAGATCTAGACTTGGCGCATTTTATTCTACTTGGGCATTGTGAGTTTGTTGCTCCATGTTCTTGCACTTGGGGACGAAAACCCTCATGTGTATTTGCCTAGAAGGACGAAAACCCTTCTAGAGGTTGAGGTAAGGATGAAAACCCTTCTCCTTGGCTTGGGATTGGTGTTTGAGGTTGATTTAGAGAGATATCTTTCATTTTCAGCTTGTTAGTGATTTATTATGAGTGGAGCAACCTACCTTGGGTAGGGTTTGGAACATTTGGTAAACTATTTAGGCAATTTGAATTGATAATCTGATTTATTATATTTTCTAATGTTGGAATCTCTAGTGTTTGGTGATTTTTGGGGGTTTTTATGCCCTAGATCTATAATTTTCTTGTGGCTGCAATATTCAGTTCATAATTAATTTTCAGTAGTGAGTTCTTTAGTATTTCTTTGTGATTTTGGCTCTTATTATTCCATAAAATACATATAAATTGTGGCAAGTGGATTCAAGGTGTTTCATGGTGTTTTTTGGCATATTTCATGGTAGATATAGTCGTTGATTTTGCATTAACAGTCTGCTGCAATATAAAATTCAGATCTGCATTTTGTGTGTGGTTAAAACCCTTGAAAGGGTCATTATAGTGGTATCAGAGCTCGGATCTTCAAAGGCCTAGGGTTTCGGTGAAAGAAGACAATATGGCGGGTCAAAACTCTCAAGGAGCCAAAGTTGACAAATTAATTGTCGGCCAAAAGAGACTTGCGGACTCCATGGATTTTCTTGCCCTATCTCTCCAGAGGATGATTGAACCTAGGGTTCAAAATGTTGAAGGTAGCTCGAATAGAGCCAATAATGCCAAGCGACCCATTGGATCAGCCCGAGGATCGAGTTTGAAGCCCACTTTCCTTCCTAGAGAGGAGGCCATTCCAGAAGAAGCAAGACCTATGGGTGGAAGGAATATTGCAACGAGTTATGAGGAATACATGGCCTTACCAAGGGAGATTCGGGAGGCTATTTCACTTGCCGAGTTCATAGGAGTGAACAAAGGAAGAGCTAGGCATGGACCTAGGTCTCAAACACCTCAAAGGGACTTTCAACATGTCGAGAGAAAGGAAGAGGAGAAGAGCTTCCAAATTGCAATGGCGAAGCAAGAACTCAAAGAACAAGAACAAGGAAAGACTGATATTCAGCATGAAGGTAAAGATTCTTTGAAAATAAATGATGTTTTTGTGGTTTCTAATGATTGCATGTGGCGGCAAGTTGGTGAAAGAAAATCAGATCTACAAGAGGTTCTTGAGGCTAAGAATCAAGATGTTCCGGTTGAGAGGCATGCCCTTCAAAAAGAGGTCTCACCGATACTTATGAGGGTTTTCAGTCTGCTGGAATTTACAAATCAGCGGCAAATGGTAAGCAATTTAATTTATTGCATCACCCTCCCAATATGTGTTTGCAAGGGTTTGATCATCATAAGCATTATTCTTACAAAGATGAGAGGATGAAGGGTACTAAAGGGAAAAATAATCTTTTCCAAGAAGCCCCCATCCATCTTCAAGACATTCCAAAGTTGGGATCAAGGAAGGAAGAATTTTATTTGCATAATTATGGTAATGAAGAGCTTGCTGGAATTTTCAGAACAACAGTCAACAAAGGGCCATTTATTGGTGTACATGACTCCGGCAAGCACCATGAAGGTGTTCCATGCAAGTATCAACAAAATAGTGTTGAAGACAAAGCGGAAAGAGCTTCATTTGTTGAATTTGAGGTGAAAAAAAGGTTGATTCCAATTCTAAGTCACAAGTTTGGGAGTATAGAGGATGTTTCGATCACTCCTCATCCGGCATGGGAAGGTGGATATGTGGTGGACAACCCAAGGTATGATGGAAATCACATTTTTTCTTCTTTTATATCGCTGTCGTACTTATGTCATCATGGGAAAGTTGTTGTTAAAGATCACATGCTAAGTTTTGGTGATGTGAAGAGCTTGTGGGTTGACACATGTCATTTAGATATTTCCTTGCAAGGATACATGGTTCCGGTTGACTTCTTGCATGGTAGAAAGGAAGTCTTTGATATTCTTACCCCATGCACATGGTTAGAGGAAATTTTGATGAAGGATAATTTTGAAATCGTTATGTATGCAAACAAGGTTATGAAGGATTCTACCCTCCAAGAACAAGGAGTCATGGGTTTGATTAATGGTGGAGTCACTCATGATTCCATTAGTGAGTGCTTGGAATTGATTGGATACACGGTGGAGATAATGGATGGTTACTCTATGCCATGCTCAAAGGAGTATTTCCAACTCCATGATACATTGGAAAATTATGAGGTATGTGTTGATTTCCATTTCATTAACATAGCTGATATGAATAGCATATTTGGGGTACAATGGTTGCATCTATTGGGAAAGCTCACTTTCAAATGTCAAAGCACGGAGATAAGTTTCATAGACCAAGACAAAAAGATGACTTTGCAAGGTATGCTTCCAGAAACACTCCAAATTAATTATTTGGTGGAAGAAGACATTTCATGTGAATCATATTTTTGTTCTTTATCTAAAATTACAACGGATTGGAAATCATTACTTTCAGCTGAGTATGCAAAAAATAAGTTTGCTAATGATGCCTTTGAAGGAAAAATAAGTGATGATAGGTACAAGGTGGTGGATGGGCTTATCCTATACAAAAACTGGGTCTACTTGGTGCCTGAATCTAAGGTAAAGAGTAAAGTTTGGAGGGTTGTTCATGATACTCCATGGGCTGATCATCCGGGCCACTTCATGGGACATAACGTGAGTGAAGCTGAGTCACACAATGTTTGTGGGTATCTAGAGATCCAAAATTTGGATGAGCTTGCCCTCAAAAGTCACATGGAATATGAGCCCCACTTGAAAAATGATAAAATCAGAATTTATGGGTATGCTAGGGAGGCTGATTTTCTCAAATTCAAGGCCAAGATGACTGCTGATTTTATTTGTAGGCTTGTTGTTCCTAAGTTTTCAGCGTATGTAAATCAAATTTCAGTCCTTGCCTTTCCTTGTGAAAATTCAGTTTGGTAGTTATTATACCATGATTACAGGATTGAATTTGCAAGAATCAGATTTGGGGCTGCCACTAACAGTCATGAACAACGGTGTATTTTCATTTTTGAGTGCATTCCCTCATGGCATAATGAGGAAGGAAGATTTCAGTTGAATGGAGGAATAAAATCAGATCATGGTATGATATTTTCAGATTTGAACATTCTGATTTTTGAAGGAACAATGCATGATTACAGCTCTTATGGGGGCAACACTATTGAAATTAAGGGAAAACCTAGTGTGGTTGCGGATGCTTTATCAAGGATGCCACTTCCTACTTCATTAGAGGATGTGGAACTTCAAAGTGAGGGGGATGAAGAGTTCAGATCAGCAGATACATTGGGGTTGCAATTGCTTGGGGACAAGCAATTTTGGGAAGGGAGGACTGTAATGTCCCTTTTTCCCACTTGAGAGCTATTATTTGGTCTTCTTGTCATTCCTTCTCCATGGCAAAGAAGAGAAGAAGATGGAGGAGAACATTGAGCTTCCATTTGATATGTTTTTACTAATTTTTAATATGTTCTTTTAGTGTTTTCTTTCTTATAACAGGTCGGCTAGGTTTAATTAATTAATGGAAGCTAATGAAGGAAAAAAACATCTTTAAGAGGTCGGTCTTGCTATTCCAAGCCTTAGCGCCAAAAGGAGGATATAAAAGAAGATTAGAGGGTTCATTTGAGATCTAGACTTGGTGCATTTTATTCTACTTGGGCATTGTGAGCTTGTTGCTCCATGTTCTTGCACTTGGGGACAAAAACCCTCATGTGTATTTGCCTAGAAGGACGAAAACCCTTCTAGAGGTTAAGGGAAGGACGAAAACCCTTCTCCTTGGCTTGGGATTGGTGTTTGAGGCTGATTTGGAGAGAGATTTTTCATTTTCAGCTTGTTAGTGATTTATTATGAGTGGAGCGACCTACCTTGGGTAGGGTTTGGAACATTTGGTAAACTATTTGGGCAATTTGAATTGATAATTTGATTTATTATATTTTCTAAGGCCGGAATCTAGTGTTTGGTGATTTTTGGGGGTTTCTATGCCCTAGATCTATAATTTTCTTGTGGCTGCAATATTCAGTTCATAATTAATTTCCAGCAGTGAGTTCTTCAATATTTCTTTGTGATTTTGGCTCTTATTATTCCATAAAATACATATAAAATTGTGGCAAGTGGTTTCAAGGTGTTTCATGGTGTTTTTTGGCATATTTCATGGTAGATATAGTCGTTGATTTTGCATTAACAGTATGCTGCAATATAAAATTCAGATCTGCATTTTGTGTGTGTGGTTAAAACCCTTGAAAGGGTCATTACAATATTTCAATCCTCCCACAAATGTCTTGCCCTCAAGCAATTGTAACTCATCTCGCCAAAGTGCCATGTGCGAGATAAAACATGCTCCAAGAGTCGAGATCCCGTACCTGTCAAATGAGAGAGCTCTTGCCAAAGTATGTAGCTCTCATAATGCCCACAATCATGAATTTGGAACAAGGGATCCACATGCTCCATATTACAATTTGTATTACCATACTTCTCATGAAGAAAGCAAGTCTGAAATGGTTTAATATGTAGCAATAAATATGACATATTATCATTCCTTTCATACCTTCCAATGTCATCAAGATCTTGAGTTTTCTTTGCCTTCATGATATCTTGGCTTTGTTGTACCAAATCCTTAGCATTCTTGTCCACAATAGGCTGAATATCCTCATGATAGAGCTGTTGTAATAACATAATATGAAAATGATGCAATAAATCCTTCGCTACTACCAACCTCCTTATAAAGAAGATCATTAAAATGTTTACCTTTTGTTGTTGATTTGGAACCCTCCTAAATATTTAAAACAACACTACCCCTATTGTGAATCATGATTTCAAACATAAAACAAGTGGAACAAGAATCGAGACCTTTTGCACTTTCACACCCATCAATACTACGGCTTGGTAAATTCATCCCATATGACAATGACTCATTCTTTGGAAGATTGATAGGTACCTTTTGGATTGAAACATATTTTTCAATTTTGCATCCAACAAATAATGTTTGTTCCTCTTTGCCTTCCCCACTAATACAAACATTTTTCTCATTAGAAGTCATACCTTTTTCCATTGAAGATTCTTCTCCTTCAAATTGCATGGTGGAATACTCTATGGGCTGCTTCCTCTCAAATTTTTGCATAGTGGAATTTTTCTGTTGTGATCTTTTATTCTTCTGGTGCTCTTACTATCTTTCAACTCGCAAAAATCTTTGAAGGGCAAGATATCTCTCACCTTGAAACTAAGTGTTGCATACTCTTTACCCCATGCCTCTATGTCATCAACATTACTTGGAATTTATTTTCTTTGTAAAGCAGAGAAAAACTCACTAAATGGAAGACAAACAAAACAGATGTGCAAACCTTCTTGTAGCTCTCCTTTGCAAACCTTAGATAAGGTTGTATGAAGCGTTTAAACTTGTGTAACCTTGTAAATGATTGATTGTGGGTGCTCTTGAATGACCTCCAAACGGGGATGCAAATTGCTATGAACACATATTTGGTCTTGGAAAGCTTCCAATATGCAGTTTTTGGAAGGCATATTAGCAAAGTTTTCTTACAAATAATTCAAGAGAATTATAGTTAGGATAAGCCTGTGTTTTATAAGGCTAAGTAGTGGTTGGAAATTGGTTGAAACTAATTAAATGCACATGTTATTTTTAGCAATTTAGGGATTGAAGCGATTGCATGAAGAATAAATGCCATTGAGAGGCAGTAAAAGAATTTATTGGCAGAAGTTGCATCCAAAAAGGTGGTTGTGACGTGCAATTTAGTTTCCCCCACATTTCTAGGATTCTAGAACCTGAGTTGACTAGATTGGTGAAGTGGAGTTGATTGGATTGGTGAAGTGGAGTCCAAGTGGTTGTTGACTAGGAAAATAGGTGTACTTTCCCATTTAAATAACTAATTTAATTAGCTATAATGTGCACACTAATTAATTAATCATTTATTTAATAAATGATAATTAAGCTAGCTAAAGTAAGGTTTAGAGATTAATTTAATTAATCCAAAGGGGTATAATGCGCATGATTAATCAATCATAAAGGGGTGAATAACATGATGTCTTTGGGACAATCTTGGGATTAGGTATGCGAATTTAGGATTTCTACATTCCTCAATTGGTTGTTCCTCTTTTCGGAAGAAACTTAGCTCGAAAATCTGATGTGGAGGCATGGTGGATGTTCTAATTGGTCCAGTTGAGCTTCCTTCACCATGATTACCTTGATTTTTTTGAGAGTTCGATTTGATAGTGCTTAGCCCATGTATACATCTGCTCAAGTCAGTTATAGCTTCTATAACAGAGTCTCTTAGATCCCTCTAAGCATCCAACAAACAAATTTGCAATTCTTTGTTGCCTTTAGTAAACACTTCATTCAAATAGCTCATTTTATTATATAGTGGCAAACTTTCTCTATCACCCATACCTTCCTTTCATGCAATTCTTCTTGAGTAGTGATATCTAAAACCCTTTTCACCTGCGTCCATGCAAAACTGATTTCTTCTTCACAGGATGGGAGAATCACCACTCTGATACCATTGTAATGTCCCCAAATGGACATATTCCAACCCCAAATGGATTTGAGGCAAATCCCACTCCCAAAGATAGATTATAGAAGATATTCCAAATATTTTAAATGCAGATCTGATTTTAATACAGAAATGGCGACTTGCATAGGAGATATAAACCACTCAAAAATGGAAGAAAACAACACTTCTAATCATCAAAATGGAACAACTGTTTTTATGATGCAAATACACAATAAAAAATACCAGTTTGAGATCCAAATGAAGGCTGATTTATTTATTGAAAATCTGCAAATACTTGTCTTCAGACACAACTGGAAATATGATATTTTAGAGCCAAAATCCACTCCAAAAATGCTGATTTGGGTGACTAAAAATCTACAAATAGAACAGCAACCCAAATTTGATTTTTATCAACTCCAAATACTTCAATCAGTCCTCCATGTAAGTCGCTTCACCTGGAACAGGTTGGAAACAAAGAAAAAATACAACAACTTTTTCCTTCAAACCCTTGTTTAGATCTGCAACTTTCAGCCCTCAAAACTGCTGGAAAATTATTGGAAAACACAAATAACTCTTTGATCCTCAATGGAAACTCTGAATGGAGATTCCTCACAACATAGAAGAAGAGTTTTTGTTCTCCTTCTAGATCCCAAAAGGGTTTTGGTCCTCGAGATAATCTCAAGGGTTTTCGTCCTTCAAAATTATTTTGCAAAGCTCTCATGCTCGAGACAAAATCAGAATTTGTATATAATAAAAGAGATATCTCTTCATGCCAAGTTGACTTGCTTTTATAGGAAAACTTGGCTTAGTAGCCACCCACAAGCACCAATCACATGCTTTTCCTTGCATTTAATTTTTTTGGCCTTGTCACATCCCGACATGGGATGCATTTTTCCCTTTTCTTTTCTAATTTCATTGTATCTTTTCTTTTCTTTCTCTTTTATTTTTATTAAGTCATTAATAAATTAATATAAGTGTTTTTATAAAGTTATTTTTATGCACTTTATAATAATTTATTAAGACTATAGTTTCCCTTTTTATCACCCATTAGCCATTGGGAAACAAAATTGGGCTAAGGGTCTTCGACCGAGAAGGGAATATTACAATATAGTTCATTCATATTACAGATTAGACAACCCCATGTGACTTTATGATAAATACGCCTATGTATCGAAAGTAACATGGGGTTGTCTTATCTATAATATGAATGGATTATCTGAATCATGTACTAGTGCTTTGATACATCATATAGTAGAAGTTATCAACCTACCCTTTAGAAGTTGTTAAACTCTCAATCTAAATGTTGCTCCACTCCGGTCACGAATGCTCCTCTTTCTTCCCCTACCCTCTCACCCATCCTCCTCATTCAAATTATAGATAAGACAACCCCATGTGACTTTCTCGATAAATAGACAACTTGTTGGCTCTCGCCTTTTAAGTAACCAGCCAAAACCGTAATACATGTTTATTTTTTTCTATCCAAACCTAATCAAATTGAGATAGATTTTACGGATCATTTGCATCATACAATCCAAATAGTATAGGTGAAAGCATACTAGGAGACATGTACCAAAGCATTGGTGCGGGAGATACGAACAGCATAGGTACACTATTTTTCAAATAAATGGAAGACGGATACTAGGCGTGTAATATCCCTTGTGGGATATTTATTAATTATTATTAATCTACTTGCAGAAAAAGAAACAAACTTAGAAAAGAAACCCTTCTAGGTTCACCTCAATTAACTTAGTGTCGGCTTCAATACAACCCAAATGGGGTTGGAGTGAGCCAAGGTAAGGGTTTAGATGGGCTATCTAATTGGAATTTGCACTCCTTTAACCAATAAACTTGCAAAAGTAGAAAAATAAATTCATATGCCAGGAATAACTAAAAATGACTACAAATTTTAAAAATTAATATCTCCCTCATTCTTTATCCGTTTTGGATGATATAAATTGCAAAAGGATGATAAAATTATGCACTTTTCAATGAAGTAACAATCTAAATTTACTGATCACAAAAACCCACTCAAAACAGCCCCTGAAACTGCAGTTCAAGTCGCTAGGGCTAAGGAAAATTATAAAATTGATTTCAGCTCAAACCCTCAAAATTATCACTTTCAGATCTGCATTAATAGATTTGTAACAACAGATTGAAAAAAACTTCAAACCCTTCCAAAATATGATAGAAAATCACATAACCTAGTTGATTTATTTATCATAAATTCCAGCAAGGTTAGCAGCTCCAAATATCATGAAACAAGTGCATTAACAATAGAGTAATAAGCAAGAACAATTCAGATTTTATCCTTGCAAAATACCACTAAGAAATACTGTAAATCTCCCTCCACAAGTCGATTTATATAATGACAAAACCAGTAGCAATTTCCAAAATTTATTGATCAAGTAGTGGCCCAAACACTCTCCAAATAAACTCACAAGCTCTCACAATAATGGCGACTTTACTTGGATTGAATAGACATGCAAATAACTTATCAACTCAAGCTCAAAGGGCATACACACTTCACTCAAAGGTGGTGTTGAAGAACACCTTTTGTTTTAGATCATTAGTGGGCATACATCCCTTCTTCAAGCATGAAGATAAGTTTCATAAACCGTCAACATGCGAAAAAGGAGTACCCACATCTTCTTTTATATCTTTTGCCTTGCACATCCTCCAAAGTTCTCTCTCCATCTTTGGCGCCAAAAGCTAGGAGGGAATATCATTTTAAAAAGTGTCTGGAGATCACACTCAAAGAAAATATTAAATGCATAGGGAAATTAAATCAAATGGGGCCCATATGGATCGACCCATGCCTAGAAGAAATCGATTTATTTCAAATACCAAACATTAAATAATTCCCAGAAAAATGTGACTTGCTTAGTCACTTAATTCACCTTAAAAATAAGTAATTATAATCCCAAAGTGAAATTGAATTTCTCTTTTATTTTTTATTTACACAATAAAATATATTTTATTTTTAAATTTACATGTGCAAATCAATTTTCTCTTATTTTTAATTTTTAATTAAAAGGGGACATTCTGAGGAGATACGAAATTCAATATATATATATATATATATAATGGAAAAAGAAATAAGTATACCCCGCATAAACAAATTTAAAAAGATAGAATGCATAAAAGAATAAAAAAATTGAAGCAAATAAACGAGATTAGGGCATAGAGGTTTGTCAACTAGGGTTTGGTAGTAGTGAGATGGGCTCCTTGGCCTATTTTTAATCTTCTTTTAATTTTCTTTTCCATTTTTAATAAGATATTGCAGTTCAAGTCAAGATACTTCATACGAGACGTAGGGAGACTCAACCCTGAACTCCCCATTTATCGAGAGACATCGAGTACCGAAGACATGTCTCTGTCTCATAGGCATGTCTCAAGTCCCCAAAGATGCGTCTCGGGCAACATTGGGTGAAAGTGATTAATTCTACTTGCTGCCAACTATATTGTGGACGTCCTCTCTATATTACTTATATAGGTTTGGATCTGTTCAAAACATAGTGGCAACCTTATCCAGTATATGAAAGTCCATAAAGCTTTGAAACAAAAAGATGATTAGGTACCACTATGAATTACCCTACACTTATGGAGCAATAAGGTCTTTCTAACATACCCGGATTGTTACTAATTAATTAATAAAGGAAATTTCTGGCAAAAACAATTCAATCAGAGATAGATGCTAAATAGTATTTTTGTAAACAATTCATATGCTATAACCTAGATTGCCAGGATGCGGAGTACGGATACGGGTTTGAGTACGCTAAAACGATAAATTTTTAAAACCCTTGGATATGATATGTTGTCATGGGTACGTTAAATCTGTACAATATATTTTTAAAATATAAATATATATTAAAATTTAAAGAAAACAACAAGCTTATAGTCTCAACAACCTATAAAATATTAGAAGCCAACTTCAAACTTATTATGAATTAGAAGCCATCTAAAGCAAGATTTCTTTGACTGAATACAAGAAGACCACAAAACATTAAATCTACGAGTACATCTACTAATAAGTTCACAAACATTCCACTTATTGTTAAGACCTGGGAAAGGTTTGGGGAGAAAGTGTAATTTCCCCTCTTAGAACATGTTAGAAAATGGAGAAATACTTGTCACAGATCGGAAAAGAATGGATAAACCCTTTTGTATCAACCTAAAATATCTCAATGTCATTTATTTCGAACCCAAATGGGGTTGGAACTAGCCAAGGTAGTGGGATAGATTGGAAGAAAACAATCGAATTCAAACACATTCAAAACCAAAATTGTTTACAACTAGAAATTAAATAATATTCAAACCTTGAGCAGTTGCAATTTTCAAAAATTCATATTTTTGGCTAGAGAAGTGATCTGAAAATGGTACTAATTTTTTTAAGTAGTACTTAGAAAATTCTCAGATTTAAAAACTTGATAACTGACTAAGAGTATTAGCAATTTTGGGAATTCTTGAAACCCAAATCCTTGAACTCTTCCAGATAAATCAATTATCCTTAATTTTCAACTTAAGTGAATATATTGAATCTATTACAAATCCATTTAAAAATTCACAGTTGATTTTAGAATGCACTCAAATTGAATTCTTGATTCCAAATCTGAAATGTGCAATTCCCTTTCTGTTGTGGGTTATGGATACTGAAAATGTGACTTCAATCCAAATAATCCAATTTTATGCTTGCTTAAATAATTAATCAAATAAACTAACTTTAATGTTTTTATCTGATCAAAATCTTCTAAACAAACTGAAATCAAATCCACAACACAAGAACTTGATAACGGAGTTTGGCAGAATGCCTACGTCTCCGGATCCACGTAATCATGAATTGATCTATTAACATCCAATGAAGTACAATATCCCTTCACTATTGACTTAAAAGACCTTTATACCTACAATTGAAGCTGATTCAAACCTCTTGGAACTCTGCAATTTTCCAGAAACGTTCCCAAGTCCATTCATGGCTCCTACAGTACTTTTTTTGTTTGTTTCTTGAGCAATTACGTCCGAAAAACATCTACAACTTTAAATACACAACACCTACATAAAATAGGTTTACATTTATGGAAACTAGGGGAAATTATGAAAAACTTCCCTTCTTACTCCATGGCCTGATTCGAACCAGAAGTGGTTGGAAAATACAAATCTTTGTCTGCTCCTCATGCCTGATCTGTGAAACTACGATGGAAAAATGCCTACACAAGTAAACATACAGCACTTCCTGTAACAAACTTTACATTTCTGGAAAGCTCTCAGAATTATGAACAACTTTGATTTTTACACCATTGCAAAAATTGAGATTGTAAGTGCTTTGAAAATGGTGATCTCTACAAACTAGTCCTTTGTTGTCCATTCACAAACCTACCAAAAGGTCCCTTTAAATAGAAGTGATCTCAAACTCTATCA
The DNA here is from genome assembly GCA_018340775.1 of Taxus wallichiana var. yunnanensis. Taxonomy (NCBI): domain Eukaryota; kingdom Viridiplantae; phylum Streptophyta; class Pinopsida; order Cupressales; family Taxaceae; genus Taxus; species Taxus wallichiana. Next base: position 727,627,390 of record CM031242.1, on the reverse strand, counting down.
CTTCTAAAAAGTGGCGGGTTGGTAAGGCTGATAAGTATTTTGGCACAGGTCAAGGGTTTAAATCCCCCTTCCATAGGTTTAGGCGCCCAATTTAGCCATTGACCCCACATTTGGTGGGAAAGGGATAGGATAAGCCTTTAAATAGCTTTTTGGCCACAAAATCCTCCTTATCCCATGGGATTTAGGCTTATTCACGTGAAATGGATTAAATAGATTATTTTTATTATTTTAAATCCAAATCCACTACAAACCTGCCAAGTGTCACGCCCATAATATGTCATTTGTCCATGTCAAAGTGTGCCACATCATCATTTGACCACAACTTTGACTATGCATATCTTTCGCATACGAACTCAGATTTGGTCCGTTCAAAATGCGTCGGAAAGCTTGCGACGAGATTTATACCATGGAACTGATTTTGAAACATTACAAGACCATCAATTTTTCTTGTCGCCACGTGTCATAGTGCCATTGGTCCACTATTGACTGTTGACTAAACTTGACTTTCTCATTGACTGAACTTTGATTGGGCATAACTAGAGCTCCCAATGTCCGTTTGTCACGTTCTCATAGTCGATGGAAAGCTCTCGAAATGATCTTCTGCACTGACACAATTTAGGGATGTTTAGGGAACTTTTGATATCAAAAGTGATCCCCCGATCAAGAAGTCTAAATGAGTGAAACTTTGGATCTTGGGCCACAAAATATGAAAATAACATTCCAAAATCAGATTTTGTACAGCCAACACTAAACCCTAATTTTTCCCTAAAAAGTAGGACACCTAGCACATTTAGGACATCCAATCAACTCCAAAAATTATGAGATTACTTTCTCCTTATTCCTCCTAACTTCTAGAACCAAATCCAATATTAAACTGACCCTAAATTGCAGATCTGAAATAAATATTAATTAATAACAACAGATAGCTTACAGACAGCTGAAATCTTCTAAAATTCATAACTCATTCAATACTCCATATTTTTGCATGAAATAAAGTACATAATAATCTAAAAATTAAGGGCTTTCCAATGCACCATAGATTTGAATTTTCTAAGTATTGAAACCACCTCAAAACAAACGCATGAAATCTGAAACCAAGTCGCTAAGGTTAGAATAAATTATATAAATTAATTTCAGCTCTTTTCTAACCTCCAACACACCCAAAATATCAGCCCTTGCTCTGAAATAATTAGTCACACACAACAGATTATAGATCTAGCACAAATGACCTCAAAACATGATAAAATAAACCCAAGTCGCTTTGGCTCTAATAAATTGCAACAATAATAATAGTCACAAAGGTACCTCAAACCCTTCACCAAAATGCAGATTTACCCTCCAAATAAATGTGCCAACACTCTAAACAAGTCGCCAATGCTTAGAATGGAGAAACAATGCATAAACACACTCAACACAAGAGAGCACAATGAAGAGAACAATAGAATCTTCAATATCTTCAACAATGGATCCAAATGAAGCTTACAATGAGAGAGCACAATGCAAGAGCTAGGGCATACATCCCATTACTCCAAGCATGGAGTAAAATCAAATGATCAATCAACATAACCCACTAAAGGAAATGCGACCTCCTTTTATAGAACTAAGTAGTGCAACATCCAATGACCGACCTTCCCCCTTTTTGGAGAGAAAACGTAAACTCTCATTATAATAAAATATTTAATAAACTAAGATTATGTGCACTTTATTATTTTTAATTAAATAATAAAAGCAACTATCCTATGTGCACATTTAGCTAACTTAGAGAGCCCTCTTTGTAGAGCAAGGCATGCCGAGGGTTGCGAAAAATAGACAATGAGACATCTTAGGACCATCTTCAAGCTCAATCCTCAAACCCATGAGATGATAGAATGGGTTGAGAGTCTTCATTTCAACAATGTCCCAAGAAGGGGACATTACGGAAGGCAATCTTTTCATAGAGTTGTTTGAGGTAGCCTCTTCGAGAGGGGGCCCTTTGAGCCACCTCATAGTATCCCAAATGCCATTCTCATCCTCCATACTTAGTCTAGTAGAGTGAGTTGTGAAAGCATTTCTCGAGCATTGTATACATTCGAAATGAGATTGAGGAAGCTTATAGAAAGCTTTAAGGTCTATCCATTCCATCCACTTCGCAAATTGGTACAAACCAAAGGAGGGTAGAGCGGCCTCTTGTCAAGGCAAGGATCTTGTCGTTATATTTCAGATTCCACAAAATCGATTTGTAGGCTTGGCACCTAGTGTGAAGGAAGAGAAGATAGGTTGCCCAATCACCGTGCTTCACTTGTTCCCATGCCTTCCGAATTGATTTGAAGAATAAAGGACCCTTGAGGAGCAACAAGAAAGCCCCCAAATAGTAAGTCAACCAAATGAAGTCCTTTTCATCTCTCTTGACCCTTGGGAGCCTATTGGCAATGTTGAATTTCACATGAACTTTCCAGGTTCAATTCCGGTGAAAGCCCTCACATTCTATTTATTTTTTTGCACTTAAAAAAACAAAAGAAAAAAATTGTGCAGTACCCACAGCTTACAGGTACATCCAGTACAATTTTCTGTACCCAATACGTACCCGCGGCCTGTGGGTATATACCCACAGCGTACCCATACCAGGTATGTTTCCACAGGTACGGGCCCCTGCCTAGCGTATCCCTGCAGTCCAGGTTATAAATTATTTTAGTTATACCATTTAGTTACCTTATCCACATGGTTCCTACAAAAGCCTTTGGTGGTAAGCAAAGTAAGAAAGCTTCACCTACAAATAACTTACTTGTAATATGCTTCTAGTTATCCATCTCTTATTATTGGCATAAAAATTTATAGTAAAAACTGTCTTGTTTGGGAAAAATAATAGAAAACATTAAACTTAAAACATCTTTAATGAGTTATTAAAAACTAAAAATAATATTGATTTCAAATGCATAAAGCTAACTTTCTGGTTCTCCTAACAATTTCCATACATTTTCATTTCTGCACTCAATTCCATTTGTGCTTGAAGATTCCTTTTGATACTTGTCCCTTCTCTCTGGTGTAGAGGGCTTCCTCTCTGGCAACACTGTGTTTTACATTGTCAAACTTGTCAGCATTACATATTGCATTTAGATAAAAAAATAAATCACTTTTGGGTGAAGGAAATTTCAATGATAATTATCTATCATACTGCAAATTGCAGACAACTTGTCTAGAGCTGTTATAGTTGCTTGCACACAATAGTTCCTTGCAATAAACTCATACAAGAAAAATCTGATGTTCTTGCTTCTAAGTCGACTGTTTCTTTATTGATCACAATACTGTCTATATTGGTATTCTTCTCTTTCAAATCACAAACAGGGGCAACAAATTCTGCCTTTACACTCTTGTGCTGATGATTTTCTTCCTCGCACCTGACAAATACTAGTAATCAATTACTTGACAATTACGCAATGTAAATCCATGAAGTAGACATCAGCATAAACATTTAATGGGTATGTTCAGTTTAGAATATCACTTATGTTTATTATACGAGAAGGATCAGAACGTAATCATTTTTAGGAATCAGCTGTGTTAATATCAAGTCAATTTTCTTGATCTATATTTCACAAGTAATAATTCACAAGAACCCATCTCTCATCACCATGAATACTCATGGTCCACTTGGCACTCATTGCATCAGATGATGCACACAGGGTCTTGTGAACCACTACAAACGAAACATGGTTTATGAAGATTGACTACTACTGCAGTTGATTCCTCAGATATCACATAATAATGCACAATGAAAATGCTAAAGGTATAAAAATGATCATATTCTTTTGAGGTTTTAACTATATTTGCCTTGAATTTATCTTTACCTTTTGCATTCCTCTAGGGCCTCTTGGACAATCATTTCTTGAACCTACAAAATAGTCAAAATCACTAAGGTAGGTAATATAATACAGATAATGTTAGATGTTATTTCCATGTTCTACATTGGCTTGCTACTTCTCTTGCTACGACATTGGTTATATGCATTTGCTTTCCCATAGAAACTAGAACCATGTCGTTTATATCCTCTAAATACAAAATATCCAAAATTGAAAACTTACTTTTGGAGTCTTATTGTGTAGAACAGAAGCTGCTTTTTGTGATTCAGATAACACTCTGCAAGCATTCTCCATATACATCTCTTGAAATTTGGCTAATACTAACTCTAAACTTTCTACCTGAGACAATTGAGCCTGCAGTTTTTACAGGTAAGAGTTGTTAAAAATTAGAAATGAGAAAAGAAATTTGAAATTTGGGCTATGCCTACTGGATAGTTCAAGTAAATACATGTCATTTTACCTCTTTCTCCAAAAGAAGATTTTGTATAGCCTCTTCTTTGGCATTGACACTTCTCTGAAGGTAAATTCAGTAAAGTAGAGCAATTCGTTCTATAAAACTATCTGCTGGTAAAAACAATCTAAAAAACAAGAGCGGGCCAGTCCACTTTATATCTTTATTTTCAGTCAATGTTTTTGTGAATGCCTTGTAGGATATTGTTTCAATCTCCATTTCAAGCTTATGATCATTCATCATGGAGTCCAGTTGTTCTTTTAGATCTGCAATAACGTCGTCTTTTCTCGAGTGTTCAATCTGATTCTTTTTCACCTTATTTTCCAACATTTGAATTTTTTTCTGCCACCATGACAAAGAAAATAATTAACTGAAGAATGGCCAAGATATGCTTAAACTGAATGAAAGACAAAATACAGTTATTGTGAACAATAGTTCATACGACAAAAACAAACTTTCAAAAACAATTGGTAAGCAACATGTACAAAAATACAATATCAAATGAACCTTGTAAAAACGAATTGCTAGAGTATTGCTTCCAAATTTAGAAGCATGTTTAACTTGTTGCAAGGCAATTAGAATCATTTAACAGACATGAGAAAGTATCTATTCTAAAGCTTAAAGTAGTCTTACTCTTGCTTATTTAGTGGCTGTTAATGAGCTGCAGACAGTTAAGTGTGTCAAAGGGATGAATAAGAGGCATTATCCATCTTGTACATGTTTATGCACACATTACTTACACAGGGCAGTCACCTTTATGTTTGGTTTGTGGATGGGATGGAAAACATGCAAAAAGAAAGAAATCACTTTCATGTCCACAAATGACAAAAGTAGGTCAATGGGATTCGTATGGAAGAAAAATTATAATAGAGAGGAACTAAGAGAAGATTATTGACTAATTTAATTACTAAATCAGGGAACTTTGATTAGGCCAGAGTGGCTATTGAATCAGAGGATTTTGATTAGCACTATTGTCTGAAAATGTTTGGTTGCCAACTATATCTAGGGGAAACTTCCTATTGATGAATAGGAGCTTATAAGATGGACGTTAAATAAAGTCATCTATTTCAGGAATCTACTTCAGTGTTGCTTACTGTTCCTGCCTAAATGGGGAATTGATATTTATGGCAAGAACCATCTCTACTTTAAAGCCACTTTATTCCATCATAAAAGCAAAACAATATATGAGTCTGCAATTTCTTTTATATCTTGTTAGAAAAAATGAATTGAATTAAAGCTATGTCCATATACATAAAGCTAAAATTTAATTGCTAAATGTTAATCTCTTCAATGTGTTAATTTATGTTGTTTTCTGTAATGTCCCCTTTTTCAAATTATTTCCAAATGAAGACTTCTTGCCATTTTTCTTTCCATGGCCAAGAAGAATTTGAGCAAGGGAAGTATGTGGGTTTCAATTATGTTTTCTTTCATTTCTATTAATGCTTCTTTTTGTATTTTCCCTCCTAAGAATAAGTCGGATAGGCTGGAAAGCACATAAAGACAAATTAAGAATAGAAGCAATGCACTTAGAGAGGTCGGGCATGGGGGGAAATTCACCGACTTTTGGTGCCAAAAAAGGAGGATATAAAGGTAGATCAAATGGCCTAAGGAAGATTATGCATGTTTATTTCAAAAATTGATATCTTGGGTTTGTGCACGGTGTGCCCTACTCTCCACTGAAGACGAAAACCTTTGGTGTGGCTCTACTTTGAGGACAAAAACTCATTGGATCCTATTGGGGACGAAAACACTCAATAGTCACAACACTTGGAGACGTAAACCCCATTTGATGCATTGGTGGCTTCATATGGGAGTCACAAGTGGACTTAATTGGCAGATTTCAGAACAGCGAGGTATTCATCCGTGCATAGGGCACTTCTACTTCAACTAGGGCATTTTCTAGGGTGTTGGCACCCTTCCTTCTTTGGAGTGACCCACTTGGGAAGTTCGGGATCAGTTTTGAGGGGGTTTCCATGGTTGGAAAAATCTGATTTCACTTTCATTGGATAGCTGGTCTCTTCAAGATCATTTTGAGCATTGGTTTGTGTTGAAACTCCAAGTATTGATGGAGTTATGAATTTTAGAAGTTTCAGTTGTATTTGCACTTAAAATAAATTTATAAAATACATATTTGCTCCAGATTTCATCTTGCTGGTTTATTTGAGTATTTGGGATATTTCTATGATAATTTTCAGTCCATATTGCATGTGAATGATTGTTCCTAAGTGCTGGTACAGTTCGCTGCCCTAGAGGGATATTAATTGATGTTCTGAGATGATTTTGATTCCATAAAGATGTCATTTACAGTCGCTGCTAGCGTTTCTAATATTTTTGGATCTGCTGTTATAAAATCAGATTATTTTCAGTTCGGTGTTGGTATATTTTCAGATCTGATTTCTTTGGGTTTGTGGCCAAACCTTTCTTTTTGGTTTAAGCCCTAGAAAGGGACATTACATTTTCAATAAAATAATAACTTCATTTCTTATAAAACAAAAAATATTGTTTATTAATAATCATAAAATACAAAAGCCAGAACAAAATTAGCTTGGAGAAAGAGAGATTATATAAAGTTAACCAATAACCAAAATAGGTCAATGACGCTTAGAAAGTACAATCAATCATAAAAGAGCAGTACCAGGGAAGTAAAGTCTCTAGGTTACAAAAAGTAACTAAACACAAAGGAATGGTGAACAAAGTAAGATGGGTTAAGACTAAAGTGATTTAGCCCCGATGGATAAGATGGTACAAGTATAAAGAGCCCTTTGAGGGAAGGACCCCTCAAAGAAACTCTAAGATTGTATTACAAACCGTGAGGTTACAAACACACTGGCTGATTAAATAGCCAGAAAACAAATAGCATATTGCTATATCCGTGGAAGAGACAATTATCGGATAACTATTGTAAGCTATTAAAAGAATTAATAGATAACTGTATATGTGCTAATGATAGTACAAACAACTACGAGCCTAAGCAACTATTAGCTTATTAATTATTCTAATGCCCTAGCTGATGCAGGAGCATCTGGTTTCACAATCAATACACATCAACAAAAACACAGTAGATTTTCATGTTTCATAGGTATTGTGATTTGCGGTATATCCAAGGGAGAAGTTGGTGCGAGCAAGTATTTCAATGGCACAATGTGGAAATATGTTCGTCACCAGAAACGGTTTTATTTATGTACTTCATTACATAGAAAAGTAAAAGCTTTTTTAATTAATAATCATAAATACAAAAGCCAGTTGAAAATTAGCTTGGAGAAAGAAAGCAATTATATAAATAACGAATAACCAAAATGGATCAATGGCATTCAGAAAGTATATAATCAATTATAAAAGAGAAGTAGTAGGAAGTAAAGACTTTAGGTTATGAAAAGTAACTAAACACAAAGTACAAAGGAAAGGTGAACAAAGTAAGATGTTCAAACCTAAAGTTCATTAACCTCAATGCATAAGACGGTACAAGAATAAATAGCCCTGCAAGGGAAGTACCCCTCAAAGAAACTATAACATTGAATTACAATCCGAAGATTATGATCACACTGGCTGATTAAATAGCCACAAAACAAACAGCATACTGCTATATCCATGAAAAAGACTATCATCGGATAGCTATTGTAGACTATTAAAAACATTAATAGATAACCATCTATGTGCTAATGAGAGCACAAACAACTACAAGCCTAAGGAACTATTACCAGCATACTGCTATATCCATGGAAAAGACTATCATTGGATAGCTATTGTAGACTATTAAAAACATTAATATATAACCATCTATGTGCTAATGAGAGCACAAACAACTACAAGCCTAAGCAACTATTACCTTATTAGTTATTTTAACGCCCTACCTAATACAGGAGCACCCAGTTTCACAAGCAATACATATCAGCCAAAAACACAAATAGAGTAGATCTTCATGCTCTCATAGTTTGTGGCATTCCAAAGTAGTTCACTAGGTTCACAGTATCATCTAGAGTTCTGAACATCTTTCAGAAGTTGGTGCAAGCATCTCAATGGCAAAATGCAGAAATGTCATTGTCAACAGAAAACGCCAAATGCAGAAAATGGAGGGTCAGTGTGCATTGTAACATCTCTACAATATGCATACAACTTCATATGGATGGTGCAATTCTTTAGATGCTTGACGTGAGACTGAGAGACTTCAAACAACTATTTTACGTTACCGTTAGATTTGTGCTCAGAGAATCACTTCTTTTGTGCACATCCCTGTGTTTTGTGCCACACACATAGACTCACAGTATTGGCGTAGATCCTTGTATCATATTGTATCACTCATAGTGACTCGCAACCCCTTCACTTTGTTCCCTAAGCAAAGCCTTGTGGTAACTTTTTCAACTGTATTTCACAGTCCCAAGCATTCGCAGCTTCTTACAATGTTATGCAGCACCTTGAAATGCTTTGCAGCATTTCACAACCTTGCAGCACCTTGGAACATTGGTGCCTTGCCCCACAATGTACCACACACTTCCGCAACCTTGTGCAGCTCCTCTGCATTTAGTGGTCGTGTTGGCATCTCACTACCACACAATATGCCATGTGGCACTCCACATTCATGCCATGTCAGAGCATATGTCAGCACACTGCAAGAAAGAAGACCAACCATTACTCGCCCAAGAAGATGAACTGCTTCATAACCGTTCCTTCTTGTAATTGTCGTATGTTGTAACCACCCCATTGTAATTATATATGTATACACATGTAATGTGTTCAACACACAAGATAACAAACTACCACCAACTAAATAGTAGTGAATACTTGTATGGCCAATGTATCTTTTATCTCTCATACTTTTCTACATTTCATTCCAATCTAGGCCACTTAGCAAAGGAAGTGTTCCCCATTGTTGAGCACTAGAATCCACATTCCTAGCCTTAATGAACTTTGTACACCATTGTACCAACCCCTATCCTTTCTATTGAATACAAGTTGCACCATTTCGCAAGAATACTTCCACATTCAAATGTGTTTGGTTAGTTCTTGTGTTTAACTCTTCTGCACATTCTATAAACTTAGCAACGTATATCCAAGTGCAAGGTTGTCCTCCACACATACATCCTAGGCCCTAGGGTGTGGATCAGCAAAGAGCTCAAATAAACCTTTCCAAAACTTTAGAAATGGAGTCAAATGAAGTCTATATGATTAAGTTATAACCCATCGAGAATTTGGACTCCAAATATGCAGTAATCCCCAAACCAAGAAATTTTTTTTTTTCAAATTAGGAGGGAAAATACCTAATTTTGTCAATTGATCTTTGTTTTTGCTCCTCCTTCGATGATTGTGCACACATTTTACTTGCTCTGCCAGTGTGGCACTGCCACTTATCACGTAGTAACTCGTTGAAAAATGTTGAATGTACAAGTATATATAGCAAAATTGTGGCCTCAATGACACCTAAATACATATCAGCCACCTGAATACTAGAGAGAATTTTTCGCCACTATGGCATGTACATCCTACCATGTTAGCCTATGGATTGTACAAACCACCCATAGACTACCAGCTTAATCACTTCATTGTCAGTAAAGCCAAACAAATCTATGTGGAGCATTGCAAGTCCCACCAACCTCACAACACAACAAACCAGCATGTTGGGGGTTTGACTTCAAGAGCCCCGCCCAAGAAATCCGCTCAACACAGTCCTTGCCAAGAGAGAGCCTTTGTGCCTAACTCCACCATGGGGTCGTCAATGCTTAAAGGTGATCCAGCTGGTAATATTCTTTGCATGCAGCAAGAGGTCGCCTAATGCAACCTACTGCTTGTCCAATCCACAACCCCTTTGGCACTAGCGTGCAGCCAATTATATGACTACTAGTGAGAAGTTGCTGATACAACCTACTGCTGCATGCTCTGCAGCCCCCAGTGCATGAGGCACTCCATTGTAACTTGTTAATCCACTTTCCAGCCCCTATATCATTTACAAACCTTCAAAAGTGGTTTTGAGGACTCAAATACAAAAAAAAATTGACAAACAAAAGTGAACCCCTAACAATTTTTTACAAGGAATCCAAAATCATGATCAGATTAGAGAAATTCTGCCTTTAGCTAAGGGTTCCATAGAAACCCTAAATCTCTCATCTGAGACAAATCCTTGCTCAAAAGACCCAAATGAGAACTTTTTCTTTGAACAAGCAGTCCAAGCCTCCAAATCTTGCAAGATCTAAGATCTGCCACAAAAATTCCTTTTAACCACCAAATGTTGAATTGTGATCTCTTTAAAATATAATCCCTAAGGAATGCCAAATATGACCAAACACCTCTATGTTTCAATCAATGCCTTTGTGCACCACGTGGTTGTAAAGGACCAAAACCCCTAGTCTTCAAGTGCAACATTTTCTAATCAACATAAATGAAATATCCACAAAGTTTCAAAAGTTCACACACAAAATAGGATCTAAGATTTGCCACCAAAAAGTCCTTTGAACCGCCAAATATGTTGAAGCTGCGATCTCTTCATAACATAATCCCTAAGGAATGTCAAACACCTTTGTGTTTTTAATCAATGCCTCTATGCACCACGTGGTTATAGAGGACCAAAACCCCAAGTCTTAAAGTAAAATATTTTGTGATCAACACAAATGAAGTATCCACAAACTTTCAAAAGTTCACACACATAATAGGGAGATATTGGGGCGAAATCCCTAATGATTCCCAAAACATAATATACTCTACGTAGTCGGGTATGCACCTACCAATGTTTCTAAAACCGGTCGAACCAAAATCGGAACCGTCAGGTTCGATTTGGGTTCAATGATTTTTTTCCCAAACCAGTATGAAAACTAGACCGGTGGACCGGTTTGGTACCAAACCAGTTGGTTCCCTTACGAAACCGGCCGGTTCAGTACCAAATTGGTCTAGTTCCACTCACGAACCCGCCGAGCTAGAAAAACAACGTAATACAACACTAATTTTGCAAAAAAACAATTTTTTAATTAAAAGTTTAGCTTTTTAGCTGACCTAAACCCTAATTTTGCTATAAACACCTTTCTTACATGTTATATAGTATACACATGAGCAACCTTTGCATATTTTGTGTGTAATTCTTGGAATCATGGTTTTTAATCTTCCAAATATGTTGTTTTCATTAAAAATGCAATTTTTTGTGTTTTTAGTAAACCGGTTCATAAAGTTTGAACGGTCCGGTTCGACACTGGTTGATTCGATCTGGTCCAACTCTCAATTAGTTACGATTTTCAAAACATTGGCACCTCTGAGGAGTAGTCGAGCGGTGCATATCTACTTTGATATAGGTCCGGTTTGTCTACAAGTATGTAGATGGTACTAATGATGGGGCCGACTCGAAAGTCTGACCGGTTTGTCAGGGACGAACACGAGCGTATCTAAGCCTATCCTATCATTTCTTGGGCATACCTAAACAAAAGAAAAATAAAATTTATGTTTACAAAAATTCAAAAATGAATTTTGATAAATATTTGTAAATCATTTTAAACCCTAACGATTGCAATTTTGGATGAGATTCGAAACACGATAATCGCAATTAACTTTTCCTTCATTTTATTCAATACTGACATCCTTAAATATATAGGCACATTGGACTCCTATTAATATGGAGTTCAACCTTATCAAAACTAACTTCTAAAATCCAAAAATCTTTACACCACCCTACTTTCTCTCTCCTAAACTCCTATCTACATGAGTTGTTCTAACTGTTCACTCACATGATAATAATATTATATAACTATTACTCAATAACAACATACCTACTCACAACCGCTGTAATGTGAGCACTAACAATGTTTTCCTAGCATTCCCCCTTGGTGCAAACATGGTAGAAAACAATCACTTTGGAACTGCGCAACATGCCGCCACGAAGCTCGCTCATGAACTTGACTCACATACACCGCATAAGAGCTTGCACATTCAAACAAATGTGTGGCTTCGGGCTTGCACACAACTCAATAGAAAATAGATAAGGAAAAAATCAACCATACACTAATGGGAACACATTAACCTGATCCAATGTGGGAACTACGAATAAGAATTCTACATTCGTTCAACCTTCATCTCTATCACAAATGGTTTTATATTGGAATTCACCACCAACCCAAGTATGAGCAGGGATACACACATCTATTCATCCTCCATACTAACGATTTTGAATAGGATGACCAACAACCCCTTCAAGTACCACGATTGCCACAACATTGTGATCTAATTTTCAACTACATTTTTACATCGGGGAAAACAAGAAACTTCACGTGTGAACGGGTATGCTCATTTGTTTGTATTCTCAAATACACACCAAACAAAACAAAATGAAACTCGTGCCACTATAGCTAAATGCAGCCTGTCATTAGTGGCTAACGAGAGGTCGTTGATTGACCTCCTTCCTTTGTTGCCTCCATCAATAGAATGAATCTTGAAGCTCAAATTTTCATCCCTTTTATCGCCACGGATTCCCCACCAATTTTCTTTTGGCTTTGAAATTCCAAAGCGGGGGTTTGGGGGCAGCAACCCCAACAAGGTCAAGGAGCAACACCCCTTGCGGGGTCCGAGGTACGCTCCCTAATTGGGTACAAGGTGGGATCGAGGGTGGAGCCCCCAAAGCTAGGCACATTCTCCTTCTTTCCTAGTCTTCAAAAACTTCATTACTAGGACTAACACATTTCCAAATTGGACATTGGATTTTCCCAATATTGCGTCTATTTACAAGGATAAATTTTGAAACATTTGACCACATAACTTTATTTTGAATAGACTACGGCACTTAACTAATCCCCCACCCCAACCCACCCCGCATTTTTTGAATAAAAATTAGTACTCTAAATAAAAATAACAACTACCAAATAGTATTTATAGACAACTACCTTAGAAAAGACCATCTTAATACTTATTTATCAAGATTGAATTACAAACTACATAAAAAATAACAAAGCACTTTCCTAAAACAATTCTCTCGTATTAATTGTGAAGTTAAAATGTCTATAGATTTTAAACAATACAAAATAAACAAACCTATCGACTATGTATGAGAAAATTATACCCTTCAAATAAAAATGAAATTAGAATCTAAAGAGACTACCAATTAAACCACTAAGCACGTTGACCAATTAAAGACTATGCTCGTGGACAGAATGGAAATCTTGCTAACTTTACCCATAGTTGTGGAACAACAGGCTGACAAGAAAGGACTACAACTCAAGGAATGGCATAGGAAAAACTGTTAGTGCAACATAGCTGCGAATCCAATGCAATGGAACTAAAAGAATATGTATTTAATGGAGCGTACATGACAGAAGTCACTGTCAAATTCAGTTTGCTCATTTGAAGATCAGACCTTCAGTCAATCCAAGGTGATTAAAGAAGATGATTCACACAGTTTTGGACATTAGAGAGTCAACTCATGAACCTGCATTTCTCACAGGTCCTAAATATCTCTACAGCCCTACATCTACTCTGTTATTGTGGTCTTCAGAATTGTATGTAAATGAGCTCATGAACATGAAAGAGAGACTTGGAATTTTAGAAAATAAGAGGTTGCAAGAAGACAACGAGAGAAAGAATTTGCAGAATATAGATACAAGTTGGAAAGAGAAAATAAAGTTCTCAGAGAGCAGGTACTAAATCTTCAAAACATCATGGAAAGAGGACAGCAGGAGTTAGTCATTCTAAAACAAGATCTAGGGCATTTGAAAACAGCCAAAAAGAAAAAACCCCAAAATGGTAAAAGGGAATGAAACAATACAGATAAATGAAATTCAATCGGCAATTGAAAACATGGAAATGAAAGAAAACCAACTAAAGGATTGGATAGAAGAGGCCAAATCTTGGTCACAAGTAGTAAGTGGATCATCAATTGAACAAAAGCAAATCATAGAGAAACACATCAAAACACAGATAAAAGAAGAAAGGGACAAGCAAGACAAAGCAACAAATTTTATTATCAAAGGTTTGAAAGACTTCGGTGAAAAGGAAAGAACTGACATTCTGGCAAGGGACTTCCTTAAAGACAAGTTGAAGTGGACAGGTTATATACATCAAGCCAACAGGATTGGTAGGAGAATAGGAGGAAAGGATCGTCATGTGCGAGTTGTCATGAGAAATGTAGAAGACAAACATGCTATCCTAAAAAGTAGGGGACTTCTTAGAGGCACACATATATATCTAGACGAAGACTTGACATTTGCCCAACAAGAAGATCGAAAGAAGGAATGGGAGAAAGTGAAAGAGGCAAGAGAGGCAGGAAAATGGGCACGGTTGAGGAATGGGAAAGCCCAAATCAGCGATCAATTGTCAAGCAAGACATAGGGATTCGGGGCTCATGGGAATCCATGCACATAGTAAGTTGGAATTGTAGGGGGTATCCATGGAGACGAGGACCCGGTTGGGGCCCATAGTCAAGAGGAAAGATATTATTATTCTTACGAAAACACATGAACACGAGGGCTGCAAAGTTGAAAGATCCCAAACCCGTTTTTGTCTCGAATATTATTTTTTTTTTTTTATTTTATTTTTATTTTTTTATAATGCTCGCTCGAGATCTAAACCGATAATATTAAAGGAATTCATAAAACAACCTCTGAAACTGCATAGATAAATAAATACAAAAAGCCCGCAAACCAGGTGAATGTAAAATAGGCGCCCAGGGCAAATCTGGCAGATTTCTTTGTAAATACTTCAGCTGAATATTTAATAATGGTTTCTAAAGCTAAATATTACAACCAGACAAATATAAATCTGTAGAAAGATTTAATAACAAAGATAATCCAAAAATCCACAGTAAATGAACCAAAACCCTAGCCGATTTGCTTTATTTGCTGCTGGGAATTACAATAGATATCTAACATGAAAAATACCTCTGACACAGTAATGAATAACTGTAGAAGAAGCCGCCCCCACTCAGATAGATGTGCAAAGCCCACAGCTGCAATTTATTTCTTTCCCTGAAACTGCTGAAATGTTGAATAACTGATGTAAACAATGAAGATTCCTGGATGGAAACTTCTCTCACTGCTCCTGGGGTTTCCGTCCGCAAGAGGAATAATCCAGAGGGTTTCCGTCCTTGGATTCTGTCTGCAAAAGCTCTGTGCTAACTGCTCTGTGAAAATAATAATAATGAATTGGCTCCTTTACCCAGGCCGCATTTTTCCTCATATAGCCAAAAACCCTCCAAAGGCCAAATCGCACTTTTTGGCTAATACCATATAATTAATTATTTTTGCTTCATTAATCAAGTCGCACTTTTGGGTATATTTGGCCATTACCCAAACAAGTCGCATTTTTGGCTAGGAAGGCAATTTAAATAATTTATTAATTTATTTAAATGCACTTTCCTAAGTCAAAATCACTCAAACAGTCTATTAATTCATTATATGTGCTTTAATGATATTTTACTTTAATTCGAGCACCATATAATAAAATAATAAACCGAAGTCACCCTTGAAAACACCCTTTTGGCCGTCGGGTAGACAAAACAGGCCAAAAGGTCTTCGATCGAACTAATCGAGAAAGAGGGACATTACAAAAGTCCCAAAATTTTAAGGGTATAAGAAAATTTCAGTTTGGAGCAGAAGGGAACAAAGCAGTAAAGCGTCATGGGGGATCACAGTGCTAATCAAGGAAATATAGCTCGCGACCATCAAAGTTGAAAAGGAGGACCCAAATAAGCAATACATATGGCTGAAAATATCAGATAATGAGGCGACAATCAGATTGGTTGCTTGCTACTTTGCACCAAAAATTTCAAAGACTTATAAGAGAAGTAATCTAGATACTGAAGATCCATATGCTTTGCTAAAAAAAGACATTTTTGTGTTCAGTACCTCAGGGGAAATAATTTTAATGGGTGACTTTAATGCAAGGACCGCAAACAATCAATCTCTCCAGTTGAGCAACGAAGAAGGTGGGGATGACAATCCTTTATGGCTTAATGAAGAAGAGGACCAACTTTGGGAAAGAATATCTCAAGATGGTAATGGAGGGGTGACACATTTTGGGGTTGAGCTTCTAGGCCTATGTAGCTTATACGACATGGTTATTTGTAATGGCATGAGGGCTTGGCCCGAGATCAAGCAATATCACTTGCAAAACATACAATGGTCAAAGTGTAGTGGACTATGTCATTTGCTCCCAAAGCTCTATTTCTCGGTTGCTTGAGTTCAAAATAGGGGATTGTCCTATCGAGCTAAAATTTGATCATAAACCTCTCTTTGTCAAGCTTGGTACCATCTCAAATCAGCACCAAAGAAAACAAGTTCACCACATGCAAAAGACAACTCAACAACAAGGCAAAATCATTGTAAATAAAGCAAATCAGAAATCTTCATTGCTGCCCTTGGGCAGCAATTTCAGATGACAAGAAATGACATAGAGAGCAAGGCAACCAAGGGGACAAGTGGCTATGTACGTAGTAATTTGTTGATTCCTTTAATTCACAAGGCATTAAGTGCTTGCAAAAGATCTAAGCCTAGAAAGGGAGTTGCAAATACTTTTCCAACAAATCCGTGGTATGACGAAGAATGTAAGGTTGCCAAGAGAGCTTTGAAGGAAAGTGAGATGAACAAAGAAAATAAAAAGAAATATGAGAAATTAGTACAAATAAAAAAGAAAGCTATGTGAATATGAGGAAAGAATTAATTTCTCTTGGAAAACACAATCCCAAAGGCTTTTGGAGGGAGTTGCAACAAAAGAAAAAACATAGAAAATAATATCACAGATGCTCAGTGGTTAGAGTATGCGAGGATCCTCTATGAGCGGTCTCAACAGAAGGATATTCCTCCCATAATTAATACTTGACCAAGCTTTTCTCGGTGGAAGACATCAAACAGGGCATAAAGAATCTAGCAAGTGGTAAAGCACAAGATATTGATGGGCTGCAAGCTGAATTTTTAAAGTGGGGTGTTGAGGTCCTCACTCCGCACATCAGAAAAATATTCAATGAGATCAACCAGAATGGCTTCCCATTGGAGTGGACAACTAGTGTTGTTATTCCTCTATTTAAAAGCGGTGATATCAATAATCCATCCAATTACTGCACCATTATGGTCAATCCTCTCCTTGGTAAACTTTTTGGGGGCATGATAGAACGTCGAATCAACAAGTTGGGCGAAAGAGAGGGTAAAAGAGCAAAAGGGCAAGCAAGCTTCCGACCTAGACATTCAACCATTGACCATTGCATCACTCTTAGGCACTTGATTGAAAAGGTATGGGATACCCAAGGAGAGGAAGCTTTTTGTTGCTTTGTTGATTTTAAGAAATCTTTTGACACAGTACCTAGAGACAAACTTTGGAACAGGATGGAGGAACTTGGGATTCCAGACGAGTTTAGAGCAGCAGTGCATAGGCTTTATGAGCAGGTCAGAGCTAAAATTAGAACCAGAGAGGGTATGTCAAAATGTTTTGGTAGTGACATTGGTGTCAAGCAAGGTTGTCCTCTCTCTCCCACCTTGTTTGGCTTATACATTGACAAGCTTGAAGAATGGTTAAACAAAACCGAGGGAGGGGGCATACAGTTGGCAGGTTATGTGGTGAAGTTACTCTTATATGTCGACGATCTTATTCTAATTTCAAAAACAGCTCAAGGATTGAGGGATCATTTGAAAGCCTTAGAACTCTTTTGCCAGGAAGTCGGGATGCAAGTGAACATTAACAAAACCAAAGTCATGATTTTTTCTTTAAAAGGAAAGAGAAACAAATTAACTTTATTTTTTAGGGGAGCCCATTGGAAATTGTAACAGAATACAAATATCTTGGGATTGATTTGCACAACAAGCTTAGTTGGGAGACTTGTAGAACAAAAAGGATACAAGGGGTTGGAAAGCATCTTACCTACTTCAAAATAGGTGTAGGACAACTGAACTTTGGGATTAGAAAACTAAGAAAACCCTTTTTGGATTGTTGGTCACCCCGAGTTGCCCTTTATGGTTGCAAAGTATGGGGAAGTAGCATGTCAAATCATGGGTGGAGACAATTAGAAAGAATCCAGAAACATCTAATCACAAGCACTCTTAAAGTCAAATCAACAATCCCTTATGAGATCCTGTTGGTTGAAGCAGGTACTTTCCCGATGGAAGCATCAACAATAACTTGGCTACTAGGTTATATAAAAAATGTTGAACAAAGGATAATCATTATTGGTCCAAAATGGTTGTGGAGGAAAAAATTAGAGCGTAGAAAGAAAACTTGGATGAAGCAGAACAACAAATGGATGAACAAATGGGGCAACGACTTTTAGGAGTGTCCTAACAAATGACCTTAGATGACCCGATCGCTTCCCTTGTTGACCTTTGTCTACGAGATAGTACTTTGCGGTTTTGTGATCTTGGGTAAATCTCTCACTGCTTGTTTTGAGCTGATTTTTACCATGTTGTCAAAATTAATGTGACCCAATCTCTTGTGCCATAACCAGCTTTCATCAATTTGACTCATGCAACACTTTTCTCCCTTCACATCACTTAGCATGTACAGGTTGTTCCTTGTTCTATTTGCATCTGCAACCCAATTACCTATATCCTTCTTTCTAATTTCACAACCCTCAGCATAAAACGTGAGTGTATAACCTTGATCACACATTTGACTGACACTTAAAAGATTATGTTTCAGTCCTTCAACGAGTAAAACATTTTCAACTTTAGCTTGACCATTTAATTTTATGTTACCTCTTCCTGTGATCTTGGCTGTAGTGTTATCTCCAAACTTTACTGTACCTCTACTGGCCTTTTTCAGCTTCAGGAACTTGCTTCTGTCACCTGTCATATGGCTGGAACATCCACTATCAATGTACCAAGGTTGTTCTTCATCTTGTGCATGGAGCGATTTGTACCAACATAGCCTCTTCCTTTTCTCCCTCCTTTATCTTTTGCCACACTTTCTTATTGTTGGCTTTCTGAATGATTTGTTTTCCCTCTTTCTCTTGCTTTGGCTTTTCTGTAATCTTACTCCTGCAAAATCTTGCTATGTGGCCAACTTGGTTGCATTCATAACATCTAATCGCATGCTCATTCAAATTTGACAATGCAGCAAAAGAATTGTAGTTTCTAGCATGAAAATTCTGATTCCAACTCTGAAACCTCGATCTACAGTCCATCTTATGACCAAAATTGTGACAAGAAAAACAATAACCGTAAAAAGAATACCTAGTCATGTAGGGTTGCCTCTGATAAGATAAACTTCTGAAACTTCTTATTGGTACCTTATTCCACTTGCTCTCTTCTTTGTTTTTGTTCTGTGGAGAATGATCTTCTTGTTTCTTGTTGCTTTCTCCTTTACTAGAGCCTTTTAGGATATTTGCATAGTTGGCTTTCTTCTCTGGTTCTTTGGTCTCTTTCTTTTCTGCTTCATTGAATCCAATACCACCTTTGGATGATATTGGTTTATGTTCTCTCAGAATGTTGCTCAACACCTCGGAACTTTTTTCAAACTTGAGTCTCTTGTTCAACTTTCCAGCTTCCTATCTGGTGTCCCCAAATTTCATCCTGAAATTTGAGACTACCCTATCCAAAAAAAAATCGTACTTTTAAAATAATGGGTCGTTTTGTGTTTTTATTGCCTAAAAGTCCTTGTATTGCATCAAGATATTCCCAAAGAGCCATATTAGCCATTTTCACAGATACCCAGATGCCCAAAATTGTTATATTTCATTGCCGGGATTTGTCTCATGGAAAAATTTGTATTTAATTATTTTGAGCCTCGTTTGAGGCAATTTGCGCTCCGTTTTAACCCTGTTGTGATTGAACATATCATTATTCCTATATACCATAAGGGTTTTAACTAAAAATAAGTTTTGGGCTTTATTTGTGACTTTTGGCAATTTTTCGTGTTTTTGTGTTTTCCCGTTTCGTTTTCTGTGAAATTTCTCTAGATCAATTCCTTTGTCGGGTTAACCCGATTCTTGGCCTGGAGTATTCGGAGATCACATACGCACATTGTGCCAGAAGGAAGTCGCCATCAGAGGTCCGGTTCATCAGGAAAAGGCGAAGTCGTGCACTAAAAAGGCCTTCATGGGGTTGGGTGCATTTTTAGAAAACAAAGGATTTAAGTGGATCATGGGAAAAATAGAAGCAAAAGCAGGTGGGATTTTTGTTGCACTCGCCTGCAGGATACTTTTTCTCATGATGGAAAAGTCACTTAAGTGCAGGTGGGAAAATTAGAGGTAAAGCAGCAGTGCGGAATTTATTACCGCCGCAGGTAAAAATTCCCATGGTGAAATAAAAGAAAAGTGACTTAAGTGAAATCATAGGATTTTATCGCCGCCATGCAATGCAGGTAAATAATCTCATTGTCAAAGTCAAATCATTTAAGTGGATCATGGGATTTCGGGGTTGTCTTGCAGGGCAAAAATTCCCATTGCCATGTGTTTTTAAAAATAGAATTCTATTATGCTAAAAAGTGCGACCCACCTTGGGTGAATAATAATGCATTAAATAAATATTTGTTAATATTTATTCACCCAATTTTGGCACCCAGGCTTGTGGAAAAGTCAA
The DNA here is from genome assembly GCA_018340775.1 of Taxus wallichiana var. yunnanensis. NCBI lineage: Eukaryota > Viridiplantae > Streptophyta > Pinopsida > Cupressales > Taxaceae > Taxus > Taxus wallichiana. The sequence continues at coordinate 727,606,643 of CM031242.1, read as the reverse complement.
CAAAGGGAAGTGGACAAAAGGAATTTAAAAATAGAATTCCAAAATTAAATAAATTTAATTTATTTAATGCAGCCCCTTTTGAGAAGGAAATAATACTTTTTAAAGTATTAATTGATTAAATTAAATTCTATTTTCAGTGGCTATGGTCAAAGCACACTGTGAAGCTTAAGTGAAGTGAAGAGTGGATGATTAAATTGATTAAATTTAATTTAATGGATGGTTGTCCTTAATCATGCAATTTTAGCACATCAGTTAAAGAGAAAAGCATGATTTTTAATTAATTAATTGCTAGGAATAGGAAGAGCAATTATTAATTATAGAATTATGAGGGTTATATAAGCATGGGCTGCCATAAGGATGCATTATTTAATTCACAGGTAAAGAAGTGCTGCCCGGAGGAAAAGTGCACCCCATTTGAAGAGAATTTTTGCTCAGACAAAGGTGGATTTGATGTTAAAAGCTTCTAGTTTTGGCACATGCTTTGAAGAAGGCTGATTTGTGTATGCATAATTGTTTGTAGAAGTGATACAGGTGCTCAGGTGATGTTGGTAAAATTCATGCTTGCTTTGCATGCAAATAAAACATCAAATTTTGGGGCAGCAGGCTTGAATTATGCAGATTTTTGTGATTAAAATTCACTGTGCATGCTCGGTTGCCATCTTTGTCTGAATTAATTGCAGGAGTTAGATACAGGTGCTTTTATAAAGAAAAGGAACTTATATCAATGTCCAATACATTGAATATTTCCTCCGAATCTGAAGGATTATCCAGATCTGCACCAGTTTTGAAGAATTCCAGTCAAATAAGAAGAAAAAGAATTGTTCAGACAAAGATAGACAAAGCTATGGCGAAGAAAGATGAAAAAGAAAGCACAACGGAGTCATGCATCACTTCTAAATTTGCAGATATTGGAGACACGGATCTAGGCTCGGAACCTCTTGCTGAATTGATAGACAGATCCAGAGCAGGAAAGACTTCACTCATGCGTGCAGGAAAAACTTCACTCATGCATGTAGATTAAAAGCAGTGGAATTATTTGAGCTGTAGCTTTTCCATCCACAAAGTTGCTTGCAGAGTTTGTTATGCAGGTGCAGATCCATATCCAGATGCAGATGCAGATGCAAATCCATATGCAGATCCAGATCCAGATCTCATAGTTGCAAAAGCTTCCGACACAAAGGCTTCATCCTCTTGTTTCGAATGCAGCCCGTGAAGAAGTCAGTGCATGGAAAATTCCTTCCAAGATCTTGTGCAAATGCTCTCATCTTCCAGTTGAAGCCTTCATTGAATTTTCATTCATTCGGAGTGCTTTAGAATTTTTAATTGCTCATATGCAATTAAAAATAAGGATGATGAGTTATCTACGGCAAACATTGCATTGATGCATGTACTGGAGAAGAACTGCAAAAGCTTCAAGGATAAAAGAGAAGACAAGGCGCTTAAAGCAAAATCCAATTGTTTCCAATCGCAGCTTGTTTCAGATCCATCAATTCCAGCTTATTTCCAGATCCACCGCTTCCAGATCCGGCCACTTCGAGATCCAACCTGCTTCCTAGATATAGTTTGAATCACCAACTGATGCAAACATGAAAAAGGACAAGACCGTAGCTTCCTCTTCCTTCTTCTTTCCTCGACAAAGTAATTGAGCGATCAATTAAATTATACAACTTAAAGTGATTGGTTTAAAAGCCATTACTTGAAGAAGTCAACTACTTGGAGATAGGTGGCAAGCGTGCAAAATAGAAGGTTCTATTTTTAGTTGCAAATCATACATGTCATGCAAAGAGGAATTCCAGGAGGGAGATTGCCAGTTGTTTCTTTTCCGACTTCCACATGTGTCCAGTTCAACTAAAAGCTTCCGACTTGTAATTGCCCCTCTACATTCTATAAGTAGAGGAAGAACCTTCGGGTTAATGATCAGAATTTGTAAGCAACAACCTTGTGTTCAGACTTTGTGCTGAAACCCTTGAGAGCCACTTGAAGCAAAGGAATATACAGGAGCAAATTTTCGGAGAACTTTGTGTCACGGTGTATTGTGTTTCTTGCTTTTATCTTAGATCTTTTAATAAACTTTGTGTTATTTCAGATCTAGATCTAGAGCTACCTTTGTTTAGAATTATGTGTTTATATCTATTGGTTTCCTCTATGTGCATGCAATCAACTCAACTATCTATTGATTGGGATGCACATCTTCTTCATTTCTTCTCGATGTTTACATAATTTTCCTTTCCCTTCTTCTGTACATTTTTCCTTTCTTTTAAACAGCTTGCTTACTTATTGTAGAATTGTTCGGTTATAGTTCATGAACCGAGTAGTTAAAGTAAAACCCCATTTAGATATTAGCATATTATAAATTGACAACTCTAACACGGGAGCCTCACTGGTAAATGAGGAAGATTTATCTCATGATTGCCTAGGTTTTGTGCTATGCAGAAAAGCTAGCCAACACAATCTTAGTGCGACAATCTCTCGCATTCCTTTTCTTTTGATTTCAATTGTTCTCTGATCACTTCCTCTATTCTTTTTGCCTCTTAAACTTGGGTCTTTAGATCAACAATAGTATTCTCATGTTCTTTGTCAGCATGCAAATTTTGCTTTGCTTCTTCATACTCTTGAAATTGCACTTTTTGCTTCACGGTCTTCTTTTTGAGTCTCTTGATCTCACCCAAGGCACATATGAGTTCTTCTTCTAAGTTTACCTCACCTTCTTCATCAACTGCATCTTCAGGTTCCACTTTTCCATCTTCAAGGGCCATAAACAAAAGTTCTTCAATGTCACCTTCTGAACAATCTTCCTCTGAGCTATCATCTTCTTTGGTGCATAGACTCTTCTTGTTTTGGTTCCAGTTCTTCTTCTTTTCAAACTTCCTTTGCTTGAAATTATTTTTGTAGAAAGGCTTCCCTTTCTTTGCTTTGTGAGCTCTTCATCATCACTTTCACTTTTTCATGCGGACACTTAGTGCAAAATGTCCAATCTCACCACAATTAAAACATTTAAAAGGAAGTTTACCTTTATACTTGTCGGATCCTCTTTTCAGATTTTTCACCAATAGGGATTCTTCTTCCTCATCGGATTCATCATCCGATTCAACCTTCTTCTCCTTTCCTTTTCAAGCTTTAAAGTGATTCTCTTTTCTTGGCTTATCTAGTTACCCATTTCTCATCTCATAAGCCGTGAGTATTCCGTGTAACTCATCCATTTTCATTTTATCTAGATCCTTAAGTTCTTCAATAGCTGAAACTTTAACATCAAATCTAGAAAGTAGAGATCTTAATACCTTTTGTCACTATTACTAGGTCTTCCATCTCTTCACCCAAGCCTTTGATCATGTTTGCGGTCTCATCCACACGAAGTAGATATCATCTGCAATGTTCTCTTCCTCTTTCATCTTTAAACTTTCAAACTTTCTTCGTGTTTCAAGCTTTTCCATCTTTACTTTCGAATCTCCTTCATATAAACTATTGAGCTTATCCCACATCTCCTTGAGATTTGCAAAGCATAATCTTTACAAACTCCGAATCTGCTACACCACACAAAATAGCATTCATAGCTTTAGCATTATTTTCACATGCTCTCTTACCAGCCGGATCTGTCGGTGGCGTTGTTGGTTATAGCCATTCTCAACCGAATGCCAAATATCATGTCCAAGAGAATTCAAATAGGTTTGCATCCTTATGCTCCAAAAGGCATAGTTTGATCCATCGAACAACGGAGCTTTATTTGTGGAGAATCCTTCCTGAGCTACCATCGTGCTTTCTGATCTACCTTCTAGTTGTTAAGCTACATAGAAGGAACCTACTCTGATACCAATTGTTAGAAGCACGGGAATACTGAGAGGGGGGGTGAATCAATATTCGACAATAAAAACTTTTTCTCCAACTTATTAATTTTCTTTTTCACACTTAACAAGATATTCAAATCTGAAAGTAAAATGAGAGTACACACAAAAATCAAATGCACATAACACCAGATATACCGTGGTTCACCCAGTGTGGGCTACATCCACCAAAAGAGACCTGCTTGGATCTTTACTGTCCAAATCTAGCCAAAAAAATAGTGTTTACAAAGTGTGAGCACCCACTCACAGAAGACACCAATCTCCAAGCCGAACACCAATTCAGCCCTTGAATGCAAACACCACTGACTGTGCAATCTCTTATTCAAAGCACCAATTTCTGGAGACACCAATCCCCAATCTGAAGCACCCACTCCAGAAAATCTACAATACAAATCAATGATAATTTCTCCTTCTATATTCTCTCTCTCACATACTCATACTCAAGAGATTTATAATATCAGCTCACATACATATCACACTCATGCAAAATGCTCTCTTTCTCGCTCTACTCAAAATGTGCACACAACACTTGCTTATATAGAAAGGAGAGGAAAAACCACTTGTGGTTTCCCTAAAACCATGTGCCCATACCATGGGCCAATTTGCTCCAAATATTAAATATTTGCTCCAAATAGCAATATTCTCTTACACATGTAAGAGTAACTCCTCTTACGCATCATAGAATCTCTTATGCGTCATAAACTGTCATAAAATATTTTACACATCATAAGCTGTCATAGAATCTCTTACGCGTCATAAGTTGTCATAGAATCTCTTACGCGTCATAAGCTGCCATAGAATCTCTTACACGTCATAAAATCTCTTACACATCCCGCCATGTGTCATAAGATTCCTTGGTGATGTTGAATATTAAAATATTCAAATTTTGACATCACACTAATTTTGACATGGATAAATATTTTACGAACACTAATGTTGTAATGTTGAATATTAAACAAATATTCAAACCTCAATATTTCCATCAACACTAATGTTGTACCTTTGACATCAATGACAAAATACTCAATGAAAGAAGAACTTATCTTTTCTACAACAAAGAGGTGGTAGAGATGGAATGGCACTTCATCATGGAGTGTTCAGCTTATGATGATATTTGTATCCAGTACGAAAACGACTTGAAGGTGGACAGATTAAATGAGTTATTCGAAGAAACAAGACTTGAAAAGATCGCGGGTTTTGTGCTCAAGATTCACAGTAGAAGATCTGATATTGAAAAGAGTTTGAAATCATCTTAAAGTCTCAGCTTTTGGTCCCATAGACTCTTCAGTCTCGTGGACGTCATTAAAATCTTTCATTTCACCTATAACAGATCTCTATCTCGTTTCATCACCTATACGTGCGGCAACGTTGAATGGCAGGTGTGCGTGGACAACAAATGCATGAAGGGAAAATGAGATCAGTGCAGAAGGAACTGGTACACACTTGCAGCAAGGGTCGAGCTCTAGACTATAGCTGAATGAATTCACATTTGTTTTGACTCCATGGAGAAGCCAATAAGCTATTTAGCAATTAGTGAATGCACATGGTGATCTTATTTACACAAGTTGGGCAGATAAATCGACCACCAAACTGCAGAAAAGGTGATTATCACTTCATGCGTCTGCCAATCTCTGGTTGTGTAGATCTCAGTATGCGGGCAAGTGCTGGCTGGTATCAATGCCTAGGTGAAATAGGCATATATGGGGGATCAGAGTATTCACTATGCACAGGTGAAGATCAAAGGAGATGCCAGCTGGAAGATAACTATCTATGCAGAATGACTCCCCCACAGTATTGTTTGACATTGAAATCAACATGCACGAGGAAGAAAGTTGATATATGTACAGGTCTAGATCACCATGTGCCTTGCAACCTGCAGTAACCAAAACAAGATTGAAAATATCCAAATCTGCTACCACAAACTCATAAACTGTAAACTAGTCTTTTAAGAAAATAAACAGAACTCTTTTAGAGAAGCTACCACTCGAAGGAGTGGTCATCATTATGTCTGTTTCTGATAGAATAATCAAACTTCCATCGGATAGAGTATCAAACTGCTCTAATACCAAATGCAGTTTTGGATCAGAATGCAAATAACATAATCACAATAAACTTCTCATTCATTTTAATCAATGCAACATGCTTACATATATAGGCACAATGGACTCCTATTAATAAGGAGTTTCAATCTTATCAAAATTAACTTCTAAATGCCACAAATCTATACACCACCCTACTTTCTCTCTCCTAACCTCCTATCTACACAAGTTGTTCTAACAACTATCTCACAATAATAATATTAAATAACTATTACTCATTAACAACATGCCTACTCACATAAATATAAATTTACTCACAACTATAACATTAGTTCTAACAATGTTTACCTAACAACAATCACTCGCAAACTCTTTTAAAACAACACATTTACCTCATATTGCATACTTACCTCTCATTGCACATTTGTGCTCTCTAACTTGATGTGTCTTGTTTTTGTGTATATACTGTCATATTTCCACTATCTACTTGTTCTAAGTTCGACCAATGAATATCATGACATTTTGCATTGAATAATCAATATCGGTTTTTGTTATTATCTTATTCAACTTATTCTGATTATTCTATGCATATTATATGGTTAATTTTGCTTATATGGCTATATTTTTTTATTTTTTAAATATGTTTTGTATATTCATTACGGGCCACAAAAACAAATCGTTGTATCAGCATATTGAACCTTCATACTTGTATCAGCTACCTAGAATATAGTTAATAAAAGAAGAAGAATCAATCTTGCCATGTTAACTGTTGTAGGTGGATAATATTATGTGTTGTAGGCATAAAACTGCCACTTATTTATAGACCTGTGATCAACAACATGAAGTGCGAGTTGACCACTTGAGCCTACATGACGATATACATCCCAATGTATTCCGTCAAATGAGGAAATATAAAAGGCTTGCTAATAGAGATTTGCATCTACTCTTTAACTCTCGTTTTTAATAGATGCTTCATCTATCAACAAAAGACCATATTTACAACCAAACACTTGGGTCATCCAAGCTTCAAGCAGATCTTAAACAGATACTACATATAGATATGATTCAATGATAGTTGTTTGTATGACTTATTACGTTTCTAATGCTTGGGCTTGGACTAATAGCTTTTATGCCTGGCACAATAGAATTTGTACACTTTGATTTCTCTATAATATAAGTCTTTTTCTGGTCTTTTTTTAAGAATAGAGAACTGTACAGTAATATATACAATAGAGATTAGAAATTTCTCCTTAAAGCAATAAGTTCAACAATGAAGTCTGAATAATCCCCGAGTTAGAGCCTCTTGGCTTCCTTCATCAAAAGAAATCCTTTTGCTAGCAATTGCAAATGAACTTCTCATTTACAAGTGTGGCAAAAATCATCCAAAGTGCATACCTTGTTCCTGAAAACATAATTGCATGTAAGTTTCCAAATGATAAAGAAGGCAGAAACCCAAACACAACTCCAAATACTCCTAAAAGAACCACTTTGGCTCAAGACAACAAAATTGAATTAGTGTAGAAGAAGGCAATGATTTTGGAACACCTCCATACCTTTGGACACCCCCAATATGCTCAACTCCTATTATCACATGAGGCTTGCTTGGGCTATCTCCAACATTCACTTCATCATCTTGCTCCTCATGCTTCCAAGTTCCCTTAGTATTTTGCCACATGCAACCATTAGAAATCAAGGGAATATCATTAACAATCAAAAGTTCTTTACCTTCCACTTTGCTTGGTTCTTGCTTAGCAATTTCTCCATTCTCTTGAGCTTTCATAGGGTTGTCTGGAAAATCAGTCAAGGAATCACCTTTGCAATGGTGGTGGGTGCTTCTAGGGCTCCCAAAGGCTGATCCATCATTATGAGTTGTTGCTGCGATGGTTCTTCCTTCTTAGCATGGTGGATATCTTCCTCTTCCAATGCATCCTCTTTACCCTTAAGAAAATCTGGTTTCTTTTCAACATTTTGCCACACACACCCATTAGAAACCAATGAAATATCATTAAATATTAAGGAACTTTTACCTTGGGACTCATGCTCCATGATTTCCCTTTCCTTTCTAGGCTCATGCATCAAACCCTTGTGTCTCTATGGTGCTATTTGGAAAATCAGTCAATGGCTCATCCTTAGGGAAAATGATAGGTACTTCTACCTCTTTCTTTGGTGACTCCACCTCAAAGCCCTCCTACAGATCTGATTTTTCTTTTTTTTTCTCAAGAGAAACCCTTTTGGGTTTGGCTCGTTGGCACTTTCTTGTGGTCTAGGGTTAAACCCTAGCATCTTCTTCCATGCTCTAGCTGTCCCATTTTTGGAATCATCAAATGTGGAGAGCGTCACCCTCCCCAAGGCATGTTGAAGATCCTCCTGTGGTACTTGAGGTCTAGGCTTGGGCCCATACCTACCCTTGCTTACCCCTATGAATTCGGCAAGTGAAATAACATCATGGATCTCCTTTGAAAGAGCCCTATATTCTTCATAGATAGCCACAATGTTGTGACCCACTGGATGTCATGTTTCCACCTCTGAAATGACTTCTTCCTTTGGTAAGAACCTAGGTCGCCATTCCATGATTGTATTGTCACTGCCTTGCACAAATACCCTTAAGATGGAAAGACCTAAGGTCTAATACCACTGTAATATCCCTTTTTGGGACCGTAGCTAAAACGGTAGGAAACCACTCAAACCCCAAGTGAAGTGAAATTTGTTTTTTTATAACAGCTGAATATTCTTTAAAACCCTAGGGCAAACTGTATAGGAGCTTAAATTCACCAAATAACCATGCACAACAGCTGAAAAATGCTTGTAAATAATTATTTCAACCACGGAAATCAATATCCATCCAATTGGCAACAAATAAATGGAGAAAATCAGCGAATATATACTGCTGTAATTAAATTTAGGACAGCAGCAAAACAGCCACAAACCAAGGCTGAAAATGATAGATAAACTCCACCAAAAATCACAAAAATATAGATTTCGGCCTTATAAATTATGGAGATTCAGAATATAAAATCAGATATGAAATTTGTGCCCTAGAAAGCACCAGACCGACTTCAACCTCGTCGCCCCCTAGGGAAGGGCTCCAAAAATGATGTAAAACCTTTGCAATCCTTCTTCTTAATGTCACCAACTCAAAATGGAGGGTTTCCGTCCTCCACCAAGCCACAAGGAAGGTTTCCGTCTTCCTTGGATGCCACACAAGAGGGTTTTCGTCCTCAAGTGGAAAGGTAGTGAGCAACTAGCCCAACAAACCAATTGTATATGAAAAATGCACGAAAGATGATTGCAAATGAAGTCCTTAAGTCCCTTTTATATCCTTCCTTGGCGCCAAATGCCAAATAGAAAAGGACCGGCCTCTTAAGCCTTACTTTATCTTCTATTTGCTTCTTTCTTTTCTCCAAACCCAACCGACTTGTCTCCTAAAGGAAAAACACTGAAAGAAAGCATTAAATCAAATAAAAGAAAACTGAAATGAAATGCAATTCCTTCCCTTGTTCATTCATACTTCTTTGCCATGGAAAGGGGATGGCAAGAAGTCCACTTTTAGGCCCTCAATTCAAAAAAAAGGGGACATTACATTCTACCATATTAAAGTCTCTGCCTACAACCCACTCAATAGCAAGTAAGGAAGAGGCTAATCAATCCCATAAACGAGTACAATCTGAACTCAAATTTGGAGCATAAATAGAGCAAAAATCATAAACTCTATCCTCAAGGAAGAGTGTAACCCACACAGATTTGTTATCTGGATCAATACCATGCCCCACAACAAATCATTGCGAGAATGGACAAATTGCCAAAAAACCCTCCACTATCGTGAGGGTAATTCAACAACCAAAATTGACCATTCCAACAATAATTCATTCGGTTTCTCAACTCAAAACCCGCTGATTTAATTTCTTGAGCGAAAACCACATCTGGCCTAACTTTTCTACAAGACACTTCAAATAAACTGCTTACAACTTGGGATAGTGATCCCTCTAACATTCCAAGAAAGAATAGATAGTTTCATTCAAGGCAGAGAAATTGTTTTTTGTAGAGACAGTTACAACCTCCTTGAAAGATTTATTCCAAGGTGCTGAACTCTTTATCAGCTGCTGACTTTTTATTCATCCTGGAGAGGAAACATCTTTCTATTTATTGGATTTTACCCTCCAACCTCTTTCAAAGTCCATGTTCTACAGCAGTTTAGTAAAATTTGTTGTTGAGGAGGAAGTGGAATCTAGACCTTGGTTGTTTTTAAAATTTGTTGTTGAGGAGGAAGTGGAATCTAGACCTTGGTTGTTTGAGAAGCAGAAACCCCATCGTTCTGACTTGGGTTGTTTGAGAAGCAGAAACCCCATCGTTCTGACAAAAACTCAGATTCACGTTGTCACTAGCTGCCCTCAAGTGATTTGAGGGTGATATAGCTTCCCCTTATTATTTTTCTCTTTATACTCCTTTTTCTCTGGTGACAAACCACTAGAAGCTTGATATTTCTTGAGAGTTGTTCAATGAGGGTCGACGAAGAGGGCGGACTCGAACAAAATGATCTTGTGCCTGACAGGTAAAGCAAGTATTAGGGAGGTTCAAATATCAAACCTTCTGATGGCGTACTCCATCAACTGTCATAACTGAAATGGAAGGTGGAAGATTTTTCTTCATATCTACCTCCACACAAATTCTAGGATTAGTTCAAAAGAAATTTTGCTTGCCATCCAGAATCAAAACCTTGACAAATCAGGCAGCAAATAAATCAACAAATGGCCGTAAATCAGCAGGATATGCTGGGAACTCCTACCAGTGCAAATAATGAGCCTATCCTTTGTCATCTGGGTTGGAGTCAGCTTTCCATGATTGGACATAGGCAAGGGAGCCTGCGATAATCTATGTACCACGCTATATACTCTTAAAACACTTTTAATTGTAATCCTCTATTTTTATTAGGGGTGGATGCTTCTTGATGTCCCCAAGATGATCAGGGGCATAACAATACTTGGGCATCCCATCCTAGAAACATCAAGTGGAACATCCCCAAGAAATCCTTGCTCAAGAGGGGGCAGCCCAAAAGTGTCCTCCCAGCATCCTCTAGATTCACCATACCCTATAGTATATACCATGGAAAGTGTGGGTATAGGTCCCTCAAGCATGTAGAATAGAACTACATGCACAACATTAAACATTTTTCAATATCAAGTTCACATGTTTACCAATGAGCACTAATATTGTGAAAATTAACTTCATTCAAGACATGTCCACAAAAACACGATTGTTTCACCAATATGGGATAGTACGAATGAACTTCACCTTAAGGATTGAAGATGGGAAAAGAAAATTTCATTTCAGACAAGTCGGCTAAGAAAAGAAAGTTTCGCATATATGGGAGTGCAAGCAAGAAACTTCACCTTGAGGATCAAACACGAGTAAATCCACATACATTAGAGAAAATACAACTACGAACACAAGATGATAATTTCTTTCAATGTCAAATTCATGTATTCACCAATGAGCACTCATAATGTGAAAAGTAGCTTCATTCGAGACAATTCAGTAGAAAAAGAATGTTTCATTTATAAGAATGAACTTTACCTTGAGAATCAAAGATGAGAAAAGAAATTTTCATCCCAAACAAGTCAGCTAAGAAAAGAATTTTTCACATATATGGGAGCGAAAAAGGAACTTCACCTTGTGGATCAAAGACCAGAGACCTCAAATCTATGAATAGGTCAATCTTGTGAAAAATAATTTCTTTCAAGACATGTCATTAGAGAAAAGAATGTTTCACCTATATATGAATGCAAGAAGGAACTTCACCTTGAGGATCAATGAAAAGAGACCAAAAGTCCATGTACAGAACAATTTTTTGAAAATAGTTTCATACCAAACATGTCAATCAAGAAAAAAAGTTTCACTTGTATGTAAGCGTGAGAAGGAACTTCACCTTAAGGATCAATGCCAAGAGACCAAGTCTACATACAAGTTAAACTTGTGATAAGTAGTTTCTTTCGAGGCATGTCAGCGGAGAAAAGAAAGTTTCACATGCATATGAATGCAAGAAAGAACTTTACCTCAAATGCAAGAAGGAACCTCACCATGAGGATCAAAGACATGAGACCAAAAGAACACATACAGGTCAATCCCGTGAAATGTAGTTCCATTCCAGACACATTACAGAGAAACGAAAGTTTTGCCTATATGAGAATGCAAGAAGGAGCTTCACCTTGAGTTCAAAGACAAAAGACCAAAATAAAATGTACAAGTCAATCTTGTGAACAGTAAGTGTGTTCCAGACATGTTGGCAGAAAAGAAGAAAGAAAGAAATTATATTAATGTCCACAAATGACCAATAGTAGGTCTATGGGAATCGAGGATACAGCAGTTAACAATAGAAATTTCTAGTAAAAGAGAATCCTAGAAGCCAATAAAGGAATAAAGGTACATGAGACAAAATGAACATGCGTGGCAAAGAAGCTAGAAGAACACAAGAAAGAAATTCACCTAGAGGGTAAAGGACAAGAGACCAAAAGTCCACATACAGGCCATTTGAGCCGATAAACTAGGTTACAAGAACAAAACCAGCATTTTGGTCCCCAAAAGAGGAAAAGCTGCAAGAAATAAGGCTCTGACCAAATTGCAGATCTCATTGTAGCCTTTTGATCTGACTTTCAACTTTTATTGATCCATTTACATTTTCACAGTACCAAAGATGGTTAAGATCTTTAGATGTGTATGTGTTATGACTCCTTCATGCATCCCAATGCATAGAGTGTTATCCCAAGGTACCATTTTTGTATATAAAAGCAAATAGAGTAATAGAAAGATGTGTGACTGTCCAATGTAAAAACATAAAAAGTGTATTAAACAAGTCTCTGCAATGTGGTATCCAATAGAAGACTGACTTCCAAATTAGTTTATAGTCTACCCATAAGACACTTCGTTAGAAAGCACCACTAAAGAAAGCTAAGGGAAAAATTCACAAAGTATCACATATCTGTTTAGTTTCAAAATGCATCAAATCATATTGCATGACATAAAATTGTATGCAGAAGTCCCACATCATTTGCCCATATTGCTCGCTTGATATATATTTTAGGTAAAAGTAATTTTATTGAGAGCCTAAAGGTAACTCGTAAAACACAGGTCAGACTAACAACCTACGAAAATCATCTCGTAAGGTATTTACTTTGCAATCTAAATTTGGACACTCGTGTTAACAGCTGTTCTTGACAGCATTGTTACTGATTCTGTACTCCAAGACTCTGTTTATATGTTAAATGAGTTGAACCATAAAGAGAAATATAAATAACTAACCTAATGATAGCTCATACAAATCTTACCAATAAATAACTTCTCGTATCCCGTAATCTTATCCAGGCTTCGCTTCAATGCAAACACTGCAATAGTGTCGCTTTGCTCAATCAAAAGAAGCGTATAACAATATAAAATTAGACTATTTATACTTCCCAAGAATGGTGTCAACTAAATAGTCCAGTCAGTGGCAAACGTTTTAGTAACTCTGAACTTCCTATGGATTTTCTTATATACAGCATACCTGAAAGTGGCTCTGGATCATTGCCCTCTAATAAAATGAAAAAATTGAGCACTACAAATTACTGATTACTTGCCTTCATCTTCTTTACTACTAAGAAGTTGGTGCGTTTCATCAACAGCGAGTTTAACACACACAGTTTCCCTTTCAACTGCCTCAAACAATACTGAGTTCCTGCACAACTTTTCCTTTAAAACTGCAAGCTCGCAGTCTTTTGCCACGATGTCACACTTCAGTTCATAGTTGGATGTCTGCATCATGCCAATACTTAAGTTTAGCAATTCTATGTCCATCTTAATGCATACAGTTTAATACAGACTGCTAATCTGTCTGACAAGCAAAACCTGGAAAAGACATTTTGGAATTCTTGGTCAGAAAATGGAAAATTGGATCATCTTATACCAAAGTATGTCCAAGAAAGAAAGCTTATAAAATGTGGAAGAAAAAACTTTACACAAACACATTCTAACCCACCAATCGCTAATAATTCTACAAGACTAAGGTATTAATGGTGGTTTAGTTTATTGTAAAGGATGTATGCACTGGAGGCATATTAATGGTGGTCTATATTAGTTTATTGTAAAGAAAGAATGGATGCATATATCCATTTCATGTAAAATATATAGTATAGAATGCATACACGTGACAAAATAAGAAGGGATATGAAGGAAGATCAATGGAAGGAAGGAAATATCAACATAATAGGAATTTATCACTACTATTCATATGTTATTTCATATCATGTAGTGGGTTTTGAGTACATTTTGTTGTTATATTCACATTTTTCAAAATATCTAAACAGGGAACCTATGAAAACTAATAAAGAAATAAGCATATGGGCTTCAAATTATATGAATCACAAGTTAAAATTATGCTTGGATCTGTTAGAATATGCGGAGAGAGAAAAAATAAAGAAAGATTAGAATATACAAAGAACAGATGAAGAGAAACCAGAATGCACACATTATTCATTGTGTGTCCGTCCTTTTATTATGTGAAAGATGGTTACAAAGTGGTTGAAGTAGTTTCCACTGTTTATTAGTTAACATCTAACTAATATTAACATATTGCTAATAAATAATCCTTATATTAAACCTTATATTTTAATACCCCTCTTAAGGCTTACTCTATAGAACATACTGACAGAAGATTAAAATAACAAAACCAAACAAGACCACGCATTCTTCAGAAGCTTTCCTTTTGAAAACAATGTTTTGACCAAGTAGAACTCCATCAAGTTGCCTCCCTGACCCTCGTAAAGGTGTAGTTCCCAAGCTGAATTCCCGAGTTTCGGTTTCCGCCTCCCGAACACACGAATTACAAAATCTCCCAAATTGTTCGACAACCATCCATATTGAGCCATTGACTATGCCCTTTTCCGGGACATTACTAATATCTATTTTCATTTGCATTGTAACCCCTTGGCATGCCTAGCGCTACAAGTGGGAGTCTCTAGTTAGTTTAAATGTGCACATAGGATAGTTGCTTTTATTATTTAATTAAAAATAATAAAGTGCACATAGTCTTAGTTTATTAGAGACTTTATTATAATGAGAGTTTATGTTTTCCCTCCAAAAGGGAAAGGTCGGTCTTTTTGAATATTGCACCCCTTAACTCTATAAAAGGAGGTCGCATTTCCTCTAGTGGGGTTATGTTGATTGATCATTTGATATCACTCCATGCTTGGAGTAATGGGATGTATGCCCATGGGATGTATGCCCTAGTTCTTGCATTGTGCTCTCTCATTGTAAGCTTCATTTGGATCCATTGTTGAAGATATTGAAGATTTCATTGTTCTCTCCATTGTGTTCTCTTGTGTTGAATGTTTTTATGCATGGTTTATCCTTTCTAGCATTGGCGAATTGCTCTAGGGTATCTGGCGCAATTATTTGAAAAATAAATCTGCATGTTGGTGAAGGGTTTGCGGTACATTTGCATATGTTATCATTGCTGCAAATTATTAGAGACAAATCGAATTGGTTTGGGGTTTGTTCTATCATGTTCGGAGAGTGTTTATGTTAGATCTATAATTTGTTTGATCTAATTAATTATTTCAGAGCAAGAGCTGATTACTTGAGTGTTTTGGAAGGGTTGTATGAGCTGGAATTAATTTAGATGATTTATTCTAACCCTAGCGACTTGAAATTAGATTTCTGGGGCTGTTTTGGCAAGGTTTTAATGCTCAGAAAATTCAGATTCATAATGCGTTGAAAGCCCTAAAGTTCTAATTTTTTTTTTTTTATTTCATGGAAAAACACTAAGTATTGGATGAGGTATGAATTTTAGAATATTTTCATTGTTTTAAGCTATCTAGTTGTTATTAATTAATATTTATTTCAGATCTGCAGTTTTGGGGTCAGTTTAATATTGGATTTGGTTGTAGAAATTAGGAGGAATAAGGAGAAAATAATTTCATAATTTTTGGAGTTGATTTGATGCCCTAAATGTGTTGGGCGACCTACTTTTTAGGGCAAAATTAGGGTTTCGTGTTGGCTACGCGAAATCTGATTTTAGAATATTATTCTTCATAGTTTTGTGGCCCAAAATCCGAAGGTTGAAAATTTTTGCTTTGATGGTTAGGCGGGAAATAATTTTGGAAGATTCATATAGTTAGGTGTGATTATTAATTATTTTTCAGCTGTTAAAAATCTGATTTGAATGTATTTAAATTCCAATTGTTTTCTTTGAATCTATCCCACCACCTTAGCTAGTTCCAACCACATTTGGGTTCGAAATAGTTGACATTGGGATATTTTAGGTTGAAGCAAAAGGGTTTATCCATTCTTTACTTGATCTTGACAAGTACTTCTTCATTTTCTAACTTGTCCTAAAAGGGACATTACAGTGGTATCAAAGCAACTTTCCTCTACTCTTGTGGGTGTTTGTAGAATTTTTGGATCATGGGGATTGCAAGTGATGGAGATATGAAGGCCAAGCTCTATAGGCTTGGGAGATGGCTTGAATTTACTCCTCATGAGAAGAGTGTGTTGCTCAACACTCTTGAAGAAGCGAGAAAGTTATTTATCTTTGATAGAGCAATCAGATTATGGCTCTATGTTAGCAGCAATGGACCCTTTGGTGATCCATTTGGCTAGATCGATTTATTGAGGCATGATGAGGTGGATGTGAGACTTTTGGTCATCACATGCATTAGTGAGATCACACGGATATCAGCCCCAAGCTTGCCATATGATGACATCACTATGGAGGAGATCTATGAGCTCATGATTGGAAGCTTTCAAAAGCTTTGGGACACCACCAACCCTCACTTTGGCAAGAGGGTTAAGATCTTGGAGAACATGGCTAAGGTAAGGTCTTGCATTCCAATGTTAGATCTTGATTGTGATGACCTCATTTCACATATGTTTGAAGTCTTCTTTGATGTTCTACATGAGGATCATTCACAAGATATAATGGATGCTATGCAAACTATAATGTCCCTAATGTTGAATGAGTATGAGGAACCTCCACAATTATGGCTATCCATACTTATGGAAGGATTGGGACAAGAAGGGTCATGCATTGCTCACACCTTAGCAAGAAGAGTTGTGGATCAATGCTCAAGCAAAGTGAAGACATGCATCCAAGGTATGAGTTCCTTTGTTTTTTATGATAAATTTTTGGCATCTAATGATTGCATGTATTTGAGTGGGTGCAAGGAGAAATCAGATTTGGTTGATGGGCATGAAGAGGACATTGGCAACAAGCATATACATGATGAAGAAGAAATGATGGCCAAAGAACCCATGATGGACAAATCAGATTTGAGGGACATCATTCACCTTCACCATGAGCCATTTGAAGAACAAGAAGGGAGCATGAGTCTCATGGTTGCTCCAAGTCATTTCCCACCTAACATGAGCATGGGTAAGGAAGAAAAAAGGGCTTTGGATGAAGAAAATGGTGAAGAAAAGAGTGTTGTTCCAAACTCAGAAATTCTGAGTTTTGTAGATGTTGGGAGCAGCCCAAGGTATGATTTTTCATATTTTATTTCTCCTTCCATATTGAGCTTTGATGGGTACGATTTTGAGCATGATAGGGAGATGGGTATGATGTGCAACATGGGGTATAATGGTCACATTCTTGTTGGTACTTTTGCTCTTAACCTTTGGGTGCATAAGGAACATGATGGAAAAGGAGAAAGAGTGATTATCACTCTTCCCAATGAAGGAAGCCATAACAATAAGCTTGTTGGTCCGTATGAGGAATTCATCATTAGAAGGCACAAAGGTATGATGGTTTCATGTGTTTTGCTCCCTCTCATAAGGGAAAGTCATTGGCACAAAGTAAGGTACAAGGTTCCTTGGCTTCTCTATGATGATATTCATAAATGCATGCATTATATTTCAGCTTTCTCCTTTCCTTGTGAGCATAGAAGAAGAGGAAATTTGGGGTGTCATCTTGCACATGTTGCTTCATGTGATAAGGGGATAAAAGGATTTGAGTTTTACAAGCTTTATTTGGATACATGGATATCATCTCCTCTCTTTTTCAAATAGTGCTAACTCCTATCTCCTTGGAAGCCTTGAAGGAAGGATGGATCACATGGACTACACCTTGCATGGTAAGAAGTTCATTTTCAAATTTTGAACAGTTATGTCTTCCACTTGGATGTTTGATTGATGTGCTTCCAAAGGTAAAATCAACAAATAATGTGTTGGGAATGTTTGGTTGTTGTTTGCATGACCACAAACTTTTGGGCTTCAATGAAAGGTTTGGAAAGAATGAAGGGACATGGTATGAATTCTTCACAAGACATTTCATTTTCAGCTATGCATATGAGTCATTTTCAGTTTGCTATTATTGAGGATGAAATTTCAATCACTTTTGAAAAGTGCTAGTTGTTGTCCCATCATTTTTATGATTGGCATCACTATGACCAACTCCCCTATCACTTCTATAATTCAGTTTTTAGCCAGGCAATTAATGAATTTATTGTTGGAGACTGATTTTGGCTCATGGGTGAATACTTGGGGATGGAAACCAGCCATTTTAATTCTGATTTTTGAAGGGAGAATGTATGATTACAGCAGTGTTTGGAGCCACATAACAGAGTTTGAGGACAGGCCATGCATGAGAAAGATTTGGGAGCCATCCATGCCTTGGAGACATAGAGATGAAGCTGAAAAAGTGTTTTTCAACACTTGTTTTTTTAATGAGTTTGCTTCATGTGCAAGTATGAAGACACACGAAGATAAGATGTTGACTTTCGATCTCCACGAAAGTATCTTTGAGTGGGCAGCTTTGGAGCTTAGTAAAGCTCACCCCATTGTTGGCTCCACATCCCATGATGAGGACACCACCACTTGGAGCACATATTATGGAGATGACTACACACCCACTTGGATGGGAATGAGGGAAGGAAACAAGTTCTTCCCAATGCTTCACCATTTGACCGCACCGGTTCGAGACTTTGGAGGCACCACCCCACATCTTCTCTTTGGGGCTTGATACATGGATCCATGAGCTTGTTATTGCTTGAGGGCAAGCAATCTCTAAGAGAGGAAGAACTGTAATGTCCCCTTTTCCGAGGACATTACTAATATCTATTTTTCATTTGCATTGTAACCCCTTGGCATGCCTAGCGCTACCAAAGGGGAGTCTCTCAGGTAGTTCTAATGTGCACGTAGAATAAATATAAATCTCACAATTAATTAACTCGATCAATCCTTGGAAGATTAGATCTTCTTAGTTCAAGCTCAAATAACCCAATGTCGGCAATAATACAATTCAAAATGGGGTTGGACTATGTAAACATGGTGGGTTAGATGGGAGAATTAATTATAAATCTAACAAATTCCAGATCTGATTTTTGACAGCAGTTAATTAATTAATATAACACCCAGAACAACTGAAACTTCAAAAATTAATAACTCCTTCAATACTTGGTATTTTTGCATGAAATAAATTGCACAATAAACTAGAAATCAAGGTCTTTCCAATGCATTATGGATATGAATTTTCTGAGCAGCTAAACCACTTCAAATTTGCCCCAGAAATCTGATTTCAAGTCGCTAGGGTTAAAATAAAATCAATAAAAATATTTCAACCTTTCTCCAAGCTTCCAAACACTCCAAACCAACTCCCCTTGCTCAGAAATAATTAATCGATGAATCAAATCTTTAATCTCATTATACACACCTGAAAACAATTGCTAATCAAACCCCAGTCTACTGCAATTTTTAAAAATTCATATCTTCCTCAAAACTACTCTAATTTGGGCAAATAAGATATGCCCGGACTCGGAAAAATACAAGGAACAAGATGAACCAAACCAAATTAGAACAACAGTTGTTAAACCCCCAAAATGGCCAAAATAGCAAGTCACCTAGGGCAAAATAAATTGCTGCTTGCACATAAATTAATTCCAGCACTTGTATTACTCCCAAAACCCTCAAATTTGGTCACACATACTCACAAAATTATACTAAATCAGATCTGCAACATAAATATATTTTGAGACATCAAAAATATGCTTAAACAATCCCCAATCCAAGTCGCCAACACTTAGAAAGGATAAACCATGCAAAAACACATTCAACACAAGAGAACACAATGAAGAGAACAATGGAGTCTTCAATATCTTCAACAATGGATCCAAATGAAGCTAACAATGAGAGAGCACAATGCAAGAGCTAGGGCATACATCTCATTTCTCCAAGCATGGAGTAAATTCAAAAGTTCAATCAACATAACCCTCTAAAGGAAATGTGACCTCCTTTTATAGAACTAAGGGGTGCAATATCCAATGACCAACCTTTTCCCTTTTGGAGGGAAAACATAATAAAATATTTAATACTAAGACTATGTGCACTTTATTTATTTTCTAATTAAATAAATAAAAGTAACTAACCTATGTGCACATTAAACTAACTAAAGAGACTCCCACTTGTAGCGCTAGGCATGCCAAGGGGTTACAATGTAAATAAAAGAGATGAACCCAGATATTAGTAATGTCCTGAAAAATGGGACATTACGAGATAGTTGCTTTTATTATTTAATTAAAAATAATAAAGTGCACATAGTCTTAGTTTATTAGAGACTTTATTATAATGAGAGTTTATGTTTTCCCTCCAAAAGGGAAAGGTCGGTCTTTTTGAATATTGCACCCCTTAACTCTATAAAAGGAGGTCGCATTTCCTCTAGTGGGGTTATGTTGATTGATCATTTGATATCACTCCATGCTTGGAGTAATGGGATGTATGCCCTAGTTCTTGCATTGTGCTCTCTCATTATAAGCTTCATTTGGATCCATTGTTGAAGATATTGAAGATTCCATTGTTCTCTTCATTGTGTTCTCTTGTGTTGAGTGTTTTTATGCATGGTTTATCCATTCTAGCATTGGCGACTTGCTCTAGGGTGTTGGCGCAATTATTTGAAGAATAAATTTGCATGTTGGTGAAGGGTTTGAGGTACATTTGCATCTATTATCACCGCTGCAATTTATTAGAGGCAAATCGACTTGGTTTGGAGTTTGTTCTATCATGTTTGGAGGGTGTTTATGCTAGATCTATAATTTGTTGTCTAATTAATTATTTCAGAGCAAGGGCTGATTATTTGAGTGTTTTGGAAGGGTTGTATGAGCTGGAATTAATTTACATAATTTATTCTAACCCTAAGCGACTTGAAATCAGATTTCTCGGAGATGTTTTGGAAAGGTTTTAATGCTCAGAAAATTCAGATTCTTAATGCAATGGAAAGCCCTAAATTTCTAGTTTATTTTGCATTTTATTTCATGGAAAAACATTGAGTATTGAATGAGTTATGAATTTTAGAAGATTTCAGTTGTCCGGATGCTACCTAGTTGTTATTAATTAATATTTATTTCAGTTCGCAACTTTGGGGCGGTTTAATGTTGGATTTGGTTGTAGAAATTAGGAGCAATAAGGAGAAAATAATTTCAGAATTTTTGGAGCCGATTCGATGCCCTAAATGTGTTGAGCGACTTACTTTTTAGGGCAAAATTAGGGTTTCGTGTTAGCTGCACGAAATCTGATTTTAGAATAGTATTCTTCATATTTTTGCGGCCCATAATCCGAGTTTGAAAAATTTTGCTTCGATGGTTAAGCGGGAAATAACTTTGGAAGATTACAACGGTTGGGGTGTGATTATTAATTATTTTTCAGCTGTTAAAAATCTGATTTGAAAGTGTTTAAATTCCAATTGTTTTCTTCCAATCTATCCCACCACCTTAGCTAGTTCCAACCCAATTTGGGTTGAAATAGTGACATTGGGATATTTTATGATGAAAAAAAGTGTTTATCCATTATTTGCCTAATTTTTGACAAGCATTTCTCTATTTTCTAATTTATCCTAACAGAGGCTATTGACCATCCACAAGCTCCATCAAGTTGTCTTATGACCCTCGTAAGGGTAAATTCCCGAGATTCACAGACTCCCAAACTAACTAGACAACCATCCATGCCAAGTTTTACCTACATTGGATTCCTTCATGTCTTCAAAGTGTTGCGATTCTTTTAAAATACGCATTCTCTATCAGTGAGTTCATCAATGTCAAGCATCCGTGGATTTTCAACACTGGCTTCATTTGGTTTGTCTTGGAATTTTCCCTTCATCTTTTCTTTACGATTTGACCCATCTCTTTGAAAAATATTTCGATTCAATAACTTAATAATATGAACTTTCTTCACAATTCTACTTCATTAGAGGAGGTGGAACTTCAAACCGAGGGGGATGAAGAGTTCGGATCAGCAAATATATTAGGGTTGCAATTGCTTGGGACAAACAAATTTGGGAAGAGAGGACTTTGTAATGTCCCTTTTTCCTACTTGAGAGCTATTATTTGGTCCTCTTACCATTCCTTCTCCGTGGGAAAGAAGAGAAGAAGATGGAGGAGAACATTGAACTTTCATTTGATATGTTTTTATTAATTTTTAATATATTATTTTAGTGTTTTCTTTCTTATAACAAGTCGGCTAGGTTTTAATTAATTAATGGAAGCTAATGAAGGAAAAGAACATCTTTAAGAGGTCGGTCTTGCTATTCCAAGCCTTGACGCCAAAAGGAGGATATAAAAGAAGATTAGAGGGTTCATTTCAGATCTAGACTTGGCGCATTTTATTCTACTTGGGCATTGTGAGCTTGTTGCTCCATGTTCTTGCACTTGGGGATGAAAACCCTCATGTGTATTTGCCTAGAAGGACGAAAAGCCTTCTAGAGGTTGAGGTAAAGACAAAAACCCTTCTCCTTGGCTTGGGATTGGTGTTTGAATCTAATTTAGAGAGAGATTTGTTATTTTCAGCTTGTTAGTGATTTATTATGAGTGGAGCAACCTATCATGGGTAGGATTTGGAACATTTGGAAAGCTATTTATATAATTTGAATTCATAATCTGATTTATTATATTTTCTAATGTCGAATCTAGTATTTGGTGATTTTTAGCGGTTTCTATGCCCTAGATCTATAATTTTCTTGTGGCTGCAATATTCAGTTCATAATTAATTTCCAGTAGTGAGTTCTTCAATATTTCTTTGTGATTTTGGCTCTTATTATTCCATAAAATACATATAAATTGTGGCAAAATTTGATTTCAAGGTGTTTTTGGCATATTTCATGGTAGATACAGTCGTTGATTTTGCATTAAGAGTCTGCTGCAATATAAAATTCAAATCTGCATTTTGTGTGCGGTTAAAACCCTTGAAAGGGTCATTACATATTCATAGCAAATGGACCAATTTATTGAACAAGAGGACATCATCCATGATTTCTCGATTGCACTCAAAGATGAAGATAAGCCTACATCTCTTTTAGAAAGATTAACATGGATTAAAGACTTGTATGAATCTTTGAAGCATCGGGTAGATGCAAGATAATGGGGATAAAAAGAGGGGGCGATAAGTGGCCACTTTTTTTTCTCAAAAATAGCTATATGTGAACTTGGAGAGACTTTTAAGGGCACCCAGTCAAATAATTTTGAGATATTGTAAGAAGATAAATTGTGACATTTTGAATCTAGTTTCTAAATATGTAATTTTTTTCAATACACAAATGAGATAAGTATGTCAAATTTACATATTTCTAACAATGATATGGTAAGTTTTTGTGAAAACATAACAAAAATAACAAAATGTCTGAATATGTCCATGATAGTCTTATGGAAGATGAGGACTTTGTGCCAAATCAAGCAAGTGAATTTTTCTTGATACAATATGGACCCCAAATGGCCCCAAGGAAAGAGTAGTCTCCTTGTTCAAGAGAATCAAACACCACAAATCTTCCCATCCTCATGATTACATCTCCATACCAAACATAATTGTAGCTATGTATTTCCCCCCTCATAATTGAACCAATGATGACTGAAATAAATTTCAAGAGAGTGGGGCATACCTCTTTAGGAAAGTGGGGCTGAGTGTCTACCATCTTAACCATTGGAATCTCACTTTCAGCTGTTGCAAAAATGAGTGGAGGGCTGAAAGTGTAGTATGCAAGAGACACATAAATGTTGTAGTTGCTTCCTTTTTGGGATTTCTTCTTGATGGACAGCCTTCTATTGCTTGTGAGTAAACAAATATTAATTGAGAAAACTCCCCTATCAACCCTGCATATTTTAATCTTTCTTTTATACCTCCTCATGATGTTGTTTGCCAAATTCTTCCTTGCATTCTCAGTTGTGATCAGCCTTTTTCCAACTGTTGGTAAGGAAATAAAATCAGTCCTTCCTTGCTCAACATGCCTACCTTTTCCATTCCTGATTCTATGAATTCTAACCTCTTCATTTTGTAGGTGGAACTTCAACCCCCTCTTGTGAATTTTGAGGGTAAAATCCCCTAAAGTTTGGAGCTCTTGACCCCAAAAACAATATGTGCCTCAGCTGAACTTAAAACAAAGAAGTCAATACAAAATTCATACCTTCTCATGGGAATAGCAAGTTGTGGTACCTCTCTTGTGCAAAGAGGATATGTTCCATAAGTTATGGTGACCATGAAGCCTTTGAAACCAGCCTTGTTTGGCCCCATCCTTCTTGTCAATTGATGCGTATTGCCATTCTCTATAAGCATGGTGACCCTTTGGTCATGAAGAAGACCCCTCACCTGGAATGGGTGATGTGTGCCACATTTTATAGTAAGAACGCTGCCCATCCATTCCATTCTTTCTAGTTCTTCCATTATTATGGAACCATGGGTTAACCACATATGAAACTGAAAATTAGAATCACCATCATTTCCTTCCATACTGATTTTGAAATCAAGTATTCTTCCCCATGTAAATTTCAACATATCACCTATATGCCATATGCAGAAACACCTTTGAAATTGATCCCAAGTATCTATATGCTTTTTATTACAAACAAAACTTCTTACCTCATCACCCCATGAAGTATGATGTGCATGATGATATCCAATCAACAGTGACATAGGAGGATACAACACACATGAGACATGAGTACTCTTCCTAACCAGCTGTCCATGGTAACAAATCTGAAATGATATATTGGCAAAAACTGAGATATCCTCATACCGTGGGCTGCCTATGACACTCTTATGACTCAGAATTTCTGAGTTCAAATCAGCACTCTTCCTTGGCATGGTTTCATCACCAGATGAGATCTTTCCCTTCCACATTTGTCGGTACTTGTCTTGGGTAACCTCGGGCTTCTTGTTAAGGCTGAGTATTCCATCAACTGACCTCCTTTTGACTGTTGTCATAAACAGACCAGCAAGCTGACTGTTATCATGTCCATTTGAGAAATGGGTTCCAACCATTCCTTTTGCTTCCCCTTCTTGCTCCTCACCCTTCCTTTCAGTCCTGGATTCATCATATGCTAAAATATCATCAACATTAACTAAACAATGATCACTAATTACCTCATGATGTTGACTCTCCGGGACAACAATGGGTGTTAGCATCATGGCCTTAGATCTCTTGACCACCGAATCTTCTTCCTCAATGACTCCATCTTCTATTGTCATATGAGAATTGCTTGAGCTATCCACTTCATCCTCTTGTTCCTCGAGCTTCCAAGTTCCCTTAGTATTCTTCCACATGTAACCATTAGAATTCAAGGGAAAATTATTGACAATTAAAAATTCTTTACCTTCCCTTTCTCTTGGTTCTTGCTTGGTCATTTCTTCCTCTTCTTGTGCTTTCCTAGGGCTGTAAGAAAAATCAATCAAGGGTTCACCTTTGGCAATGGCAGTGGGTGCTTCTAGGGCTCCCAAAGGCTGATCCTTCACCCCAAACAACTGCTGCAATGGTTCTTCCTCTTTTGTCACCTTGGAAGGGTGGCTATAAAAGGAAGTTGCCTCTTCGATCTTCTCGTGATTTCTCCATCTTGTAGTTGATCTGCTACATGCTCTTCGACTTGCTTCTTCACATAGGAGGGCTTTCTTCCCTCTATTATGAGACATTTTTGCCAAGGTCTTTTGATGGGGTTCATGCATTATGCCTTGTGTCAATTCCCACTATGATTTTCTATTTCCACAAAATCCTCAAAGGAAAGGGCATCACGCACCATCTCCGGAAGATCTCTATATGACGTTACCCAGCTATCACTCCTTGAAACCCTTTCTTCCTTGAGCGAACCACCTCCTTGCATATTTTGGATGGCTAGGACAAGCCTATCCAAAGTGCATCCACTATTCCTTCTTGGTTCTTCATGATCCTCTCTAATTTTTCCATGCTTCACAAAGGCGGGGAGGATGATGCTCTGATACCACTGTAATGTCCCTTTTTGGGGGACTCGGGAAATGACCAAAAGCTGAAGATAAACAACACTTTTCAGATTTTTAGTGAGTTGTTAGGGTGTTCATCTATAAATTAGGAATGCTAATCAAAAGAAGCTAAAATCTAATAACCTCAAAGCATTAATCAAATCTACACTAAACCATCATGATAAGAGCTTAGAGGAACAACTTCTATCATTGCATGAAACAATATTAGATCAAACTAACATGCCTAAGTTATTCCTACTCTTTAGATTACTTAATATAAAAATGAACCTAGTTTAGATCCTAAGCAATCAGTTTGTTTGTTGTTTGCTCCAAGTGGTGAAGAAATCTCAATGAAATGGCTACAAGGCCATGTTCATATCTTTTCTTACTAACCAAGCTTAGAGGATGGATGCAAGATGAGCAAGCTACTATAATGGAGGAAGGATCAAGATCAAATGTCTTATAGCTTTAGCTACCACAAATGAGGTGTCTTGATGTTTTTGGTGTTTGATATGATAACCAAGGTGTAAGGTTGAAAGGGAGGGCTTAGCCTTGTATTTATAGTTTTCCACTTGGGAGAGTTTGGAATTTTGGTGCATGTGGGACAAAAGGCAAGCCAAAAAGCACTTTATGATTAGGAGTGGCTAAACATGCTTTAGGCTAGTTAAGCTTGGTTTAGGCTAGTTAAACTTGATTAGCAAGTGATTAGTGACTCATTAAGAGTTGGGAGGAGTCTGATTAATCATATGTGATTGATTAATAGCCTAAGAAGCTTGCGAAGTGATCTAGAGGGGAATAGGGAGATGTTTAGCTAATACAAGGGGTTTATTAGCCAAATTAGTTGATTATAGGAGGAATACGACCAAGAAGGTGTAGTGAATGGGCATTCAAAAACGCAGCGAAGAATAGCTAATTAATGAAGTGTTGTTAATCGACCAAATTAGAGGAAATGCTAGGTGTAAGCAGATTTTAGGTGTCTGAGTTAGTGACTGAAATTAATGTATAAAAACCCTCAACTGTTGCCAGCCAACACCCTTCTAGGGCAGCGACCTGTTTTGGGGTTTCACACCCACTTTTATGCCTTCAAACCCCTTCAAATCAACTTCACTTGAGTCTCTAAAATTATAATATATCATCAACAATCATATAATGCAAGAAATCTGATTTTTAATACCCTAGATATGGAGATATGAATTTCACGAAACCCTTGTCTGCAATGTTATTTTAAAAATTCATAACTCAACTTAGGAAGCACCAAAAATCATGAAACTCAAGATATTGGCCTTATAAATTATGAAGAATAAGCTGGTAATTTCAGATTTATCAAATTAGTATCACACATACCAAAATTCCACACCAAAGTGGGTCGCTCCACTATGAATAAATATAATATTGCACCAAGAAGACCACAAATGCAAGAGAAAGATCCTTTATTGCTTTTCCAACCAGCTTGCACAATCAAAACCTCATGAAGGGTTTTCGTCCTTCACAAGTTTTCCAAGCGTTTTGTCCTTGGAAGAGATCCTCAACCCAAGGGGTTTCATCCTTGAGAGAGAGTAAAAGGGCTACACTAGCCAACTTTCACTAAAATAAGAATAATCTCCAAAACATGTCCTAAACTAATGCCAACAACCTCTATTTATAATAAGAGGGTGGCGCCAAGTCTTGGCGCTCTCAAATGAGACCGATTATTATTTTCTTTTTAATTTTTGGAGCCTACATGCTTACCAATATCTTTTTATTTCTAATTTATTGTTGGGCGCTAGGCTCACCAACAAATACAATGTCAATTAAAGAAATAAACATGAAATTAAGCACATGATGACATTGTTGGCTTCTTCTAGCTTGTTTGCTTGGACCCATGAGGAAGAAAAATGGGCCAAGGTCTTCAAATGGAATTATCTCAAAAAAGGGACATGACGAAAGAACTGAAATTCAGTGATAAAGTTGAAAAAATCAGAATTCATGGCATAAGGAAAGAAGTGAATGTTGAAGCAAATCTTGGGGAATCACATTGTGGGCTGCTCTCTTGCATAACAACTGACTGGAAAAATATTATCACAGCTGAATGTGTCAAAAATCAGTTTGCTAGTAACATCATGGAAGGAGTTTGCAAGAAGGAACAACATAGGACAGTTGTTTTGGGGCAGCAAGTAAGGCACTTGCAATCAGAAAATCCTCCACAACGAAGGTTACTCACACTTGGTAAGAATGTTTATTACTATAAAGTGAATTCCGAAGAGCTTTGGGGTGTAAGTCATCTTTCTAACATGAATGAGATGAGTTTGGAGAATGTGAATCATGAACCCCAAATCATTATGGGAGTTATTTTAGATCTTGTGGCTATTATTTCCAGCTGGCAGCCACCAAGTGGATTTTGATCACAAGGAAGTGGTGCTCTTCTTCTAGTGACATTGACAAGGTAAGGGTAACTCTCACAAGATGTTTGTTGGCCACTACAATTTTGAACTTGCAATGCTACAACCAAGATGAGGTGTTTTTCCCAATCTCATTTGTTGGGTTGTGGATATCTTCTTGGGAAAGCAATGGAGGGGCAGGTTTGAAGACATTCTTTTTATTTGAAATGGTGTGTAAGAAGGTTCACTCATTGAGAACAATTAAGGCCAATGTTCCAACATATTTGGTATTGTTTGAGACGAAATTCGGGCAAGGTATGGTTGTTATACTTATATACCAGCACTCATAAGTTCTGATAAGAGCCAAATTTTGAAGAGATTAGTTTGGGGCAGCTTGGAAGCATCTTTTGGAGGCCAAGGTAATCATTATGACAGTTGCATTTTTGTTTTATACGTTGTCAACAACAATTTCAGCTCCTATCCATTTTATTCACAATTAGAGAGTATCCACCATGATGTTGAAGGGTTTGCGATCTATTGGTTGTCAAATTAGGACTTTAATGAAAGCAATAGTCAGGGGACAGAAAGTCCCTCCTCTTTAATGGGAGAGGTTCCCTTATTGAAAGCAAACGGCACAACTATTTACAAATGTACAACTTCCAACTTTGATGAGGAACTCTGATATCATGAAAGTGTTTTAATGCCAAGACAAATTATCAATACAAGAGAACAGAAGAACTAATGAATGGAAAAGGTAGAATAGCACTTTCAGGAAGTATAGATAGCAAAATAGTTCCTTATAAATGCTGAGCAAGGACAATATATAGAACAAAATCATTCATATTAAAACCACCGAGATGTTATTTCATCAGACACAAAGTTCCAGAGATGACATCCACAAGAATACAAAGCTTCTTAATGCAAATAGATTAATGATTCAACAACTTTAGACAAGTAAGAGGGAATTAATAAACGCAGATAGAAACAGAAGGGAAAATCTTTTGTATTGATAGCTTTAAGTCCTTTTACACTTTCAAAAATGATCAGAGTTCTAGCCCCTTGGAATGGCAAGGAGAGCTCAATAAATAGCTTACAAAGTGGTTACATTTGGTAACCATTTCTTTTAACTAAAAGATTAATTAAGGAAATGCACAATACAAAGTCCTTAATTAAATTACAAGGAGATCAGCACTAAAAATAGAAGAAGAGAAAGAAGAGCTAGAAGTAGAGACATCCGATTATGACTAAGGGGGCCCACTGATTTGAGGATTCGATGTCTGAATCTTTTCAATGCTTCTGCTATTTCCATGCCTCTTGGAATTGTTGTGTTGGAAGTAGCATGTGTCCACGTGCCTAGACATTTCTCCATATCTTTATCAAACTCGGTATGCTCTAGATATTCTTTATTAGCTTCAGTAATAGTTGAGTAAAGAGCACAAATGTCTTTCATCTTCTCCTTAGTGAATGACTTTTCTTTGAACAGATCGTCCTTGATAAAGGTTCTGAACTGGGCCTTGATTTCTTGAAGAGAAAAGGGAACACTGTAGTCTCATCCTAAAGATGGCAGTGGATATCCTTGAAGGCAGATAAAACACAAGTTTTAAAGGACTCCCCTTTTTGCCACACATTTCTCAGTTCTCCCAATGCTTCCTCCAGAACCTTTATCTTCCACTCAATATTGAAGATCCATGTTCTTAACAAGTTACTCTTTGCATCATCAAACACATTGTTGGCCAGTAGGATCTTCTCATCGGTTTGGCCCATTAGACGGAGGTCTGTAATACATCCACTCCAGACCTTCAACTCCTTGTCCATGGTTTTTTGTTGCAAATTGATCACCTTCTCATTGGTTTTGAAGGCTTCCTCAATGAAATTCAAACCTGCTATAGTCATATCATCAACCATGGCCTCAACACCTTCCCATAAGTTGAATACCTATGTATGTCCTTGATGCTTTGAACTTCATCCTGACTGAGAACCATGGGAGGTGGGAGAGTAGCCAATGGAGCTGGATCCAAAACTTTATCTTTTGTTAATAATGATCTGATAAAGTTGGAAAGAACTTAGTTCTGTTCTTCCAACTACTCCATGGTTTGTTTGCCTTTTCAACTCGTTCAATAACCTTAGTGACAGTTTCTCGAAGGTTATGAACCTCACTCTCAGGTGTAGATTCTCCCAGTGGAATTTTGGAAAGTTCCAAGTCAGAGATCAAGAGATCCTTCTCCTCCTTATCCGCCCTAGGTCTAGCAACCTCAAGAAACTGCTGACCTTGAGCATCAAATACCAACCTTGAAGTAGTCTTTGCTTTCTTTGTTGGAGGAGGGTAGTACCAAGCAGAGCTGCCATAGCATCAAAATCAAGCCCGGTTGATCGGGAAGAAGACTTTCTTTTCTGTTGTCTACTAGGGGCTGCACCCAAGCAAAGGAAGAAGAAGAAACGGAGGAGTCAAGAGGTCCGAGTGCAAGAGAACTCATGGCACTTAGAGTCTGAACTACTGTTGCCTCCAGTGGGGAAGGGCATGGAACCTCAAGAATCTCCTTCACGAGAGGAGTTTGTTAAGCTTGGAGGTTCAGTTCTTGATTCTTCCTTCTCCATCTCAAAGCATTGGTTGCAAGGGTTTCTTCTAGTCCTGTTGTCTCATCATCCTCATTCTCGCTTAGAACAATAATGTTCTCTGGTCCAACAGCAATTCTGAGTGCTCCAGAAGAGTCTCTTCCTCGATTGGTTCTTGCTTAACCTCTTTGACCTTCTTCTAATACACTTGAGTGGAAGAAGAAGGGGTAGACATTTCAAGCTCTTTCAATGAGGAAGGAGTTTTCTCAAGTACCTCAATACTGGGTGTATGCACTTCCTTCCCAGGTGTGGAAGTTTCTCTTGAAGAAGATCTGCCTGGTTCTTCCTAAATTCACGAACTTTCCTATCAAACCAAACCTTGGTTCTGACGATGACATGGGCAATTATCTCACTCAAATCATCCTTCTCCTTCACATACCAATCCAAGGTTTCTAGAGGTGTGTGCTTGATGGATCTTTCATACTCAAAGGATTGCAAGCCCTCATCATCATCCACAAGCCCTTCAGCACCTGGTAGAGATTAAGATCTAAGATCTATTGCAGAGACAATCTACCAAAATGCCTCCTCCTGGCTTCAAAATCATCAACACAGTCAACCCAGTAATCCTCTGTGTCAGGACGATGATAATAGGTTATTTTGAGATTCTGATCGATGAATTTCTTCAGATCAAAACAAGTCCTGGACCTGAAGAAATGAACAGTAAGAGGAGTAATAGCCCTTTCTATATTTTGGGCATCTAGGGTTGTCTTGCATGTATAATTCCCCAAGGAGATAGGGAAATGAAGTCCTGTGATCTTCTTATCTCTGCAGGTTCTATGGAGTTTGTCCAACTGCCTGCACACCTCAACCAGAGCCATTTTATCATTACAAAACATGGGCAGCTTGAGAGGTGCACTTTCAAAACAAGCCAACCTGATGTATGAGAACTTTCTGAACTGGATGAAGAAAGCCCCATACTTGGCTATCAGAGCCATAGCCTCATCAGAAAACCTCCTAGTAGTGTCACCCTCCAAAAGTCTCACAATGTACATGGTGAAAGCATCATTCACCCTTCTGAAATTATGATTGTTGTCCTTGAGGGTAAATTGAGGGCAATATGTGTATATGGGCTCATCCTTCTTGCTCTCAATGTAAGTGAAGCCAAACCACTCCCGAGATGTTGTCAGGGTGTACATGAGGTAAGAAGTCATGTAGAACTTCTTAGTTTGCTAAACATTTTTCAATTGTTCAGTCAGGTTCATACAGATGATCTCGGCCCAGTTTATGTTTTGTTTACCTTCACAGATGATGCTTATGAAAGGGCACATCCAAAAATGGAAGTTGTTGGTAGAGGGCATCCCCATAATACTGGGAGAGCAAGATGATGAAATCTGATAATTCTTCATTGAAATCAACCCTATACAACGCTTTGGAGAGTCGGGATGCTCCCTTCTTAGGGCACTTCAGCCATGACTTAGCCACTTGTGCCTTGTATTTCGCTGTCCTTATCAAACAGAGCCTGAGCTTCAAAGCAAGAGTGAGAACAATGGAGTCTTCTATCTCAGGAATGCGTAGGGTAGCGGCGATGGCATGGCAAAGATCCAATTTGCAATCGATTCTCCATGCACATTAACAACTTCCTTGGTATCTGTGTTGAAATGAGTTCCACAGGCGAGCACGGTGTCGGCACACTACACAGAGATGGGAAAACCAACAGCATACGCGATTTCACTATCATTGATCATTTGGGCCATGGGAGCAGGGTTTGCGCACATTAACCCGCCCCGAGAGAAGTCATCAAAATCTAAGCTGCCGGACTTCACTATCCCTGATATTAGGCACAGAGGTCTCAAGAGGTGACAAATGCTCGTGCCCTTGAAACTTGATCTTCATTTTTACAATGCACAGAGGAACGGCCTTCAAAGAACAGATTCGCGATAAAAATGCAAAGGGATACAGGAAGATGAGCAAATGAATCAATTGCAAGAACGCAAGCAAGAAAGAAATAACGAGAGTGCAATGTGACAAATGCATACACGGTGGTCCCTTTAAATAGTCATTCAGGAGAGAGAAGATCATAAATGCGAAATTAAATACCCTCGACCGACTCAAAAAGGTGTTATGCGGGAAAAGCGGAAAAAGCGCTGGACGATCCATGGGACATTGGGACATATGGGACGCGAAAAGCCGATTCGGCCGATGTGGGCCAAAAGAGCACGGGAGGTCCAGGGGACATAGAAACGCCGAAGGACGTGAGGACATGAGGGCGGTGCGGGAAATCGGAGAACAGAAGCCCAGGCGAACTTGGGACAAATGGGTCGAAAAAGTGCGAAGAAGCCATGCAGACAAGAACTTGCGGGAAAATCGGCCAATCAACGAACAAAAGGTTTGCCGGAACTTGGGACATATGGGACAAGAAGACCCGATTCGGCCAATGCGGGAATCGGTGAACATGAAGCCCAGAGGAACTTGGGACATGAGGGACAAAAATGTCCGACAGACCCACAAGTTACTAAAATGACCCCAAGAAATGGCATTTTCACTATCTTTTCAAATTTCCTCTTCATTGAAACATTACTGAAGGGTGCCATCTCAAAAGTTTCAAATTTTCAACTTTCAAAAGAG
The DNA here is from genome assembly GCA_018340775.1 of Taxus wallichiana var. yunnanensis. NCBI lineage: Eukaryota > Viridiplantae > Streptophyta > Pinopsida > Cupressales > Taxaceae > Taxus > Taxus wallichiana. The sequence continues at coordinate 727,573,028 of CM031242.1, read as the reverse complement.
GAGAATTTTGAGGGGACAACACAATCTACTATCATTGTTGATGTGTTTTCAACTATTATAAGAAGGATCCCAACCACTATCCTTCTGATTTTAGGGAACAAAATATGTGGTTACTGATTGTGTATGGGACAGGGGAGGGAAATTGGGAACAACCAATGTTTGGACAATATTTATGAGGCCTTGGCAAGCAAAGAAGAAGAACGGTCATCATATCCACAAAGCAAGAGTGGATGAAGAAGGGGACATTTTTTCTTTAACAAGTTTGTTTCATGTGCAAGTATATCAAAGGAGGAGCAGCTGAGATTTATTTGGGATCTAAGCACTTGTAATTGCTTGGGGACAAGCAATCTTGGGAAGGGGGACTGTCATGTCCCTTTTTGAAGGTTGATTTTGAAGACCTTAACCCATTCTTCTCCCCGTGGGTCTAAGGAAGAAAGCAAGGGGAAGATCTAGATTATATTTTTATTGTTGTTTAGGTAGTTATTTTATTTATTATCATGTATCCTATTGGGAAGCCTAGCACTCCAATAGAAGGACTTAAGTAGTTAGGAAATAAAAGTATTTTGAGCATGTAGGCTCCAAATACCAATTAAATATTTAAAAGCACTTTATCTTAAGGGGTCAGCCATCATTTTTGTATTGTAAAGCTTTTCTTATGGCTATAAAAGGAGGTCGCTTCGCCATTATGTTTTGGTGAATTGCCATATCTTAGTTAATGTTTGCTTGTGAAGCACCTTTCCTACCTTTCTCAAGGACGAAACCCCTTGATTGAGGACCTTTCTCAAGGACAAAACCCTTGATTGAGGGCTTGTGGAGGACAAAAATCCTTCCATAAGGATTTATGTATGCAAGCTGGTTTGGAGAGCAATAAATTATCATTTCCTTGCATGATTTATCTCTTTTGGATCAATAATCTATTTATTTGAAGTGGAGCGACCCACTTGGGAGTACTATTTGGTATGTGTTGATGATAATTTGGTCAATCTGAATTTATTATCTTATTCTCCATATTTTTAAAAGCCAAGATCTCAAGTTTCGTGAATTTTGGAGGTGATTTACTATTTTTCCAAGCTTGTTGAAGTTCGTTGGTTGAGGGTTTCCAAAATTAATTATTTCCAAGCTCAATTCTGATTTCTAACAGTTGATTGTGTTTGTTGAGGGTTTCTTAATATTTTTGGCATAAGAATTGAAGTGTGTTAACAAGGTTTAACCCACCTTTGAAGGGTTTAACTTCTCCAAGGAAGTCGCTGCCCTAGGAAGGGCCTAATTTGCAGATTGCAGGGCTGATATCAGTCATCTACAGCAGCTCACTAATCTGATTTTTAAGTTTTTGGTCATTTCCCAAGTCCCCCTAAAAAGGGACATTACAATAACCTATTTAGGTTATCCCATGTTTCATTATATGAATTGTCTAAATCTATATGATGAAGTTTTGGATCAGAATGAGCAAGCCCAATTATAGCTTTCACTTTATCATCGCGACTTTCCCATCCTAACAATTTGGTAGCATCGATGGATTTTTTCTTTTCCATTAACTGTACCCTACAATTTTTTGTTCATTAATTGCATCTGGATTTTCACCTTCCAGGTGTGGAAATTCAAACCAAAATTTTAATCTATTGGTAAAGGAAACTCCTTAAAAAAATAACTAGGTTTTGCTTTTGCTTGTAGAACATTTCAAAGAAATAAGATTGTTTATTTACTTGTAATTTGTGCCTTAACTGAAAATTTTGACTGGAATTTTCGTCGTGTTTATGTCCTTTCAAATCAGAATTTGTCACTATGTATTTCGTGACTTCTCTTTATTCCTTGTTTTTCTCTTTTCGCAACTTTATCACAATCTGAAACTCTCTATTTTTGCCCTTGATTTTATATTTATTTAAATTGACTAGTTATTCTCCTTATTCGTGACTAGTAGTGACTAAGATGCGCGACTCGTAATGATCGAGATTCGTGCCTTGGCACAAGTACTATCTTCATATCACTAGTATTTCCAGTATATTCGCGACTATTATTATGCTTTCAATCTATCTCATGCCCTCTTTCTAACAATTGGCAACCGCCCTTAAAAACTCGTCTCGAAATTTGCAACTTCATTTGTTTTGGAATATCAATGGATTTTTGTCTTAAACACTATGAATTTCGCAACTTTATTCATGCCCTAATCTACGACTTTAATAATGATGGACTGTCTTTAGCAAAGATGAGATAAATAGATAAGTCATGCCCTAAATAGGACTGGATATTTTTGTGCTATCGAGACTTCGTGATTCAAGTTTTTGCCCTATATGACTCTCGAAAATATTCTTAATGTTCTTCCTTCGATTTGTAGATCCCTTCGAGCACCAAGGGCTTTGCTTACCAACGTTAAAAAAGTGCCAAAAGAAGAAATGAAGCAAAACCGGAATGCTCACATTGGCATTGCGTGTACATCATTTTATTATGTGAGATATGGTTACAAAAGGGTTGAAATGGTTTCAATCGTTTATTAGTTAATACTTAACTAATGTTAACTAAACACTAATAAAAAAGCCTTATATTTTAATAGTTGTCATCAAGGGGGAGTATTGAGTAATGATAACTTCGTTCTATGTATTAGGTTGTTCTCTTATTTGTAATCCCCAAATAAAGATTATGGAAGAATGTTGGAGAAAAATATTTATTTGGGTATATTAATATCCTAAACTTAGTGTGTCATTTATTATTACTATCGAAGGCAAGATATAAAGTATTCACTTAATCAAATAAATTTTAATGTGTCGCCCAATTAAACACTAGTATTAGCATATTCTTGAAATGTGTAAAGTTTGACATCAAAAATTGAAAAGAATATTCATGCGGGTCTTAGCATATTACTTGAAATGTGTAAAGTTTGACATCAAAATTGAAAGGAATATTCATGGGGGTCTTATTCCAGCATATTCTTTTTAGTCATGTCAAAACTTTACAATACAAATTAATAACTAAATTAATGTCATAAAGAATTATTAATTGAGGAAATCCACGCTAAAGCAATTAATATACACACATATACACTAGTGCATAGCTTTATAATACAAACACACAAATAAACTTAATACCTTATAAATTAATTAGGCCTAGTGCCATAATAATAAATTAACAAACACACTAATACTATAAACTAATATCATGCATTAATACCATAACAATTAACCAATCTTGTACTAATAATTAATAAACACACAACTACACTAATATTATAACAATTTCATAGTCTCATACTAATATTAAATTCCTATGGACTAAACAAAATATTTGCCCATATTTATTTTCTAAATATGCCTCTAAACAATCAATGCAAGAAAAAAAATTGTGACTATAAACATCCTCTCAACACAATGCAAATTTATTTCAACTACAATATCTCCAACAGCAAAAAAACCACTACGTGGCACTTGTTATCATATGAATTTTGAATCATATAATCAAGGGAATATAAGGTGCCATGTAGTCTTTCACCTCTTTTGTCTCATTAGGAATATTCCTCATTATGAGAAATATTGAAGCTGCATTTCATATGTAACTTCTTTGCCACTTGCTCCTCACCGCGTGGGAAATAGGGACACTAGGCACAAGCTTGATATGTTGCTTAAGGTAATGATTAAAATTAATTTGTAGCTCCTTTTATTTCCCTTTATTTCACCCTATCTAAAAGGTCCGCAAGTCTCTTCCTCTTCTACTTCTTTAGGGCTGCTTCTCGTGCTTCTACAGTTTTTAAGCATCCTTCTCTTATTCTATCTCGGAAATATTTTAATGCACATTGTGTTATTTTGTAATTGTTTCGGACCAACTATCAATAACACGTGGGGTTTTTTCCGTTGTACTAACTTCTCCACTTGTAAAATCATGTGCCCATCATTTTCATGGTATGACGTTATGATGATTTTATTGATTTTTATTTACTTATGATTCATTAGTTTAGTAAGTGATCTTCAAATATTATCTTTCCCCTTAGCTATATGAAGATGCATCTTAAGATTTCACGACTTTGAAAGGTAAAGAAATAGAAATATAAAACTATTGGCTAGATTTTCTGCACAGCTGAAAACCTAGGCAGTCATGAGATAAATCTCCCTCATTTACCAGTGAGGCTCCGTGTAAGATTTTGTCATTTATATGTCCTAATATCTATCTGTTGGTATTACTTTAACCGTGTAGCTCATGAACCATAGCTATACGGTTCTGCAACAAGTAAGCACTGTAAAAGAAAGGAAAAATCTGCAAAAGAGGAAAATAATAGGAAACGGAAGAAAGTAGAGAGGATGTGCAACCCAAGCAATAGTTTACAAAGTTGATTGCATGCACATAGATTAAAACAAATAGATCATTAAGCACATAATTCAAAGCAAAGGAAACTTTCAGATCTAGATCTATAATAACACAAAGTTTATGAACATATCTAGAAAGAAAGTAAGAAGCAAAATGCACCGTTGACACAAAGTTCTCTAGAAATCTCTTCTATATTCCTCTGCTTGCAGAAATCAGGGGTTTCAGCTCAAAGTCTAGAACACAAGAATGTTGATTACAAATTCGATCTTTAACCCGTAGGTTCTTCCTCTATTTATAGTGTATAAAGGGCAATTACAAATAGGAAGCTTTAAATGAATTCCCGCATGCGGAAGCTATGAAAAGGGAAACAATTGGCAATCTTCCTCCTGGAATTCCTCTTTGCATGACATGCATGATTTATAACTAAAAATAGAACCTTCTATTTTGCATGTCTGCCACCTATTTCCAAGTAATTGACTTCTTCAAGTAACGGCTTTTAAACCAATCACTTAAGTTTTATAATTTAATTGATTGCTCAATTACTTTGTCAGAGAAAATAAAAGAAAGAGGAAAAGAAATAAGAAGAAAGTTGCAACCCTCCCAGTCTTGTTCTTCTTCCATATTCGCATGTTGATCCAACTTGTATTGTACTTCGATTCATCTATTTTAGCAATAAATGATCTCGAATGATCTCTGTCGTGGATCGAGGTACTCCCATATGTTGTTGAATTCCTTCCTTTGATTCTCACCAAACTGGATTTGGAAGCATCTGATTATGATTTGCGTGCGGGTATTGTCTTTGACTGTCTTCCCTTTAATCCTTGAAACTTTTGCAATTCTTCTTCAGTACATGCAAAGTAAATTCAGTGAAGGCTTCAATTAGAAGATTAAGACAACTTACACAAGATCCTGGAAGGAATTTTCCATGCATTGACTTCTACACGGATTATGTTAGAAACAAGAGGATGAATTTTTACTGAAAGCCTTTGCAATTATGAGATTTGGATCTGTCAATTAAATCGGTGATAGGTTCAGGGCCTATGTCTGTATCATTGACTTCAACAAATCTGGAAGCTATGCATGATTCTAGCTGATCTTTCTCTTTCATCATGCTTCAACATGGCTGGAACAATCTTTGTCTGAGCTCTTTTTCTTTTAATTCTCGCCGGAATCCTTCGATTGGATGCATTTGTGCAGATCTGCAACTTCTTGAATTCAAAAGATATATTCAATGTACTGACATTAATTTGAGCACTTGTGATAAATACCTCGCAATTAACACAAACAAAGATGGAGTCCAAGGCATGAATACTTGATTTTTATCACCAAAATCTGCATATAAAGCCTGCTGCCCTAAAATTTGAGGTTTTGCTTGCATGCAAAGCAAGCAAAAATATTATTTAATTCACCAGAACACTTATACCAACATGCAGATAATTATCATAGCAAGAATCAAGCCATTCCAACCATAGGCGCCAAACCTTGAAGCTCCCTAGCAATGAAAAACACTCTTTAATGCAAAAACCTCCTTTCTTTAGCTCCAAAACTGTTCGGGCTGCAATCCTTTGCAAAAAGAATTAATTGTTTATTTATTATGGCAGCCCATGCTTATATAACTCTCAGCATTCTATTTTTAATAATTGTCCTTCCTATTTCTGGCAATTTCATTAATAAACAATCATCTTTATTCACCCAAATTGGCCGCCCAATTATGCATGTTGCTAGTTGTTTTTAAATAAATTTATTTTATTTATTTTTAGCATACATCCTTGACTTCTCCTTAGCTCTTCCACTTGCATTGACTTTCCTTCTATTTATGGCGCCAAAATTGGGTGAATAAACTATTAATAAATATTATTAAATGCATTGTATTCACCAAAAGTGGGTCGTATTTTTGGCAAGAGGAATTGCTAAAAATAAGAAGTCAGCTTGATGGGAATTTCCACCCTGCACTGCAGCTCCAAAAATCCCCTCTTCCACTTAAGTGATTTGACTTTCATCATGGGAATTTTTACCCTACAAGGTAGGTAAGAAATTTCCCGGTGCTTTAAGTGATTTTTCTTTTATAATGGGAATTTTTACCTTGCAAGGTAGGTAAGAAATTCCCGCCTACCTGCCACCTCTAATATTCCCATTGCAACTTAAGTGACTTTGACTTCATGGGAAAAATTACCCTACAAGGCAAGTAAGAAATTTCCACCTTCCTACCACTACCAAAATTCCCACTGGCAGCTTAAAGTCTTCCTTCCAAAAAGTGCGACTTGCATTAAAACTGGCCTCCTTTGATAAAGTGCAACTTGCATGGGTGAATAAATCTCTTTGGTGGGAAAAGTTAGCCTGCCAGGTAGACAGAAAATTCCCATCGGTGCTTTAAGTGATTTTTCTTTATTTTATAATGGGAATTTTCACCTGCAAGGCAGGTAAGAAATTCCCGCCTACCTGCCGCCTCTAATTTTTCCATCGCAACTTAAGTGACTTTGACTTCATGGGAAAAAGTACCTTGCAAGGCAGGTAAGAAATTCCCGCCTGCCTACCACTACCAAAAATCCCATTGCAGCTTACACTCATTAATTCCAAAAATGCGACTTGCCTAGGAGAGGCTTTTTGTGCATGACTTCATCTTTTTTGGTCAGAAGTTTGCATTTTGAGGTTGATTCCTTCTGGTGTTGCGTCAGTAGATGATCTCCAGATGCTTCAGGCAATTAAACAGACTATACTGGACAAAGAACAAACCTAGGGGAATTTCACAGAGAAACTGCAGAGAAAACTAGAGAAAAACGCAAAAAAAAAAAAAGCAAAAACGTTGCCAGAAGTTGCAGACAATGCCCTAAATTCATTCCTGGTGAAAACCCTATTGAGATGAGTGAATATTGACATGCAAAACTTCAACAGGATTCAACCGGAGCACAATTTACTTCAAACGGGCATTATTTATTCAATAAATAATTAAATAAAAATTTCCCATGAAAAAATGTAACTCGACGGAGGGATAAAATGAGTTTGGGCATCTAGGTATTTGTCGAAATTGGCTCATATGATTCACTGGGAATATCCTAACATAATACAAACATCTTTTGGCAATAAAAACACAAAAAGACCCGTTATTTTAAAAGAATGATTTTTTTTTAAATGGGTAGTCCCAAATTTCATGGTGAAATCTGGGAACACCAAAAGCCAATAAATTTCCTATTTTCCATAAATAGTCTAATCCATTATGGATGCCTTTTCCTTCTTGTTCTAATAGCAAAACACCTGCAATTTTTCCATTTCTCATAGTTTTCTAAACTTTTCCATGCCTTTTTTTCCAAACAACGGAACACAACAAAGATTTTGAGCAGAGTACCTTCAAATCATTCGTTAAATTATCTCTTGACTGTAGCAGGCCATCAATGAGCTCTTTTGACTCCTTTTGTTTCCCTGTCAATGTAGTAATATCATTTTGTAGATCCTTCACCTACATTACATTCAAATATATGTTGGCTAGTCAAAGGAAAACAAAACTTTGATACAATGTAACATTGCATTCATTACCATATGCCATTTCTTTCATGGTAAAAAGAAAAGGGAAAAACAAGAATAAAGTCACATTCCAGATACTGGTAAGATTTAGAAGTGAATTAAGGGACTATGTATTTCAGGGAGCAAGAGCCAAGAACTTATCAGTAGTCAATGAAGAAGGGACTGCACGCCAAACAAGTTTTGAGTGCATATATATAGTAGTGAAACATCTGAGGAGGTTTAATTTTAGACAACAATATCATAGAGAGCAAAATTTAATATATTAATGTACTTTTGATAAGCTGATATGTTTTCCTACTTTTGCAATATGAGGTAAGCTGTGACATGAAATATAAGACACTCTGAAAATGATTTGGCAATTGCATGGTTGCAATTGCACGAACACATGAGCCTCTCATGGCTATCAGTCAAAAATTAGCAAATTGTGCAAGGAAGTTAACTATCAAGATTTTATCATCTAGATGGATGAATTACCTTGCACATAGCCACAACCGTATGCAATCTATGATATGCAATGAATTTTGCACACCAAAGGAGAAGGTTCGACTGGTAACATGGTTCTCTTCTGAAATAAACATCTGCTAGATATACAGAAGCAAAGAGGTATAGTCATTTCTTCAACAATAAAAGAGAGAAAAACCACCCAAATTTCGTATAATAAGCTTTAACGGTAGGTGATACAAGTTGAGGAGTACTAGACCAAAGACATAGGGTAACAGTGGAAAGAGAGTGATCAAACCATCCTGCAGCAAGCACAACCCATTTATTCTGTGTTCATTACAAGGAAATCTTTTAGAAGAAGATAAAGAGACCCAAGGACAAATCAATGGAACAGGCTATGTTCATTTTGGGGAAACCTCTTTCCAAATGGTATTGTCAAGCAACAAGACAATAGCAAATCAACTTCAGTGTACTTACCACTGAGATTTGTCAACAGTAACTTATAAAATATAAATACAACAGAGGTAGTATATACTACTTTACACAGTAGCACAAAAATGTTAACCTAAACACTTGAGAATAGCCAACAACTGATTCTAAACTCATTGTCACAAAATGTATTGGATAAAACATGGGACTACCTCAAAATGTATATCTTACAAAATATATGTAAACCAATAAAGCATTAAAGATTAATTTATGACTTTATATTGTGATGTTTTACCTATTTACATGTAATAATCCTAACAAACGTTCAGAGAAAGGGTTTGATTTTAATCGTTCCCCGTGCCAATTATTCAAGAGATTATTGCCCCCTGATATGGAACCTAACAACATTGAGAAGGCCCAATGAAACTGAAAAATCAGATTCCATCATTTCATTCTATTTCTCATGGGTGATATTTTATTGTGGTGTCCAACTTTGCACAAAATCATCATACAGAATTGTCATGGTCATTACAAGGGAGTTGTTTCTTACACATTGTTTCGTTGTTTGCCTCGAGTGTAATGTCCCCTTATTCATCTCGAGGCCTAAATATGGACTTCTTACCATTCCCTTTCCGTGGCAACAAAAAAAAATTCTTTTATTAATTTTTAATGTTTTCTCTAGTGTTTTCTTTAATAAGGCAGGTCGGCTGGGTTGGAGGTGTCTTAAAGGAAAATTAAAAGACCCAAAGAAGCTTTTATGAGGTCGGTCCTTCTAATTGGCTTTTGGTGCCAAAGGGAGGATATAAAAGGAGATCAATGACTTCATTTTCATCATCTATTTTGGCACATTTACTCTACATTTGATCTTTGGGCTGATTGCTCATTGTCATTCCATTATTGGGCGACAATCCATTAGTGTGTCTTTTCCATTTTTGGGTGAAGTGAAGACAACTTTGAAGACCTCTTGTGGATTTGGACATTAAAATATCAAAGAAGACATCTACAAGGGTTTACATGCATTGTGGAGCTCTCCATAGAGGGAGCGACTAGGGTTTGATGGTATTTGAGTGCCTTCTAGGGCACAAATTGCAAATCTGATTTTATATTCTGATTCGGCATATTTTATAAGGTCGGAATCTATATTTTCATGATTTTTGTTGTAATTATCTATCATTTTCAGCGTTAGTTTGTGGTTGTTTTGCTGCTGTCCTAAAATTAATTACAGCAGTATATATTCGCTGATTTTCTCCATTTATTGTTACCAAATTGGATGGATATTGGTTGTCATGCTTGAATTAATTATTTAGAAGTATTTATCAATTGTTGTGCATGGTTGTATGGTGAATTCTAAGCTCTTATACAGTTCACCCTAGGGTTTTGAAGGATATTACAGTTGTCATAAAATCAGATTATTTTCATCTTTGGTGTTGGTGTATTTTCAGATCTGATTCTTGGGGTTTGTGGCCAAACCCATATTTTTGGTTTTTGCCCCTAAAAGGGACATTACACTCACATTTGTCCTATATTTCTCTATCTTCAGCAGTATTTTAGTATTTGGTAGTCTTACTATTTGGGGAGGTATAAACATGAAGGGCTCGGCAAAGAAAGACATCTTGCCCTTCTAGTAAGCACAACAAGATGGTGGGGAAAGCGATTACCTAGTTGTGGACGGAAGACCACATAGATGGTTTTGACAAAGCAACAATATTTACATTAAGGAGGCTCAAGCCAAAGGCAAAAATTCATATGGACTATGTATACACCTTATTTTCCACTCTTACTAATGTGTAGGGCAAGTTGGGTTAAAGTACCGAAGAGAGAATTGTTGTGCACTCCATTCACCCTAGGTCGCATTAGCATGCCTTACTATTGTCTTACGGCCACCTACATAACTACCTACAACACCTTCAAATCACCTTCATATCTACTCCCAAGTGTCTACTCCACTTCCATGCTCTTTCCCCTTTAGAACTTCCATGTTGGATAGTTGTAGCCAATGGATGCCATCTAGAATGACTTTCTACTTGCCGACCGCATCAACCACGGTCAAGCGAGAACGTGACTTCCAATTACGTTTCCCTATAAATAGGTGTCATCGTGCGTCATTTCTCTTAGAAGTATCCTTTGGAGCATTGGGTTACTAGGAGCCACAAGAATAGGAGTTGCACCAACAAGGTTTGCCAAGTCTTTAGAGTCCCTAACTTTGGTCTACTTAGGTCTTCTACCTATCCCTCTTGTGATCCACCCACAACAACTCTCTCACAAGGTGTTGCCAACATTTGGGAAGGGGTAGGATTGATGTGTCAATAGTGTCTTCAAAAGGTAACTATCCCTAACCTTTTCTTTCTTTTGTGTTTGGTTTGACTGATTATGTTTAATGTATCATGTATTAGACTAGGATAGAGTAGCATATTCTTTGTCTATTGCATTATTCTTGTTATAGGCCCATACCTACATACACCACATGACTTCAACCCTAGTTTAGATATCTTGCATACATGTGCTTATTATCTTATTATTACAACCTAGGATTCTAGTAAGGCCCCACTCCCTATATTTGTCATAGGCTTTGGAACCCTATGACTTTGATAGAGTGTGGATTATAGTCTGCAAGATCGATGACTCTTACACTACTTGGTATTCCGATCTTTGCCTGTGTTGGCTCTAGCATGGTCTTTGATCTATATTCTAATTTATACTATATAGAAGAGAAAGCGGACAATCATATTGACCATCTTAGCCCATATACATTTTGGTGAGCCCGATGTGAACTTACTCCACCCTTGATTGAGTCATGTTCACCTTTTATTTTATCTCCTATTCTATCAAATATATATTTCATTTTTCCATCCTAGCTTCATATCTTATTTTCTTAGTCTACTACCACAAATCACTCTATAGCACTCAAAATGCAGATTGGGCCTCCTTCCCTCAATTCATTCTATGTAGATTGTAACATGGCCGGTACTAACTCTAAGAAACTCTTTCCGATACATTTACGAATAAGTTTCCTCTAAATATCACTTAAACAAACCTATCGTTGAGAAAGAATTTGAGCATGAATGTGAAGAGGAGGATAACATCTATCCCAACTACACACCCAACATGCAACAATTCAGCCAAAACTTTCCTAAACTTTTCGAGGAGACTCTTGAATCCATCCAACAATCTATGGAGTACCTCAATCCAAATAATCTTTTCAACTATTGGGGCAAGCATAAGCACGTCTTGCCCTCTCTTCACATCTCATAATCTTTGCTTCTTCGTCAACCATGGTGAGTGATATCCCTAGGGATGCACCTCTTCAACCTAACAACACTAATCAAGCAATCCCCATATGCATTCAACCCAACTAATCTTACAACCCATAGACCAAATATGTCAACAAACCACTAATAATAACCAATTCTTTCAAACACAAGCCAGCTTCGCTCAAATGAACAATAGACCACATATCTAGTGGGAGTGCCAAACCAATGTGTAATATCCCCTTTTGGGATATTATCCAAATATACAAAATTACTTTTTTAATCGACTCTAGAAGGACTAAACCCATCTAGTTCGACCTCAAATAATCCAATGTTAGCTTCAATACAACCCTAAAAGGGTTAGAGTGAGCCAAGGTGGTGGATTAGATGGGAGAACCAGTTAGGAAATTAATCACTTCAAATCTGAAATTAATTACAACAGTAATTAATTTATAAATGCACTAAACTACTGCAAACTTCAAAAATTAATAACTCCTTCACCATCCATTATTTTTCTATCAAACTCATGCCAAATATTCTTAATATTTTTAGCTTTCCAACAAGCTATAGATCACAAGTTTTGGATAAGTAGAAGGCATGCAAATCAACCCACGAAATCTGAAACTGTGTAGATAAAACCTTAACACAAACAACTGAAACTTGGAAAATTCATAACTTGCTCAATACTTCATCTTTTGCCATGAAATAAAGTGCAAATTAATCTATAATTCAAGAGTTTTCCAAAGATATTAAAATCTGAATTTTATGATAACTGAAACCCCTTCAAAACAGCCCCCGAAATCCCAAACCCAATCGCTAGGGTTAGAATAAATTGCACAACTAATTTCCAGCACTTAATAATCCTTCAAGCATGCTAAAAGATACCCTAATCAAGTCGCCATAGTTAGAATAAAACCAGCAATAACCAGCAGATCTAAAACACCATAAAACCCTTCATAATATTCAATAACATGCAGATTTTACTCTCAATAAAAGGCGCCAAAGCTAGAAAGAGAATCACCAACAAGTAGATTTGCAAATCTCATGAAAATACTTCAATTGAATATCAAACCAACACAATAACTCCCACGCAAGAGAGAGAGAACATTAATGGGCATGCATCCCAACTCCAAGCATGGAGTGAACATCAAATGATCAATCAACATACCCTCTAAGGAAATGCGACCTCCCTTTTATAGAACTAAGGGGTGCAATATCCAATAAAGACCGACCTTTCCCTTTTGGAGGGAAAACATAAACTCTCATTAAAATATTTAATACTAAGACTATGTGCACTTTATTTATTTTTTAATTAAATAAATAAAAGTAACTAACCTATGTGCACATTAAACTAACTAAAGAGACTCCCACTTGTAGCGCTAGGCATGCCAAGGGGTACAAATGCAAATGAAAAATAAATATTAATAATGTCCCGAAAAGGGGGACATTACACAATGTCTTCCCCACACCCCCTTTTGGTCCCGATGGGGATCCAATCCCACAACCTTGCATAAATAACACGGTTCTACAATCAATCCAAAGAAAACCGTCAATTCCCAATATTGTTGCTGTAATGGACATTAGAGGAATCACTCCAACATTTCCTATGACGGGTCCACTGAATCCTCTCTTCACATTAAGACTTTTGGCAATGTTGCAGATAGACTAGATTGAAACTAACTCTTTTGCGGATACAAAAATCTTAGCTCAAACTTTACGGGAGATACTTTGCATTGGTACCATTCCCTTGGGATGACTCTATTGTTGAACTTGAAGGTTTAGTCAATGCTTTAGTCAAAGAATTTCACTATCATGACATACCTAAAAACAACATTAATGCCTTTGTCAATTGTAAACAATCCGAACATGAAATGGCTCAAACCTTCATCAGAAATGGAAAGCCTTCACAAACAAAGCCGGGCATAGCATGTCTAACAACAATCTTTTAAGCTTTTCCTCATGGCTTTAGAACCTTGCCTTCAATACCAAGCTAGGTTCTTTCCATCCACTTTGGAGGAATCCTCGAGCAACCTAAAAGACAAGATTAACTTATACGTGAGTTCAAAAAACCTCAATCTAAATAACAAAAAAAAAACTTTTCAAGCCATCATGTGACCTCGAAACTACAATACCATTGATGACGGAGTCACAAACATTCACAATCATGACAATGCTTCCAACAACACTATTCATAAAATTGATTTGACCCTCCTCGACCTAAAGGAGGCTCCTTTCCTCATCCACCCCATCAAGCAAATTTCCATCAGCCATTCACAAGGGAAGATTTAAGGTGGCATGTCGTTCTCATAGCCTATGGACTACCCGATCTATCCCCAATGGTACGATGATCGGATGCTTTGTGTTTCATGTTAATTGGGGCCATTGTCATGATAATTGTCGAGCACGTAAAGCCCTTACATATAATTTCTCGCTTGGACATGACTTTGATCACGAGGCCATGGCTAGAGAAAGACATGATGAGGTCGTCAAAAACCACAATAAGGAGTTGCAACATGATTGTCATAATGTCCTACATAAGACCAATGCACACTTGGGTATATATAAGGATCCTTTGCCTAATCATTCTAAGACTAACAAATCTCATAAGCCCGCTAATGATAAGCAAAATTCAACTTCTTCAACCAATACCATTGAAACCACATACAACTCTACTATAGACAACTCTAAAAAGGTGGTTAACATGCAAGGTATGAAAAGAGTAATCGCCTACATTGATTCCACATATCCCGCTTCTCAACCTAAGACTTACATGACTATTTAGGCCTACCCTTATGAAGTTAAAAATTCAAACGAAGTGCGTGAGGCACAAAGCAAACAACAAGCATGTCCTACCTCTTCTCCACAACAGCTTTGATCGCATCGTGGTCTTTGTTCTCAATTTGATGCCACTTGGTGAATGCTCCAACAAAAATGTCGGCCATAGTTACCTTCTCCTCCACCTCGAGCTAAGGATTTGGTTTCCCCTTTGCCTTCTAATTTGATTCCTAATCATGTGGACCACATACCATTATACACACACTTTAGACCAATTGAGGAACTACCTCCTCATTTCTATCCTCTTCAATCAAGACACAACCTCCCTTCATCCCTTCCTTTCCCCCTCTACGGATGGCATATGTCAAGTGGTCCTCTCCGAATCTATGGTATCTACTCATTTTTAAATATGCCGAAAATCATAGGTTCTTAAAGACATTGAGGACACTATAATTCACACATGGTATGGCATTCAAAGAACAAGTTCATGGTGTAATAAGGAATGTTTGTAGTTCCATTGCACACCCTTTATGATCTCTATAATTTCCTTGTCCATATCTTACCTTACTTTTGTTGCCTCAATATCTTGTTTTACGTTATTTCATTTCATGAATATCCTATTGCCTAGATATCTTCCTTTCCTTTACTTTTTAAAACCTACCTTTCGCACCATTCACTCTTGGGTTTATACACCATTGTCGTCTCTCTATAAGCTACTTGATGCACGTTATTTCTCTTTACAAACTATTTTTACAACCTACCTTTGACATTTTATTTTTATTTTTAAAAACCTAAATTATATTATTATAAATGAATTATTCAAATTACAATGCCATGCCATGGTACTCATACTCCAAGATATATCCTTGGACTTCCAACAACATATTAAAGAAGAAAGAGAGCATATCTGCAATTTATCCATCCGATGATTGCAAGTGAAGGATCTTTTCAATTTGTTTCCACTTCTTTGGAGACCATGTCAAAGGTAAAGGACCAAAGTTGATCAAATTATTATGATCCAAAGCCCAGTTAGCTAAAGCATCTGCCACCTTGTTCTGATCTCTAGGAACATGTTGATATATGATGGTCTGAAATTGTCTAGCAATAACTTTAATATTATCTTGTATCCGGTGATAAGCCAATTATTGGATCTATGTTGCTCTTGAGTGTGAAGGTTGATGATAACCTTAGAGTTAGATTCAACTATAACTCTAAGACATCCCAATTTAGTTGCCTCCAGAAGAGCTCGCTGAATTGCCAAGATTTCAGCCACATTATTAGTGAAGTGCCCCAATTGATGAGCAAAGAAGAAGAGGGGAGTTCCCAAAGAATCATGAGCTATCCCTCCAATACTAGCTGGACCCGGATTGCCTCTTGCTGCTCCATCAGTATTTAGTTTAACAAAGTCAAACGGAGGTGGTTTCCATTTTCTCAAAACAGAGCACCGATAGTCTAGTACATGACCTAGTCTTTAATTTGCTTTCCTCCAAATTGAGTTTTTGAAGCAAATCTTTCCATTTTCCAGGTAAGGGGAAGGGATTTTCAAATTATGCTCAATAGTTTCCACTATATTACTTCGAGTTAATTCCTTGACATACCAAATGTCTCTATTTTTAGATTTGAAGATGTGTTTGTTTCGCTTCTTTCCATACATTCCACAACATAAGAGAAATAGCAATCTGATTCCTTTGTTAAAGTCCTGAGTATCAGAGGCCAAGCGTTTCCAAACTCTAACAGTTTCCACAAGATTCATAGAAGAGTTCCAATTGACAGATAGCCAATCAGCCAAAATATTCCATAGAGACATAACAAAAGGGCATTGAAGAAAAAGGTGGGTTAGAGTTTCATCTCGCTTCTTTGCATAAAGGACACCAAAAAGGTCCTACTGCACTCTTTTCATCAAATTGTCTCCAGTAAGAATCCTCTTGTATAATAGAAGCCAGATAAAGAATCTAACTTTAGGCCACAAAGCAAGTTGCCAGAGATCAGCAAAAATATCCTTCCAAGGGTGCGGCTGAGTACCTGTCAAAGTAGTATATCCTTCGACTACAGAGTAATTCCTTTCAAGATTTTCCTAGGCAAGGGTATTATTATTGGAGGAAATAGGAAGAGTTTTGTTTTTAAAGTGTAGAAGAGGGACAAAAGCCTCACACTTTTATTAATAATCAATCAAATCAAATACAATGGTGCAGGCTGCAATACTTATAGATATTGGACAGATAATGTACAAACAAACAATATGTTGCATATGTACAACATAATTACATAAGCTTCCAAAATACATTCGGGAAGCAGGTACAAACAAATATGTTGTTGCAACAATAATGCAACAATAAACCTTCACGAATGCAATAAAACAATATAATGGTTATATAATCATAACCATACAAAATAATAATTTAAACTACCTAATTACAATGCATAATTAATATGTTTACCCTAACATTCCCCCCTTAATTTTGCATTGCCTCAAGGGATGAGGAGAGGAACTCTCTGAACAACTCGAACTTGTCACGTGCAAGTGACTTTGTGAAGATATCTGCTCGTTGTTCATCTGTTGGGCAAAACTGAAGTTGTATATTGTGTTTCAAGACATGCTCGCGTATGAAATGTACTGTACCTCAATGTGTTTTGTTCTTTCATGAAAACTGGATTGCGAACAAGTTTGAGAACACCTTCATTGTCTACATACATGGTGGTTGGTTTGTCCTATGGTATTCCAAGTCCTTAAAGTATGCAACGTAACCATATCGCTTCAGTAAATAACTTCACCTACAGACGATACTCGACTTTTGTAGAAGAGTGAGAAACAAAGTGTTGTTTCTTGCTTCTCCATGATATCAGTCCAAATCCCAAAAAGAATACAAATCCTGAAGTGGATTTTTTGTCATCAATATTACCTGCATGATCTTAATCCGAATATCCAGTCAAGAAGAAGTTATCGTTCTTCTTGTATTCTAGACCAAGATCCACTTTGTTCCTCGAGATATCTAGAGATTCGCTTGCTGCCTTCCAATGACAAACTTTGGGTTCCTACATGAACCTGGATAGATAGCTCACTACAAAGTTGATATCTGGTCTAGTGTAGGTGAGGTAAATGAGACTCCCAATCAACTGTCGATAGAGAGTTGCATTTACCATAGGAGATGGATCTGATCGAGATAACTGCAATCTGTTCTCCATAGGTGTAGACACAGTGTGTAATCCATCATCCGGAATTTCGAGCGTTGTCTTGGTATATTTCAACCGAGAAACAAAGAAGTGATTCTCTTCTACGCCATACTTCCAATCCAAGACAGTAGTGCATCAGCCCAAGATCTGTCATGTCGAACAATCGATTAAGAACTTTCTTCGTTGCATCAATCATCTTCACTGAACTACCAGTGATGACTAGATCATCAACATAGACAACGACAATCACAATCTCCCCCCTTTTCTTTTGAGGTAAAGATTGGGATCATATGGATTTCGATAAATCCATGTCAGACAAGATGCTCATCAATTTCCTGAGTTTGCATACCTTTGTTTCTTGACCAGGTACGAAATATCCCTCAAGTTAAGTCATGTAGACTTCTTCTTGTAGATCTCTGTTTAGAAAGGCACTTTTCACGTCCATCTAATGGACTTTCCAACCAAACTATGCAGCTAGAGCAAAGATCATCCGATCATTTTGATCTTAGTTGTGGGAGCAAATGTCTCCTCGTAGTCAATGCCTTCTTTTTGTGCGTACCCCTTTGCTACTAGTCTCGCTTTGTACTTGTCTATGGTCCCATCTGCTTTGTACTTTGTTTTGAATATCCATTTGCAACCAATGGGTTTCTTCCCTAGTGGAAGATCGACAAGTTGTCAAGTGTTGTTTTTCATCACTGATTGATACTCAGCGTCCATGGCATCTTTCCAAGCTTTTGACTGTAGGGCTTCCTGGACTGTAGAGGGCTCATTAGATTCAATAACTCTACTCATTAAAGCAAAGTTTACTTCTTCTCGTGCTTTACTGTGAGTCCTTGGTCCAGTGGTGGATGTATCCAGGTGGAACATCCAATTTTGCATCTCTTATCATGTTAGAATATCACTTGGGCATACGTTGAACTAATCCCGTGGATCGTGGTTCTATCTAATCATCACCATCATCCCCATCATCATTGCCATCATCATGAACATCAGCTTCTGTTTTTACAACAGGTGAAAAATCTACATCAAGTGAGTCCGGAGGAGTCTTTGCTTCCTTCTTCTAGAAAAACTCAACATCTTTCTTTGGTGTAGACTTTCTTGGTCTTCGGATCCATCAATTTGTACCCACGAGTCTCTTCACTGTAGCCAATGAAGAATAGTTTTTGTGAATTCATATCCAACTTCTTTCTATTTTGCATGGGTATGTGCATACTTGTTCTACACCCGAATACTCTAAGGTGTGCAACAAATGGTTTTCGTTTTGACCATGCTTCATATGCCGTTACTCCATCAAGAGCAATTGTCGCCGGCACTGCTCAACAAATAAACTATTGTTTTTTACTTCTATACGCCCGAATGTCCTCATTAGTCCGTAATCATCGATCATGCATCGCACCATTTCCATGATAGTATGATTTCTTCTCTTAACAACACCATTTTGTTGCGGTGTGTGTGGAGGAGGCATTTGTCGCGAATCCCGTTAGCTTGTAGGTAGGCTTTGAACTCACATCGGTGAATTCTCCCCTCGATCCGAGCGGAGAGTTCTGATGTGACGACCAATTTCGTTCTCAACAACCACTTTGAACTTCTTGAAAGTTTCAAAAGCTTCACTTTTCTTACGAAGACAGTTTATCCACACTTTTCTCGAATAATCATCAACACAAAGCATGAACAACTGAAATACAGAATGACTCGATTGCATCGGACCGCAAAGATCGGTATGAACCAGATCAAGCTTACCATGAGCTCGATAAGTACTCTTCTGGAATGAAACTCGTGTTGTTTCTCTTACTAGTAGTGAGGACACTTATCTGTATCCTTCTGGAGAGATGGCAATCCTTTTACCATATTGTACCGGCGAAGTGTTTTGAGATACTTGAAACTAATGTGACCAAGTCTCGATGCCACAATTGTGCAGAGGTAGAGTTCTTAGCCACAAGTGCCTGATCATCTTTGTGGACAAAATCAAGTTGGAACATGCATCCCACATTGGAGGCTTTTGCAACTATTTTGAACCTCGTGATTTGTCTCGAATTAAACACATTTTCTTCTCGGAATGACTATCAAAGTCAATTTTCAAATTATGATCTAGGAGCCGTGAACTAATAGTAGATTCTTTGTCAACCCACGGACATATAGTTCATCTGATAATCTACAATTGCGTGAACCAAGAGGAAGAGAAGTGTTCCCAATCCCCTCTACTGTATATGAAGAATCGTCACCTAACGAAACAAGATTTTTCGAAGACGTGTCCCTCAATATGGTAAACCGGTCTCTCGGCTGGTCATGTGTCGAGTGGCTCCCGAATCAACATACCAAACATCACTAGATGATGTGGAGGGTTCACTGGATCGAGCAATGTACAAGAAGTCTTCATTATCCAAATGTTCTTCTTACTCAGCTATATTTCCTTGATGGGGTTTTCTTCACCAGTTCCCCTTCTTCTGCCCTTGATTGTAGTTAGAATGTCCCTTATAAGATTGTTGATTTTGAGGTCCGAGTTGCTTGATGAACCTTTCTTATAGGTATTGAACCAACAATCTTTTAACTCATGTCCTCTTTTGCAGATAGGACATTTCTTCTTTTGTTGTTTGTCCCCTTATTGATGCTGATTTTGGGACTTTTGAGAGGAATTAGGTTTGCCTTTTCCTTTTCTTTTCCATTTATGATGAGAAGATAGTGCATGCTCCTCTTTGTCATCTTTGTTGTACATACCTTTCTCATGTTGCAGTAGATTCACTAACTTGTCGAAACTGACTATCTGATCTGACAAGTTTAGTGTTGTCACAAAAATGTGGTATAACGGAGAGAGTGCTCTCAAAACAATGGGAACGAGAGCTGATCAGTGACGTCCTCTCCCAAGGCTAGAAGTGAAGCCCTTAATTCTGCAACTCTTCTTAAGAAAGCTTCTATTTTCTCATTTTGTTTGAACTTCAGTGTGTGTAACTGACTCTGCAAATTTAGTATTACATTCTTGTTCTTGGCCTCATACACTGTGCTCAACTTATCCCACGCTTCTTTGGCTGATTTGGCATCACGAATGTGGGGTTGCACGTCGTCAGACACTACAAACAAGATTATCAGCTTGGCCTTCTGATCGGATCTATCAAATTGTCGTTGTTGGGTTGTATTAGTTGTTGATCTAGTTACAGAACCATCCACAACATTCCAAATCTCTTCAAACTCAAGTTATGTCTTGATTTTTATCTTCCATGTTGCATAGTTATTTCCTCTTAGAAGTTGAGAATCTAAAAGAAAACTTGGGCGTTGGTGCCCATTTTGCAAAATCAACTGACAAAGGATAAGGCTCTTATCACTCTAGGTATAAGGTCTCCCAATCTATATACCGTCAGTCCGATATACCGAACCTTTCTATATATGCGCCCTTCCGATATACTTGTCAAGTATGTGGAAGAAGCTCGCCCTTTCTATATACTCGTGCAAGACGTGAAAGAGGCGTTAATGTACGTGAAAGAATCCGATACGTAGTACAAGACAAGATCTTGAAAAGGGTGCATGCGATTATTGACACCGGCTCAAAGAAATATCCTCATACGTGTGTGTAACTTTGCTATATACTCGGATAATTTCTCAATCTAGATTTAAGTTGAGCAATCATTCACATGACGTATGGGAGGGCTCAAAGTGTGTGCACAAAGGTGTCCTTATTACTCCGCCGATTTAAAGGGTCGATGCCAAAACGACGTTATTGCAGCTATATTAGGCATTAAGTGCGTGTAGTAGTCGCGACGGCTTTACAAAATGTTGACCGAGAATGAAAAAATATGCAGATTAGGAGAAAAAAATTGGCCCTAATTAGGGTTTTTAACGCTACTAATTTTGGCCGGGGGTTTCGTTACTGACTAATGGGTTTAGTGATAGCTTTGTCACTATTTTCACTCCAAAGATAGCGATCTGTGCTAAATTTCAATATTTTTAAAAAAACAATCTATTCGGGGGTGGGTCGAACCCAAAACCTCACCGCCCAAAGCTTTCCCACTAACCAAGTTAGAGTTTAATGCGCTGATATGCAAAGATGGAAATTTATATTTAAAGCTCGCAAATAATTTGACTAACCTTGTCAATGGCGATATGTCGAGCCAATGACACCCCACTAGGCGAAGTTCAGGAGGGAGGTGGTTAGGGTTATGTCGAGCAGAAAGGATCTAAACTCCTTTATCTCCTACGCCGTTGTTTGGATTTATTGCTCCACCATTTGTTGTTTTGTTGCAAGGTTTAGTGATTTTACATTGTTCGGACGCAAGTCTCGGCCGCTTCATTTTGGAAGACCTCGAATCGGTTAGGACAACGAAGAGGTGAGAGGGAGCTCGGCCGCGCCGCCCAAGATCACCTCGGCCGTCTATAACTCGGTCGGATCAATGCAGGGGAGGCGGATTAAATGATTGGTCGCTTTTAGTTTGTTTGTGCGGAGGCGGGGCACGGTCGCCATTTTGCTATATCTGTCATTCGAGAGATGCTGGACTTGGCGGTGGATGCAAACCACAGCAGGGTTGGCCACGTTGATTGATTTCTCCCGTTGTTGGCTAAATTTGGACTGTGTAATAAACGGCTCGCCTTATAATGCGAACAAAGCTTGATCCAAACGTCTTATAGCTCGGTGTAATTGGGGAAGGGGCTCGATCAAGGAGGGCTCACTTCCCACAATGCAAACAACAACTCGGTGCTCTAAACTCGGTAAAGGCAAAGGAGCTCAAATGGAAATGGCTCGATACACAGCTCGGTCAGGAGCTCAAAGAGCTTGGTCTCTTCCAAGTTTGATGAACTGCTAGTGTTAGCTATGGCTAACACTGTCACTAAATTTAGTGATAAAACCCCTAATGGGGAAAATTTGACTTTTTTTTAATTCTTGAATATGTATTGGCTCCAGGAAGCATATTTGCCTAGTGCAGGGGGCACGAAGGAAAAAAATAATTGCCTTTGCATACACCTAGAGAATGCAGGAGGTGTGGGGATGTAGGGCATTCGGGAAGCCGCTAAAGGCAAAGACTGGCTCTCCTGTGACACAATATCTTCTCCTTTTCCTTTTGCAACCTCTCTCCAACCTTCTCTGCTCACAGGTCCAGATCAACCAGCTCTGGTACCAAATGAAAGTGTAGAAGAGGGATGGAAGCCTCACACTTTTATTAATAATCAATCAAATCAAATACAATGGTGCAAGGCTACAATACTTATAGATATTGGACAGCCAATGTACAGACATAAACAATATACCGCATGCAGTACAACATAATTACATAAGCTTCCAAAATACATTCGGGAAGAAGGTACAAACAAAATATGTTGTTGCAACAATAAACCTTCACGAATGCAATAAAACAATATAATGGTTATATAATCATAATCCTACAAAATAATAATTTAAACTACCTAATTACAATGCATAATTAATATGTTTACCCTAACAGTTTTGAAGGAGAGTTTCAAGCATGAATTTGGCCCATAGACAAGTTGGTCTGCCACAAAGACGGAGAGATCCACTCAGTCCCCTGAGCCGATGATTGTATATAATGGATCACCTTTTGAAATGTCCCTCTTTCTAAAATAACATTGGCGAAGACCCTTGGCCTATTTTGTCTACCCGACGGCCAAAGGGGAAATATAAGGGTGACTTAAGTTATCTATAATTATTATAAAGTGCCATTAGCAAAGAAAATTATGTAAGCACTTATAATAATTTTAGTAACTTAATATTATGTCTAGACTAAGTCATAAAAAGGTGCAATCACATTTTATAATGTTCCTAGGGGAGAAATGCGACTTGGTTCACCTTGTAGGGGGGGACTTTGGATTATTAAAAGGCCCTTTATATTTTTTAAGTCTCCCCATGAGAAATTGCGACTTGGTCTAGGAAGACTTTTGGGGGTAAAAGACATTAAAAAATTGCTGCAAGCTGATTGGATGCTTTGGGTGGTGTCTTTTGGGTCTCTTCTTTCCCTTAAGGAAGAAGTCGACTTGCTTTAGGCATTATTCTATGACTTCATATTTTCTAATTTGAGCTGTGAGCTTGTGAGCTGCTGCTGCAATTTTCTGGGGACGAAAACCCTCAAAAAAGGTGTAGGAAGAACAAAAACTCTTCCTAAAATTTGCCATTTTGTTGGAGAAGATTCAAAACAAAAATCAGGTTTTTAGAACCATTTTTCTCAGCTGGAGCAACCCAGTTTGGGGCTGTTTTGCAGGGTTTTAAGGAGCTAAAAATATTATATTTGATTTGTGGAGAGCATTTCCAGAAATTTATCCAACACTTTTTGGGTATTTTTGTGGGGTTTCAAACCCTTTTCCTACTGCTGTAACACACAGGTCAGATCTGCAATATTTTATTATTGAAATCAAGTATTGGAGCTTCCATTTTGGTATCTATTTATGCTATTGTTCTCTAAAAATCAGTTTCTATTGAAAAATACAAAAAGAAGTGTTGTTGCTTTGTTCATGGTATTTTCCCTCCTTGTGCAAATCGCATTTTCTGGGTAAATTGTTTCTGCAGTATATATTTCAGATTTTGGGATTCTATTGCAGCTGGGTTATTAGCATATTCTATTGTGTATTCCATTCCTTCAGCTACAGAGTAATTCCCTTCCAAAGATTTTCCCCAAGCAAGGGTATCAGTATTGGAGGAAATAGGAAGGATTCTGTTTTGAAGGAGATTTTGAAAAAATTGAATTTGGCCCATAGACAAGTTGGTCTGCCACAAAGACGGAGAGATCCACTCAATCCCCTGAGACGATGATTGTATATAATGGATCACCTTTTCCTTTCCTTTACCGTGAAGAGTATTCATAATACTTCTAAAATCTGGATATTGCTCAATCAAAGGTGGGTGCCCATCCCACGAATCAGTCCAAAAGTTAGCCTGATCACCTTTCCCAATTTTCCAAAAAAATTGTTTTTTAATAATTTCTTCACCAATTTTGAGGACTGATAGAATCGGAGATCCCCAAGAAGGTAAAGAATGTCGAATCAACTCTTGTGGCATCATTCCTTCCGCATATTTTCCTCTAATATTGATGGCCCATAGATGATATGGATTTTGCAGCAGTCTCCAATATAACTTTGCAGCTAAAGCCTTATTATTCAGCACACTGGATCTAAAACCCAATCCCCATCTTTCTTTGGCAAACATAATGTTTTCCATTTCACAAGATGCCATTTCCTAACCTGTTGAGTTCCTGTCCATAAGAATTTCTGGCTGATGGAATCCAGCTGATGTAAAACTTTCACAGGAATATTCAAAAGGGAAGAAAAATAGATAGGGATAGCCTGTAAAACAGCTTTAATCAAAGTAATACATCCCCAGAAGTTAACCATCTATGAGTCCATTTACTAAATTTCTGAAGAATCTTTGTGGGTAGCCAAGTCCAATCAGTTAATCTTTTAGAATCCAACGGGATACCCAAATATTTTAGAGGTAACATTCCCTTTTGAAATCCTAATTTTGCCAAAATATCTTGCTCCAACCTAGGCGAGCAATGGAAGAAAATGATTTTTGACTTTTGCCTGTTTATATCTTGACTTGTGGCCTTTGAAAAGAGCTCCAAGTTGTTGTGGATTTGGTTAGCTTCTTTTAAAGATGCTTCTCCCATAATGGAGGAATCATCTACAAACTGGAGATGAGACAAAGGATCCACCTGTCTAGCCAATTTGATACCCTTCAACTTCTTTTGGATTCTCGTCTGGAGAACAGATCTGCCGAAAGATTCAGCAACTATTATGAAAAGAAAAGGAGATAAGGGATCTCCTTGCCTTATGCCTCGAGAAGCAAAGAATCTAGCCGTAGGAGATCCATTAACCAAAATAGAATAAGAGACTGAAGAAATACAAGCTTGTATCCACTGAACCCAAAGGGGGAAAAGCCAAACTCAACAAGATTTCAATCAGGAAAGACCAATTCACCCTATCATATGCTTTAGACAAATCCAATCTCAAAAACATAGCCGGTTTTTTTTTTAATTTCCATGGAATGGACTTCCTGAGCCAGAACAATATCATCATAGATTTGTCTATGAGGTACAAATCCCCTTGTTCCGGAGATATTACTTTATGAATGATGGTCTTCAGCCTTTCAGCTATGACTTTGGTAATTATTTTATAGAGCACGTTGCATAAAGCAATGGGATGATATTCTGCAAGGGTAGAAGCCTCTTCTTTCTTGGGAATCAAAGCAATATAAGTTTGATTGATGACTTTCAGAATAGTCTTCGCTTGTCTGCATTCTTCCACCACTTCCAAAAGATCATTTTTGATAATGTCCCAAAATTCCTAATAGAATTCTATAGGAAATCCATCCGTCCTGGCGTTTTTCTTTTTTCATGGCCCATACAACTGTTTGGAGTTCCTTCTCTAAAACCAGTTGCAAAAGAAAAGTATTGTCCTCCTCTCTAATCAAGGTTGGAATGATATTAAGCAATTGTTGTTGAGCATTTCCATCCAGATTAGTAGCAACAAAGATCCTAGAAAAGTATTGAATTGCTAATTGTTGAATATCTTCCCGCATTGGCGTTTTCTTTTTTCATAGCCCATACAATTGTTTGGAGTTCCTTCTCTGAAACCGGCTGCAAAAGAAAAGTATTGTCCTCCTCTCTAATCAAGGTTGGAATGATATTAACCAATTGTTGTTGAGCATTTCCATCCAGATTTTGTAGCAACAAAAATCCCAGAAAAGTATTGAATTGCTAATTGTTGAATATCTTCCTGTGTATTGGCCTGAGTTCCATCCCCTTTATCCAAGTAAGCAATATGATTATGAGAACGGTGAGCTAAGAGAGACTTATGGAAAAAAGAAGTGTTTTTATCTCCCTCTTTCAACCATTTAATTTTGGACTTTTGTTTCCAAAAAATTTCTTCTCTTAATTCCCATTATGTCAACTCCGCTTAAGGGAGATTTCCTTTGTTTGCAATTCTTTAGAGTACCCTTGCATTCTCACTTGATGGCTCACTTCCTGTAAAGATTCTAAGATTTCACGTTTTTTCCCATGAACATTCCCAAAATCAGATTTATTCCACTGCCTCAATTGATTAGTAATATGTTGCATCCTTCTAGTGAAACAAAACATTTTGGTACCATACCTAGGTTGACCCTCCCACCATTTCTTAATTAAAGAGGGAAGTTTTTCATCTCTTAACCACATCAATTGGAATCTGAAAGGAGCTTTGAAAGGTTTTGATTTTCCCATTTCCAACAAAACCGGCCATCCTGAATTTTCTAAAACGTTAGCAACCGAAATAATGCTTCTCTCTAACCACTCTTCTTCTCCTTGGGTTTATGCGGCCATTGCCCTCTTAAATGAGCACTTCAGCAGATTTTCTTCCTACTTTGTTCTCATAACTTGCCTTTGACATCTTTCCCGATACACTTTCCCACTTGGGTTTTACCACTTTCTATACTTGTGGTGGACCTATTGTAAGTTTCCACTCTTGTCTTATGACATTTCTAGTGATCTCTGAGTTATTACATTGCCTAGTTCATTATCCATTTCAGCCTTCATTCCCCTGTGAAGCAAAACTCTCTTTGTGGTCAACTACTAGCTTTATTCTTCATTATATCACTCTTATCCTTGCAGTTTCACTTTTTCCGCTCCTCTCAATTGAAAACACTTTGGTCAAATATGAGATCGCACTCTTTGCTTAGGGTAGGTCTAGAGGTACCTAAACATTTTGGTTTGTAGGTTTTCCTTTATAGAGATTAGGTACGAGTTGTCTAGTGTTGTCATCTTTCATACCCATTTAATTAGCCTTTTGAATCCATATAAAGGAGGAACAGAAAAACCCAAAAGAGTTAAAAATCATATTACGAAAAACAAAAATTAAGCACCTCCACCTCCACCCACAACAACTCTCTCACCCTAGGTCACACGTTGATTGTCGCCTTGCATCCTAGCGATCACCTCTCGATTTCACTAGAAATGGATAGCTCGAGCTCAAAAACTTGAATTTTCTAATAACAAAGAGGCACATGCAATTTGACCTCACTTTATTAGGTTTCAAACCAAATTTGAAACGTTCAATTATTTACATCCAAATTTTGTAGAATTGTTATATCTTTGCAACTATAGCTCCTAGAGACATTCTAAAAGAAGCATCATGAATGTGGGGTTAAAAAATTTTAGGGTATATAAGTGGTTTTTTCAAAAAAGCAAAAATCGCTTATTTATCTAGGCCTATGAAACTAACTTCCCTGTTTTTCTTCACACCACCAACCATTATTTTTCGTCTCTCACCTCCCGACAAGCATGCTAGACCAATTACTTTCCATCGACACATAATATATACCCTTCTAGGCTTCCTAGTCCTATTTTTACGACTCACTTATTATCTCCCATAAGTTATCCAAACCCGTCTTGGCCTTCTTATCCACCCATGTCCTAGAACCCTCCCGTGAGCTCCTCTTTGCATTGTGTTTGCTTAATTATTTTAGTAATTTATCTTCTAGTGTTGTTTCTTCAGTCTTGTATCATTTGGTTTCACTCTTTAGCGTTGTGCCCTCCACAATCGAGACATAAGATTCACCATGCATCCCCATTTGCAGGCAGGTAAATATCAAGTATATTTCATTCGGTTGAGTTCATATTTTATCAGTTATTATTACTTCATTTACAATCATTTCCATTGACTTCGTTGTTGCATGTTTTATTCCTGAAGACCATCTCGCACTACACTATTGTGAGATGCGATCATCTTCAATAGGGACATATTTATACACCTTATTTTTCAGTATTACTATTGATTTCTCTTTGCAACTTGTTCGCACATTATTCTCCCTAAGTTTGTGTCAGGAATGGGTGGATTGGTTAGCGGTACTTGGTAAGAGAGTCATGCGCCCCGTTCGTCCTAGGTTGCCCTAGCATGCCTTACTACCCTCTTACGACCACCATCACACCTACCTACAACACCTTCAGATCATTGTCAAATCACTTTCACGTCTGCTCCCAAGTGTCTGCTCCACTTCCATGCTCTTTCCCCTCTACATTCTTCATGTCAAACAATTGCAGCCAACAGCATTGGCCCATCTAGCATGACTTTCTACTAGCAGACCACATTGACCACTTCAAGTTATGTTCCCCTATAAATAGATGTCACTGTTGTTATTTCTCTAAGAAGGAAGGATCACATAATTGTTTTGTCTGCCCTCACCAAGCTACCCGAAATGGTCTTTTAATGGAGCTTATACTTGGAATTCTTCTTTAGAGCAGTGGGTTACAAGGAACCACGAGAATAGGAGTTGCACCAACAACGTTTGCCAAGTCTTTGCAGTCCCCAACTTTTTTCGGTTTGTCTTCTATATATCCCTCTTGTGATCCACCCACAACTCCCACACAAGGTGCCATCAACATTTGGGATGGGTCGGGCGGTTAGTGTACCAACAGTGTCTTCAAAAGGTAAGTGTTCCTAAACTTTCCTTTTCCTTTATGCTTTATTTGGTTGATTATGTTTGATGTATCATGTATTAGACTGTGATAGAGTAGCATATTCTTTGTTTATTGCATTATTCTTGTTATTGGCCCTTGCCTACATCGGACACATGGTTTTAAGACCCCATTTTAGATATCTTGAACGCTCTTTCTTACCATTTTATTCTTACACCCTAGAAGTCTAGTAAGACCCTGTCCCCTATCTTTGTTATAGGATTTGGAACCCTAGGCCTTTGATAGAGTGTGGATTATCGTCTTCTAAATCCATGACTCTTACACCACTTGGTATTCTAATCTTGGCATGTGTGTTGACTTTAGAGTGGTGTTCTATCTATATCCTAATTTATGTTATTGAGAAGAAAAAGATAATGATGTTGACCATCTTAGCCCACATACAGACTTTGATATTGAAAGGAATCATGGAAGGGATCCGACTTCAGCTAGCTGGAGTTGTAAACACTAAAAGAACCAAAGGGTTAGAAAATTGTTCTCCACTAGGAGACCAAATTTATTCAACCATCTGAAAATATGATGTGGATGTCAGGCAGGTGCTGCTTAATAAAGAGAATTTCAACCAACGAATCCCCCAAACCTCAATTGGGAAGTTGAGCACTCGAAAACAGGTTTGAAGCGGTCTAAGTTTGAGATTGTAAAGAGAGTAAATGTGTCAAGTAACCATTCATCGGCTAAGGCGACACTTGTTTCTAAAATGTAAGGAAACCACATGGTACAATCACAAAACAAAAACATAGTTAGAAAAGTTGGTCTACTACTAGTAAAGAATTGTGTACAGCCTGTGGCAGAGCATGAGCTTAATGCTAGGCATTGACCCATCTTTTAGATTCTTTGTATCCACAAGGTGTCAAAATTTTCAAAAATGAAATGCCAAACAAGAACCATTTTCTCAACTGTTATAGCGACCAGTTAAGATGGGTAAAAGTTCAGACCATCAATGCTCTACGCCTTGGCTTATCAGTCCTTAATTTCATCCTATGCCCCCAAGAAACTCCATAGAAGAAGCTATGGTTAATCAAAACATGGCCAAAAATAAAGGTGTTTAATTGGTGTTAGAATATGCGGAGAGAGAGAATAAAGAAAGATTAGAATGTACAAAGAACGGATGAAGAGAAACCGGAATGCACACATTATCATTGTGTGTCCATCATTTTATTATGTGAAAGATGGTTACAAAGTGGTTGAAGTAGTTTCAACCGTTTATTAGTTAATAAATAACTAATATTAAACTAACACTAATAAATAAGCCTTATATTAAGCCTTATATTTTAATACCCCCTATTAAGGCTTACTCTATAGAACATACTGACAGAAGATTAAAGTAGCATAACCAAACAAGACCACGCATTCTTCAGATGTTTTTCCTTTTGAAAACAATGCTTTGACTGAGTAGAACTCCATCAAGTTGCCTCCTTTACCCTCGTAAAGGTGTAGGTCCCAAGCTGAATTCCCAAGTTCCTGGATTCCACCTCCTCAAACTCCTAAACTATTGGATAACCATCCATACTGAGCTACTCCCACAATGCTCCATCAAGTTGTCTCATGACCCTTGTATGGGTAAATTCCGGAGATACATGAGACTCCTAAACCATTTAGAGGTCATTCGTGTTGACTTTCACCTACATTGGATTCCTTCATGTCTTCAAAGTGTTGGGAATCTTTTAAAATACATATTCTCTATCAGTGAGTTCATCACTTTCAGCATCCTGTGGATTTTCATAATTGTTCTTCCTTCCATGTCATATATTATTTTATTACAGTCTATATTTGAATTTTTGACTTCAGGCAACAACAAAAAATAATAATACATCACACTTACTCTTGCCTTAGAATGATTCTCAGCTTATGGTTACTCTAGGGAATGAAATGAATCGTCAATCGTGTATCGTGAATCGTAGCGAGTTCGCGAGGGCATAAATTTCTGATTTTTCGTGAATCGTAGCTCGTTATTCGTATGCACGAGGTCACATTTTCACCTTTCGCAGCTCATGTAGGGTTCCTGTGGGCACGTTTTGTGGCTCCATACCTTGTTTCGTGGCTAGATACCTCTTTGAATCGTGGATCGAGTGGCTCGGGATCTCCTTGCTCGATTTGTAAATACCCCTCCAGTGGTTTTCGTGGCTCGATTCGTGGCTTTCATTTTCGTGGACCTTTCGCTGCTCGAATTCAAACCAACATTTACCTACGTCCACCATTTCTCTCCTTCAGTTGCACGAGCATGGATACAATAATTTCGTGGCTCACTCATTGCAACTTCGTGGCTCTCTTCGAGGGTCCCTTCCTACAATTTCATGGCTCCTATTCCTACAAGTTTGTGCCTTCTCTGCAACTTCGTGGCTCTCCTCCTACAATTTCGTAGCCCCTGTTCTGTCAAAACCGTGGATTTCTGAGTTTCTGGAAAAATCGTTTGGCTCGGGCTTCCCTCTTTCGTGATTCTTTTGGTCACGATTCCCGGTTTTCCCAAAGATCTTTGGGGGCCATTGGTCACCTGTGTCTACATACTCGTGACTGCCTGCATATTTGTGCTCATGCATGCACAATCTTGACTCACTGTCAAGGCCCACAAAAAAAAAAAAATTGGTATGCTCTCTGGTTCACCTCTCAGCCTCTCCCCTCTTCAGGTGGTTTACCCTAGCGGTTCAGCTTCAATCATGGCCCCGAGAAACTCCTACTAAGCGTGGCATGATCGGGAATCCACAGGTAACACATCTAGCAAAAGATACGGACATTTTTGGAACTTCTCAACCGAATCCAGAAAGTTGAAAATGTCAATCAACAACTCCAAACTAAGGTCCATACACTTATTGGTAGGGTCGCGGATGTTGAGTCTAAGAATGGCATCTTGAGAGAAAAATTAGCCAACAACACGGATAATACTAGCTCCCCTAATGATGCCCTACACGCAAAAATAGTTGACCTCCGGTCTCAATAGAAGGAAATCATAAATAACCAAGCTTCCTTAAGACTAGAGACGGAATCATGGATGAAGGTTGTTAGTGGGAAAGGCAACGTTCCCCCTCCTTTCGCTGCGGCCGAGGCCGCTATGCAGCCAAGCAATTGAGGAGCGTACTAGCCGTGACATGGAACTAAACCTCAAGGTGAGGGGTCTCGCCACCCCCACGCCGACACAGGACCCACGACGGTTGGTAACTCCTTTATCACCGATACTTTGGGGATTTCGACATTACATTAAAAAGAGCTTGGGTTGGCTTTCGACATTACATTAAAAAGAGCTTGGGTTGGCTATGATTCCACACTTTTCATCCGTTTAGGGACATCTTTTCACAGTGCAAGCTATCGGGCTAAGAGGATTTTGTTTTCACGCCCAGAAAAGGTCTTCCTTGATGAAGATCTCACCAGGACACAAGTTGGGGAGCTCAAATGCTCTAGGGAGCAAGTTATGGCAGTGAGGAAAGCAGGTAAATGGGCGGTTATCAGGAATCTTTGGGCTGTTATTAGAGACTCTCCTCCTCCTGGTTGGGAGCCCCGTCAAGGGGCTCCCCAATGACGGGCCAAGTGGGAGAGGAGTCAAGCCAAGAGGCTTATCTATCAATTGTTGGAATGGGAATGGTTCCCTTTGGTCTTCCCCTGGCCTTATGTTAGATGCTCTCGGGGCTGACAACATTCTCTTCATCACAGAGACACAAGAGAGCCCTGTTCGTCCTCTCCAAAGTATTTCTTGGCTTGCTTTGGTTATCACCGCACGACAAGAGACTCGAGGTTCGGGTGGTGTCGGAGGCTCTGTGAAATATCCCTTATGGGATACTACTTAAAATGCACAAAATATATGAAAATTCCAGCAAAGTAAAATACCGAGTTTTATAAGTAAGGACAACAAACTAAATAAAATCAATGTCTCCCAACATATCCACTCGAATTACTTGAAAATTTAAAGAGAGCTTGATATTATTATAGAGGACATAATAAAACTGTTTTGGAATTTTACGAAATTAAATTGCTACTTAAAAACACAAAGTGCCCTAAGCAGTGGAAAACTTCCGAGGTTCGTTACTCTCTAAATACAAGAATAAAATTAAGGGTATCTGGAAACAACATCGTGAGATATAGGAAATAATATTTCCACCTTCGGATCGATAACGGACTGAAATGTGGAAAACCCCAAATAAAGGCTGCAAGTCGCCTCGCTTGGAATGGGGTCGAAAAATGATGGAGGCGCCTTCAACGTGCTGCCATGCCTAGCCCAAATGGCTGCCGTGAATCTGATCTAGAGCCCTTTAATTATCTTCCCCAAATGCCCCCAAAACCCTCGAAATCCTTCCTTTGAAACCTTTGATAATGTCTCTGCCACACACTACGAAAGCGGCTCCGAAATGTCAGACTAGGATAGATCTCTCACTACCAAAGAATGCCTTGCTAGCTAGGGACGGGTCTCTCACTACCGAAGCTAGGGTCCCTGTGGGATTTGACTCCACAAGTTGTAGATGCACAACAGCTGTTACACGTGAAGGAGGTTAAAATGTAAGCGACAAAAGTTCCTTTTCCTTTCTCTCCCAACTCCTTATATACTTCTCCAAGGCAAAAGACCCCCAATAGACCCTAGATGCCTTTCTTTCCATGGAGGGGCCAATAAAATAAAAGTAACTTTTTTCCTATTTAAGTCACCATGGTCCAAAGTGACCCCAAACGCAACACATCGATATTAGAACCACGTGACCCCTTCCCAAAGCTCCCTGGGCGTCACAGCGCCTTGGGTATGACCACGGTTTGGGACTCGACTGGGCCCTCGTGCCTTTGGCGTAGAAAGGGGACATTACACTCGGGTGGGGTTGCCTGTCTTTATAGGGACTCTCTCAAAAAAAAGGATCTGGATGGTTGGTTCGGTGAGTGCTCGGTACATGTGGATCCGTATTATTGGGGCCACTCGATTCTCTAGGGATTTCTATACGGCATTTTGTTACTTTCCTCCGGTTGCTTCCCCTTGTGCCATCCACAATGGCCGAGATGGTGATCCTTTCTTTAACTTATATGACAAGATTCACAAGATACTGTCGCGAGGAGGAGGTTATCATTTCAAAGCGATTTTAATGCCTCTCGTACTGCACACGAGACAGGTCCTCTCCCGTGACAAATTGGCGGATACGTTCGCACACGGAGGATTGACCTACGTCAATTGACTGTTTAGGATTTTTCAAGATACTGATTGCCCTTTCACTGACTTATGGATGGTTCCTCCTCCACTCGGGAGTCACGGGGCATGGTGATCTTTAATGGGATCGAGCGCTTCCCAAATTCATGTTTTTCACATGTCGTCCCCATGGTGGGGGCACTAGTGTGGTGGACTATTTCCTTGCACCCGGATATCTCACCCTCTTCTACTCCTCTATTTCCCCCATTCCCCTTGCCGACCATGCACTCCTATCTTTCTCTCGGTCGTCGGTCATCCATCCTACCACCACCACCCCTCCCCACTACCCCCTCGGGCAGCACTCCTTTTTCGGTTTGGTAAAGGGGATTACGAATCTTACTCATCCCACATCCGCGACCTTCTCCCCTCCGAGCCCCACTACTCTAACTTGCTTAGTGCGGAGGCCAAGTATACATACCTTTCCTCTGGAATGTGGAAGGTTGCCCTAAGATCCTTTCCCAACTCCACCACCCATCCCTCGACCACTAGTCCTACTAAATCTTGCCCCATGAACCAATGGTATGATGTAGAGTGCAAATCCCTTCACCGTCGCCTTCGCCAGGCTTTTACCCATGCCCTCCCCTCCTTCCCCACTCTTAAGGTTGCCTATCGATGCCTTCTCCGCCGTAAGAAGCGATCCTTCATTTACCGCCACAGATATATGCTTTCCACTTCCCTTAAGACTAACCCTCGATCCTTCTGGCGTATTGTCTTTCCCCACCACTCCCCCTCCTCCACGACAATCGATCATATCTCTATTGCTTTCCCACACCTCTACCCTTTACGATGTTCCGGGCCAACAATTTACCCAGATTGGCATCCCGTCGCGTGGTAATCCCCTCACTCACCGTAATCTCAAAGAGGCAATAAGGATTTTGAACTGTAGCAAGGCAACTAATGTGGAAGGTTTCAGTCCGAGTTTTTCAAGCAGGGTTTTGAGGTCTTTAGTAACTATTTGGCTGATCTTTTCAATCAGGTGGTTAACATGGGATTCCCCGCTACTTGAGTCTCGATCACTTCATTCACCCAATTCACAAAGTTGGGTCCATTTCTAATCCAAACAACTACATGACTATCATGGTGGGCCATTCTTTCTCCAAACTCTATGCTACAGTTCTCCACAGCTTGTTGTCCGAGATTTTGGAGCAGAAGCAACTCAGAGCCAAAGGTCAGGCTAGTTTTTGCCCTGGTTACCACACCATCAACCACATCTTCACCCTTCGGGCTATTATTGAGGAGGCCCGTCACCGCTCTTCGAAAGTTTATTGTTGTTTTGTAGACTTTCGAAAAACTTTTGACTCTGTACCTTACATGGCCCTCTTCCACCGACTCGAGACAATGGTATTTCTGAGATTCTTATTATCGCCATCATGCGCCTCTTTGAGTCCATCATTGGTCGTCTTTGTCATTGCACACGGATTGTCTGATTTAATCAAGAGCATCATTGGAGTTAAACAAGAGTGCCCCCTGTCTCCTACCCTCTTTGGCATTTACATTGATGAGTTGGAATCTTTTCTCCAGGACCACATTTAGGAAGGGGATTGTTGCCTTCTTCACCACGTCCTAATTTCTATTCTCATATTTGCAACGATATTTGTTTTACTTGCCTCTTCTCTTGAGGCTTCGGGAGAGACGACTTGATGCACTTGTTTTAGTTTGTGATCTTGGCATTTGATGACAATCTAGGTAAGACCAAGGTCATGGTCTTCAACAAGTTCAAGACATCACACCTCCATTTCTTCTTGGGCGGGAGGTTGAAATCACTAATACATACACCTACTTGGGAGTCCAGTTCTCAAGGCAAAGATTCAGATGAGGCATGCAATTCATCCAAGGGTGAATAAAGGGTATGGATCTCTTGTCATTCTCAAGAAAGCAAGCTTGCTTTGAAACCACTTCCAAGACATCTCCTCCAAGATGTTTCTTATTAACTCCCTCATCCACCCCACTTTGTTCTCTATGGGTCTATTATGTCGGGAGGCCTCCCATTTAGACACTGATTGGAAGCTTCTATTTAAGAGGATTTGTAATGTCCCCATTTTTAAGACCCTTAGCCTATCATTCCCCGTGGGCTTTAGGGATGTTGCAAGGGGAAAATTATATTAAATAATTTTATAATATTGCCTGGAGAGTGATTTTAATCATTTGACATTATAAAGCAATATTTATTTAATTATTTAATATCTATGGAGAAAGTAATTATTTAATTAAATTCCCAAAATGCAAATTAAAAAGGGAAATTAATTAAATAATATTTAGGTGGCTTTTAAATATTAAAATCACCCTTTTTAAAAGGGGACACCACACCTAGGGAAATAAACTTCTTTTATTTAATAATTTCCCTCTCCTAGGGATTTCGAATTTTGTGCCTCCTTGCTTATAAAAGGAGTGCTAGGATCATTGTTAGACTTATGTTATGATGATATTTATTTTATGCTCCATGCTTGGAGTTGGGATGCATGCCCATTGATGCTTTCTCTCTCTCTTGCGTGGGAAGTTAGTGAGCTGGTTTTGATCTATTGAAGTATTCTCTCTTGCTCCATTTGTTGAGTTCTCTTGTGTTGAAGTATGTTCTTTGTATGATCTATACTTGCTAACAATGGCGACTTGATATGGGTCTTTTTTTGGCATGTTTTGTGAGTGAACAAGGTAAAATATAATCTGATCTATGTTGGTATAATTTTCCAAGTGTAGGACTGTTATTTGGAGGGTTTTTGAAGTGTAGAAAGAGCTGAAAATAATTTATGTCATTCCATCTAACCCTAGCGACTAGACTGGGACTTTTGGGGGCTGTTTTGGAGGGTTTCCGGTTGTCATAAAATTCAGATCTTTAGTTCTTTGGAAAGATCTTAATTTATAGAATTATTTGCATTTTATTTGAGGGGAAAATATGGGATATTTAAGGAATTATGCATTTTTGAATATTTCAGCTTGTCTGCAGGCTTTTCTAGGTATGGAAAATTGATATTTATATCAGATCTGCAGTTTGGGGTTGATTTAATATTGCATATGATTGTAGAAACTAGGAGAAATAAGGAGAAGATGTTTTCATAATTTTTGGAGTGGATTTGATGCCCTAAATGTGTTGGGCGACCTATTTTTTAGGTCAAAATTAGGGTTTTGGGTTGGCTGTGTGAAATCTGATTTTTGCATATTGTTCTTCATATTTTTGTGGTCCATTATCCAAAATTTCAGCTCATTTGGACTTCTCTAGCCAAAGATATGAATTTTTAAAAATTGCAGCAGTTGGGGTTTGAAAATTAATTATTTACGGCTGTGTGATCAGATTTGTGTTAATTCCTAGCTTGTCCTAGAAGGGGATATTACAGATTGATTCTCCTCCTTCGCCGCTTCATCAAATGCAAGCAGACAGTCCCCCAACATATTATTTTGGCAGAGTTCAAAGCCCAACCTTTCCATCTGGAGACTATATTTGACATATCAACCTTTCTTCATCTGTATCAGGAGGTTTGGTGATCTCTCCGATGAGCGGGCCAAGTATCTGTATCTCGTTTATTGTTCCTCTATGAGTATTGCCCAAGATGTGGACTGTTGTTGGTTTTCCGAGACTTATACCTTGTTGGATTCAGTTGGTATCCAGATTGATCATCTCCCCCCTTTCCAGTATTCCCTAAATGCTCCCAGTCATCTCTTGCCCACCAAGCAAGTGTTGAACAGGTCCATCCAAGAAAATATCTACAAGAGCTTCATTCGAACTACTTGGGTGAACCCTCCCGGGGTTTCCGCCCTAAGATGTTCTTTTATGCAGAGCACTTTCTTGAGATCAGAGATGGACTCATCATCCGCCCTCAGTACACCTTTCATCACTGGGGGCATGCCCTCCGTATACCTCTGGGTCAGTTTCGGGTCAGCTCCCACAGACTTCGGTGTGAGACTGATCACCACATTGATCGGGATGACAGACTTTGTAGGCTTTGTAGCCTTCATGAGGTGGAGACCAAGACTCATTTCATCTTCCGTTGCCCCATATACTATGAGATCAGAGGACGATTTCACTACCTCTTCAGAGGGATTCAGACTCTCCCAGTTTTCTTCAAATATATTGACCAGTTGTGTCTTGCCCTCTACATCCGTGAGTCTCGTTGCTCCGATGGGACTGATTCGTCATCCCCCCAAGAGTCATCCCCACAAGGCAAATTACTGACCTTCTTTCCGATTCTACCCAAGTGGAGGAACTAAGCAGCTTGAGCGCCTTTCTAACCCAGATAGAGTGCATCAATCAGTTCGTCCCCGGTTGGACCTTCACATTTCCCCTGATCACCACCAGCCGAATCGAATGCGCACTTGTACCAGATGGC
The DNA here is from genome assembly GCA_018340775.1 of Taxus wallichiana var. yunnanensis. NCBI lineage: Eukaryota > Viridiplantae > Streptophyta > Pinopsida > Cupressales > Taxaceae > Taxus > Taxus wallichiana. The sequence continues at coordinate 727,534,252 of CM031242.1, read as the reverse complement.
AGCCCTGCTCCATTCGTCCCCCTAGCCATCATTTCAGTCTCAGATCTCAACAGGGGAGGAGGTTTTCGCCCCCCTCTTTGGGTTGTCAGTCCATCAAGAGCTTCTTTTCGTCGGCCTCAAATGTTAGGAGGGGTGTGGCTACCATTCTGAGTAGACCATTGGTCCTCGTTTGCCCCCTCCATTCCCTTCTTTGTTTCTCCCGTCTTTCTCCCCGCTTGCTCCATTGCCCCCGCCTGTGGGAGTATTTGGCTTCGGGTTTCCTTTCTACTTCGTCTCTTTTTCTTTCTTTTGTTTTTGGGAACTCATTTGAGTTGTCCCCGCTCGCACTTTGTATAATTTGGACTGCAGTCCCATTGACCTACTTATGTGGTCATTCGTTGGACATTAATATATTTATCTTATCTTATCTATTCGGAATTGTCCATGCATTTTGATAGAATAGATTGTCAATTTCTCTATTCTCGAGTTGTACTTGAAAAAAAAGAGTCAAGACTATCTTTATTTATGCCATATGAGCCATGGCAGTCTGAAACATATTCGCAACCGTATTAAAACAGTTAAATTTGTATCCATGCCCTATTCACAAATTTGAGTGTTATTTATCCTTGAGATTGTTATTCATTGCGCAAATGATGGCTTACCGTAATATCCCTTTCTAGGGCTGAAACACACAAACAAGGAAATCACACAAACCCCAAACTGAATGCAATCTGATTTTTATAACAGCAGATCCAATATTACTTGAAACCCTAGCAGCGAACTGAAATTTGCATGTTAGGGCATCAAACACCCATCAAACAAGCTGAAATTAAATATACCAATGCTTCTCCAAATTATATATAATTAATGGAACCATTACCAACCCAAAACATGTGCCAAATCTGAAATAATACCCAACTGCAATTTATTTTAGGACAGCAAAAGTGCAGTCCACAAAAATAGCTAAAAATGAGGTCTCCAAACCCCAACAATTACAAAATATGGAAGATACCAGCCTTATAAATTATGAGAAATCTGAATATCAAATAATAATGAAGTTTTGTGCCCTAGAAGGCACCCAAAAACACTCTAACCCTAGTCGCTCCCTAGGAGAGGGGCTCCAAACAATGCAAAACTCTTGAAATGACTTCTCCTTGATGCCCTAGTTGCAAACCACAAAAGATGGTCTTCAATATTTGCCTTCACACCACCAATTTGGAGAGTTTTCGTTCTCCAATATGCCACAAGGAAGGGTTTCGTCCTCCTTGGATGCCACACTAATGGATTTTCGCCCTTTAGTGGAGTTGGATTAGAGCAATCAACCCTAGAACCAAGTAGAAAAGTGTATATGCCAAAATTGATGATGAAAATGAGCCTATGCGACTCCTCTTATACCCCTTTGGTGGTGCCAAAGGTCTAAGGGGTGAATTACCCCAAGACCGACCTCTTAGGAAGCTTGCTTTATCTTCTATTTTCATTTTGGGAGCTCTCCAACCCAGCCGACCTGCCTTAGGGAGGAAAATACAAAAGAAAAACATTAATAACAATGAAAGAAAACATAAATGAAACCCAAGGACTTCCCTTGTTCAATTTCTTCTTGGTCACGGGAAGAAAAATAGTAAGAACTCTTCAATTGGAACTAATTCGAAAAAGGGGACACTACAACTTCGTCGGTTGTGCCTTCAAAGGCATCTAAGTTGTCTTTAATGGCGTCAATTTTGACTTAAACTTTTCCTTGATATATTCTCTAAACCGACCCAAATATTAAATCGACCATAGATATTTGCATTGGGTACTCCCACTTCTGTGTTCTACTGAAATTTGTGCCCTTGTGCAGGATTCACGACTAGTAACTAAGATTCGCAGCAGCAATCTTAGTATTAGCGACTGTTTTGGTTGTTCTTTGATGTCGTTTTAGAGTTTTTTTCTTCCCATGTGTTTTCCTTGCGAATTTCAGAGCCTTTTTCCTTCCCTTGTGACCCCTTGGAAGCCCTCACAATCACTTTCACAAGCCTCTGTAAAACTAAATGAGTGGCTTTCGACGTGACCGTAAACTGTCTTTCGACATGACTGTAAAACTGCGTGATTGTGTATTAGTGGCAACTGTAATAGCAGCAATAATGGTAACCCCTTTCCTTCTCTTTCTTCTTATTTGCCACACTCGATACCAATGTTAGAATACGCGGAGAGAGAAAGAATAAACAACGATTAGAATGTACAAAGAACGGATGAAGAGAAAGCAAAATGCACACAATATCAATGTGTCCGTCATTTTATTATGTGATAGATGGTTACAAAGTGGTGAAGTAGTTTCAACCATTTATTAGTTAATAAATAACTATTATTAAACTAACACTAATAAATAAGCCTTATATTTTAATAAATGTCTTGTCTTGCATACAAAAATGATAAAAGATACATTAAGAAAAAAGGTCGCATAGGCTCCTAATGCTGTTCAAATTGTCAGCAACAATTTATTTCATGGTAACGGCAAACCCTAACATAGGGACAAGCTAAGTCACAAGGTTCGAGTTGGAGTTCATGTTCAAAGAGGATAAAGTTTGGTTCAAGTTTGTCAAAGGATAGAGTTTGGAAAAAAACAAAATAAGACTTAAAATTTATGAAAAGAATTTTTTTATCATTTTAATTTTATAAATAAAATGCATAGATATGTCAAAGAAACAGAGTTGAGAGAGTTTTCCATCCTCTACTTTTACCCGGTGTGTGTGTGCGTGTGTGCACACATAAAATAATTAAAAATCATGTCGAAACCCTCCCATGTAAAAATACTGGATAAAGTTCAAGTTCATGTTCACCTAGGATAAAGTTTGGCAAAGTTCAAACTTTTTAATTCACCATAACTAGTGACATAGGGTACAAGTGTTGACATAAAACCAAATAACAAAATATATGCTAACTAACAGACTTGGATCTAGTTAAATATAGTGCACACATGAGAAAGCACAATAGTTCCATAACTATGAACCCTTACTCTTAAGGGTTTTAAGTGGAGCTGTGATTATGTTTATAATGCCATAACACAACGGAACACATCATGGCACAGTATTTCATACTCAATACATCTATTTTTATTCATATATTAAAAAAATTACATGTCTCATACTCATACTCTTATTCACACTTCTATGACTGCATGCCCACTCTTACAGTTACAATTGGCAAATATAATGCCTCAACTCCCTAAGATACAAGGTGATGCGACTCATAGCCGTGTCCCTATATCATAATAGGTCTCCTGAAGTTCCATGAACCTTTATATAGTACCACCAAATGTCCTACTGACAGATTCTGCTGAAATGGCACACTTTATCTATTCTCAAATCATAGTACTGCCAAGTTCTCTGCAGTATGTCTGTCAACTCCAGATCTGCAAAGAAATTTCCTGATAACAAGGACCCTATCCCCATTCCAATATCCTCTGGTGACTATATTTATATATAATAAATCCCTACCCTTATTTACTCTTGTAGACTGGCTTGAAATGGTGTCCCCAGCTTCCTCGCCATCCCGCTCCCCATTCCCCACGCGCCCAAGTGACTATGCTTTTATGAGTGTGGTTTTAAGCATGCTCCATGGCTCAAGCAACAAAACTCTCTAATACAATTCGGAAGCAACCATGTGTAATATAATCTTTCAATGGGCTCCTTTAAATAAGAGTAAATGATTATTTCACTTTTTTGTCAAGTATGACAAGCACTTTCATTTGCTGCGGCATTTGATTGGAAACAAATACCAGACTATATAAAGGCAGACATACTAGTCTTCAAGAGGTCCTCTCTAGAAATTACTCCAACATTTGCATCACTAGTAAATGTCAATCCCATGAAATGCCCCTTTCTCCAAAATAACATGTCGAAGACCCTTAGCCTAATTTTGTTTCCTGACGACTAAGGGGTGTTAAAAGGGAAACTATAGTCTTAATAAATTATTATAAAATGCATAAAAAGAAACTTCATTAAAAAACACTTATATTGATTTATTAATGACTTAATAAAAATAAAAGTGAAATTAGATAAAGAAAAAGAAAAGAAGTCACTTTATGTTTTTATTTCCCCCTACGGAAAAATGCGACCCATGTTGGAGATGAATTAAATGCAAAAAAGAATTAAATGTGGAAAAGACATTTCATTGGTGGTTATGGGTGGCTACTAAGCCAAATTTTCCTATAAAAGCAAGCGTACTTGGCTTTGTACGCATCTCTTTCAATTTATAAAATTTTGATTCTTGTCTCGAACTTAAGAGCTTTGCAAAATAATTTCTAACGACAAAACCCTTACAGATTATCTCTTGAGGATGAAAACCCTCTAGAGATTTAGAAGGTGAACGAAAACTCTTCTATGTTGTGAGGATTCTCCATTCAGGGGTTTCCATTGAGGATCAAGATTCAAGGAGTTAGTTGTGCTTTCCAATACTTTTCCAGCAGTTGTTGAAGACTTATTGCTGCGGTTCGTGAGTTATTTGAATACCTACAAGGGTTAAATATTGTCTATTTGCTGGGAGTGTTGTTGAAGCTTCCATTTCAGTTTTTGCATTGTTAGGGCATCAATTTCAAACTAAATTCAAGGAGAGATCAGATCTAAAGTGATTGATCAGTTTTGAGGAGTTTTGGGTCTTTCCTAAGTGGGGCGAAATTATATTTCCAACTTTCACTTACAACTAGGGTTTATCTACATTGTTCCAAAATAGCAAATCCGTTTTGGATGCCTTCCCACCATTGAAAAATTTGATTTTGGGTTCATTGGAAAGCTTATTTTTCAAGCTTCAATTTGAGCTATCATTTGCCCATAAATTTTGGAGTATTTTGCAAGTTATTGAATTTACAAGTTCTATTGTGTTTTTGCCCTAATAAATTCCAGAATTAATATTTTTCGAATCTAATTGAAGATCCTATTTTGATTATTCATTATCTACTTGCAAACAAATTTTCATAATTTTTGGAGGTATTTTGAGGTGGAAAAGCTATTTTTGCTAAATCACTTGCCTAGGGCAACGAACTAGGGTTTTTAGAAAATATTCAATTTGTGACCTAATTTCATTCTAAATTTCAGTTTGATAGTAATTGAGATTTTTATTTTTTGTATTAATCAGCTTTAGACCTAGTAGGAAATGCGGGAAATTCATCCAGGGGTAAGAATATGTCCATTTGGGAACATTACAATGGTATCAGAGCAGTGTATTCTCCCATCCTGTGAAGAAAAAAAAATCAGATTTGAAGACAAAGAAGAAGACCATGGAAGAGCATTATCAAAAACTCCTACTACAGATAAGATAAGCTATCTGAATGAAGTGATCACCAAAGGCCACAGAGAGTTGCAAACCTATTGGGTGGATGCTCAGAGAGATCTAAGAGACTTCGTTATAGGAGCCTTTGCTAATTTGAGCAGATCTATACAGGGGATGAGTACTGCCATAACAAGCTCTCAAGGAAATCAAGGCAACAAGGGTGAAGGAAGCTCTACTAGATCAGTTAGAACATCTGCCAAGCCTCCACATCAGTTTTGCAGAGCCAAGTTTCTCCAAAAGGAGGAACAACCAATTGAGGTTGATGACATGGAGACATGGGGAAAAGAGTATGCAACACTCAGTTCCAAGGTAAGAGCTATGTTGACCTTCGAAGATTTTTGTGAGTTGAAAGATAGTAAAGGCACAAGGAAAAATAGAAGATATCAACAGAGAAAATTACCATGCAAAAATTGGAGAGAAATCAGCCCATAGAGTATTCCACCATGCAAAGTAAAGAAGAAGAGGCTTCAAGGGAAAAAAAGGTATGACTTCTAATGAGCAAAATAATTGTATTAGTGAGGAACAAACATTGCTTGTTGGATGCAAAATTGAAAAAGATAGTTCAGTCCAAAAGGTATTGATTAATGAGTCATTGTCATATGGGGTGGATTTACCAAGTCACAATATTGATGAGCATGAAATTGTGAAAGATGTTGGTTCTTGTCTTGATCTGAAATCATGAGTCACAATAGGGATGGTGTTGTTTTGGAGGTTTCTAAATCAGCAATAGAAGGTAAACCTTTTGATGATCTTCTTTATGAGGAGATACAAGAGAAGCAAGATGATGAAAGGAAAGGAGACAACAAGCAACTTGCTGATCCAAACACAACAACAGCTATTGGTGAGTCATTTTGTGTTTTTAACAAGTGTTTTATGCTTCATACTATGAAACTTCCAAATGGGAAATATCCTAAGGGATACTATATCAACAACAAAGAGTCCAAGGATGATAGATATGCAAGAAAAGGGGAGAAATCAGTTGTTGAACCTACTTTTAGAACTCTGAGGTACAGTGTTCCACTCATGAATTGGGTGCATTCTTTGACCAATGTGTGGCAAGATAGTGGTGGAAAGAAACAAAGATGGAAGACCTCTCATGATACAAGGGTGCATGGGCATTATAAGGTATGGAATCCAGGTAATATGTTGCAATTGTCCAAATTTATCGATTCTGATTTTGAAAATCTTGTGGCTGATTTCATAAGGAAAATAAGGAATTCAGATTTGTCTTTTGGTATTACAAGTGTTGGAAAGCAAGGATTCTTCTTTGGAGACACCGGTGTAAGAGAGAGTACCTCTCAAGGTACTAATGCGGGTTTTCTGATTGCTCAACTTCCTATGACAGCCACAAAGGGTAAGAGAGCTGATTATCTTCATAACAAAGATTTTTTCTATCATATTTTGTCATGGCAATATGTTGGATATCATAAGTATTATGCTATCATAGAAGACAAAATCCGGGCTGAGTTTTGGAAGGAAACATCATGCTACAGCTATAAGGATCCTTGGTTACCTATCTATGATCACTTGGCAAGAGGGCATGAGGTTGAAGGAAAGTCAGGATTACCAATTCATGGTAAGGAAACATTTTTTGATCATTTTCAGCTTGCTGGTCTGCCCATAACAACAGTCATAACGGGAGGTGATAGAGCTTCATTAATGGGGCCCATGACTGATTTTTATATCAGCTACATGGGGAACCCTTGGAAGGGTTAGTGGGGGCATTTGGTCCTCAAAGTTCTCAAAGAATCAAGGTGCAATCTGTTGTTAATGAAGAGGAGTTGAATTCAAGGAGCATTCATGACTTTGGCATCCTAAGGTATGAGAGTGGTTACCATATTTTGAGTTTTTTTATTTCTCCTATGTCGCTGCCATATTTCTATCCTATTGGACAGCATGCACATGTTTGGATGGTTGCAAATGATTATTCCCTAATCAAGTTCCAAGGTATGTTAGATAGGACAGCCACATTCTTCCTTCATATTGTTTTGGATTCAATTAAGAAGCATGTATTAGAGAAGAAGATTGTGGGGACAGCAAGCTATAGTCATGGGAAGATGAAGGGCACCAAGGTATGTGATATATTTGTTGTGGTTGAGTTTGCTCGAGAGACACTGTTGAATATATATAATGAACCGGTACAGTTCTAAACAATTAGGAGGTTGTAAACAACTGTAAATAAAGATCAAATGTAACTACCTCTCATAATAAATACACCTGCTCGAATCATTCAAGCAAAGTGCAGTTTTGTGCAACTCTGTCTTCTTGCTATTTTCTTTGTGGTTCTAATACTAATAGTGGTATTAGAGCGGTTAGTCACCATTGGAGGAAGCAATTGTGAGAGGTAAGGTCGATGAGAGGTACACTTGTTGACGCATGGGGCGTAAGAAGATAGAAGTTGTGGTGTTCGCTATTGCTCAAAGAGTGTCGGAACTTGTGGGTTCTGGAGGAGAAAGGAGACGTGAACCAAACATGGGAAGAAAAAAGTGGTCGCAAAACCTAGTCACAAAGCCGTCGTAAAGGAAAACGTGATGAAAGAAAAACGTGTTGTGGCAAAGCCTTGTCACAAATTCGGATTAGCTGGAGACACAAGTCCGGCCCTGCTCGAAAGAAAAATGTGACCGTGGCGTGGCATCCGCTCGTAAAGGAGAAGGTGAAGTCGTGTGTAATGTCCCCTTCCTTGGACATTAATTAAAAATAATTATGGAGGACCTTTAATCCACTCCCCTTGGATTAAAGGAATTAATTGGGGAAAATCAACTATCGCTTGAGCTTTTAAAAATAATATTTAATTTAATTGGGGCAAGTCGACTACTCCATGTGCTTTAAAAATTATATTACCCTCTTGTGTTTAATTTAAATATCAATTGAAGGGAATTAATATTTTATTGGAGTTTGACCTTTTACAGGAAAAAAAGGCCGTTATTAAATGATATCTTTCCTACCTAGAGATTGGCGCCAAAATTCAAGGGAACGCTTGGAGATTTGTGTTGCAAAATCTATAAAAGGACAAGTGGAGTTCCCTTGGAAAGGTGTTGAGGATATTATTGAAATTTCTTCATGCTTGAAAAGGGATGCATGCCCATATGTGATCACAAAAAGGTGTTTCTAAACAACACCATTATTGTGGAGAGTGTGAGATCTTCTAAAGCTTGCATTGTGTGAATATTATATCATATATTCATACTATGTGTGGTGCATTTATTAAAGAAGGATATTTGCATGTTATTGATGAGTTTTGAAGGATTTGAGTGTGCTTTATGATCTGCTGCTACTGCTGAATCTATTTATACCAAGTCGACTTGCATAGGAGGTTATTTTGGTATGATTTGGTGGTTTTCAAGATAGATCTGTAATCTGATCTGTTTTGGTATAATTTTCCAAGTGTGGGGCTCATGATTTGAAGGTTATTGTGCTCATATTTAATGTTGCAATTTATCTAAGGCAAATCGACTGGGTTTGTGGTATTTTGCATCATATTTTGAGGTGTTTTTGATAGATCTGCAAGCTGCTGCAATTTAATAATTATTTCAGTTATATGGGTTGATATTTTGAGGGTTTTGGAGGGTTATATTCAGATCTATAGCTCCTTGGAAAGGTCTTGAATTATAGATTAATCTGCAATTTATTTGAGGGCAAAATATGGAATATTGAGCAAGTTATGAATTTTCTAAGTTTCAGTTGTTCTGGTGCTTTCTAATTAAATTCACTGCTGCAATTAATTTCAGTTTTGGAAAAGATTGATTTCCCTAACTAGTTCTCCCATCTAACCCACTACCTTGGCCTACTCCAACCCCATTTGGGTTGTATTAGTGCTGACATTGGGTTATTTGAGGTCGAGCTAGGAGGGTTTAATCCTTCTAGAGTCGATTTGATAAATTAATTTGCAGATTTAAATAATATCCCAAAAGGGGATATTACATCGTGTGGGCCAGCAATGTCGTGGAGAAGAAAATAGGGCGGAGGTAAAGTCGGGAGCAAATATTTTATAAACTGTTTGTATATTTTTTTCCTCCAAAGTATTTCTTGTTTGAATACTTCCTGCCACATATTTGCATAAAATGATTTATTCAATTTATTGGAGTCAGCAAAATATTTTATTTTTTCCATTAATTTGGCATAGTAAAATGGCAAATATTTAAAATCGAATTTTGTCGGATTCACAAATATTAAGCAGGCGTTAATTTCAATGTTTGGAGTCGTAAGATTTTAACGCTTGCGGACTTTTGTGATTGTGATAAACTATTCACAGGTAGTGAAAGTCAACCAATGACGAACTTCACAAATTATGACAAACATCATAAGGAAACGTTATTACTCCTCAAGTTGTCGGTGTTGGATGATATGATACCGGAAGTGCGGAATGCCATTGGGTATTTAGCACTTTGTGGGCCTGTCTAAAGGATAAATATCATACGTTAGAGAAAGGATGGGTTTTGTACCTGAAAAATACATTGTTCGCTTTGAAACTACAAGAAGGTGGATCGCTATCTTAGCACCTAATTCGGATGAAAGACCTCCGAGACCAATTATCTTCCATAAAAAAGGTGGACGATGATGATATGGTGGCTTTGGTTTTAAATAGCTTGCCTTCTTCGTATGAGTCATTTGTCAGGAGGCACTTGACTTAATGGCGTAAAGTCAAACTCTTACGTTTGACAAGGTGAGTTCTTACTTGTTGCGAAGTATGAACGAAGACAGACACCGGATCAAGAATCCGCTTGGACAATCGAGAGTGTTTTTGTTGCTCGGTCCCTAAAGGAAGCTGAAACAGCAGTTGAGACATCCTCTTCCTCTCCTAAATATCAAGTGAAATGTTATTATTGTCACAAACTTGGTCATGTGAAGGATTGTCGGAAACGACTCAATGCCCTGAAGAAGAAACAGAAGGGGCAGACACATGTGGCTATAGTTGAACACGAGTCAAAAGATGAGTATGCTCTCATGGCATCTTGCACGGGTAATGGCAGCCCTACTCGATGTTGGTTCTTTGATTTTGGAGCATCACGGCATTTCACATGTCAAAAAGACTGGTATGTCAATTTTCATTCTTGTTCTTCTGATTCAGTTACTTTAGGGGATGGAAGATCACATGTTGTAGAAGGTATTGGGGATGTTCGTATTATGCTAAATAATAATACCAAACTACTTGTCAAAAATGTTAGATATGTACCTAACATGAATAAAAAATTATCTATCACCAACTAACCGATAATCCCAATATCTTTGTAAACTTTTACGTAAACAATGTATTGTGTCGACATCCAAGCCTAAATAAGGTTGCTTCCTCAGGGATTGGGCATGGTGGCCTATATAGGATCTGGTTGATCCCGCCACGATCAACTTGCATGCCTTAGTTGTGGAAGGCAATACCAGTGTTTTATGGCACAAAAGATATGGCCATCTCAACCTTCATTATTTAGCCCATCTTCATAGAACCAACATGGTTGTTGGTTTGCCTCCTATTCGGGAGAAACAAGACGTGTGTTGGTTGTTTTATAGGAAAGCAAAAGCGAAGCCTTTTCCTCCGAAAGTGCTTGGTGTGCAAAGGAGCTCTTGGATCTTGTACATGCAAATCTATGTGAGCCATCGTGGAAGACTCCCACAGTCCTTGGTGCGCGTTATTTTCTCTTACTAGTGGACGATCATTCTTGGAAGATGTGGGTCTATTTTTTGAAGAAGTCTTATTGCTTTGCTTCTTTTGTCAAGTTCAAGGCCTTAGTGGAGAATCAACCGGTCGGCGGATCAAGACATTGAGATCCGATAATGGGGGTGAGTTTACCTCTAAACAGTTTGCAGATTTTTGCAGTAAAGAAGGGATTCAACACCGGTTGTTATAAGTATTGGGGAGAAGATGTTAACACAGTTGTTTATATTCTCAATCGGAGTCCTTGCAAAGCTTTGCAGAACATCACACCGGAAGAGGCTCGGTCCACCATCAAACCAGAGGTATTAGCATTTCGTGTTTTTGGTTCAACTACTTATACTTCGGTTCCTGCAAATAAGAGTAAGTTAGATTCCAAATGTTCCGATATTTTTTTGCTAGTTAATCTGTTATAGTGGTCAATCTAAAGCCTATAGATTGATTGATACTTCCACTAATAAGATCATTATTAGTCGGGATGTTGATGTAAAAGAAAGAGTCTTTCTTTGGTTGTAATCAGCAAGGGGACCAGCAAAGGGCAGCGATCAGCAAGGGATCATAACAAAGTTTGGTACTTTTTCCTTGCCCGATCATGAATCCGGTTCTTCTCATACTCCTCCACAGACTCCAAGACAGTCTGTACAATCTCCCATTGAGATTGTTGAGTCTCCAGGAAATCAACTTGCATTGGTTTCTCCTCCGGAACTTCCGTTGGTTTCTCTTCTAGAAGCACCACAACCAGCCACCACATCTTCAATTCAACGGAGGCCTAAGTGGTTTTACTCCACTATTCAGGATTTGAGGAAGGAATAATTGTCTCCTCTCTTAGATGGAAGGTTTCGATTTAACCGGTAAGCAAATTGATTATTCGACCACGCTCAATTTGCTCTTGCTTTTGATCTTCTTCATATTCATGAGCCACAAAATACTCTGAAACACAAGGCATACCAAAATGGGAAACTGTCATGCAACTAGAGTATGATATGAAGAAACATTTGCTCCTACTGCAAAGATGGTCACTTTTCGACTTCTTCTTTCTTTTGTAGCTCAGTTTGGTTTGAAAGTATATCAAATGGATGTCATAAGTGCTTTCCCGAATGGGATTTGGAGGAAGAACCGCATATGACACACGCCGAGGGTTTTCGGGCTCATGGTTGTGAGCATCTGGTATGCAGATTGATTAAGTCCCTATATGGACTTAAGCAAGCTCCTCAAGCTTGGTACATCAAAATAGATAAACATCTCGAGATTCAGGCTTCACACGGAATCATTCTGATCTGAATCTCTATGTCAAAAACAATTATGATGACATTGTGATTCTTATTGTGTATGTTGATGACCTTGCCATCACAGGAAATGGAGATGTTGGGAATCATAAGGTAAAATCATATTTATGTGTTGCTTTTGACATGATTGATTTAGGCCTCCTTCACTATTGTCTTGGTGTAGAATTCTAGCAACATGATCACTTAATTTTCATTTCTCAAGTTAAGTATGCCACGAATCTACTACAAAAATTTCAAATGTATGACTGTAATTTTTCTTCTAGACCTATGGAGGTCGGGTTGAAACTCTCAACTCATGATGATTCACCATACTGCCGGTGGATGAATCATTTTACAAATAGTTGGTGGTTAGTTTGATCTATATAACAACTACACGACCAGATCTATGTTTTGTTGTCAACTATCTCTCTTTGTTTTTATCTAAACCGAAATTCATTGATTGGGGAGCAGCAAAACGCAGTACTACAATATGTCAAAGGAACTCTTAACTTTGGCATTCTATATCAGAGAGTTGTAGATTTCAGATTGATTGGTTATACCGAATCTGATTGGGGAGGATCTGTAGATACTCAACGATCTACCACAGGATATATCTTCTCTTTTGGTTCAAGAGTTGTTTCTTGGCAAAGTAAGCTTCAGCCCACTATTGCCATCTCTTCTACTAAAGCATAATACAAGGTTGTTATTAGTGCCAATTGTGAAGCAATATGGCTTCGTTAGATTCTGACTGATTTTCAGTTTCCCCATGCTACTGCAACACCTCTTTCACTCTTTTGTGATAATCAAGGTGTTCTAAAAATGGTGAAGAATCATGTCTATCATACCCGCACTAAACATATTGAGATTCATCATCATTATATTCGCAATTGGTTGATTCTGGTGAAATCTCTCTGCATTTTTGTCCTTCTGCAGATCAGCCTACGATGTAATAATTAAACCTCTTGGTCCTTTGTTGTTTGTGAAGTTTAGAGATAAACTTGGTATTATTTTGAGCTTAGTCATTAAGGGGGGATGTTGAATATATATAATGAACCAGATGCAGTTCTAAACAATTAGGAGGTTGTAAACAGTTGTAACTAAAGATCAAATGTAACTACCTCTCTCATAATAAATACACCCTGCTTGAATCATTCAAAGCAGTGCAGTTTTGTGCAACTCTGTCTTCTTGCTATTTTCTTTGTGCTTCTAATACTAACAAACACAACAGTTGCATGATTTTAAGGTGGAAGATGATGCTCAGATTGAAGAAGCTAAAGAGAATGAAAGTGTTGATCCTATATCAAAATTCCAAGTTACAAAGGTACGATGAGCAGCCACAATTATGCTATTTCAGATGTGTTGTCTTCTCTCAAAACAGGAATCAATTCGTACGACAAGAGATATGAAGTACGTGAAGGTTTTTGTACAATTGAGTTATTTGAAGTTGAAACCATTCATTGGGTACATTGGTTACCATCTTTTGGGATACTTGCCCTCATTCACCATGTTAACAAACTGAAATTCAGTGGTGAAAATAAAAAAATCAGAATTCAAGGCAAGAGGGAAAGGGTGAAATCTGAAGCAGACTTTGAGGAACCACATTGTGGGATGCCCTTTCACATAACAACTGATTGGAAAGAAGTTATTACAGCTGTAGATATCAAAAATCAGTTTGCTAAAGGATTGAATTGGGTTGCACATGCAAGGAAAATTGTCACTAGCCATCTTGGGAGTAGAGAAAAAGATTACAGCAGCATACGGGACAGCAGAAGTAAACCTTGGGGATGCCACCTTTGGGGGAGAATTTGTGACATGATCATGAGACAGGATGAAGAGGTTGAAAAAGTGTTGTTCAACACTCATGTTTTTTCTAACGTGTTTGCTCCATGTGCAGAATCAAGAGCAAGGAAGAAGAAGGTGGCCAATATTTTGATTTGGCCAATATGCAGCAGGAGCATGAGCCTAGAGGGTCAAGTGATCTCCCATTTGACCGGTACCGGAGCGGTACCGGAGCGAGACTTTGGGAGTGCTACATCATGTCCTCTTTCTTAGTCATGGCACTTGGACACATGAGCTTGGAATTGCTTGAGGGCAAGCAATTTGGGGAAGGGAGGACTGAAATGTCTCTTTCTCCAAAATAACATGTCGAAGACCCTTAGCCAAATTTTGTTTCCCGACAGCTAAGGGATGTTAAAAAGGGAAATTATAGTCTTAATAAATTATTATAAAGTGCATAAAAAGAAACTTTATAAAAAACACTTATATTAATTTTTTAATGACTTAATAAAAAAAAAAAAGATAAAGTGAAATTAAAAAATAAAAATAAAAGAAGTCACTTTATGTTTTTATTTCCCCAGGGGAAAAATGCGACCCATGTTGGAGATGAGTTAAATGTGGGAAAAAGCATTTGATTGGTAGTTGTGGATGGCTACTAAGCCAAGTTTGCCTATAAAAGCATGTGTACTTGGCTTTGTAAATATCTATTTCATTTTATAAAATTATGATTTTTGTCTGAGCTTGAGAGCTTTGCAAAATAGTTTCTAAAGACGAAAACCCTTAGCGGTTATCTCTTGAGAACAAAAACCCTTTACTGAGATCTAGGAGAACGAGAACCCTTCTTCTATGTTGTGAGGATTCTCCATTCAGGGGTTTCCATTGAGGATCAAGATTCAAGGAGTTAGTTGTGTTTTCCAGTAGTTTTCCAGCAATTGTTGAAGACTTATTGCTGCCGGTTCGTGAGTTGTTTGAAGACCTACAAGGGTTGAATATTGCATGTTTGTTGGGAGTGTTGTTGAAGCTTCCATTTCCAGTTTTTGCATTGCTAGGGCATCAATTTCAAGCTAAATTCAAGGAGAGATCAGATCTGAAGTGTTTGATCAGTTTTGAGGTGTTTTTGGGCCTTTCCTAAGTGGGGCGAAATTGTATTTCCAGCTTTCACTTACAGATTAGGGTTTATCTACATTGTTCCAGAATTGCAGATCTGTTTTGGATGCCTTCCGCTACCATTGAAAAATTTTGATTTTGGGTTCATTGGAAAGCTTATTTTTCAAGCTTCAGTTTGAGCTATCATTTGCCCAAAAATTTGGAGTACTTGCAAGTTGTTGAATTTATAAGTTCTGCTGCGTTTTTGCCCTAATGAATTCCAGAATTAATATTTTTCGAATCTGATTGGAGATCCTATTATGATTATTCATTATCTACTTGCAAACAAATTTTCTTAATTTTTGGAGCTATTTTGAGGTGGAAAAGCTATTTTTGCTAAATCGCTGGCCTAGTGCAGCGAACTAGGGTTTTCTGGAAAATATTCAGTTTGTGGCCTGATTTCATTCTGAATTTCAGTTTGATAGTAATTGAGATTTTTAGCTTTATGGATTAATCAAATTTTGGCTCTAATGGGAATTGCGGGAAATCCATCTGGGGTACGAATATGTCCATTTGGGGACATTAAATCCCAATCTCATCAATTCACAATTAAATATATGCAATATATTTCTATAGAAAAAGCTAGTAAATTAGTGTCATTAGAAGTTCTCGTTTACAATTCAAACTACTATTCAATCGCATCCGCATCATCTTCTTTCTAAAATCAATTTCATCGAGCAACCTCGCACAATCTAGAGGAGGTTAGGATTGGAGGTATCATTTGGGATTTTGCATGCATCCAACTATGCCAAGACATAGGCTTTGTCTAGAGAATTAAGCTTCGCACGGTGCTTTCAAACCACTCGCTTGTATGTGGAAGGCGATTTAGTCGGGATTTACAAATAATAATTGTTGTGGTACAAAAATTTTACCCATCTTTGACAATAGTAAATCCAACAAGGATAACCCCTACATGCATTGGAATCTTATAAACATCATAGAAGACATTGTCTCGTCGAATGCTCTCATTTGCGGAAACGGACTTGGGTAGTGAGAAGAGGAGTAAACATAGTTGTTAACACCTTAATTAAGGACATTATAACCCGTATCCCCAAAGAATTTGGCCTTACCCCCTCAATGCTTTCATTAGAGCTATCTCTTCCTAATGACATTCATATTTATTTGTTGACAACTTGCACTTTTCCTAAGGCATCGATAGTCATGGGCCTAAAATTAAAAATTCCCCTATCATCTCTAGCCTTCTAAGCATTCATTATACAAAGTATTTATTCCTTTTATTGTTTCCCATATCATGGTTTATACCCAATCACGAGCCACACACAACCACTTATACTTTTTAATTACATTTCATATATATTATATTTATATCCTTACAGCCCCATATCTTTCCTTTCTCGATTTCACGCATTTCCATGATAGAATTTTCGATTTATCACTTATCCTTAGTCATCAACTATAGTTTGCTTTTATCATCGAATTTTATAGATAATGACAATTGCTAGCTTTAGCTCGAGCTAATGCAAGTCCATTTCCTTCCATTCACATATAGAATTCAGTCCCACACAAGGTACAATGTCGTCCAAATCCTCAAGCCATACCATGTTTTTGTCTCTTCCTATCCCATTCTTTCTCAAAGAACAAACAAACGATCAATTTTATCCTTACAAACCACACATTATCTCGCACATGACAAATATTCTATGATTTTGTCTTATTCTCTATCGGGTCATATTCACCCATATCTCTCTTTGTTGCATGAGTGCCGGATCAAGATTTTTATCGTGTGTGGAGCCCATATCAGCCCAACAATGTTTTTTCAACTCCTCGAGTTTACATATTTATTAAAATTCTTACCCAAAATACATTAATTACAAGATGTGATAATGGAATAGCTCCATAGAGATGTCAATAAAAGAAGCGCGTTGGAGTGAAGAAGCGACTCAAATCAATCATCCACGAGATCACTCGGGTCATTTTAAAACCATTCCTCAAATTTAGGTTAGTCTTGATTATAGGTTAAATTCGTAATGGAGGTGTTGTCATGCAAAATGTCTAGCATGCAAAATTGAAAATTTTGGCCATGACAACCAAGCCCCCACTTGAAAATTCCTCTCCCGGTCACTGTAAACCCTTCCTCTGGCCAACCTATCCTCAATTTCACCCTCATTTTGGCTCGAGGAATGTGCTAACAAGATTTTCAAGTGTGTTTAATGTGCAGGATGTATGCCTAAGGTGATTGAAGAATTCCTCACTAACTCACTCTATTAGAGGGGAGGGGAAGGAGAGAGGAGGGGAGGTGAGAGGTAGACTATGTGCCATCCGGGTAGCAGGGAAGAAAAAGATATCATGATGTGAGTCAATGATTCTCGTGCATCCAGGTGTGTTGTCGTGTCTTAAGATCCCAATTGCGTGGTTCCGTAACATCACAAGGCAACCCCTCTCTAGACTCGCTCTACTCTATGGGGTGGGGGTGGAGCCCCTATCTATACTCAATCTTTATGGGGACTCTCTTCTCAAGCCCCTATCTTATTTATATATGGGGCCCGCGGCACCCCGCTCTAGAACAATGGGCGGTCTACCCCCTTCTCTTTATAGGGGATATAAAGAACTAGGCCAGGGGAGGAGGGGTCCTGGCGACCTATCTATCTATGGGGCTTCAGAGTTGGTCGCCCTATCTAATCGAACTATGGGGGTTGGTAGTTGAGAGTAGAAGCTTTGTATCACGTCTATAAGAATAGAGTCGTCGATTGAAGGATGAAGTCGGAGTCTAAATCTTCAATTTCTAGTTAAGCCCAATGCCCATATACGAAGATAAGATAGAGTTCGGGGGGGGGCATGTAGTTATGTAAATAGGGCTCCAATCCTTAACCCCATCCCCCAGCCTTAACCCAACACCCATATAGAGAAGATAAGATAGAGTTCGAGGGGATGCTCAATCCCATCTATCGAGAGGGGGCCTAATGCCCCAATCCACCACCGCATGCCTAATCCCATATAGGTGTATAGGGCCCCATGCCCAATCCCATATAGATGTATAGGGCCCCATGCCCATTCGGATTGGGATGTTGCCATGAATAGATTGGTATTTGGTATTCAGATTGGGATGTTGCTATTCAATATGAATGATTGGGATGTTCTTTATGAACGGATTGGTATTTGGTCCGAGGTACCTATGTATTACATATCTAATGAAGATTGGTACTTCAATATGAATGATTGGGATGTTGATAGGTGGATTGGTACTTCATTGTGAATAATTGCGATGTTGGTAGGAGGATTGGTCGTGAATACATGACCATAGATGTAAGGCTCATTGTCATCTATCGAACTTCATGCTCACCAAGATTAGATAGTTCAGGGCTTTCTCTCACTATCGTGAGATAAGGGATATAGACTTGCCATTCTTGAATGGCTCACTCTATCTCTATCTCACTATCATGAGATAAGGGATATAGACTTGCCATCAAGGAAGTCATTGAGTTTCAAGGAGAAACAACTATCTTTAGAGGCCTAAAAGGGCCATTTTTGGCCATTTTCCAACTGGTGAATACCCTTTGAAAGCTAACATGTAATATCCCTTTCAAGGGCTGAAACTGAAAAAGAGAAAACCACACAAACCCAAGTGAAGTAAATTCTGATTTTTATAACAGCAATTGTAATATTCTTTAAAACCCTAGCAAAGTGAAGTTTATAGGACTCAAATGCACCATAAAACCATGCATGATAGCTTGAAATAACTTCTAAATAATTACTTCAACTACGGCAACCAATATCAATCCAATTTGCAACAAATAAATGGAGAAAACTAGTGATGATACACTAATGTAATTAAATTTGTGACAGCAGCAAGGCAGCCTCAGACAAGGGCTAAAAACGATAGATAATTCCTCCAAAAATAGTCAAATTATGGATTTCGCCTTATAAATTATGAAGAATTAGAATATCAAATAATATATGAATTGTGTGCCCTAGAAGGCACCAAACCACAAACAAACCCTAGTCGCTCCCCTAGGGAAGAGCTCCAAAATCATGCAAAGCTTTTGTAATTTTTCTCCCTAATGTCCTTGATCCAAATCAGGAAAGAATCTTGAGAGAGATCTTCAATCCACCTAAAATGGAGAGTTTTCGTTGTCCACCAAGCCACAAGGAAGGTTTCCATCCTCTTTGGATGACACGAAGAGGGTTTTCATCCTCAAGTGGAAAGGTATTGAGCAACTTGCTCAACAAACCAATTATAGATGTAACTGCGCCAAAGATGGTCTCCAAATGAGGTCATACAACCTCTTTTATACTCCTTGCTTGGCACCAAGGCCAAATGGAAGAGGACCGACCTCTTAAGCTTCACTTTATCTTTTAATTTGCCTTTTTAATTCCCCCAACACAGCCAACCTGCCTCCTAAAGGAAAACACTAAAAGAAAACATTAAAAATAATAAAAGAAAACTGAAATGAAGTGCAATTCCTTCCCTTGTTCAATTATTCTTCTTCGCCACGGAAAGAGACTGGCAAGAAGTCTTCATTTGGTATTAATTCGAAAAAGGGGACATTACGTGACGGGGAAGATTCAAGCCACCTAGGAGTTGTGTACGAAAGCAATGAAGTTATCTAAGGTAGTTTAGGGAAGATTTGCGGAAAAAATTGAAGTCAAGAACAACTTGAGCAAGATCGGGTAATTTTGGGCATGAGGAATGAAAGTTTCAATGGTAAAAACTCATTTTTCCAAATGATTATGGGAGCTCAGGAGGAGTTGGGAATCAAACAAGTAGTCATTGGAAAGGCCTTGGAATCCTCTATGTGATAGAAACATACATTTTTGCCTAAGTCTTCAATATTTTCTGTGATAGCCCGATTCGTTACCACCGCTCCTTCATGCCGAATGGGTAAATGGTGCCAAAATCAAATTAAGCACAATTGCCTCGATAATGGATGGAATGATCTCAATAAGTCATTCGGAGTCAAAATCATACAAGGTTTGAATCCAAAACACTCTTCCATGCTCCTAGGGCGGAAAAAGCACTCCCGATGTCCTCAAATGCACTCGGCGGGTGACATTATCGATTCAAAATAGCAGTCGCACTTTTTCACCCTTGATGTCCCCTTGGATTGTCCCCGAGGTGCAAAGGGGACAAGGGGACACCAAAGTGGGACCCCCATCATTTCAAGTGTTTCATCACTTAAAAACATGACTTGAGGTGTTAGGCGGAGTGTATGGAGGAGTTGAGTTGCAAGGCCCACTTTTCATGATAGATGGACCCCATGGCGCATTCTTGAGCACATGTTGTCCCCTTGGATTGTCCCCAAGGTGCAAGGGGGACAAGAGGGACACCAAAGTGCGACCCCCATCTTTAAAAACTTCTCACAACTTGCTCAACACATCCTTTGCACCTAGGAAAGCTCCAAACTTGCAAATCACTTAACTTCATGCCCCTCGCCTCATGAAAAAACCCCCCATGGTGCATTTTCAAGCTAGTGGTGTCCCCTTGGATTGCACCAAGTGCAAAGTGGACACAAAAGTACAACCCCATCCAACCATTCAGCCCTGGTCACATAGAAAACCCACTTTTAGCTCTCGGTGACCATTTTCAGCTCCCTAAATCTCACTCACATGAAACCACAAGGTGACACTTGTCCAAATCTTGTGCAAAGCGCACTTGTAGAAGTCCCTTGCCCCTTTGTCTCTCTCGCACGGTGCAACTCCATCTCTAACATCTACCAACCCTGGTTAAACTTTGTAGGGTTAGGCGATGAGTCAAGATTTTGCAAATGAAATGACTAACTCCTCATAACCACTTAATCATTTTCAAAGCATTCAAATTGTTGTATTTCCCTCCCAAAACCTCCATTTTCACCAAACATCGCCGAATTTTTACCAGGACATCCATACTTCCCAAACCGAGAATTGCTCATAACTCACTAACCGTGCACCTAATTTCCATCAAACTTTGTCAGGCACTCCTTCCAAAAACACCTTCAAGTTGGTTATAAGAGCATTGCCATTTATGCTCTGTAATTTGCAACATCCATTCGAAATTCGCAACCCAGAAGTTGCCTTTTCAAATCTACAGAGTTCCAAAGAAATGAAAAACCTCAAAAATGGAGCAAAAGGTCCTGAAGTAAAACCTGAAATTTTGAGACCAATTTTGTTGCAATCCGACATCTAGAAGACCTTTGTCTAAAAATAGTAAGTGTGCAAGGCTTCACATGTCCAAATATAGTAAGTTTCCAAAAACAACAAATTTTCAGCACCTATGATACTCCAAACAAGCAAAACCATTAGAAGGTGAAAATTGTGAAAACTTACTAAAAATAGTTGTACTATATAGGACATGCTAAAAATACAAAGCCTAGCAGTTGAGCTCAAGTCACTTGTGTCAACTCACATTCCACCTATTTCATTGCTTTTTGCCACGATTGCAAGGCTAGGAAACTATTTCATGGCTCAAACAAGGAAAAAAGCCGTCACAAACTCTCAAAAACTTAGTCTCGGGGTGAAGTCCAAGACTATGTGTTTCAGTTCATCCTAGCAGTCACAGAAAGGGGGTCATCATGTTCAAGTGATGCATACCATGAAAGGGAAGTGATATCAAACAGGGTCTATAAAGGTGAGCCCTAATTCCAAATCATCTCCTCAAAATCTAGCATGGCATTGTGTTTGATGAGTATGATGGTGAATGTGGAGTTTCTCCTTTCCTCATTTGTAAAGAAAAGACATTTTCAATAAGAAACGGGTGAACAAGAAGGTACTTGGGTCCCTTGAGGTTGATTCCATCCAAGAAGGATATATTCTTGTCACTAAGGTGAATTGTGAAGCTCCAGGAAGTCACGAGGAAGGAGCTGGTCTCCACATTCCAACTCCGACCTCGTGTTCAAATCTCTTTCCAAGAGGAGGGATATCATGTAAATCACATCATGATGAAGTACAAGTCAAAATGAACTAGTGTGTGTAAAAGATTGTCACTTGAACCACAGGTTGCCGAGGTACCCAAGACCATCATGTTTGCAGAATCAAGAAGTCATCACAGGTCCACTCAGTGCAATGTCTCGCAACAATGTTTCTAAACACTCATTCGATGCCTTGGAGTGTGTCCACATCTCACAAAAGAAGGAGATGTGACCACAATGTTTCAGTCCAACAAGAGGTCAAGCAAAGAGTTTCATTCAAGGAGTAATTCTTGTATCTGGAAAAGGACCTATTTCAATGAGGAGCAGATGAGCAGAAGTTGATTGCATTCAAAAAGGAGACATCTTTGTCACAGAGGTGAATTTCAAGGTCAAGAGGAGTAAGGTAGTGATCTCCATGTCCTAACTCCTACCTTGTGATCAAAGAAGATCATCATGTTCCCATCTCAGTGCAGATCTCATAACAGTGTTTTTGAACACTTATTCAATACCCTAAAAGGTGTCTGTCTCACAGAAGAAAGAGTTTGCAATCCCAAAGTATTCCAATTCAACATGTAATTGAGTGCGAGGAACTTCATTCATGATCCATCAGAAGTAAATTCTTCATCAACATGAGCTTTCATCTTTGGATTTCCACTTCTTCTCTCTCCTCCCTCTCTCTCTAACATTATATTCCTTCATTAAGAATGTACTTTTTCACTCTTTCATCTTATTCACTTAAGTGACTTAATGTTGCATTGTAAAATTCCCTTTTCAAAAATAAGAAAAGGACTTAATTTCATTCCCTAGGAATATGGAAGGTCACAAGTGATGAAGAAGGTGAAAGGTCATATGGATTGGAGATGAAAAGTCATATTGTAAATCTATAAATTGGAATGGCTTCTCCATTCCAAAGGGTTGACAATTGTTGATTGTTAGTTGTTGGGCTTTGTATCACTACTACTACAAGCAATAAAGCTACATTTCTTTTATTTCCTTGCCTATGTTCTTCTACCTCTCTCTCTACTTTCCAACTTTACAAGCACTGTAATCTTGTATAACCAAGGAAGAACTTTGTGTCTTTGATTAATGAATTCATAGAACTTTGTGTCTCCAATTTGTTAGTCTTATTGTTGATTGCATGGTTGAATTCTTCTAATTGAATGTGGACCTACTTTGGCTAATGTATGTGAATTATATAAGTCTACTCACAACATTAACCCCCTCTCCCTATTTCTCCTACTCCCCTTTACCTCTTTCCCAAGAAAATTCCTCCCTTGTACATTATACAAACACTTTACCATAGGTTTAGTGGAGTATTCTTGTGTGATCCCCAGCACTAATGGTCATCCCACAGTTTTAGTTAGTTTGCATTCAATAATGGGAGCCTCCCCATACCCAAGGAGGGGCTTAGCCCCATGACCATTGGTGGAAACCAATAATCTGCACTGCAACAAATTATTTCACCAATCGGAGGCAAGAAGGAAATGCCTAAGAATGATAAAAGCAAAGATAAAAGGAAGTAAAAGCATTCATTGATCCAAATTGGATCATCAAAGTATGTCATAATTCAATTGGTTGAGATAACCAGCTTTACTTTATAGTTTGTATGGCTATTAAAGTGTCTCGAGCAATGTTTCAACTTTTAACTTACTCATGATGCAAAAATTGGGAAAAAGGGAATGCAGAGGTTGGTTAGAGGAAGATCATGTTTAGGAAAGGCCAAAGAGTGATCTGAACACCATGTTGCCCACAATAGAGAAAAACAAGGTGTGTACAAATGAGCATCTACCAAATCTGCCACATTTTGTCTACATATTCATTGCCTCCATACTTTGCCACAAGTTGTGTATGTATTCATCACCTCCCAAACATACCATATTTTATGTTTTTATTCTTAACATGTTGAATATTTCCCATAAAAGACAAAAATTTCAAGCAACCATAATGGAAGCTGAAATGTTTCCTCTCCAATCTTTTCATGGGAATTGATGTTTAGAGTCCGTGTGGTTCAATGTCTCGTTTTCTTTATAAATACACCCCTTGGGATCACATATTAGGCAATCTACAATCATTATCAAGTTGCAAGATGATCAAGAGCTACATGTAAGTGAAGCATGTTATCCGAGTAAAGTTTTAGGAAGAAGGCAAACTTGTAGAGCATTATACAAGTGCTATGGAAGTCCCACAATGTTCTTAAAGGCTAAATTTGAGCAACTGGCTTGTAAATCTTGCATGATAATAGCTGAGTTGAAGAGACACAGCCCCACTTTTTCGGATTTTTCCCACATTGGGTTTCACCAAGGTAAATTTTTTTGCTGATTATCCCTTTCCATGTTTGTTTCAATATTTTTACTTGTTTCATTTCATTCTATGCAAATACTTCGCAAACTTCAACATTTAAGCAAGCATTACTTTTTATATGTTCAGTTGATTGCGAGCAGGGTTATTGTTTTACAACAGCAAGTAGAAGTAATATTTAGTCACATACAACTTCTTTGTCACACAATTGATTTTATGGATCGGAAGTCACATATTGATAGTAGCATAAAAGGGTTGTCAAACCTGATTTATAGAATTGTGCCCATGTATCTGAGAATGTACCCTTTGCACATTGAATGAAATATGTACATTGCAGCCCAGTTGTAACAAATATCAAATTTTCCACCTTATGTTTGTTTGTTTCAATGGCATATTGCATTGGAGCAAAACATAAGTAAATTTAAATTTGTGTTGAAGAATTGCACGTTGTCAATCACAAATTTAATGGTAGGGCATGTTTTTGTTTTGACTTGTGTAAAGCTGTTGCTAACACATTTCAGCTGTGTGCATGTATTTCCTCACATCTTTGATAAGTTACAAGGAACTACAAGTAGCTTTGTTGCATAGTTCCAACCATAGGAATAGCTTTAAAGAAAGAAAGACTCCAAGAACGCAATGTCCCTTTCTAGGGATGAAACTGAAAAACAAGGAAATAGCACAAACCCCAATCTGAATTAAATCTGATTTTTGGACCAACAAACTGAAAATTAAATCAATACGGTACAACAGTCTGATTTTAGGAACAGCAGCTTGTAAACAACAAGATTTCACCCAAATAACACCCTTAAACTCATCCACAATATTTATAAACCTTTTAGGGATACTTTAGAACAATTTCCACCATGAAAATCAAGCAAATACTCAGCTGGAAAATTATTTATTAACAGCAGAAGTACAGCTAAGAGAAATAATCAAAATGGAGGTTTCCAAACCCCAACAATGACCAAATATGAATGATTTCAGCCTTATAAATTATGTCAAGTTTGAATATCAAATAATAAATGAGGTTGTGCCCTAGAAGGCACTTAAAATGACTCCAACCCTAGTTTCTCCCTAGGAGAGGGACTCCAAATCATGCAAAAGCTCCTTGTTGGTCTTCTTCCGATGCCCTAGATATAAACCAGCAAGAGGATCTTCAATATTCTCCTTCACACCACCCAATTTGGAGAGTTTTCGTTCTCCAAATGCCACAAGGAAGGTTGTCGTCCTCCTTGGATGCCACACTATGGATTTTCACCCTTAGTGGAGTTGGAAATAGAGCAATCAGACCTAGAATCCAAATAGATAAAGTATATATGCAAAAAGTGATATCCAAATACGCCCTACGACTCCTCTTATACCCTTTGGTTGGCGCCAAGAGCCATAATGTGTGAACCGACCTCTTAAGCTTGTTTTATCTTCTAATTCCATTTTTGTTGGCTAGATTTTCTGCATAGCATAAAACCTAGGCGATCATGAGATAAATCTCCCTCATTTAACCGGTGAGGCTCCCGTGTCAGATTTGTCAATAAAAATATGTTATTATCTATCGTGGGTTTTACTTTAACCACTTAGTTCATGAACCATAACTAAGAAGTTCTGCAGCAAGCAATTGTTCAAGAAAAAAGTATTTTATAGAAGAAGAAAGTAAAGGAAATACGAGAGAAGAAATGGGGAAGATGTGCATCTCAATTAGTAGATAACTGAGCTAATTGCATGCACATAGAAGAAACTTAATAGAAATGAACACACAAAATTATAAAACAAAAGCGATTCTAGATCCAGATCTAAAATAACACAAAGTCTATTAAGAGATCTAAGATTAAAAGCAAGAAACACAATACACCGTGACACAAAGTTCTCCGGAAACCTGCTCCTTTGTATTCCTTTGCTCCAAGTTGCTCTCAGGGGTTCAGACAAAGTCTAGAACACAAGATTGCTTCTCACAAATTTTGATCATTAACCCAAAGGTTCTTCCTCTACTTATAGAATGTAGAGGGGCAATTACAAGTTGGAAGTTTTAGTTGAACTGACACATGTGGAAGTCGGAGGAAAGAAACAACTGACAATCTCCATCCTGGAATTCCTCTTTGCATGACATGTATGATTTGCAACTGAAAATAGAACCTTCTATTTTGCACGCCTGTCACCTATCTCCAAGTAGTTGACTTCTTCAAGTAATGGCTTTTAAACCAATCACTTTAAGTTGTATAATTTAATTGATCGCTCAATTACTTTGTCGGAGGAAAGAAGAAGGAAGAGGAAAGTTGCAGTCTTGTCCTTTTTCATGTCTGCATGCAGCTGATTCAAACTGGATCTGGAAGCGCTAGATACGGATTTGGCTAGGTCTGGAAGTGGCTGGATTTGGAAGCGGTGAAGCAAAGCCTAGATCGGAAGCGGCGGGAATTGGAAACAAGTGGAATTGGAAACAAGTGGATCGGAAGCGGGTGGAATTTTGCCTTCACCTTGTCTTCTCTTTTATCCTGAAGCTTTTGCAGTTCTTCTCCATACATGCATCGTCTGCAATGTTTGCCGTAGATAACTCATCATCCTTATTTTTAATTGCATATGAGCAATTAAAAATTCTAGAAAGCACTCCAGATGAATGAAAATTCAATGAAGGCTTCAACTGGAAGATGGGAGCATTTGCACAAGATCTTGGAAGGAATTTTCCACGCATTGACTTCTTCACGGGCTGCATTCGAAACAAGAGGATGAAGCCTTTGTGCCGGAAGCTTTTGCAACTATGAGATCTGGATCTGGATTTGCATCTGCATCTGGATATGGATCTGCACCTACATAACAAACTTTGGCAATTGGGCTATGGATGGAAAAGTTGCAATTCGAATAATTCCACTTGCTTTTAATCGCACACATGAGTGAAGTTTCTCTTGCACGTATGAGTGAAGTCTTTCATGCTTTGGATCGGTCTATCAATTCAGTAGGAGGTTCCGAGCCTAGATCTGTGTCTCCTATGTCTACAAGTTTGGAAGTGATGCATGACTCTGTTGTGCTTTCTTTTTCATCTCTCTTTGCCATGGCTTTGTCTATCTTTGTCTGAATAATTCTTTTTCTTCTTACTTGGTCGGATTTCTTCAAAACTAGTGTAGATCTGGATAATCCTTCAGATTCGGAGGAAATATTCAATGTATTGGACATTGATATAAGTTCCTTTTCTTTTGAAAAACACCTGTAATGAATTCCTTAGCACCTGTAACACTTATGCAAACAATTATGCGCAGACAAAGATCAACCTCCTTCAAAGCATGCCCAAATTTGTAAACTTTTAGCCTTGTTGCCACCTTGCCTAAGCAAAATCCTTCTTCAAATGCCTTGCACGAGAAAAATCTTTCTTCAAATGGGGGCGCACTTTTCCTCTTGGCTGCAATTCTTTACCTGTGAATTAAATAATTCACCCATATGGCTGCCCATGCTTATATAACCCTCACAATTCTATAATTAATAATTGCCCTAACAATTAAAGGCAATTAATTAATTAAAAATCAAGCTCTTCTCTTTTAAATATAGCATGTTTAAGGACAACCATCCAATCAATTAAATTAATTCAATTTAATCATCCACACTTCACTTCACTTAAGCTTCACAAAGGTGCTTTGACCATAGCCCCTTTGAAAATAGGAATTAAAATAATCATTTAATACTTTAAAAGTATTAATTCTTTCTCAAAAGCGGCTACATTAAATTTATTTAATTTTGGAATTCTATTTTTAAATTCCTTATGTCCACTTCCCTTTGTTGACTTTTTCACAAGCCTAGGTGCCAAAATTGGGTGAATAAATATTAACAAATATTTATTTAATGCATTATTATTCACCCAAGGTGGGTCGCACTTTTTTGCATAATAGAATTCTATTTTTAAGAATTTTTCACAATGGGATTTTTTACCCTGCAAGGCAGGTAATAAATTCCGCCTACTCGTCGCCTCTAATTTTCCCCTTTGCAGCCTTAGGTGAATTTTATATCACGGGAAAAAGTACCTGCAAGTGTGCAATAAATCTCACGCCCGCCGCTTTTATTTTTCCCATTGCAGCTTAAATCCTTTGTTTTCCAAAAATGCACCCAACCCCGCAAGGGCATTTCGTACGACTTCGCTTTTTCCTAGTGAACCAGACCTCCGATGTTGACTTCCTCTCCGGGCATAATGTGCGTATATGTTTTCTAGCTGCTCCAGGCCAAAATCGGGCTTACTCGGCAAAGAAATTGTTCTAGAGAAATTTCATAGAAAACGAAACGGGAAAACACAAAAACATGAAAAATTGTCAAAAGTCACAAATAAAGCCCAAAACTTATTCCAAGTTAAAACCCTTCTGGTACATAGGAATAATGACATGTTCGATCATAACAGAGTTAAAACAGAGCGCAAATAGCCTCATACGGGGCTCAAAATAATTAAATACAAATTTCTCCAGAAACAAATCCAGACGACAGAATATAACAATTTTGGGCATCTGGGTATTTGGCAAAAAAGGCTAATATGGCTCTTTGGGAATATCTTGACACAATATAAGAACTTTTAGGCAATAAAAACACAAAACGACCCATTATTTTAAAAGTACGAAATTTTTTTGGATAGGGTAGTCACATATTTCAGGATGAAATCTGGGTGACACCAATTTTGGAAACTTCCCAACCTTGTCAACCTCATAATGAACTTTACTTTATCTCTTAATTTCATGTTAAGAGCATTATAATCCCAAATGAGTTACCTTATGAGTAAAACACCAAAGAAAACATTAATAACAATAAAAGAAAATAAAAACGAAACCCAAGGACTTCCCTCAGTGCAATTTCTTCTTCGCCACGAGAAGAGATGGCAAGAAGTCTTCAATTGGTGCTAGTTTGAAAAAAGGGGACATTACAAAGAACTACAAAAATACAATCAAATTCAAGCTAAAGACCAAGAGTTTAGGTAGATGGCATTGCATTTAGAAAAAGAGAAACAAAAGTTGCAAGATCCTTCAATGGCATGGAGTTACAACAAGAGTAGTTTGTAGAGAAGAAAACGTCGAATATCCAAGAAGATTCTAAGTGGAAAGAGAAGTCTACACAAGTTGCTCAAACCATGACAGAGGTAAGCATGTTATGCGTTTGCCCACGACATGGCTGCCCCGCCTACCCCGCCTGATGTCACCAAAACTAGGTAGTTGGTTTATATATGTAATGTCCCCTTTTCGAATTAATTCATTTGAAGACTTCTTGCCCATTCCACTTCCTATGGGCAAGAAGTGGGTGAACAAGGGAGGTCTTGTGTTGATGTTTTTGCCTATCTTTTATTAACATTTTCATTTTTCCTTCAGTATTTTCCTTATGAAGTAGGTCGGTTGGGTTGGAGGACTTAAAAGGCAAATTAAAAGATAAAGCAAACTTCTTATTGAGGTCGGTCATGGGGAATTCCCTCCATGGGGTTTTGGCGCCACCTTATGGATATAAAAGGGGTCGCTTAGGCTCATTTTGGGCATGTTTTTCCTATTATAATTTTATCTACTTGGTTTTGGGGCTGATTGCTCTATTCCATTCCACTAGAGGGCGAAAATCCTTTGGTGTGGCAAGCAAGGAAGACGAAACCCTTCCTTGTTCAAGGTTGGAGAACAAAAACTCTCCAATTTGGTGGTTCCAAGGGCTTCAAAGAAGACTATCTTGTTGGTTGGCAGCTAGGGCATTGAAGAAGAAGAGATATCACGGCCTTCTACATCAATTTGGCACCCTCTCCTAGGGTGGCGACTTGGGTGGAGAAGGATTTAAGTGCCTTCTAGGGCACATCTTGGTGTTTTGAGTTGATATTCAGATTTCTCCTAATTTATAAGGTTGATCTATCACTTCATTGGTATTTATTGGGGTTTGGAAACCTCATTTTCAGCTATTTTTGTGAGTTGTACTTTTATTGGTTATTTAATTAATTCCAGCTGTGTGTTAGCACTTGTTTCTCCTTAATTTATGAAGTATATTGGCTGGAATAATTTCTACATGATTGGTTAAAATATTTGGAATCATTCTCTATCATTTTTAGCTTGATATTGCATGAGAATTGCTGCCCCTAAGTGTTGTTACAGTTCGCTGCCCTAGAGGGTTTGTTTACTAATTTCTAGCTGGTTTTTGATGCCCTAAAGGTGTGATTTCAGTTTGCTGCTAGGGTTTGATCACTGTTGTTTAAAAATCAGAATTCTTGCATTTGGGTTTGAAGCCAAACCCTTATTTTCAGATTTAGTCCTAGAAAGGGACGTTATAATATATGTTGATTTCACCATGCATCTCACTTCCCATAGAAAATTTATCAACTTCAATCAAGCTTCTATAGAATTAATTATTCAGATTGAGCACTAGTTTCGACCTCAAGTCTTGCTCGAATCTTGGTATTCGCATAAAAACAATCCCTACCATTACTTGTTTGCTGCTGATATTTTGGGACAATCCCACTTGAATATTTCCTACAACCATTTTTCAAATATTCATCTGCCAAACAAAGCCAACTTCTAACAACATGAAATTGTGTGTTCTAAAGACGACAATATTCGAACACCAAGCAATGGTCATGCAAGTGCTTTTGATAGTTTTTCTTCGTTGTGAAAATAGAAATGGTGAAATACATGGCTCCCAATCTACCACACAATGAGAATTCAGATCGATGGCCTCTGTAAGCCAATCCAAGTACATTTTACCTTTAAAAATGGCCTCCGGATCTACTCCGTGAGCAGAGAGACTACCAAGCCAAAGAATCTTATCTTTGGCAAGAGAAAGTGAGCTTGTTCAGTAACATTGTATATAAAAATGTTATGGTTTGAACCCGTAATCTATCCGCCACAACCTTGTTGACTCCACCATCTTGCCTTGTTGGTAGGAGTTTGTAATGTCCCCATTTTTGAAGACCGTTAGCCTATCATTCCCCGTGGGCTTTAGGGATGTTGCAAGGGGAAAATTATATTAAATAATTTTATAATATTGCCTGGAGAGTGATTTTAATCATTTGACATTATAAAGCAATATTTATTTAATTATTTAATATTTATGGAGCAAGTAATTATTTAATTAAATTCCCAAAATGCAAATTAAAAAGGGAATTAATTAAATAATATTTAGGTGGCTTTTAAATATTAAAATCACCCTTTTAAAAGGGGATGCCACACCTAGGGAAAATAAATTGCTTTTATTTAATAATTTCCCTCTCCTAGGATCTCAGATTTTGTGCCTCCGCTTATAAAAGGAGTGCTAGGATCATTGTTAGACTTATGTTATGATGATATTTATTTTATGCTCCATGCTTGGAGTTGGGATGCATGCCCATTAAATCTCTCTCTCTCTCTCTCTCTCTCTCTCTCTCTCTCTCTCTCTCTCTCTCTTGCGTGGGAAGTTAGTAATTTGGTTTGATCAATTGAAGTATTCTCTCTTGTTCTCTTCATTGTGATCTCTTGTGTTGGTATTGGCGCATTTATTTGGATGATAAATCTATATTTTTGTGAAGGGTTTGAAGTACTTTTATGACTATTATTGCTGCTGCAATTTATTTAGCCATAACAACTGGTATTGGGGTTTGATCTTTCATATTTTGAAGTTATTTATGCTAGATCTATTTGCTGCTGTGTCTAATCAATTATTTCAGATCAAGGGTTGATTGTTTAAGGGTTTTTGGAAGGGTTTTATGAGCTGGAAATTATTTAATTAATTTTCCCTAACCCTAGTGACTGGTTTTCAGATTTCAGAGGCAGATTTGAGTGGGTTTCAGTGGGATAAAAATTCAGTTTGTTAGTTCATTGGAAAGATCTTTATTTCTACTTTATTTTGCAATTTATTTCATGCAAAAACTCTAAGTATTGAAGGAGTTATGAATTTTAGAAGATTTCAGCTGTCTGCAAGCTTTCTGGGTCTTATAAATTAATATTTATTTCAGATCTGCAGTTTTGGGGTCAGATTAATATTGGTTTTGGTTGTAGAAATTAGGAGAGATAAGGAGAAAGCAATTTCATAATTTTTGGAGGAGATTTGGTGCCCTAAAAGTGCTGGGCGACCTACTTTTTAGGTCAAAATTAGGGTTTCAGGTTGGCTGTGCAAAATCTGATTTTTGCATATTGTTCCACATATTTTTATGGTCCATTATCCAAAATTTCAGCTCATTTGGACTTGCCTAGCCAACGATATGAATTTTTAAGTTTGCAGCAATTAGGGTATGAAAATTAATGATTTTCAGTTGTGTGTGATCAGATTTGTATTAATTCCTAACTTATTCTAGAAGGGGATATTACGAGTTTTGTGCATGTGAATACAAATATAAGCTTTTCAGCAAACAAAGTGAGAGGACAAAGTTCCTCTATTATAATGGGACGCTCCCTTTATTGAAAACCACACACAAACACACAAAGTATTTACAATATTTACACTTATCTTGTGGGGGCGTTTGAAGTGAGTTGTGAAAGAAAAGAAAAATGAGGAAGGATGAGAAGAATGCACTTGCGAATAAACAAATGCATATTTTATCCCAATGTGCATGAATTCGAAGTGTTAAAGGAATGTTAATCAAAGCTGAAATTTTGCAACATAAAAGGAAGTTCAAGAAAGTCGTATATTCAACATAATAGAGAATACCATCACCAAAGAAACATTAACACAAAGTCTGGAATATTTCCTTGTATTTCTTGGTGGAGAATAAATACAAAGATTCAAACAATTATCCTTCTCTTAGCAAAATTTGGAGCATCGTCATAAAGCCCCTCTTACATAGATGTGACTCGTGTTTATAGTAAGAAGAAGTATCTGCCCGCTTTGTGACCTTGTAATGTCCCTTTTTTGGACAAATTAGAACAATCTAGATTTTACAGCAAACCCTTATACTAAAAATATTAAATTCTAATTTTTATATTAAAACCCTTGTAGATGAAATTACAAAATTCTGGAATTTTCTCATTTTTACAACAAATTCTGATTTTTGCAACAAACCCTTAAATCTGAAAATATAAAACTCTGATTTTTCTAATAAACAGCTGAAAATAGAGATTTTATTGGAATAATGACAGAATTCAGTTACAACAAAATGCAAAAATTATTTATGACACAACTGAACATGAAAATGGAGAATTTAACCCGGAAAACAACTCCCAATGGTGACGTCAACCCTAGACATATGACACCAGCCCTAGAAATGCTTCCAGAAGTGTGACGCTGGCCCTTATATTGATGCCATAGCATAGATTTTAAACTTCCACGCAGCCCTGACAATTTGATGAAGTGGAATTCTAATATAGACCATCTGAAGCGCATATGTAGTCCCTGGATGGAACCACCACACAAAACCTGAGGGTTTTCGTCCCCAAGTCTTTTCCACCAAAGGGTTTTCATCCTTTGATGCTCCATAGGAGGGTTTTCGTCCTTTGAGGCTGAAAGTTGAAGCGGAATGCTCAAACTCACAATATAAAAATAATTGGTTGAAAAGTGATGCCCAAGTGACCCCAATCGCCCCACTTTTATAATTTTACTTTCACACTTTTCAAGTAAAAGCACTCATAAAGCAACTTCCCCTCCTTTAATTTAATTTTGAGTTGCTTTTAATAATGTTCACCTTTTTAATAATAAAACATAAGTTGCCTTTTTATAACATAAAGTTACTTTTGGCCAACTTAGCTTTAAATTATTAATTTATTTCCTTGCATCACCCCTTTAGCCTTCGGGAAATGGAGAATAGGCTAAGGGTCTTCTAACTTATTCAATTTGAAAAAGGGGACATGACAATCTGCCCTTCCCAAAATTGCTTGCCCTCAACAATTGCAAGCTCAACTGCTTGAGCTCTCCCCAAATGGCCATCTTTGTAATACCTGGATCCCAATTCATCCTTGGGAATTTGCAATCCCATGTTTCAATAAACTTTGCTTCATCAGGTTGTTTGACTGAGAACTAGCATGAAATTGTTCCTCTTGCACTTCTAAAACATTCAGTTTTTGCTGCATGTTACCCATAATGGCCCCTTTTGATACTGCACTCTCATTACCTACATCAGGTGCTTTTTGTTTGCAATTTCTGGTTGCCTTAGAGAATCTGAAACTGAACTGTAAATCAGCACTCATGAAGTTAGAATGACTGCCAAATTCATCTAATTGCACTTGGAATTTACCTCTAGTATTGGGTCTTAGCAGTTTTGTAGAGCTTGAGGTCTTTATTTTTCTGTTATGGGCACAAATGCCTGCTGCAAATTTACTTACAGCCATATCAGCTATCCCTTCTTCTAGGCTTGAATTCCATTTTCCTTGAGAATTTGACAATACCTGTATAATTTTCTCATAAGCAATCACACTCATAGGAACTCCTTTCTTTTGCATTTCTTGGAAAATCTCCAAAGAATTCATGGGCTGCCCAGCCTTAGCATAAACTTCCATGAGATATACAAAAGGATGAGAAGTTAGTTTATCTCCAGTGTCAAAGAGCTTTTCCCAATTTTCACATTCATTGACACCTTTCTCATATGCATTGCCACATTGTTTCTGATCATGTTTCAACTCAATTTTTGGAATACTGAACATTCCTTTCATAATCTGATATGTTTCTTGGATCGGAACATTCCTTTCATAATCTGAACTGACATCATTTGAAGCCTCAGTAAAATGTCTCTCATCCATGGATTTTAGTTTCTCACATAAACCCATGATGTAGGAATCATTGCATACCTTGTGTCCACTCCAAGTGCTGAATTCTGAATTCTGAATTCTGAATGTTGAATGTTGAATTCTAAATTCTGAATCATGATGCAAGGAATGGTGAAGCCATTTTGTAGTATCCCAACCTTTGTGAATTCTCCTTCACACAACCAAGGGTGGCCAACCTATATGTAGCTTGGGTTGTAATCAAAGTGTTCACCTTCCTTTGCTGCATTAGAAATTGTTGAGATATCCTCAACACCTTCATCCAAACAATGGGCTGCCCACGTTCTATGAAAAGCTCTCTCCAAGGTAAGGTTAAGTTGTTGAATCCTCTTGGTACATGGGATGGTGAAGCCATCAGCTATAGTCACATTAAAGCCTTTATCTTTTTGTACCTCAAAAAGTCACCCGGATCCCATATGCAAAAACAATTTTGAGCTTGAATCAAAGAATCTATATGCCCTATGCTTTTCCAATATAAATTCAGATCTGCATATGGATTCTTCTTCCAAGTGTGTACAATGTTGTAATGAAAGATCTCACAAGGAGCTATGATGTTCCCATCAATGTGATTATCATCTTCTGGAAATTCTCCTCTGTGTATCTTGGAAAGGTGAACATGCTTGGAACTTGATTCCAAACGTGTGATGTGCTGATCTTCTATGTCCTTCCGGATCCTGGGAGCAAATGTCTAAACACCACAATACACTTATTCTGAAAAATCTGAATATCAACATGATGTTTACCTTGCTCATGTCTAGAAATATCTCCGGGATCCCATATTAGGATGCGTAGGCAACTTTGTGGCTTATCTTCTTGACCTTTGACCACAAATGTCGGATCATGATGATGCAAACACAACCAGTTACACAAATACAGCTCATTATATATGGAGAATATCATGTCAGTGTTGAATGGTATATTAGCAATTGAATCAAAACTAGTATAAGAAGAGAAAAATTTTGCTGCCCTATCTAGCATACCATGGACCTTGTATAGAAGACAGCCATTTGCCAACTTATCACCAATCACCATGTCAAATATTATGACACATGCATTTGCAAATATGACTATTGTTCGGGCAATTGCACTCTCTATCCAAACATCAAATCCGAATCCAACCAAGATGGTATATGTATGAATCTGCTTACCTTGTAATTGAGTTGCTCCATTGTCACTTACCTTGAGAGCACTATCGGATGTGAGGTGACATGCCTTTGAACCTTGCATTTGACTTATGAGTCTCAGGGTCTCTTCATTATAATTATTCTGAGCATAACTTGTAATCCACGATACTTCCTCTTTACAAGTAGATAACTTGAATGCTTCCTTTGGTTCCTCCAAAAGGCACACGCATGTATTTGTGGACCAATTAGAAATCTGATTTCTAGTTAGTCTTACTAGCACAATTTTATCTAGTCCTTTGGAATAAGGATGGAGTAGAGGATCAATCAACCAAACTTGCAAAACAACAATTGATTGTTCGGGCATACCTTTCTGTGGTTCCCATACATGAACCATAACTTGTTGATACTAAATGTTTTGTTGTTGCAGCTGTTGATCTGTGGCTTGTAGCTGAGATCTAATCTAGTTGCATTTTATGGCTTATCCATCCATCCATTGGAATCACCCTCCCCATTTTCATGCACAATAGCAATACTATTCAACTCCTCCATACCATACCTCCACCCAAAATTTCCTTGAATATCAGGGATAGGAGTATAACTATGATGGATCTGCATATATGTCAGGTCAAACTAATGCATATGGATGTCCTACTGACTATGGTTATTTTCAAGAGCAGGAGTATGCATATGAGGAAGGTAGCTTCATCCCTAATCCTGAGATGCAAAAAAAGATGTAAGCCATGGAGCAGAACATGAGGAGGGTGCAATAGCTAATTGCAAAATGGGAGACCAAATAGTGTGGTCCTAAGGAGCCTTCTACATGGGGTGACACTTTACCATGCTTATACAGTCCTCCCACTCAAACATTTGAACCCCTACAACCTTCTCAGCCCAGAATGCATGCCTTCCCCCATTTTTTGAACTCTCCAGCAACATCAGCCCGGAACTCATTTCTTCCCTCATTTTTTGGATTCATACAGCTCTCCACCCTTTCAACATCAAGCCCATCCTAGAGACTCCCCTATTCCCCTCCATTTACAGCAATATTACATCCCTGCACCATTCCTTGCATCAAACTAAGAGAAGGCTGAATTGAGGCATAATTCCTGGTTTCACTTGAGCTTTAAGGGCAAGAGAATGAAGAAAAGCATCAACTACATTTGGAGAAGCAACCTGGCAAGTTTGATATCAAACAATCTCTTCCTCAAGAGCTAAGTGGCACCCAACCTCTTGTAAGTGCACCATGGTCTACTGAGGTAAGCTCCATCAATGGAAATCAAGAGATAGTTGTTTCAGATTGGAATGAATCTGAAAATGATGGTGAAGTCATAAGTCAGCCCATTCAAGAGATCCCTGCTGTCAAAATCGATCAACCCAAGGTTGAGGATGAGAGGAATGAACTCAAAGATGAGGAAAAGGAAGTCTTTGACACCGAGGATGATAGTTGTTTCAGACTAGAATGAAATCAAGAGAGAGAAGCGCACTGCCATCCTTGGGGACTGCATTTCTTAGAAATCAAAGGTACCATCAGAGCTGAAAATGGAGAAGAGGTGTTTTTTGAGCTTAAAACTTTGGAGGAGGAAGAGGAATTGATTGGGCTTAAAAGCCCTCCATCTGAACCTGTGTTTCTTCCCAACCAGGAGAAACTTCTTGTCAACAATGCTTCAATTGAACCCAAAGTAGAAGAAAAGGTGTCATTGGACACCAATGATGTTCAGATGAAGCCACAAGTGGATGAAGAGGACATTGAGCCTACATACTTGAAGACTTTGAGAGCTTCATGCTTTCCAAGGTTGAGAATGAGAGGAATGAACTCAAAGATGAGGAGAAGGAAGTCTTTGACACCAAGGATGATCAGTTAAAGACAAAAGAGAAAGAGAAGCTTGTTGCCATCCTTGGCAAGTGCATTTCTTATAAATCAAAGGTACCATCAAATCTGAAAGGTGAGAGGGAAGAGGTGGTTTCTGAGCTTAAAGCTTTGGAGGAAGAGGAAGTGATTGAGCTCAAAAGCCTTCCATCTGCACCTGTGTTTCTTCCCAACCAAGAGATTCTTGTTGTCAACGATGCTTCAATTGAGCCCAAGGCAGAAGAAAAGGTGTCATTGGACGCCAATGATGTTCAGATGAGGCCACAAGTTGGATGAAGAGGGCATTGAGCCTACAAATTTTGCATGTGAGGGCAGGAAGAAGGATGAACTTGCCACCATACTTGAAGACTTCGAGAACTTCATGCTTTCCATTGGGGATGAATATGATGATGAGAACTTCATGCTTTCTATTGGGGATGAATATGATGATGAGAACTTCACGCTTTACAAGGTTGAAGATGAGACGAATGAACTCAAAGATGAGAAGAAGGAAGTCTTTGACACCAAGAATGATCAATTAGAGATAAAAGAAAAAGAGAAGCTTGCTGCTGTCCTTGGGGACAGCATTTCTTATAAATCAAAGGTACCATCAAAGCTGAAAGGTGAGAGGGAAGAGGTGTTTTCTAAGCTTAAAGTTTTGGAGGAGGAAGAGGAATTGATTGAACTCAAAAGCCTTCTTGTGTTTCTTCCTAACCAGGAGATTCTTGTTGTCAACGATGCTTCAATTGAGCACAAGGCAAAGAAAAGGTCTCATTGGACGCCAATGATGTTCAGATGAAACCACAAGTGAATGAAAAGGACATTGAGCCTACAAATTTTGCATGTGGGGGCAGGAAGAAAGATGAACTTGCCACCATATTTGAAGACTTGAGAACTTCATGCTTTCCATTGGGGACGAATATGATGATCAGACTTGGCCTCCACTTGCAGAGCCCACATGGGAAGATATCATTCACCTTTCTGAGCCCAAAGCCTTGGTGAAATGGGAAGGAGATGTGCCTTTGAGCCCTGTCCATGGAGCTAAACACAAGGATGATAAATTACTAAGAGAAGGCAGTCCATTGCCTTTGAAAATTGGGAGTCCTATCAAACAACTATCCATTACAAAGCGTCAGTCAAAGTTGCCACCTGTCATATTCACTTCATAGCATGAGGAAGAACTCAAAAGTACCAAAAATCGGTTGATACACCTTCACAAGCAAAGCAATGATCAAAAGGAGGTGTACATTGTCATGGGAGCTGAGATTTCGAGGAAAGGAGTTGCAGACCCTGTTTTCACTCCTTTCATTTGCCATTGGTGCTTCAAAGCTCATTGTATGGCCCAAATTCATCAAAAGGGAAGTTGCTTCTCACAACCAATGTCTGGATTTGTATAGTTCTATTTTGTGCATTATTAAAGTAGGGTAGCTATAGGTCTGTTTGTTGCAAACGAGTGCTTTGCACACCGTGTACATTTCCCTTTAAGTGTGTATGATTTGCCTCTTTAAATAAGTTTTGTGGAGCCACACTCTTTTGGAGAGTTGTTTAGAGCAAAGGTTGCTACTTGTAGATTTACAAAAACAGAGACCTAAAGTTGAGGTTTAAGGGGTTTGCAGACGCTTCTTTGTGTGAGATTTCAGGTGTTATGCAAACTTCATGCCCAATGGATTGCCAATGATCCAAGAGGATACCCACACTGAACTGGTCAGCTGGTATGCAATCTGTCTAAAACTGCTCGCACAGCAAAGAGCTTTCCAACGCATTTTGAATGGGGTCAAACCGACTTCGTATGCAAAAGTTATGGCCAACTGAAATAAAAGCCAAACAAGTAAAAAAATGTGCATAGGTACAGTGATGATGTCATCATGTTGATTGGACCTTTAGAAGTGGACCAATCACACAAGTGACACATGGCAAGGAGAATGCAAATGGGTTGGTTTGGTTTTTGGCCTCTGGTCTTTGACAATCGAGTGTGGGGCCCACGCTATTTGTCAGCTAGGGGTCCATCAGCCGGTGGTGTCCACTTTTTAGAGGGGGACCTTGCCACCTTTTCTTCACATTCTATTGCAAGCATTTTGCATATAAACTATGTCAAGACCTCATTACAATACATATGGGACTAAATCCCATGGAGTTCAAATATTTGCCACCAAATACAACGTGGCTTCAACCAAGCTCAACACATCTCATTCAAACCTAGCGCCAACCAACTTCCATGTGGCATCTCCACCAATGCTCATGCATATGCCACATGGCCGAGTTCAACACATGGACCAACAAACAATGCAAAACATAGCTCATACCACATATTACCTCCAAACCAAAAGGCTATTAAAAGCCTTTATTTGTTGGCTTTTAAAGAATGTGGGACTAAACCCACCAAAGGCACTAAAGCCGATCCCAAAAACATATGTGTGGGAGTAAGAATAGACCACCTTACTTCACGTTTACTTTATTTGGTCATCACCAACTTGGTTGCGCCTAAGTTTGGTAGATGCAAGCAAAGTTTTTAGTTATATCAATTCAATTTCAGGATTATATGCTAAAAACAAAGCATATGAAGGTTGTTCCAAGGGGATTTAAACCCCAATGATCTTGGAAAAAGATTAAGCCTTAGCCATTTGACCATGAGGCCTAAAAACAATATAAAAAGGCCAATATTGTATTCGAATGAAAAAAATTTAACCTATTTTAAGGTATTTAGCCC
The DNA here is from genome assembly GCA_018340775.1 of Taxus wallichiana var. yunnanensis. Taxonomy (NCBI): domain Eukaryota; kingdom Viridiplantae; phylum Streptophyta; class Pinopsida; order Cupressales; family Taxaceae; genus Taxus; species Taxus wallichiana. Next base: position 727,493,681 of record CM031242.1, on the reverse strand, counting down.
TTTGTAAAGGGAGAAGAGCAGCTAAATGCAGGAGATTTGTGCCAAGTGGAGATTGAACCTGAGAGCTCCTAGAGACAAATATTATTTGCAGATTGAAGCCCCTTATTGGGAGAGATAGCCCTGTATTGGAAGAGATTTTGATGTAAGAAGTTGTAATTTTGCATTATTTAATCAATCGGTTCGTGTTTTGGAGTGCATCTGGGATGTAGCCCAAGTCGATGAACTCCGTTATCAATTTGTTGAGTATTGTTCTCTGTTTTATTTCAGTTACTTGCTGTTTTAAATCAATATTAGTCTGATTTTTAATATTTAAGCCAATTTTTACGTATTTATGAGAAATTACGGAAATTTGAGAAAAACAAGCTTAGTATCTGAAACTAGTGAATTAGTGAGTGTTTGATAAGATAAGATAAGTATATTAAATGTCCAACAAATGACCACAAAGTAGGTCAATGGGATTGTACCATACAATGCAATGAAGAAGCAACAAGGGAACCCAAAAAGGTCCTAGAAAACAACAAGAAAAAGAGAAGAAGCCGGGCCCGAAGGGACGGGAGAATGCAGAAGAAAAGAGAGTGTACAAAGAAGGAGAGGGGGTGGAGGGAGGATCCTCAACCTCCAACGTCATCCTCTGGAAAAATCTGGGTGTGCATCTAAAGCTGGCTGGAAAAATAGGCACTCATGGTGATATGCTGAATGTCAATAAAAATGTGTTTCTATCTATCGTGGGGTGTAAAGAAGGTAAGAGAAAGGAAGAAGTAGAGGAATTACAAGAGAAGTACACATACGCCTAGTAGATAGCTAAAAAGAAACTTCTAGATTCCACACGATTAGGCTCTAGAGTGAATTGTTTAAGAGCAAGAAACTATGGGGGCTCTGGCTTTGTATTCCTCTGCAAAGTCGAGTCAAAGACAAAGATCCGATCGATGTCGAAGGGGAAGTAGCCCCCCCGACACAGTCTCGAAAAAGAAACAAACACCTGCAATCTCCTTCTGAATTCAGTGCATGGGTTCTCTATTATGCACGTCCGCCACCTATCTGGTGCCCCTCTCACCGGGGATTGAATTGTGCCAAAGTAGGAGGTGATCTGCCGAATATGAGCCTCCTGGAAGGAAAGGGGATGGAGAATCCCATCGCGAAGCTTAAAAGCTTCAATCGTAAAGCAAGAGGGCGAGACACCTCTAATCATAATACCTGAAGAACCTCGTGAACATGCAAGGTGGGCGTTCACGGAAAAGACAATGAAACCTCCCTCTGATCTCATAGTTGATAGGGCACCTGAAAATGAAGCGTTCCTCTGTCTCAACCTCATTCAAAACAAGAGGAAGGAAGCAAAGTTGGCACATCCTTTCGGACCGGTCCAACGGGCTATGGATGGGTGATCGCTCAATCCGCACGCATGAGTGAAATCTGTCTATCAATTTAAAGCAAGAGGTGGGAGTCCAACTTTGAATTCTTCAATACCGATCTCGACCAGGAAATGCGAAGAGTATGCATCCAATGACAGAGAGATGTAGATGGCGGGTGATCACCCATTGTTGATCTCAAGAAAGTGATTGGCGTAGAAGGCCATTTTCGGACGTAGCTCACCCCGGGGGTTGGTCCAAGTGATCTAGATAAACTGTCTATAGATGTCATCCCCGATGATTTCACATAAAGAGAGCAGTCCTACACTAGCTCCAGAAGGTGTGTGGGAGCATCCATGGAGTAGCTAAATGGGGGTGCAAATTCTTACGTGTGTTGAATAATAAATCCATATCCATGTTGATCCATAATTTATAATTAAGGATCCCAATTAAAGGAGCTTTTCTCTTTTAAAAACATGAAACCATCCAATTAAATAACCAAAGACTCGACAACTCACTTAAGCTGTGCTTTGCCATAGCTAAAATGGTCATTTAATACTTTAAAAATATTAATTCCTTCTCAAAAGGAATGCATTAAATAAATTAAATTTAGCTTCTATTTCCAATGGTGTGCCAAAATGGGTGACAGATATTTATGTACTGCCTATTCACCCGTGGAAGAATCTAATAGTCTTTGAATGCGATGCAAGAGTGATACAAGACCAAAGATGACCTCTCTGAAAGGATAAGCCCCAAACTCAACAAGGATGATATTGTAGTACCGCCACAGCAATTCCCTTACTTATGTTTTTCCTGATGATCCGTTTGAGCATAAGGATCTCGAACTCGCTTTTTCAATCCGCACTGATGAGAACCTAATCCAACTCGAGAAGGGAGGGACCCCAAACCTCAGAACCATAGAGAATTGCCTCACACGGGCTCAAAATAATTAAATACAAATTTCCAGATAAACCTGGCGATGATGTAATAAAACAATTTTCAAGTATCCGGTATTCGCTTAAAAGGGCCTCACAAGAGAATATTTTAAAAGAGAGGGACATCTTAAAGTCTAGCCTCCGATTAGGCCTCGTGGACAATGTGTCCTAGAAGAGATGGCGGAAGCACTCTCTCGAGGACCGCATGAGGTGAGCCATACCAAGGGGGATTGATGCGGGGTTGAATAGCAGACACGTCATAATACTCAAGAACCCGAAACGATGTCCAAAGAAGAGAACTCCCAGATAAGTGTAGGAGTTGGTGATCTCCAGCTCCTCTCCCCTATAGAAGAAATGGAAGTCCAAGATCTTCAGGCCATTGAAAATCATGACTTTGGTTTTACCAAGGTTAACTATCATGCTGTCCATGATCACAGAAAAGGGCTAAGGCATCCAGTTATCTCTGTAACCCCTCCACAAAAGAAGCCAAAAGAACCACATCATCGAATAAAAGGATGTAGATCAAAACTAGAGAAGTAGAAGAAGAGTCCATCCCCATCCTAAATATGGTCCTTGAGAAACTCCTCTAGCTCATCGATGTAAATACCGACAGTCCTGAAAGTCAAGGGAGAGAGAAGGCAGCCTTGTTTGACTCCCAATGGTGTTTCAAGAGATGAAGTTGGAAAGCCCAAGGACCGCAAGGAGAATGCGCGAGCGACCAAAGACCTCCTCATATAACCGAGTGATGGCGGCAAGAAGGGTTTTAAGAAATGTTGATGTCTGCCATCGAAAAGTCTGACTTTGGAAAAGAGCTTCCGCATAATAGAGTCAAAGGCTTTCCGAAAGTCCACAAAAGAAGCCAAAAGCACATCGCGAAGAAGACTCTAGATGAACGATGACGTGCTTCCTCAATGATAGCACGAAGGGTGAGAATGTGATCAGCCTGATACACCTCAACCTGGTGAGATTGTGATCAATAGTCTAGTGACTCAAAGACCTGCTCTAGAACCCTGATGGCGGCAAGAAGGGTTTCGTAAATGTTGATGTCCTCTACCCCCGCATAATGGTGATGCTCTCTAGAAACTCGGAAAGTTGCATATGGAGAACTCTGAAAGTCGTGACATGGAGAATCAGCATACAACTTTAAGGTGTGACCCACCATAATGCGGAGCTTCAAGAAGGTGATAAACTAAGCACTTTGGATCAAGTTTGGAATCAGATTTCAGTTTTAAATACTAATTTTTAATAATAAGTTCAATTTTATGGAAAACTTGAAAATATTGCTAAAGTTTTCAAAAATGGAGAATACGATTAATTCTATTTAAAACACCTCAACCAAAGCTATGGCCTTTTCATTTAGCAAGCAAATGACCCCCGTGAATCACCGAAATGTTGCCAAAAAAGCCTCCCGCTTCATTTTAAATCGAACTATATTGCCCACATTTTCTCGTATTTTACATGCCTCGAGATCAATATGAGCTCTTCAACAATTATCAAATGGGTCTAAAAGGAATCAAAATGCACAAGTGCCTTTGTTGTGATTGGAAAAATGCACACTAATGGGATCAACCATGGTCGATCCCATCGGAATTAGGAAATCATGTTTTAGACGAGATCGATCACGGCCGAACCCGCCACCGTAATGAAAATAATCCCACATTTGTTGATTAGAGGAGACCAGTGGGGTTTATATATAAAATCCCTCACTTAGTATAGTGGAGCATTGGCTTCGCAAGTATGGACCCTTTTGGTGAAACAACTAAGGCATGAAGGGCACAATACAAGCTTCATGAGCGGTGACACTTGGCGGGAAATCGATAACCCGAAGGTCAAGAGAAAATAGGGTGAGAAGTGCAGAGGGCCTGAGGACCCTGAGGCACGTGAGAGGTGCCACGTGGCACAATTCCGCAGTCTCCCACTCTAAGAATTTTAGAGGAGCCAAGGTTGAAATGCACCCTAGAGCCCATAACCAATGAATGGCCATGTGGCACCAACAAAGTGAAGTGCCCTAGAGCCCATAATACCAAAGATGCCATATGGCACCAATCACGAGCGATCGAGAGTTAGAAGGTCTCAAGCATAGAGGAAAATCAGCTAAGGCCAAAGATGATAAAGCACACGACCCAATCACAGATTGACATGTGGAGCCCATTCAAGGGCCCCATAGCGAATCACCGATTGACACGTGGCCCCACTCACCAAGAGACCGAGCTCGGGGAGAATATAGAGAAGAAAGAGTAGAGAGCTTGTAGCCAATGAGAGGGTGACATGTAGCCCCAAGCAAGCGGTGAGCCAACCACATGGCCTACCACATGTCCCAATCACAACGTGACGAGCGGCCCTATCAAAAATTACAAAAGGGACTATAGTTCGTAAACATTTAAATTTTAGCACAATTATAATGGATCGGGAAAAACAAAACTCTAGTTTGTTATTCATAACTCTTGATGGAGAGCTTTGTTTTGTGAATGGCATGTACCATTGGAAAGTTGGTTTAGAGAGCTACACGTTGGTACCTTTTTTTGCAAAATTGTTGAGAGATTTGCAAGCACCTTGTGATAGAAATTTGTGAACATGTTTTTGCATCTACTACCATTTGTCACTTTCCTGTTCCATATTTGTCACTTTTGTACATGTGGGGTCCCCGATTTCTCTATGCTTCTCATGGTGCAACTAGCCCGATGTGGAAAAGGGGACAATATCATAGTTGGAGATTTAATTTTTTTCTCTCGAGTTTTAATGGTGCAAACAAACGACATATCTCTGCATTTCTAGCCACAAATTTTGATTAGGGCCACCAAATCAAGCAAGAGTGGATTCATTGGAAAGCTCTAGAGAAAAGCTATTGAATGGGATACATCTTGGGCCCTGAACCTCTGTGATTTTCTAGCAGTTAACAATTAAAGCTCCTGCAGGTCATTTTTACCATTGATGCAAATTAGAGACAAATTTGGAATAGGAATGAAAAAGTTTGGAGTTGACTGAAGATCATATTCATCAATGCACTGCCCATCTTTAGAGGATTAAGATCTAACATTTCTTTTGCAGAGAATTTTATAGTTGGGAGTTAAATGTGAGCGTTTATTGTCTCCAACCACATTTGAGTGAGATTTTTGCCTCTGAGAATTCAATTTTCCCTCCTCTCTCTCTCTCTTCTCTCCTTTGCTCTATAAAATGTAAAAGATTTTCATTGAAAAATTCATCTCCCTCTCGAATATAAGGCTACTCTAATATTTGAAAGCCATATACTCTCTAAGGGTTTAGCCTTTGTTTCCCATTTCTGCAATATTTCCAGTGCCTCTCCCATGTATGTATCAAATTGTGCAAACTTCAAACAACAATATAAGATGGCACATATCAGCCCTTCAACACTGTGTTTTATTATCTTGCCTTTTGTTTCTTAGTGGATATAGTGTGTGTGGTTTTTATTTGTAGGATTTTGATTCATTGTGTTGTCAAAAACCAAGGGCGAGTGACACCAATTTCTCTAGTGCATCACAAACCGTTGTTTCATTTTTCTCCTCCTCCCTTTTCCCCTTGCAAGTTTTAGCTTAGGAATTAGCTAAGTGTTAGTGTCGGCACTAGAGTAGTTGGGTGTAAGAGCCAGCTTTCTATGAAGGAATGCCCGAAAGCATCAAGGTCCCACACCTCAAGGAGCATTCCATACTATTGTCTACGTTCCCAAGATGCACATTTTCAGACCAACACACCGGAACCAAAGAGCCAACAATTGGTAGCACTATTGTTAGAGGACGGTGTCATGAGGGCATACTCTTCCCTAGAAACCCATTCAACCTCAACCAGTGCCACATTTTCCTGACCCCGCAACTTGTTGTTGGAAGGAACATATTGTCACCTTCGGCAATCCTTAACATGCCTGACCTCAAGAGAATAATAGGATTTCACTTAGTATTTGAAAGACGATTCACTTGGGTTACATTTCCACTTCCCCTTAAGCTAAGCAGCAAATGCATTGTCTATTGTCCAAAACTAGACTCATTTATCTATGTCTGCATGTCTTCCTTTTGGATCCACTAGGAATTGACCTGATCAAATGTCAGGGTCAAGATTTACGCCATCGAGTGTAAAGCCTCCACAACCGAATCATAGAAGGGCATTAAACTATTCAAAACAAGAGCAACCAAGTCATTATTATCCACCTTATTATTTATGGCAACGAGCTGATCTCAAAGATCTTTTCTTTTATGGAGATATTGGAGATGTTCTGACAAATACCGAGACTCATTCATCATTTCAAAAACAGCATATTCTTCAAGTATAAGCCTTCGCTTTTCTCTGAAGTTTGATACTTATTTTGGAAACTAGTTTAAAGATCACTTGCCACAGTGGCATTCCAGACCCCAAAAATTATATCATTTGAAACAAACAATTTTAACAGCATAAGAGCCTTCTTATGACGTTTGTCATAATCGACGGTATTCATAATAAGTCTTGATTCAATCTTGAGAATATTTTCATTGCAGTCCCAATAGTCCACAATCACGAGTATTTTAAGACTCCAAACATTATATTTTTAGGCAATTAACGTGTGCACTTCCAGCAAACCTAAGTTCTGGATATTGGCCATTGGTAGGGTATTGACCTTCAACTTTCTCTACTCACAAAAAGGCTTGTAGCCTCCTGCTGATGGGAAGATCATAAAAACTATGGAAATCACACCACAAACCCTGTATAGGTTGTAGAAAATCATGACAGCACAAAAACATCTCCAAACAACTGCAAGTCGCAAATTTTTTGTCCACACTTTGTCTTTCAATTCATGTTTTGTTTGTAGTGTCATTCTTTTCCCTAATGCAATTTTTTGCTTCTTGTAGTGCCCAAAATTTGGTCTTATGGCTCTTGGCGATATCACTTTGGCATTCATTAACCCATTTACCTATTTATTGACCAACTTAAAGCCTCCTGCTCTATCTCGTACCCTGAATCTACTTGGTCACACACCTATTCTCCAACTTAAACTTAAGGAAATATTGCACATTTTCTCAGATTTAATTCCAACTCTATCCTCGACGGGTTTTTGAGCCCAGAGCAAGTTCAGTCGATGAACCTATTTGCACACTACAAACCCATCCTTTGAGTTTCCAACAATCATCTTTTCAAATACACAAGTTAGCACAATCAGTCTAGGTGTTACTTTTGGGTCGATCAAGCAAAAATCATTCAAATGGTTATCTAGATAAAAACATCCAGCCTTACTAGCATCAAAGTCAGACTCTAAGTAAGTCATTGAGCAAAATATTGAGGCACCTTTCCCTTAGAGCACGCCACAACAAAGCTACCCAAATTCTGAATACATCTCTATTGCTTCCCTGGATCACAAATCCAAGCACTACAACCAAACCAAGTGTCGATTGCCAAGTGTTGAGGGTCGAATCAAGGGCTCCATCTTGTTTACATTATATACTAATTTCCACCTCATCATAGGATTGAGAGAGCTATGAGTGTCTTAACCCCTCTTCTAAGTATTGGTACATAGTGCAGCATTCATTACATTAGTGGGGGTGTGGTGAGGTCGGTCTAACACAACTGATGACTAACTCCTTTAAGGTCAATAAGAGAGGAGAAGACATATACAAGTACAGCACTGTCACCACAATGATGTAGACACATATAACAGGTCCATAGACGCAGACAAAGTAATCCCAGCAACAGATTGCAGCTCAGATCCCGAAGAACACATTCATAGTTTCCCGGTAAGTTTGGCCACAAACATGTCCCCTGTCCGACGAACCTGTCATGTGCTCATTTCCAAGTCCCATATTTTACAAATAACTTGACAACAGTCTGCACAATTCCCCACCCAGTTTCAGCCCACTGTCACACAATCTAAGCTCAATGCACAATGACTTGTTTCTAAACCCCAAACCCTTCTTGTATTTTCACTCATATATTAGTAGCATACTGTGCGATCTAATATCCTTACATAATTCAGGACTGTCTGAATTACTATCTTGCTGTTGAGAATTATATTATGCAATTGGAAATAAAGAATTAGGAACGTAAACCTAGTTTTGTTATTACACTTCTCCTTGTGGGTTGTACGCTCATTCTTCACTGCAAATCATGAATTTATTTGTCTGAAATCTCTGACAGCACTTTTCTTTCATCTGTAGATACGTTCAAGCCTGCATATCGCAAAACATTTCCTGCAAATCATGTCCTCTGTTGAATTGCATCCACCCTCTGCCATGACATTCTCCCTGCAACTTGCATTCTTTCTTCAACTCGCCGTGTCCTCCACATTCATTTTCTGGTCTACGAGCTTTATTTCTGGCCTGCACTTTCCCATGCCTTGCCCTTCCATGCCCTAGTGTGTGATGCCTCTGCCTCTGCCTTCGCTTTTGAACATCTTTTTTTCCATTCATACCCTGCTAGGGCTTCCCAAATGCCTGTCCTGATACCACTGTTAGTGGGAAACAATGAGAATGGAGAGAATGGAAGGCACATACTGACATGCTTGTATGGTTCTCTTATTAATCAAAAAGAAGTTACGCCATTCGTTGAGGAGGTTAATAACTGAAACATTATTAAGGATTACTGAAAAAAACTAACTTCTAACTATAAGGTTGGGTTACAGGTTTTTTTAATTTTAGTTTGCATTTTTAAGTTTTAATTTTTAGGTTTGCTCTTTTCTTTATGAAGCTTCTTATTTTTTTATATAGGTAAAATAAGATTCAAATAAAAAACAAAAATAAAATTGTTAAACTGAACTGAACAAAACTGTTTAGGCCAGACCAAAAAGTGCACACCGGACCTGACCACCAAATCTTGCCCAAGTTTAGCCAGACCTAAAAACTACACAGGAACTAAAAACAAACCTCGCAAACAGAAATTAATCACGAAGCACAAGCAGCAACAATGTTAGAATAAAAGCAAGGATAAAATGCCTCAAAAATAGTTGCAGTTAAATCTCGAACATCTTCTCAACTGAAGGTCATAGAGTTAAATCTACATTGTTCAGCAAACACACAGATCGTCCTATACACATTCAACGTTATTATCTCCCAGCTAGCAAATCAGAAATAAATGTGAATCCCCAAATCATGAGTAACAACAAGAACCGTAATTGGAGGCCATCTATGAATTAAAAATAAGAAGCATACAATAGCATTCCAACCAAGCCAGACACAAAGGCGGACATAGTTTAGCGCACTTTTTGTACTAGAAAGGAAACCCTCGAAACTACTTTTACTGTGAGAATAAAGAGTACCATTAAAAGAGGACGTTGTTCAACTCTATGTGCCTCCCAACAAATTACACAAAAACATCTTTTCCCAGATGTGGAATCTACATTTTGCACGTTGAATACCCTAGAAAGGAGCAACAAATTGTCGATTAAACCTATTCCTTCCTAGCAGATTCTTTCTAAACATTTTCCCTGCATTTCAACTGGCTCATTTGGATTGAATTCTGGCAAGTAATTTCGTTAAGATTGACTAATTTACCAATCTTTACCGCTAATCCCTTCTTCTAAGTACCAAACAAAGAGTCTAGAAATTTCCCATGAGTGCTATTATTTTAGTTTACGGAAAAACAAATGCTAAGAAGCCACGAGCAAATGTCAGTGGTTTTTCATCATATTGCTGTTCAGTTGCCTCTAAAATCTACGGGGTTTATATAATATAAATACCTTATTTTCCAGAGACAGCCGTAATTCGTCAGCTGTGTCTAATTCAGCGTGGAGTGCTGCACATTTTTGCTGCTGTTCTGCTTCAACATTTCTCCGCTTCTATACAAAAAGGAAATTAAAAACAAAAGCAAAATAAGGTAAAATAACATTTTAAAAAAACTAAAAATCAAAACCCCAATGTGCCGACCTGAATAAGAAATTCGATTTCTCTCTTGGCAATCTGCTCTTTTTCCTGTCAAATAACAGAATCTTAGATTTTGAAAGCACTTAAACAGACCATAAATAATTGCTGAGCGTCGTTTTACTTGAAGCTGCTGGAATTCTGTGGTGAGAAGTTGCAGCTTGTATTTGAATTTGGAAAATGTGACGTTTGTGCGGTGCCCTGTGCTTCCATAGCTCTGCAAAACATGCATGGCATTAATAATAATGAATTGTGTGACGAAATACTAAAATATTTCTACAAAACGGGTTAATAAGCTGGCGTAGCTTACTCTCTCTGACATTTCCGGCGGCACTTATGGAGCAATCAAAAAAATTGTCCGAACCAGGTAGAAGAATTAAACAAGCTGAAAACGACTACTCCTCAAAACTTTTCGCACGAGAACAGGCGTTTGAAACAATTATATCTTCCCCAAAAAGGACCAAAAAGGTATTATTTACTCTTTTACCGCTCTTCATTAAGCGCCTCTAAGGTACTCACGTTTCACATGATTTTTGATCTTATAGTTCTTTTTCGAACTATCCTTTATATTAAAATAATAAAAGAGAGTTACATATAAAGGGTGACCAAATAACACATGGTCCCACAAAATGCCACGAGGGCACCAGATCAGCAAAAAATGCCACAAAGGCTTACATTAAAACATCCCAAGAGCAACCACGAGAGTAGACAACAAGTACAAAATCAAGCACACATCGCCGCCACACCAAGAGGAGGGGGAGGATCATCCCGAGGAGGGATGAAGGCTCATGACGGAGGATCCACACCGCCAACCGTCGTGATCATGATACTGCATTTGAAGAGGCACCATAATTCCCCACCCTAGGGACGGAGATCCAGCAAGAGCCTACATGGCGGGCGGCAGAGATCCTCATCGCAGAGTGTCGACAACCCCTTTCCCTCATGGGGTAGGCTCAAACCCAACCCAAAAGAGGAAGGGGGAAGGGTGGCCCCACGGGGAAGGCAAAATAGTGGTTGCATGAGCAGCTCCTCCGACATGGACCCACAAAAGGTGGTCATAGGGGAGGTGAAGGCCGGGGTGGCAAAGGTGAGGATCCGGTGAGAACCCGACTCATGGTACATGGTGCACTCCCGGTGATCAAGAAACTCCTGCAGATGAGAAAACTCCAAGGCAACCTTGGCGGCTTGAGCTTGAATATGTATGCGAATAGTAGGTAGAGTCACCACCTTATCTTTGGTAGTGGAAAACATATAACAAGGTGATCTTGTTTGAAAATTAAAGCATTTCGAGCTTTCCAAATATGAAAAAGAATACATGCACGAAACAAATGCCACATATTAGCAATATAACTAGGCCAAGGGCTAAAGTCACCAAATAAAGCCAGACGCCATGGGAAGAATTCAGGGTGTGGAACAAAGAATGAATCCACCTCTAGATTGATTGAGCATGGGGACAAGACCAAAAGAGGTGTATGAACGACTCTGGGATCTGGAACAGAAAGGACAATTTGGAATAGGAATACCAATATGACTAAGCCTTTCACCAACAGTAGACCTTGGTAGACAAGACACCACAGAAAATGGTTAACTTTGGGCTCAAGAAGAGGATTCCAAGTATGGGAAAGCCAACGAAGCCAAGTGGTCTGCGAGAGTGCAACCCCATCGATCATTGAGTTTATCAATGGCCGCGAGAGAGGACATAACAGTTGATAAATGGTTTGAGTGTTGTATCGGAGGAAAGCAATTTCATGATTCCACCGCCAATCACGCCACCACACAATCGAGAGGTTGGAGCCCCAACTTATGAAGCATAACATCCGGAAGGAGCTCCTGAATTTTGCGAGATAAACTAGAAGTTCGTGTTATTCAGGTTAAATTTAACTTTGAGCTTGGGCCAAGGAAGCCAATCTCTGTGATGCACAAGATCCTGAATGGTATGAATGCCCTTATGGTAAAGCCAAATGGCTTTGATGCTCGAGGTTTCTGCAAGAGGAAGAGTGCCTTCAGTGATAATGGGAGACCACTAGATGTTCTGTGAAAATAAAGGCCAATGTGAAAACCATCGCCAATCCACCTCATTAAAGGCTTCACCTGCTCAAAGGCTTTCCAAATACTCTTGGCAACAAAGGTACCCGTGATTTTGACAAGAGCAGAAGTGATAATAAGAGAATGCAATCCAATTCGCTCCAACACTTCTTGCCGTAAGGGGCTCCAAATTCAATACAATGCCACAAAAGAAATTTCCAAGCTTGTTTACCCGAAAGACACCAAATAACCCATTTGGCACGTAAAGTCACACTCTATTAATAAACATCAATAACTCTCATACCTCCTTGATCACGAGGAAGACAACAAACATCCCAGGCAACTTTGTGAAATTGGTGAACCTTAACTTTTACAAAGTAAAAAGTCCTAATGCACTTGCAAGTTGCAATTGATTCGAAACAAGTACGAGAAGGACACCAACAAGCAGAATAATAAACATGAGTAGTGGCAAGGATTTTGGTGCAAACTTGGAATTTCCCAGCCAAAGATAATGGTTTGGAAGACCATTTGGTAACTTTCTACTCCACTTTGTTAAGAACATAATTCCACAATGTCGCAGAGTCACTATCAAAAGCAAAGGGAATGCCTAGAAATCTGAATTGTTCTCCACGACCAATCGATTTCAGGGGTAAGCCTTTAACCAGTCTGAAGGAGGTAAATAACTTTGTCGATAGCCCAAAGTTTTAGCCATTTGAATATTAGACCTGAAGCCAAGCAAAAAGTGTCAAGACATTCAAAATATTATAAAACATTATGTCTTGACTGCAAGAGTAAGAAAGGAATCATCAACAAAGTGCCCATTGATAAGTTGTGTCTCATGATCTGGAAGAACAATTCTCGAATATGTCCTTGAGCAAGCTTGATGGGCAATTAAATATCCCAGGGCATCGGTAGTAAGCACAAACAACGTCGATGCAAGAGGGCACCCATGTCTGATAGAGCAAAAGAGGCCAATGGCAGTAGATTGGTGACCATTAATGGAAAGTCGAAAGCGAAGCATTAGAGAAAAGCATGCTAACAGCCATCTAGAAGAAATCACCAAAACCCGAGGCTTTAAGCATAGCAGAATGAAGGGTCATTCAATGTGATCGTAAGCTTTCTCGAAGTCTATCTTAAGGAAAAGAGGCTTTGACGAAACATGAGCCCGCTCCATGCCTTCCCAGACAACAATAAGGTTGTTCAAGATGTATCGGACTTTGACAAACTAGTATGTTCAAGTCGAACAATCTTAGGTAAAATATCAACAATGCAGAGAGCAGAACCTTAGCAAGAATTTTATAAGAAACATTCAACAAGGTGATCGACCGCCAATTATTCATTTGTTCAGGATTGCCTACTTTAGGAATGAACTTGATGTTGCCTTGATTGATGAAACTCCCAAGAGAGTGAGTTTGAAGAGCTTCATTATACACCCAAAGCAAATCATGTCCAACAAAGGACCAGGTTGCTTTGTAAAACTCGCAAGGGAAGCCATCCAAACCCAGAGACTTGTCATCCGCAAGACAGAGCAAAGTTGCATGAAGCTCCTCCAAAGTGAGAGGGGCATCATAGCGGACATGATCTCGGCGTAAGTTGAGTAGGCACCACATCAATACATTTATGTAAAGCAGGTGGCACGCTCAATTGAATCCTCCTGAGCTTGAAACACCAAACGATAGTGCTTGACAAAAGCATTAGTGATATTTGGTAGCTCCATAAGTCGTTGGTGAGAATCATAAATAGCTTTGATCTATGTTGTCGAGCATGCTTGGCCCGGAGGGATTTGAAAAATATTTTTGAGGCTTTATCTCCCACCCTAAGCCAGTGAAATCGCAAACGGATATATGCGCACCACATGTTAAGTGGGATTCAATGAGTTTAAGCTTATGTCGAATATCAACGACTTGGGTCTAAAGGTGAGAGTCAAAAGGATTGGCCTTGAGAAGCAGAGTGACTCTTTTGAATTCTTTGTGTAGAGTCGAGTTGGCCCGTCTTCGAACTAGGGAAACCTATTTCCGAACCGTGGAAGGAACTTGGTGGTGTGATGAATAGCCACCTCCCACCACAAAATCCAACCGGCAAAAAGGCGGACGTGGCGCATCTAGAAATGAGCAGGATCACTCCAAGATGACTCAACATAGAAACATTAAGAAAGAATTGAGTTTTGGGCACCTTGGGAGGGCCCCCTGCCAAACAACCTTAAATGTGATCGGATGGTGGTATGACAAAAGCACCTCTATCCAAATCTTGATAACAGAGGATCCTTGCGTGTCAAAATCAAAAATAGGGTTGTTTTGAAAGAAGAGCATGGTCGAGGCATTTTAATACCCAATCATATTCTTCTCGAAGATTGGTCAAAGTAAACCAAGCTTGGTCTTTAAATTCCTACTAAATGCCTCGAGCAACGGATCGAAAGGCCCCACCCAATTTTAAAGTAATACCAAGCCGCATGTTCACCAAGACACCAATGCATAAGAAGGGCTCCACATTTATCATCCGGGTGCTCCACCATATTAAAGTCACCACACACAACCAATAAGCAATGGGTAAGTTGTCACCTAACCATTTCCATAATAATGTTCTTTCGGGACCTTCATTAGGGGCATAAACATTTAGAATACCAAAATAAATATCATTAATACTCATAATCACCCACACAACCCTATTACTGGGGTCTTGGCCCGAGGCAATAATTAATGCCAAAAATTTGGCGCAATGGAAATGCTAGCACCACCTCTGCCATCAATATGTTGAGTATGGAAATGCACAAAATCAGGGGCAATACATGTTAGAGTAGTCTAAAGAAAAAAACTAGAAATCTTGATTTCTATAAACAAATTACATCTAAACTTTTTTTTTTTTAACTGGCAAGCTAGATGAATAGAGAATTTTTGTGAGGGCTCTGTTAGACCCTAAACATTCCATGACATAAAATTCATGAAAAAAGTAGACATATCAAATTCCCCCGCCCGACAAGAATTCCATCCTCAGAGCTAAGAATGACAAAGTTGTTGGCAAGAAGAAGCTAGTCTGAATCGGTATGCTCAACATGAATGGAGCAGGATTTAGCCCCATTTACTCCCTACACACGGCATGAAACCTCTCGAGGTGGACTGTGTGAACGTTGCAGAGGAAGAGAGGTTGAAGCAACATTCCCAGTGTTCTCTATATTAGTATGGACAACTTGGCTGCGAGGGCTTGGAAGGAATGGAAATCCAAAGGACTAGGTTGCACCACTCTAGGCTCATCCCTAGACAACATAGAGGAAGAAGATGGAGGTGGAACTTTGATAGAGGTTTCACCCCAAGTTATTCTTGGAAGCGACCACCTTCCAGCCATCATCCGAAGGGTCAATCTTAGAATTCGGCACCTGTGGGTTGTGGGTTGAGTAGGTGCGAGCTTAGAACAAGCCAAAAGAAGACAGGTCTCGAATGCGATGGTCAGTGGCTTAACAACGAAAGCATATGTTGGGAGGTTAAAGTAAACCACATTTTGAGAGATTCACAGGGACCCAACTTGAAATTGAGATGGTCCTAAAGATCTTTCGTCAAAGCCACTTTAACACACTCGCTTGTTAGGATGAGCAAAGAAAAAATGTTCATGTTCATGGTAAACCACCCTATCAATGGGCTTAGAAAATCTCTGGTAAAAAGGACCAGAGGTGAACGGGAAGACTAGGGAGCTCAATCCAAATAGGGATTTTGAGTGAGACTTGGCTACTCAGATTGAAGTTTTGAGTCCATGGGGATACACAAAGGTGGTATTTCCTAAGTACCAAGACGACACCTTAAGTAGAAGGGCTTGAAGCTGAGAAGGCTCTCTAAATATAAACAAATAAAAACCCTTGGTGAGGTTACGGACCTTAGGAGGATACCGTTAGACTCCCGGTGGTTTTTCATCCAATTTTGTAAGTTGGTTTTAGATGGGATACGACCACAGAAATAGGCAATAAGACAATGGTTTTGATACCACTTAACAACATGATTTATGCATTCATTAGAAAGTATAACATCAGGAGAGGGTTCAAAGTCCATACCTCGTCGTAAAATTTCAGGACAACCTTCCTCGCACGTTTGGGATCCATTTCCGCCAGTTGCAACAATTGTTGTAATGGAAGGAGAGTTAGCCATTTATAGGTGTGACACCACCTTAACGACGACAAAAAAGTCGGAAGGCACTATGATAAGACCAAGGGGAAATTGTAAGACAATCTAAGGATGCACAATTTTCATAGTGAAACAAGGCAAGAAAAATCATGAGAAACCTAGCAAAGTCGAAGGATCTCGATCTTCAACTAGTCCCAAGTATTGTTTGGTATTTTAATTTGTATTTACTCTACAATTTTTTCATCGCCTTTTTTTACTATTGAACCATCATGTTAATAAAAAATATGAGAGTTACAAAAGTAAGGGCAACTTAAAACTCACGATCCCAAAAAACCACGTAGGCACCACAAAGTGCTCAAAGGGAAAATAGAGTGTGTCATGAGGGCAAACAAGAGAATTATATAAAACAAAATATCACTAAGCACATGTCGTCACTCTAGGAAGAGGAGGAGGATTATCCAATTTAGGGATGAAAGTTCCACTCAATGACTCATTCGAAAGAGGATCAACCCGTTAGCCATCATGATCAGCATCCGCATCTACAAAGGCACCATAATTCCCCAACTGGGGGACGAGATCTAGCAAACATTTGTACTCCAAAGCGGAGGAGAGTTCCAATGTGGATATCTTGTCACAACCTTCCCACGCGGAGGAGGACTCCAACCTAGTTCGAAAGAGGACATAGGTGAAGGATGACCCTGGGGAGAGGCAGAGCGGTGGACTATGAGGGCGGCTTCGCGATGCGGTCCTTACAGAGGTGGTCGGCGAGGCAGAGATGGCCAATGTGATGGAAAACAAAGGGACAGGAGGGACATGACTCATTTTACAAGGAACACTCCCCGGTGTGTAAGTAATTCTTACAAATGAGCAAATTCTAGGGCAACCTTTTCGGCTTGAGCTTGAATTTATATGTGCACAATAGACAAAATAACCACTTTATCATTAGTGGAGAATAAAGAAATAAATTGATCATTCTAGAATATCATAGTATTACGAGCTTTCCAAATATGAAAGAGAATACAAGCTCTAAACAAATGCCACAGAGTATCAATATAATTAGGCCAAGGACTGAAATCTCCAAACAAAGCCAAATGCCAATGAAAGAATTCAGGGTGGTAGGGTTGAAATAACATATGAATCCAGGACAAAAAACAACAGACTCGGGAACAAGACCGTAACAAATGCTTAAAATATTCAAGTCGGAAGAAGAAAGGGAATTTTGGATTGGGAATGTTGATGTGACTAAGACGCTCACCAACAGAAGGCCCTGATAGATAAGGCACCAAAGAAATGGTTAACTTTAGGCTCAAGCAAGGGTTCCAAGACGATAATGTTCGACGACGCCAAGTAAAATGGGAAGATTTCAGGCCCAGCCGGTGTTGAGCTTAAGCAATGGCAAACGAGATATGGCTCAATAACTAGTATATAGTGTCGGTATTGTAGAAAAAAAATGCAATATCATGATTCCACCGCCAATCGCGCCAATATGCATCTCGAAGGATTGAGTCCTAGTTTATGGAGCATGACATCTGGCATCAACTCTTGAATTCTCGTAGATAGAAGGAAATTTTGAATTCGGGCAAGATTAAACTTAGTCTTGAGCTCGGGCCAAGAAATCCAGCCTCTGTGGGAAACCAAATATTGAGTGGTGTGAATCCCTTTCGAGATAAATGAAGAGCTTTGATGCCCAGAGTTTCAGCAAGCAGAATACTATCTTCCGTGATAATGGGAGACCACTAGATATTATGGGAATTGAAAGAGAGCCCGATGTGAAAGCCATCACCAATCCAATGCAACAAAGGTTTTGTTGTTTCAAAAGCCTTTCATATACTTGTAGACAAAAATATTACACATTAGACAATATTTAGCTCAATCTTATACTACTATTTAGAAGGTTCTCAAGTGTACAAAGTACTAATTAATCCCACCTTTTGGCCACCTTTTTCTTATCTTTTATTTTGTCTTTCCGTGTATTTCCCGATAGTTATTAATGCATTTCATGATCGTTCCGACATTCTAGTCGAAATCGTGGCGCCCGATCCTACTCGCACTCTAGGCACCCCGATCCATGCACAACCTCTTTTACTTCTTTTGGGTCACTTCTAGTTGTTGGTCATCCTTATCTTCTTCTCAATCGGCCTTGTCGGGATTAATTACGAAATTAAGCTTGATATCCCTATAAACATAAAGTTATAAGACCATAGTAAGGGTCCTAGGTCATTGCATCTTATCACTACTATCACCTCATCTATGGCCGCATCCATTGCATCCACATAGTGTCATGCACTCAAGCTAAGAGATTTGCATCACACACATTGCATATGGGGAGGGATTCCATTCCATTCCATGCACACATGCTACTTACATTTATATAGCTATTGTTGCTCGCTACTTCACAAAGTGTGACTGACACAAGAGCACCTAGGGCACAACACGTAGAGACACACCATAACTACCATAGGGTTTGTAATGTAGTGTAACACTCAGTGATAAGTCCACTATCTTAGTGACTAATGTCAATCCAACCCATTCATATGCATCTTTCATTTTTCTAGGGTTTGATACTTCTCCTTGCATTACGGGTCATTCTCCAGTTCATTCGACGAATCTAGCACGATAGATAGGAAACACTCAAAGACACTTAACGACCATACCAAATTTAGATTCTAAGGATTTACAATGTTTTGAGTGCCCATATTGCAGACCAGGGCACCTCGGGGCACCCCAATACACTCCCAGGTGCTTGTGTCATCTCAAACAATCCATATCTACCCTTTGTAGGGTCCCTGAGGGTTCATCTGCACTTCCATATTTTATTTCTAGATTTCGGCAGTCTTCTATTATCAGCTAAGTCTTTTCCTTACTCTTCTCTTACACATTAGGGTTTCATTCCATCTCATTTCATCTAGAGTAGTTTATTTACATTTATTCCATATTGTTTTAGTTCATTTACAATGTTTTAGTCCTCCTAATTAGATTAACATTAATACCCTAGATATCCCCTTAGATCATCAAGATAAATCTGCAGAGTCTTTGAATCCACCATTACATCCCTTAGATTCGAAATTCAACACCTTAAACATGCTTCTCAATTGCAAACATCCTCTCTTCAATCTATAGAATCCACCATCGCATCCCTTAGATATGAACTCCAACAACTTAAGGATGATTCACCCAATCGTATGTTTGTTCTCCTTTGCCATCTCATATTCAATCTATGTCCACTACATGTCATTTAGTTGAACCTCAACATCTCGTTGCCCAAACCTCTCATATTTGAGCATATTACTAAGCAACATGATATTTTTATAGAGCTTGTTCATCGTCAATTGATCACTCTACCACCTACTCATTACTATTCGCCTTGTCGATCAACAAAATATCTAAGTCGTCCATATTTCCATTATCATCGAATCAATGGACATAATGCAAATGATTGCCACACTTTACGTTGCCTAATCCAAAGTATTACGCATCAAGGTCTTATTTCATTCCGTGCACAACATCCCCTTCCAAAGTTCACACCCACATGGACTCCTAAGTCTCTTTCTCCTTCGATTAGTCCAGATCCATCTAAACAAGCTCTTGCGGTTACTAGTGACCTTCCTCCTGATCTTTCTAAGGAAGATCTCGATTCTATTATTCGTTACATAAGTGATATTGACAACCCCTCCCCTGTGCATAGTGATCCTTCTCCTAGTTCACCAAGTGCTTCTCCTATTTCTTATATTGTTTCTCCTCCACTTACAACGTATCGCAATCACGCTTCTCATACACCTTCATCGGTCAGTCAAGTGTCACCTAAGCCATCACCCATATCAAACTTAGTTCACAAACCACTCCTTTAAGGTCGTCTATTGCATTATCAAATAAACCTACGCAATCCCCTTTATTCTTCAGGCAACATGGCTCCTTCCCCAATCTACACTCCAACTAATTAAGTTTATCACAACAACTAATCCTCCTCCTAGTGTTTACAATACATTTCCATATTCACCACCACCACCTACTTCCACTACAAGCTTTGTCCAACAAGGTACCACCACGCATAAAATTAGCCTTTGGTAGGTGACTTTTGTTACTCTACCCTCGTGATGACATGCTCATATTCTTGGGGTTCCTATATGACTGTTGAGGGGTATTTTACCATGAAGAACCTCATTTCATCTCACATTTCTTCATTGCAGATCGCCACCTCTACATACACACATCCATAATACTTTAACACTTTTTACACATTATCAATTAAATAAAATCTATCATGTTTCATCACCTATATACATCATTTATTACATAGTATGTATGTTATCATACACTTGGGGGCATAGTAATTACACATCCCCCCTCCTCTTTTACCCTAGTTACATAGTATTACATCACGCATTACATATCTATTTATGTGTTCTTTCCTATCGGCATATCACATCACATCTCAGATCACCCTTGTTACCCGATGATGCACCCTAGTGCTTCGGTTCACACTAAAATTTTGAGGGATTACCATTACACTTAACCCCACACATTCAACGTTAGGTTATACCCATTGTTGGCTAGATTTTCGCATAGCATAAAACCTAGCGGTCATGAGATGAATCTCCCTCATTTAACGGTGAGGCTCCCGTGTCGATTTTTCAATTAAAGTATGTTAGTATCTATATGGGGTTTTACTTTAACTGCATTATTCACTCATGAACCATAGTCTGCATAGCTCGCAACAAGTAAGATTGTTTAAAAAAGGAAATATTTAAAGAAGAAGGGAATTATATAAACACAAGGAAGAAATGGGGAAGATGTGCATCCCAATCAATAGATAATGAGTTGATTGCATGCACATAGAAGAAATCAATAGACATAAACACATAATTATAAGCAAAGGCAACTATAAATCTAGATCTAAAATAACACAAAGTTTATTCAAAGATCTAAGATAGAAAGCTAGAAACAAAATACACCATGACACAAAGTTCTCCGAAAATCTGCTCATGTATATTCCTTTGCTTCAAGTGGCTCTCAAGGGTTTCAAACACAAAACTCGGGAACACAAGGATGATGCTTACAAATTATGATCATTAACCCAAAGTTTCTTCTTCTACTAATAAAATGTAGAAGGGAAAGTACAAATGGGAAACTCAATGAATGAAACATAAACCACAAGTAAAGATGATATTTAGTAATCATCCTCCACTAGCTTCTCCTTAAGTGACACATGTATCACTTAACTAATTGTTGGCTAGATTTTTCGCATAGCATTAAACCTAGGCGAGTCATGAGATAAATCTCCCTCATTTAACCGGTGAGGCTCCCGTGTCGATTTGTCAATTAAAATGTGTTATTATCTATAAGGGGTTTTACTTTAACCACTTAGTTCATGAACCATAACTAAGAAGTTCTCGCAGCGTAGTAAGCAAATGTTCAAAAAAGGAAAGTTACGAAGAAAGAAGTAAAGGAAATACAGAGAAGAAATGGGGAAGATGTGCATCCCAATTAGTAGATAGCAGAGCTAATTACATGCACATAGAATAAACTTAATAGATATGAACACACACGAATTATAAAACAAAGGCAACTCTAGATCCAGATCTAAAATAACACAAAGTTTACTTAAGAGATATAAGATTAAAAGCAAGAAACAAAGTACACCGTGACACAAAGTTCTCCGGAAACCTGCTCCTTTGTATTCCTTTGCTCCAAGTTGCTCTCAGGGGTTCAGCACAAAGTCTAGAACACAAGATTGCTGCTTACAAATTCTGATCGATCCTTAACTCGGAGGTTCTTCTTCTACTTATAGAATGTAGGAGGGAAAGTACAAATAGAAGACTCAAACTGAACTAAAGCATGAACAACAAGTAAAGATGACATTTGACAATCATCCTCAACTAACTTCTTCTTAAGTGACACATGTATCACTTAACTAATAGAATGGTTCCACATGACTTCAAGTAATGGTTGTAAAACCAATAACTTAGAAGTTTTACAATTTCATCCGGGAACATAGAAAATAGAAGAAGAAAGAATAGAAGAAGTCATGTCAGCTGTATCATTTATGTCTTCTTCTTGTTCTGATATCGGATATACTTGTCGAACATGTAATTCAACATCTTTCCATCTGTTTTAGCCACTGCTTCCTTCTCTCTCTCCCGAATCAGAAGCAACCCTTCATTCAACACTTTGTGCATGCTTCCACCTCTCATACAAACTGAGCTCGGCCCAAACCTCGCAATGTCTCCTGCTGCGGTGCCACCGCCTACCGATAGATTTCATCGTGAAAGGCTTGGTAGCTTTATCAATTCTCTTTTGTACCATCAAAAGAGAATCTTCCAGGGAATTAGGCACCTTAGTTGAAACGATCCGCACGTATGAAGTAACACCTCCATCTAATATTTCCTTAGTGAAAGAAATGATACTGTCTGCTGGTAAATCTGATGTTCCACTCTCAAGTGCCTACATCCTTTTCAAAGAAACTCTGCAGATTTCCAAACGAAAGATACTGCAAATTCTAGTTTGCTTCCCCTTCTCAATCGATCCGTCAGTACAACTGCTCTCAATCAATACATATCTCGGCAGTTTGTTGTTCTCGCCAAAATACTCAAAGTTACTCTCTCGCAACCGTATTCATGCCTTCTATGCTCTCCATCATTGCTTTAGTTGATTTCTTTGCATCGTTCATAACCTTTAAAGCGGTCGGCACTTCCCCAAGTTCAGTACGAAGCTTGACGAATAATCGATCCTTCCATTCGCCAATAGCCTTTACTTGATTGATTTACATCCTCCACTTCCCGCATAAGATGATCACTCACCGCTTCTCGAAATGGGTGAATGGAAGGTTTAGCAACCTTGGCTATGATCTCACATAATTGAGATACTTGCTTCGTAGCTCTTCTTTCTCCGCCTTTTCACCGCTCAAGCCTAAGGAATAAAGCATCTATCAATGTCTCGCATGTCCTGCTTCAATCCTTCAGTGGTGGCTTGACCGAGTGGTACTTGGTCACCTGCATCACATCTTCGCCGTGAGCTCCTTCTATCTTTCCTTTCGCCGAAATTGATATAACAACAAACTTCTCTCCCGAATTCTCAATGATCAACCTAGAAGTTGCCTTAGCAACTTTAGGCCTTCTGTCTCTTCTGCTTAGATCCTGGAGTAGCTGCAAGTCGTGCTCCTCTAAGTTCATCTCCATTCTCACTTCTGGAACCAACTGCAAAGCCAACCATTCGAGAAATTACTTCTCGGAGAGTGAGAAGTCGCCGAGTGCACTACCATCTCCCGCCCGCATCCTCTCCGCGTAGAAAGTGCCACAGTGTTATGGACTGCCATCCTCTGAATCATCCAAGGACAAAGCTCTTTCGAACTCTGCCATCTGCAGCTTCAACATCTCCTTTGGAATGGGTGATGAACGAAGTGGCTGAGGAGAGAAGACGAACGTTGCCGGATTCAATGAAGGCATGGAAACGTCCTGCTGCTGCGGTGCAATAGTTGGTGAAGTATCTTGGGTACCGGAGAAGCCGAGTCAAAGCTATGGTGTAGAAGTGATCTTCTCTTTCTCTTGAGATCTTCTGTACTTTCAACTTCTGACCTTCTCACGCTTTCTCCTTCATGCTTTCGCTTAAGGGAATCTCCCGCGCCGAAGTTGCCCGTGATTTGATTCATCAATGCTTCATCAAGGTAATATCCCTTCGTCAGCAACCAGTTTGAAGTATTCACCAACACAGCTCTCGATCTTTGTTCAATTGTGTTGCAGCCTCCCATGTTATTCTGCAGTATGGCTTTATCTCCTCCCATTTGATGGTAAGTGTCAAGTACCACATTCCCATCATCTTTAAGATCCGTAGGTATCCGCACTAGTCCAAAGTCGAACACTTGCTTTGCTGACAGCCTACTGAAATCTCTCTTTCTCACCTCGTACTCACTTCCGCACTTCATCCAGAAATCTTCTAACGAAGGCACATGTGCGCATCTTCTTTGGGAGATTGTCTTCCTGGCTAGTCCAAATGGATCAAAGTTCAGCCATGTAGGGAAGAACTCTTGCTCATACTTGGATAACATTTACGCTTCCATCCCTCAAGCTCTGTGAATGCTAATGCAACTGTAATATCCCACAATGATTGGGAAGAAGCCCGTAGACTTGTGCCGCTTTGACTGAAGGTTATGTAACTCCACAAGTTGCCTGCTCAGCTCCATGGTGATCAATCTATCATTTGGATACCTGGGCATCTTTATTGGTTCTCCAGAAAAGCCCGTAACCCTGAGGTATGTGAAATCTGCAAATTGAATGAATAGACTGCCAATCTTGGACACGGCTTCCCACGCTTCCTTGCTTACCCTGTTGGCCTTCAAGTCTTTGTCTAGCCTGCAGATGAAATCGTAGAAGAAGTCATCGTTGATCACTTTGAAGTCTTTCTCGCCTGTAGGTGCAGTAAGCTGCGGGTAGCACTCGAAAATGGGGTCCTTGGAAAGAACACCACATCTATCTAGCTTGGAAAAGACACCTTGTGAAGCTGCAACATACACCAAGTATGAAGTCATCTTGAAGCTGAAAGTACGCTTCACGTTCCGAAGTTGCTCACCGATGTTGCTGCTAATAATTTCCAACCAATTGATTATAGAATCAACCTTGTTGATTTCAATGGTCCTGATGAAAGCATACATCCATGTACGAAAAGTGTAGGCATTCGCTTCGCCATTCATCCTGTATAGCAATTTGACGACATCATCTGCCTCCTGCACCAAATTGGACCATGGAAGAGTTCTCGGGAACTTTGAAGGGGATCTAGGCTTCTTCATGAACCGGCTATTCATGATGCTCACACAATCAGCTCTATGCTTCTCCCACCTACTGTCAGCATCCTGAATGCTAATAGAAGTCACCACCTTTCGCATACTGGAATCTTCAAACAATAATTGATGAACTCTGCGTCCAAATGAATTATTGTCTTTCCCGAAGCATCACGCACTGATCTGGATGAAGGATGATAAGATCTAGCACACTCCATCACGAACTCTGGCAATTGGGTTGTACATGGAAAAGCTGCAGCTCGGATAATTCCACTGCTTTTGACCGCACGCATGAGTGAAGTCTTTCCCGCTCTGGATCTATCAATCAAATCAGCAAGAGGTTCCGGGCCTAGATCTGTGTCTCCTATGTCTGCAAGTTTGGAAGCAATGCATGACTCCATCGTGCTTTCTTTTTCATCTCCCTTCGCCATGGCTTTGTCTATCTTCGTCTGAATAATTCTTTTTCTCCTTACTTGGCCGGATTTCTTCAATACTGGTGCAGATCTGGACAATTCTTCAGATTCAGAGGATATTTGCAATGTATTGGACATTGATAAAAACTCCTTTTCTTTTGTAAAGCACCTGTAATGAATTCCTGCAATTTATTCAGACAAAAATGGCCACTGAACATGAATAGTGAATTTAAATTATAAAAATCTGCACTTTTCAAGTCTGCTGCCCCAAAATTTGGTTTTAATTTGCACATAAAGAGAACATGAATCCTTTCAATCAACACCGAGCTCCCGTAACACCGTGGAAAACAATTATGCAGACAACGATCAACCTCCTCAAAGCATGCGCCAAATCTAGAAGCTTTTAGCCTTGTTAGCACTTTGTCTGAACAAAATCCTTCCTTTAATGGGGGCGCACTTTTCCTCTTGGCTGCAATTCTTTACCTGTGAATTAAATAATTCACTCATATGGCTGCCCATGCTTATATAACCTTCACAATTCTATAATTAATAATTGCCCTAACAATTAAAGGTAATTAATTAATTAAAAATTATGTTTTTCTCTTTTTAAAATAGCATGTTTAAGGACAATGATCCAATAAATTAAATTAATCCAATTTAATCCTTCACACAGCACTTCACTTAAGCTTCACAGTGTGCTTTGACCATAACCACTGAAAATAGAAATTAATTTAATGTTTTAATGCCTTAAAAAACATTAAACAATTCCCAAATGGGGCGCACTTTTTGAGAGGAAGAGGGCAGCCACTAAATAAATTAAATTTAATGCATTTAATTCCTTTCTTTTATTCCATCTTTGACTTGTTGACCTCCTCCAAGCTTGGGTGCACTTTTTGAGAGGAAAAATTAATTAAAATAATCAATTTAATCCTTTTATTCTCTCACCAAAGGGGGCGCACTTTTTTGCACATGTAATTCTATTTTTAAGAATTTTTTCATAATGGGATTCTTTACCCTACAAGTTGCAGGCACCAAAATCCCGTGATCCACTTAAGTGATTTGACTTTGACAATGAGATTATTTACCCCGCAAGTAGGCACTAAAATCCCATGATTTCACTTAATTCACTTTCCTTTTATTATATCATGGGAATTTTTCCCTGCAAGGTGCAATAAATTCCCACCGCCTCACAGCCTCTATTTTTCCCACTGCGGCCTTAAGTGACTTTTATAACACGAGAAAAGTACCGCCCAGGCGGCAGTATAAAATTCCACTCCGCCGCGGCTTATATTTTTCCCATCGCAACTTAACTCCTTTGTTTTCCGAAAATGCGCCATCCCGCAGGGGCTTTTCTCTGCACGATTTCACTTTTTCCCAAAGTGATCCGACCTCGATGGCGACTTCCTCAGGGCATAATGTGCGTATATGTTTTCCAATGCTTCCAAAGCCAAAATCGGGCTTACCCGACAAAGGAATTGCTCCAGAGAAATTTCACGTAAAACGAAACAGACACCACAAAAACACGAAAAATTGCAAGTTACAAATAAAGCCCAAAACTTAAAATAAGTTAAAACCCTTCTGGCACATAGGAATAATAACATATTCGCTCATAATAGAGTTAAAACAGAGCGCAAATAGCCTCATACGGGGCTCAAAATAATTAAATACAAATTTTCCGCAGACAAATCCCGACGACAGAATAAAACAATTTTGGGCATCTGGGTATTTGGCGAAAAAGGCTAATATGGCTCTTTGGGATTATCTTGACACAATACAGGAACTTTCAGGCAATAAAAACACAAAACGACCCATTATTTTAAAAGTACGAAAAAATTTCGGATAGGGTAGTCGCAGATTTCAGGGTGAAATCTGAGTGACACCACTAATAGAATTGTTCCACATAACTTTAAGTAATGGTTTCAAAACCAATAACTTTAAAGTTTTACAATTTCATCCAGGAATGTGGAAAATAGAAGAAGAAAGAATAGAAGAAGAAGTCAAGCCAATTGTAACATTTATGTCTTCTTTTTGTTCTGATACTGGATATACTTGTCGAACATGTAATTCAACATCTTCCCATCTGTTTTAGCCACCGCTTCCTTTTCTATTCTGAACTACAGCAATCCTTCATTCAACACCTTGATACACGCTTCCACATCCTCCAAGCTTGGCCCGAACCTCGCAATATCCGTCTGCAGTGCCACCAGTCTGCTAATGGAATTCATCATGAAAGGCTTAGTAGCTCATCAATTCTTCCTTGTACCATCAGAAGAGACCCTTCTAGGGAATTAGGCACTTTGCTAGGAATGATTCGTACGTATGAAGTAACATTTCCGACCACTTCCTCTTTAGTGAAAGTAATGATAATGTTTGGTAAAGACGATGTCTTACTCTCAAGTGCCTGCATCCTCTTCAGCAAAACTCTACAAATCTCCAAATGGAAAGATACTGCAAACTCCAGTTGCTTCCCCTTCTCAACTGATCCGTCTGGTACAATCTGCTCCGCAACCAATACTTCTCCTGGCAGCTTGTTGATTTCGGCCAAAGTACTCAAGTTACTCTCAGCAACCGTGTTCATATCTCCTATGCTCGTCACTAGTTGCTTTCACTGTGTTTATCGCATCATTTATAACCTTCAGGTGGGCTGACACCTCTCCAAGTTGTACAAAAGCTTGACGAATAATCAGATTCTTCCATTCGTCAATAGCTTTCACCTGATTGCTTACATCCTCCATCTCCTGCATAAGATGATCACTCACTGAACTCGAAATCTCGAGTGGAAGATTTAACAACCTTGACTATGATCTCGCACAACTGAGATACCTTCTGAAGTTCATCTTTCTCCACCTTTTCTCTGTCAAGCCTAAGGAATAGAGCATCTATCAATGTCTGTATGTCCTACTTCAATCCTTATGTGGTGGCTTGACCGATGGGTACTCTGGTTACTGTTACATCTTTTGTCGTGAGCTCATCCTCCTTTCCTTCCACCGGAACTGACATCTCAGCAAACTTTTGTCTCGACTCCTTATTGATCAACCTGAAGTTACCTTAGCAACTTTAGGTTTCTATTTTTTCGCCTAGATCATCTAGAGCAAGCTGCAAGTCATGTTCCTCCAAGTTCATTTCCACTCTAGCTTCTGGAACCAACTGAAGCCAACCATTTTGAGAAGTTACTTCTCGGAGAATGAGAAGTTGTTGAGTGTACTACTATCTCCCACTTTGTTTCCTCTCCATCAGAAACTGCTATAGTGTTATGGCTGCCATCTTCTGAATCATCCAAGGACAAATCTCTTTCGAACTCTGCCATCTACAAGCTTCAACGTCTCTTCTGGAATAGGTGTTGAACGGAGTGGCTGAGGAGAGAAGATGAATGTTGTTGGATTCAGTGGAGGCATGGAAGTGTCTTGTTGAGGTGCAACAGTCGGTGAAGTACTGGATGCTGGAGAAGCTGGAACTAAAGTCATAGCCATGGAAGTGATCTTCTCCTTTGATTGAGATCTTTTGTGCACTTTCATCTTCTCGGCCTTCTACTACTTTCTCCTCCGTGCTTCCTCTTGAGGAATCTCCTATGCCGAAGTTGCCGTGATTTGATTCATCAATGCTTCATCAAGGCAGTATCCCTTCGTCAGCAACTAGTTTGAAGTATTCACCAGAACAAGCGCTAGACCTTTCTTCAATCGTATGGCAGCCCCCTACGTTATCCTGAAGTACGGCTCTATCTCCTCCCATTTGATGGTAAGTGTCAAGTAACACATTCCCATCATCTTTAAGATCCGTAGGTATCCATGCTAATCCAAAGTCGTACACTTGTCGTGCTGATAGCCTGCTGAAATCCTTCTTTCTAACCTCGTACTCACTTTTGCACTTCATCCAGAAATCCTCTAATGAAGGCACATGTGAGTACTCCTGGGAGATCGTCTTCTTGGCTACTCCAAATGGATCGAAGTTTAGCCTCAGCTAGGAAGAACTCTTGCTCATACTGGATAACATTTCCACTTCTAATCCTCGAGCTTTATGAATGCTGACAGCTATAATGTCCCACAGTGATCGGGAAGAAGCCCATAGACTTGTGTCGTTTCGATTAAAGGTCGTGTATCTCCACAAGTTGTCTTCTCAGCTCCATGGTGATCAATCTATCATTCGGATATATGGCAAAGCTTAACCGGTTCTCCAGAAAATCTAGTAACCCTGAGGTATGTGAAATTTGTAAACTAAATGAATAGACTACAATTCTTGGATATAGCTTCCCACGTTTCCTTGCTCACCTTGTTGGCCTTGTGTCCTTGTCTAGCCTGCAAATGAATTCGTAGAAGAATCCATCGTTGACCACTTTGAAATATTTCTTACACATAGGTATAGTAAGCTGTGGGTAGCACTCAAAAATGGGGTCCTTATAAAGAACGCCACATCTATCCAACTTGGAGAAGATGCCTTGTGAAGCTGCTGCATATACCAAATAAGAAGTCATTTTGAAGCTGAAAGTACGCTTCACATTCCAAAGTTGCTCACCAATGTTATTCACTAATGATTTTCGACTAATTGATTATGGAATCAACCTTGTTGACTTCAATGGTCCTGATGAAAGCATACATCCATGTACGGAAAGTGTGAGCATTCGCCTCGCCATTTATCTTGCATAACAATTTGGCAATATCATCTACCTCTTATACCAGATTGGACCGTGGAAGAGTTCTTGGGAACTTAGAAGGAGATCTGGGCTTCTTCATGTATATGTTGTTCATTATGTTCATGCAGTCAACTCTATGCTTCTCCCACCTGCTGCCGACATCCTGAATGCTAATGGAAGTCACCACCTTTCGAGCGGAATCTTCAAACAATAATTGATGAAATTTGCATCCAACTCAAATTATTGTTTTCCCGTAGCATCTCGCACTGATCTGGATGAAGGATGGTAAGACCTAGCACACTCCATAATGAACTCTAGCAACTGGGTTGTGTATGGAAAGGCTGTAGCTCGAATAATTCCACTACTTTTAACTGCACGCATGAGTGAAGTCTTTCTTGCTCTGGATCTATCAATCAATTCGGAAAGAGGTTCGGACCTAGATCTGTGTCTCCTATGTCTACAAATTTGGAAGTGATGCATGACTCTGTTGTGCTTTCCTTTTCATCCCTCTTTGCCATGGTTTTTTTATCTTTGTCTGAACAATTCTTTTTCTTCTTATTCGGCCGGAATTCTTCAAAACTGGTGCAGATCTAGATAATTCTTCAGATTCGGAGGATATATTCAATGTATTGGACATTGATTAAAGCTCCTTTTCTTTTGTAAAGCACCTGTAATAAATTCTTGTAATTAATTCAGACAAAGATGGCAACCGGAACATGAACAATGAGATTTTAATCATAAAAATCTGCATAATTCAAGCCTGCTGCCCCAAAATTGATGTTTTATTTGCATGCAAAGCAAAGCATGAATTTTACCAACTTCACCTGAGCACCTGTATCACTTATGCAAACAATTATCTAGACACAAATCAACTTCCTTCAACTTGTGCGCCAAAATTGGAAGCTTTTAGCATTAATTTCACCTTCTTTTGAGCAAAAATCCTCTTCAAATGGGGCGCACTTTTCCTCTGGGCTGCACTTCTTTCTATGTGAATTAATTAATTCATCCTTATGACAGCCCCTGCTTATATAATCCTTGTGATTCTATAATTAATTAATGCCTTTGCTATTACTGACAATTAATTAATTAATTAATAAGCTTCACTCTTCAAATGGGGTGCCTATTTTGTGCATGCTTATGGCTGCCATTAAATAAATTAAATTTATTTAATTTTAGACTTTGCTTCCAGTTAACTCAAGCCTCACAGTATGCTTTGACCTTAGCCACTAAAAATAGGAATTAATTTAATCATTTAATACTTTAAAAGTATTATTTCTCTCCCAAAAGGGGTGCACTTTTTGACATAAAGGGGCTGCATTAAATAAATATTATTTATTTAATTTTAGAATAGTCTATTTTCAACCACCTTTTGTCCTTTACCTTTGTTGACTTTTCCACAAGCCTGGGTGCCAAAATTGGGTGAATAATTAATTAAATTAATTAATTTAAAGGCTGTCTTTCCTTCCCCAAAGGGGTCACACTTTTTGGCATAAAGAATTCTATTTTTAAGAAACACATGACAATGGGATTATTTACCCTGCAAGGCAGCCCTGAAAATCCCATGATTCACTTAAGTCATTTGACTTTCATAATGGGATTATTTACCCTGCAAGGCAGGTAATAAAATCTCATGATTCACTTAAGTGATTTTTCTTTTATTCCACAATGGGAATTTTTACCCTGCAAGGCAAGTAAGAAATTCCCATCCTGCTGCCTCTAATTTTCCCATTGTCACTTAAGTGGTTGCTTCCATGGGAAAAATACCATACTAGCAGTGTACAAAATTCCCTCGCCTCGCCGTTGCTTCTAATTTTCCCATGATCCACTTCAAACCTTCTTTTTCCAAAAATGCGGCCAACCCAAAAGAGGCTTTTTGGTGCATGACTTTGTCTTTTCCTAGAGAACCAGACCTCCGATGGCGAATTCCTTCTGGCATAACGTGCGTATATGATCTCCAGCTACTCCAGGCCAAGAATTAGGCCAAACCGGCAAAGGAATTGATCCAGAGAAATTTCATAGAAAATGAAATGGGAAAACACAAAAACACAAAACGTTGCCAAAAGTAACAAATAAAGTCCAGAATGCATTCCTGGTTAAAACCCTACTAGTTAATAGGAATAACGATATGTATGATCACAACAGAGTTAAACCAGAGCGCAAATTGCCTCAAACGGGCTCAAAATAATTAAATACAAATTTCCCAGCAGTAAATCCCATGATGAAATATAACAATTTTGGGCATCTGGGTATTTGGTGAAAATGGCTAATATGGCTCTTTGGGAATATCTTGACACAATACAAGAACTTTTTGGCAATAAAAACACAAAACGACCCATTATTTTAAAAATATGAATTTTTTTTTCGATAGGGTAGTCTTAGATTTTAAGATGAAATCTAGGGACACCACCGGCTCTGTCTGTGGACATTTTTTTTAGAATGACAAGGGAAAAGATGAGATCCCAGTATCTCTGGTTTCGTATCTTGTCTTTTTGGGCATGGGGTCAGGAAAACAAAAAACACAACACAAAAACAAAACAAGGAAAAAAAAAAGTTTTATTTATGTACATACAGGTTTTACCCTGCTTTTCATGTCGAACAACTTCAAGTGTTGCCCATTAAAAGGCAATGGTAATTCAACTCCATCCTGATGAGCAAGAATGAAGCTATCTGCTCCAGTGATATTTTTAATCACAAAAGGCCCTTTCCATAGTGAATCGAATTTTCCATGCATGCCTTTTGCTTCTCTTCTTTTGTCCCATAAAAGGACCTAGTCATTGACTTCAAACTTTCTTTCCCTGGATTTTTTGTCGAAGATGACTTTCACCTTCCTTTTATGCTCTGTCAATCTATCCACAACTTGAGTTTGTACCTCCCTCAATTTAGTCAGGTACATTATTTTTTTATCAATAGCATCCGTGAATGTAGAATCCTCCAGGGCTCTAGAAAGTTGTAGGGTAGGAAGTTCCAAGGTAAGAGGCAACTCCGTGTCTCTACCATATAATAGCTGAAATGGGGACATGCCTATAGCCCTTTTGGTGTAATTCTATCGGCCCATAATGCATCAAACAACTTCTTATGCCAAGTCCTTTGATTCTTTTACTAGCTTTCACACGATAGTCACCAAGTTTTTGTTACTTGATTCAGCTTGGCCATTCCCTTGTGGATAGTAGTTTGAGGAATGTACCAACTGGATCCCATGAGTGTAGCAGAAATCAACCAGCTCCTCAAAAGACAGATTCAGAGCGTTGTCTACTACTATTTTACTGGGCACGCCAAACTTGACAACAATATTTTGTTTTATAAAACTGCACACCTCGGCGGAAGTGGCATTCTTCACAGGAATGGCTTCTACCCACTTACTAAAATAATCAGTAGCTATTAGAATGTAGTGATGGCTGACAGGAAGCCGGGTTGAGCATACCAATAAAATCCATTCCCCACTACTGGAAAGGTTCTTCAATTACAATGGGTTTTAAAGGTAATGCAGGTAATTTTACATGCCCAACAAAGTGTTGGCACGCTTGGCACTTAGCTACCCACTCTGCAAGTATCTTGAAAAAGTGTGGGCTAGTAATACCTTGCTCTGAGGATCTTGTGTGCAGTGACTGCTGAGAAATGACCACCGCAAGCCATGTCATGAAATTTGTAAGAGTTGATCCTGCTGAGCTTTATCCACGCATCTGAGAAATACGCCATCAATTCCCTTTGTATAAACCATTATCCCAAAGAACAAAGTCTTTGGACTTTAGTTTAATAGTTCATTTTCTTTTTGAGAAAGTGATCCGGCATTCTCCATACGTCAGAAAATAGGCAATGTTACTGTACCACTCTCCACCAGATCTATAAAAAGTACCATAGGCAAATCTTCATCTATCTCTTCTTGATCTGCTTCTTGGCACTATTGTTGCTTTCATCTCTGTCATTAATTCACAGACCTCTTCCTCGAACCAGCTTTGTAGGTTTGATATCCAGGTCATATTCTTGAACCTTTGTCACCCATGTGCCTCTTAACAATCCTAACTCTTGTTGAGTGAGGATAGATTTCACTGCAGTATCTGGAACCAAGACCACAGTGTGTGAGGAAAGAATATAGTACCTGAATGCTTTACACACCTTCACCACTGCATATGCATGCTTTTCCATGGGAGTATATTTCAACTCATAAGCTTTAAGGGGTGTGCTCATGAAAGCAATCGGAGCTTCTACATCCTCTTGATTCTTCTGCATCAATATTGCTGACATGGTGTGTTCGGAGGAATAACAATAAAGAATAAATTCTTTACTAAAGTCAGGTGAAACCAAGACTGGGGCTTTTGACAGGGCCTCCTTAATCTTCTCAAAAGCTTCCTTCCCTTCGCTGCTCCATTTGAAATCTTGTGTCTTCTTCATCATATTTGAGATATGACGGGTTAGCTCAGCAAAGTCAGGAATGAATCTCCTGAGAAAATTAACTTTTCCAAAGAAAGAGTGAACTCCTTTTTTGGATGTTGGCAATGGCAATGTCTGAATGGATTTGACACATTCCGGATCTATCTTGGTTCCTTCTTTGGAGACAATGTGCCCTAGTAGCTTTCCTTCTATTACAACAAAGATAGATTTCTTAGGGTTAAGAGAAATACCATGTTTGCGGCATTGTATGAAAACCTCTTCCAGATTCGAAATGTGTGTGCATCTATTCTTGGAAAAGACTGTCAGATCATCAAGGTACACCACTATGCTTATATCCTTGAGATGAGCAAAAGCTAAATCCATAGCTCTTTGAAATGTAGCTCTAACATTGATCAAACCAAACGACATTTTCTGGTAAGCAAAGGTTCCCCAAGGTGTAATGAATGTCGTTTTGTATTGATCTTCTTCAGCCACCTTGACTTGATTATAGCCTGAGAAACCATCAAGCATGGAAAGCATCTCAGATCCAGTGACCACCTGCAGAGTGTGATCCATGATGGGGATGGGGTAGTTATCTTTTAATGAAGCTTGATTGAGGTTGCGAAAATCCACGCACAACCTAATCTCACCACTCTTCTTTCTCACAGGAACTATGTTGGCTAACCATTCAGAGTGATGTATGGGATAAATAATCTTTGCATCTAACAACTTCTGGATCTCTACAAAGATAGTTCGGAAATAGTAGGGTTATGCCACCGCAGCTTCTACTTGAAAGGATTTTGTTCTAGTTTTAATGGGATGTAGTGTTGAACTTCTGCAGGCTGATATGTTTTTAGATCCTGGTAAGACCAGCAAAAACATCCATGTATTTCTTAAGAAGCTCAATAAAAGCTTCTCTTTCTACCTCTGAACAACACTTACCTAGATTTACTAATTTGGGATCATTGTTGGCTCCCAAATTTAGTAACTGTGTATCGGAGGAAGAACCTTCCCCACTTTCTTCATTCTTCTTAAGCATCTGATCATGCTTGTCGAACATTTCCTCAAGAGATACCAAGCCTTTGGGAATTTTATTTCCCTTTAGCTGGATAATCTCCTGACTTCCTGAGACGTCTGCATCCATTTCTCCCATAGTAGTTTGTCTCGGAGGTGAATTGCTTCCCTCATAGTAGATCTCTTCAAAGTTGTCCTTTTGTTGGAGAAATGCAGCAATCTGCTTGTCATCGTTAAAACTTGCCATTGTTGGACGTTGTCAGGAAATTTTGGGTGAAAACCATCTCAACTTTGTAATCCCCCTGTCTAAAAAATGTGGGAGGCTGATATGGATTTAACAAAGCTGCATCACTGCAAGTGAATCAACTCTGGAATTTTGTTCTCTCAGAATGTAAGATATCGAGAAAGCTGAAAAATCTAGGATAGCAGAGTAGACTTGATCTCTATAATGCCGAAGTTTGTCCTTTTTACTTGATAGAGACCTCTTATCTACTTAACAATCAGCTCAACATCTCCCTTTGTGTGTAAGAGCTTGATTCCCATTGTTCTTGCCTGCTCCATGCCTAACAACAACGCTTCATACTCTGTGTGTTAGTATTTTCGAACATCAATTTGAAGGAATGTGCATGCACCTTCCCTTCAGGAGAGATAAGAACAACGCCTACACCGGATCCAAATGAACAATAATTGCCATCAAATTCCAGAGACCAAACCTTGTTGTCAAGTTGATGTGGTTCTTGAATCACAGGTTGAACTTCTTCTTTATCCATTTCTAGATAATAGACTCGTGATCAGATTCTGAAACAAGATTTGAGATCTAGGATCCTCAGACTTTGATACTGTGTACTTGGATTTCTTCTCAGGTTCTAACTTTTGATTAACTCCTTTGATTGGTATGTGCACACAAGACCAATCCATCTTGACTTCTCCACCCAGCTCTTTACAGAAATTTCTACTCAACAACATGCCATAAGAGACTGGGATGTCTACTACAAGGATAGTCATTTTCAATCTTTTATCTGGGAAAAGAGCAAGTACTGCCTATGCATCTTTGATTTTCCCCACAAGAGGAACTTGCCTTTCCATTGAATAACATCTTCCGATGGTTTTTGTCAATGTGAGACCCAAGGCATCAACAACTTTGGCAGGCATGACGTTGTCAGAAGCTCCAGAGTCCAAAATGCAATTGCTTAATTTGTATTTGTTGATAAGCAAAGATACATAAAATGGCTCGATCCTTTCCGATGTAGCAGGAGAAGAAGTAGAAGGAGAAGAACTTGCAGCCGCATTATTTGAAGGAGGAGTAATCTTTGGACTTGACAAGATACCCGTGAAGGATTATTTTGTTGGACTTGACAAGATACCTCGTGAAGGATTATTTGTTGGGTTGGGACCGTTACTTTGCACATACTTGACCAATCTATTTAGCTGATCAGAAATGCCTCAAATACTCAGCTTCTGACATTTGGACCTTGGTCTTCTTGATGTGGTCAATGATGTCAAAAGCTTGACTTGCTTCAGCTGGATGTGTGTTGGCCCTCTGCTGCGAATTGAAAGAATTTGAATATTTATCTTTGGGAGCTAATGAAGAAGGAAGAGGGCTACCTCTTTTCAAGATAGTAACATCCGGCCCAGGATCTTCTTTCTCTCTTTTTGGCCGCTTGTGGATGCTTCGGCATTTTGGCATGTCTGGGACCTTGTGAACACCGCAAATGTGTGACCATCAGAATCTTCAAAAGATTCATAATAGCCATCATCAGATTCGTAGTCCAGGTAACCAATATTGGAGTCGTAATGGGATCTACAAAGTCTTCATCATCGAATGATTCGTCAATGCCGAGATCCTTCTTCATTAGTTTCCAAGTTATTCCTTGGAGCAGCTTCAATTGCCAACCACTGTGGTGCAACAACAAGTCTATTTCGGTTTTGATTTTGATTTTGACCATTAAAGGTCCAAGCAGGAGCTAATCTTGAAGGGGTCGCATTTCCTGCTTGAGAGATCGCTTCTTGATTTGAACCATGTCATTAGCCAACCTTTGCAGCAAAGGATCTGAAGTACCTAAAGAAGCTCCATCACCTTTGTGAGATGGTTGTTTGAGTTTTCCAACCATGATCAAGTCATCTTCAACTTCCACGGCAAGCATTTTGTGCTTCAAGTAGATTCATAGGTCTTGCCCTTCTTAGTTGATATCCAACTTTAGGCAACAGAGCGTTTATAAAAAATGTCTTTTGATTTTCATCGCTCAATGCGGAAGAAGTGGGGATTTTATATAAAATCCTTTGGAACCTTGCAATAAAGTCCCGCATGTTCTCACTTGGTTCTTTCTTCAACTGCATCAGTTGAGTGATCAACGTGCTAGCATCCTCTGCAGGCTTGAATCTTTTCAGAAATTGCTCACGCATAGTCACCAGTTGGTTATGGTGCCAGGAGCTAGCCGATAGAACCATTCGCCAGCCAAGTCGTGTAGAGTCTCAATGAAGAGTTTGATTGAGACATCTTCATGCTCCACTGCAAGCACACCACA
Organism: Taxus wallichiana var. yunnanensis; assembly: GCA_018340775.1. Taxonomy (NCBI): domain Eukaryota; kingdom Viridiplantae; phylum Streptophyta; class Pinopsida; order Cupressales; family Taxaceae; genus Taxus; species Taxus wallichiana. The sequence continues at coordinate 727,455,720 of CM031242.1, read as the reverse complement.
AGATATGAAGAAGGCCACCAAATGATCATCCAAGGTTTTGCTTTCCATCTCCAAAGAATTTTGGAAAATTCTTTCTGGATCCTTTTGGCAGATCGTGCATAGGTGGAGCCAAGTTTAGTGGCCAAAAGCTAGCTCCCCATGGGACAGGTACAATCTGGTTCTGATTTTCCATGACAAACGGAGCACGTCTTCTCCTTGTGTAGACTTGGTGAATAATTCCAGCCACCGGATTATGTTGAAGATGATCCGATCTGGATGGGTGTGCACTCTCCTTCCTGGTGAGAGACTAGATCTGCGGCTTCTAACTTGAGGAGGATGATTGAAATTGAATTTCTCCCAGTAGTCTGAAGAAATGATCAGTCCTTCCTTGCGCCTTCACGGATCGGGTGAATGGACGTTCAGCCAGGTTGAGATTTGTATGGAAAACACTCCAATCTTCAAGAGATAAGCTTTGATCTGCAAAGATAGTTGTTCCCCAATGGAGTCACCAAAAACTGTTGGCTAGATTTTTTGCATAGCATAAAACCTAGGCAGTCATGAGATAAATCTCCCTCATTTACCAGTGAGGCTCCCATGTCAGATTTGTCAATTAAAATATGCTAGTATCTATATGGGGTTTTACTTTAACTATTCAACTCATGAACCATAGCTATACAGTTCTACAGCAAGTAAGCAACTATTTAAGAAAGGAAATATTTATAGAAGAAGGGAATTATATAAACACAGAGAAGAAATGGGGAAGATGTGCATCCCAATCAATAGATAACAGAGTTGATTGCATGCACATAGAAGAAACCAATAGATATAAACACAGAATTATAAGCAAAGGCACTCTAGATCTAGATCTAAAATAACACAAAGTTTATTCAAAGATCTAAGATAGAAAGCTAGAAACAAAATACACCATGACACAAAGTTCTCCGAAATCTGCTCCTGTATATTCCTTTGCTTCAAGTGGCTCTCAAGGGTTTCAAAGCACAAAGTCTGGAACACAAGAATGCTTACAAATTTTGATCATTAACCGGAGGTTCTTCTTCTACTTATAGAATGTAGAAGGGAAAGTACAAATGGGAAACTCAACTGAACTAAAACATAAACAACAAGTAAAGATGACATTTGGCAATCATCCTCCACTAACTTCTCCTTAAGTGACACATGTATCACTTAACTAATAGAATTGTTCCACATAACTTTAAGTAATGGTTTCAAAACCAATAACTTTAAAGTTTTACAATTTCATCCGAGAACGTGGAAAATAGAAGAAGAAAGAATAGAAGAAGAAGTCAAGCCAACTGTAACATTTATGTCTTCTTTTTGTTCTGATACTGGATATACTTGTCGAACATGTAATTCAACATCTTCCCATCTGTTTTAGCCACCGCTTCCTTTTTTGTCCTGAACTGTAGCAATCCTTCGTTCAACACCTTGATACACGCTTCCACATCCTCCAAGCTCGGCCCGAACCTCGCAATATCCACCTGCAGTGCCACCAGTCTGCTAATGGAATTCATCGTGAAAGGCTTAGTAGCTCCATCAATTCTTCCTTGTACCATCAGAAGAGACCCTTCCAGGGAATTAGGCACTCTACTAGGAATGATCCGTACGTATGAAGTAACATTTCCGACCACTTCCTCCTCAGTGAAAGCAATGATACTATCTAGTAAAGACGATGTCTTACTCTCAAGTGCCTGCATCCTCTTCAGCAAAACTCTACAGATCTCCAAATGGAAAGATACTGCAAACTCCAAGCTGCTTCCCCTTCTCAACTGATCCATCCAGTACAATCTGCTCTACAACCAATACTTCTCCCAAAGCTTGTTGATTTTGGCCAAAGTACTCAGGTTACTCTCAACAATTGTGTTCATATCTACTATGCTCATCACCTAGTTCTTCACTGATTCTGCATCATTCATAACCTTTTATGGTGGTGGCACCTCTCCAAAGTACTTTAAGTTTTGACGAATAATCAGATTCTTCCATTCATCAATAGCTTTCACCTGATTGCTTGCATCCTCCATCTCCTGCATAAGATGATCACTCACCTTGAAATGGGCTGAGTGGAAGATTTAGCAACCTTGGCTATGATCTCACACAACTGAGATACCTGCTTCTGAAGTTCGTCTTTCTCTACCTTTTCTCTGTCAAGCCTAAGGAATAGAGCATCTATCAATGTCTACGTGTCCTACTTCAATCCTTTTATGGTGGCTTGACCGATGGGTACTCTGGTTACTATTACATCTTTTGCCGTGAGCTCATCCTCCTTCTTTCCTTCCACCGAAACGACATCTCAGCAAACTTCTTCCCCGACTCCTTAATGATCAACCTTGAAGTTACCTTTAGCAACTTTAGGTTTCTATCTTTTTCCGCCTAGACAAAGCTCTGCAAGTCGTGTTCCTCCAAGTTCATTTCCACTCTAGCTTCTGGAACCAACTGTGAAGCCAACCATTCTGAGAAGTTACTTCTCGGAGAATGAGAAGTTGCTGAGTGCACTACTATCTCCCACTTTATTTCCTCTCCATCAGAAACTACTACAGTGTTATGGCTGCCATCTTCTGAATCATCCAAGGACAAATCTCTTTCGAACTCTGCCATCTGCAACTTCAACGTCTCTTCTGGAACAAGTGCTGAATGGAGTGGTCGAGGAGAGAAGATGAATGTTGTTGGATTCAGTGGAGGCATGGAAGTGTCCTGCTGAGGTGCAACAATTGGTGAAGTACTGGATGCTGGAGAAGCCGGAACTAAAGTCATAGCCGTGGAAGTGATCTTCTCCTTTGATTGAGATCTTCTGTGCACTTTCATCTTCTCATGCCTTTCGCTTTCTCCTCCGTGCTTCCTTGAGGGAATCTCCGTGGTGAAGTTGCCCTATGATTTGATTCATCAATGCTTCATCAAGGCAGTATCCCTTCACAACAACTAGTTTGAAGTATTCACTAGAACAACGCCAGACCTTTCTTCAATCGTATGGCAGCCCCTACGTTATCTTGAAGTATGGCTCTATCTCCTCCCATTTGATGGTAAGTGTCAAGTAACACATTCCCATCATCTTTAAGATCCACAGGTATCCGTGCTAAGTCCAAAGTCGAACACTTGCCGTGCTGATAGCCTGCTGAAATCCTTCTTTCTAACCTCGTACTCACTTTTGCACTTCATCCAGAAATCCTCTAATGAAGGCACATGTGCGTACTCCTGGGAGATCATCTTCCTGGCTACTCCAAATGGATCAAAGTTCAGCCATGCTGGGAAGAACTCTTGCTCATACTCGGATAACATTTCCACTTCCAATCCTCGGGCCTTATGAATGCTCTGGCAGCTATAATGTCCCACAGTGATCGGAAGAAAGCCCGTAGACTTGTGCCATTTCGACTGAAGGTCGTGTATCTCCACAAGTTGTCTGCTCAGCTCCATGGTGATCAATCTATCATTTAGATATCTGGGTAGCTTAACGGTTCTCTAGAAAAGCCATAACCCTGAGGTATGTGAAATCTAAAAACTAAATGAATAGACTACCAATTCTGGATACAACCTTCCCATGCTTCCTTGCTCACCCTGTTGGCCTTTAGGTCCCTGTCTAGCCTGCAAATGAATTCGTAGAAGAATCCATCGTTGACCACTTTGAAATCTTTCTTGCACGTAGGTACAGTAAGTTGTGGGTAGCACTCGAAAATGGGGTCCTTAGAAAGAACGCCACATCTATCCAGCTTGGAGAAGATGCCTTGTGAAGCTGCTGCATATACCAAATAAGAAGTCATTTTGAAGCTGAAAGTATCTTCACATTTCGGAGTTGCTCACCAATGTTGTCGCTAATGATTTTTGACCAATTGATTATGGAATCAACCTTGTTGACTTCAATGGTCCTGATGAAAGCATACATCCATGTACGGAAAGTGTGAGCATTCACCTCGCCATTTATCCTGCATAACAATTTGGCAATATCATCTACCTCCTGTACCAGATTGGACCGGAAGAGTTCTTGGGAACTTAGAAGGAGATCTAGGCTTCTTCATGTATCTGTTGTTCATTATGTTCATGCAATCAACTCTATGCTTCTCCCACCTGCTGCCGACATCCTGAATGCTAATGGAAGTCACCACCTTTCGAGCGAATCTTCAAACAATAATTGATGAACTCTGCGTCCAACCAAATTATTGTTTTCCCCGTAGCATCTCGCACTGATCTGGATGAAGGATGGTAAGACCTAGCACACTCCATAACAAACTCTAGCAACTGGGTTGTGTATGGAAAGGCTGCAGCTCGAATAATTCCACTGCTTTTAACTGCACGCATGAGTGAAGTCTTTCCTGCTCTGGATCTATCAATCAATTCGGAAAGAGGTTCCGGACCTAGATCTGTGTCTCCTATGTCTGCAAATTTGGAAGTGATGCATGACTTTGTTGTGCTTTCTTTTTCATCCCTCTTTGCCATGGCTTTGTCTATCTTTGTTTGAACAATTCTTTTTCTTCTTATTTGGCCGAATTCTTCAAAACTGGTGCAGATCTGGATAATTCTTCAGATTCGGAGGATATATTCAATGTATTGGACATTGATTAAAGCTCATTTTCTTTTGTAAAGCACCTGTAATGAATTCCTGCAATTAATTCAGACAAAGATGGCAACCGGAACATGAACAATGAATTTTAATCATAAAAATCTGCATAATTCAAGCCTGCTGCCCCAAAATTGATGTTTTATTTGCATGCAAAGCGAGCATGAATTTTACCAACTTCACCTGAGCACCTGTATCACTTATGCAAACAATTATCTAGACACAAATCAACTTCCTTCAACCTGTGTGCCAAAATTGGAAGCTTTTAGCATTAATTTCACCTTCTTTTGAGCAAAAATCCTCTTCAAATGGGGCGCACTTTTCCTCTGGGCTGCACTTCTTTACCTGTGAATTAATTAATTCATCCTTATGGCAGCCCCTGCTTATATAATCCTTGTGATTCTATAATTAATTAATGCCTTTGCTATTACTGGCAATTAATTAATTAATTAATAAGCTTCACTCTTCAAATGGGGTGCCTATTTTGTGCATGCTTATGGCTGCCATTAAATAAATTAAATTTATTTAATTTTAGACTTCTGCTTCCAGCTTAACTCAAGCCTCACAGTATGCTTTGACCTTAGCCACTGAAAATAGGAATTAATTTAATCATTTAATACTTTAAAAGTATTATTTTTCTCCCAAAAGGGGCACACTTTTTTGACATAAAGGGGCTGCATTAAATAAATATTATTTATTTAATTTTAGAATAGTCTATTTTCAACCACCTTTTGTCCTTTACCTCTTGTTGACTTTTCCACAAGCCCTTGGGCGCCAAAATTGGGTGAATAATTAATTTAATTAATTAATTTAAAGGTTGCCTTTCCTTCCCAAAGGGGTCGCACTTTTTGGCATAAAGAATTCTATTTTTAAGAAACACATGACAATGGGATTATTTACCCTGCAAGGTAGCCCTGAAAATCCCATGATTCACTTAAGTCATTTGACTTTCATAATGGGATTATTTACCCTGCAAGGCAGGCAATAAAATCCCATGATTCACTTAAGTGATTTTTCTTTTATTCCACAATGGGAATTTTTACCCTGCAAGGCAGGTAAGAAATTCTCACCGCCTACCTGTTGCCTCTAATTTTTCCATTGTCACTTAAGTGGCGTTGCTTCCATGGGAAAAAGTACCCTGCTAGGTAGGTACAAAATTCCCACCTGCCTGCTTGCTTCTAATTTTCCCATGATCCACTTCAAACCTTCTTTTTCCAAAAATGCGGCCAGCCCAAAAGAGGCTTTTTGGTGCACGACTTTGTCTTTTCCCAGAGAACCAGACCTCCGATGGCGAATTCCTTCTGGCATAACATGCGTATATGATCTCAGCTACTCCAAGCCAAGAATCAAGCCAAACCGGCAAAGGAATTGATCTAGAGAAATTTCACAGAAAATGAAACGAGAAAAACACAAAAACACAAAATGTTGCCAGAAGTCACAAATAAAGTCCATAACTCATTCCTGGTTAAAACCCTACTGGTTATATGGGAATAATGATATGTATGATCACAACAGAGTTAAACCGGAGCACAAATTGCCTCAAACGGGGCTCAAAATAATTAAATACAAATTTTCCGTAGCAAATCCTGACGACAGGATATAACAATTTTGGGCATTTGCGTATTTGGTGAAAATGGCTAATATGGCTCTTTGGGAATATCTTGACACAATACAAGAACTTTCTGGCAATAAAAACACAAAACGACCCATTATTTTAAAAGTATGAAATTTTTTCGGATAGGGTAGTCTCAGATTTCAGGATGAAATCTAGGGACACCTCATCATCGTTTCTCCCACACTACATATACATCCTACACACCCACATTGCATTCATACATCTTACCTATTCTACATCCTACACTAGATTTCCTTATACTTGGGTCTATTTTTATCTATCATCATTACACATTCTATTTCTACTTACCCACATATTCCATTACATTCCATACCCATTACACACTCTACATTACATGACCTACACTACACATTCCAATACCTTGGTTGTCTACACTACATTGTTCTACGTCCCGCACTCACCATCCTATGACACACTTTAGTTCCTCGGTCCATATTCGACTGCCGAGGGTTTACCAATCAAATGGACGTTACCTACATGTGATATGTCATATACCACATTTGTTGGACTAGTGATCAACGTTCTAGGCTCTATCGTCACCCACACCCATCATCACATAGTGGTATACACCGTAGGTTAAATCACCACTCCTTCCATCAAATTTACATCATTATATTAAAATTTATCATCTTCTATTATATCATCCTATTACAATTCTCAATTCTGAACTCATCCCATTACACTAGCATGCCTTCAATCATCATGTAGTGGTATACACCTTAGGTTAAATCACCACTCCTTTCATCGACGTTTCATTATCCTCTTACATCCGATCATCACCTACTCTATTATCTTATTCTACGTCATTCTCTTACATCTTCATTTATCCTACTCATCACTTAGTGGTATACGCTTTAGGTTAAATCACCACCTCATTCTTATTCATCATATAATGGTCCACGTCTAGTGCTAAACCACCTCACTCCATTATCCACCACCTACTTATCTACGCTCCATACACCCTCTTCGCCCATCTCATAGCGACATGCGTAATAGGCTATATCGTCACCTTCTTCCTCCATCATGTAGTGATCTACACTTAGGGATAAATCGTCACTCTTCCAATCAAAAAGTCACGGTATACGCTTAGGCTATAGGGTCCACGCATATCTTTCCATACAAATCATCCTCATCCACTCATTCTATAGTGATATACACTTAGGGCTAAATCATCACTCACACATTCTACAAGTCGTGGTATACACTTAGGCTATAGGGTCCACGCACACCTTTCTATATGACACATTACTACACATTCCTTCTACAAAGTGAAATATGCTTAGGGATAAATCATCACTCCTCCGATCAAAAAGTCATGATATATGATTCGGCTATATGGTTCACGCATATATTCTCCCCATGTCGCATTTCCTCACCGTTACATATACACACTCATCACAACACGCTAGATACAACCAATACTACTCGTTCGTTTCCGATGAATCACTCTTGTTTATGGTTCATTCTTGACTGCTGAGGGGGAAAACAAAATGAACCTCACTACATACACTTCCATACACTTGGGGGGCACATTGCTCCTATCATTCCATATTGCATTCCATTCCATCCATCCACAACATATTGCATTGTCTTCGTAGCATTTACTCTTGCTTACTAGTGTTTTGCATGCTCATTCTATTACACATGTTAGCTTGCTTTCTTATATGTCATTATCATACACACATGCGTGTTCATGCCTTTGTTTAGTGTGATCACAGATACATGACATTTACACATGACATGGATGCTCACCTTCTACCCTTACTATACTGGTCGTTGGGGCATCCACATTCGTCTCATACATGTGCTATTGTTTCATTTTGTACTTAGCATATTTTACTACTTGCTTCTACACGCTTTGACATATTGGTTTTCACTCTAACATGTTAATGGGTGTTCCATGTGCAACACTTGTTTTGTAGGATTACATGTTTCCATGACTATCTTTTTGTTTTTACTTGCCTACTTTATTTCCTATTTTTTGCGGGCTTTGCCCTTTGCTTGTGTGCCCACTTGACTATTGTTTACGACCATAATGGCTCTTGTATGTCTTGACGCGTCGGGAGTGATGTCCCATGTTTGAAACCCGCTTTGTGTGGTTTGCTTGTTTTCTTGCATGTTTACACTATTGTGCTTGGTAGTTTTTCTACATTGTCTACGTCTTTTACACTTATTTGCATGCATGTGTTCGGACTAACACTTGTATTGGCTAGCCATCCCCTTTTGTGCATGCTTTAGTATCTACCAAGTATTTCCCTTTCCCCTATAAGGCACAATTCTATAGGTCAAAGTGCGGTTGGCTCTCTTTTGGGGCCACATTCTCCTTCAAGTGTCATCGTATGCACCCCCAAAGAGGAGGTCATCATTGAGGGTTTCTACTAACACACCATATCTTCACCTGTTCACACACAACGAGTGAGTTCAAACTAGTCTATGAAATTCATACACAATGGCCTCAACAGGACATGGTGTCCTTCGGCAATTCTATGGAGTGGTTACAGGCTCAGGGGTTATAGTGGGTGGCCTCTCTACACTTCTTCTTCTACACTCTACATGGTTATCAGGTACGTATCTCTATCTAGTTTATGTTATCGAGCTTTCGCTCACCAACATAAAGTGGTGGAAAATGTAAACACAAATATTACAATTAGACAATAGTTATCCCGGTCTTATACTACTATTTAGAAGGTTCTCAAGTGTACAAAGTACTAATTAATCCCACCTTTTGGCTACCTTTTTATTATCTTTTATTTTGTCTTTCTCGTGTATTTCTTGATACTTATCAACCCATTTCACGATGATTTCGACATTCTAGCTCGAAATCGGGGTGCCCCAACTCGTACTAGGGCACCCTGAGGTCCCACTTTGGGCTCCCAATCTATGCGTAACCTCTTCCACTTCTTTTGGGTCACTTCTAGTTGTTGGTCATCCTTATCTTCTTCTTAGTTAGCCTTGTCGGGATTAATTACGAAATTAAGCTTGAGATCCCTATAAATATAAAGTTATAAGACCATAATAAGGGTCCTAGGTCATTACATCTTATCACTACTATCACCTCATCTAGGGCTACATCACTTGCATCCACATAGTGTCATGCACTCAAGCTAGGAGATTTGCATCACACACATTGCATAGGGGAGGGATTCCATTATATTCCATGCACACATGTTACTTACATTTCTATAGCTATTATTGCTCGCTACTTCACAAAGTGTGACTAACACGAGAGCACCTAGGGCACAACACACACACACACACACACACACACACACACACACACACACACACACACACACCAAAACTACATCAGGGTCCATAATGTAGTGCAACGCTTAGTGATAAGTCCACTAGCTTGGCAATTGAGGTCATTCGACCCATTCATATGCATATTTCATTTTTCTAGGGTTTGATACTTCTCCTTGCATTACATATCATTATCTAGTTCATCCAATGAATCTAGTGCGACAAATAGGAAACACTCGAAGACACTTAGCGACCATACCAAATTGATTTCGAGGATTGTAGTGTTCGAGTGCCTCGATCTTGAGACTAGGGTGCCCTAGGGCACCCCAAAGACACTCATAGGCACTTGTGTCATCTTAGAGTCGAGATCTACCTTTCGTAGGGTCCCCGAGGTTTGATTGCACTTATAGATTTTATTTCGCAGATCTACGCAACATCAGCACGCATCGTCTTCTGTTATCACTAAGTCTTTTCCTTACTCTTCTATTGCATATTAGGTTTCATTCCATCTAGAGTAGTTTATTTACATTTATTCCATACTATTTTTGTTCATTTACAATGTTTTAGTCCTCCTAATTAAATTAACATTAATACCCTAGATATCCCCTTAGGTCATCTAGGCAAATCCTTATTTTTTTTAATCAATACTTTTGGCAACGACGTGCTAAGTAATCTTGATTCGAGCCTTGGTGATAAGTAAGGTATGTAACCCTATATTATTCCAAAATTTTTACCATAAGGTGCACTCAAAGTAATGTAATGTCGATGCAAAATTTTCCATGATTGAATGCCCAAAAGACATCTCACAATCCATTTAGAAAATAAAGCCATGTTTTGTCGGTAAACATCAATAGTACCCATGTCACCTTGATCCCGGGGTAGTCAACAAACTTCCCAGGATACCCTATGAAATCTAGTTGAACCAGAACTTTTAGACCAAAAGTAATCCATAAGCAGTTTGGCAAGCTTGGAAAAGGAATCATGGGATGGGTGCTAACAAGCAGAATAGTAAACATGAGTGACCACAAGAATATTGGTACACACTTGAAATTTACTAGCCAATGAAAGGTATTTGGAAGACCACCGAGAGACTTTATGTTCAACTCACAATCACATACTACCATAAAGTAGCAGAATCACTATCAAAGGAAAAAGGTATGCCTAAAAATTTGAATTGTTCTCCGCACCCGATCCACTTATAGGGTTATGTTTTCAACGAGTTAGGCATAGGCCAACCACTTTACCAATAGCGACATTTTATCTATCTATGGAAGCAAGACAAAAGATGTCAAGTCATTCAAAAACAAAAACCAAATTATCCTCATATTCAATAAGGGTAAGAAAGGAATCATCAACAAATTGCCCGTTAATGAGTTGAGTTGAATGATCCAGAAAAATAAATCCCCGAATGAGGCCTTAATGAACACATTGAGCAATAAGATATCCAAGTGCATCAGTGGATAAGACAAAAAGAGCAAGCACAAGAGGGCACCCTTGTTTGATAGATCAAAAAGGCCAATTGAGGAGGACTGATTCCCATTGATAGTGATGTAAACAGAAGCATTAGAAATAAAAGTTTGGACATCCAAGGTAAAAAATTCTCCAAATCCTAAGGTTGTGAGCATTTCTAAAATAAAAGGCCATTTAATATGATCATAAGCCTTTTCAAATTCAATTTTGAGAAATAAGGGTTGTTGCAGAGACAACTGAGCCCATTCCATTCCTTCCCAAACTATTATAAGATTATATAGAATGTATCGGCCTTTGAAAAATCATGTCTGCTTGGGTCAAAAATCTTGGGTAAAAGGTTAGAAATGTGAAGAGTAAGGGATTTTTCAATAATTTTGTAAGAAACATTCAACAAGGTGATAGGCCTCTAACAAGAAATCAACTCCGGATCACCAACTTCGAGGAGCGAACTTAATGTTTCCTTGATTGATGAAACTCCCTAAAGAATTAGATTAGAGAGCTTCATTATAAACTAGAAACAGTTTGGACCAAGTAAAATCTCGAGTAGCTTTTTAGAATTCACAAGGAAATTCATGCAATCCCGGAGATTTATCATCGACAAGGCACAACAGAGTTGTGTAAAGCTCATCAAAAGAAAGAGGAGCATTGTATCGAGGCTGATCATTAGGAGAAAGCTTGACCAAACCACCTCGATACATTGCTTTATAAAGAGGAAGCTCACTCATTAATAACCTCTTGAGCTTGGAATACTAATTGATAGTGTTCCACAAAAGCGTAAATGAAACTTGAATGGTTTTGATCGTTGACGAGCATGTTTAGCGAAGGGATTTGAAAAAGTTCTTAGACGCTTTGTCTCCCACCTTGATCGGTCTGATCCAAAGGCAGGATATACGCATCATGAGCCAAATGATATTTCATGAGCTTGAGCTTGTGCCAAATACTAAGATAGATGCATGATAGAAATAAGTTGGATCTACAAAATTGAACCAAATAAGATTAGATCACAATATGCGGGGTTTCCAGGATAGTTATATTTGGTTCCAAGAGGATTTTAACTCCTTGGAGGATGTCAACCCCGTGTCAGATAAGATAATAATAGATCATGAACAATAGTAATGGAATATAAAACAACAAGTAACTAAAATGAGGAGGGAACTTAGCTTGTGCTTTGTTATGGAGATGAACGGGCATCAAGATGGCAAGATAATGAACCATGGAAAAGATTTCTTCCTTAAACTGGTAGAACTTAATTAAGCTCTTTCTTCTCTTCTCTAGGCCTAAGTCTCTCCAGTCTTCTTGAAAATATCAATTAGCGTCCTCTGAAAAATTTTCCGTTCTCTCTTTTCAAAATATGGGGAAAAACCCATATTTATAGCTTAGATGTGAGGTTAAATTGCAGTTAAATGATACCCAGGGTTGAGTAAAGTAACCTGAGTTAAGAAATATGATGTGATCATGTGGGGACCACGGCTTGAATTATTAGATGGAGTGGGGAGCATGATTGACATGGTAGGTGAGATGATAGATTCCATTTAGAAAGGGGTGTCGGATGGGTGTATTAATACCCATGGATTTAATAATTTGTGAGAGATGGGGATAATGCCAAAAGTTGAATTATCAAATGGGTTTATATGGAGCCCATTTAATAATTAATTAAACAAGGTGAGCAAATAGATGATATTTCATTTAATTTAAGAAAAAGAGAAGTGAGAGAATGGAAATTGCATGAATGTGAGATGATGGAGGGGCGCTATACCAAAAATAGGTGTCTACATTTGCCCCTTTTTGTTGAGTGGTTTGTGATAACAAGCCATGAGACAAAAACAAAAGGGTTAGATGAAATATGTGTCTAAAGATGGATGAAGACATGACCAAAGGCAAGATGCCTCAAGTGCAAAAAAGGATCGCAATAACAATGAAAAAAAAAAATGTATGGTGGTGACTTCAATATCACATCAGTAGAGGACAATTGTGGTCTCAACGGAGATGATGACAACATTCTATAGACCAGTGAGTGGGTGAAGACCACTGTAGTATGGATGTAAACCAAGATGACCAATGGGTCATAGGAAAACATCAAAATATGTGCAACTAAATGTGAAAGATGTGCGCAATCCTTTGTTTTGCGAGGAATCATGCAAAAAAATCATGTGTCCGCAAAAGGGACGTGGATGAAGATAATGATGCCCCAACATAGGGCATGAGAAGGACACAAAGTGAGTTATATGTGTGACAAGTATAAGGATGAAAAGGTGCCCCAACATAAGACATAGATGGATGTTGAAATAAGATATCCTAGGGGAATAATCATAAATGTGGACATGATGAGTAGATAGGATAGAAAGGTGAGATAAAATTCCTAAAAGGGTGATAAATATAATGGCAATCATGTTTCATAGGAAATATGCATAAGTGTTAGCAAATTAGAAGGTGAAGAAGACAAAGAAGTCTTGTTTCTTCCATAAGTAGGATAAGAAGTCAAGATACTTTTGTGACAAAACAAAAGTAGAGAAAATATTCATGGAAGAGAACAAGATCAGATAGGTGATGGCCATTATGGTATCTTCCAAGACAAAAATGTCAAAGGAAGATGGGAAGAGATTCTTAGAAATGGATATGATGATGTCCCTGCAAGAGGACAGGTGAAGATAAAAGATGTGACAAGGTTCTCAAAAAGAGAAGAGGTCAATGTTGTAGAGAGAAGAACAAGAACGGTAATGAAAGGGATAGATGGTGGTACATAAACGGAGAAACATTGGCATTGAATCATGAATGCCAAATGTGAGGATGTTGAGAAAGAGAAAAGGGAATAGACAGGAGGATTGGTTGATTATGAGAAGAGCAAGAAAGATTGAATGTGAAGGTGACAGGGGTATGGAATAGAGGGATGGAGATGGAGGAGGAGAAAAGAAGGAATGAAAGGGGAGGAAGAAGATAACAAAGAAGGATTATAAAGAAAGGGGGAAATGAAGAAGGAAAAACAAAGAGAAGACAAGAAAAGGACAAGAGCAAAGGGTGAAATTATGAAAAAGAGAGAGAGTTATTTAAAATGAAAGGTGTGAAGGAGGATGAAGCAGAGGAAGGTAGAGAAGTAATGGAAAATGAAAGAGATGATAGAGCAAAGAAAATTGAAGGAAGCAGATCATAGTGAGGAAATCCAAGGTAAAGAATATGGAACTGACCGCATGGAAATGCATGTGGATGATGAGATGATAAAGGAGATGGGACAATGCTAAAGAGTTAGGTTATCGATGAGGAAGTAAGGAGGAAGTGCGAGGTAAAATGAGGAGAAAGACGATAAAGAGGAAGTGAAATAGGATGAGGATGAGAAAGGAGGAAAAGAGAAACAGAGAAAATTATGTAGAAGGAAGGGAACCAAGAACAAAGATATTTGATAAAGAGTGAGAAGCACAAGGAATGTAAAGAGAAGCTTGAGGGGAGGAATGACATCGATTGGAAAAGAAGTGGAGATGCATGAGATGAGGATATGTTGATGATGAGAAAATAGAGAGAGGGTGCATGATGAAGATAGTGAAGAAATTGGAAAGGAAGAATGGAAGATGGAGAGGTGGTGAGGAAAAAGAAAGGAAGGGATAGGAGAGGCAATGTCTAGTGAATGGATGTTAGGAGAAATCCACCGATAATGATTAGTAGGAAAAGATGGGACAAAAGATGAGACGAGGCAAGAAAGTAAACGAAGAATGGGAGGGGGAACGCCAATGAAGGGATATTAGGAGAAGTCCCCGATAATGATTAGAGGACACAGAGGAAGGAAGGAATGAAGATAGAATGGAGGAGGTCAAAGAAAAGGATTCAGGTTGTGTAGAATGGGGATGAGTGATTTTTAGGAGAAGTCCACCGATAATTACTAGTGGAAATAGAAGAGGATGATGAAAGAATGTTAGGGAAGATCAATGACAATGATGGGTAAGTATGGGGGTAGATATGTGGGAGAACTCTAGAAGATGGAGTGGAAAGAGTAAAGAAAGGAGGGATAACGATGTGTAGGAAGATGAAGATGAGGAGAGGATGCAAGTGGATGAGAATGAATGAGAGAAAAATGAAGAAACAAGACACAAAATGAATGGAGAAGCAACGGTTAAGTAAGATTACCCAATGACGGATGATGGAGATGAAAAAGGGACCAAGGAGGAAGTGGTGTTTGCATGAATGGAAGAGGAGGTGAGAGGATGTGATGATGGGGAATGATGAGAAAATGTAGATGGAGAGAATGTGGGGTAGTGGGTGAGTGCAGGATGACTGATCATGCTTAAGAGGGACTCTTAAGTAAGATCGCCATGCCGCAGGAGGATTTAAGTAAGATCACCAAACCGGCAAAGTGACGATATGGAAGGAGAAAGAAAACATTATATTGGATACAGGTGTGGAATGATTGGTTGGAGTGGATGAGATATGATGAGAGGTGGGAGATAGAAGATGAGGAAGATATGATGGGAGATGGAAGGGTCAGATGAAAACCATTCTTAAGAGGAACTCTTAAGTAAGATTTGCCCTACATGGGGATGGTTAAGTAGGATCACCAAATGAAGAAGAAGAAAATGATGAAAAGATTGAGAATGGAACAAGGAAACAAAGGAGTATAACATGAGTGGATGGAGGAACATATGCAGTGTAGATGGAGAGTGTAAGGGAAATCCTTAATTGGGATGCCCACGTGGTGGGAGTGATGATGCAAGAGTGTTAAGTGGAAAAGGAGGAGTGGAAAGATGTTTGTGGTGGTGATTGTTCGTCTATTGAAAGAGGAAATGGTGGAGAAGCTTCTACAACAAGAGGATCCAAGGAAGAAGATATACCTTAACTAAGATTCTCTAGCTATATGGATGGTTAAGTAAGATTGTCAAACTAAAAGTAGAAGAGTGAAAGGGAAACTCAAGAGGAAAGACAAGTAAGATATCTGGTGTGGTGCAAGGGGACAGAAAGGTGAGAAGGATGATGTGGAGACAAATGGTGATGAGTGGAAATGGAGAGCGAGGAGCAATGGATCAAAGACATTGTTGAACATGTTGAGAGATAAGGAGCTGCAGGATAACAAACTTTCCTTGAGAAGGATCCTCAAGTAGGATTCACAAACCAACAACGGTGATCAAGTAGAATTCACAAACCGAAAAAGTATATTTGCAAATGCATTCATGGAAGATAATGGATATATATAAAATTCATAGTGTGAAATTTGATGTGATTTTTATAAAAGATGATCTGGATGAGATGAATGGAACATAGTTATAGCAAGGGCGTACAGGAAACTATGTTTCAAACTGGATTGGAGATAAACAAGAAAGGTTACCACTCAAGGCATTGCACTTGCAGCCAATAATAGGTGTTAATACATAACCAACGATAGTTAGTTATACCAAAAGATCATGAGGGAAATATGGATGAAAGATGCTCATAATCCTAATGTTGACATGACAAAGGGATTGAGATGTAACTTGTACATGGGAAGAGGGATCTCCAAAGGTGGTGTTCCTTAAGTCTATGCCCCAACTCTGGGAAAGGGAAAGAACAATAGCAGAAAGCTTTCTAAAAATGTTGATAAAGGAAGGTGATCAATGCGGAAAACCTTCCAAGATGCCATAATAATAGAGTAGCCATCCTTCGAGGGTATGGTCTACTTTATACATAATATGGATGACAAGAATAATATGATAGTCATCCTTCAAGGGATCGGTCTATTTCTTTTGATTTTGCTTTGATTTTGATTTGTATGCTTTTTTTTTTTTTTTTTTTTTTTGCATGAACAACTGTCCTTCGAGGGATCAGTCTATTTTTTTGATAACTTTGATTTTTCCTTTTGCATAAGTGAATTTGAGTTTCACATGGGGAGAGCTGGGAATAGTCAAGTAAACCACTTAGAGGGGATAAGGAATGTACAAGAGACACCTGGACCCTTCACATGGCTGCAATAGGAGAATGAGAAGGTGATGGATGTAATGGTTATGGGGTCACATCAAAGTAGTGAAGGTAGACCACATAATTTAGATCATTACAATGACAAATGGAAGGGGCTAAGGATGGCAGAACAATATAAGGATGTAACTAAGTGCTCATTGGTAGATATGCTAACAATAGACTGGTCGCAAGTGCAATGCATTAAGAGGTTCCATCTCTGGTTTACCACCATGAGAGGGAAGACAATGAAGTTGCAATAAGATGAGATGATAGCCAAGCAGGAAATAAAACTATGTCCTGAAGGAAATGAACATATGACCACAATGGTGGATTTAGATGAAACTAAATGATGCCCCAAGAGAGACATAAACATAGAAGGACAATCATGGCCTCAAAGGAGGACTTGATGAAATAAATGGTGTCCCAAAAGAGACAACAGCCAATATAGTCCCAATGGAGAGACAAGAAATCATGGCCAATGGTGGACAATGGTGGATGAAAAATAGATGGTGCCCCAAAAGAGGCACAAATATAGCCACAATGGTGGACTTTGAGAAAAAGGTCCCTCAATGGAAAGACAAACATGGCCTCAAAAGAGGACTTCAATGAAAAATATGATGCCCCAAAAGAGGCATAAATATGGCCACAATGGTGGACTTAAAATGAGTGAGGATTTGGGTAGAAATAGTTTAGATTGGATGAATGTGAAGGAGGTAGACAAAACAATGTCAAAAAGTGAAGTCCCTAGTAACAAGGGAGTTGTACGGATGAGATGCTCAAGGGCGAGGGAAGGTTGTTCCCCAATAAGTTAAATGTGAAGGAGTTAAAGGATGTCGAAAGAGTTTAGATGAGATTGTTTTAGATTTGGATGGGATAAATGATTGGAGACCACAAGTGTGCTTAGTAAGATAAGTGGTATTGATGAACAATGGAGGCATTCCTTAGGAGGAATGACATAATGGAGGGATATTAAGGGATGATGTGGATGGAGGGATCATGGGAGATCCGACAGATGGGATATGGATTGGATTCAAGGTAGATGGAGAAGGAACTTTCCCCTGAATGAGGAAATCATCTTTCTCAATAAGGTTGTGGACGATTGACCAAAATGCCTTACAATGTTCAATGTCATGGCCCGGGTATGATGATAAGCACAACTACAATTAGGATTGAACCATGATGGCTTGGGACCATAGGGATTAAAGGCTTTAATGGGAGGAAGTTTGATGGTAGATATTCAAGTTAAATGTCAAAGGATATCTATGTAAGACCCCATTGAAGTGTCATGGGGAAGGTAACTCTTGTGGGTTTTGATAGGATATCTTAGCTTGGAGTTAGGAGAAAAAGTGGATGTAGATTGGATGGGTGAATTTTGTGTTTTGGAGGACAAATCAAATTTGTTTGAAGGATTGTATTTTTTGGATGTGGATTGATCATTGCAAGATGTCGTAGATGGAGAGACTGATCCTAACATAGATGTTGTGGCATTGGATTGTTGAGAAGAGGAAAACTTGAATGTTTCGAGGATGTGCAGGGGACTTTTGAGGATGTTTTCCCCGAGCCTTAGACTTCAACCAAGAAGATTTACCTCTAGCAGGAATGATTATAATTTCAACCAGAGGATCTGATAGTGGTGGTGTGGTTATTAATGGAGAAAATGTCCTAAAACAAGACGAGGATGTTAATGGAGAGATAGGTGTTTGTATGATGCGATTAATGATATCTATGTGAGATGTGGATTGTTTTGGTTTTGGCATGGGAAGAGTTGATTTTGTAGAGGGAGAATGAAAACCATCTTTATTTGATTTAGGTGGATGTGTTGGTTTAGTAGATGATCCAAAGGGTATCTTTGATAGGGTTATAGATCGAGAGGATTTGGTTGGTGTGATAGAAGGATTAGGTAAAGAGTATTGGGTAGACTGATGATGTGGCCATGGGCGAAGATATAGGTAAAGATGTCAAGGTAGGGATAGGTGTATTTTTTGGTATGATAGATATAGGGGTCATTGGCATAGATAAAGATGTAGGCATTTTGGGATATTTGGAGATGTGAGTGATGTGATAACCGATGGAGTAGACCTTATTATGGGTAATGTAACAAATGTAGGAGCATTTTCGGATGTAGAAGTAGAAGGGACTGGTTGTTTCATAAATGTTTCGAGGGGTAAGAATGATATATGTTGCTAAAGGGGTTGATGTCGAAGGTGGGGTTGTAAGGGTGCATGTAGTAGAACTGAGTTTAGTTGGGATGGTTATGAGCAATGTAGGTGTAGTAACATGTGTATTTGAGGTAGATGTGGGTGAAGAAATAGATGGGAGAGATGTAGGGATATGTGTGGATATGAGTGGGGCCAAAATAAGTGCTAAGGATGAATCTAATGTGGTAGATTGGGGTGTATTTGAAGTGGCGAAGAAATGGATGGTATAGTTGAATTTGATGTGGATGTGATAAGGATAGGAGAAGGTGTAGGTTCAAGACAAAGTAGTGAAAGTTGATGTAGGTGTGATAGGTTCGAATAAGAGGTGGGAATAATGTCCACTGTGGGAACATGCGGAGTTGGTGATAAGATAAGATCTTGATTGACAGTGTCAATCATATAAGCATTTGATAGTTGAGATGTAAAGAGCGTGGCTTGATTTGTTGGTGGTTGATTAGTTTGTGTAGTTGAGGTATCAATTTGGATATCCCCTTGATTTATGAGTTGTTGGACACGATCTTTGAAGGAACGACATCTCTCAATGTCATGACCTTTGACTCGATGATATTTACAATAGTGGGCTTTGTGATACCAAATAGGCTTGGCTTGTGAGTTGTCCACGGGTCGTATGGGAGGAAGTTGGATGGAGTTTATGCTCATCAACTTATCAAATATAGACTATATGATTCTCCTAAAGGAGTGTAGTTGGTTGTTGATTGAGGAGATTGTTGTTGAGACCATGTGCTTGATGTAGATGGGGATGAGGGTTCAATGACCACAGTGTTGGCCACACCCTTAAATTTGTCATTATGTGTGAATGGTTTAGTGGATTCAATTTTTAGGTTTAATTGAACTTAGTTTAAGATGACCCTGCTCAATGGCACGGGTTTCAAGTTTGTGAGCCATTGTGAAAGCTTCATCAAAGGTTGGAATGATTGGATCTGCAAAGTGGATGATATATGTTTTGCACACGAACACGAGAATAATTCAATGAGTTCATTTGCATGGGATAGTGAAGGATAGTTGGTTTATAACATCATGCCATTGTGTGATGAAGTCGGCGATGGGCTCATTTTCATACTATCAAATGGTATATAGATCAACGATAGTGGTTTTTGCATGTGATATTGATAGAAAAGTGTTCTAAGAACAACTGTGCAAGTTGAGTGAAAGAGAATAAGGAATGTCGTGGGATATTGTTGTACCAATCCAATGCGGGACCAAACAAAGACATGGGGAAAGTGTGAAGAAGTAGATCATGATCATGCACAATAAGACAACATGTGTTTAAATGTGAGGAGATGTTGTTGGGGATCTTCCTTGTTGTTGAACTTATTAAATGCGGGAAGTTTCCAATGAGAGGGATAGGGTTTGATTGGAACCGATGGATGAATCGGTTCATTACATATTTGTTCATAGGATAAGGTGTTTTTGGGTGTTACGGTAAGGGTTTCTAAACTGGCCAACCGATTCATTAAGGCATGAATTGAATCACTTGAGGTGTTGTAAGGTTGAGATTGGATTGGTTGTGTGGTTTGAAAAGTAGTTTGATAAGGTGAATGATGTGTTTGTGGGTGTGTGGGTAGTTGGGGAAGCGTCTAATAAGGTGGTTGATAAGTTTGTGGATAGGATGTTTACGGAATGGTTTGATAAGACAATTGATTAATTTGTGGATATGTAGGTGTTGGGGAGCATGTGTCATGGGTTGAGATTGTTGCATAGGTTGGTGTTGAGAAATAGGGGCATGATGTGGTTGTTGAAGTCGGGTAGGTTGTTGTGGTAAAAGATAAATGGGATATGTGTGTTAAGAGTTTGAGATGGTTGGAGCATACGATGGGCAGGAATGTAAGTGTGAAGAGGTTGAGATGGTTGGACATGCCTATTAATGGTGGATGAAATAGAATTGTCAAAATGGGATGTGGGTGGAATGCGATCCACCAATTTAGGAGATTGGGAGGATTGAGAGATTGTAGGAGATTTTTGGAGTAAGAAGTCATATATGGGGTTAGGAGGAGGCCAAGTGTCTCGAGAGGAGCGAGAGATGGTGGTGCGATTGGTTTAGGAAGACTGACTTGACGAGGGATATGAGGGTTGGTGTCAAGGTGGGGACAATTTTGTATGACATGGTTCTCATGAGGTGAGACCATGGAGACTAGAGGAGGTTGAGTGACTGATGACGTGGTTTTGAGTTTAGTATCTTGTTGGGTGAGATCATTAGGAGTAGTAATGTCATTGGATGGAGTAGATTGTTTTTTTGTCTCGATTTGAGAGAGAGTGACAATAGGTGTGAAATAGAGAAACATTTATTTATGTATGTTGTTGAAAAACAAATCAAGCAAAATATTTTTTATCATCATGATTAATTTAAGATGTAAGGTAAAACGGATAATGAAGGTTCCTAAAGAAGTCTAAGGTTGGTTTCAAGTAGTTATGGATTGGGAGATGTTTGAGACGGTTTCCTATTGGGTGTTTAAGTCCCAATCAGTTAACCAGGTGAGAGGAATGTTTTGATGTGTTAATTATGTTTGTGTAGTCTCAAGAAGTGTGTGATAAGTGAAATGCAAAGAGTTAAATCCTTTACTTAAGCTATGTAAGAAGTAGGATGCAGAAGGTTTGTTTTAGACCAAAATGAAATGTGATATTCAATGTAGAAAGACACTCGGGAAAGGGAAAATTCAATGCAAAAAGAGAAAATAAAGAAAAATGAGGAATACCTAGAGAATCACTTTTCCTGGTTATTTGATTGCATGTGTTTAGAGGTATTAATCACGGACCCAAATGTCTAGTGACCTTAAAAGTGCATCATTCACAACTGAAAGAGGGATCTAGATAATGTTTTTTTTTTCTTTATTTGATCACATGTGATGATGGCGTACTTGGAGGTGACAATCAGTGGTGAGGAATGCCGAGTAACCTAAAATGACACCATCTATGTTTGTAGATAAAGTCGGTAAAAGTATTTTGTGTGGTGTGTTTGATTTAAACATTGGTCTTTGACAACGTAATATTTTTTCGTGAGTTATATACAAATTATCTGCAAGAAGATAATAAATGCTATTAGTTAAGGTAGTTAAAAAAATGACTTTATAAATTTTACAAATGGTGTCATCGTAAATAAATAAAAATAAAATAATTAATTAATCTAATTAATTAACAAAATTGTAGTTTAATGTTCCTATTTCATTCGAGTAAATAAGCGATGAAAATTAAATGATAGACTATAAAATAATATAAAGGAAGCAATTAATTTGAAAAGAAAAGATAAATTAGATTAATAAAATAATAGCTTATATAAAAGCTAAACTAATGAAGTGATATGACTTATAAAAGTTCAACTAATAAAATGATATGACTATAAAAGCCCAACTAATAAAATGACATGACTATAAAAGCCCAACTAATAAAATGACATGACTATAAAAGCCCAACTAATAAAATGACATGACTAATAAAAGCCCAACTAATAAAATGACATGACTATAAAAGCCCAACTAATAAAATGATAGATTCGTCAAACCTACCTAAAGGATGAGTGAATTAAAATTGGTGGGTCATACCACACATGGACACAACTTTTTACATGTGTGATGACATAAAGTGAATCACATGAAAAAGAGAACTAAACGGGACATATACAATTAATTGACATTCCATGGATGTGGATTACATTTCAATATTGAATGGCATTTTTTTATAATTTAATTCTAATTTCTTTCATAATTTTTTTAATAATTGTTTTTTAAAAAATGTTAATTCTCTTTTAATTATTTAAATAATAAAAATTAACTCTATACTAGTAAAATTGTTATCCAAAATTCACCCCAGGGTAATTTTGATAACATGCATCGAATATTCAAGTCCGAAAAGTAGATTGATTGGCCCGAAATCGTGTTTTAGGGTTCCTCGGCCTTTTCTAACTCTCCCATCCAAGGAGGAATCCCAACAAAGTTGAGAAAATGGAAAAAATTAGAAAACCAAGCTTGGGGCGAAAAATGAAGAAAATCGGCTAAGTCTGCCCAGGCGGTTTCATGGGACAGTTGGGACGTCGGGGCACGCATAATGGCCGAAAAGCCGCGCGGTCATCAGGCAAAGACTTGGAGCGATTGGGACATCGGGGGGCTTGGAAGTGCGAAAAGCCGAACCACCGAAAAAATGAAGAAAAATGTCTAAGTCTTCGTTTCTCACAGTTTGGGACATCTAGACAAAAGTACATGCTGGAGGACACTGATCGGCAGGTTTGGCGTAAGTCGATCCATTTCATTAAAACGGTGTTCGGAGATATTTGTCCCAGGAAGTCCGGGACAGTTGGGACATCGGGGACGCGCAGGTGCGAAAAGCTTTTAAGCCGAGCGAAAAAATGAAGAAAAATGTCTAAGTCTTCATTTCTCGATTTGGGACATCCAGATGAAAAAAGAAATGATCAAAAAAGATGACGCTGGTGGAGATGGAATGGCGATTTAGTGCGAAATCAGTCCATTTTGGGCGATTCGGAGATTTTGTCCCGGGTAGTTTGGGACAGTGGGCAAAGGTATGCGAGGGGCGTGTGGGACACGAAGAGCCGAAAGAGCCGCCGACGAATCAGAAACGCCACGTGTCAAGGGGAAAATGACTTGAAGAATTTGCTAAGTGTTGGCCGAAAATTTCAAAGGGCAAGGTTTGAAGGGTCGGCCCGAGCCAATAGACACAGGACACGTGTCCTAAGGCGGGGAGTTCGGAGCTAGGGAAAGACTTAGGAAAATTTACAAAAGTCTTGGGCCAAAAAATTAAAAGACAAGGATGACCCCGCGCCCCTGTCCTCCAACTCAGATCATGCCACGTGTCCCAAGTGGTGGGCGCGGGGAAAATGAATTTTTTTCCAAAGTGTAAGAAAATTCAAAATTTTCAAAGGGAAACCTGCGAAAAGGGAAGGAGAGAGAATTGCGCGGCCAATCAAAGCCCGACACGTGTCATCCAAGTGGCAGAGCGGGGAAAAATTCAAAATCCGTTTGGCTGTGTTTTTGCCCTAAATCTTGGATCGCCATAACTTTCGATCCAGAGCTCGGATTTGCACTTTCTTTATATCATTGGAAAGCTGTTGAAATTCTCTCACAATTCTAGGGTCAATCTTGCATTTTGGTTCAGTTTGGAGAGAGAAAATCAAGAAAACGTCTCTGGCGCGTGGTAATGGCGAATCGGCGTTTGACCGGCTTTTAATGCACATGGGTCGCATTCTTCTTCAACATGGCCAGAACTGACGTTTCAACGACCAACTTTAATGCAAAACACAGTTCACTGCTCTTGCCAGGGTTCTCACCCACCACCATAATGAGATAAATTAAAGAGGTGGTTGGGGTAGATTCGGATTTCCTCTCTCTTCCCTCTCTCATTCTTCTTATAAATTGTAAGGAGGGGCTTCTTTCAAAAAGGTTGTTCATCTTTCTCGCTCTGCCCTCCCTTCTTTTCTTCTCCAGGGTTGAAAATGGAGTTTGAACCTCCTCCCTTGCTCTATAATGGTGTTTTTGCCTTTTACCATTAAAATGATGTTCTGTGCAAACTTCTGAAGCAACAAAAACGTGTTTCGTGATGCATCTGTCCATCCTTGCTTGTTTTTCACTTGTTCTCTTCTTACCTCTCTTCATTGCAGGTATTTGTGCATGTTCTAATGTTCATTATAGGTCTGGAGCCGTGTTCATGGAGCTTTGGGACATTTTCTGTGTGAAATCTATCCTTGGGTTTGTGATGCATCTGTCCATCCTTCCCATTGCTCACCTCTCCTTGTTCCATGGCAGTTTTGATAGATGTTCAACATTCTCCTTCTCTGGTGTATCACCGTTTTAGTGTAGGCTTTTTTGTTCTTTTTCTCTTCTCTCTCCCTAGTCTCTCTGGCTGGTTAGATTAGGATTAGATTAGCTTGCTGCACTGGAATAGCTTGTGGGTGAAGGAGTAGTTTAGGAGCAGGAACCAGCCTTCTCTGGAGATTCCTTTCTCATTTTTACGAGTCCCACACTCAAAGAAAGGATTCAATGTTGTGCAATCACTTGGATGCTAGAGTGATCAACGTAGAAATCGATCAACATCCGGTCTTTGTGATTTTGCACTAACAAAACCAAAAGCAAAACTTCAATTTTTATGTTGTTAAAAAAAATGAATGATAAAACTACTTACCTCAAGGCGGAGAAAAATTACAAAAAGTAAGTGACACGCCAAACAAAGAAAGATAATACTAAATCCCATGAACAGGTGAGTCGGAAAAACAAAAGATGCAAAATATAAGATGTGACAACAACTAGAAGAACAAGGTTAATTTTTGGATTTATATCCCATGCGGGTAGATGTCAACAGAAAACAAGTAGAGCACGTACCTCCTGGTGATTTCAATGAGTGATTGTACTGACTTGAAATCGAAAAATACTAAGATATTACAAACAAGCAAGTTAGAAAAGATGAATAAAATAACAAACAAAATGACCAGATCTAGGATCTGGTCCCACCGGCATGTCAAAATGTTGTACAGGAGACTTCATTCTCGAGTGGGGTGAAGATCGATACTGGGAGCCACCAACAACTTTGAATGATGGAGGGCTTATGACCTCAGATGAAGATGTGGATCTATGGGCACAAATAAGATAGATGTATGATATAAAGAAGTTGGATCTGTAAAACTGAAATAAATAAGATTAGATCACAATATGCGGGGTTGCTCAGACAGTGCCGGTTCCAAGAGGATTTTAACTCCCTTGGAGGATGTCAACCCCCATGTCAGACAAGATAATAATAGATCATGAACAATAGTAATGGAATATAAAACGACAAGTAACTAAAATGACGAGGGAACTTAGCTTGTGCTCTGTTATGGAGATGAACCGGGCATCAAGATGGCAAGATAATGAACCATGGAAAAGGTTTCTTCCTTAAATTGGTAGAACTTAATTAAGCTCTTTCTTCTCTTCTCTAGGCCTAGGTCTCTCCAGTCTTCTTGAAAAATATCAGTTAGCATCTATATTTTCCGTTCTCTTTTCAAAATATGGGGAAAAACCCATATTTATAGCTTAGATGTGAGGTTAAACTGCAGGTTAAATGATACCCAGGGTTGAGTAAAGTAACTTGAGTTAAGAAATATGATGTGATCATGTGGGGACCACGGCTTGAATTATTAAATGGAGTGGGGAGCATGATTGACATGGTAGGTGAGATGATAGATTCCATTTAGAAAGGGGTGTCAGATGGGTGTATTAATACCCATGGATTTAATAATTTGTGAGAGATGGGGGATAATGCCAAAAGTTGAATTATCAAATGGGTCTACATGGAGCCCATTTAATAATTAATTAAACAAGGTGAGCAAATAGATGAGATTTCATTTAATTTAAGAAAAAGAGAAGTGAGAATGGAAATTGCATGAATGTGAGATGACGGAGGGGCGCTATAACCAAAAATAATGTCTACAATACTAAGCTTGTGTTAGGTTGTGGAGCCTATTTTCATGTGAGGCGGTGTTGAAGACTATACACTAAAAGAAATCTTGTACACTTTCCACAGTTGTCTCACCAGGGTTCGCAGGGTTTGAGGCGCAACCCCCTAATTTTTTTGGGCTTCAAACGTGCCCGATATACCGAGAAATGTGTTTTTCTCATATGGGCGAGATTTTGTCCCATAAGTTTATGGGAAAGTTTTCGCCCATGGTTTTGATACCCATGGTTTTGTAAAGCGCAAGCAGTTTTCTATTTATATGGTTTTGTGCATATGGTAGGGATCATGTAACATTACAAATGTGTTTTAAATTCAGGTGTGAATTCTGTAGAGTTTGTTGAGCATAGCTCCAAACAAATCTGGGTATTGTATTGAGAAAGCGGTGACTTGTAATAAAATCTGAGCAAGTGATTCTTGGTGGACATAGCCCAAATTGGGTGAACCACGTTAAATATTGTCTCTTTGTGTTGTGTTATTTTATTACGCACTTTCATTTGAGATTTGTAATAATTTCTCTTGTTGTGATTCTCGTGAGGGATTATTTTGCATATTTTATCCCTTATTCCCTAATGAACTTGAGACTTAAATTTATGTCGTCATCGAGCAAAGGATCGAAAATCCCCCAACGACTAAGAAATACTAAGCCACACACTCACCGACACACTAACGCATAGGGAGGACACCGAGCTTGTCATCAGGATGTTCTATCATATTAAAGCCACCACACGAGCCAATAAGATAAAGGAAAGTTATCACCTAACCATTTCCATAATGTCGTTCTTTCAAAGCCATCATTAGGAGCATAAACATTTAAAATACCAAAAGAAAGATCATTAATTGCCATAATCACCCACATGGCCCGATTTGAAGGATCATGGCCCGAGGAGGTGATTAAGGCTGAAAATTTCGAGGTAATGGAAATACTAGTGCCACATTTTCCATCAATGTGTTGAGTATGAAAATGTGAAAAAGCAGGAGCAATACAAGTTAGAGTATTCTAAAGCAAAAACCGAAATCTTAATTTCCTATAAACAAATAATATCAAGAAAACTAAACCATTGATGACAGCCAACCAAATAAAATATTTTTCATAGGGTTACGTAAGACCTCTAACATTCCAAGATAATAAATTCATGAAAAAATTAGACATGTCAAATTCCCCTGCCTTTACGGCATGCCATCCTCCGAGCCAAGAATTACAAAGTTATTAGTAAGAATAGGGATCAGTGTCGAATTAGAAATCTTAATATGAACAAAGTGGAATTTGACCCCATTATCTCCTCGTGAGTCGTGGGAAACCCCATGATGTGAAGCGTGAGAGAAATGCAAAGGAAGAGATGTTGAAGCTAAGTTCCCAGAGTTATCCGATTTAAGAGGCACAAACTGGCTCTATGAGGGCTTAGAAGGAATGGAAAGCGACGAGGGGGGTGGAGACGACCCCGAATTATCCTTGGATGAAAGAGGGGAAGGAGAAGGAGAAGGAGACTCCATAAGAGTGGATTTTACACACGCACTTCTTATTCTTGACTGCACTCCAACCATCAATCGGTTGATCACCTTTAGGCTTAGGAGAACCGAAGGTTGTGTCAAGACCGACTTAAGCGAGCTATAAGAGAACAATCACGAATGTGATGGTCTCGAGGATTGAAAATGAAATAACGTGTTGGGAAGTTTTAAATAAACCACCTTTTGAGATATACGCAGGGACCCAACTTGAATATCCAGGTGGTCCCAAAGATCTTTCGCAACTTCAACTTCAACACAAACTTGTTCATTGAGATCGGAGTAAAACCGCTCTTGATCATGGCATATCACCCTGCCAATGGGTTTAATTATCTATGGAAGGAATGACCAAAGATGAGCAGGGGAGTCCACGAATTTTGATCCAAACTGGGATTTTAAATGAAGCACGGCTTTGGTGGGGCTAAAGTCAAGAGTCCATTAAAAGATCACTAAAAGGGTATTACCTAAATACCAACAAGTCACCTTAAGAAGGAGGGTTTGGACCTACGAAGGCTTGTGAAATGAAAAGAGATAAAATCCCTTAGTGAGGTTATGGAAACCTGAAACCAGGATACCGTTAGACTCCTAGTGATTCTCTATCTAATTTTATAAGTAAGATTCTAAGTGGATGTAGCCATAGAAATACGTAATTAGGCAATTGTGTAGACATAATATCACACACTTTGGGTAATTATTTGGTTTTGGTCTCATACCACTATTCATATGGTTCTTAAGTGAAAAAGAGTACTAATTAACCCATGTCTTTTGCCATCTTGCATTATTTTCTATTGCTACTTTTGATCTTACACTCGTACTTTCCCAATCTATACTTTCATACTATTTTTTCCTTATTTCTGATCGAGGTGCCCCAAGTGCCCTAGTCCCCTATGGGTGCCTTGATCCTCTTTGCACTTTCCTCTCACTTTTTGGGCACTTTCTACTCCACATATTACACATTCTACTCATCTACTTCTACGTGATGCACTCATTACTCTATGATGCACTTTAGCCTCACAATCCATACTAGGTGTTGAGAGTATATACTACAAATGGACCACATCACACTCACACATTTGACCATTCCTACTCTTTCTTATGCGCGTTGCTAGATTAGTGATATATGCTTTGGGATACGGTGGTCACTTCTTCTAACGTCATTTAGTGATATACGTCGTAGGCTAAATCATCACTCTTTCTATCATTTAATTGTGGTTTACACTTTAGGCTAAATGATCACACATTCACGCACCTCATATCTCGTGTCACATTTTATCACTACACACTCATCACAACGTGCCATACACAACACATAGCTCGACCATTTCCCGATGACACACTCTCGTTTACAGTTCATTCTTGATCGCTCTTTGAGGGGGCATACTAAATGAACCTCACCGAATACAACTTCATTCACTTTGGGGGCATGTGGATCCTATCATTCACACACGCATTCCATTCATCCACAACATATTACATTTTATGGTTGCACGTACTCTTAGTTACTCGTGATTTTACATGTAAGCTTTATTACACATGCTAGTTATAAATCTTGTATGTCATTACTTTTACCATACAAGCATGCACTTTCACTTGCTTTTCTAGTTGTGATTGTAGACTATACAAATCCATTACACGTAACATGGATGCTTGGACCTAGTACCAGTCCCATAACGGCTCCTGGGGCATCCACATTAGTACACTACAGGTGTTATTGTTTCATTTTTGTTCATAGCACACTAATTTATTGGTTTATACACACTTTGACATACGTTTTATCTTTCTAACATGCTAATGGGTATTTCATGTGCAACATTTGTCATATAGGGATATTTGCTTCCATACTTGTTTGTTACATTCGATATTGTTTGTTCTTATTTGTGGAATTTGCCCTTTGTCTTGTGTGCACACTTGTTTGTTTGTGACCATTACAACCTTGAGTGCCTTATGACATTGTGAGTGGTGTCCCATGTTTGCAAGCCACTATGTGTGGCCTAGATTGTCTTTTTGGGTGTTTACATTATTTTCTTACACATTGTCTACGTAGCTTACACTTGTTTTCTACATGCATGTTTGTTTGTACTAACACTTGTTTTCTAGCCACCTTGTTTACATGTGCCTTGGTTTTACCAAGCACATCCCTCCCCCATGCAGGGCATAATATCATTGGTCAGTCCTCTTTTGGTCTACATTCTCCTATATGTGATATCACATGATTCTCCAAAGAGGGGGCATCATTTGGGTTTACATACACTACACAACGCTGTGAAGATCGATACAATTCAGTTTTTGTCCATGACACGTTGGGTTATACAACGATCGATTGGGTTGCACAGTTTATAAAATTCCATACACAATGGCTTTTATAGGGCATATTGTCCTTAACACTTTGGGGAGGAGTTACGGGTTAGAGGATAAGCCAAATCTTCCTCTCTACACTACTTTGGCCAGTGGTATCGGATTGCCCAAAATACTAGGTAATACAGAGATCTCTTCAATTTTGGGAAGCACTTACAGGTTGGAGGATAAATCAGACTTTCCTCCCTACACTTCTTCCCAGTGGTGTGAGATCACCCAAAAAACTTGCATGACATCGACAGTGATCCTTTCTACACCCTTTTTCTCATCACGGATCAGGTGCACATGTTCCTTTTTCATTTTCATACTTTCCTTACACACGTTTTACATATATACATGCATTTTTACACATTATACATGCGTATTTGAGTACTTGATCGTCTTCTCTTTTGTAGGTCCATCTGTATGGGAAGTAAACAATCAACGACACACACAAAATGAGTAGATCACACACACGATACTAACCATGTAGGTACACCACACACATTGGCATCTACACATGCACTTCCACCCTAGGTTCACTCTCATCACTTTTATACTTTTGCATCTTTAGTTTCCACGCTCCACATTTTTGTCACTCCACACTTTGTCTAGTCCCTCGACACACTTTCTACATCAATCTACATGGATATCAGGTATGCATCTCTATTTACTTTATGTTACCAAGCATTCTACTCACCAACATAAAGTGGGGGCAAATGTAGACACAAAATCATGCACTTTGGGTAATTACTTAATCCTAGTCTCATAAATACTATTAATATGCTTCTTACATGAAAATGAGTATTAATTAGGCCATGTCTTTGGCCCTCGTGCATCATTTTCTATTGTTACTTTCAATCTTGCACCCATAATTTCGTATTATGTACTTTCATATTGTGTTTTCCCTATTTACGACTGGGGTGCCCCAAGCGCCTTGGTCCCCCTGGTCACCATGATCCTCTTTGCTCTTTCCTCTCACTTTTTGGGCACTTTCTAGCTATTTCAACTTCTTATATTTTTCTTTGGTTGTTCTTTTCGAGGATGATTACAAACTTAAAGCAAGAGAACCATATAAATATAAAGTTATGTGACCATAATGAGGGACCAAGCACTAAGCATCTACTATCACCACCTAAGAGTGCATCCATTCAAGGCATCTATAGATCTATTTGCATCCATCTAGCTCCATCACAAGGGACAAGATGGTTTTCTGCATCACACTTCATAGGAGGGGATTTTATTTTATTCTATACACACATTATCTACATTCTACATGTAGTTATTGCTTGATACTCACAAAGTGTGACACACACAAGAGCACCTAGGGAAAAATTTTGCACACACACACAAACCTAGAACTACATTGGGTCTGAGATGTAGTGCAACGATCGATTAGTAGGTTCACCATTACGGATGATGAGGATAGTCCAACCCCTTCATATGCATATTTCATTTTTAGGTTTTTACTTCTCTTGGGGTTTTCTGGGTGATTCTTCTATTACAAGTTTACTAGTGCTTCAATGGTCATACAATGACATTCACGCAATAGGAAGCCAACATAGACAAACACTCAATGATACCTCGAGAGGAGGTTTCAGTGTCTTTCTATAGACCAAGGCACCCACAGGTGCTCCTATCCCTCTCCATGTACCCTAGTCTAGCAAAACAGTCCAGATATGCACTTTCTTAGGCTCTTGTGTGATGGTTTCCTCCTCCTGTTCACCCGGTCTCCACTGCGAGACAATCCCACAACATTTTCAAATTAACTAAAACTTTCTTAACCTTCTTTGCACATTACGGTTTCACATTTTATTGCTTGGGTATATTTGCTACATTTTATTGTCATTTATTTATTATTCCTATATAATTAGATTACACTAGAATATTCTATTTTAGTTAATCAAATTGTTATGATACCATTTTACCACATGGTCTAAAACTTCATTAGAAATAACAACATTTGGGGATGATTCGAATCCATACCTCATTGTAGACCTTTGACACAAACTTTTGAGCACATTTGGGAGCCATTTTCACCACCAGTTGTAACATTCATTGCAATGGATGGAGAGTTATCCATTTATAGGTAACTCACCACCTTAGCAGTGGGAAAATAGTCGACTAACACTATGATAGGACCACAGGAAAACCCTAGAAAGGCTAAAGGGATAGTGTAAATAACGAGGATACCATAAGCACAAGAATAAAACCTTAGCAGATCCAAAGTGGTTTCCTCTTTCCTACTTCAATGAATGTGTTCTTAAAGACTATACAATCCATATAGTTCTTTTTTTATTGTTATGAACCGCACATTATATTAGTAAAAATATAGTAGAGTTATAAGAGCAGGGGTGTTTGGACAACTCATGGTTGACAAAAAATCCACAAGGGCACCACGAAATGCCCAAATGGAAAACAAAAACAAGCCACAAGGGAAAAGTTCACCACCAAATTAAAACATAAAACCATAAAACCTTAAGCACAAGTCACCACTTTGGGAGGAGAAGGATCATCATCTCAAGGAAGGATGTACACTCCATGAAAGGCCCAAGAAGCAGAGGATCGACATCAACCATCCCGATATGCAACTAGATTTACAGAGCCACCATAATTCCCCAATTAGGGGCAGAGATCAAAAACGCCTGAGCTCCATGAGGAGAGGTCCATCGTGGAGAACTAGCCACTGCCTTCCCCCATGGAGGAGGACTCAGCCCAACCTCAAAGAGAATGGAGATGAAGGGTGCCCCAGGAAGAGGAGGAATGATGGTTGTGAGAGTGGCTTCTTCGACACACAGACCTTGCGGAGGTGGTCTCGCATGGCAAGTGATGACCGAGGAGTAAGCAACAAAGGGTCGAGAGGGATCTAACTCATCGTGTATGGAACACTCCCTTGGTGAGCAAGCAATTCCTACAAGTGGTCAAACTCCGAGTAATTTTTTCAGCTTGAGCTTGAATTTGTAAGTGCACAACAATATCGTTAGTGTAAAATAAACTAATAAAATGATCATTCTTTAAGATAACAATATTATGAGATTTCCAAATTTGAAAGAGAATACATGCTCTGAAATAAATTCCATATAAAATCAATATAGTATAGCCAAAAATTGAAATCGCAAATAACCTCACCGCCAATAAAAGAAATCAGGGTGATAGGGTTGAAACAAAGCATGAATCCAAGACCAAACAACTTAAGCATGGGTGCAAGACCAAAAAAATACTTAAAAGATTCAAAGCGAGAAGAGAACAAGCATTAAGGATTAGGAATGCCAATGTGGTTGAGTTGTTCACCTAAAGGAAAGCCCTAATAAATACGACACCATAGAAAATGGTTAACTATAGGTTCCAACAATGGGTTCTAGGCACAGAAAGACGTCGAAGCCAAGTATTCGGGGAAAATTGAAGTCTCGAATGAGCATTGAGCTTGGAAATGGCAAGTGAAATAGGACTCAAAATTTGGTAAATAGTTCTGACATTATAGTGGAAAAGCAATATTATGATTCCACCGCCAATCCCACCACCAAGCATCTAAAGGTTTAAGACCCAACTTGTGAAGCATGACATCTAACATCAATTCTTGAAATCTATGGATAGATGGAAGGTCCAAATTAGTAAGAATGAATTTAATATTTCTTAGAAACCAAATCTTAAATGGTGTGAATTCCTTTTTGAGATAAATGGAAATCTTTTATTCTTGAAATGTTAGCAAGTGGGATACTATCCTCTATGATAATGGGAGACCACCAAATATTCTAGGAATTGAAAGAAAGCTTGGTGCGAAAGCCATCTCCAATCAATTTAGGAAAAGGATTCACAGCTTTAAAATCCTTCCATATACTCTTGGTGATGAATGTGTTAGTAATCTTAACAGGCACCTTGGTGATAATTAAGGTATGTAACCCTACATTATTCCAACATTTTTTACCATAAGGAGAACTTGAGGCAATACAATGGCAAAACATTATTTTCCAAGATTGATTACTCGAAAGGCAATGCACCACCCATTTAGAACATAAAGCAATGCTTTTCCGGTAAACTTCAATAATTCCCATACCACCTTGATCACAGGGAAGACAAAAACATCCCAAGTAACCTGATGAAATCCCCCGTCACTAAAGCTTTTAGATCAGGTATTCCTGCACAGCTTTGGAAATTTTGGCGAAGGAATCTCGAGAGGGGCACCAACAAGCTAAATAATACACATGGGTGGTCATAAGAATCTTAGTGCACACGTGAAATTTCCCAAAGCTAAAGAAAGAGATTTAGACGCCCACCGAGAGACTTTATGTTCAACTCTATCAATCACATATCGTCATAGGGTAGAAAAATCAATATCAAAGGCAAAGGAATTCCCAAAAATTTAAATTGTTCTCCATGACCAATCCACACTAGTAGGTTAATCTTTTAACCATCAGGCATAGGCCAACTACTTTGTCAATAGCCCAAGGTTTTATCCACTTGAATGTTGGATCCTAAAGCAAGAAAAAAAGATATCGAGACATTGAAAAACTTCAACAAAATTCTCCTTATTTTTTAAGAGTGAGAAAAGAATCATCAACAAAGCGACCATCAATGAGATGAGTATAGTGATCCAAGAAAAAGATGCTCCAAATGTGACCTTGATCCACATGTTTAGCAATAAGATACCTAAGAGCATCGGCCGCTAAGCCAAACAAAGTATCTGTAAGAGGATGCTCTTGCCTCGATAGAGCGTAAGAGGCCAATCATAGAGGATTGTTGGTCATTTATAGTGAGGCAAGAAGATGCATTGGAAAAAATTGATTGGACATTCAAGTAAAGAAATCACCAAATCCTAACACCTGAGCATGGCTTGATACGATCATACGCCTTCTCGAAGTCAATTTTAAGAAATAAGGGTCATTGAAGAGACATCCGAGCCCATTCCATTCCTTCCTAGACTGCAATAAGATTATCTAGAATGTAGCACCCTTTGACAAACCCCATCTGCTCTGGTCGAACAATCTTAGGTAACAGATCAACAATGCAAAGAGCAAGGGCCTTGGCAAGAATTTTGTAAGAAACATTTAGAAGTGTGATAGGTTGCCAACTAGTAATCAATTCAGGATTGCCAGCTTTAGGGATGAACTTGATGTTTCCTTGATTGATGAAGCTCCTAAAGAATTGGATTGGAGGGCTTCATTGTAGACACGAAGCAAATCAGGGCCAATAAAAGACCAAGTAGCTTTGTAGAATTCACAAGGAAAGCCATCCAACCCAGGAGATTTATCATCGGCTAAGCACATAAGAGCAACATGTAGCTCGTCCAAAGTAAGAGGGGCATTGCATCGAGCATGATCATAAGGAGAAAGTTTGATAGGAACCACCTCAATACATTGTTGCATGGCAGCCTCTCACTCATTGGTAAAATCTTGCACTTGGAAAACTAACTGATAGTGTTCCATAAAATTATTAGTGACCTCAGGAATTTCTATGAGCCGAATCTGAGCAATTTGAATAACTTTAATTTGTTCATAAGCATGTTTGGTATTGTTGGTCGTCAAAAAGGAACTTCAAGAAGAGCAACAGTCAGGGGACAAGAAGTCCCTCCTCTTTAATGGGAGAGGTTCCCTTATTCAGAAACGAACCTATTTACACATATACAAAGCATGGTTTCACTATGGAACTTGGATATCATAAAAGTGTTTCCTAAATAGGTTACCAATTACAAAAGGACAGAGGAATGAAAATGTGAAAATAAGTAGAAAGGCACCATCCAGAATTATAGATGACAGAATAATTCCTTATGCATGCAAGATTACAGTGGATTGGAATAAGATCATTTGTACTTACGTTAATAAGATGAAATTTGAATAGACACACAGTTCTATAAATAAC
The DNA here is from genome assembly GCA_018340775.1 of Taxus wallichiana var. yunnanensis. Lineage (NCBI taxonomy): Eukaryota > Viridiplantae > Streptophyta > Pinopsida > Cupressales > Taxaceae > Taxus > Taxus wallichiana. The sequence continues at coordinate 727,419,578 of CM031242.1, read as the reverse complement.
ATCTACAAGAATACAAAGCTTCTCAGCATAATGTAAACAAATGATCTAACAATATTTAATGGACAACGTATGAATAAAAAGGAATCAGATAGACAAAGAATGGAAATCCTTCTGTATTGATTTCTTTGTGATTTCTTTACACTTTTATAAATAAGCCAAGTTCTTCCTCCTCAAAATGGCGAGGAGAGGCCATTATATAGTTTACAAATTAGTTACTCATGGTAACTACTTCTTTTAACTAATGTTTAGTTAAAGGGCTGCTAATCGCAATACCCCAACTAATTACAATAAATTTGGGATGAAGAAGGGAAGAGAAGAGAAGAAACAAGAGAAGAAGACAAGCGTTCATGACTGGGAGGGGCCCACTGACTTTAGGATCCAGCTGTCTGAATCTTTTCAATGCCTCTACTATGTCTCTGCCTCGTGGGACTGATGTGTTGGTAGTGGACTGAGTCCAAAATCCGAGGCACTTCTCCATTTCTTTGTCGAATTCGACATGATTATGATAATCTTTATTCACTTCTTCTATAGTAGATTGAAGAGAGAAAATCTCCTTCATTTTTCCTTGGAAATGGAACTCTCCTTGAATAGATCACCTTTGACAAAAGCTCTGAATTGAGCTTTGATTTCTTGTAAAGAGAGAGGCACACCAGAAGTCTCATCATGAAGATGGCAATGTATATCCTTGAAGGTAGATATAACTAGTGTTTTGAAGGCCTCACCCTTCTGCCAGCTATTTCTTAACTCTCCCAAAGCCTCCTCCAGCACCTTGATTTTCCATTCCATGCTGTAGACCCAGGACTTTGACAAATTATCCTTTGCATCCTCGAAGACCTTGCTTGCCATCAAAATATTTTCATCTGTTTGTCCCATGAGGCGAAGGTCTACTATGCAACTGCTCCAAAGTTTGAGTTCTTTATCTATGCTCCCAATAGTGGAGGAGAGTTTCTGTTGCAAGTTGCTCACCTTCCCGTGGAGTTTGAAGGCTTCATCAATGAAATTCAATCCTGCAACAAGCATATCATCCACCATGGCCTCCATAGCCCTTCCATAGATAGAATACTTGTGCATGTCTTTGATACTCTGCACTTCATCCTGGCTCAGAATTACAGGTGGTGGAAGAGTAGTCAATGGGGTAGGATCCAAAACTTTATCCTTGGACAAGCAGGGACTTGATGAAACTTGTAAGAATCTGGGCCTGTTCCTCCAACTGCTCTATGGTTTTCTGCCCTTTCTCTACCCTCCCAATGACTCTGGTGACTGTTTCCTGAAGATTGTGGATCTCACCTTCAGGGGTGGACTCTCCCATGGGAATTCTCGAGAGCTCCAGATCAGATGCTTGCAAATCTTGCTCTGGCTTGTCTACCTTAGGCTTGGCTATCTCTAGGAATTGTTGGCCCTGAGCATCAGACACTATCCTGGAGGTAGTTCTGGCTTTTTTGGCATGAGTAGGAGGAGTAGTGCCTAATAAGGCCGCCACAACATCAAAATTGGGTCCTGAGATCCGGAGGAAGACTTTCTCTTCCTACTATCAACAAGAGGCTGCACCCATGCAAAAGAGGAGGAGGAAGAAGAAGGTGGGGCAAGAGGGCCAAGAGATAGAGAACTCATGGCACCCAAGGTTTGCACTGCTGTTGCCTCTAGTTGGGATATGAGTGGAGCGCTTGGGGCTTCTGGTACAGAGGAATCACTAGCACCCGAAGCTCAGTGCTTTGGACCTCCTTTTCTTTATCCATGGGGGCTTCTGGAGCGCTTGTAGAGACCGACACTTCACTCTCCTCGCTTTCACTGAGAACAATGATGTTCTTTGGGCCTGAGGGCAACTCCGTATGCTTCCTTAGGGGATCTTCCTCCACAGGCTCCTTCTTGACTTCTCTGACTTTCTTTTGATATACCTGTGTGGATGAGGAAGGAGTGGAGACTGTGGGACCTTGAGTTGACGAGGCAGGAGGGGTCTGCATATGTGCTCTCGAATCAGGTGACAATGCCTCTTTTCTTGGTGTTGAGGTGTCTTTGGAGGACTCACCTGAATGTCTTCTGAGTTCGCGAACTCTCCTGTCAAACCATATTTTGGTTCTTACCAAGACGGGAGCTAGGATTTCCGCCAGATCGTCCTTCTCCTTTTTGAACCAATCCAAATCCTCCAAGGGAGTGTGTTTGACCACATTGTCATACTCATATGAGTATAGGTCAGAATTATCATCCTGGAGCCCTTCAGGAACTTGGTACAGGTTAAGCTCTTGAATTAGTTGAAGAGAAAATTTGCCATAATGCCTCCTTCTAGCTTCAAAATCATCAAAATAGTCAGCCTAATAATCTTCTATGTCTGCCCTATGATGATAAGTGATCTTGATGTTCTACTCAATAAACTTCTTCAAGTCAAAACAGGTTCTTGGCCTGAAGAAATGGATAGTGATGGGAGCCAGGGCTCTTTCTATGTTTTGAGCATCTAGGCTGTTTTACAGGTGTAGTTTCCCAAAGAGATGGGGAAGTGTAAGCCAAGTAATTTTCTTATCTCTGCAGGTTCTATGCAATTTATCCAATTTCCTGCACACTTCTATCAAGGCCATTTTATCATTGCAGAACATGGGGAGCTTGAGAGGAGTGCTCTCATAGCCTGCAAGCCTTATATAGGAAAATTTTCTGAATTGGATGAAGTAAGCACCGTAGTGCGATATCAGAATCATGGCTTCATCAGAAAATCTCCTCGCTGTGTCGCTCTCAAGAAGCCTGACAATGTACATGGTGAAAGTGTCATTCACTCTTCTGAAATTGCGGTTGCTGGTTTCCAAGGTGAACTGAGGGCAGTAGGCATATACGGGATCACCCTTATGAGCGTCAATGTATGAGAAGCCAAACCATTGCCTTGATGCTGCCAGAGTATACATCAAGTATGAAGTCATGTAAAATTTCTTGGTTTGCTGTACATTGGACAGTTGCTCCGCTAGGTTCATACTGATGATCTCTGCCCAATTGATATTTTGAGTTCCTTCGCACACCATATTAATGAGTGGGCACATCCAGAAGTGAAACTCATTGGTAGAGGGTAAGCCCATGACCGAGCCAGTAGGATTATAAAATCCGACAATTCCTCATTGAAATCGGCACGGAAAAGGACCTTGGATAGACGAGACGCCCCTTTCTTAGGGTTTTTTAACCAGGACTTCGCCACCCACGCTTTATATTTTTCACTGTCCTGATCAAAAGGGCTTGTGCCTGGTTCTGAGAAATAACTATAGCATTTTCCATTTCTGGAATTCTTAGGGCAGTGCCAATGGCGGCAGCGTCAAGTTTGGCGATGAGTTCCCCATGCACGTTTGTCAACTCACTCGAGTCAGGATTGAAATGGGCACCGCAGGAGAGCACTGTATCCGCGCATTGCACCGAGATAGGGAAACCACCGGAAAATGCCAAACCACTGTCATGAATCATCTGTGCCATAGGTGAAGGGTTCGCGTCTGTCATCCTTGTCCAAAAATCCCCAAAGTCGAGGTGGTGAACCTCACTGTCCCCGATATCGGGAACGGCAGACTCAAGCGGTGAGACTTGCTCCTGGCCTTGGAATTTAATCTTCATGTTCTTAGCAATTTGGGGAGCCAAGGTTGCAATCTGGATTCGGGATGAAATTGTAGGGGAAATAAGTATGCGCAGAAATCTTGATCGCAAAGGTATGAGCAAAGGATAAAGAAAGCAGTGTGCAAAACGCATAAGGGGGTAGTTCATTATATAGCCGTTTGGGAGAGAGAAAGGTATTTAATGCGCATTAAATACACACCTACCAACTTGGAAAGCAAGATATTTGTGAAGAGCAGGAAAAATGAACTCGAATAGCCTTTGGTTCATTTGGGACATGCGGGATGCGAAAGCGCGATTCGGCCGATCCGGGCGATGCGGGAAAAGTATGCACAAATGCCTCTGGGACATGAGGGACGAAAGTACGCAGAGTACGCGATTCAGCCGAAACAGATGGAAAGTGGACAATGGGCCCGGGTGAACTTGGGACACTTGGGACAAAAAGTTCGACGGGCCCGAAAAGAACGCACTTCGGGTAAAGCGGCCGATCGGGGAACAGAGAGCCCGAATGAACTTGGGACACTTGGGACAAAAATGTCCGACAGGCCCGAAAATCACACAAAATGACCCAAAAACATAGATTTTTCCAATTTCTTGACTTTTCACATTACCAGGACAACAGAAAAGACATTTAACTTCAAAATTTTCAATTTTCAACTTCTCAAAAGTAGGGGAATTTTGAGTGGACAACAGTACAAATGTATTTAAAAAAATGCTTGGATGTATTGTCTACCACCTTGAGATAATGCAGCCTTGATTGGATCTAGGCTCCATGGGCCAAGTGATATTTCATGAGCTTGAGCCTACAATTGAAGAGGGGTGTCAAAAGGATTAGATTCAAGGAGAACAGAGACTTGCGAAATTCTTTGTGCGGCAGAGCTAAGTCCGCGCACTTACGAATCGAACAACATGTTTACTAAATTGGGGAGAAATTGGGTGGTGCGCTTGATCGGCACCTCCCACCACTCTATCCATCTCGCAGTGAAAAGGTGGACATGGTGCCATATTCCAAACTTTAGCAATAAGAGGGACCACCCCGAGTGACTCAACAAGGAGACATTAAGAAATAATTGATTAGACAAGACTTTAAAAGGGGCCCCACACTAAATAATCTTAAAAGAGATCTGGACGGTGATCTGACAAAAGAACATCGGACCACACCGTGATAAGGGAGAGGCCTTGCATGTCAAAATCAAAGATATGTTGTTGAGAGAGAAGTACATGATCAATCCCTTTGAAAACCCTGATCGTATCCTTCTTGAATATTGGTCCAAGTATACCAAGCTTGAGACTTAAATTCATGTCACCACCGGAGCAAAGGATCGAAATCCCCCAACAAATTTTAAAGTAATACCAAGTTGCATGCTCGTTGACACACCAATGCATAGGGAGGGCGTCGATTGTTTTGTCGGGATGTTCAATCATATTAAAGTCACCACAAACCAACCAATAGGAAAGAGGCAAGTTATCACCTAACCATTTCCATAATGATGTTATCTTTGTGTCATCATTAAGAGCATAAACATTAAGAATACCAAAAAGATCATTAATTGTCATAATCACCCACATGACCCGATTTGAAGGATCATGGCTCGAGGAGGTAATTAAGGCCAATTTTTTTGGGGTAATGGAAATACTAACACCACCTTTGCCATTAATATGTAAAGTATGAAAATGTGAAAAATCAAGAGCAATACAAGTTAGCGTATTCGAAGCAAAAAACCAAAGATTTTAATTTCCTGTAAACAAATAATATCCAAGCTACTAAAACATTGATAGGCCAACCGTAAAGAGTATTTGCGAGAGGGCTCTGTGAGACCCCGAACATTCGAAGAGATGAAATTCATGAAAAATAAAACATGTCAAGATCCCTTGACCATCTAGAACACCATCCTCTGAGCCAAGAATTACAAAATTATTAGCAAGTGGGATTTGGTTTGAATTAGAGAGCTCAACATGGATGGAGCAGCATTTAGCCCCATTTTCTCTCTGCGATCCATGCGACACCTCCCAGGGTGGACTTGGTGAATGACGTAGAGGTTGAGATGTTGAAGCTAAATTCCTGAAATCATTTGTTTGCGAAAGCAAAACTTGGCTTTGTAAGGGATCGGTAGGAATAGAAATAGACAAGGGAGAAGGACCCGGAATCGACTTATCCTTGGATGGAAGAGGGGAAGAAGAAGGAGCAGGGTCACCACATAAGTGGATTTCACACCTAAAACCTTTTTATTCCCGACGATAGTCCAACCATCGGTCAAGAGATCCCATTTGGGTTTTAACACAAAAGGATGTGAAGCCACGGGTTTAGATCAATCTAGAAGAGGATAGTTGTGAATATGATGGTTGGGGTTTGAGAATGAAAACATGTTGTGGGAAGGTCGATAAAAAAACTTCTAAGAGAAACACAGGGACCCCACTTGAATATATAAATGGTCTCGCACATATTTTGCAATGTCAAGCTCGTAAAAACCCATTTATTGGGTCGGGTGTAAAAGAAATGATCATGTTCATGGCATATCACCTTGCCAATGGGTTTAACAATCTTTAGAAGGAAAGACCAGAGATGAACGAGGAGTCCAGAAGCTCGATCCAAACCAATATTTTTAAAGAAAACTGGTTGGTGGGGTTAAATTCAGGAGTCCATTGGGAAAGTACCAAAAGGGTGTTTCCTAAATACCAATATGCAACCTTAAGAATGAGGGCTTGGACTTGCGAAGGCTCTCAAAATGAAAAAGAGATAAAATCCCTTGGTGAGATTACAAATGCCTGAAACCAGGATATTGTTGAACTCCCAATGATATTTTAATCCAATTTTGCAAATAAGATTACGAGGAATGTCGTCATAGAAATATGCAATAAGGTAGTTGTTACGATACCATTTGACTACAAGGTCTAAAAATTTAGCGAAATCACAACATCTAGGGATGATTTAGAGTCCATACCTCATCGTAGACCTTCGGCAAAAACTTCCGAGCACTCTTTAAAGAGCCATTTCCACCACCGGTTGCAACAATCATTTCAACAGATGGAGAGGCATACATTTATTGGCTACTCACCCCTTATTGGCAAAAGAAAGCCGACTGCAACCATGATAGGATTCTAAGAATACCCTAGTATGACAAAGGAAACATAATACAAACAAAGGGAGTTCCACGAGAAAACACATGAAACCCTAATAGAGTCAAAGTTCCAAAGAATAGACTTTTCCAAAATCTTTGAAATATAGTTCTTTTTATGAGGTAATCAGGAGTGGATATTCAATTATTTGAAGCTTCAAAAAGCGAAGCTTTAACATAAGGCGAGTGTCACCGATTAATCTCATATGGAGCAGTACATACCGAGCCCTTAATATATGTTGTGGATAAATCATGGGATTTTTAACTTATGATTCGGGCCACCTAAAGTGTTGGTCAAACAAAATATAGTATTTTTACTCTTTTGACACTCTTCTTTAGGCACATCCATTTAAGGTCCTCGCCTTTCAATAGATTTTTGTTCTTAAATAGATTATGATGATAAAATAACCTAGACTTTAACAAATGGGTTGTAGTCTAATAGTGAGTATGATGGTGTAAAAGGTGTTGCCCAACCTTCCACTAAGATACAAATCCCAACGGATATCAAGTAATAAGGGACGAGGTTGCAATTGTGCCCCAATGAATTTGGTAGAATGGAACACCTTAATCCTAGAAAGCAGTTAAGCCTAAGAATTTTGTATGCCTGAAAATCATGTAAGCTTTGTTTGCCTATGAAAAGTATATATTATGTAATATATGACTCCACTATATCAACATTTTAATTTGAAAGAAATATATATTTTTAATTTATTTTAATTGAAAAGGGAAATATTGGTTTTGAATTAATTCTTTAGAAAAGATAGGTGTTCCAAAATTTGTGCATAGGTAATTAATTAAAGTGTATATATTATGTGTTTGTCCTCGCACAATATTATTAAGTACAAGTGCACATTTATCACGCATATTTTATTTTAATATTGGGGTAAAAGAAGTTTGTTGTACGTTAACTTATAATAGTCAATATTTTGTAAAGGATAATGTTCTATGCTTTATCAAATGCGTTGTAGTGTAACGGTGAGTATGATGGTGTAAAAGGTATTGCCTAACCATCCACGGTACAAATCCCAATGTATACCAAGTGATAAGGAATGGGGTTGGGATTAGGCCTTAGCGAATTTGGTGCAATGGAATCCCTTTATCTTAGGGAGTTAAGCTTAAGATTTTGTGCACCTAACCGGTGCAAGTTTCAAATTTCAACCAAAAATAAATATAAATTATGTAGGCTTTATTCACCTATGGAAAATATATATTATGTAATATATGACTTTGTTATATCAACATTTTAATTACGTGGAAGTATTTGTTTTTTTATTTTCTAATTAAAAATGGAAAATTTGATTTTGAATTGATTGTTATAAAAGATAGGTGCACCAAAAACTTATGAATAAGTAATTAATAGTTGTACATCTTATGCGTCATGATGCAATTGCCCCTTACACATTATTATTAGGTACAAGTTACACATTTTTTTGTCGTATTTTATTTTAATATTTGGGTAAAATAAGTTTGTTATATATGAACTTATAAACAATCAATCTTTCAGAAAGGTTAATGCTCCATGTGTTCATATGTCGATGGTGAAAGGATCATTTTTTTTTATATACGCAGACAAGGCAACTAGAGTAACATGACCTATGGCTATGGAGTTTCAACTATATTGCCCAATTGTGAGACCATTAATTATCTCTTTGGGAGTTGCCTTCTTAAACCTCTATAACACACAAAATATCAAAAATACACATACTAAACTCCTCCATTTTTCCATTTCCTAGTTTTATTTCAAATTTTATATATGGATAAATGGATTTCCTCAATTATTATTAGCTATAATGAATAGTATGTACAAAACAACTAGAAAAAAATTGTATCTTGGATGTCGTGAGATCGATAATAATGAAAACATATAATACAATAAATAATATAATGATAATATGCTTCCAATAGTATAATAACCTTGTCAAAAAGTTAACATCGATCAATCAAAATTCCCAAGAATGATAGTGGCATTCTTGTGGACTGTAAGTGGCTTTCATGGGGATGATTTTACTCACATAATCCAACATAAATTGACAATGAGCATAGAACTCACATTAACACTATTGGGACCATGAGTTGTGTTCTTGGGAGATGATTGCACTCACCTATTTTGAATCTTAAATTTCCTCACTTCATTCTTCATGTTACGCCAACACCTATAACTCCGCAAAACATATTTCATCTCCCTTTCATAGATTGGAAATGGAAACAATGTTTTAAACTAAGGGTTTTGGGGCCATGTACATAGGGTTTGGTTTTTAAGCAATCGACTTATAAAATTCCTAAATAATGAACAATATCGAAAACTTTAAAATAATTCCAATGACATGTAAAACCTATGTCATGCACTAAAATTTTTCCACATTTCTCTTGAGTACCTATGAAATCTCTATAAATTCTCTATTAAATACTCAATGTTCTTATTACTAGATGGACAACAACAATTGTGTATTTGTAGACAAGTTGATTTCAAACTAGGATTTTACTAACACATAAATTGACATCGAATAGTCTTAAATAAAAATGAAAAGACGAGAGGCACACATACACATTAGGAAAATGTAAAATCCAAAATTGGAATCTAAAATACCAACACCAAAAATAATATATTTTTACTTTTCATATGGATATGCAAAGAATGAATACAAACATGAGTGTCTTAATAAAAATATATGTAATTAGTTTAATTCTCTCATACATATTTACTCATTGTCAAAAGTCACACATATCATTTATCACTCTCATATATCTTTACTCTTTATTAGGAAGAGGAGACTCAACCCTTTATGATTAGTAAGGCTGATCAATATATGTGAGGATGAAAGATAATGCCTACCACATGAAATAAGAAAAGCTATAAAGGAAAGAAAACAAATACCTTCAATTCACACACAATACATACAACCATTTAATGTCAACAAATTCTACATTGGCTCCACTTAACATCAAGGTTACAATGATTTTAGGATTTACTTTCTTTATTTTTTACAAAAAAATTGTGATGTTACCTTTATTTTTATTGGGGTGTGTTTGCAATAATTGGTGCGATTCTTTAGTTTATTTTCACATTGGGACATTTAATCACACGCTCATCACATATATTGGTACATGCTCAATTATTGGGCCCTCTCCCTTGATATTCTTTCTTTTCGCAAGTTACTTCATGTTGGATTCCAAATATCCACCCTCAAGGATTTGGAGGAAGGAACAAAGATGAATCATGCGGTGAGGTGTTCCTTCTTAATGGTCTTGATTTGAAGCCAAAAATGAGGAGGTGGTTAACTCTTCACTCTTTAGGCTATGTGAGACCTACGGGAGAGACCCTAAACAAATTCGAAGAAAAATAAACAACAAAAGATTAACATGAGAAGTACAACACACCCAATTAACCAGCCTAACCACTATGATTTTCTACCTAGTTTTTGTTACTAACAAGAATAATAATAAAGTTGTTTATGATATGGAAAAGGTTAAACAAATAAATGTTTATAGAAAAATGTCCATAATCCATAAATATATTATTCTAAAACATACAAAATTGACTTATAAGAGATTACACACCTTAATATTAAGTTATAATAGCGAGAGAGATCTAAGGAATTTTTATGATTTGATGGATATTTGATCCAGAGATCAAAAAAGCAGTGGACAAGGTTTCCCTAAATCTCTCAGGATCATCACGGTATGCTAGTAGACTTCGAGAGCTTTCCGTCACGTGTAAGAACGTGAAAAACAAACTCCATTGGAGAAAGATACCATCCCCAAAAGATGTTAGTTAAAGGAGTAAAAATAGGAGCAATCTGGCTAATCACGCTGCGACACGTGGCAAAATGAAAAGTGAGCAGAAGAGAAAAAATTGGTTTTGTGACTTTGGTCTTCGATGCTCATTTTCGAGGGGTAGGCCCCATAATTTACTAGATGGGGCTAGGGTTGACACACTTTTTATGGAGGGGTGTCTTTGTCGCCGTTACTTCACATTTCTATTGTGACAATTTTGTATATATTTGCCTCTAAGTGTAATTGTGGGATGAATGTGAGATTATGTATAGTGGGCTTATAAAGCACCATGTGGTGGGTCCTCAAGCCACCATGTGGCTTGCCACCTCTTACACATATATGACACGGTGTTCAAACAAACCTCACCCCACTTAGCTCGCCGACACCTTATTTCCTTAACCGTTGAGCTCAAATTAGCTCCTTCCACGTCAATCTCGGCGCATATCTCCAATGTGGCAACCCAATTGAGCTCGCCCATGCCAATGTTGGTGTAATGTACTTCCACCTCACCAAGTGAGTCATCTCACTTAGGTGGGAGCATGGATCATAGGTGTCATATTAGTTATGACAGATTTCGTCATGGAATCTGTCATATGTGTAAGTATGCGTCATAGGAGTTACATTTCCCTTTTGGAAAGAAAACTCCTCTTCTCCATCATGGAGGCATCATTAGTTGTATGGGAGTTACTCATCACTCCCCTATATGTACACCTTTCCCACTTCATCTATGAGTATGGGGATTGAGCCCTTTTTCCTTTAATGCATGCACATTGTCTCCATGGTTGAGTTCTTGCTTGAATCTTGAAGCTACACCATTCCGCGGTTGAGTGCAACTCCTTGATGCACATGGATTCCCTCCAGGTCTTCGTCCTTCCTCCCTCTGTCATGGTATCAAAGCTCGGGATCGAGAATCATGTTACTCGCTTTGGTTGCCTACTACTCTTTGCCTTGTAGTTTCATGTGTAAGCTCTACCTCTTGCTTTGTGCTTTACTTGGCATTTTTAAGGGACTTGTACTTGGTGTGTGTGTTAAGTGTGTCTCTTTTTTGGTATTGGTTGTGTTCGAATCGGGAGAAATTTGGGTTTAAAGTGTTGGTTTCAAGTTTTAAAGAGGTTAGGCCTTGCACTGCGTTGAGACTTCAGGCTCGTGCATTGTCTTTACACTCACGACTCCCTGCTCACGTTGGCTCCACATTGAAGTTAGCTAGCTTCCAAGATCATTCGCACTCACTCGTGATTTTTCCACTCACACCTGCCTCATCTCGTGTCCTCTCCCTGATTTTCCCCCTGCTACATGTCCCTTCTCGGGTTGCTTGTTGTTTTGGCTGTTATTCTGCTTAGCTTAACTCGATATTGTGCATAGCCATTTCAACTCGGGACCTCAACGCATGGACTCGTTCGACTCAACATTGTTTGACATGTGCCTTCGACCATTTTCTAATGCCTTTGACTCTATCCTTATCACCCAACATGTGGCCTCAACACCAACCGACTTGCATTGAAGGCCCTTACACTTGTTGGTTGGACATCATCTCACTGACATTCCTTCGAGCGGCGAAGATAACACTTGACTCGGGCGGTCCTCCACGACTCACCCCGACCAGTCAGACTCTTGCCCAACTTGGGCCCGTCTGGTGGTAGCTCGGCGCAGTCCCTCCTGACACAACTCGGTAGCCACCTCCCGGCTCACTTGCAGACTGGCTCGGTCGGCAACCCGCACAACTCTTTGTCAGGCATGCAAACACTTTGTCACTTGATGCACTCCCAACAACTTGGTCCTCGCACACCATACCTTTTATAATTATTTGAAGGTGAAAACAATCATGTTTTTAATGTTTTAAGGTGGAAAAAATTCACTCTCGGCATTGTAATAATAGTGGGTTCCCTTTTGCTTGTTAATGTATGCCATTCCTATGAGCGTTAAAGACAGAGGGCGAGGTTGAGGTTTGACGGGGAGGCTAATCCCCGAAAGCAAAACAAACTCTATCTAAAATTTGATGTTGTTTCCAACAAGTACACATATGATCCTCTTTGCATGTGTTTGGGCACTTTTTAATTCGTTTACATGGCTTATTGGCTTTTTCCATTAGTTGCGGGAATCATTTTTTTGCTATAACTTTTGACCAATTGCTCGGTTTTGAGCACTTCTTTAGTCAAAATTACATGATTTTTCACATGCTACATGATGGGATTGTCATTTTTGTAAACACACTACTTTATAAAGTGCCGCATTTTGGGGGTCATTACACTACTTGTTTGGGCTTGTACTTTTCACACTAAGTTATAAAGTGCCATTTGGGATATTTTTGGGGGTTTATCCGCACTATGGATTTCCATCGTTCTATTGTTATGATCGATTCTAAGAACTATTTGACATGGAAGGAAGGCATCATCAAACACTGCATTGTGCATGGTTTTTTCCCTACCTCCATGGTCTCGTTCCTAAGCCTCTCGAGCCTCTGCAAAAGGATGAGTGGTTTAACTACACTGATGAGGTCTATGGCCTTCTCGGTCTTACAGTTTCTAGGGATATCCAACATTTGTTCAAGCACACTGAGTGCCCTTTCACTAACCTGGTCCATTATTTGTGATTGCATGCATAAGCGATATTGCTTCACCATCTGAGAGCGACGCTTCCCTAGACCACTCTTGTGCCACCATGGATTCTCCCCTTCTCACATCCCTTCCACTAATTAGTGTTCCTCTATTATTGTTGCTTCTGGGAGTCCCTTGTTGACCGTCCACATCAGGACCTTAATTTTGAGACCACTCACACTATTGTTGCCACTACAGAGCTCATTTTTGACCATGTTCATGCTTCCATTCACTCTTCGCACTCGTGTTCCATTGGAGACCCTTTCTCTAAGACAAATGTGACCATTTCCCCTTGTGCTCCCTCACATCTTGATTTCTTAGTTGACGACACTCTCCCTACACTTGTTGCTTCCGTTGAGTGCCATGTTGCTTCACCTTGGCCTTTCAACAACTCTCTGCAACAGTCTTCTCCTCCTACTTCATGTGATGACCATTCTGCTGATACACACTCATTTGGTTCCACTTCCGATGATGAGGATTGTGCTCTAGTTCCGATGCCGAGAGCACTACTGAGAGAAATTCTCTCCTCCTCTCACCTTTACAAATATTGTTGCCACCCCTCCCATCACATCGAGATATTGTGTAGTCTCCCACTCACCTCATATAGTCATTGCACCAGCCTCCTTTCCACTTCCAGTGTGTGAGGCCCCTTCCACTCCTCTTCCTTCATGCATGGATGACTTATACTTGTCCGACATCGCTATTTTTTTTTTCAAGCCCCATCAATGGGAGGAGTATCGCCTCGACCTTGGTAGTGTTTTAACGAGTCTCAACTTGTGATGTAGTACAGGTTCCTCATCCCTCTTCAGTGTTTCAGAGGAGTCCATCATCTCCTTTGTTGGGAGTGCCCCTTTTGGGACTCTTATCACTTCCACTTTTCAAGAGATCTTCATTGATACACCCTTGCTTGTGGATCCTTTTTCTATTGTGGGGTTGTTTTTTTCCCCTCACTTCACTTGAACATCCTTTCTACGGGTGTTCCCCCTTCACACTTTGACAATTCTACACACACGACATTACCTTCAGTTCCTTAGCGCTCATTTGCTAGACCTATGTCACACTTCCATGGACCAGACTCAAAGTTCTTCATGTTGTTGCCTTTGGTTTCCTTCGCGGAGTGGGTGGACTTCCAACACTCTATTTATGTCCTTCCTAAGGGTAGGCACACAATTCGGTACATGTGGCTCTTCTTCAATTTAGAGGAAGAGGATCTCATCATCAAAACTCTTACGGAAGACTTCCTAGAGTTACATAGCTTCGATTTATCCATGAAATTTTCTCGATTTTTTCTCGTCTCCCTCTTCTTCTCTCTTCTTCTTCTTTTCGAGAGATTTCCCTTTGTACATGGGTACCTTATCGGGTCCTCAAAGTAGTTGGGACCCATCCTTGACATCTTTCTAGATTAGAGAGTGTGTTTTCCATCTCTTGTTGTGGATGTTTTTCCCACTAGGTTTTCCTCCATAGCTTGAGATCCTTGTTGTTCATGGGTGCCTCATCGGGATTTAGTGTCGAGACCCATTTTTCATTTTATGCGTGTTTTTGACTTGCCTTGCCTCATCCTAAGTTTCGATGAAGGGGGTGTTGGTGTGAGATGTATTACCACCTCACCAGGTGAGTCATCTCACTTAGGTGGGAGCATGGATCATAGGTGTCATGTTAGTTATGACAGATTCCATCATGGAATCTATCATATGTGTAAGTATGTGTCATAGGAGTTACATTCCCCTTTTGGAAAGTAACTCCTCTTCTCCATCATGGAGGCATCATTAGCTGCATGGGAGTTACTCATCACTCCCCTATATGTACACCTTTCTTACTTGATCTATGAGCATGGAGATTGAGCCCTTTTTCCTTTAATGCATGCACATTGTCTCCATGGTTGAGTTCTTGCTTGAATCTTGAAGCTACACCATTCCACGGTTGAGCAAAAATCCTTGATGCACATAGATTCCCTCTAGGTATTCGTCCTTCCTCCCTCCATCAACCAAACATAGCTTGACCAATCCATAAGGCCTTACCAACATTACCACCACCATAGTGTGACATGAAACAAAAAGCAGCCCAAGACACATACACAAACCGACCCTCCTCAATTTAAACTCACCACTCACTTATACCCCAAAACATGTGGGATATTGACCCACTTTGGAAAATACAACGGTAAGATGGTTATAAGGATTCGATCCCCTAACCACGTGAGTGGTAAAATAAATCCTCACATGGTAAAATAAAGCCTTGCCGCTACACCATAGCTAATGGACAATCTATAAAATGATGTAATTTATATTTGAAGTGTTAGTGTGGAATGACTGTGTAAAATGCCATAACATAATTATTTTAGTAATCAAGGTTTGAGGCACTTAAGGGCAAAACCAGATCTCAAGGAAAACTATAAAGTTCCTCATAATTCGGATGTTAGAGTAGGTATTTACCTTAGCTCATGTTCACCTAGGTACTTTATTTACCTTCATTGTATTTATCCTGGCCCACTTATGTGTGTGGATATTTCTTTTATCTTATTTAGATAATAGGAGATATTATCTAGTTGTTAGGTATAGTTCTTTCCTTGATCTATGGTATTGACTAGATCCTTGATGTCTAGTTCTCTCCTAAATCTATGGTCTTGACTAGTTCTTTGATGACTAGTTATTTCCTTTATTTATGGCTTGATCTACGACCTTGAATAATTCTTAGATTGTTATTCCTTATCTATTTAAGCAAGGCCCATTCTCAATAATCCATTAAAATCCTTAGCCTTTGGTCATATGGTATGGTCATATGAGGGCTTAAAGCTTGTGATTCCTACTAGTAGGTGCTTAACTTCAGCCCCCTTTAATTTTATTTGTGTGGTGAAGGCAACAACAATTTATTTTGTTTTAGTGGCAACTAAAATAAATATCGAGCAAAATATTAAAAAGCTTGTAACTTTTGATCGGTAACTCAGTTTTGAGTGTCGTTTTTTTGTGAAAGTGCATGTTTTTCGTGCTCTTTCCATTGGAAATATTTATTTTGAGACTTGCACTATAATTATAAAGTGTCAAATATGGAGGAGTGTTGTAATCAATTATGGACGTAATTTCGGTTGAGCCGACGTCCTAAACTTTTGGGAGTTGCAGTTTGTACCTATCATGGATTTTGAGAATGATATGCTTTTCTCTGAAGTGTGTGGACTTTAAGAGGATATTGTAAAATTTGTGGAAGAAAATAGATCGCTCAAGAAGTGAAATTCTCTTATGCAATCACTCATTCACGAAAAGGATACAATAATACACTTCTGTGAGAACAAACTTGCTAGCCTACAGCATCACTATCATATTGTGGACAACCATATCCATGCTCCTAGTCCACTTGCAGCTATTGCTCCTGTTGTGTATCCTACTTCTTCTCAGTTGCATGGCTTTTTTGGGAAGCATACCACTACATTCAGTTCTCGCATGCTCCGTTCTATGGGTCTCACTAGAGGAGTCATTGTAGACATTCACAGGGTATTATTTCCTCTATTCCACATGTGAAGTGGAATTCTCGTCATGACATTGGTTTTCGAGCAGATACTTCATTGGGATCACACATTGATAAAGCTCCTTTTTTTGTTCGCTCGACTCTTTCTAAGGATCATGAGCAACACATGAGTTCTACATCTTCACTCAGGCTTGAGAAACCTGAGATTTCAGCTATCAGACATGATCAACCTGACACACATTTTGATGTTCTTTTGCATGCACCCATTGTGCATTTTACACCAAGTCATATGCAGGCATCTTCTTCATCCATCCGTGTTGATTTGGGGTGGATATTTGATCACTCGTGGCAGCGACATAGGCATTTGTTGAGAGGAATCTACAGGCGTGGCTCCTCCACCATTCGACCTCTTGCTCCACTTTCTATACCTTATGCATTGTGATGCTTCTTGTTTTGAGAATTTTTCTTTAGCAAGTGTAGTGTATCTCTCTTGTTTGTTGAGAGATTTTGTATTTGTATTTTTGACACTTTTGGCATGTTAACAGTCTCTCTTATGGGGGAGCTATTCTGGTGGAGCCCAGTGTTAGTTTGTCAGTGTTCGAGTAGTTATTTTGACAACTCATATAGATTTGTAGCACCACTCCACCCATTCAAAGCAATATGGGAGGGTGTGGTGTTGATCCTGCTTCTTCAGGTTTTGTGTCCTTTCCTTGTTACCTTGGCTTTTCTTGGATCATGACACTCTAGATTTTGTGTCCTTGCCTTGTTGCTTTGGTTATTGTTCTTGGATCGTGGCACACCTATTTGCAGTAGTTGATCGAATTATGTTTGGTGTTTCTTTTTTGCACTTTCGACATCACTCCATTGACAATCTCCTTGTATGGAGCTATTCTAGTGAAACCCAGTGTCAGTTGTTTTTGAGTTTTGTGATCGAGTAGTGGATTCAGACCACAATGCATGCCAAACTTCTTCAACATTGTACGATTTTTTGAGCCAAGATTCTTGGGATGCCTTGGAGTGGATTTTTACTCTCTTTACTTTGTTTTTACTGGTTTTGGGTACCTTGTGGTGTCCCTTTTTCCTAGTTATTGTACATGAGTACCTCATCAGGCCTAGTTGTCGAGACTCATACTGTGGACATACCACTTCTATTTTGGCCCCTAGCTTCACTTGAGGGGGTGTTAGAGTAGGTATTTACCTTAGCTCATGTTCACCTAGGTACTTTATTTACCTTTATTGTATTTATCCTCACCCACTTATGTGTGTGGATATTTCTTTTATCTTATTTAGATATTAGGAGATATTATCTAGTTGTTAGGTATAGTTCTTTCATTGATCTATGGTATTGACTAGTTCTTTCCTTGATCTATGGTATTGACTAGATCCTTGATGTCTAGTTCTCTCCTAAATCTATGGTCTTGACTAGTTCTTTGATGACTAGTTATTTCCTTGATTTATGGCTTAATCTACGACCTTGACTAGTTCTTAGATTGTTATTCCTTGCCTATTTAAGCAAAACCCATTCTCAATGTATTGCATTGAGTTCCATAATAATATATGATATTGCTTCTCATTTTTTGCAAAGTTTATGTAAAGTTATTACGGTGAATTACTTTCATCTTATTGATCGTGATGTTTGATTAGCATCGTGTTCTTAGCTTGTTACGATCCGGTTATCGATCTTGGCTTGAAAAATCGGGATCAACACCACACCCTCCCATACTACTTAATGGGTGGAGTGGTGCTACAAATCTATATGAGTTGTTAAAATTCTACAAATTTTGAATCGAGTCATAATTTAGTTTTTAATATCGATTCGATCAATTTTGGATTAATTAAAGTCTTAAAAGTTGATGATTTTGTAAGGTCTTGGTAAACGAATGAAAAAATAAAGTATGTACTTGTGTTTATAAATCAATCTATTAGTAGTACATGAAGAATAATAATGAATAAAACGTGAAGGTTTGGTTAGATACACAATGATTGGTGTTTATAATCCATTAGGTAAACAATCTCCATAATTAAAAAAATTGGATTGAAGGAAAATCCTCATAAATAGGAACAATGACATAATTCACACTAGTACAAAACCATCCATCGGGAAAGGAATACTAATACACTATGGTCCTTACCTAATGTTTCCATCATGAGGGCGAATTCACAAAAAATCAGCATTCTCAATTTTAACATGCATTTACTGAGTTTATGACACATATTTAAATATAAATGACATAACTCATAACAAAATACACGGGGTATGAATACTTCATTCCTTCTTCATAACATCACTCAAATATAATTACAAATACAATGTTTAGGGGTGTGGGCCTTCTTTTTGCATTAATCAACATTTGCATAATCACACTCAACTATCACAACACACAATGATAACACGAGTCAACCATTCCCTTTCAAATTTGGGTATTGTTAAAGTTTGGCATAAATCCATCTATAATGGTGTAGTTTGAGAGGGTGATTCAAGGAGAGAAGCATGACAAGAATGTGAGTGTGAAAGAAGTCTTCCATGAAAATGTTTAGCAATATACTAAGAAGATGAGAAAAGAGATGAATCAAGGTGAGTAGAGAAGGAGGGTGAAGAGAGAAGATAGAGGAGGTGAATAAGAGATCACAATTTGTTGTGTTAGACAACTAGATGAAGGTGAGTAAAAGTCTAAGTGGAGGCTTAACAAAGTAGGGATTTTTGCTTCCTTGTAAGTTGTAGCTTACATAAGGTCAAGTAGGAGCTTGACTAAATTTTTGGGAGTTGGACTTTCTATGCAAGTAGGAGATTGTTAAAGGTCAAGTAGAAACTTGGATAGATTTTTTAGTTGTAGCTTCAAGTTGAGTGGATTCTCAACTAATGAAATCCTTGTAATCTTATAGGAAAAAATTTCCACACTGGTGCATTGATTTCAGTGGCTTTTTCTCCCTTTAAGGGTTTCCCACATTAACCTCTATCTCCATATGTGTTTGCATGTTAATTGTTCTTGTTTGAAAGTCTTTGCTCTCTCGTGACAAAATTTGATTAATAATAAATGATTTTCAAAGTTTTTTAAATATTCTCAAGTTTAGAGAATCACTAATTCTCTCCTCACCTCTCAAAGTGCTTTTGTTTTCCAACAATACTCACTTAACCAACAACAAACCAAAAGAAAAAAATGGCACACATACTTGCTTAATCATGCCAAATCCTCCAGATCGGGTTCTCTAATACTAACTCAAATGTTTCCAAGTAGGTAAAAATGTCACGTAAGTGCAAGGGAGAAAATAAAATGCAGGTCTATGGATGTTTTCGCAAATGCATAAAAACAAGGAAGTGTGAAAGAATGCAATAGACATCAGATGATTGGATTTCCTCCTTCCATGTAGGATGTTGGTTAATTTTCAGATTTGATACCAATGATGAATGTGGAAGAAACCAAAATAATTTGATGTCTTATTCAATGAAAAACATATGATATTTATGTAGGGGAAGTTAGTTACCATACACCCATGTGGAGGACACGTACGTGGAGGAAGCAAAATAATAGCTATACTGACCAACCGAATAAAGAAAACAATGTAATACTTAGTTTATGCTAATAGAATCCTCCTTTCCCAACACAAAATTACTTCCAAATTGATTCGAGAGACATTGTTTTAACTGTTAGTGAGTGTGGGAGGTTGGGTATGTGGTTGGGAAGAGGCATAGGGATGTAATGGACCCTATTTTGTTGTTCAAACTTCCTTTGGTGCTCCAAATTTTTGCAACCTCCCTAAATAGATCACAACCTCTCTAGCATTGATACCAAATGTAATTTTTGAACAAATACATAAGCCTAATAATTCCGTTGATCTAGAAATTCATATTACAGAGCATGATAAATGCAATGCTTATATACATTATCATCAGACAACCGATACAAATAACCAACTATGTTATAGTAGCTTCCAAATACATCCGAGAAGCATAAATACACTTAGCAAATAGTTTTTATAACATACATGAATAAAATACAAACAAATATAATTTAAACTATATAACAAAGTAACCACTAACTAACTAAGGTAAAAGTAACTAATTATTTATAATGCAAAAATTACTTCTACCATATAATTTAACCTAACCCGCATGTCACAGTTCCTCGGTGCTCCATTTTTACAAATCAATACTTTTTAGAAATATCTCAAAGAGATGAATCCAAACTATATGTTTCAAATCATGTTTTCACATAAAATGCATAAATAATGACTTTGTATTCTTTGTTGCTCATTGTGTCCCCTGTAGATATGAACTTTCAAAAATCATAGAAAATCACCGAAGCTCCAAAAATTTGTTTAAAAGTATTTTTGAGTAGAATTTGGAAAAAATATTGGATCATACCCAAAAAATACTTTTTCCAAAAACTAAAAACCCAAAAACGAACCTATAAAAGCATTTTTGGCTCAAAAATACCCATTAGGTAATTTTGAAATCCACAACGTGGATCAAATAAAAATGTGTAAGGGCTTGGGAAGAAGCATAGTAATTCTGGTTTTGATAAAGTTGACAAAATCCACAACTCGAAGGCCTCCAGAAGGGAATTTGAGATCCAACAAAAACACTCAAGAATAGAAAATAAGTAGATATCTCTTCAAAAAACACTTCTTCATTCAGATTTGTAGCCAATAATGCAAATAAATTTGAAAAGAAACCTAGATATAAGAAAATATGAGATGTAGATTGTAGATCGAGATTTGATACCATATAAGAATTGAGGAATGCCTAGAAAAACTCTATAATGCAATTATACGCATAAAGTAATAAGACAAGATGAAGAGATTCACCAAAAAACACACTACATTAAACTAAAAGTAAATAAACAATGAATATGTATGTGTGCAACCAACAATGGTTACACTAGAACAAAATATCTCGAAGAGACTACATCTCCACCAAATTTGGAGATGATTCTAAGTTCCAATCCCACTTTTCACAAGGACACAAAGGTTCTTTATATAGGAAAAGTAAGAGGTGGAGTGAAAAGTTAAATAGAATCACTCCCGAGTTACACCTCAACCCTCTCACACATGTGAGGTTAACTACCACTTAAATGTGCATTTACCATATGTTGTACCCATAATAAATCTCACCTTGGTAACAACACTACCTAAGGTGGACTTCACAACAAGTGTGAATATGACACACACCAACACTAAAACACTCTTTGTTATTCATATGAAGGTGAAGGGAATGGACTAAAATATTTTTAGAGGGAGGGTAATTTTTTAATGCTTACAAAAACAAAATGGAATTACTTATAAGATTATTTGTGTGATTTGAATTTAAGAGCTATTAGAAACATAATTAAATGATCTTCCCCAACATCTTGTATCAAGATATTTTGACCATGATTAAAAGGAAACACAGAGTAGTGCTACTTTCTAAATTATTGGAATGAGAATTACATTATCCCTCCAGAGAGGCCTCCATAATTTATTTTTTGTGGACATGGAATTTTAATGTGAAAACTCGGATGCAACTTCCTTCATGTATTTTCTCTAAAGTATAACACAAGCCCTCCAAATTTGTAAGTTTATATCCACCAAAGTTAAAACTAGGAAAAGGGATGAAAACTTGAATTAAAACTTAATGAATGTACATGTTGAGCCGGTCAACAACCTCAAAGGAGTTGCTAATACCTCAAAGGTATGAACAAATTTAACACACAAAATTTATATCTAATGTATTTGTAGAAATTACAAAGGACCTAACATGATCTCTTGACATATAATGCATTACACATTAAATGAACACATAAGATCATAAATTTACATATAATGACTTGGGAACACAAAAATGTGGAATAATAAAGACATTTTTTTGCAATTCTTGGCAATGGTGCCAATTTTTGGCAAATTTAATGGGTCAAAAAAATCAGCCAATTTACAATTCAATTAAATTATCTTTGGAACATAGATTGAAAATAGAAATAGGATTATCAGGAAATGAAAATTAAGTAAAAAAACTCCATAAATAAACTATAAAGGTAAGGAGTATGTTGAATAAACCAATGAACAAAATATTCCCTAACAACACCAATTTTTTAGGGGCCAAATATTCACACTTCAAGATTGGGAGGAAGGAAAAATATGGATCGTTGCGGTGGGGTGTTCCTTCTCAAATTAGTATTGATTTAAGGCCAACAAATGAGAATGTGGTTAAATTATCACTCTTTAGGCCTAATGAGACCTAGTGGAGAGACACTCAATAACATGAGAAGTATAATTAACCTAATTAACCAAACCCTAACCACTATGAATTCCCACCCAATTTTTTTCACTTGCATGATAAATCATAAAATTATTTAAGATTGGAAAAAGGTAGCAAGAAAATAGATGTTTATAGATAATATGTCCATAATCCATAAGCTTATTGTTATGAAGCAAACATTTTTACATGGAAGAGCTTACAAACCTTAATCCTAAGTTATAATGACAAGGATCCCAAAGGAATTTGTAGGATTTGACGGATATCTCGGTTTGACATGAAGAATAAAAAAGAAAATGTGAAGGTTTGGTCAATTTAACCATGATCAATTCCTATAATCCATTTGGTAAAAATCTCCACAATTTAAACAAATTGGACCATAGATAGCCAAAGGAATGCAACAATTTACAATTTTATTGCACATTCTACTATGATTTATACTTATATCAAGTAAATCTTGCACATACCTCTTATTGTACATCGAGAAACATATCACAAGGCAAGTAAAGAAGAATATTAAGATAAACTCTAGGAAATATAAAGGAGAGGGATCATGCAAGAATTAAATAGCTCAACATCTACAAATGTTTGAATTACATAAGCAATAACTTCATTATCAAATAGTGATCTCAAATTCAATGACCCCTAACAAATATGCAATACGTGCTCACCATATTTTACACTTTGAATCATAATGGATATCACCACCAACTACGCAAATTTGCAAAAAAATAGAAATTATCTTTTAGAAAACATACTTTTTTCATGAGACAAAAGACCTGGTTGAAGGGTTTCTCCTTACACTTACAACATATCCTCTTTTAGAGCATCCTAGAAGTGGAAATTAAAGGTACTTAAAATATTCCCATGAGGGGTGACTAGGGGTTGAGAAGAATCAAAATGGAAACACCAAAGGAGATCAAACAACTCACTAATGAGTGAAGCGTACAAAGAAAAATTGGATCACTTAAAGATGTCCAACGTCACTTTAAAATCAAGGGAGGAAAAATCGTTGCTTGAAAATAATTAAATTTTATTTTATAATAGTAACTCAAGAAAATACAAACGAATCTCAAATGAAAGGAGCATGTGCACTTCCATTAAATCAAGGAGATGAAGAAGAAGGGTGCTTCCACTTGTTCAAAAGATGTGGATTTCACACATAAAGTCAATTGGGATACTTAATTATCCTTGGAAATATTTTTAATTTCCCAATTGATAACAATTTTGAGGGAAATTACTTTTCCACAAGAAACCAAAAACATTTGTATGACCATTGCAAAGCTCTTTAGACAATATTTCCACCACCACCAACCATTGCGAAAATGGAGCTCGAGTCAAAATTTATTGCACAAAACCTAGAGCTTTACACCATGCCCGGTCTGATAATACATTCCCAAGAGAGTTAATTCATGTGGATATAGAAGATAAACATGTGGAAATGGAAAAAATGTTGATCGATGAAATCACAAGCACGACCAATAAGACATACAAAAGAATGTTGGCGGTGTAAAGTTTGAAATCTTATTTCTTGGGGCATTTAAATAACCATAACATTTCCATCTTTATTCTCAGAAAATTATTACATGAAAGGAACATCGCTATGATACCAAATGAAATTTGGTATATAGTTTTAGACCATAATACACAACTCTTCATCATATCAATATACAACTCTCCATCATATCGTCACACATAAATAATTACAAATTTATAGGCTTATGTTCTCTTATATTAAGGAGTCAAGCCTGGCTACAAGATCCCACAAAATTTTGTATAATAAAAGATGTTAAAACAATCCTCGAACAACCTTGTTATCTCCTTCGATTTATGTGTGAGTTGTTCTCAACAACAAACTAAAACATTGGCATATTAATATTTATGATGGATTAATAAATCCTAACATTTTCTCTAGCATATAATTGAAGCATTTAATTATATAAGCATGATCCAGACTCTCCGAGCCGGATATGGGATAATTCACCAACACAAAATTGTGTGTGATTGTGAGTTTCATAGTGGTCCTATGCATGGCTTGTCATCGACACAATACCACTCCAATTCACGAAGCACCATTGGGGTACACAAAGGATTTTTACAAACTATGAAGAATCAAAATTGAGTTGTAAAGCACAAATCGAGCCACCGAGCACCATTAAGAACCCGTGAAGTCCTCAATAATTTTTGTCCACTCATGAGAATCCATTGCACTTTTACATAATTCCACTTAGATCTAGTGAGCGACTACATAATTTTTGGCCCACACTAGTTATTTGTTTAAAGCCACGCCTTAATAGCACCACTTGCTTTACTTCATGGAACACACACTTGAACACTCATACTTTATATTAAGGGAAACATCAAACTATTCCTTCCACACTTATTTACAAGCTACAAAAATGAAAATCCTTGCTAAGAACTAGATGGTTCATCCAAGGCCAAAGGACAACGATGCAATCTTCGATGTGCACCCAATGCCATGCAATATTTTTACTAGAGCCACCCAACTTTTTTGCTCGGTGAGAAGTCTCTTCCCAAGACATTGAGTATACAAATCCATCCACACAACACATGTTGAAGGGGGAAACCCATGACTTGTGTGTGCATTATGCAATGTGCAAGAGCGTGCAAAGTGTGAATCTGTGTAAATAACTTGTGCAATTGTATAATTTGAGGAATAGGAGTGTATACTTAGATCAACAAGGCCCAAAAATGCCATAAGACATTTTGGGCACTAACACTTTATCCACTTGGTTACCCTAAATTATTCACATACTTTTCTATTTTCTTATTGGTATTTGGGAATTATCGCATACCAATGCCCCATTTGGTCATCCAATTTTTGTTTTGTTTCATCCAAGTGTTCTTCATCATACTTAATTCTTCCTCCATTACCATTCTAGGTCGCCGATGAGTCTCCATGTTTTCAATCTTCTTTAAGTAATTTAGCATTTGATTCATTGTTGAAGTCTCTAATGAGATATTCCATGTTTAAGCTTGTACAATCTCATATGAAATTGACCTTTTAATTATGAGGTTGCTTGTTATTAGGTGTTTTTAAATTTTGATGAAGTCAAGATTAGGGAATCCAATGAAGGACTGCGCCTTAGATCGTGCAACATTGAAATTTTAATTATGCACGTAGTAAATGAAACACAACATACTAACTCTCTCTTGATTTCAATAACAACGTTACACCCATATCGAAGTTACACTCATACTCTACCTACTAAATCCCCACTTTGTATCACATAGTTATTACATTCTAGTCCTAACTAGGATATGTCTCAAATCCTACGGACTTCCACTTCTATTACACGTAGACACTAAATCACGCACTTTGGGTATATTTCTAGGTCCTGATCACATACTACTATTCATATGATTCCTAAGCGAGAAAAGTACTAATTGATCATTGTCTTTGGCCTCTTTGCTTTCTTTCTAGTTTTCATCTTGGTCTTACACACCCCACTTCCCATCAGATTTTGTTACTTCATATTTTTTGAGTTTGGACACAACGCCCAAGCAAACCCAACCAAGACACACCAGCGCGCCCCCAGGCGCCCAACCTCTTTGTATCTTGCTCACATCTTTTGGGTCTTTTCTAGTTGTTGGGCATCTTGTTTTCTTGGTGGTCGGACTTTTAGTGGTTAATTACAAAATTCAAACAAGGGAATCATATAAATATAAAGCTATGTGACCATAATAAAGGACCAAGCTCTAAGCATCTATTACTATCACCTAAGGTTACATCCAAAGGCATTTCAAGAGCATCAAAACATCCATCTAATATCCATTCAAGGGACAAGGGACTGCATTCTTTTGCATACACTTCATAGGAGGGGAAGTTCATTTTTCCATGCACACATCTATTTACATCTTCTACATCTAGCTATTTATCGCTATCAAGTGCATATTGCACAAGAGCCATCTAGCGCATGATTTTTCACACACACACGCAAAACTACATGGAGTCTAAAATGTAGTGCAATGCTCGGATCATAAGTTCACTAAGTCAAGTGACTGTCGGGGTCAATCCAACTCCCCATTTGCATATTTTTCTTTGTAGGATTTGATGTGTTTTGGGGTTTTGTAGGTGTTCTTTCTCTTTGCAAGTTTTGGAGAATTCGACGATCAACCAACGACACACAGGTGACTAATAGAGACACCTTGCGAGCATCTTACGGTCTTGTAAAATTTAATTTTTGAGGTTCTGCTGCAGATCCACAATCGCCTCTGAAGGTCCCTAACACGCATGCACCCCTGACCTAGTCCAGGCACCTTAGTCCTAACACTCCCGATGATTCTACATTTTTCTGGGCTCGGTTGTGATAGTCTGCATCCTTGTTCCATCAATCATTCAGCTCGGCACAACTTTGGGGTTATTGCGAAATCAACTAAGTATCTCATCCCTTCTCTTGCACTTAGGGTTTTAAATTTAATTTATTATTGCTTAGGTCAGAGTTGTACTTCATTGTTATATCATTGCGTTGTGATTATGAAATTAGAATTTAACATTTATAATATTTTTATATTTGTTAAATCACATGTTCTCTTAGAAAATCTTAACTTTCGAGATAATCCTATCTCTTCTTCATTAAACTACTTTATTTCCTACTTAAAGTTAATTGATTTGGATAAACAATAGGGAACTTACGTGAGTATTTTTCAATTGGCTAAACTTCAAACTCCTTTTAACTCCTCCATTGAGCTACTACCATGAAGTGCTTTCTTTGGGTGAAATATTTCTTTCAAATCTATACAGTTACCCTAAGAGCATAATCATAGAAAGCTTTAGTCTTTGAGGGTAAAGCATGTCATCTTCATGCTCCTTATCAATGTTATTGATTAGAGTTGTTAGGGCATTAACATTCAACCTTTAGTGGAAAAATGGCTTCGATCAAAAACTTGGTTGAAGAAAGTAATGCATATCAAAGTGGGGGTGGAATTTTTGTTAAAGATTATCATTTTTCCCATACCAACTACCACATGTCATATATAACCTCCTCATGCAATAATCTAAAAGTTCTAGCAAAGATTCACATGTTCCCTGTAAACATTGGTTCTAAAGATAGATCATGTTGGGTTGCAAAAATCTTTAATCACATGAACTTTGCAACATTTGGAAAACACCTAAGGTATTAGGAAACCTTATGAAACCTTGTTGTCACATATGAATACATATGATCTCTTCAAAATTGTAAAATCATAGGAATATCGAGACCTCTCCATTTTTGTGTGTTGCACAAGCAATTACGAGATTTCCATAACATCACAGAATTTGCAGTAGGTGTTATTGTGAAAACTCATTTTCCCAACCAATAGAAAGTATATATATATATATATATACACACACTATTAATTTTACATTATTTTTTGGGGGAGGGGGCAAGGGTAATGTAAGTTTAACTATTAACAGGATGATTCTACATCCTACCTCAAGAAAGTAAAATGAACCATAATCTCTTGTTTATGAACATTGCATGAAATATTCAACAAATGTTCATACTTCATGTCATCCAACTTACATATTCATCCTCTATGTTCGTATAATTTATCAAATATTCCATTTTCTCCTTTTCTCACGTTGTTGTGACGATTCTAGAGTCAATTTCCTTCTTATATCTCCCTCTTTCCTTCTCAAGTGATTGTTATCTACAATATAGATTTACAAAGTTTAAATTATTTTCTCGCCCTTGCATTCCCCTTATGGTATATGTACAAATTGTTTACACTTGTAATTAAATTATATGTTATGGAAATGCACAACAATAAAGAATATGTAAGGATTTGTAACATGGGACTATTATAATACATTAACTTCCAAAATTCACCATTTAGAATAAAAATAATGTTTTAATACTTGTAACGATTAAGAAAACAATAAGTAACTTCTCAAATACGCAAAAGGGGAAAGAAATCTAGTTGTATATGTCAAAATAAAGAGGGCATGGGTGTGCGGAATAGTGACACGGGTAGATCGAGAGGTTGGGAATGCTTTGGTGAAAATTATAGAAGCGGAGACCGAGAAAGGGAATAATCGTATAACTTTTATATGGTCCATATTGGAATTATACAGCTTGACATGGATTTGTATCACCTTAGACCCTTAAGTAGTCTAGCCTTGTAACTTTATGTGCATTTCACTTGGTTGGAAATAACCTTCTAATGCAAGAGCATCAAATAAAACAATTGTTTCATCAAAATTTGTGTTTTAAAAACTTAGGAGGGTCTAGATAGGTTGTTAGAATATATAGGTTATTAGAAGTATTTAAAGGTCTTTAGGTCTCTTCATTTTCAAATTTTGGCTTTAAAAGTGTTTTCCCGCCCAAATTCAAATTTGAATTTCCTAGTTAG
The DNA here is from genome assembly GCA_018340775.1 of Taxus wallichiana var. yunnanensis. Taxonomy (NCBI): domain Eukaryota; kingdom Viridiplantae; phylum Streptophyta; class Pinopsida; order Cupressales; family Taxaceae; genus Taxus; species Taxus wallichiana. The sequence continues at coordinate 727,390,476 of CM031242.1, read as the reverse complement.
GAAATTGGGCATTTTGTGTAATTTTGGTTTGAATCAATAGTCTAGGATGTGTGTCTAGGTTCTTAAGATCATGTCTAGATGTCTTGAACACCTACTTGTGGATGGACTTGAGAAAAGTGTAGCCTTTCTTAAAAATTCATGTTTTTCCTTTAAGCATTCTTATTATTCTTGAGAAAAAGTGAGTCCTAATATAAAAATTTACGAAAAATAAGAACGTGTGGGTCGATTAAAGTTAGTTATGGATGATATTTTCATTAAAATAAAATGGGAAAGAGAGAGGGAGACTCTTGTTAGAGAAAAAGGAGAGAAGCTCTGTTATGAGAGAAGATCATGCAAGAATATGGAAATCAAGAAGATTAATTTTGAATGTAAACTCAAGTTCTTTTGTTAAAAAAATGGAATTACCTTTCATGATACGTTTATTCAATGTTCTTAGAAGATGATATTGCATGTTTCCCAGTTTGGAGAATGAGGGATGTTGTTAAATTGTCTTTAAGCAATCTACATGCTCTGTAGAAATAAGGAAACTATGTTTTGGAGAAGGTAAGTTTTCTATTTCACGAAATTTTGCAAATATTTATTTTACACATTTGCTCATGACATTGTATTAGGTTGATAAAAACCTACAAGAAGAGTTTCAGAGATTCATAAATTTCTACATTTGTTAAAATAAGTTTTTCTTCCTTACAGGGCCTATCAAAACCCTAGGTAGGGTTTAAGGCTAAATTTATCATAAGTGGCCCTTAACACTATTTCAATTACTAAAAATTTCAAGAAATATTTTATGCTTTTCAAGGTTTTGTAAATTGTTAAGATGCCTAGAGACCTGGAATTTGTGACAGTTGGGAATTAAAAGGCACATACCTATTAGGAGACCCAATTACACTAATGCGCTTAGTGAATTTAGGGGTTGAACTTTGAGTGAGTTTTAAAATTTTGAAAGAAGCACAAAGGCTAAAAGGGTATCTAAAAATATGTTTACTTTCTCAAGAAGATTGGTGGTTGTTTCCCAACAATAAGACTTGCTATGTGTAACACATTCAAAGCAAAAGTCTAGCAAGATGGGCCCAAGTTTTTCCGAAGCTCAAACATAGAGGTTTGAGATAGGAATGCCAAACGAGTTATTTTAGGGGAATGTTGAGCCTTGAATTTTTATAAAGAATCAACACACACGAAAACATGTAACTAATGGACAACTATCAAGAAAATGTGGCATGTGAGGATACAACTAGAAACCATATAAGAATTAACAAAAACAACGCGTTAATCATATTCTAACACTATTAGGATCCTTTCAATAAAAATCCTATAGAAATTTGGAGAAGCTTTTCCCTTGAAAAGTCAAATACATATAAATATTCTAATAAATTTTATTGTTACACCTATCAAAATTAATTTTTCTTGCCTAATGTTTTACCCGGGAGACATTTGTACACACTCAAATTTGATGATTTACTCTCGACATTGTTAATTTTGACAATGCAATATTTCTAAGATAAATATAACTTTTCCATTCCCACTTAGCATAGTTTGAAATGCCTTGTTTACCTTGTTTATCCTTGCACAATGACATGTCATCAAATTTTGAGAACATAATGCATAAAATCTATAGATAAACATCAAGTAACAAGTTCAAAACCTCATATAAGATGTTTTCCTTCCCTCGTTAAGGTCGTATAGTTTCGTTAGGATAACATATCTGGTCCTAGATGACTTGTTTAGTCTTTGATTGACATGTCCTCCAACTTTTCTTTCAAATTTGTATCTTTTTTTGAGTCTTTCAATCTCGCTGAGCCAACCTTTCTTAGATAAATCATCTATAAAACCCTATATAAGCAAGTAAACACTACCTCATTTGCTGACATCAAAATATAATTGGACTATATTGATACACTCACTTCATACACTTGCAAAGCGCACCCAAACCTCCCTAAATCTCACAATAACACATCTATAACCATTAGGATAACAATCTCTAAAGGTCTAAAGATTCTTACTATGTTACTCATCTACAAGAACTAAAACATCCCTTTCCTAATTACCTTATCATCAACCAATTAGTTGCAGATCCTATCTAATTTCAATCAATTCACAATGACAGTTTGATAACAACTTCCAAAAACAATGCCTTTTCTAGCTAAAACACTTACTTTCTCAAGCTTTAAACACTCTTGTTTAATCCAACCTTATCCTTAAACCCCTATTTGACCTTGATTTCTCCACTAGCCATGTTAGTGCATCTCATCCAATGCTCAATCATCCATAAAATAGGAACACTACAAAAAGAATAAACAAATTACATTAATTTTACCAAAACTGACCTTTTAGAGCTTCTTAAGGCTTGCTCTTGGTAGATTCATAGTTAGAACAACCTGGAAGGTTACTCAATAAAATAAAAGCCGATTTATATACCCTTTAGGCCTACACAGGTGTGTAGTAAATTTCATCTTTCAACTCTTTGGCTAAGTACCAATTCCTTTTCCTTCTCCTTTTCACTTACTTGCATCCTTCTAGCCATGTTTTTAGTGATTTTCACCCTCAACTTTTGATTCATGGGCTCCTTGACAAACTAAATCCCATTTAAGACACCCATTAGGATTTTTTTGTGTTCAAAGTTTCAATGCACATTTCTTTACAACAAATTAGTCAAAAGTAACTATTTTTCCTTTCAATTAGGTCTTGCTCACTTTGTATTGTTCACCTTAAGGCTGATTGTCATAAATTATGAGAAATTCGTTTAATTGTACCTCTTAAAACTACCTTATAATCTCTTCCCTTTACACCTAGATGTTATATAATCGATCCCAAGACCCCACTCTCCTTTATTGCTCACTCGACCATCAACTCTTCTCTTATCTCCTTATACCAATGTACTGTGAGAGTCTTCTTAAAGCAAAATGTTATGCTAAAATGAGATTGGGGAATTAGTTAAGGCTCGAGGTTTTACACCATGCATGGGAAACATGTTAAGTAACTTATTTTCAATTATCAAAACTTGAGTTAATGTTCTTGATTGTCAAATACCTTTCTTATGTTAAACCCCGAGAGGGTTTCTAAATGAGCCCAAGGGTAGGAATTCTGTTATAACATCATCTAAGAAAAATATCATGACTAAAAATTTCTACTTGAGGTTTGCAAAAATATTCTTAAGCATATGATCATGACAAGAAGGTATCTTGCTTCCTCCAACTATTATATCCACTCAAAACTCACCTACTCTACCTCTTAGAACAAAGTGTTCTCAATCCATAAGGTTTTCTAACCCAAACACGGGTTCCTTGTCACCTTTGTGAAGGTCTTTTACAGTGGTCTTTAAGATGTGTATACCTAAACAAATTCAATCCAATTTCCTTTAACTCATATATTTCTTCATAAACTCGTTTCCCCTTGACTTTTGGTTTAGCTAGGCTCTTGTTATACTACTACTACTGAGTTGAGATAATCCATCAATACTAAGTCTCTGTGCACACAAAAATATAAGCTCATAGAAATAAATGTAGATATATACTCAAATGTCTCTTACAATCCACTAACTCTAAGAGATCACATGCATGCATCCAAGTAATCACCAAGAACTCGTACAAGAATCATCACAAACAATCATCCAAGAACTAATACAAATTGTCACAATGTGTACACGCAAGAAAAGTTATTTTTTTCTTCCTGAGATCTCCCTCTCCTCTTCTTAACCATTCAAATGATGAATGGGAATCAGTTACATGGAGGTATTTATACCTCACAGCTGGTTTTTCATTGAATGGAATCTTTTTAGACCTTTAAAACATACAAGTTTACCTTTATTACATCATTTTGGGCCTAATCTAGACTAGAGCTTAGGAATTTCCATGCCCTAAGTCATGAATTCAACTTCTGATCCTCCATAAGACTTGATATCAACTTTACACTTCATGGATGATCTCAATAGAAGAATAAAAACTCATAAACAACCCAAAAATGGACTTCAAATTCAAAATTTTCCTTTTGGAGGGAAAGTACAAAATTCAAAATTTGAAAAACCTAAACTCAAACTAACACATCTAAGTGACTCCTAATGACCTCTAGATCCTATAAAAACACATGAAAAACCAAAAATTGATGTTGTCATCCTTATGTACATGCTAGAGATGATGCTCTTGCATCATACTCGAGGGTAAGAAAAATTGTGAGCTCCAATGTTTTGTTTTTCTTCTTCTTCTTCCAGCTTTCTTTTCTTTTTCATCTTGACTTTGATATTCTCCCCATCTTTAGCATGTTCACTCTTCATTTATTCAATTCCACTCGTGTCGGGTGCTCATTCTTCACTTCGTCTTCATGGTTGAGGTATTTTATTAATGGAGCTTCTTCTTCATCATCCTTCTCTTCTTCAACTGTCATATCTTCCTCTTGGACCTACTACTCATCTATGTGTTGATCCTCTTCAACTTGGATCTCCTTCTTTGCTGATACACATGTGATTATTATCTCTTTTACCTCTGTCTCTTTGATTTTTTCTTCCATATTCTTGTAATCAATGTCTAGGAACCGCTCTTCCTCTTTCCTGAACTAGTTTGTGTCTCCTCTTCACGCGATTTCACCGTGTTTATAATATGTTCCAAGGCTGCTATCTCTATCTCCAATGGTTTTGAACTCTTATAAAAAGACATTCTCTTCTTCACTTGTCATTTGTTGTTCTTGACTCATTGTCCTCTTTCTTTCATCATCCATCTCAAACTTCAATGCCTCTAATTGGCAACATTCTTATTCACTCTTCATACCTAAAATCACACATCTACACACAATGTTAGAATCACAAATTTGAGGCTTAACGCCCCTCTAGCTTCTTCTTCTTTCTAAAACATCACTTCATTTTGTTTCCTATTGAACTCTTCTTCCTATATCACTCTATAAAATCTCCCTCATCATGCTCTTCTGTCTCAAGAGAAGCCAAAAATGCTTCTATCACTTCTTCATCATCATTCTTGTCTTCTTTCAACACCATTTCCTTAATCACCTCTTCTTCTTGCTTATTCATCCTCTTTTTGCATCTTCCATTGTATTCTTTCCTCTTTCCTTATCACTTGTTTTCAATTGCTTTCTTTTCCTCTTTTCACAAGCAATCGATTGGCTACTTAACTTTCTTTCTCAACACCATCCATGTAACTTTCTTTCTCAACACCATCCATGTTTCTTTCTCTCTCTCTCTCGGTTGCTCTATGTCTTGTTTAATCTCTGCGATCTCTTATTGGATCCATGACTCTCTCTTCCTCTCTAACTTCTTAATCTTTTCTCTCTAGTGATTTGGCAGGATCGCCAATGATTCCAGAAATTGATGGTGATTATTGAAAGAGTTGATATTCAAACAAAAGGCTATACCGATAGAGAACAAATGTTGAGATGACTGATTAAGAATGTTTTTAGACATAAAAGAGATTTGAAATGGACGAAATTAAAAATAATGTACCTTTGATGAGAAAACGAGATTGATAAGGTGAAAAGACTTTTTTGAAATCGAGGCGCTTAGGAGTGAAAATAGGGGTCTTTGGAGAGTACAAGGTGTTAGTATGGATGTCGTCTAGATGCTTATAATGATAGAGATTTCCTACAAGTGCTTGAAGATTCCTGAAATGATAGAGTTTCAGGACTCGGTTTGAAGATCCACGAAATAGAAGATCTAAGTTTCTATTTATAATCACCGACGATCTAGTTAGAGTTGTTGGCAATCCGGGAAATGTGGAGAAACCCATTTGAAAGTGGTAAGGTGTGAGAATATACCAAGCAAGTAGAGAAGTAAGGATATGAATTTTTTTGCCTTATTTCAACTTCTTGTAATTTGTATTTTAATTTGAAACTAACCAATATAATATTGGGAAGAAAGAGAATTGCCCTTCCCAGTTGGTTTTCCCTCAACTTGGGGGTTTCTAGGATAAATATTGTGTTGTGAGTTGAATTGTTATCTTTCCATTACTGCAAAATAGTTCTAAGTTTCAGATTTCATTCACTAACATTAAGAACTGTCATTTTCAAAGAATTGGAAGTAGAACAGTAAATGTTTGTGGTCTCGTAAATTTCCAAAGCTAGAGGTTTACATATCATTTTGGTATCAAAGTTGATTATTATCCAAGACTATGGTATTCATTCTTGTGATTTGTATGATAGTGAAAAGGTCTAAAGGTGAAGAAGTTTTACCTTGTGATCCAGACATATCTACGAAGAAGTGGAAACAAAGAGTCGAGATAAAATGGAGGAAGAGAACTTGGTCCATAGAATTGAGATGTTGGAAACCATGATGGATAGGTTGTATAGACACCAACAAGAACTTTCAGATCTGTAAAATATGACTTCAGTTAAGCAAGATTCCATGGACTCAGTGGTTCGAGCTTTGGCTGAAAATTTTGGCATAGGAAAGAGCCACGAAGAGGAAGAAGATGTGGAAGAGCGTGAAGAAGAAACTCCAGTTGTAAAAGAGAAGGTAAAATCTGATCATGCTCCTTTTAAAGTTGAAACTAAGGTTGAGATAAAAAGCTTTGAAGGACAAGTAGATGCTAGAATTGCTTGATAAATGGTTAAAATAATTGGAGGTTTATTTTAGTGTTCATGATGTCACTGAGGCACAAAGGATCACCTTTGCACGTCTCAAAATGGAAGGACATGCTCTGGTTTGGTGGGAAACCCATCTAGCCACTTGTGAGAAGAAGAAACGTCCTATTATAAGATCTTGGGAGGGTTTTAAAGAATTTCTTAGAGCTAAATTTTATCCTATTGGCCATAAGACTGACCAGATGATTAAATGGCAGTATTTTAGACAAGGTAGTGGTCAAAGTGTGCAGGATTATACTATGGAGTTTCGGAGACAAGCCATGTTGCTTAATATGGACTTGGAGGATGAGGATATTCTGACCAAGTATTTGGGAGGAATTCACACTCACCTTTGAAGGAAGGTCATCTCCATGAAGCCCAAGGATCTCAATGAAGCATGTGTGCAAGCATATTACATTGACGATGAAAAGAAGCAAGGAGAAACAAAGTCAAGGGAAAAGTAGTCAACAAATCAACCAAATAAAGAGTAGGGACAAACAAGTAACAAAGGTAAATGGAAAGGGAAAGGTAAATAGACTACCACTACTTTGAATACTTGTAAAGATCCTAAGATTTTTGTAAGAATTGTGATATAAATGGTCATATTGATGTTACATATTGGAAGTTACATCTAGAATTGCATCCAAAGAATCGAACCAAGGATTCTAAGAAATCCATGACAATCTGTAAAGAAAGATGGGGAGGTGGAAACAGAGGACAATTTTTATGTAGATGAGAGGCTTGGATGCACGACCACTAACATGGACAACTAAGAGCAAGAGGAAGAGATGCGAAAGCTATTTTAGATCAAAATCTAAATCAAGAGAACTAAGGTAACTTCTTTGGTTGATACTAGTTCTTAATCTAATTTGATTTATGATGTGGTTGTAAAGAATCTTGGTCTTGAAACTTATGAGCATCCACATCCTTATTCTTTGGGACAGGTGAAAAAGGGTGTAGAAATTCAGGTTACGAGAAGATGTAAGCTCAAGTTTGGGATAGATTCTCAATACATAGATATATTGGAAGTTGATGTAATTCCACTTGATGTTGTTTTCGGGAGTCCTTACTTGTATACCAAGTATGCTATATTCACGAGAAGGGAGAACCAATACAGATGAGTCAAGGATGGAATCAGTCACAATATCTGGGCACACCAACGTAAGACAAAAATTGCTATGGTAAGTGTTAACTAAGCAAAGAGACTAATTCAGGAAAATCATAATCAGTTTTGTTTACTTTTATTGAAAGATAAGAAAGATGGGGTAGAAATTTCAGATATTTCTAATAAAGGGATGAAGGATTTGGATAGCATTATTTAGTCTTTTCAAGAAGTATTCCAGACTCCTAGTGGGTTACCACCAAAATGAGAGGTAGAGCATGAGATTCAAATTTGTTGTCAGAGTCCCCTCTACCAAATATTGGGTTGTATAGGCAATCCTTGTTGGAGAGTACAAAGGTAAAGAAACAACTCCAGGAGCTACTAGACCAAGGGGTGATACGTCTAAGCACCTCGCCATGCGGTTCACCTATTGTGATGGTGTCAAAGAAGGATGGTTCTTGGAGAATGTGCATCGACTACCATGCTTTAAACAAGATTACCATAAAGAATAGATATCCACTCCCACACATAGATGATCTCTTGGACCAACTTCAACATGCAAAGTTCTTCACAAAGTTGGATCTCAAGTTAGGTTATCACCAAGTTAGGATGAAGGAGGAGGATATATGGAAGATCGCTTCAAAACAAAACATGGTTTGTATGAATGGTTAGTACTTCTGTTTGGTTTATGTAATGCACCCGCTACATTTATGAGATTGATGAATGATGTATTGTAGGAATTCATAGATTCATGTGTCATTGTGTCTTTGGATGATATTCTGATATTTAATGCCACATGGGAGGAACATCTAACACATTTGCAACAAGTCTTGCAAGTTCTCAGAGATAAACAAGCTGTTATGCAACTAGAAGAAGTGTGAATTTGCCAAACAATCACTTGTCTATCTTGGGCACGTGGTTGGAGGAGGAGAGCTACAAGTGGTTCCGAAGAAGGTGGAAGCCATCGCAAATGGCCAACACAAATAGGAACCATAAAGACTAGAAGTTTTATGGGAGCGAAGACAATACATGAGGAACTTCATTATGGGATTCTCTATTATTGCAACACCTCTACACACAACAACTGCAAAGAGTAAGGGTTTTGACTGGGAAAGGAATGAGATCAGGCTTTCGAGTTGCTTAAAATACAAGATTAGTCATGCTCCAAGACTTTCTCTTCCTAATTTGCAGGAACCCTTTGAAGTAAAGACATAAGCCAATATGTTATCATTCTAAAACTTTTACTTCAAATGTTAACAAATATTTAATATATGATAAGGAAATGTATGCACTAATTCAGTGCAATTAAGAAATGGAAACATTATTTATTGGGTAAAGAAACAATTGTGCATACTAACTACAAACCTCTCCAAAGATTTGCAAGCACCTTTTGTCTAAATCAAGCAAGAAAGGCACTACAAGTGGATGGGATTCCTTCAATAGTTCCATTTGGTGATCAAGTATAAGAAAGGAAGCACAAATTTGGTGGCAGACATGTTGTCTATGCCACCCACATAAGAGAAAATCTCTAGTTTGGCCACTATCTCTCAGATTGAGCCCTTCACGAAGGAAGCTTATAGAGAGGCATATGCTCAAGACAAAGATTTTGGGGTAACATATCAATAGTTGCAGTCTTAAGGGGCTGAAAAGACGGGTATTGAATATTGTTATCTCAAAGATGGGTTGCTCTACCGATGGGGGAAGCTTTGTGTGCCAAAAGAAGAAAGGATTCTATTGATGAGGGAAACACATACCTCGAAAGTAGCAGGACATTTTGGTGTTGGAAAGACCATGGCCCACTTGCAAAGGTACGTGTATTGGCCCAATATGCAAGAAGAAGTGTCTAAATTCATAAGAGGATGTAAACTTTGTTGTACAAACAAGCCTAAAATCAGGAAGGAAGGTTTGTATATGCCTTTACCGGTCCCTACTTGTCCTTGGGAAGATATTTCTATGGATTTTGTAGGAGGACTACCTATGTCTAAACATGGCCATGATTATCTATATGTTGTTAATAGATTTAGCAAAATGTGTGTTCTTATGGCATGTAAAAAGACAATAAAAGCATATGAGGTAGCTAAACTTTTCTTTGCTAATGTATGGGTGCATTTTGGCTTGCCAAAGTTGATTGTTTCTGACAGAGATTCCAGGTTCTCGGGTAAGCTTTGGACTACTTTGTGGGACATGATGGACACTAGGTTACAGAGGAGCACACCTTCCATCCAAAAATAGATGGGAAAACAGAGGTAGTGAACAAGACTTGGTGCATCGATTAGAGGATATAATAGCAAATATCCACAGACTTGGGATGAGTCCTTAGCCTACATTCAACATTCCTACAATCAGCAAAGTACACACATCCACTATGTAATCACCGTTTGAAGCATGTTTAGGATATATACCTACTAATCCACTGGACATAGCAGTTGGACAACAAGAAGAAGGGGAGATACATGATTCATAAGTGACTAGAGCAACAAATTTCATTGAGAGGATCCAAAAAATCCATCTCAAGGTGAAAGAACAATTGGAGAAATCTCAAGCCAAGTATAAAGCTAGACATGATCAACATCGTAGAGAGCATAAACTTCATGTTGGAGACAAAGTTTGGATTTACTTGAGTAAGGAGAGATTACAAGGCCAAGCAAGGAAACTCAAGCCACTACGGTATGGACCCTTCACTATATTGGAGCAAGTTGGAGAAAATGCCTTCAGGCTTGACTTGCCACATTTCATGTGGATGTACTTAGTAGTAAATTGTGAGAACTTGCACCTATATGAGCCATCCATGCTTGACGAAGAAGAAGAATATCGATTCTTTACCTTCCATGAGGATCTGCGTCTTGGATTCATGAGGTGAATTGGAGGAGGAGGCAGTGCTGCAACAGAAGATTAGAGAGACAAGGAGAGGTCCTCAGGAGTCTTGGTAGGTTGGACTCAAGCGGAAGACACCAAGGTAGCCCGATGGTACTAGAAGGAGAAAGTGAGGGAATTGTTTCCTCATCTACTCCACAACTAAGTTTTTGTGGGACCAAAAGCCTCATGAGCAAGGGAGGTGTGATCCATAGGGATCTAGAAGAACACCACTTAATCAAAACAACTAGAACTAGAAGAAAAAAATCAGAAAGAAAGAGGAGCAGACTGTTAAATTACAAAACCACCACACTGTGCAGAGTAGCGGTTACGTAATCGCCCCTCCGCACATTCAAAGGCTACATAATCACCCTGACAATTGCATAACTGCCGGTCTACAGACACCGATGGTCCTATCACTAATGGACAAAAATAAATAAGCCACGAACGATCGCGGATTTAAACTATTTTGTCATGTCTCTTCCCTTGGTCGTATCTTCCCATTCTCCAAAGTGTACGAGAGGACATGGCAAGTAAATTATTTAATCGAGATAGCAAGTGGAAATTGATCATCAAAGTTGGAATGAAGAAAAGTGAGCAAGAAACCATTGTTGCTGGAATTTTTTTGTAGAAGCAAGGTATGAGAACAGACCAAGCAAGTAGAGAAGGGAGGATATGACATTGTTTGCCTTACTTCACTTCTTGTAATCTATATTTTCATTTAAATTGGCCAATATAATATTGGGAAGAAAGAGCAATTTCCCTTCCCGGTTGGTTTTCCCTTAACTTGGGGGTTTCAGGATAAATATTGTGTTGTGAGTTGAATTGTTATCTTTCCTTTCTTTGCAAAATAATTCTAAGTTGTAGATTTCATTCATTAACTTTAAGAAATGTCATTTTCAAGGAATTAGAAGTAAAGCAGGTAAAGGTTTGTGGTCTCGTAAATTTCCAAAGCTAGAGGTTTACAAATCATTCAACCACTTACAAAATGGGGTTTTTGGGTATGGGGACGAGGGGAAATGGTTAGGGAAGAGGTTAGGTGGGGTTAAAGGAGTTATATGGTTAGGATAAAAGGGTTAGCATAGGTTGCAGTAAGTGGTTAGAAGGTTTTAGGAGGTTAAGGTAAATAAGGTTTACAGGGGGTAAAAGTGTGGTTTTACGAGGGTGAGGGAAGTGGCTTAAGTTATGCTTAAAATGATAGGTTTAATAATTTAATGTGCATGGGGTGTAGGTGGGTCACATAGGGTGACAAAAACACGGTGTCTACATAGTAAGACGATAAAGTGGAATGCACATAACGGATATTATTTGGTCTTACAATTTGAGTTGTTTGTTTGTACATCGCCTATTTCCCTGCAACTACTCGAGCTTAGAACTATAAAGGGGGACTATAAAGTGCTCCAAGAAGCAAGCATTTCAATTGGGTTTTAAACATGAAACTTATTGGATTTTTCCATTTTCTAAATTTTGGTGCCTATAAGTGCAAATTACACTCATGTGAATAATGTGAACTCAATTATCAGTGTTTTTCACACATCATCTATTTCCCCGCATGTACCTTGAAGCTTAGAATAGTAAAGGGGGACTACAAAGTACTCCAAGAAACAAACATTTCAGTTGGGTTTTGAAGATGGAACCTATTGGATATTCCCCGTTATTTATTTTGGCCCCTTTAAGCATAAATTGCACGTGAATAACGTGAGCAAGAATGAGTCGATAAAGTGTAATACAAATAGCGAGATATTAGTTGGGTTTTACAATTTGAGCGGTGGAAAAGGTGCACTACATGCAAATATTTAATTCTCAATTTTTATTTCCAACTTTCCATTGATGTCTTCATTTTATCCAACAAATAAAAAGTTGTCCAAATGAAAACCTTGACGGCATTTGCATTTGGGTTTTGACCTTGAAACCTATTGGATTTTCCCCATTTTCTATTTTGGCTCCTTTAAGCACAAATTGCACTCATGGGAATAATGCAAGCGAATTAAGGCAATAAAGTGGAACACAAATAACACATATTATTTGGTTTTACAATTTGAGCCATGGAAAAGGTGCAATACATGCATGTCTTTAAGTTTCACTATTTCATTTCCATCTTTCCATTGATGTCTTTGTCTTTTCTAACAAATCAAATGTCATCCATTCAAAAACCTTGACAATGTAAAAAAATTTAAAAAATAGCGGAGCTCAATTGGTAGATAAAATATACTGTCACTCATATGACTAATCGTTGGAGGGGCTCAATTATCAATGATTGTTCACACATCGCCTATTTTCCTGCAATTACTCTTGCATTCACTTGAGCTTAAAACTGAAAAGCGGGGCTACAAAGTGTTACATGAAGAAAGCAATGTGGTTGGGTTTTGATCGTGGAAGTTATTGAATTTTCCCCTTTTTTTTTGCCTCTTTATGCTCAAATCGCACTCACACGAATAATGGAGTCTCAGTCTAAAACATTCACTCACCAGACATGTATGGCCAACCACTAGAGGGAGTCAATTATAAATGATTGTTCGCACATCATCTATTTTCCTACAATTACTCCATCTTTATATTAAAAAGGAGGGACTACAAAATGCTCCAAAAACAAACATTTAAGTGGGCATAAAAATTGAACCTTCCCTTTAACATTTCCTCCATACATTAAAAACACTAAAAACATGTTAACTAGTGTCAATTTTCTTTGAAAAAAATATACAATTAAAAACACTAAAAACATATTAACTAGTGTCAAATTTCAGACCTAACAATACCATTACAAAAACTTAACAATCCAATTTTACAAAATTGGAACATAATAACCACATTGTAACCTTATTTGAATTATACTTGGCTTAGTATGGTTTTCCTCCAAGATCAATTCGATTTGTAACCTGAATGGTTTCTATAAGAACAATAGAAAATAATATTAAAGTGATATTATGGGAAGGGATATCGATTCTACCATACGCTTTATATCATTGGCTTTTCATCTTCCACTCCACGTAAACCAAAAGATGTGAGATGTGATGTCAATTTATTGTACCATAAAAACCATAAAACTATAATGGCAAAAATCAAAACGATGCCGTGACAAAGAGGCAATGTGACAAGTACTAGGCAGCAGGAGTGGACCCACATAACTTTCAACTGCAATAATAATAAATAATGCTCGATGCAATCAAAACAAATAAAAGTTAATATTTAAAAAGAAGAATCTATGAAGGCCCACATGGCCAAGGGCAGTTGGCAGTGCAGAGAGCAGAATAGACCAGACAGTAAATGATGCGTAGCATGGCTCGTGTGGGACAGTATTGAACAGGGAATTTGCTTTGCTTACTTACACTGCCCGCTGCCCGCTGCCCGCTGCCGCTGCTGCCGGTAATGTTCGGCTCACCTACAAACTAGAATCCCAGATGACCCGTGAAACCAACCGCCACGTGTTGGTCATAGCACAAATTGCACGAAGCCCGGATGCTACCCATACCGTGACCTTGTAGAAAAAACTGGTGCTTCTAATTTTCTGGAAAAAGGGCAAAAAAAAAAAAAAACAGTCGGGATGGATAGGGGTCGCAGAAGGAAGGATGTACAGGATTTCACTGCTTCAATGGACGGCGGTGCAACACTTGGCAGAAGAAGCGTCAAGAATACCAACAGTGCAAATAACGGCAGGCTTAACACTTCCGTGGACGGAAGCTCGAGGAGCCTCATAGATGGGTTGTCCTCTGTGAAAACCAAGTTAACTGACGGACTGCGTTTTAACAAAATCAGGGGAGATTACAGCGGTAGCAGTAGCAGCAAAGGAATGTCTATTGACAGAGTTTCTAAGAAGGATTTATTGGAGAGAAGTTATAAGAAAGGGTGCTCATTGGACGCAGGAGGGAAGTTGAAGGACCCGAGTTCGAATCCTCCCAAGAAAGCTACTGCTGCTGCTGCTCCTCCCAGAAAGAGCCTGGACCTGGCCGTGGTGGAAATACTGGAAAGGGAGCAATCTGCGAAGAAAACAGAGGAGCGCAACCGCATTTGGGAAGCGCAGAAACAGAATGTTGTGAGAGGTCACGAGATCGAGCTCAGATCCGTGCATGTAGAAACTGACATTGCGGAGTCTGTAGCGGAGCAAGTAAATGTGAGAGTGAAGGCGGCGGACATGCCATCTAAAATGCAGGCTCATGCGTTTCGTTGCGCCAGGAGAGAATGTGACACCCACCACACTCTCAGCTCCAAGCACATGGCTTTCACCCTCAAGAAGGTCCTTTTTTCTTCCTTTCCGAATTCGGTTTTTGGGTTTTCATTTTGTGATTGTTTTGTTTCTGTTTCAGGAATTCGACAGGGCATATGGGCCGGCGTGGCATTGCATTGTGGGAACCAGTTTTGGGTCTTTCGTTACTTTCTCCGTGGGAGGATTTCTGTATTTCTCCATTGACAAAGTTTCGGTTCTTCTCTTCCAGACCGCTGTGGAACGACTGGATTAGCGAAGGGAAAAAGACGAGAATAAACTTGCATTATTATTGTGAATTCTGCTCTGCTCCATACAGACAAATACAACGCCTCCAATGCGGGCAGTGGACACTAATAATGGCTGTATTTGAAGCCCCATGTGACCCGGGCGCTCTTTCTGTAGCTGTAAATGACTATTATACGAATATACCCCAGACCGGGCCACGGGAATACTCATGTGGTGGGAAAAATTCTGACAGCCTGTTGGAGATTGCCCCGTCAAATGTGATATTAATGTCGAAATTATTGACGGTTTTGACACCGAAAAGATCGGCAATTTGCCTGCCCATAAATTGATGTTCACGAATGACAATCGCTTGTTTTTACGGTAGGTACCTATAAATGTTTTGCCAAGGTAGAAATTAGAAATACCCCTTCCTCTGGGCTTAACAAGTTTAGTAAAGTGGAGGTACGGAGGTTGTTGCCTAGATTATTATTACCACCAAACTCTTACGAGTCTAAATGAAGTGTTGGTCCATTCTGGTTTCCTACATATTTAATATATTAATTTTTTTCTATTGTTCTATTATAGGTTAAAAAGCTATAGTCAACAAAAAAAAAAATAGCAAAAATAACTACTTTTCTTTCTTTCTAAATAAAGAAAATAATTTCTACTTTGAAAATATGCCAAATCTAGAAGAAGGAAGAAGGGAGAAACAACCAATCTCTCAAGAGGATTCTTTCCAAATGAAGGGTTCTAATCTAATAAAGATTAAAAATTCATTAAACCAGTCCAAGACTAGTGGGCTTTTGGACAAAATAGAAAAAAAATGCATAAGGGTTTCCAAGTGCTCGTAAAATGGGCAATTGCATTAAAGAACCACTAAATGAGTAAGGCGATGAACAAGGGGAGACCGCGATGAACAAGACACCATGCAAAGTGCGCAAACTATATTTCCATAATGACATTCCAAATTGTGTTAAATCTCTGGGTCCAACAAAAAGTAGTTAAAGGATGCGACAACTAAATTTGGCAATTTATCATTTAGCAATGACAACTTTGGCTTTATGCCTAAATCAAGACTTGCACACACATTCCAAGCCTAGGTGACTTATCCTATCTCTTTTGCATGATTTGTTTCTTTATTCACACTACTCAGTTGCTCACAAAAGTAATTGCATAAGTCCACAACACTATATTCCTCCCATGGATTTGCATAATCTCACAAACTGCCTATATGAGACTGTTTGTTTAGATCAAACCATCCAACAGTTTGGTCTAAAGATGATGTTTTTTTCCTCGGTCACCTAATGTTCACCTTTTCAATTTGATATCTTTTATGTGTTAGTTTATATCTTATAGGTTGGCCTTAAAGTTTCACTTTACCTACGAATGCCTTATATAAGCAAGGCTAACTCCCCTATTTGCCCCACCTTGCAATTATCTAGCTCTCTCATATTCAAATAATTCCTAAAGAACTTCAAGTTCTCCTAAATCCCTAAAAAGTAGCAACACACTCTATGAGCAACTCCTACACAGGTCTAAAGCACAATCAACAAGTTATGAAGTCATATTTCCCAAGCTAGAGACCTCATAAGCCAAGTTAAGTCGAACACGCTAAGTCATTGTTTCTCATTGTCAAGAGATAAAATTGTCAAAGCTAGTTGCATCCATATAGATATCACATGCTTGGTGGAGAGCTACGTGTGGGTTAAGGCCTCTTCACACTATTACCAATATAGGCGGTGTATAGGTTGCACTTCAACTTAACTTCTAACCTTTTTGTAGGATCTCCTACCCGTGGTTAGGGTTTGAAGCTATTTTGAATCTCACAAAAGGTTTAACAAATGTGCAACACCTAGGGTTTAGAGCAACACAAATCATAGTCACTTGTAGAGACACATATCATTATAGAGTGTCAATGCATCACCATACATAATCGTCTAACAAGTATTGGACCACACGACACTTCCATACCCTATGATGGTTACGTACCTACTCAATTTTACACCCCATATCCATAAACAATCTGCTTGCAAATCACTTCACGGCTTGTACACACACAACACGCAATATCAACTTCATGATTCTATACTCGGCAGTAGTACATCTACCTTTTTGTGTTTTAGCAATTGTTTCCATATTCTAACTTACAAATCTTTGATAATTATATATTTTAATTTGGGAATTAATGTTTATTAATCAATCTGAATGTACTACTTGTTAACCCTTAACCCATAGATAAATAAGACCATATTAACCTAACACCCCTTATTTATTTATATAGAGTTTAATTATTTGGTGAAACTACTTCCGATAGAATATCTAGCCTTGTTTTTACCCTAGGGTTTCTATTTCGCCATGACACATGATCATATTTTTCACTATCATCTTCATCGTCCTTTATGCTTTTATGGATTTTTCTAATGGTACTACACTTTCCTTCCTTGATTTCCTTCATCATTCTCTCGTATGTAAAGATATTGTCTATGAGGCTTTCCAACGCCCACAGTCCATGTTGATGCAATTCTTTCACATGTAGCATATGTTCTAAATACTTTGAGCTTCACTAAAGAGAATAATATATCCTTTAGTCGGGAGGATCTTCCTACCCAACATGTCATAGATAATGGTCTCCCACTATACACTCACGTGGTCTTACTAAACCACTGGTTAAGCATGTACTCGTCGATAATAGCTCAAGCCAAAATCAAGGTTCATTTTAAGAACCCCCTCCAAAACATTATTATAGGATGGGTGGCGAATGATCCAAAAAAGGTATTCACATTGTTGGCGAATCTAGGAAAGGAGGGTTTCGGGTCAAGTGGCGGGGAATGCAATTTTTTTTCCAAGTTACCAAACGTTTGCATATATGTGTTCCAGTCTAGTAATTGAAATTTGTTACCATTCAGTGAGAATCATGTTGACATGCGGTTGTGCCATCATGTTGTGGACGCCAATAAATACATAGTCTTGTCACGGCCGGTCGGGTTTGCGAACAATGTCGGTGTACGAGAACTCCTACACGTTTCCGGATGTCTTCAAATGTAGGTTTCCGTCGGTAACATACCGCCATTTCATGATCCCGGACGCTACCCACGATATCGACATTGGTCGACAACACAAATTGTAATACCGAACGACACATTATTGCGTTGCCACATGGTGCCCCGTTTGTGTTTCCACTCGGTAGCATTTCCATGCTACTAGGCGTTACCGATTCCGTGTTCTTGACATCAACCATTGGGCCCATTCCTTGCCTATATATACCCATCCCCATTCATTTTGTCCCATTTGCACTTGCAAGTTTCTTCGAACTAGAGTTTTTCACAACGTCGACCACTATTCCAAATGGTTTGTTCTACAATCCACTTCCAGTATTATCCACATGACTAGCTCTTCACATGACACATACACGGTACCAATATAGGTATTTGGAACCACTTTTTTTTCAAAAGATCAAGAATCATGACACCAAGAAAAAATTCAATTAGCACTCTGTCTTTTATTTATAGAAACCTATTGTATCCACAGATTAATACAACTGTTGGAAGACCTAGAAATTAAAGATCAATCCGATTGGATTGGAAACTCGAGGGTTTCATGGACTATTGTACATGCCTCAGTATGAGATAGACACCAAGTTGTTAGAAAATTTAATGCATACATATAATAGTTCTGATTTATCTTTCCAAGTTGCATTACCATCACACCAATTTGTCATCAAAATAACCCCTAATGATATTCATCATCTAACGGGGCTACCCCATCAAAATGCATTGCATGTATCGATAAAAACCATTCTACCTGATCAGGAAAATAAATTTTTAGAGTCTCATTACAAGCTTTCTATTGAGGTTGAGGTTAATAATCCCTCCAAAAGAGGGATTAACACTTAATTAATCAAAGACCCATTTCTCCTGGCCATGGTGGAATTTTTCCAGGCTCACATTGTTTTACAAGGAAAATACACTGAATTTCCTCAATGGGCAGTGTAGTACCTTCTCCAAACCCTTTCCGGTGTTAGATTCAATTGGTGTTCATATCTTTCAATAAGGATTCTCTCTGACCTTGACAAATCCATTGTGAATCCTAGTGCAATTATTTCTTCTTCTTATTTTATTCTTGCTTTCTATTATGAGGGGTTTCACGCACTGAAATCAACATCTATTCCATTTGCATTGCATGAGAAGATGGAAAAATGCAATGTCTATAGATTGAAAGTTGGTGAATTTTTTTTAAAGCATTATATCTTGATTTTTTTCATAAAAATAATCATTTTTAAATCAATTTTGAAAAATATATAATTTGTTTTCAACAGGTCAAAGCAAGCGAAACAATGGCTCCGCGTGTTGCGGCGGTTTGCGGACATAACTCTGTTGGGCACGAGGGGTCAAGTGACAACGTTGCACTTGATTTCACTATTACCGATGACATTGTGGCTATCACTAGTACCCAACACCCTAGAAGTAGAAGCAAACACATGCACGGTTCATTTGAATCGTCCCACAACTATAAGTAACGCGTACTCAGGCCAATCTATGTTTTAATTAATCCACAATGCACAATCGTGTTAATTTTGATTGAATTTTGTTTATAGACTAATGATAATCTGAGTCTTGACAATGACATATGTCATTTTCCTAATGTGCAACCACGTCCGACACATCACCCATGGTGTCAATCGCTCGCACACTACTTACATGCCTAAACAATAGGAGATTCGACTGCCCTGAAGTTCTTTGCCCTTCAAGTTTAAGTATGAATAAATCATAGATTTAAATTTTATTTATATTAGTCTTGGTTTTAAGATTTTATCATTCAATTTAATTGGTTTTCCTTAAAATCAAGGCTTACAATGCCACCACCTACCTTCCAGATAGTGCCGTAGTATATTGATTATGGACAACAACAACATTCATAGCGTAAAAAATCCATATTGATTTCATTCTTTTTAAGTGCTTAGTGTTCTCTTGTTTGACTTCGTGCATACAACATACTGATATTGTTAAATTATTGATGCTCGTAGAATTTTTGCAACCTCAGTCTCATGTTCAACCCACAACCACCCCCTCTGTTCAACACTTAAGGAGTACACCACGCCCACCTCCCCTTCGCCTCATGGTAGGGGAAAGAGGATAGTGTTCCCTAGAACAAGTAGGGGCACACAATTATAACACTTTAGAGTTCCCGACATTTCATTGGGTGATATCTTTGAGTGCCGAGTGCCGAGGCACTTCTGTTTTAAATTATATTGATATGGATGAGGAGTATCTTGGCTTTGACAACGTTTATGACATGACAAAGCAGTAGGGAAACAACAATTCAATCACTATGATCTTATTCAGTCTACACAAAAGGAACATTAGTGCCACAACAACAAGCCACTTCAAATCCTCCTTCACCAATTGGGGAGGAAAATTTGGATGATGATGGAAAAACAAAATTTTCGGTTGACATTTTTGTGGTTGATAATTGTACAAGATGGAAAATATTGTGCCTAATATTAAGGAATTGAGGATATGGGAGATCAGAGTGAAAGATCTGATCAAAGAAATTAATGAATGATATCATAATTTTTCACATAGGGAACAACTTTTTTCATTGATAAAAAATGAACCGGTTAAGATTGATGCTTTACTTGCTCAAGCACAATCGATAATATTGTCACCAACAATAATTATAATAATGATAATGTTTTAAATATAATGCTTAACAGATTGGAAAATTTGAATGCCGAGGCACAGATCATATTACAATAAGTGGAATAGAGACAAAAACTTGTCACTATTGTAAATGCGGAGAAAGACTTGGCCTTGGTAAGTACTTAATATTTTGAAGATTATATTTTATGTTGTTATAGTTTATCTACTTTCTAACTATGAGATTTTTACGTGCAGTCCAAATACCAAACATTGAAGACTGAAGTGTAAGTGTTATATGAGAACCTTAAAAAGTAAGAGAAAATGTATGTGGAGCAATAATCTTCAAAGAGAAACTTGTTCTGTTAAACAAGCAGAACAATACATTGTGAAGGATTATAAAGGAGCATGGATTGGATCCTAATATTCTATTGAAGAAAAAAATTGATGAGGATCCTACTCTCCTTTTAGTAGGAGATGTAGCTAGTGAGGATAGGAAAAATCTTGAAAATATTAATGTTGCTACAAATGAATTAGTCCAGTCTAGTGTTATTAAAGATAGTACAAATGTTGATGTTGTAGAAGTTGCTCTCAGGACAAGGATCCAAATGAAGATAAACTATTGATGTCAATCATTGTATTTGTCAGATGAAAACATTATCTTATTTTAAAACATGTACGAGTTGATGAATACATGGATTTATAATTTAGTTTCAAACTTGGATGGACTCAATATTGAAAACTTGGATGTACATTGTACTCTTGAATCTTGATAGTTGATTCTTGATGTATAGATAGATTATACTTATATAGTGTATTTTCAAATCAACTGAATTAAATACAAAAACATTA
The DNA here is from genome assembly GCA_018340775.1 of Taxus wallichiana var. yunnanensis. Classification (NCBI taxonomy): domain Eukaryota; kingdom Viridiplantae; phylum Streptophyta; class Pinopsida; order Cupressales; family Taxaceae; genus Taxus; species Taxus wallichiana. Next base: position 727,369,052 of record CM031242.1, on the reverse strand, counting down.
TCTCTAGACTCCTATGTATTTTATTAATCCCCAAAATCTTGATGGATATATGGATTATAATATATTTGCGAACATGTGTGGATTCGATATTGAGAAATCATGATTGAACATACTTTCCTAAGTAATGTAATTAAATTTTTTTACATCATCTAGTTTGCACAACTAGTTACTATCTATTATTTCATGCAATATATAAAAACATAGAAGTGATTTAAAATTTCCAAACATTATATAAAAAATATATGTAAAGGAAAAATAACTAAATGACGAGTCACAATATATATATTTCAGAAAAGGAAAACGCTCAAGTGTCTGGTAACTGAAACAACCCTATCCTTAATGGTCCTTCATCACTTATTTTATCTTTTGCAATTGCTAGTTTGCGAGAGTCCAAGTCAATTTCAACATAATCTGAGTCTCCATTGGTTGTTATTTGATTGACAACTCTCTGCTCTGCAAGGGATGTCCAAGTAGTTAATGCTCTTTCATATGGAAATGTGTCCACTCCATATCTTGAAACATATAGTCTCAAACAAGTTTCCATATTTTTGTCCAATTTGTTGAAAGTTTTGATTTAAAAATGGTAATGTGCTAAAAATGATTTCATCTTCAACTGACCCCATAATCATTGTTTGTATGAGTTGATACAACGATTGGAAGTATTCACTTATAGTTTCCTTAGAATGCTAACGTGATAGAACTTTCTCCACATACGTGTGATTTAACAAATATAGAATTTGTAAAACCCTAATTGCAGAGTCATGTATGATAAATAAATGCTAAAAATGTTGGAATATAGGCAGCATGAAACAATAAACAAGTAAAATACGAAATCCGAAGAGAGAGAGAGAGAGAGAGAGAGAGAGAGAGAGAGAGACTTAGCTGATTTATGCCCCGATGTTGGGACTGTGAAGATTGGAGAAACTGATAAATAGGAAGAGCAAAATGTCACAACTATGCACAATAAATTCGGGAGATGTCGATACTCCGGACTAGGCGAAGGCACCTAGCCGACAGAGATCTTTAGTGGGTGCATGTGACTGCGTAGGAGCTCGAAACTAGATTTTCTTGTGTCATAAGGTGGTCACCGATAGTCACTATTTGTTGCCTTTATGTTGCACTAAGATCATGAGTTCACCCATAACCTATAAAGATAAGATGACCCCTCCTATGCGTGTATGCAGTAAAATTCAGATCCCTTGTCCCTTAAATGAAAGCTAGATGGATGCCTTTAATGCTCTTAGATGCCTTTGGATGCAACCTTAGGTGATGATAATAGATGCTTAGAGATTGGTTCTTTATTTTGGTCACATAACATTGTATTTATATGATTCCCTTGGTTGAATTTCGTAATTGACAACTAGAAGGCCGACCCACAAGAAAATAAGATGCCCAGAAGATAAAAGAGGCCCATAGAGAGTGAGTAATATAGAAAGAGGTTAGGGGTGCCCAGAGAGGACGAGGGCGCCTAGGATGGCGTCTTGACTCGGCACTAGTGTCCAGATTCATGAAAGATAAAGCAATAAAGTTCATACTGGGTTGTAGGGTGTGCAAGACCAAAGAGAAAGCAAGAAAGACATAAAAGAGGCCAAAGACAATAGTCAATTACTAGTTTTCTCGCTTAGGAATCATATAAATGCAAGTATTTATGGTCCTAGAATGTACCTAAGTGCATGATTTTGTGTCTACAACATGTAATAGCTCTATTTTCTGTTAGTTTAGTAAGAGTCTTATATCGATCACTCATTTTCAAAGAAAAATATGTAGACCGTGATATGAGTAATTTTCTATTCAATATACCATTCAATTCTCATCCATTAACATCTAAAGATTTGCAAAGTTGATCCATTAGTCTAGACATGAATTTTGTAAAGAGTTGAGTTGTTTGTTCTTCATGAATCATTGGATTCCAGAAATTGGGATTTACAACTCCCATGACCTCAAGCACATCACTATTCTTAAATCGTTCTCGATATCGAGAAGATAATGTTTCGGATATATTTATCATTTTTATATGTATTGGATAATGCAACATCAAATAGAAGGCTTGTCATTGGTACTTCCTCAATATCAGAACATAGAACATAAGGATCTCTTTGGAAAGTGTGCATTGGTATAGTTTTCCCATCGACCGAGATACAATGATGAATTTTGATGTTGAACTTCAAATAGTTGGGATCTTTTGATATCGTTAATACCTTCCAACTACTCAATATTGGCTTTCAAACCAATCTTGGTTGGAATATAAGCTATCCAAAATCATACATACATGTTTCCTTAATTTGATAAAATAAAAATGCATATAGATCTTTCCTGAGCTTGTTTCATCAAGTTATTTATTTCCTTCAACATTGGCAAAATACCGCATAATATTAATAATGTCTCCAAATCAGTTAAGCAATATAGCAGATGTTTCTCCTTGTCAACTTCTCTATGATTCTTGAACATATACCCTGCTAATGACCTGTATTCCTAAAAATTGTGCAAGCAGGATCATACAACGATATCCATCTTATGTCAACATCTTTCAATTTTTTTTTACCATTTGTAATTCCAACAAAAAAATTCTGAAACTCCAAAAATTTATTAGGACAACTTGACATGTATGAATGTAAATTCCATACAAGATCTTCCACTTTAGAGACATTTTCAAAATTGCTTACAATCTGTAAGCGATATTCATCCTATGAGCCATGCAGTGAATAGGTATCATGTACTGAGGGCTTGATTGTTTGAAGGCAAATATAAATCCTAGTTTATGACCTTGCATGATAGATGCCCCATCAGCCCCAACACAAATCAACTTCTTAGAGATTGAATGATCGTCCCTACCAACCATTTCTTTCAAATTTTTAATAACTACTTTGCACAGGTTCTCAAAATTACAACTCTCCATCATTTTGTTCATAGCTAGTAGATTAGGTTCCCTCAAATGAATATTGAAATTGATAGTGTAGACATACATGCAAACCCATGATGTATCAGATATCTTTGTTGTGACCTCATTAATTGAAAATGAGATACAATTCATATTTTAACCTTCTCTCTCAAATAAGTGCTTTCAATTTCTACCATACACTTTGCCATTTCCCAAGCATCGATATCGACCGGTGTGATGTTGGAATATTTGGAAACCCATTGTATTGAAATAATATCTTATAATCAACGAGATTTGAAATAGGTCTTCCTTTTTAAAATGTGGAATATTGTCCGAAATTATATATATGTTTTGGTGAAGATTTGCATCAACAACTTTTGCAAATTTAGTCTTTATTGTTCTACCTTTCTCAACAAGGTATTGAAGATGTTTATGATGATTTTCATATTCTATTGCATATCTCATATGTAAACAATCTTCCTTGGTTTTCCATCTAGATTTTTTTCTTGTTCCATCTTCTTGGTATTTTGACTCATATACTTTCCCACAATATGACTAGTATGTCACCGGGTTTTGTTTGGACCTTGTTCGGACTCTTCGCTATAGTCCATATTTTGTCTCATGATTTGTGCCTTTGGCTCATCACTTTTTCATTGCCATTATGCTATCTACATTTTCCATATCCTTCTATAGCATTCACATTGTTTTTCTTCTTCGTTTAGAACATCCATGTGCTTAAATTTCCTTTTACAATGTCCGAGGGAAACTTTGTCCCTTCTTTCAATAAAAATCTTCTACTTCTTTTCTATCGTATGTTTATTGGGGATTTGCACCTTTGGGGCATGCTCGCTCCTTCCTAGGTTTTCATTGGCTTGAGTTCATCATCACATGAACCTATCCATCTTCGCTTTGATCCGGCTTATCATATTCTTATATATATATATGTGCGAGATTCACCCTTGTATATTCTCACCTTTCACTGGGGGCATCTTTGCATATTTGTTTTCATGTACATAGTTTCAAAAAAATTCAAAAACCCCTAAACTTTCAAAATCCAAAAACATTGGCAAAACATAAAAATCCAAAGAAATTGGTAAAACCTTGAAAATCCAAAAAAAAAAGGTAAAACCTTTAAAAATCCAAAAACATTGGTAAAACCTTCAAAAATCCAAAAACATTTCAAAATACAAAAAAATCTCAAAGCCCGTGAAAAATCCTAAACATTCAAAATCGCAAAATCCAAAAACATGTGAAAAACTCAAAAACACTAAACATTGAAAACTATCCTACAAAACATCCTACTTCAGTGTTTGCTTGTTCTAGCATACAACATGTGGATCATCTTGTGATCTTCCTTCATCAACAAAGCTAGTTTGCTTGCTATGTCTGTCTTCCCAACATATATTGTTGCTTAGAACAATTTCATAGTGCACATTGCTTTTCATGGGACTTATTTTTCCTTCATCTACTCCCTTGCATGTATCCTTGCTTGGGGCATCATTTTAACCCTTGTTGTATAACTCGAACATTTGGGAACTAAAGTTGGATAACAAAAACATTTGTACAACTTTCTTGAACATTGTTTGTTTGAGTATGTTTGTTTGTGCTTGTTTGTTTGCTTGCTTTCTTTCTTATTTACTTTCTCACATTGCATTGCTTGTGTATTTTTCTTTGAGTTAGTCCTTTAACAATGAACAAAAATCAGTATTATGGCTCTTCATGTCATTTTACCCTTTTGTTGTATGCTTATATCAAATAAAAAGGTATTTCTAAACCAAGATGGTACATATACTATGTCACGATCTTCCCTTCCATCATCTATCTTATCTTCCATTCTACCTAATTTTCTACCTATCATTTTCCATTTTGTTTCTTCCCTAATCGGCTTCTTCCACTTGAGGCACAAGATCCAACTCAATCAATCAAATTGAATAATGGCCAACCAAGTCGCGTTCAACTCCTTGATGTCGTGATGAGATTTATTTATCACCGTGGTATTTTCTCCTTCTTCTTTTTGAGTGGCAATTGACCTCTTCTATCACCACATCAACACTCGAGGGGGCATCATTATCCATCCTACTAAATTTTCTTTTGCTCCTTAAAATTGTTTACTACCTTTGAAATGTCGTCGCTTGTACTACACCACATCAAAGAGGGAAAATGTAGACACCTAAATTTGAATACACATTTTAAATACTAAAATTACACTAATTATCCTCTTTCTTGTCATTTTGTTATAATTACCAATTTCTTGCTAATTAGCTAACATTTCCCTTCATCTTGGTCAATTAACGACACTTTGTTAATTAACTAGCTTCATACTCCATCATGGATGCCAATTAATGTTGCTTCGTTAGTTATAATCCTCTTTTAATTAATTAACCATTATTAATTAATTAAGTCTTTCAATCTTGTATTTAATCAATAAACCCTCTTATTGGTTAAATCCCCCTTTCAAACCCTTCAAATTCTACTAATTTCCCTCTAAATCATCTCCAAATGACATCTACAAGCTTAATTTGGCCTATTAATTGTTGGAAATATTGTCATTGATGTCAAAGGCTTAATCATTGATGTATTTGGTTAACGGAATCGTGTAATGGAAGTTGATGGAACTACTGACGGATGTTGACGGAAATGGTAGAAAGTAACGGAAATAACCAGCAATATAGAAGGGTAGAAAATGAAAGTTTAAATACATGAAAATAAGCGTTTTTGCATAAGGATTATCATGGTATAAGTGAGATATACACAACTGTACATAGGAGAGAGATATCAACATTTTAAGGTGTTCATATGCCATGTTTTATGGTGAAAAAGAAGATTTAATGATGGCTGACAGCGATTTAATGTTGACAACGATTTGTCTAAGGAGGGGCAACACTCCTATCAAGGGGTTAATTACATTGTTTAATGTGCATTTAATAATTGTTATGGGCTGCATTAATTACTTTTGGTTTTAGCCAACTAATGCACTTAATTATGTTGTGTTAATTAAATAATGGAAAGGTTGTGTTGGTTGGAATGATGTGTCTTTTCGAAAGGATGTGAGAAGGATATATAAGGAGATAGAATCATTTGTTTTAGACAAGCACACACATTGAATATTTTGAGTGAAGAGAGAAGAGTAATAAGAAGAAGAGTAGATTCAAATGTGTAAAGATGAAAAATTGTAGCGACTTATATATGTGAAGGTGTTGGGATAATTAGACTGAGTATTCTGAGTAGCAGTTTTGTAATAAAGTACAGCAGATCCCGAAAATAAAAGTGTGAAGTGCAGATCCAAATAAGAAAACCATCACTCGTTGAATAAGCAACAAGTCCACGGTGGTAAGAGGAATTTTTGATAAGGGGTTGGTGCTCCTGTGAGTGGGTGCTCACGAATTCGAAGGGGTTGGTGCTCCTGTAGGTTGGTGCCTACAAAATTGTAATTTGGGGATTGGTGTCTCCTGTAGGTTGGTGCCTACAAACATTTGAGAAATATAATAAAGAAGATTTTCTCCGTGGTTTTCTCCCGAAAGGGTTTCCACGTAAATCTGTGTCTATTTGCATTGTGTTGGTTTGCTTTGCATTTATTGATTGCTTTGATATATTCACTGTGAAATTGATTAATTGTGATTATGGTTATGAGATTAAGTGTTAAATTTAAAAATATCATAATACTGATTCACCCCCCCTCTCAGTATTATCTTGTGCTTAACATTAATTAATCCTAGTTTATTAATTAAATAACCCCCAACTCTCGTGAGTTGCTAATATTTAATTAATTTTTTATAATCATACTTATCCCTTTCTAATTCTACATTCCCTTTATCACACATTGATGAGATTGCAAGCTTGTCCCGGATTGGAAAGCTATATAAAGAACCTAGTACCTTCCTACCAATCTTACACCTTTACACCATGTCCTTGTAAGACATTTTGCACTTGATAAGAGCATTTTCATGTTATTAGAAAGCTTTGTTTAAATCCCCTTTCTACTTGGCCAAGAGTAGTAAGAGAAGAACCAAAAATGGCAATCAAGCCATATTGGTGAGATCTATTCCTCTTCCTTGGAGAAATTCCTTGATCGTGCATGGTGGTTGCGTATGGTTCATAGAGGAAATACCTACTATCTAAAGCCCATCCAAACAATCAAAGGAGAGGTTTGCATTTTAATGTTGATTCATGTTTTTATGCATATTAGTTTATCTTTTCCTTTCATGGCTTTATCATGATGTTTTTGCTTAAATTAACTAGGCTATGAATCTACTTGGTGTTAGGTTCTTTCAATCAACTTAGTCTTAATTTAAACACGCATATAAGGCCGAACGAAAGATTCAACAAGAACATGTACATAAAAACTCAATATAGAATGAATATACATTTGTAAAACTGGTATTTCTTTCCAATGCACTCATTGCATGAAACTCGAAGAGAAAAGATCCAAATAACTATGGAAATGGGCTCACCTTGTGACCCACATGGTGATTGGAAGATGGCTTAGACAAGCCTTCGGTTCCACCGCAAGGAATAAAGGCTCGAACGGCTCGATAGGCACCAATCTTCGATGCCGTAACAAGGTTGAAAGTGATCTCGTAAACTAACATTAATCCCATGTTTTAAATAATTTACCAAAATGGATACTTATTAAATTTTTCAATTCCAGATACTTCAAATAGAAATTGACTTTGAAATAGGACAGATGAGGAGTGATTAGAAACTCATAAAAAAATCCATTCCACATTTTTTTCTTTTATGTCATTTTAATCGATTCCTTGGTAAATTTCCTTAGTTTACCATTAATTATTTCAAAATTGAATTAAAACTCATAAAACAAAGCTAAAATGAAATAAGAAATGACAAGGAGTTTATAACGGAGTTCACTAGTTGGTTACGTCTCGGGATCGCTAAAAACACAATTCGGTCTATTGAAAAATCAGTGCAAGTACACCATACAACTCACAAAATGATAAATAGACCCTATCACCTGCAAATAGAGCTGAAAATTGACATGAAGAATCTAAACTGTTAGCGAACTTCTTCCTAATCATTTATTGACTCGCAAGATTTTTCTCTAAAAACGGCTCCTATTTCTTTATAAAAGGGTGTGTAAAAATTCCATCATGGATTAATCCACCTTCATGAAGTGCACTCTCTGTTTACACAGACATCCTCGTATAAGAAAGGTCAATAACCTTTGACAAAATATTGCTATAGTCTACCCAAAGCCATCAAATAGGATTTGTCGCACACTTACTAACACAAGTCATAAATAGACCTTGTTTAAATAGAAATTCGCCCCTTTCTTATCGGGCTACAACCCACATACAAGTTGGTTGAGGAGCTTAATATTTTACCCCAAGGTGTAGGGTTCGAGTTTCCCAAGCACCTTTTGTTGAGCAAGGGATTGGGATTCATCCCACATTACCTCGGGCAACATTGATAACATGTTTTGGATATGTTTAACAATGGTTTCGGCCACATCCTCCGTTTTTCCAATGATGGGGTTGGCACTTGTCTTGGTGGATATGTGTGGCTTGATCCCGTAGAACTCGGGCTCATCGCATCTAATGTTGGAAAGTCGGATATATGCAAGCCCTCCTAAATCGCCCATGACTTGATTTCCTTGGTGAGTTAGCCTGAACAATTAGCTTGGTCGCAGTGATTGTGCATGAATCTCACCGAGTTAGTTGGCATCCGTGTTGACTTGGAACATTCGATTACAATGATGTGTTCTAGCTAGGTGGTAGCTTGAAGTATGTGGTAATGTGGCTTACCCATGAAGTGTCGCTTGTCCTCCTTCGAGCATGTCATGTGCTAACCTGGAAAATGCACCAAATAACATAGTGAAAATGGGATAATTAACACCACCATTAATAATATGGCGTGGGCTCTTTTGAAACAAGAGTAGACCCCACAATTGAAACCCCAAACTTTTACACATGATCGTTGAAAACAGATTATAACACACATTGTTATGTTTGTGGAGCCTATTTTCATGTTAGAGTGTGGTACACCTTCTATGTGTTACACTCGGGTATTTTTACGACGGTCCCACTCGCCGGTGAGCGGGTCAGGGGGGTTTGGGGCGAAGCCCCTGAAGAAAATTTTCATGGGTGGTTTATTAACCCATGGGTAATGGGTAACCGTTATGGGCTGTTTTTGGGCCCATGTTTTTTCGGTACCCATTGTTTTGTAAAACCGCCTCTTCGGTTACCCATAGGTTTATGTGATGCTTGCTTTTTCCCCATTGTTTTGATACCCACGATTTTGTAAAACTGCTTAAGTAGTTGTCTATTTATATGGTCTTATGCATATGATAGATGTACAAGTAAATGTATTGCATATGTGTTTTGAATTCGGGTGTGAATTCTGTAGAGTTTGTTGAGCATAGCTCCAAACGGATCTGGGTATTGTATTGAGAGAATGGAGGCTTGTAATAAAATCTGAGCAAGTGATTCTTGGTGGACGTAGCCCAAATTGGGTGAACCACGTTAAATCTTGTCTCTCCGTGTTGTGTTATTTATTTCGCACTTTTATTTGAGATCTGTAATATTTTCTACATATTAATTTCTCTTATTGCGATTCGTAAGGGATTATTCCGCATATTTTATCCCTTATTTCCTAACACACATCACCACTTGTTGACTCTCGATAGGTCAATTGGCTATTCTTTGTGCTCATCGGGGTACTGCACTGCTATTTACTCGCTAATCGTGTCATGCAGCTGTAATTTGTGCATACGATATCCATTTTAACTTGTTCAAAGTGCAACAAAAAGATTACTCCAAGATCTTCCATAAGGAACAAGTCTTGGGAAATTTTGGGAGCATTTGTTCACCTAAAATGACCTCTAGATTACTTGTCCCCATTAGGAAGGCTTTTGATCTTGAAAAGTCTAATTTCCCAACTGAAACTGAATAAACGAAGGTACTTGGAACTCTTCCGTAAGGTTTTCTTCTTCTCTACCCAAAACATCTCTCTACACAACAAAAACATATAGGATAAAACAATATTGAATATTAAAATTACTGCAAGTTATCCAATGTCATCACCAAAAATGGATTAGTATATAATAGACAACAAAACACCTCTTAACAAGTGTCCAACTAAATCCCTATGATTTAGCCAATAACTGCAATTGCACAATCTCACCCAAAACATATCAAGTATAAAATAGACAACACAATGCCATAAATCAAGTTATCCAACTGACCCAGTGAAACTATCAAATCAATGCATCCACATAATATCACCCAAAGCAGATCAATATGAAACGAGAAAACACAATGCCATGCAACAAGTTATCCAACCGACCTTGTGAAACTGCTATCATTGTAAGTGAAATATATACCATGTGTAGAGTTGAGGATGTAAAACGCGTTTGTTTGCATAAATGTCACATTTCAAATGGCATGAAAACCACCAAATGTAATTGCCAACAAAATGTGCCCAAATGTGGGTCTTTTATATATATATATATATATATATATGTGCACTATAAACGTTAGAATGCATTGGCCAAAATTGTGTCTTATCATGGACATCCTAACTTGTACATAGGCCAAAAATAGATGCAATTGATACATCCTAAAAACAACAATTACTATGAATGCAAGTATCAAATAGGCACACTATAATATGTCCTAAAGCACTTGATAAAATGCTATCAAAAACTCTACGATGAAAATATGAGTTAAAATCATTTACCAAAATGTATCACAAAACTCAAAAATCTTGTTTTAGGTGTTATTCAAAAATTGGATTTTATCAAATCTAGAGACATGGGAACATAATCTAAGCATGATAAACATGTTGCGAAGTTCTTCCCATCGGGAGACTCCAAATTATTCAAAGCTTGAAACATGGAAAATTCCCCTTTATCAATCTCTGAAACTCCAAAAATGCTCTGTTTATTTAATCCACAAAAAGTGCAAGGAAAATCATGCATCATAGGTATAAATGAATTTACAATTTTTTCCCATATATGGGGCTTATAAACGTGCAAGTTATCATGTGTGTGTGTGTGTGTGTGTGTGTGTGTGTGTGTGTGTGTGTGTGTGTGTGTGTGTGTGTGTGTGTGTGTGTGTGTGTGTGTGTGTGTGTGTGCAAAATACTATTCTCATGCTTGGGTTTTACCAAATGCATTAACATACATGGAAAGGACAACTTCAAGGGAATGAAATAGATGTCATATACATCCTGAAAACAATAGGAAATCAAACCATTGTATATCCCTAAAAGTGATTACCAATTCCTTTCTCGTACCTATCAAAATCCAAGAACCAACTTAGAGAATTTCTCAATAGAGCCTCTTTACCAGTCTTGCCAACTCTTGCAAGTAAACAATAAAAAAATCATAATTGTGAGAACATAAACTAAAAATGATAAACCTATCTCAAAGTTTCCTCGCATGATTGTTGGCTCTGGTTTCATTCCATATGAGTGATATATCTCCACCGATTCAACTGAGTTAGTTTCCAAAATGCATATCCAACAATGGAAACATAAAGTGAAATAGAGATATATAAAAACCTTCTTCCAAACACAAGGGTTAAAACTCCTTTCTTATCAACACAATTAGGAATCCCAAAATAGTGTTTAAAGGTTAAATAAAACATGCTAATCAATACCATAACAATGCAATTAAAACTATCCAAGAAACTAGTTTACCAATTCAAGGGCTGACCCCTCTTCCTGGTTTTAACAACTTGAATAAAAGGCTACACCATATCAAACCTCCTTCATTACAAGGTAGTGATGAAACCTCTTGTTTTCAAAGAGTTCTTAACAATTCCAAAATAAGGCACATTTCCCTTCCAACAAAGCCACACAAATGTTATCCAATCAAACATGGATATCAAACCAATATACTGTGTATATAGCCATTTTCTCATAGACAAGAAATGTTGGAATAGTTTTACCTTCCTTCAAAACTGTGAATTGTACACCTTGTTGAGCAAAGGTTGAAATAATGTATTGTTAAAAAAACTTAACCAACCAATTAATACCCAATATAATCGAGTGTAAATTTTATCCATTTTCCTGAACAATGCCCATTTGCCATTCTCCATATCTTGCTACATAAATTGGTCTTTTCACTTGCTTCCTATTTCAAGGACACATGTTTTAAAAATACACTTACTTCACCAAAATAAAACCTACACAACATGGTTATCGAAACATTGTGTCAAATACCAATACAAATTGGATCCATCTCCATACCTTCATCACCTTTTAAACAAGTTTCTCCTGTTCTGACATCCCGCCCATAGTTCACCCGTGCTTTATATCTCACATAGAAATTGAACCAATATATTAATAACAGTAAATTTGTCAAACTAAATTGTTGACCACATGAAACTAATATTGTTTTAAACCCAATCGATTAACCAACTATGATACCAATCTTGATCCGTAAACTAACACTTTGGTCCCGTGTTTTAAATAGTTTACTAAAACGGATACCTATGATTTTTCTCAATTCCGATTTTTCAAATAGAAATTGACTTTGAAATAAAACAAATGATGAGTGATTAGAAACTCGGAAAAAATCATTCGCATTTTTTTCCTTTGTCATTTTAATCGATTTCTTGGTAAACCGCTTTAGTTTATCATTAATTCATTCAAAACAAACATCCATGCATAAGAAAGGTCGAAATCTCTCGAAAAAATAGTGCTATAGTCTCCCTTTGCCATCAAACAGGGGCTCTCTCGCACTTACCAACACATCATAAACAAACCTTGTTTAAATAATAATTCACCCCTTTTTTATCTCGTATAACTGCATACGATTTGGTTGAGGAACCTAATCTTTCACCCCAAGGTGCGGGGTTTGAATCTCCTCAAGCGCCTTTTGTTGAGCAAGGGATTAGGATTTATCCCACATTACTTGGGCGGTGTTGGAGGGAAGGCTTAAAATAATACGTTTTGGATATGTTTAAGCGTGGCTTCGACCACATCCTCCTCTGTTTTGCCAATGATGGGCCGTGACACATGTCTTGGTGGATATGTTTGGCTTGATCTTGTAGAACTCGGGCTCATTGTGTCCAATGTTAGAAAGTTGGGGACAAGCGAGCCCTCCTAGCTCGACCCGTGACTCGGTTTCCTTGGCGAGTTGGCATGGACTGCCGGCAGCCACGCGATGACAGGTGCACGAATCTCTCTCGAGTTGGTTGACATTTGTGTTGACTTGGAATATTCGGTTATGGTGATGTGTTTCGGCTAGGTGGCATCTTGGAGTATGTGGTAATGTGGCTTACCCACGAAGTGCCACTTGTCCTCCTTTGAGCCTATCATGTGTCAACTAGAAATTACACCAAATAACATAGTGCAAATGGGATAATTAACACCACCATTAATAATATATGACGAGGGTCTCCTTTCGAAACAAGAGTAGACCCCCCACTTTATTGCAACCCCAAACTTTTGCACACGCTTTGTTGATGTCGAAGACATGAGTGTAATGCACATCACCACTTGTTGACTTCTGATAGGATGATCAACTATTCATTGTGCTTCGGGGTAATTGTGCATGCTATTTGTTTCGCTAATCGTGCACGGGTTGTATTTTGTGCATACGGTATCTGTTTTAACTTGTTCAAAGTGCGATGGAAAGCTTACTCCGAGATCTTCCATAAGGAACAAGTACCGGGAAATTTTGGGAACATTTGTTCGCCTAAAATAACCTCCGGATTATAAAGGGTCGGGAATGTTGAACTTCTCATCCCCAAATGTGCACTACCAAATTCAGAGGCATGCAGTAAATACTTGCATTGAATGCATTATTGGCACACAACGCAGAGTGACGGTGGAGTGGTTAAGGATGAAGTGAAGTGAATTGAATGCATTTTTTTCGAATTAAAGGTAAATTTGTCCGCTTGCCACGTGGTACATGCAACTTTTCGTGTAGGGAAAAACAATTTTTGGTTCACTATGCAAATTTATTTTTTTAATGAGATTTTTATAGTGGGCCCGCCACGTGGCAATTGACGGGGGCCAACATGGAATCGCCATTTTTCTAAAATCGCGACGAAATTAGACTCCCTCCTAAAAGCACCCAAGGATTGAGGGAACAACTAAAAGCGCTAGAGCTCTTCTGCCAAGAACTCGGGATGCAAGTGAACACTAACAAAACAAAAATCATGATTTTCTCCTTGAAAAGGAAAGAGAGACAAAACATCTTTCTTTTTGAAGGGAGCCCTTTAGAAATAGTCACTGAATACAAATATCTTGGGATTGACTTTCACCACAAACTTAGCTGGGAGACTTGTAAAGCAAAAAGGATACAGGGAGGTTGGAAAGCATCTTTCCTACTTCAAAACAGGTGCAGGAAAGCTGAACTTTGGGACTGGAAAACTAAGAAAACCCTTTTTGGATTGTTGGTCACTCCGGTTGTTCTATATGGCTGCGAAGTTTGGGGAAGTAGCATGTCAAATCACGGGTGGAGACAGATAGAAAGAATCCAAAAACATCTAATCACAAGCTCCCTTAAAGTCAAATCAACTGTTCCTTATGAGATCTTGTTATTGAAGCGGGTACTTTCTCGTTGGAAGCTTCGGCAATATCTCGGATGATAAGCTATCTGAAAAAAGTTGAAAACATGGACAACCTTCGCTGGCCCAAAATAGTTGTAGACGACACTTTGGAATGCAGAAAGAAAACCTGGATGAATCAGAATACTAAATGGATGAACAAATGGGGCATCAACATGCAAGAGTGTCCTAACAACAACAGGGAAATAAAAAATTATGTGATAGAAAAGTTCAGGACTGCCATGTGGACGGGTCAGATTGGTTGAAAGAAAGCGCATTATATTAGAGAATTCAATCCCACTGGGGAACATGATGAAAAAGCTTATCTAGGGGCAGTTATCAAGGGTAAAGCAAGGATTCTAGTGGCGTAGTTAAGAACCGGATCACATCATCTTCGATGCAAAACTGGTAGATGGACTATTCCAAAGGAAGATTGGGAAAGGAGAATTTGTCTCTTCTGCAGCAAAGGGGTCGTCGAGATAGAATGGCATTTTGTCATGGCGTTTTCAATATATGATGATATCCGTATTCAGTACGAAAACAACTTGAGGGTGGACAGACTAGAGGAACTCTTCAAAGGAACAAAGCTTCAAGCGACAACGGGCTTCATCCTCAAGATTCACAACCGAAGAGCGGATATTGAAAGGAGTCTGAAATCTGATTAAAATATCTATTTTTGTGGTCCCATAGACTCTTCAGTCTCGTGGATGTCAATAAAATCTTTCATTTCATTTCATTTCCTCCCAAATTTTATGAGAAAGCAATTATAGGGTGCTCAACGAGTGGGGCCTTTACCCTAACCCAATTGAGGTATACGTGGAGTCCCTGTCCGGTTTGGTTTGTGGTGGATTTACCCTGGTTAAAACTGACACGTCAGCCGTCCAGAGCATAGTTGGGCTGAAGATCTCAGAATACAAAACAATGGTGCTCGATGCAAGCGGCGAGGGCGGAGATAGGTGCTCACTCATCGTACCTTCTCATTTATCCTTCTGATATTTTTTTAGGTTTTTGTTTGTCTCTATGATGAGTTGTCTTTTTGTACTGCGATTTACAGAGTACAATTCACGGAGTATATTCAGAAGAATGTTCATATTTATCAGTTTCGAAATGGCATTCCGCTCACTACGGCTGCTACAGCCAACTGTACGAGGGGCGAGCTTGTCACTGCTCTCAGATAGGTCAGCTGTGGATATTTCCTTAAATCTTTCGTTTTTCCATCTAGTTAATTGCCTTTGTAGGGTAATTTTCTGCTCGGTTATCACTAGAACCAGCACACTCTTATCAAATTGAATTTTGTTTTTGGGACTCTACCCCGGCTTCGTCTTTCTCGGTGCACCAAGTCAGCTGGATTTCAACAGATTATTATGTGCCCTGGGAATTGCCCACGGGAGTTCACGTTGAAAGCCCCGATTCTTTACCACTTGAACTCATCCCATTCAATTTTTTAAAAACTTATTCTAGCTAGACACTGGCAAGATGAAATTGTTTATGATACTTTACACATTTCATTAAGTTGGAGTGCCTTTACAGAGTCACAAGGGTTTTTGATTGATCAGATTTCTTTGCTCGATTCTACCAGAAATTTCTTTCATGAAGACAGGGTCTATAGATTTTTATTTTTCGTAAAATCAAACGATTATGTAGACATTTCATAAAATCAAATTGCTATTTATTATTTCAGGAATTTTTGTTCACGCCTAACAGGTTTTTTGAAAGAACAATTGAAAACAAGGTGCATAATCTTAGCGCGTTTGCCAAAATTTGCATCAGCAATACTGAAATCATTAAATTTTTTAATTTTCTGTATCACACAATTTTTTTCTATAAACTGCACTTGTAAGACTAGTCACTGCTTATCATGTTTCCTATAATTTAGATTTTTGATCTGTATCCTCTCACTCATCGAGTATTGAAGATTTGTTACATATTACCACTGTAGGCTATTGCTATTCAACATCAGTTACATCTGTCCTCTTACAAGAAGTTTATGCATATTGCAAATAGTTGTCATGGTTGTTTGTGTTCCTCATATGCCACAGTGATTGAATCTTGGATGAACAGAAACACCTCACTGGCAGAATATAAGGGTTGGCACATCAACAATTTTCCCATTGCGGCTGCTAAAAATAATTTGCAGTAAGTTATACATTTTCATTCTGTTGACTGTCTTAAATAAATAGTCTGTGCTTAATGCATAAATCTGTTTATAGGTGGTCACATTTACTTTAAATTTCTATCCAGCCATTGAAGGGGCAGGGAATATAAGAGAGATGGTTCATACATAGTGGGAGACATGATAAGTCGGGATGTCAGGGCATACCCTACCAGGGGTTATGTGGGGAAAATACACCTTTGACATCCCTGAGGAGGGAAGGACAGCCCTGGGCCATCCCCTCTATGTTTTCTGCATTTTGAAGATACCCTATTATGCTTTCAAGGTGGCCTCTTTTCCTCCAAAATGCAGGAAATGTAGAGGATGCATTCCCTGCAAAACACTGGTTGTATGAACCTCAACTTAAAAGCTAGTTTCAAACAACTCATTAGGACCAGAAATCTATACAACCTATCGAATATTTGACCATATAGATGCTCATAAAATATGACCAAATCTTTCACTAGATTGACAAGACCTCGACGTTTGTAGAGACACAGTCATAGTTGGTAGAGTAAATTAAAATATTTCAGGCCTACGCGATCAAACATTTACATGGAAGGGTGAATTGGAGGTCAATTCAGTGGATGGAGTTTCCCAAAACCTCACGGGATTGTCACAAGACGGTAGTGGACTCGAGAGCTTTCCATCGCTGTAAGAACGCGAAAAATAGACTCTGTTGGAGAAAGATACCGTCTGTAGAAGATGCCAGTTGAAAGAGCACAATTGGGGGCATTTGGTGAATCATGCTGCGACACGTGGCAAAATGAAATCGGGCAAAAGTGCAAAAATTGGTTTTATGACTCGGTCTTTGACGCTCGTTTTGGATGAGTGGGCCTTGCTATTTCTTTGGTGGGGCCCTCAGCCAAGGTCGACACACTCTTTTATCGGAGGGTGCATTTGCCGCGATAATCGTCATTTTCGCCACAAAGCGATTGGAGGATTTACCACGTGGTGGGTCCTCGAGGCCACCACGAGGCTTGCCACCATTCCTCCTAATTTGCAACGAGTTGAGCAGGCCAAACACCGAGCTACTCGGCAGGCGAGCTATACTGACATGAGCGAGCCATTCCAACAACTCGGCAAAAACGGTGAAGCGCTCTATGTGGCCCAAGCCATGGTGTATACAAAGTGGGTAGAAGGAATTACACATCTAAATCCCAATCAATGTGGGATTAACCCACACCAATAAACCCATTGCGATAAGACCCCACCAACGCGCGATGTGGACTTGGTGGGCTTGGGCAACGTACTGGCGAGCGTGTGGCAACAACGGACCAATGTGACTCAATGGGGAGAAGGAACATGCGGCGTGGCGGGGTCGTAGCGGCTCGAATGAGATACGTGGTGAAGCGGACATGGACGCAGAAGCAACGTGGCGGGTGGAGACCGCAACAATGAAAAGGGGATAGGCTTGGCGAAGAAAAAGCTGGCGGAATCGAACCTCGGACACTGCCGCCTAGCGATTCGGCACTCTAACCAACTCGCCTAGCCCGATGAGTTGGCATACTGACTGACTGATAAACCTTTTCAACAAAGTTTGGGGCAGCTTAGGCCTATAAAAGACAACAAGCCTTCCTCTCAAAGCTCGAGACTTGGGAGGAATATTAGAAGGCTTAGGAGGAGAATAGTAAGACCTATAATATTTTATAGGCATTATGAAGAATCTAGGCATGATGATGACAAAAGTCCTATTATTATATGCAATCGTAAAAATTCGGGTGTTATTATTTTTAACTCACCGACCTTTGTAAAGGCCGATTTGAAGCCCGAGTATTCTTGTGCGGGAGCCGGAGATGCAACGGTGTGAAGCCGAGGGGCGTGATTAATGCCTTCGAGAAGCACACTCATACAAAAGCTCCGATTCTTAAGACGCCGGGCGTATTGCCAAGTTAGTTGCTTGAAGGCCGCAGAGGAGAATCATAATCATTATTGAACTCGTTGACGAGGCTGGGTTTGATCTTAGCTCTGCCTAGAGGCTGGAGGCCGTGCAACAGAGTGGAAGATGATCGTCATCGTCACCAAACATCGGATTTGATCCTCTGTGTAGAGGTTGGAGTGCCGTGCAACAGAGTGAAAGATGATCATGTCAAACTAGACTTAGCTCGTATAGAGGTTGGAGGCCGTCTGCAACAGAGTGCAAGTCAACATCAAATACTATCCGACTTAGCACCGTGTAGAGGTAGAGACTATGCAGTGGAGTGGAGGTCATCGGGGGTGTCGAATCGGGGAGTTGTGTTGGAGCACTGAGCTTCCAAGACCAGTCTGGGTCTATTGGATCGATTGGCATACTAGGTTTGGTTGAACATTCATTATAGTATTGTAAAGTTTATTTGTATTATACGATCGGATTTTTATAATGGATTGGTTAATTATTTTGCAAACCTAGAGACGTAGGCATTTTGTCGAACTCCGTTATCAACCCTTGTGCAGTGTGGTTCTTATCTTGCATTGTATTTGTTTAAAGTTGATATTTAAACGGGTAAAATCGGAATCAATAAATTGCCTATAGGGGTCCGTAGGCCAAGGAAATTTTTTGGCTCATTTCTGAGATCATGTTTGGTATCGGAGCGGGAGTATCGCCATACACGTAAGCTTGCTATTTACGAAGAAAGTTGATATCGAGAGGCGGGTTGTCTCTGCATTGCAGTGAGATGGACTTGTACCAATTCATATTATAGCCCATAAAAGGGTTCTCGATTGAGGAAACGTTTACAACTCGTGGAAGCAAAGAAGCAAGAGCTGCGCAAGATAGGTTTGAGTCTCCGATAGAATTTGGTCATTACTTGTATTGATATACTCGCAATTGTAAGACTCTCTTGCAAAGGCAAATTTTTTGTTGTAGTATATCGAATTTTCTTGTTGACTAAGCTATACAGGCACAACAAGAAACCAGTGTCATACTTTGTAGTACAGGATGACCATGTAGAGAAGATGACAGAGGACCTGGAACTACCAAGCTAGGAGACACTTTGTGACAGAGTTTATCATGCCTAGTGTTTTCTTGCAGGTGGTAAGCAAAATTCCATTATGAAGTCCTTATGCGACTTGACGGAGCTATGATTTTTGTATGTTGGGCGTATCACCAAGTTTAAATTGCTTAGAAGCCAAGGAGAAGAGTTGTATAGTGAGCTTGTTGATGACATCGAAGATCCGACTTAGTTTTGCGTAGAGGCGAAAGGCCGTGCAACAAAATGGAAGTCAAAAGGAGGGTGGAACTCGTCGACCCTAGGTACACTCCAATTTAGCTTTGCGTAGAGGTGGGAAGCCGTGCAATGCAGAGTGGAGGTCAACAAGAGGTGCAAAAGTCAAGATGGCAATGACAGAGTGGCGTAGAGAAGGCGGTGAGCCCAAGTGCCACAGTCAGTGGATTGAACCGATTGTCCGATTGGAGGAGCGATTCGAAGGCCATTGTGTCAATTGCGAGAGATCTCTTCGAGACATCATCGGGGTTCTCAATCAAGAGTGGAGAAAACAAAACTTTTTGGGAGAAAAGCCTCCTTAGTGGGGAGGTCAATTTAGTGGACGGAGTTTCCCAAGACCTCTGGGATAGTCACATTACGGTAGTGGACTTCGAGAGATTTACGTTGCTGTAAGAATGCGAAAAGCAGACTCCATTGGAGCAAGATACCGTCAGGAGAAGATGATAGTTGAAAGAGCACAAGTGGAGGCATCGCGAATGATGTTTGTAACATGTGGCAAAACAAAATCGGGCAAAAGTGGAAAAAATTGGTTTTATGACTCCGGTCTTGAAGTTCGTTTGGACGAGTGGGCCCTTATTTGCTGGTTGGGGCCCATAGCGTGGTCGCCACACTCTTTTATCGGAGGGGTGCCTTTGCCGATAATCGTCATTTTCACCAAAAGACAATTGGAGGATTTACCATCGGTGGGTGCTCGAAGCCACCATGCGGCCCGCCACCATTCCTCCGAATTTGCAACGAGTTGAGCGAGCCACACATCGAGCTACTCGGCGAGGCGAGCTATACACCACGAGCGAGCCATTGCTGCAACAACTCGACAAAACAATAAAGTGCTCTATGTGGCCCGAGCTAGGGTGTATCTGATGGGTAGAAGGATTATTAAAGCCCTTGCACATCCAAATCCCAATCAATGTGGGATTAACCCACGCCAATAAACCCATGACGATAGGACCTAGCAAAGACAACAACGTGGACTCGGTGGGCTCGGGCAATGTACAACGGGACGCGTGGCAACAACGGACCAAGGTGACACACGGGGAGAAGGAACATACGACGTGGGGGGTTGTAGCGGCTCATCCGAGATATGTGGTGAAGTGGACGTGGACGCAGAAACGTGGCGAGTGGAGACCGCAACAACGATAAAGGGGATAGGCTCGGCGGATAAAGCGAAGCCGGGAATCAAACCCCGACTTGCTTGCTTTGACAACTCGATGCTCTAACCAACCCACCTAGCTCGACGAGTTAGCATGGAGTTGGCGAGATAAACCTTTTCAACAAGGTTTGCGGGGCAACTTAGGCCTATAAAAGACCTCCCCTCCATTTTGACAAGCCTTCCTCTCAAAGCTCGGGACTTGGGAAGAATATTAGAAGGCTTAGGAGGAGAATATTAGGACCTATAATATTTTATAGGCATTATGAAGAATCGAGAAGACCTATTATTATTTTTAATAGGCATGATGATGAAAAAAGTCCTATTATTATAGCAATTGTAAAAATTCGGGAGTTATTATTTTTAACTCACCAAAAGCGTAACGGCCGATTTGAAGCCCGAGTATTCTCGTGCGGGAGCCCAGAGACGCGATTGTGAAGCCGAGGGACGTGATCAATGCACTGGAGAAGCACACTCATACATAAGCTCTGATTCTTAGTACGCTGGGCGTATTGCCAAGTTAGTTGCTTGGAGGCCACAAAGGAAAATTGTAATCATTATTGAACTCGTTGACGAGGTGGGTGCGATCTTAGCTCGTGTAGATCTTTGGAGGCCGTGCAACAAAGTGGAAGATGATCGTCATCGTCACCAGACATCGGATCTCGATCCTCTACGTAGAGGTTGGAGGGCCGTGCGTGAGTGAAAGATGATCATGTCAAACTAGACTTTGCTCTGCGCATAGATCTTTGGAGGCCATGCAATAGAGTTGAAGTAAACATCAGACACTGTTCGACTTAGCACCGTGTAGAGGTAGAGAGACCGTGCAACGGAGTGGAGGTCATTAGGAGTTGTCAAATCGGGGAGAGTGTGCTAGAACACTGAGCTTCCAAGACCAGTCTGGGTCTATTGGACCGATTGGCATACCAGAATCGGTTGAACATTCATTATAACATCGTTAAGTTTATTTGTATTGTACGATCTGATTTTTATAATGGATTGGTTTAGCGATTTTGCGATCTCGAAGACGTAGGCATTCGGCCGAAGTCCGTTATCAACCCTTGTGCAAAGTGTGGTTCTTATCTTGCATTGTATTTGCTTAAAGTTGATAATTAAACGGTGTAAAATCGGAATCGATAAATTGCCTATAGGAGTCAGTAGGCCAAGGAATTTTTTTGCTTGTTTACGGATCAAAGGCCATAAATAAATTCGCATTCATGATGTACATTGCATGAGATGTACTTGGTTTATACACCTAAATTTTCATTTCTTGACTTTTGTTCTTTGCAAGAATTCTTAGGGACATTCACGGGAGCGGGAGTTACGAGAAATGGCTACGTACGCAACCTTCATTGGTTGATTGGGTTGGTTAGCAGTGGTACTTATGAGAGAGCCTTGATGTGCAGTCGGTTGTATCACATTTCACATGTTTTCATACCTCTATAGTCATCCTTTTCACCTCCTTGCGACATCACTATACCACCCTCTAATTGTCACCTCCATACCTACTTTCAGCATTCGCATACCTTCGTCACGACACTGTTCAACACCTCTAAGTTTCCTTCTATCACTCATGGCCCTTTTTAGACCCCTATAATTTTGCTTTTTTTCGGTGGCGGTATCGACAATGGTTGATATTGTCGGGCGAATAGTTTTTCATATCCAATAGTATCTTGTCATCGACCATGGTCGATACCGTTGGCTAAGCGTAAACAATTAAGTCATCATGTTTGCTATTTATACTTGGCATTTGAGCGCTCATTCCACATAACCATCATCACTCATTCGGTTTGTTGGCACTCGCCAATTTGCCCTTAAAGCCTTAGAGGTCTTGAAGTTGGTCTTACTTGTCTTCTTTGGAGTTCACACTTGGAGTATTGGGTACTTAGGATCTTCAAGCATAAGAGCTGCACTTACTATTGTCTTCCTAGCCTTTGGAGTTTTGGAGTCTTCAATTAGAGGTTTTCCTAGGTCTTCTTCTATTTGTTTGTGATCCCCACATCAACTCTCTCATAAGGTGTTGCTAACCCTAAGGGGAAGTTAATGTGCCATGGTGTCTACAAACAAGTATTTCTAACCTCTCTTTTCCTTTATGTTATTTCAGATTTGGATGTTTGTTTGATGTTGTCATGCATAGATTAGAATAAGAGCAACGTATTCTTAATCTATTGCATTATTTATCTACTGACACTTACCTTATAATCCTCATTTTGGGCCTTACATCCTCTCACAACCCGTCGATCCTTGCAATCTATGTTTACAACCCAAGCTTAAGAATCTTTATCTTGTTACGACCTGATTCCAAATTGATTGCGACCCTATTATTTTCAATTTATTATCGGGAGCTACATAGACGCCACTACCCTATTCTATATCTAGGCTTTGGAACCCTATATCTCACATGCACTCTTCGTAGTTCCATGTCTTTGGAAAATTACAACCTCAAGGTGTGCATCTTTAGTATGGCCCCTCTCATTATTCTAGTGTAGATCACCCATTATAGAGAGACAAAGGATATTTTACTAGGCCATTATTTATTTGCACACCTGGGTTGATTTGATTTCAAGTTGAATATCAAGGAGCCTCTTCAATGTTTTTGTTGGCCATTCTAAGAAATGATTTCTCTACAATTCAGTGTAAAAACTATAAGAAATGCAGCTTTTAAACCCATCTTGCTCAAACAGGGTTATAGAGACAACCCAACTGCTAAAAACAGTAAACACTAATTTGTTTCAAAAGGTGAGTTCTTAAAGTCAAATGATATGACCACTGATTTGTTTTAAAATGCGATTGCTTAAACGATATGACCAAACTGAGGCTTATTCCTAAAAATGCAACCACTTTTTCAATTAGATGATGTGGAAAATCAAATTAAATGATTATAGTTAGCTAGTCATGTTTTGAAACACCTGGTAGGAATACCTAGGCACCAGTTCCAAAATTAGTAATTAATTTTGAATTATTGTAGTTTCCCAACTGTAAAGCGTTTGATTCGTCGGATACGTCAACAAAATGATTCAAATTCAATTGGTTTATTCAGGAATTGTGATCCAAATCGATTTATTAATCGCAATAGGAACTCTTATTCTGAATTGGTACTAGAAGGTTTGACAGTTATCTTGGAAGTTTCATTGGCAATGCAATCAAAACATTTTATAGAAGGAATGGATGGATGGAAGAGTATCCGATCAATCCATTGCATATTTACCCTTATGGAGGATAAATTCCCATATTCCAATTATGTATCAGATATACGAGTACCCTACTCGATTCATCCGGAAATTTTGGTTCGGACTTTTCGTCGCTGGATCCGAGATGCTCCTTCTTTGCATCTATTACGATCCATTCTACACGAATGGAGAAATAGTTTTAGTGCAGAAAATTTGCAGAAAGCTCTGGTTCCACCGAGGGAGAATAGGAGGTTCTCCCTGTTCCTGTGAAGTGTTGGAGCTTGGAAGGCATGTAATATAACTTGCTATACTAAAATGATTGCAAAGCTTGTCATGTTTTTAAATACCTAATAAGAATAACTAGGCACCAATTCTGAAATGAGTTAGGTCATGGCAGAATGGGCTGGAGTGTTGGAGCTTGGAAGGCATGTAATATAATTTTCTGAATACAGATGAATACTGTGTGGATTTTCAATTATTTAGCCTAGCGTGGCAAATGTCTGGACTAATTTGAATAACAGCATTACACAGTCTTGACTTTACTTTCTTTTTTATTTATTTCTGATTTTGGTGCACCAAATCAAAAAAATTGCAGGGTTCAAAATATTTCAAGAGCCTTGAAGGGTGCATTATCATATAAAATGACTCTACTTTGAAGAAGTCATGCAGTCAGTTCTTCCCAGACTTGTAGAAAACTCCACTCAAAATACAGAAGTTTTCTTGAGGGATCAATTTATCAGTCTTAGCACCTTGTCACTCTGCGTGCCTCAATTTTCTTGAGCAATTCCTTATTTTCAAGAACACGTGGCAATATTTGGTTCCAAGCACTCGAGATCAGCCAGATTGTTCATAATTCTGTAACCAATTAATCTAATTTAAAATAGTTATTAATTCCTACTGTTGTTTTTCAGTACAACGTTTCTAAAACTGTCCAAACCATAGAAAAACAATGTATTGGGTGTAGCATAAGGAAGATTTTTAACGATCATTAGAGAAAATGCTTTGTATAGCTTCGCATTTACATATCGAGAATTCCATTTTTATCATTCTAATGAGATAGTAGAATTGGTTGCTTCTTGACATATTTTCTCTTTTTCGATGTAATTTAAATCACACATGTTAAGACAAACACAGTTAGCTTGAATTTTTGTTTTGTATAACTTTTCTCCACGCCATAGTTGGCTAAAACTTTGTTTTGTATCATCGCACGACTTTGGTCTATGCCTGGCTCTTCCCGGCAGATGGATGGTAGCCTTGGTAAAGATATCTCTGCGTATTGATAGTTATAATATTTTAGAGGTCGTTATTCATCTTGCTTACATGTATGACTCATTATTTGGAAACATCGAGAAATCCTTGGGAGCATGTTTTTGGAAAATTCTATGATAAGAGGTCAATATTGTTGTGTTAAATTTCTTTAATTACAAGTTTATCTACATGGGTAACTAGTACTCTTCCTCCGAGAAAGGACCTCAAGAAGAACAGCTGCCCATATCTGCAGTCACCTGCAAGAAATATTCCTTCCATGCCTGTTTCAAGACAGCCAAAATTTGATTTGGACTCAATTAGTTACAATTAGTTATCTCTGTACAGATAATCAATTATCTCTGTACAGATAAAGAGTCTTAGCCATATTTTGTTAGTCCAAGAAAGTCCATTGCTAATAAACTTTGTTGTGGTTAGGCGTCTGCCTCTTCACGCTGATATTTTCCGTAAGTTTCAATCCTTTGACATTCTCAGTGTCACCCAGATTTCACCCTGAAATCTGCGACTACCCTATCCGAAATTTTTCGTACTTTTAAAATAATGGGTCGTTTTGTGTTTTTATTGCCTGAAAGTTCTTGTATTGCGTCAAGATAATCCCAAAGAGCCATATTAGCCTTTTTCGCCAAATACCCAGATGCCCAAAGTTATATTACGTAAGTGCCGGGATTTGTCTGCGGGAAATTTGTATTTAATTATTTTGAGCCCCGTATGAGGCTATTTGCGCTCTGTTTTAACTCTGTTATGATCGAATATGTCATTACTCTTATGTACCAGAAGGGTTTTAACTTGGAATAAGTTTTGGGCTTTATTTGTGACTTTTGGCAATTTTTCGTGTTTTTGTGTTGTCCCGTTTCGTTTTCTGTGAAATTTCTCTAGAACAATTCCTTTGCCGGGTAAGCTTGATTTTTGTGCGGAGCGTCTGGAAAACATATACGCACATTATGTAGGAGGAAGTCGCCATCGGAGGTCTGGATCACCGGAAAAAGCGAAGTCGTGCACGGAAAAGCTCCTGCGGGGATGGATGCATTTTTGGAAAACAAAGGATTTAAGCCGCTTGATGGGAAAATAGAAGCCATGACGGGGTGGGAATTTTGTACCTGCCTAGCAGGGTACTTTTTCCCGTGTTATAAAATTCACTTAAGTTGCAGTGGGAAAGTTAGAGGCCGCAGGCAGGCGGGAATTTATTACCTGCCTTGCAGGGTAAAAATTCCCATGATAAAATAAAAGGAAAGTGACTTAAGTGAAATCATGAGATTTTAGTGCCTGCCTTGCAGGGTAAATAATCCCATTGTCAAAGTCAAATCACTTAAGTGGATCATGGGATTTTGGTGCCTGCCTTGCAGGGTAAAGAATCCCATTGTGGAAAAATTCTTAAAAATAGAATTATATGTGCAAAAAAGTGCGCCCCCTTTGGTGAGATGATGGATGACTTAAAGTGATTATTTTAATTAATCTATTCTTTCAAAAAGTGCGCCCAAGCTTGGAGGAAGTCAACAAGTCAAAGAGGGAATAAAAGAAAGGAATTAAATGCATTAAATTTAATTTATTTAGTGGCTGCCCCCTTCCTCTCAAAAAGTGCACCCCATTTGGGAGTTATTTAATGTTTTTAAAGGCATTAAAACATTAAATTAATTTCTATTTTCAAATTGGTATGGTCAAAACACCTTTGTGAAGCTTAAGTGAAGTAATGTGTGAAGGATTAAATGGGATTAATTTAATTTATTGGATGGTTGTCCTTAAACATGCTATTTTTAAAAGAGAAAAACATGATTTTTAATTAATTAATTGCCTTTAATTGTTGGGGCAATTATTAATTATAGAATTGTGAAGGTTATATAAGCATGGACAGCCATATGGGTGAATTATTCAAATCACGGGTAAAGAATTGCAGCTAAGTGGAAAAGTGCGCCCCCATTAGAAGAAGGATTTTGCTCGAGACAAGGTGGCGACAAGGCTAAAAGCTTTGATTTGGCGCATGCTTTGAAGGAGGTTGATCTTTATCTGCATAATTGTTTGCATAGATGTTACTGTAATTCAATACAGGTGCTTTACAAAGGAGAAGGAGCTTTTATCAATGTCCAATACATTGCATATATCCTCCGAATCTGAAGAATTGTCCAGATCTGCACCAATTTTGAAGAAATCCGGCCAAGTAAGAAGAAAAAGAATTATTCAGACGAAGATAGACAAAGCCATGGCGAAGGGAGATGAAAAAGAAAGCGCGATGGAGTCATGCATTGCTTCCAAACTTGCAGACATAGGACAGATCTAGGCCCGGAACCTCTTGCCGATTTGATTGATAGATTCGAGAGCGGAAAGACTTCACTCATGCGTGCGGTTAAAAGCAGTGGAATTATCCGAGCTGCAGCTTTTTCATGTACAACCCAATTGCCAGAGTTCATGATGGAGTGTGCTAGATCTTATCATCCTTCATCTAGATCGGTGCGTGATGCTTGGGAAAGACAATAATTCATTTGGGACGCAAAGTTCATCAATTATTGTTTGAAGATTCAGATGCGAAAGGTGGTGACTTCCATTAGCATTCGGACGGCGACGGTAGATGGGAGAAGCATAGAGTGATTGCGTGAGCATAATGAATAAGCGATACATGAAGAAGCCTAGATCTCCTTCAAAGTTCGAGAACTCTTCCACGGTCCAATTTGGTGCGGGAGGTAGATGACGTCGTCAAATTGCTATGCGGGATGAATGGCGAAGCGAATGCTTACACTTTCCGTACATGGATGTATGCTTTCATCGGGACCATTGAAATCAACAAGGTTGATTCTATAATCGGTGGTCGGAAATTATTAAAGAACAACATCGGTGAGTAACTCTAAGCGTGAAGCGTACTTTCACTTCAAGATGACTTCATACTTGGTGTATCTGCGCACTTTACTGAGGCGTCTTTTCCAAGTTGGATAGATGTGGTGTTCTTTCCAAGGACCCCATTTTCGAGTGCTACCCGCACTTCATCGCACTGCGCGAGAAAGACTTCAAAGTGATCAACGATGACTTCTTCTATGATTTCATCTGCAGAATAGACAAAGACTTGAAGGCCAACAGGGTAAGCAAGGAAGCGTGGGAAGCTGTGTCCAAGATTGACAGTCTGTTCATTCAATTTGCAGATTTCACATACCTCAGGGTTACGGGCTTTTCTGGAGAACCAATAAAGATGCCCAAATATCCAAATGATAGATTGATTGCCATGGAGCTGAGCAGGCAACTTGTGGAGTTACACGACCTTCAGTCAAAGCGGCACAAGTCTACGGGCTTCTTCCCAATCACTGTGGGATATTACAGCTGCATTAGCATTCATAGAGCTCGGGGATGGAAGCGCAAATGTTATCCGAGTATGAGCAAGAGTTCTTCCCTGCACGGCTGAACTTCGATCCATTTGGAGTAGCCAGGAAGACAATCTCCCAGAGTACGCACATGTGCCTTCATTAGAAGATTTCTGGATGAAGTGCAAAAGTGAGTACGAGGTTAGAAAGAGAGATTTCAGCAGGCTATCAGCAAAGCAAGTGTTCGACTTTGGACTAGCGCGGATACCTACGGATCTTAAAGATGATGGGAATGTGGTACTTGACACTTACCATCAAATGGGAGGAGATAAAGCCATACTGCAGAATAACATAGGAGGCTGCAACACAATTGAAGAAAGGTCGGGAGCTGTGTTGGTGAATACTTCAAACTAGTTGCTGACGAAGGGATATTGCCTTGATGAAGCATTGATGAATCAAGTCACGGGCAACTTCGGCGTAGGAGATTCCCTCAAGCGAAAGCACGAGAGGAGAAAGCAGCAGGAAAGTCGAGAAGTTGAAAGTGCATAGAAGATCTCAATCCAAGGAGAGGATCACTTCTACGACCATGACTTTAACTCCGGTTTCTCCAGTACTCAATACTTCACCAACTATTGCACCAGCAGCAGGATGCTTCCATGCCTCCACTGAATCCAGCGACATTCATCTTCTCCCCTCAGCCACTTCGTTCAGCGCCTGTTCCAGAGGATACGTTGAAGCTGCAGATGGTGGAATTCGAAAGGGCTTTGTCCTTGGATGACTCAGAAGATGGCAGCCATAACACTGTGGCACTTTTTGACGGAGAGGATGCAGAGCGGAAGATGGTAGTACACTCAGCGACTTCTCATTCTTCGAGAAGTAATTTCTCGGAATGGTTGGCTTCGCAGTTGGTTCCAGAAGCGAGAATGGAGATGAACTTAGAGGAGCACGACTTGCAGCTACTCCAGAATCTGGGTGGAAGAGACAGAAGGCCTAAAGTTGCCAAAGCAACTTCTAGGTTGATCATCGAGGATTCGGGAGAGAAGTTTCTTTGAGATATCAATTCCGGCGAGAAGGAAAGATAGAGGAGGAGCACGGCGGAAGATGTGACGGTGACCAAAATACCCCTCGGTCAAGCCACCTTTGAAGGATTGAAGCGGGATACGCAAACATTGATGGATGCTTTATTCCTTAGGCTTGATAAAGCGGTGAAAATGAGGAGAAAGCAAGAGCTGCGAAGCAAGTATCTCAATTATGTGAGATCATAGCCAAGGTTCTAAACCTTCCATTCAAACCCATTTGAGAGCGGTGAGTGATCATCTTATGCAGGAAATGGAGGACGCAAGCAATCAAGTAAAGGCTATTGACGAATGGAAGGATTTGATTATTCGTCAAGCTTCTGTACAACTTGGAGAAGTGCCAGCCCGCCTAAAGGTTATGGATGATGCAGCAAATCAACTAAAGCAACTGATGGCAAACATAGAAGGCATGAATACAGTTGCAGAGAGTAACCTGAGTATTTTGGCCGAGATCAACAAGCTGCTGGGAGATGTATTGATTGCGGAACAGATTGTACCGGACGGATCAGTCGAGAAGGGGAAGCAGCTAGAGTTTGCAGTATCTTTCCGTTTGGAAATCTGCAGAGTTTTGCTGAAGAGGATGCAGGCACTTGAGAGTAGGACATCAGATTTACCAGACAGTGTCATTTCTTTCACTGAGGAAAGAGTGGACGGAGGTGTTACTTCATACGTGCGGATCGTCTCAACTAAGGTGCCTAATTCCCTGGAAGGTTCTCTTCTGATGGTACAAAAGAGAATTGATAAAGCTACCAAGCCTTTCACGATGAATTCTATCAGTAGACTGGTGGCGCTGCAGGCGGACATTGCGAGGTTTGGGCCGAGTTTGGAAGATGTGGAAGCGTGCATCAAAGTGTTGAATGAAGGGTTGTTGCAGTTTAGGACAGAGAAAGAAGCAGTGGCTAAAACAGATGAAAGGATCTTTGAATTACATGTTCGACAAGTATATCCAATATTAGAACAAGAAGACATAAATGTTACAGCTGGCATGACTTCTTCTATTTCTTTTTTCTTCTATTTTCTATGTTCCGGATGAAATTGTAAAACTTCTAAGTTATTGGTTTTGCAACCATTACTTAAAGTCATGTGGAACCATTCTATTAGTTAAGTGATACATGTGTCACTTAAGGAGAAGATAGTTGATGATGATTGCCAAATGTTATCTTTACTTGTTTATGTTTCAGTTCAGTTTGAGTTTTCCATTTGTACTTTCCCTCCTACATTCTATAAGTAGGAGAAGAACCTCCGGGTTAATGATCGATCAGAATTTGTAAGCAAGCAATCTTGTGTTCTAGACTTTGTGCTGAACCCCTGAGAGCAACTTGGAGCAAAGGAATACAAAGGAGCAGGTTTTCGGAGAACTTTGTGTCACGGTGTACTTTGTTTCTTGCTTTTAATCTTAGATCTCTTAATAAACTTTGTGTTATTTTAGATCTGGATCTAGAGTTGCCTTTGTTTTATAATTCTGTGTGTTCATATCTATTAAGTTTCTTCTATGTGCATGCAATTAGCTCTGCTATCTACTAATTGGGATGCACATCTTCCCCATTTCTTCTCTGTATTTCCTTTACTTCCTTCTTCTATAACTTTCCTTTCTTAAACAGCTGCTTACTTGCTGCAGAACTTCTTAGTTATGGTTCATGAACTAAGTGGTTAAAGTAAAACCCCTGATAGATAATAACACGTTTTTATTGACAAATCTGACACGGGAGCCTCACCGGTTAAATGAGGGAGATTTATCTCATGACTGCCTAGGTTTGATGCTATGCAGAAAATCTAGCCAACACATTTCCATATCATTCCTTGCAACTCCTTCCATTGGTAATTGAAATGAACCGCAATCTTTTCCACACTTGGCCATACCTTCTTAACGAAAAATAAATATTGGGGAAATTTGAGGCAAATGAGGCCAAAGGATTTCCATAACCATGGTATCTTAGTTGCTGTAGAAGTAACTCCAACTTCACAATAACATTGCACCAATGCTTGATGTCTGTAGCTGTGCAATTTGTCTCAAATCTTTCCTTGATCGACAACAAGAATTGTACAAATTCTCGTGTTCTGTGAAATGCCATCTTTTCCCTGAAATTATTTCTTTTTAGAACTTTTGATTGATACTATGCAGATGGATTGACAGGGCCATCGTATGGACTTGTGAGTGGTATCATGGAAGAGCTTCGGGATTCTCAAAAGATTGCCAAGACCTTGGGGATAAGTAGATGTAACCATACGGTTTTCTTTTAAATGGAATTTCTAGTAGATTTTTACCATCTTTTCTGAAATCATTCGCCATACTTTCCCACATCAGTTTACATGTGGTCCCTTTCATAATATAAATAAATATAGAAAACATTAGTATCCCTATACCTTTCTCACCTCTGACATTGCGGATAGGTCTAATTTTTTTAGTGTGATGAGCCAAGCATATTCACTTAGTGAATTGGCATTTCTTAATGAATGGTACTCTTCACACATCCGTACAATGCTGTACTTAAATGATACAAGGCCAGCTTGGAATCTGGCCATGAGGATGGGGCAGTTAGCTGCCAGTTATTTGTGGG
The DNA here is from genome assembly GCA_018340775.1 of Taxus wallichiana var. yunnanensis. NCBI lineage: Eukaryota > Viridiplantae > Streptophyta > Pinopsida > Cupressales > Taxaceae > Taxus > Taxus wallichiana. The sequence goes on along the minus strand of CM031242.1, from coordinate 727,336,808 downwards.
GGTTGTTTGTTAGCTAGTAACCACCATTTATGGGATTGATTGCCATAACTTCAGGATCTCATGAGATGGAAAATATAGCCAGTGCTAGAGAGGTAACGGGATCTCGTTTGAAATCAAAAAAACCAAAGAACTTTATTCTGAGAGTGACGCAGCTTCAGCTTCAGCAGTTGGTGCCTAGGACGAAAACCCTCAGGTGCAGGCTACAACAGGTTCTGGGGATGAAAACCTCCAGCAACCAATATTGTTACATAGCAATGGAAGTGAGAATGGGATGTGAGGATTTGCCGGTGATCTGCTAGCACGTTGGCAGATTTCATAGAGATCAGGGAGTCAATCAGGTGTGTTGGGTGCGCCCAGTAAGTAGATTTAATTTGTAGTTACCTCCATTGTATGTGTGCATTCATAAGTCAAATACAAAAAAACAGAAAAAGGGTTATTGCAAGATATTTCTGTATCTGTTTTTAGGATCCTCTCTAGGCATATTCTGTGTACGTAGATTAGATTACTTCTGATTTCTGCGTGATATATGCCTGGGTTGTTTCATTATATCACAAGAGTCGCTAACGTGACTAGTCCTCAACTTGTCACACATTAAAAATGATTAAAACAATTTAACTTAAAATTTTACATGAAAAGACAAGACTCTATGCAAACACCCTTTCAATATATAAACCTTCCCATTTATGTGCCATTCCTAAGTAAATGTTGTTAAGATAGCTTAATTTCTAGTATGCGAAATCGAAATATATTGCACTATATTCTGTAGTTTATAAAATAAAGAAGGAAAACAGAAACACCAAACCTAATTAATCAAAACATCAGTAGCGATGCACTTTACTGGCCTTCATTTGAAGCCCAGAAATAGGGAACGATAAAAAATAATTCCAAAAGTACTATTGTTGATACCTTGCTAATACCTTTTATTCCGTCTTCTTACCTGTTACACCTTTCCAAAATTATACTGTTAAGAAATTTCTGACTGGTGTTATTACTGTCAACTATACCCTGTGTTTAACCAAATTATATTCCTCAAAATATGCTCAGCGTTTAAGCAAATCACATTCTTGAAAGTGCACTTTCATACACAATGTATGATTTAATTTTTATGTTTAAATTTTCAGTCACCAGGAAACTCCAGTATAGCTCTACCCTTACGTATTTACTCATATACCCTGATTTGAATGGAGCCCCCATCCCTGTACCAATACCTGTACCCCCACGTCTCTGGGCGATTTGTGGTTTCAATGTATATGTACATATATCATTTGCCTGAAAAAGTGTGAAAATTTACTTGATACATGTGCTATGATAAAACTCAATCTTATAATTTTTAATGTAATATTTAAAATCTGCGACCAATCTTAGACAATATTTAGAATAGATTTAAAGCTGCAGAAAATATGGTTATATGATTCTGATATATAATTACCAATTGTAATAAAGTTAAATGCAAAAATTTTCCTGTAAAATTATCACAGCATTTTGAAGTATTTTCTACATTTGGATTTTAGACTTCCAGTATTGTATTATACCAGTCACCCATCGAGGCTAAGCTTTTCTTAACTTTGGTAGATTTGCATAATCACCGGAACTCCAAAAACTATTGAAAGTCTTGTTTGGGTTTGCACATTTTTGACATGATAAAGAACACTCAATACTTGCCAGTTTCTGAACTAGAATGAATATGGCCAATTTGATATCTTACTCCATCTTGCAATGCCAGAAATAGACTTCACTAGACAGCATTCTTTATAAAAACTTCTAGGAAACTGTTAAAGTTCAACAAGGGTTGTGCTTATCACTTATGTTATAGACATGAGATGTGCACTAGGATTGTTGAAACTTGAAGTACTACTATATAAAAGTAAGGAACAAGTTTCTGGTGCTAGACATGTTATGAGGCTTCCAACCAGGGGGTCTCATATGCCAAATTGGTTTTGGGTTGGCAGAGATCTGAAGTAAAATAAAATAACCTTTACCTTTACCTCAATATGTAGTTGTTTTTGAAAATTATATAATGCATGATAGCCTTTTAGTAGGCTTCCATGTCTTAAGACAATGAAAGACTAATGAGATAACTTCTTTGCCTACTTGTATTGTTCCTCATGTTATCAATATGAATTATTCTGCAATAGGAACTCATTTCAACTATAGGCAAACATGTTTGCTTATTGCACGATATCTGTATCTTGCGTTTGTTTCAGCGACTGCCATCATTTAAGCAAATAGTGTACGTATGAAGGTAAACTAAATTGCGAATATGAGAAGTATAACACATCAATCAAGAAAAGATGAGGATTCATAAAGGTTTTGATGATTTTCATGTGATGCCGAGTGAAGATGATGCAGAGCATAACAGAAATATAGTTTGTTACGAACCTTTTTGTCCTATGTCAATAGTAATTATTAGGTAATAGGTCTACCCCACCTTTTAGGTAACTAGGCACTTTTAGGAGTAATGAGCTGGTCCACCTTTTTAGGTCGCGGATCCACTAACCTACCTCTTTTGTTAATGTTTTCAGATTGAATATATGTAGGTTGTTTGGTTGGATCTGGTAGGTATGTAATAAATATATTGCGTCAAATAAAGTCTATAAAAAGAGGTTTGTTCCCTATAATGAGATGTTAGGTCTTGTCTTGTTGATTCTTTTATTTTCGGCAGTTTGAAAGGCTGAATCTGTGCAGTGCCCATACTGCTTTTGAAAGTCTTTTGGCTTGAGTTGGCATTCGTACCTTCTTAAGAAGTTTCCTTCTCCCTTATGTACTGTCTCTTATATTCCAGTAATATTACAGCTTTATTTTTTCTTTCATCAGAATATTTTAGTTATCCAAAAGTTTCAGACTTAGTTTCTTGTAGTTTCAGATTTTATTGAGATAATAGATTTCAGACATTACATCAGTTAAGATTTTATTGCATTTTTATTTCACATTTCTACGATTTTTGCAGATGTTGAGTTCAGATTTCTATTTCCTATAGTAAAGCTTTCTATTTCAGAAATTCAGATCTCTATTTCAGTTTATTTTAGTTATATCCAAAAGTTTCAGACTTAGTTTCTTGTAGTTTCAGATTTTATTGATATAAATTTATAATAGATTCGAGACATTACATCAGTTCAGATTTTATTGCATTTTTAGTTTCAGATTTCTAAGATTTTCACATATGTTGAGTTCAGATTTCTATTTTCAATAGTAAAGCTTTCTATTTCAGAAATTCAGATCTCTATTTCCAGCTTTGATTTATAACAGTGGTATAAAAGGATTTATCTGGCCTTGTGGTCGGGTACGAACATGATGGAATGGGCATAAGCAAGGACATTGCAGGAGACATTTCATAGATTGAAGCGAAACTTTCTTCAACAGAAACATGGGCCAAATTTAAGGATTGGTTTATTATATGCAAAGGTAGTACAATTTGGAGGTCAAAACCTGATTGGATATAGAAGGTGAATGCTATAAATGGTATGAGGAGATTCCAAAGAAATTTTGGCACTGCAAGAAAATTTGTATGCAACACATATTTAGGATTATAATGATCACATTCACAGCCTTGGCGATCTAATGAATGATAGTTCCTTATTGGTACTATTTTCATATGGTTATGGTAAGGGCAAAAAGAGTTCTACCAAATCACAAAAGAATATGAAATTACATATAGGGAATGAGTTTGGAGATCATGGCCAATTGGGAATGGATTTGGTGCCTCACTTTGCAATGCCTTTATGACACCGCAATTATATATCCTAATTGATAGGCATGTTTGAATGGGTTTGTTGCCTCATTTTTGATGCCTTTTTTCTCATTTTGAAAGAGGAATATACACACAGACTGCAAAGATAATTGCAAATCTGGTTAAAATTTGGACCTGGGTATTTCTTAAAAGATAGTTAAGGGCTCAATTCTCTGTTTTGTTGGAGGTATCTTGATTCAAAACGTTTCAGAAAACAAATAGCATATGATCAGCTGATATGACACTGCATTAAGCAAAGAGATTTTAAGTTTTTACAACCTGGAAATGGAGTTTCTCATGACCATTCAGGCAAGTAGTCATGATAGGTTGGGACCTCCATATAAGTTCGAGATCTATACAAAATTCTTCAGGTTGGGCCAAAGTTTGTAACTATGATTGCAACAGTAATGCTAATTTTCCAGCCTTACCAATTTCTCTAGACAAAGCCACTCCCTAGTTGGGCCATCATCATGACTAAGTTGTTGTGCTTTGAGTCACATCCCTAGTCTTTGAAATCACAATGTATGTAGCTTATTCAAATAAAACCATGATTGTCTAGGTTTTTACTCCACTATTTGATTTTGAGCCCCTTTTTATGAGGGAGCTCGTTCAAAGGATCAACTCTAGATAGGTAGAGCCTCCCATCTCTGAAACATCTAAGTGATCCTGATGATGCGTGCTCCTAATAATCAAGACTGTGTGTTCGTTGGTGGTTGCAGTCCGATGCACCTCATCTATGATGGGCAATCATGGGAGTCATCTCAATGACCTCAATCCTAAGCCCAAAATCAATTGCTTTTGTCACTTGTGCTGAAAGATCATAAGTTCATTGCTCTGCTGCATAGCACATGCATTTCATGGCATATTCACAATGGTCTGATGTACTGTGGCTCTCTTCAATTTTATTTCTCGTCATCCACATTCAAAATATCAGTTGTACACCTTTAATGCTAGTCAATATTACTCATTTATATATAGTTCTTGTCCTCCACAACCAAGAATGTCTAAGGCGTATTAAGTTGGTGCCATCAACCAACATGATTTGTTATTGGTTTTCATAAGCAATGGCAATAGTCGTATAATGCACACTTTAATCATGTTAATTGTTAAAGTTTCATTAAGTCATTAATACATTTTATGCCAACAAAGGTTTAATCAGCCATTAATACATTTTATGTGACTTGGCATAGAATTGGGGTTCTCATAACTGGGACTTCAGTATGGGCACCATAACTTTCACTAGGTAATATTATAATTGACTATCAAAATACTAAAAGCATGCTGTAATGCCTTTGTAGAATTTATTATTTACATCTGTATGGTAGGATCCGAAAGTCACTAGTGTGGAATCTGGTTTTAGTCTGGATTTCATCATATTAGAGTGCCTGATTATTGTAATTTATAATACCCCACTTTCTTATAACTTGTATTGCCAACAGAATTCTGAGAGCCTTTGGTTGGTGTTTTGAACCTTATTTGTTGTAAGAATAATTTGACTTTGTCATCTTCTCAAACATGACATTCAGGATGAAATGCATGCTTTTTTGAGTAGTCCACTGAAAAAGTGCGATAAGCCAATAACAATGTACTTGTATATTAAATTGAAGTTTAAGTAAATAGTATCCAATTTACTTTGTCAGAGATTTGCTTTAGATATTTGGTTTTATTTTGCTTAAGTTCTATAAATGTCCGTAGGCACACAAAATGAATAGTAAATCCCTGGAATACTGAAATATTTATCCTCCTACCTTTTGTTGGAGTTACTTTGATCGGAACATTACATCAGTTGTTTAATTGAAGGAGATCTAGGTTACTTTATCAGGGTGAATGTGAGGGTTGACTTAGGGTATAACTTAAGGAGCTATTTCAACCAAATTTCTAAATTGAGAAGTCTAAACCAGAAAATTTTGCTAAAATAATATTTCCAGGCTTCAAGGATTTAATATCATTCAAAACAATATATATTCCATGTAGAGAATATTTTCCCTTTTGGTTAGTTTGGAAGATTTGTGACCCATTTATACTTGAATAGAAAGACGATCTTTATGACGTGTTTCCAATACAATTTAAGTAGGTCAAGTTTTCTTTTGCTATTAATTTTTGTACTTGTTTTTTCTGTGTGAACTGGTAAGGTCATATAGATGGTATCCATGAGTAATTGCAATAGATTTGTATCAGCTTTGATTTTTAACAGTGTGCAGGACTTTTGTTTTGTTTCTGAACTCAACTTGGTAGGCATAATTGTCACTGATAACAATATTCTCAAAAATATTGATTACAAGAAGGCTGAAAAAGTTGATGTATGAGGGTACTTTAACCATATATTCTGGACCAAAACTGAAGCATGGAGATAATGGTAAATAGGATAATTTTCTTTTGAAGGCAGCTTGGTGACACAGGTTGCTGGTTGCAGTATAATAGAAACTTCTCCTTCTTCAAACAGAATTATCAGATGATGTAAGATTTCAAGAGTACTTAATATGTGGTCCAGTTTATCTTATGCTACGGAGAATTGACTTGTCAAACATTTGAAGATGGATTTTAAGATTGAGTAATTTTTATTTCAAGAGTTTGCGGATCTAGAAGCATGGAGTTTGTTCCAGCCGCTTGAGAGATTGCACTTGAGGCAAAACAAATGCATAACTGGAGTGCATAAGAGTCACATTAAGTTAGGACTTGTCAAAGACCAAAGATTGTGGAGGAAAGAAAAGCAATTCTTGGATGAGGTGAATAATTTATTGACACCGTCATGATATATTAGCTGCTGGAATTAGCATGTCAAAGAGTGGATGCAACTCTGGCCACAGCTGAAAAGGTCCTGCTAGTGGATACCCAAAGGGTATGATTGTCATACACAATGGCCAAGGTAACTTCAGATTAGGCATCATATTCATAATAGGTAAGTTTGTCTTGAAAAATGTAAGCTTGTTCTATGTGACCATGTATGTAACTTGCAAGAATTTGAAAGCCAGCAATGATAGTCTTATTAGGAAGGTCAAGCAATATTCAAAACATACAATCAGAGAGGAAGATGAAGCAGCATTTAGAAAATAAAATCATAGAGGAAGATATAGAATCAGTTATCAAACAAAAAAATAGTTGGATGAAAAATGATAAACAAAATCATTCCATACAAACAATTCACCCTCGAAGGTGTTAGAAATAATATCCTAATACTAAGTATAATATTTTCCACTTCAATATTAATCGTTGTAATTTGTTGTAAATATTACACATGCAAGGGAAGTTGAATGGGCATCCAAAAGATGAACCGAAGAGTCTCCCTTTGTGGCTATTTATACTTGCATGCATATGTGCATCAAGTAGAGCTTTATTGAATACATGAGAGCTTCTTTGAATATTTTCTTCTTGTCTAATTTCCCATCCATTTCATTCTGTCAATCTTTCTCTTGCAATTTAATTCTTGGCTTGACATTGGTATCAAAGCCCATATTTTTCAATAAGTTTATCCCTCCATTCTCCTCCAACCAACTGTAAATTTTATATTTTTTCCAGCCAAACTCCCAGCCGTACGACACTGTTGCAGAGCTATTTACTGTACCAGATCCATACAATAATTTGTCTTAGATTACTATTGGTTTGGCAAAGACAGGAAACTGTTGGACAAAGAGGGATCTCTTCTACGGTGCTGTTGCAGATATATTGTCAACATCTAGCAGTCCTGGTAAATGCCTAGCCATTGCTTTGATCATTTGGGTCGCTAGCCATGCCTGCGTGGTGAGCAGGAAGAAGAATTTGAAAGCTTTGTGGGTGATGGAGCCATATTACTGAAACATTTATATTTAGTGCACTTGCTGTTAACTGCTACAACCTTTGAAGTGTTGGTATAAAAAGAAAAAGAGCTATTTTGGGATTTGCAATATTATCTGAAGCTATAAAGTTGTCAAAACTTCTCCCCTTGGCATGCCCACTACCTGTTACTGTAAAAGTGCCAGATCTGTGCACTTCTCTTTTATCCGCTTTCATACATGCACATGGGCTCTTTGAGGCGTTAAAATCTGCAATAAGAGGAGCACTTCAGTATGAATATTACGTGGCAACCCCTGGCAGGTGACCTGAAAACACACCAGATTTGTTTTTCTTCTAACCAACGTTATCAATCACCTTGCACACAACTGGTGGCGGAAATCAATGCCCTCTCGATTTCCTAGTTCTACTATTCCATTAATCATTCACATGCTAGAAGCATGCAATAATTACGCCGAAGGTGTTCCCCTATGGGAAAGGCTCTTCCGGATGTTTCCGCAACTATGTTAAAATTGACAGCCTTTCGGACGTTTTTTCAGGGCGTTTAACTTTGACGGTCGTTTGTATACGTTTTCACTTTCTACGGATAGTTGCTTTTTCGTGGGTATATTAACAGTGCGATGGGAAAAATAGGGCTACGAGGGCTGTTTCGGCAGGATGTTCCTCTTCAACGTCTGGTTCCACTGCTCATTTCCCCCTCACGCAATATTTTTAAGCAGTATGTGTCACACAATATTTGTACGTTGTATGCTTTTGTGTTAGCAGGGAAAAAGGCACTTTTAATGTCTTAATCAAAACAACAACTATTCGAAATAAAAGTTAAAGAGCAGGAAAAACGAAGTGGCAACCCTCATCTACCATGAGAATGGTGCTTTGCAAGGCACGTAGCCCTGGGATCATAAGCAGGAGAAGCAAAACCAATACGGCGGCTGCCCGTATTTCCTCTCGGGGACATTTAAACATACAAATACAAACCCAGATCTATTAATTTGTATATAGAGACAACGGTTACAGATTTCTCCGGTTATCAAATAATAAAGTGCTTAAACGACAGGTCTAGGAATCCCTGTAGGATGGGCCGCCCTCCATGTTTTGCTTTGGGTTTAGAAGACCACTTAATTTGGTTGGTGGGTTTGTTTGACACTCGTCTATTTTCCACTCAACTTAGGGGTAGGTTAGGGATAACATAATTTAGGGTTTACTTGTTTATATACTGTACTCTTTTGTTGAAAGAATCAGTTTTTGATCTCTCTTCTTTTCTTTTTAAGTTTAGATTTGACTTCACAGTAAAATTTGGGGTTTTTGTTTTTCATGTAGAGCTGCACATAGTTTAGAGAGAAGAGAGTCTGGAACAATAATAGATGGCACAAAGGAATACCTGACTGCCCAGGTGAGGGATCCTTACTTAGGCTATGAACATTCTCATTCTTCAAAAAAATCATCCTCCTTTCTCTGTAATTATTTTCTAGGTCTTGCTACTGGTTGTGTTCTTTTTGCAGGGTTTTGGTGGATTTTGACGGTGGGCGTAGAAGATTTCATTGACTTTATAAATAAATTTGTTGTGTGTACGGTGTCTGATGATGTTTGCCCATATCGGCAAGGTTGCATGGGCCGGCCACAAATCACCTTGAATATGGCATCCTCCCAATCCATAAAAGATACACAACCCATTCTATTGTACATTTAATACATCCATATTAGTTTGGCACATTATGCAACCCAGTGGAAGAGACTGCTCTTTACAACATGCTATGTCCTTCACAAACAGGCTAGAAACAATTACTTCTTAGTCACGCCTTCCTCAATGTGACATGGACCAGAAGCATATTTTCCTTGATCAAAGGTTTAGATAGGGAAAAAGAGAACATAGGAGTGATTGTAACACTGAACTCAGGCCAAACTGCAAGTAGTGACAACAGTTGATAGAAAACACAGATCTTTTGAGTTTTATGCATGAATCTGATACTTTCTCATTCACTTAATCAAGTGGTCCACCATTTCTTTGTTGTATCTAATATTGAAGCTGCACAATACATTTTAAGTTTTCTCTGTCTTCTTAGGCAGGCCATTAAACATTTTAATGCAATGTAATACTGTATTTTCTTTTATCTCAATCCATTCTCTCCTTGGATATATTCTCATGTAGTTGCAGAGGCGTATATTTTCTGCCTGCAACCCAAGATTCAAACATCCTATCTGTTTTTTGCTCCAAAGAAAATCCTTTAACTTTCATTTTTTCATAGCATTTGCAAGCCTCCCCTGGTTTTCCATTCAGAAAGAATCCATCCAGCAAAATGATACAAGAACTATCATCGGGAAAGAAACGATGCTTCTCCATAGCATTCCGTAGCTTTAAGACATTCTCATGTTGGCCCCAACTACAACACCTTCTGATGGACATAAGGAAAGTTTCCATTGTAGGAGCACAACCAATTTTTTTCATTCTATCAATGAGCTCAAAGATTGCATCCCCATTTTTAACAAATCTAAAAAATGCATGATAGATTCTAATTTTCGGTGCAAACCCCTTCGAATCATCTCATCCAACATGTTGTAAGCCTCTTTCACTTCCCATGCCATACAAAGGTGTAAAACAAGTGAGATGTATGTTACAACATTCAGATTGAAACCCTTTTCTTGAATTTTGTTGAAGAGATGCAATGCTTCCTCAATTTTGTTTAGCCAGAACATAAATTACTGCATTATACACCTTCAAGTTTGGAGTAAAACCTTTCTTCATCATTTCATCATAGCGGTTGATAACATCATAGAATTTGCCTGCCTTTGAAAGGCAACAAATGATAGTAGTATAAGAACAAACATCGAGGGTGATGCATAGATTATACATGTCATTCCACAACCTTTTGACATGATACACATCTAAAATGTTGCCCCAACCATTGAGAAGAACATTAAAGCTCCCTGTTTCCAGTGGAAAGTACTTATTATTGAGATAAATTAATTCTTCAGCGTCTTCAAGATATTGATATCTGCAAAGAGCATGGAGAAGGCAAAGGAAATCATCTTAGTCTACAACAAGTTTGAACTTTTCTATGGCATGAAACTTTCTTATAGCTTTGTCAATGTCCTGAGCAACAACATACCTTTAAATCCAACAAAAAGAGTACAATTACCAACTTTGAGATGCGTAAGCCCCCAACAGATAATTGAAGCAAATATAAGGACATACAAAGAAATATTTTAAAATATGATGCTTAAATTGCAAAGCAACATAATTTGATTACAAATCTAAACAAATACAAAGGTATATAGGTTGCAATTGCATAAACTTCACAACTTGTTCTCCTCAAAATAACAATAAACATGTTACTACATTTGCTTAGAAATTCTTTAAAAAGAAGCCTAATCGTAGGTCAGTAAGACGTAAGAGGAAAAATTACTATAATTACTCTGTAAATTTTCACATTCCTCGATACCATGCAACCATTCTACTGATTGAATTAATTTTTAAGAACAAACATAATAACAAATAAGAATTATGTTAACTTCATAAATTTTTGTTCGGGTAATGTGATAAGGCAAAACAATAATTTTTGTAGTCCTTTTTGTGGAAAGGAACATTGTTTCTTGTCTTTGATTGTGGATTTGATGTTGTTCATGAAATTCACTGTTTCAACTTGTTGGCTACATTACGTGGGTTGAAGTGTTACGTGTCCAATATTCGGCGAAGCATGATTTTTGCAAGTGATTATATTTATAACTAGGATGTTGACAAGGCTATTTGAATATCAAATTGATTTATTTTGTTGGGGGATATGCGGAACACATGACCGATTGAGTTGTCGGGTGAAGAAAAGGTTTGCGGGGCACACTCATAAAAAGATGTTGGATTTGGCCCCACTTGTATGCGGGTGTGTGTGTATCGGGTACAATATAATACCATGTTGAAGACCTTAAATTTGTAGTTTGTACATCATGGCAAAATTGTATTGTATTGTATTTGATGTTGCATGGGGCATAAATTGTGTTGTATTTTATTTGTAGTAAGGAAACTCAATTGTATTGTGTTTTATTTGAAGTAAGGAAACTCATTTGAATTTAGTTCAGCTATTAGTTTTGTTTACAATTTTAGATCAAAAAAATACATATGATAGTAGGCATTGCTCATTGTTAGCAAATGAAATTTTTATTAAGTAGATTGTTTACATTATTCATTAAATTTTTTTCTATTTGAAATTTAAATTTTTACACGGTCATATGTAGGATGAAAACTATGTTGTCTTAGATAAAAAATTCTTTCGATTAGGGTATATACTCGCATCTTTATTGTGAATGAAATCATCCTCCAAAAATGTATTTGGGCCAAAATTGTTGGGAGGGAAATTAAAAACGTAGAAAAGGAAACGAGAGTTAATATTTTTTTTTAAGGATGCATATAGAAAAATTTGCATTCAGAGATTTTATCTTGGACTCTTGCTCATATAAGAGAGTACTTTACTTTCATTTAATTTAAATATTTAAAGCGTAGTATTGTAGTCATGTTATGACATCTATTCTATTTATGAATCCTTGCCTGATTAAAGAATAAATGTACATATATTAATTCTATCATATTATATACTTCAACAAAAAAATATTATAAAAGTTGAAATATCTAATAAATTTAAAATTTATTACAAATTTGCAATTCTACATAAATTTGAAATTTATTACAAACTTATAATTTATTTTAAATATTATGTTTAAATTTATAATAAAAATAATTTAAAGAGTGCACGAGTTTTAAAGAGTGCACTACAAACATTGGAGCAAAAAACTATAGCTTACAACAATGTAAATGTTTCTAATTTATGTTATGTTTATCCCATGAAAGCAAACTTCATATCATCACTACATTTTATAACCATGTCCGAGTTGCTTTTTATGGTCTACACCACAACGTCAACATTTTCCTTCTCAATATAATTTGCAAGTGGCAAAACTTTAGAAAATAGTTGATTTTATTTTTCTATTGCCATATATTATACTAATTTTGGCTTCTATTCCACTCTCTCTTCCTCTGTATAATTGACAAATCAAATAACTTAAGTATCACAACTATGCTCCTCTATTTACTTCCCTTCTCGACATTTCTTTCTTCTACCACATCCCTTTCGGCGTTCACATCGCACACCTAACGTGCGATTGCTAGTAATAAGATTTTTATCTATCAAAATAGATTTAAGTGTGTCATTAAAAATCAACCCATATTAATTGCTTCTGTCTAATTCCATAATTGCAATAACATTGTTTATCACATCAATACAAACACCTAAATGATTTTGCATACAAGGGTTAATCCAATTTATATTACAACGGTCATCTGGATAACATCATTGCGGTGTGGGAAGGCATGGAATGGGCTCGTAGATCTCATCGAGCCGCCATGTTTATCAAGATTGAATTTGAAAAGGCTTATGATCGATTGAATGGCCATTCATTCTCGACATGCTTGAGGCCCTTGGCTTTGAACCCATTTTTATTCAATCCGTAATTATGCTTTTGCGAGATGTTTTTGTTCAAATTTCTATTAATGGCCTCAGCTCGGAGCCTTTTGGGTTTTTTGGTCTATCGAGACAAGGTTGTCCTCTTGCCCCTTGCTTTGTATGTCTTTGGGGCCGAAAGGCTTCGATTATCTCTTAGCTCATGCCCAAGCGCAGGTCTTGTTCGTGGAATCTCATTTGCTGATGAGCCCAATTCTCGATTTTTCAATGGGCATTTTGCGGACGATTCCTTATACTTATCGAGGATGAGACCAACATTAACAATGCTATGCAATGTTTGGATACTTTCTGCCTAGTTTTTGGCTCATCCATTCAATGGTGAAAAACCCAATGTTACTAGCAATCTTTCCTTCCCGCGCCAGACTGGCTTGCCACCTTTGATTGGAAAATTGTGCAACATGGTGAGATTTTCAACTTTCTAGGTATTCCTTTTGCTTTTCAAGCCTCTCCGGCTGAACTATGGCATTATGTCATTCAACGGGTGGCGAAAAATTGGAATATTGGATCACCAGGGCTCTATCTCTCGCTGACAAATTCCAAATCTGCTCTAAAGTTCTTGCTGCCACCCATGTTTACTACTCGTCTTGTTGGGTTCCTTCAAAAGCCTCCATTTAGAAGCTGGAAAAATTGCTCAAAGCTTTCTTATGGGCTAATGCTTCTCTGTGACAAAGGTTTTCATCGGGTAACTTGGGATATATGTTTATCGCCTTGCAGTCACGGAGGCCTCGGGCTTATTCACATTCAACGCCAAGGGAAAGCTCTTTGTGCTAAGTGGATTATCAGAAGCATTACTGGCTAAGAAGCTTGGAAAGTTCTCATACGACATGGCATTGTAGAAGGCTCTCCTTATGGCCACCCTACGTGGAAAGGCTTAGGGTTTGTCAATTTTCTCATCACTCATGTGCCTGTCAAAATTGTTGGCACCTTTGTGCTTAAAATTATTTGGAAAGCGTGGGAATGTGTCAAACCATGGCTTTTTTGGAAAAGGGATGGCTTTTGTAATGGGCTTTCGTAATGGGCTCTCTCTGGTGGTCACCAATTTTTCAATCCCAAGATAAATGCTTAGCAGAGGTCCCAGGGAATTCTGTGCTCAAATTCTTCAAGCGTGAAATTTGCACCATCGAGGACTTCTTTTGCAAGAACGCTCAATCCTGGTTATCTTGGCCAGATTTTAAAGCTCTATTTTGGCTTTCCAACCAAGATCGAGTACTTTCACTATTGTGATCAATTCGGTTCCTGATCACATGTTGCATGAGCTATTTGTGCATTCCTCTCACCCATGGTGGACAAAGCTGAAATTGGTATCTTGATACTCCTTTCTGTAACTACAAAGCCAACAAAGACTATTGTTAGCTCTCGCCCCATTTGCCCATGGTGGACAAACTTAATACTCGTTGGGGAATTCACGCCACTCTGTCTACCTAGGGTAGACGATTTGAGACTGTTTGGACTATATGTGTGGAGCCCAAAATTGCTCATTTTCTTTGGTGTATTCTACACCAAGGCCTTCCTATCGGGGCTTGTCTTGTTCAAATTGGGATTCCAACTCCCACTTGGGGTAGATGAGTTGAGATTGTTTGGACTATATGTGTGGAGCCCAAAATTGCTCATTTTCTTTGGTGTATTCTACACAAAGGCCTTCCTATCGGGGCTCGTCTTGTTCAAATTGGGATTCGACTCCTAACTGCCCCTTCGTGGGCATCTGGAAACACTTTGCATGTCTTCAGTCCCGTCCCAAAGCTCAAATTGCCTGGAACTGGATCCATTCTTTTTTTTTTCCTTCACGACCCCATTGTTTCACTTGGCAACATATCCTCTTGGGAGATAATCCCAAACTTCTGCCTATGTTCACCCAGATTTGACATGTTTTCAGAGGGGAGATTCTATTTTGGATATGGAAAGAAAGAAATGCTTTTTCTTTGCTAATTATGCAGTTGATCAATCTTTCTCGATTTATAATAAATCTATAGTGATCTCCCATGTACTTTTGCAGATTCAAGTTCAAGCAAACAAGGTGGTCTTTGAAGGTGGATTACCCCTAGACCTTTGTGCCTTTGGGGAAGCCCGTGCAACGTTGCCCAAGTGCCTCCGTCTCCCACCAGGCGCTCCTTGCCTTTAGCCTGTGGTGGTGGTGCCGCATGATTTCGGTGCCATGCTTTCGGTCACACCTGCCGTCGCTCTCGAGGCCGTTACATCGGCATAGTCACTCGTCTGTTTGCCGCCGTGGCCAAGGCTCTCTATCTCATTCGTCGGCTTGCCAACAGGGCTGGGGCTCGCCACCACGCTAGCATGGGTGGGGCTCTCTGCCGCATCCATCGGCTCACCAACAGGTGGGCTCGCCACCTCACCAACATGGGTGGGGCGCTTCTTGCCGCATTTGCTTTGCAATAAGACGCTTGACACCCACCACCACCTTTGCCACCATATGAAAAATTCCCTCGCCTCAACCTCATCATTCCTACGCACGGGGAAGCGGACCCGGAGGAAGAACTTCAGTCTTGGCCGGGGAGATTCGACGCAGTGACAAGGACCTACAGTTCGGGATGGTGGATGATCGGGATCCGCTTTGCCTTGGGCATGTTCTTTATTCTTTGCTTGATAGTATCTTTTAAGTGTTTTTGGCTATGCCTTTTTGTTGTACTCTCCTAGGCTCGGCCTAGTTTGACTCTTGTTGTTCTAGGCTTGGCCTAGCTTGTTCGTGGTTTTGGGGTGTGCTCTCATACTGCCTGCTTTTTTGTTGAAAGCTATCTTGTATCTTATTGCATTAATATAATATAAGATCCCTTTTCATCAATTTTTTAATATTACAACATTTGCATTTAATTCATTTACACATACTTTTCCATTTGTACAATCCAATGAAATTTGACATGAATATGATAAGAAGTAATAATGAACAATGATCCATTTCATTTACATAGTTCCATAATACATCAATAATGTCTTTACAAGATCGATGAGTTTAATATACAAGTTACAATCTCATTAGCCATTTTACAATCATTTATAACCATGATAGAAATTTCAATTCGCAATATGTTCCAATATACAATCATTACATTTATTTGCCTTCAAGTAAGAAAAATACGTAAGTTAACACGAATACAATATCACAACTATGTTATGGCAACAATTGTTGACTTCACGAAAGATCCATTTGATGTTAAAGTTGTACAAACAAGAGGAAGAGTATCATTAGAGTTCTTTACTCCCAACCAAGAGCCTTATGGACCCCCCACACACCTCTCACAACATGAAAGTGGCCCTACTACCCTTCATGAGAAGGAAGATACATGAACCCATAAGGTAAGAGAGAAACATGTGTAGTATAGTCACAAAAATTGTTAGACCTATGAACATGGTAGGATAGAAAATAACATCCTATAATGAATAATAAATATGCCTTTGGCCAAAAGACTTGAGGCAACACATAGGTACCGTCCTAAGGAGTTCCAACAGTGTACCGTGCATGCTGATAATTCTCCACTTTGGTAGCCATGAGGGCAAACTTTGGAATCCCCAAATTCAAACCTTTACTCCCTAGCACTTGCCATGTGTGAAATTGCAATGGATCCACTCTGTCTTTCTGACTCACTCCCCTAGCTCATATACGAGATCTCTCTCATACTATCCCATTCCTATTTATAACTCACAACATGAGATCTCTATCTCGCTCATTGTCAAAATTTAGCAGAGAACAAAGACAAACTAAGGACAAGACTGAATAATTAGCAACCCTCGTGGATGTCCCATACCATCCACGAACATTGCCATTACTGAGGATCCTAACACTAATTCACTTTGAATCAACATAAGGGAACTATATCATCTCTTACGTAGTCTCATAAACATAAATTAGTTTTATGTGTTTCAATTCCATCTAAGGATTCTGTTGTCATCGTGACACATTCCAATTTCAATCCCCATCGATTTAGTCTCTTGTTTTCAAATAGTTGGCTTATGTTTAATTTCTCCAAAATTAGAGTTTCTAAGTTTTAATAGATAGTTTTCAACACTAAGTTTGCCTATGTTGATGGAAACAATTTGAAACAATCATTCACAAATAAAATAACTTCATCAAGTTGAGAGCAAAATCTAAGTAATAAGACCTCTCGTAATCATCCCATACCAATTATCGAGTCACGATTATAAGGATTCTAAACTAGGTTTGCTAACATTTACGACATGTAAAATCGGGAGCAAAATTCAAACAATAATACCCTTCGTAATTGTTCCATACCAATTACAAGAGCCATGATTACACGGATTCTAATACACGGAAAAGCTATAGTACTTCATAGATAGTCTCAAGTACATAATTAGTTTTTTCGTAATTTAGGTTAAATAATGTGATAATAGGTTATGTCGTCATTTAACACAATTTCAATGATAAACCCAAGATGATTTCCCATACTGATGTCCTAAAGTGTAGAAAAAGTCATCTCCTAAACCCAAGGTTACAACATAATTTTAGCTTCAATTACACATTTATGATATTATAGAAATCGTTACAAAACAAGTATATGATTTCTCATTTTAATTATTGAAGGTGGAAGCGTCATATCCATTCATAAGGGTTGCCTCACATTTAGTTGGTCCCTTTTGGGTAGACAATCCAAGGCTCTTAGGGTTCTATGCTTACAATCCACATAAGGGACATTTAAAATACACCTCATTTGCTAAAACTTCCCCACTATAAATTTAATTTTATAACTTTGGTTTCATTGTTTTACTTCCCTCCAATTTATATATATTTTATATAAAAGAGCCCCATGAGTACATAAATTCTAATTGTGAAACTCTAAAAGAAAGGCTTAAGCCATAGTTAAAAATCCCACAAATTTTATAATAAATAAAGGCTTAAATTAATTTTTCATCAAAAATATGGGGAAGGGGATCGAACCCATGACCCCTTCCTCGCAAGTCTTTCCTTATGGCCACTTGGCCAACTTTGGATCTGTATATAATTTAGTCTTTGGTTTTATTTATCTAGATTTAATTCCTATTCCATCTGCAAAAGCAGCCAATTGACTCACAAAATAGTTAAGGGTTTGTGGGTTGAACCCTTGACCCCTTGGTTTATATGGATCGGACTCACCAACCGAGCCAAGACGTGGTTTGGATATGTGGGTTCAAGGTTTTATTTTATACACAATGCATGCTCGATCAAAAGTTAAAACATGGCTTAAAAACAATGGGACGGGTCTAGAGTTGAACTTGGGACCCTTAGAACCTAAGCCAAACAACTTAACCATTTCACCAAACATACACTGCAAATTGAAAAATAGAGATCTAGTATTTAAAGAGTTTAAGGGTGGAACCTAATATTGATGCTAAAATTAGTTCTCCCTTGATGAGCTTCATGTCATCCCTTTTGCCATCAATCCCAGTTTTGAGACTCTTCTTTGTATTTGTATGTATCTCCTAACAACTCTGTGATCTCTAGAACTCTTTTTGCACGTGTATATTCCTGTATATCCTCTAACTCTCCATGTTGTCCCTATATTCCCTGTGTGTGTTCAAATGAATTCTTTGTGTAAATATTTTTGAATGAACACTCTTTGTGTATCTTTCTCTTACTCTCTCTTCTGTCTCTATATTCCTATATGTTTTTAAATGAATTATTTGCGTAATTATTTTTGAATGAACACTCTGTGTGTCTTTATCTTACTCTCCATGTCATCTCGATATTCATGTATGTTTTCAAATGAATTCTCCGTGTGTATCTATTTCGTCTCCCCAAGCTTATAGATCTTGCTTTTGCGATCTATTATTGCTCTCCCCTTTCTATTTGTGGATCTATCCAAAAATACAAAACTCTGTTTTCTTTTATTACTCCCCCACTAAAATTAAAAACTCGACTTCTTATTTTAGCTTACATGTAGATCCTTCAATATGACGCCTCCAATGGTTAAATCTGCCGAATGATCAAATTACCAAAGATTCATTCCATGTGGAACATATGCAAGCATCCACGTAGATGGAGAGTCGGTCACGAGGAGACAGTTCAGTTGAGTTAACTCGACGGTGAGAGCGTTAAGTTTTGTTTAAGCCCTTTGAGACTTTAGTCTCACATGTGACAACAAACAACATCAATTAGTCTTTATATAGAAAAACGACGCCAATGTTAGTTAAAGACATGGCCTTAGGCCATGACCACCATAGGCTTGCTTGAGCGGGTAAATGGAACCCATGCATATAGGGCCTTAGAAGGCTTGCACTGAGCACGAGGAGGTAGAAGCAAGTTAGGGTGAAGATATAAGGTGTCGAGGATAATAAGGAAAAAGTGTAGGGAACAAGAGAAAAATAATAAGGCCACTAGGATGGCTAACCAAGTGCCCAACAACAAAAACACCCTTTTAATAATAGGGGCAATATAATTTTTATTGTTTAATAACAATTTTTTTCCCCATAATATATTTTCACCAAAATATCATTTTATGCACAAACACAATTACACAATCTCAAACATCGTAACCACAACACTAAGCGAAATATTGTTACAAAATGACAAATGTAAACAAGTAGCATTGTGTCTCTCGCCATAGTGAGAGTGTGCTCACACAATTACGTCGTCGTTGCAACACAACTTGATGAATGCAACACCTCACATGAGGTGACATCAAAATACAACTAAACGACAAAGGATAAACAAGACCACACTACTTACCTATGGTCAAGTTGGATTACAAAATTGCGGTAAAACATGTTTCACTCTTTGTGCCTTACATGTTCACTACATCTTTCGTCTTTTCCCAATGATGTCCTTCCCCGATCGAGGAATTCTTGCACACTATAAACAAGATGCATAATCCACGCCATAACATGTAATCGATTGAATTAAGACAAGTACAACATACATATGAGCGTAGTAATTACAATTGTAACAAAATCGAGTCATCCATTGATATAACAAGCGTCGATAGATGTTTTAAACCCAAAACACAACATATATATGATCATAATCATGTGGCAACAATCACTTATTACATTAGAAAGGTCCTAAAAAATATAAGTCTGAAAATGGGATGTGACATATTATTGTTGTCACATTGCATTGAAATTTGTGTGTCATTAGAAACTATCAAATGTTTGGTTAAAGAAAGACGTGGGAGTCAAAGAGGTATTTGAAGAAGCTTTGAAAGATGAAAATTAGTTTTTTTTGTGACACTGCTCTGACTTTGGGCAAAAAGAAATTTGTTCCTCTTCCCACAGACCTCTCCACCTTGGTCAAAGATAAGTCTTTGGAATTCTATGTAAGTTGCTTTAATATTGTTTTTGGAGAAACTTTTGATAGTCAAGTTTTATTTTTTTGAGGAGATAAGTGATATAAACTGTCATAGGGTAGTTGGATAATCTCATTTTGTAAGCCCCTTCATTTCCAAGAGGTTCTAAGTTCAAAACTTGCCCCTTTATTTTGTTCAAATTTGCAATTTTGAATTAATTGGCAAAACCAAGAAAATTAGTACATCTGCTTGCGTTTGTCATCATATCTAGGGCATTAGGTAAAATTTTTGTTTGAAACTTACTTTTTGGGAACTAGATTCGTCCCAATATATTTTAATCCCTATAAATGTGGACAAGTTGTTGAAATTGCATTGAAGAGGGGTCTGTCTTACCTAAAACCAAGAAAAATTTCTAAACAACACAACCTTTGTTTACAGTGGTCAAAATTGGCTTATGACCACTCGTTTTTTGTGTAACAAACATTATGCGATTTTCTACATGTTGAATTTTGTTTGTAAAGCTTGCAAAATGTGTTTTGGTGGTATAAGGGTGTAAAAACTTGTTTTTTTATAATTTTTATGAGTACTTTCGGTCTTACATGGCTCAAAAATTCTACTTTCTTCTACACAATGTACTCAAAATGGGGACACTTTGTTCTTAGATGACATATTGTCTTTACAACTTCATATATGCGTAAAGCGAGAAAAAATATTTGATTTCAGAATGTTGGAGGTAGTACAAATCAATGTTTATGCAATTTTGTAATCAACACACTCTATTGCGACATGAGATAATTCATTTATAGAAGCATATTGATTATAAAAGGTCCCATCCTCTTGCCAACAGTCCCACAATCAATCGTGTTTTAGAAAATGTAATCAAACCATCTATCCCCCATCGATCCCGTGTTAGCAAGGCCAAAGTTGTTGAATCTATTGCAAAACAACCAAAACCCATCATGGATACAATATCACATTAGTTATCCTATTGTTGAATATGTACATCTTTGTGTAAGTACGAGAGAAAACAAAAAACAACAAACATTGTATTGGTCTAAGGCTTACATATGTTGTCAATTTTCAAATACTAAAAGATTTCAAACCTATCAAATTTGTGTCTGGATGTTTTTGAACAAAAATCAATTTGAGTCTTCACTATTTGTTGGTCCAACGAATTTTTCAAGTTGTCAAGTCAACCAAAACCAACTTGCACTAAAACCCATCAAGTCCAAAAATGTTGTCATTGTGGATGTCGTGGTCATACCTCCAATGATTGTTTTGACTTACATCCTTGTCTATCATGTGGTCAACATACACATTTTGTTAAACAATGTTATCGCAGGCCGTCTACCAAATATGCGAGGCATATGCATTTCGAGATGGATAGATCACTTGATATGACAATCAAAGGCTCGTATATTGTTAAAGTCTTACAAATGAGTACACTTCATTATATCAAAGCAGCGAGCTTAGCCTTGCAAATATTGTTGAGCTTGGTTATGCGAGTGCAAATTCTATTGAGTGACAACCTACTAAGAGAATTGTAGAGTTGCACCCAATTCCCATAGAGGTTAATTATGCACTCAATACATGATTTACCATTTTGATTAGGCTATTGGTGATGAGCACGTTGAGACCATTAGACATGCCACTTAGTACAAATTATATAAGACTATGAATATTTCCTCTTATAGATTATTTTTATTAGATAAGGTAAAAACAGGGATCGGCTCCCAAGGGCCTTACAAAAGATGGAACAAGAACCACCGAACAACAAAGAAACAGAAAGGTCCACAAAAGGAGTTAAACAAGCTTAACTCTTACAACGAAGGACAGGACCAAAACCAAAAAGAACTAAGAAACGAAACAAAGAAAAGAAAACAACCTTAAACATCTGGCTGTAGAAGTTTGCAAAAAGTCTGCCAACAGTCCAGAAAAAACAAGCTAAGTTTTAGGAAAAACTTCACTATTCTCAGCAAGACTTTCTTTGTTCACAGTAGCCTCTGTACCCTTTTCAATCATATCTTCCTCCAGATCATCCTCAGAACTACTGATGCACAAATTGAACTTCCTCTTTTAGTGCCTTCCTCAATCCCCTCCATCCTATCACTCAACTCTTTGATATGTAACTCTAGCTCCATAATCTTTTGTTTAGACTTCATCTAGGCCGAAACAATTTGCTTAGATGCACAAATGACATCCAACATGGTTTCCCTTTGACCGACATTGGTTTCCTCCATCGCCTAAATCACCCCTTCCAGATACTAAACCTTACTACTCCATTCCTCGAAGTCCTTAAAATTTCAACACAACCCCTCTTCCTCGAGGTGCTCGCTTCACCACAAACTTCCTCACTTTTCTCCTTTTCGACTTCCTCCCTGTAATTTTACATTTTCCTGCCTTCATCTTTGTAAGGCACTCCACAAGAGTAAGATCTTCCTCCTCCACCTTATCTTTCAGGGGAGAATTCAGAATAGGTTTCCCATTTTCAAACATCAGGAGGATGAGCCCCTCATGTAGAGGCATCTCACCTTCCTGCTGGAATGACATCGGAGAATTAGTCAACGACATAAAAGGAAGAACAAAATGCTCACCATAACCTTGTGTCTAAACATATTCAGAAGGGTCAAATGATGAGTATATATTTTGCAATATTTTCCTTCCAGAGTGATATACTTCATAATTTGGAGGCACACATCTCTCCATATTCTTGGAATACAAGACCTGTCAATACCATCAGTAAAGAAAGAACACCTTTCCTTTCCCATGAAGAACAACTCGATTTCATGTTCTCTGCGGGGCTTATCCTTAAAATTTTGAGCCCATCCATTTTCATCTCCGTTCTGCAAGGAAATGGTGGTCTATGAAACCTCAATTTCCATACCCCTTACCTTAAACTTTCCCTCTTTCCAAGCTCTGCAAAGTCCTTGACAGGGAAGGGTCGTGACCATGTAATTTGACAATGAAGTTATAGAAACCCCCAATCTTAAGCTTATTCCACAAACGCTGATTAAAAACCTCAATATTCAGCTAGCCGACTCGATCAATCCTGATTCTATCACCACCCATCTTCACAATGCCAAACCTCCCTTGCTCGCTAACACTTCTCAAATTCGGAACACCTTTCAAGCCAACGAGACCAAAGAAGTAGTTCCTTTTATGTAAGTTGTCATAGTACATGAGGTACCTACGTTCACTCGTGCCGACATCATCAAACTTAGTGCAATCTATCTCTATTAATGACTTCATTAATGTTCGAGGGAAAATCATCTCCTTTACACCAGATCTTATAATCATGACTATGAACTCCGTAATTAGCCATCTTATCCGCACATTTATTTACGTTGGTGTGTGGGATCCTATGTGTCCTCCACTCACATAAGGAGGGTCATCTCACATGGGTTAGGTTTAGGTATAGGTATAGGTTTAGGGTTTGCTTGTGTGTCATGCACTAGGGCTACTCAACACCCTATATGTACCCTTTCATTTCGATTTATGAGTATCTTTAAGACACTCCTTGTCTTTCCCTCTATCTGAAAGCTTTATTTATTTTTGTTGAGCAAGTTCTTCCATTGTTGATCGATACTTGTGATTCTGTTTGGAGCTATCACCATTCCGTTTGAGTGCAACTACTTTGTGGTGCATCATTTTCGATTCGATTCTCACAAACTCTTTCATGGTATCAAAGCTGAGATTGGGTAAACGTGCATTCGTCATCTGAGTTGCGATTACTCTTGGTTTAGTTTATTTTTTACTCCTCGTGCAAGTTTTTGATCATTAGATTCTGGAATTTCATTTGCTAACGTTCTTAACAAATTGTTCTTGGAAAGTTTCGGTTTTGTTGTGTTCTTCGTGCATGTGCTAGATCTCCTTGAGTTTTTCAGGGGTTTTATAGCTACATTTAGCTAGCTATGGATAAATTTAGCAGATCAACTAAAAATAGAGGTTCTTTATTCTAGTTTTTAATCATTTATTAAACATGAATTTTTTAGATCTCTTTTTTTTTTTGGTTTCTCTGTGTTTGCATGATGGTTTTGCAGAGATTCAGGTTCAAAATTGCAGGTTTGAAGTTTTGTGTTTGGTGCTTTGTGATCTGAAAACGAGTGTTGTATTTTTTTCACTTTTAAAAGTTTCCAAAGATCATGATTTTCTTAATCAATTTTAAGTATTCTAAACTTCACAAATTGATTAAATTCTGATTATTATGCATCCATATAAGTGCGGAAAACTTGTGTAGCAAATAAATAATCAGAAAACTGAAAACACTCAGATAACAAACGAGATTGTTTACGGGGTTCAGAAATTCCTACATCCCGGGTTCGGATTGAACCGATCCATTAATAATATTGAAATGTAAGTACAATAACTCTTCCAAACAACCAATAATGAATCACAACTTGCAAATGCGCTGATCAATGTCACAAGAACTCTGAAAAATAGCAGAAACTGTCCCAAGAACGATCCGTGGCTCCTACAGTGTTTTCACAATGTGATCTCCCTGCAACTGTGTTAAAAAAACCTACAAATGGAGATTTAAAAACATTCTATGAAAAAAAATCATATATCTGAGATCATATCTGAATTCTGAACACTTTTCATGTTTACACCAAGTCACAATTCGGACCAGAAGTGCATTGAAATTCGTGTTTTCCAACTAGCTATCTTGTAGATCCCTGTTAAAAACTGCATTCAAAGCTTCCAAAAACAGGTTAAAACTCAACAAAAACATCAAATCTTATATTGTTGGAATTGTCTCAGAATTCCCTACATTTCACCTTTTTACTTTGAGTTCCCATTCTGAGTGCAAGGCCTTCAAAAATGGCATTTTCAGAGATCTGGTCCTTATCCTCCTTTGCACAGACCTGTCCCCCTTGTATAAGTTGAAGCGACCCATTTTATAATCCGCCCAAGCCTCTAGGCGAGTTGGTTGGTGGATGGGTCTTGGGGCGATGAGGTTGGGGGATCAAATCCCACCTCCTACAATTTTGCCGCGGTTTAGCATTTGATGAGGGATTAAATCCCATAGTGGGCGGCATTGCATGTTTAATCCGAAATTGGGTGGTGTTGTATATTTAATGGAATAAAAATCCCATAGGGAGTGGCTTATTTAGTTAAGTGGGTATATCCCACATTAGGCGCCCCCTTTATTTTTGCTAAGGTTTTAATTAAACCTTAGCCACCCCTTCATTCACGTGGATCTCCACGCATGGGTTAGCCCCCCTACAACGCTTCACCTCCTTCCACGTGGTAGCTTCCACCACTTATCCACTACGTGGATTCTTGGCATGTTTGGCGGTTGGCAAGTTTGTATGGTTTAATACTAATGTATAAACATTAATATATATAGCGGTTTGGCATATATGCGTGGCATTTGGAAAGTGGATTTACCAAGATAATATAATTTCGACCCATACAATGTGTGTAGAAATAATTAACTCGGTCCTTGCATGACTCAGCTAAATAGCTCGATGTCGTCCCTTGATAGGAAAATTGAGTGAATTTGATGAGTGGTGGCAAGCCACGTGGTGGCTTGTGGACCCACCACGTTGGCGATAATACCATAGTCCACACGGCGGTCGGGCTCCCCTCCGTAATAAAAGTTGAGCCTCTTGTTCCCATGCACCATTTTTACGCTCGTCGAAGACCGGTGATCGAAAACCAACAAACAACTCCCTTTTGCCTTTTCACCACGTGTCGCAGTGCGATTGGTCCAATATTGACCAGTTGACCAGAGTTGACTTTCCGTTGTCCGAACTTTGACCGGACATAACTAGAGCTCCCGATGTCCGTTTGTCGCGTTCTCATAGTCGTTGGAAAGCTCTCGAGATGATCTTCTACATAGGCATGGTTTAGGGATGTTTTGGGAACTTTCAAAAATGATCCCCTGATCACACCTCCCCACTGAGAAGGCTTTTTGTCCACAAAAAGTTGTGTATCAACCCACAAATAATGCTATCTCTTCCTGCATTGCACAAACACATACAAGAACCTGAAATAACATTATAGGTTAATAAAAATACAAATAGTTGATTAGCTAATTACATAACCGATCAGATAATAACACCCAATTAAGCTAGTGTTCAACTGAAATGTTGTAACCACATCGACTCGCACTGTTGTGATCTATCATACCTCATCTGTAATGCCATCACAATTAAGCGCCAAATAATAACACCCATTCTATTACGGAAAGCTAGTGTTCAACTGTCACTTTGTGATACGGTCGATTACCAAAAATTACAATTCCATAACACGAGATCGATTATCTACAAGACATCTAAACTGCCCATAATTAGGCTAGTGCCCACTGCCCATTTGAAACTATAACAACTGCAAGTATTCACTATCAGAATATAATAGACTATCAACGCCCACAAATAGCTATAGTCAACAACTGAATCAACATGAATATGCCAAAACACTGTATCGCCATCACAAATAATAAGTCAGATAATAACACCCATCTATAACGGAAGCTAGCGTTGGTGACACTTTGTGATTATGCTTGATTACAATTTGCAAGTTTCAAATTTAGACATGCTCTTACTGATGCCTATCCTGCATAGTGTTTTAAACAATGGAACTACCAACCAATATGAGAAAACAAAACATGAGTATGATGAACCTATCACTCAAATCTTCTCTTATTTGTTTCCATTCATTTTAAAGCTTAAATATCAACTTAGGAACAAATCCTTATCAATCAGCAGAATCCCTAAAATATAGCTCTGAAATTTTTTTGCTTGCCTACCATCATGACAATTTCTTGTAGTGCAAATATAAAGTTGAGGAGTGTTTTCCCAACCAATCACTTGGGTTTTTTTGTTTTGGTTGTTTTACCTTCTCGATTACCAATGAGTTTTAGTTAGGTTTTAGCTTTGTTGGTTTTTACAATCTTGTTCTTTTTAACAACTTTCCAATTTTGTTGTTTAGGAACAAACCAACAAACCTTAACATCATGACCATTCCTATTACAATGGGAACAAAATTTAACTTCCCTGTTTTTAGGAGTCTTACCCATTTTACCATTCTCAGAACTCTGTCTACGAGAATGATTCCCTTGTTTAGGAGAGGTAACATTCTTGTCATTTCTCGCCTTTCCTTGGTGAGATTGGTCTTTAGCACCTGCCTTATCATTCACAAAAGACATTAACTTCTTAATCAAATTTTTCCTCTTCCAACAACATGCAGCGAGAATGATTAGTACCTTCACAAAATGTGCGAGGAAAGCATATTTACGCCTACCAAAGCTATATTGTTCCAACTGAAAGAGTGTATTAGAAGTTTTAGGATTTGATTTTCCCTTAGTGATATTTTTAGTGTAAGTGGTAGGAGGTGGAATTTGATTACCTCTTTTACCTGTTTTCTTACACCTTTCATTGTTCCTCGATGGCGGAATCTGTGATTTTAGTGGTGTAGATCCTTGGCTGTTGGAAGCTTGTCTTCCTTCAACTGCTTTGGAACTTTCTCCAATTTCCATTTTCCCACTAGAATAACCCAAACTTGCAAACCAAGGTTGATCCTCCACCTGTACTGGGTTAGCATCACCTTGTCCATTTTTACCAAGGCTCGTTTCGTTAAATCCCATCTTAACCATTAGCTCAGACCCAATTCCCTTAGTGTGTTTTTCAAACTGACCCAAAGGAATATCTGAAACTAAATGAGAGGAAGAATTAAAATGTGAACAACTTACAGTGCATTATGTCATAGTACCTACATTTGATTTAGAAGGCATTTCCTTCTTATGTTCACCTTGTTACAACTTTTCCAAGAGGGCATCCTTGGTCCGTATTTCTTCTTATAACTCTTTAACAAAGCCCATCAACTTCTTGCTCTCTTCGAGCATCTTGTTGACATACTCCTCTTTCTTGGTTATAGAGGATTGTGGCTCAGATTTTAACCGCACTATTTCCTCTTCCAAGGAATAAAAATTATCTCTCAAGAAAGAGTTTTCTTCTTGGAGTTGGCGGTTTATGGCTTCAAGCTCATCCAGTTGCTCCTGTTTGGATGACTTGCCCATGATTCCCGGTTCCTGCAAACACAACCTGTACTTCCAAAACTGCACACTGCAAAAGAAGATTAACAAGCCCCAAAATGTCTGCACACTGAAGACTGAAATCAATATTGAAACTGAAGCCAAATTTCCAAACACAATTAGAAGCTAATCCAACAATCTAACTGCTCTGATACCAAACTTGATCTGAAAACGTGTGTTGTATTTTTTTCACTTTTAAAAGTTTCCAAAGATTGTGATTTTCTTAATCAATTTTAAGTATTCTAAACTCCACAAATTGATTAAATTCTGATTATTATGCATCCATAGAAGTGCAGAAAACTTGTGTAGCAAATAAATAATCAGAAAACTGAAAACACTCAGATAACAAACAAGATTGTTTACGGGGTTCGGAAATTCCTACGTCCCCAGGTTCGGATTGAACCGATCCATTAATAATATTGAAATGTAAGTACAATAACTCTTACAAACAACCAATAATGAATCAAAACCTGCAAATGAGCTGATCAATGTCCCAAGAACTCTGAAAAATAGCGAAAATTGTCCCAAGAACGATCCGTGGCTCCTACAGTGTTTTCACAATGTGATCTCCCTGCAACTGTGTTAGAAAAACACCTACAAATGGAGATTTAAAAACATTCTATGAAAAAAATCATATATCTGAGATCATCTCTAAATTTTGAACACTTTTCATGTTTACACCAAGTCACAATTCGGACCAGAAGTGCATTGAAATTCGTGTTTTCCAACTAGCTATCTTGTAGATCCCTGTTAAAAACTGCATTCAAAGCTTCCAAAAATAGGTTAAAACTCAACAAAAAACATCAAATCTTATATTGTTGGAATCATCTCAGAATTCCCTACATTTCACCTTTTTACTCGAGTTCCCATTCTGAGTGCAAGGCCTTCAAAATGATGTTTTCAGAGATCTGGTCCTTATCCTCCTTTACACAGACTTGTCCCCCTTGTATAAGTTGAAGCAACCCATTTTATAATCCACCCAAGCCTCTAGGCGAGTTGGTTGGTGGATGGGTCTTGGGGCGATGAGGTCGGGGGATCAAATCCCACCTCCTACAATTTTTCCATGGTTTAGCTTTTGACGAGGGATTACATCCCATAGTGGGCGGCATTGCATGTTTAATCCGAAATTGGGTGGCGTTGTATATTTAATGGAATAAAAATCCCATAGGGAGCGGCTTACTTAGTTAAGTGGGTATATCCCACATTAGGCGCCCCCTTTATTTTTGCTAAGGTTTTAATTAAACCTTAGCCACCCCTTCATTCACGTGGATCTCCACGCATGGGTTAGCCCCCCTACACCGCTTCACCTCCTTCCACGTGGTAGCTTCCACCGCTTATCCACTACATGGATTCTTGGCATGTTTGGCGGTTGGCAAGTTTGTATGGTTTAATACTAATGTATAAACATTAATATATATAGCGGTTTGGCATATATGCGTGGCATTTGGAAAGTGGATTTACCAAGATAATATAATTTCAACCCATACAATGTGTGTAGAAATAATTAACTCGGTCCTTACATGACTTAGATAAATAGCTCGATGTCGTCCCTTGACAGGAAAATCGAGCAAATTCGACGAGTGGTGGCAAGCCACATGGTGGCTTGTGGACCCACCACGTTGGCGATAATACCATAGTCCACATGGTGGTCGGGCTCCCCTCGTAATAAAAGTTGAGCCTCTTTTTCCCATGCACCATTTTTTACGGTCGTTGAAGAGCATTGATCGAAAACCAACAAACAATGCCTTTTGCCTTTTCGCCACGTGTCGCAATACGATTGGTCTAATATTGACCAGTTGACTAGAGTTGACTTTCTCATTGTATCTCGAACTTTGACCGGACATAACTAGAGCTCCCGATGTCCGTTTGTCGCCTTCTCACGATTGTTGGAAAGCTCTTGAGATGATCTTCACATAGGCATAGTATAGGGATGTTTTGGGAACTTTCAAAAATGATCCCCGATCACTTTGGTTCACTTCTCTTCACCGAGCTCATTCGGCTCGCCACGAGCTCTCTTCTCCACCGAGCTCCTCTTCTCTGCCCGAGCTCTCCAACTTGCCATAAATCTCTTTTCAACTCGTGCTCAAACAACCTGCCTGCCAGAGTCTTTTTCTAGCCCTAAGCGAGCCATTTTTTTCTTGCGAAGTCGTGCTTGCTCTGGCCGAGCCGTTTTCTGGCTTGAGTTGTTTCCTCGCCGATCTGAGTCGTGCTCTACCCCGAGCCCTCTGCTCTCCTCGCGAGCTTCTTCTTGGATTTGGCTTTCGCATGGTAACCTACCTTGAGTCGCCCTCACGACTGCTCGGGCTTCATTTCCGCTCCCACGAGCTTTCTCCTTGTTTTGGGCTCCCTCCTCCCTATCGCCTACTTTCCCTGCCCTTGACTTGGGATCCTCCTCAACTTCCTAGCTGAACTCGGGATCCACCTTACCGTATCCACGCTGAGCCCAACCACTCGAGATCCATGCTTGAGCCCTGACCACCTAAGCCAAGTGGAACATTAAATTCATTTAAGGCAGTTTTCAAACCTTGGTGGAAATTTTTGCAAGTGGGTATTTTTTTATAACAGTAAGTTTTTTAAAAAAATCATTTTGGGTGGATTTTTATAAAGTGGGGTATATTTGGTAAGGGGGTGTTATTTTTTTGGGTGGGTATTTCTTTTAAAAATGGAAAGTATATTTGAATTTTAATTAGGATTTAATTTGCACTAGATCTTAATTAGAGTTTCTATTCGTAATTAATTAGATTTAATTATATTAAATCTATTTCTATTAGTTACGATATCTTCTTTTACGATTAATAGTAATTTAAAATCATCCTTTCAAAGCGATAATTTTATTTAGGCATTATTGTCGATGTTTTTACGAATCGTACGCTCAAGTGTGCAGTAACATTCCGAGCACCGAGTCTTTGCCTTCTGAGCGTTTTTTCGGTGTTCTGAAGATCATCGGGACTCAACTTGAGTTCATCTAAAAACTTGTATTTACCCTTATTATTGCTTTAGACTAGTGAGCACATTTCCCATAGTTTGCAGCTAGGGGGTATCGTTTGCGACATGAGACACTCTTTCTCACAACCGGGTTTGATTTCACCTCCTTCCTAGTTTTTTGCAAGTTGTGCTTGTATATGGTGTCACTTTGCTGCATTCTACGAAACACAATAGTGGTCTCCTCTCTTGCATGTTATTACGTTGATTGTAAGGTGAGTTACCAACTGTTTCAAGACGCACGCTCGGACCCGATTGTATTCAAAGCACTAAACTATAAAGTGCTTTGAAAGAAGGGGGTTATTATATTGTCTTGGGTGGTTGTGATTCTTGAGTTTCTTTTCTGCATTCCTTCTCTCTCTCTTCACTATGGATGCAATTTCAATTCCTTTGCTTACGCCATTCAACTTATTTGAATGGAGATCAAAAATGATTATGAAACTAAGGGGTAAAGGGTTGTTCCGCATCACCATGGGAACCGAGGCCGAACAAACAATGACCTGTAAAATCTAAGTGGTTAAACCGTAGTGATGAAGCTTTAAGTCTTCTTTGTATGTCTGTTTCTCTTGACTTTCTCTTCCACATTGAGTAGTCTGAAACACCTAATTTTGTGTGGACAATTTGGATAAAATGTTTGGAAAACAAGATGACATGAGAGCACATGAGTTGGAAAAGGGTTAAATCCTAGTGATTTTGAAAACCTACAAGCATTCTTCTCTAAGTTTGTCCACACTAGATTGTTGTTAAAGGAATGTCAAGTAGAGAAGAAAGATTCTCAACTGATCTTGTTGATTCTCTCTAAGTTAGGTCCCGAATATTCTGTCTTTGTGTCAACTTTTTATGCTATAAAAGATGCCTTGGGAAAGGATTGGAATATGCCCTCCTTTGACTATTTTTTGTCCCAACTCATTCGAGAACAAGACAAACTCATTCAAATGGGGTCTCTCAAGTCCAAGTCACATGCCCTTATAGCGAAGTACTAGTAAGGAAAATAAGATTGAAAAGAAGAAAGAAAGAAAGGATCAACCTAAGAAGGAAACCAAGACCAAAACTAAATTTAACACGAATGCTTCGACTTCTGAGCCTAGAGCACAAAAAGATAAGTTTTTGTGTTCCTATTGTAGGAAGCCTAGTCATAAAGAGCATATGTGTATGAGAAAAAAAATTGATCACCTTACTCATTTACTTGAGAAAAATCAAATAGGTGTTCCTGAGTCTATCAAAGAAAATGCTCCAAAGGCCGAGTCTTCTACTGCAAAAGGTTCTAAATCTAAAAGAAGAAAGGAAAGGCCCTTGTAGCCAAAGTTGCTCCTTCATCAACGTGGATTATAGATTCCAATGCCTCGCACCACATGGCTTCTTCGCATGTTGAGTTCTCCAACATCGAGCCTTGTGGTATGTCCCAAATCACGATGGGTAATGACACGACAGTGTCGGTTTCGGTAGTGGATTGGTAGAGATGGATGGGGGAACATTCAACCAAGTGTTGAGTGTTCCTAATATCTCTACCAATCTCCTATCGGTTTACCAAATTACTCACCTTGGTGAAGGAATGCGAGTGGAATTTGGTCCTAACTCGGTGATTATTCGTGAGCTTAACGATGACACTACAGTGGCTGAGGGAAAGGTGGATCACCGTTCACAGTTGTATACCTTTTCCCACTTTACTTTTGATTCTACACCCACTACCTTGCTCACTCATGCAAATGAGGTTAGTAAGCTATGGCATGAGTGTTTCGGACATCTAAATTATCGCTACCTTGAACAATTGAGCCAAAATGAAATGGTCGATGGGTTACCCCGCATTAAGTTTTATAAGGGTCTTTGTGAGGGTTGACCCTTGGAAAGCATCTGAAAAAAATTTGATAAAGGAAAAGCCTAAAGAGCTACTCGTGCGTCCTTGGATCTTGTTCACAAAGTGATATTTCGGTCCATTTCCGCCTCCTTCGTTTACTAAAGCTCTTTATCTGCTCACCTCCATTGATGACTATTCGTGATATACTTGGGTATATTTTCTTAAGCTTAAGTCTGAAGTCTTTGAACATTTTTAGGACTTTAAGGCTCTCGTTGAGAAACAGGTAGAACGGTCTATCAAGGTTCTTAGAAATGACAATGGAGGTGAATATGTAAACAATAGGTTCATGGATTTGCAGCCTTACGAAGGGATCTCCTTGCAGCATACAATTGCTTATAACCCTTCACAGAATGGAGTAGTAGAAAGAAAGAAATGTACTCTTAAGGAGATGGCCACTTGTATGATTCACTCAAGTATATTCCTCCACGAGTATTGGGTGAAGCGGTGAATTGTGCTAATTACATTGAATCGTGTTCCACACAAGGCGATAAGAGGATGACACCCTTTGAAGCCTGGTTTGGATGCAAGCCTAATGTTGAGCACTTTTGAGTCTTCGGATCCAAAGCTATGGCTCGGAATTCCAAGAAGAAACGCAAGGCATCGGAACCACAATCCAAACCTTGTATCTTTGTAGGGTATCTGATGGCGTGAAGGGATATCGATTGTTAAATCCTACTTCTCATGAGATTTATATTGAGAGAAGTGTTAAGTTCCATGAGTCTTCTTCGGCTTCTACTGTACCTATTGAGGTTCTTGACTTGCTTTGATCAAGATTCTGACTCATTAGATGATGATGTTGTTGAGCATGCTCCTCTTCTTGATCCTCCCGACCATCGGACCTTTAAGTCTTTTGATTCGGCAGAGTGATAACAAGGACTATGTCCCTTCTCATTCGAGTGATGAATCTTCGACTCGAGATCCCGATCCTCTTGGTCCTCTTTGGGCTAGGAAAACTTTGTAAAGTGTTGGAGATTTAGTTGGAGATACTTCGGATATGAGATGTACTCGCTCAGATTTTGTTGGACCCCACTCTTTCTTTGCCTTTGCTTCTGATCCATAGTCTTTCCGGGAGGATTATGGTATTCCTGAGTGGGATTCTGCCATGGATGAGGAGTATTCCTCTCTCATGAAGAACGATACTTGGGATCTCACCCCTCTTCCGAAAGGAAGAAAAATCATTCGGTGTAAGTGGGTGTTTCGAACAAAATATGAAGTAGATGGAGACGTCGAAAAGTTTAAAGCGCGATTAGTAGCTAAGGGT
Organism: Taxus wallichiana var. yunnanensis; assembly: GCA_018340775.1. Taxonomy (NCBI): domain Eukaryota; kingdom Viridiplantae; phylum Streptophyta; class Pinopsida; order Cupressales; family Taxaceae; genus Taxus; species Taxus wallichiana. Next base: position 727,302,450 of record CM031242.1, on the reverse strand, counting down.
TTCTCCCGAGATAGCTAGGGTTGATTATCTTTGAAACCTTTTCTCCGGTTACGAAGATGGCTTCTATTCGACTGACCCTTGCCATTGCTGCAACAAATAGATGGAAATTCCATCAAATAGATGTTAAGAGTTCCTTCCTTCATGGTGACCTAGAGGAAGAGATCTACATGGAACAACCTCTAGGTTATGTCCATGATCCCTCCCTCGTTTATAAGTTAAAGAAGTCTCTTTATGGCCTTAAACAAGCCCCTAGGGCTTGGTATGCCAAGATGGACTCTTTTTACTTACATCGGGGTTTACTTAGGTGTCACTTTGATCAAAATGTTTATATTCTATGGCAAGATGACTCCATACTCATCCTTGTTCTCAATGTTGATGACTTGTTGATCACATGCAACTCTTCCTCTATCATTGATTCTGTGAAGATCACCTTGGCCAACAGGTTTTCCATGACTGACTTAGGTTCACTTCATTACTTTCTTGGGATCCAGATTTCACAATCTGATTCAAGAATTTTGATTTTTCAACCTAAGTATGCTCTTGACTTGCTTGCTCATTTTCAGATGTCTGATTGCAAGTCTTCTCCTACTCCTTTTCTTTCTGGGGTTAAGTTGGTTTCTGATTGCTCTACTCCCTTGGTTGATGGTACCCTTTATTGATAGTTGGTAGGAGCTTGATTTACTTGGTTCACACTCGACTAAATTTATCTTATGCTATTGGGATCGTGTCTAGATTCATGCAGGAGCCACATGAGCTGCATTGGAAAGCAGCTAAGCGGATCCTTCATTATGTTCGTGGCACCTATACTGATGGCATTCACTATTATGGAGGGGTGGATATTGACTTGATTGGGTTCACAAATTCTGATTGGGCCGGTGACTTAGATCATCAGAAATCTACCTTTGGATACAATTTTCTCTTGGTTTAGGTCCTGTTAGTTGGTCTAGCAAGAAGTAGAATGTAATTGCGATATCTTCTATAGAGGTAGAATACAGAGGAGAAGTTAACGCTGCCACAAAGGCTATTTGGCTACAGGGTATTTTGACATATTTTGGCATCCACTTTCGGTAGCTTACCATTATCTATTGTGATAACACGAGCACTATCTAAATTTGCAGAAATCCAGTTTAGCATCAGCGGACGAAGCACATTGAGATCCATATGCACTTCATACGAGATATTATTCATGATGGTATCATCGACATTCAATATATTCAAACAGCTAATCGGATTGCAGATATATTCACCAAGCCCTTCACTAAAGTGAAGTTTCTTCACTTGCGGTCTCTTCTGGGGTGAGGTCTTATGCAACTACTCATCTTCTTCGGGCTATATAGTCCTCTTCTTCTTCTTAGAAAGATGTTGTTTGTATATGGGCACCTTATTAGGCCTTTAGTTCCGGGCCCTATTGACACATCTTTCTTAGTTGTTTATGAGTGTCTTCTTGGTCCTGTCGACTCATCATAGCCGCTACCCCAACTTCGATGAAGGGGGTGTTGGTGTGTGGGATCCTATGTGTCTTCCACTCACATATGGAGGGTCATCTCACATGGGTTAGGTTTAGGGTTTGCTTGTGTGTCATGCACTAGGGTTACTCAAAGCACACTATATGTACCCTTTCATTTCTGATTTATGAGTATGCTAAGACACTCCATTGTCTTTCCTCTATGTGCAAGCATTATTTCTATTGAGCAAGTTCTTCCATTGTTGATCAATCCTTGTGATTACGTTGGAGCTATCACAATTCCATTTGAGTGCAACTACTTCGTGGTGCATCGTTTCCGATTTGATTCTCGCAAACTCTTTCAATTTCATTGCCACAAAGTATGATTAAAAGAAACCTTTTCAAATCCTTTTAAAAGTTCCTTAACATCATTAAGGACATTTCTTAAGGGCCAATTTATGGAACCCTTATTGTTAAGAGCATTAATAATAATGAGGGAGTCCCCCTCGATCTAGATGTTATTGAATCCTTTTCTTTAGCCAAAATAACCCCCCATAGAAGAGCTCTAGCTTCCACCATATTGTTTGTTTGTCTCTCTAACGACCCGGCATAAACAAACAACCATTCACCTTCACTATTTCTTATAATTCCTTCTCCCCGCTTGACTCGGGTTCCCTTTAGATGCCCCATCAAAATTTATCTTGACAACATTATTCTCAGGCCTGATCCATATTATACTCTTTCTAGGTCTATGTATTTCCACCAGATCGAGGGAAAATTTATCAGAACTTCCCTGCTCCCATTTCTAGGCCTTACCTTTAAATATTTTGGTATTTTCCTTGATGGCCGCCAAAACTTTACTTTTAACTCTCAAGAGAAGAGCTTTCTGGTCACGGAAGATACAATCATTCCTAGCCTTCCATAAACCCCACAAGAGGTGAGGAAGGGAAATTTTCCAGGCCCATACCAAGATGGGGAAGCTGAAAGGGCTCTCCCATTGAAGACAATAGTCCTCAATAGTCATAGGCAAGATCCATTGAATATTGAACAATTCTAGAATGGATTCAAACACTTTTTGGGAGAAGGGACAATGAAGGAAAAGATGATTGACATTTTCCTCCTCTTTCCTGCATAGAGGACATCTATTGGGGAGCTTCATACCACGTTTCTTGAGATTGTCCACAGTCAGAATTCTATTTTGGATAGCCAACCAATAAAAGATATTAACCTTAGGGATAAGGTCCTTCACCCAGAGCCTACCCCAATAGTATTTTTGAAGAACATCCTTAAAATTTAAACTATATGTTGATTTAACCGAGAAGTTTCCAATATCTTCCTCTTTCCATTTAATGGAATCCTCCTTGGTATGAAAAATGGGGATATGGAAATCCCTTAATTTCTTGTTGAGATCTTAAAAGGGTTGGATATCTCCATCAAATTCCAGAGGAGGAACAATGATTTCCCATCTAACATTTTCCTCCTGAATCTAGAAGTCTCTTATCCAAAATTTTCCCCTTTCCTCATAGAACTGAGTAGCCCTTTTCCAGATTTCCAGGTTTAGGGATAATCCTCAATCCAACTATCATACCAGAAACTGATTCTATTACCTTTTCCTATCTCCCAGATAGTTCCCTTGGTTAAAATTTCTTTTGAAGCCACAAAATAATTCCATAAAAAGACCCTCTTGGAAGATTGTTTTGATTGAAAAAGGACTCCATTCTGCCTATATTTCGCAAATATTTCTTCTTTATGATTTCCACCCGAGACCTTCCTCTCTAGCAATCCTCCATCCAGCTTTGGCTACCAAGGCCTCATTCATAAGAGAGATATTTTTAAACCCAAGCCCCCACATAACTTAGGTTTAGTAACTTTTTCCCAAGCCACAAGTGGGAATTTGAACTTTTCCTTAGCACCCGCCCAAAGGAATCTCTTCTGAATTTTCTCCAAGGACCCAATAATTTTAGCAGGGAGCTTGAAGAGGGACATTACATAAATAGGTATACCTTGAAGAGAACTTTGAAGCAATTAAATCTTACCACCCTGGGAGAGGAGGCCCTTCCAAGATGACAATTTTCTGTTTACTCTTTCCAATAGAGCATTCCAAATCGAAAACCCGGAAGGGTGGCTTACAAACTCACCCCATTTAGTTGAAAACCTAAAAGGGTGACTTAATGGAGACTTGTGGTGAAAACCTAAGATGGTGTTATTGAGTTGTGCATTTTCATTACATGATGATATGCGTTTTTAATATTTTAGGGGGCTATATAATAACTCTCCACTCTCATCTTATAGGTGAAACATCTAAAGTAGGATTTCAAGTTCTTCAAGTATATACTTCATATATTGCAATTTATAACATATTGCCACATATTGTGCACCATAGTTTGTGCATAGTTAAATTTCTTTGAGTGATACTCCCTCAATACATCGTAGCTTTTATTATTGTCATTCAATGCAAATTATTGCGATTATAACATATTGCCACATATCGTGCACCATAGCTTGTGCACTACAATGAGTGATGATCAAACCAACATTTGATACATCAGAAATTACACTTCATTCAGATGACTATGCATGGAGCTAGTTCATCCAAAATTTGATGCAATTTTTACGCCAGTAGGAGCATTTTTGTGTCAACATGTGCCTTCATTTTGTGACATTTGAGGACCATAATTAGGTAAAATTTTCATCTTGACAAAAAGTCGGGTCATTTAGTGCATGCGTTAACACATTTTTGGGTTACTGTGGGCACAATAAGCTTGTGTTATCCAATTTTCACCCAATATAATGTAGTTGCAACACACTTGGACTACTCATGGGTGCAATCAGCTGGGTTCTCTAGTTTTCACTCTCTTTGGCACATGGTTTATTTTGAGCATCATCTACATTATGGAAAATGCAAATGATAAACAACACATTAGATTTAGTCTTATAGGGGTGTTAGAAATAATATCCTAATACTAAGTCTAATATTCACCACTTTAATATTAGTGATTTTAATTTATTGTAAATAATGCACATATTAAGAAGGTTGAATGAAGATCCAGAAGATGAACCGAAGAGTCTTCACTTTAACCCCATTTCCCTTGAAGATGGCTACTATTTTCGATGATGAGTTTTGCAGTAATATCTAAATTTGAGGAAGATTTTGGAAAATAATTGAGAAGTATCTAATTCCAAGAATGTGGTGCTTATTATTAAATTACATGAGTTGCATACCAAGTTAAATACAACTAAGGTAAGTGGGGTCTATATCTAGAGTTGAGCAAGATTATGGAAAAATAGTGGAAAGTATCCAAGTCCAAACATATGGTGCCTATTATCAGATTACACAAGTTGCATGCTTTGAGTTGAATAATGTCAAGGTAGTGGCGCTTATCACCTATGATTACGAAAGATATTTTTTTGAAGGGATGGATAGTTAATAAATTAATAATAATAAATCATAATGTCTATAGGCACATGAAATGAATAATAAATCCATGGATTGCTAACAATATTTATGCTCTTACTTTTTGATCAAATCACTTGGATAGGAACATTACATAAATTGTTTAATTGAAGGAAATCTACGTTACCTTATTATGGGCTAATGCAAGGGTTATCTAGGGTAACTTAGGGAATTGATATTTAAACCATTTACCGAATCCAAATTTGTAGACCTGAAAAATATGCTAAAATAATTTTTCAGATTTAAGGATTTAATATCATTTAAAACAATTTAGTATTCCATGGTAGTCTTCCATTTTTGGTATGTTTGGAAGACTTGTGACCCATCTATACTTGAGAAGACAAATCTTCCATATGCGTTTCCAATCTAATTTAAGTAGGGTGAGCTTTCATTCAATTTTATATATTTGTATATTTTCATTTGTGTTAATTGAGAAGATCATATAGAAGGTATCCATGAGTCTTGTAATAAAGGTGTATTACATTGTTGTATCTGTTGATGTGGGGTGCTTGGCCTTGTCGTCTTTGGGCATTATCCACATCACTTGGTGAGTCATATCACTTAGCTGAGATCATAAGTATTAGGTGTCTTAGGAGCTATGAAAAATTCCGTCATAGAATCTGTCATATGTGTCAATGTGCGTCAGTGCCATACATGAGTTAATTTCCATTTCTAGAATGTAACTCCTTTCTCCCTTGTGGAGGTATGATTGGTCTTGCATTAGGAGTTACACAACACTCCTATTTGTACCTTATTTTATGATCTATGAGAATGAGTATACCTTTTTTGCATGCACATTTCATGGTGGTTGAATGCTTGCTTACTACATGGAACTTCGTCATGCTTCCGTTCGAGTGCAACTTGGTTGATGTGTGCGCCATCCCGCTTGATCCTCGTTCTCATATTCTCTCACAATATCAACCATATTTTTAATAATGTGCAAGATTTTGTTTTGTTTATGAGCTCACCTGGTAGGGTTAGTAGTCATTGATAATACCAATCATAAAAATTTTAAATATGAGGATGACTGAAAAAGTTGATATATGAGGGTTGTCGACCATACCCATGGACCGGAATCAAGCATGGTGACGATGGGAAATAAGATAATTTTCTTGTGAAATCAACTTGGTGACACAGTCGTTGGTTGCAATATAGTAGAATCTCCTCTTCAAACAAAACTATCAAATGATGCAAAGTATCAAGAGCACTTGATTTGTAGCTTGGTTTTATCTTGATTTGTGATGGAATTTGAAGATTGAGTAATTTTTATCTCAATAGTTTGATTATATAGAAGAATGGATTTTTCGGTAGAACTTTAAAGATTGCACTTGATGCAAAATAAATGGATAAATATAGGGCATAAGAGTTAATGTAAGTTGTAGTATACTTGTCAAAAACCAATGATTTTGTAGCCAAGAAAATCAATTGCTAGATGAGGTGAATATTTTAGTGATTGTCATGATATATTAGTTCTTTGGGATTTGTTGCACCCTGTTGGTTTGCCAATTGTTGTCATTGATGTCAAAGGCATTGATGGAAAAGGGATATTGAAAGAGCATGCTTCTCTAGGGTTGTTCAGAGGTTCAAGATGACTTCATGTGGTTTCAAGAAGATATGGTCTTGGAAACTATTAGTCAGTGCCATTTTAGGGTGGTTTCAAGTGCCTAATGAAGTGAAACAGGATGGTACATATCATAAAATCATGGGAGAGGTCTTGAGAGTTAATTTACAACATGTGAGAGCAAAGGCTAGGCTCAGTTCAACTCCAGGAGTCATTTTTGTATGTTGGTCAGAAATGGTGTTGAGAACAAACAGTGTTCGACATGCAAATGAGATGGGATAGAAAATTTTAGACCTATCATTTTCAAAAAAATCATGGGAGATGATGGAGGAAGGTGTCTTGATGCTTCATGCAAAATTTTAGGTCAAAGTTAGGTCATTTGTTCAAGTTATGTGAGTTTTTGTAAAACATGTCTTTTGAAAAGCTCATTTTAAGCTTTATGGCTTCTTAGCCTTCAAATAAAATTATACAAGTATCCTTCAAATAAATCATAGAAGGAATTTTTGAGTAAATTGGCATAAAATCATGTGCAAAAATAATTTTCTCAAAATGAGGTGTGGTTGAAAAGTTATGAGCATTTTGGTGGAGCAATTTTTCTCTCTCCTAGGTTGTGCACCAAATTGATAGGAGCAAAAAGGTGTAGTTGGACTCCAAGTCTTGTTTAATCATTCCCTGTGGTATCTCCACAGTATTTTCATGGTTTTTCCAATGTTCATAAGTTATTTGAAGGATTTGCTTCTTGTAGGTACATGGTATTGCATGTGACATTGTGTTTTAGTGTGAATGCATTTGGCTTGTGAATGTACTATCTCCTTCAAGTGGAGAAATTGCTCAATAAATGATCAAATTACTTTCACGAGGTCCTTTTTCAAGGTGAATAAGCAACTAAAATGTTTGTCAAGTGAAGGTCAAAGTGCGAATTTGTCCTCTCCATATTCTCCCGAGAGATGAAGTTAAGAGATTCTGCTAAAATTGCTTTTGAAGTCACTGTTCTGAGTGATCCACTCAAAGTTCATAGTTCAATTTATCACTGCTATCAAAGTTAGAAACTAGAAAAATTCTCCCATCACAAATATGGAGCTTGTAAGCAACTCAAAGGAGGTATTGTTCTTGGTGTCTGTTGACAAGGGTGTTAGAAGCAAGAACACAAAGAAGTTGTGCAAATCAAGAAAAGGAGTGACGTTTATGTGATCTCAAATGGATGATAATATCTTTAGAAGGTGATGAAACTCTCTTAATAAATTCTCAAAGTTGCAGTAATAGGATTAAACCAAAACCCGAGATGCCGATCCAACCAAGAAAACTGTTTGCTTGCCTAACTAAACTCTACAAAATTATTTCCTGGAAGCATGTGAAGGTGTTGCATTAATAAATCTTGTTTGGAAAAAGGTCGAGAATGGTTCAAAAAGATATGCCATTCAAATTTTTTCTAACCTCTTCTTATTTTGAAGGATAAATTGTTTTTTATCTCACTCAAGAGCCCTTTAAAGTATGATAACCCGAACTAGGGTTTTATTGAGAAACTCTTGCTCAAATCTCTCAAACAAACCGACCAAACCTTGCAATTTTGGAACTGATCTTTGTTAAGGGCATATGAATTGATTGCAAAAGAAAATCTCAAGATTGGCCACACATTCTTGAAGAATTTGTTAACATAATTCTCAAAACCCGGGCACAAAGTCTCGATTAGTGAGTTTTTTTAATGATTTCTTGTCACCAAAGACATAGGGGATGATCTTAATTAGTTTTAGTCTATAAAGATTGTCAAGATGAATGAGGTGAGCTTTGTGGTCCAAGGAAAACGAGCTCAAAACACATGAAGCATTTGAAAGCTCAAAATTGTGTAAATTGTGTTAATGATGCTTTGAGTTAGTATATTGAACTCATTATGCCTTAACTCTCCAATGAAGGTATTTGAATGTCACCAGGAGTATGTCTAAGCTCTGTATAGAAGTTAAAAAGACAATCAGGGTGCCTGAATAGCCCAAGTTATTCTTACATGCATGAAATACCCTTAAGACTCGAATGGAATGTGAAGAGACACAAATTTTGTCTTGTTCTTTCAAAGGAATGTGGAGAGACAAGATTTTTGTCTTGTTCTTTCAAGAGAAGATTAGAAGCTCAAATAGGAATGTGAAAGGTCATTCTTGTGACAATTATTAGAAGAGGTATCTCAACTTAAGAAGAAGACAAAAAGACTTGGTGGTCTTGTCTTATAATGTATGAAACACTTCTTCCATAACTTGAAGATGAGTTGAAAGGTCAAGAAGAAGAGGTAGAATACAAAAAAAGAAGTAGTCATGCATGTGTGCTAGGTTATAGTTATTTAAAGAGACAATCGACAATAGAAAAGTGGCATGAACTAAGAATACAATGGTGAATTAGTCAAGGTGAGCAATGTGTTCAAGTAAGAAGTGTAAAAACATAAAAAGCTTGAATGACCCAATCTTTGTGAAGTTCTTTGAAAAGGGATAATTGTATCAAGAATTGGAAAACATATGTAGTTGATGAGTTAAAGTTGAAAATTCATTAGAAATAGTTCGTGAGCATGAAAACAGAGTATATGAAGTAGTTGAAGAACTAGGGGGAAATGCATGCAATATGTCGATAAGATATGACTACCAAATCGAGAATGAAAAGGTAGTGATGTATGAAGACTAGAGATACTAAATAAATGGCTCAAATTTCAACATCTACAATATAAAGATAGTGAAGATAGAATACAATGAATCAAGATTAACTAAGAATAAAAATCATACTTGATTGAGGAAGAGGACACTAAAAGGGGTTGATTGTTCTTAAGTGCAAATTAGAAGAGAATGATTCAACAAGGGAAATCATTATCATTATAGTGAGAAGAGAATAAGGTGAATTGTGATGTGCCGGAAAATAGATCATAATCAATTGAGTAAGCAACATGAAGCTAAATGATCAAGTTGTAATATTTACATTGTGTTTGCTTCCTAAGTAGGTGCTTGGGATACGGGGGTAGGAGCGCCTTGCAAGTTACAACTTGCTAATCATCAGTCTAATGGGTGATAGACAAAACATATGAGTTGGTTGCTTCATAGATTGAGTGGGTGCTCAATAGGTTGAAATCATTGTAATACTTTGAAATAGGTGTTCCTAATAGAGCTTTTGATTTCAGTGGGTTTTCTCCTTTAAGGGTTTCCCATCATAAACTTGATGTCTTGTGTACTTGTCTTCTTGCATGCATTCTAATTTTCTCATGGTTTGATCTTAGTTAACATTAAGAGAATTCAAAGATTTGAAAATTGATCTCGCACCGATTCACCCCCTCCCTCTCAGTGCTTTTGGTTCCCAACTGGATCAACATGTCAAAGCATGGATGCAATTCTAGCCACAAAAACAAAGGTCATGCTAGAGGATACATAAAGGGTATGACAGCCAAAGAAACTTTGGACGAGGCATCAAATCCCTAATATGAAAGCATGTTTTGAAAAATGTTTGCTTTTCTTCTCATTGTTTGGGCCTCATTGAGTTTGTTGATTATTTTTATGTGTTGTATGCAAAATGCAAGAATTTTAAATTCAATAATGGTAGTCATGTTAGGAAGATGAAGCAACATTCATAAAATACAAGAACAAAGGAAGATGGAGAAATGATAAGGAACATGCGTAAGAGGTAGAGGTAGACACAGAAAGATGGTGAATGATCGATGATAAACAAAATGACACCACACAAATAATTTTCCCTTGAAGGATGTTTACTACTAAATTGGATTTCCCCCATTTGTGTTTTTCACTTCACTTATTCTTCCACTATAACCCCACTTCCCTTGGAAGATGGCTAATATTGTCCAATGATAGTTTGTGAAATCTAAAGTTGAGGAAGTTTTAGGAAAGCAATGAAAAAATATCCAAGTCCAAGCATTTGATGCCTATTCCCAGATTGCTCAAGTTGCATGCTAACTTGAATATGGACAAGGTAGTGGGGCCTATCACTATTACTATGGAAGATATTTTCTTAAGGCATGGATAGTTTAAAAACCTTTTGATTGAATACTGTATAAGTTTTTGAGCAAGTAGTTTTAATCCAACTTGATTTTTTTGCACTTAAGAAACGACCATGTGCAACTCTGTGCTTATTTAAGTTACATTTTTTTTGAGTTGGATAGGATCTTTGTGATGTCCCACACTATGACTCTAAAAGCATCCATAAAAATGTGCACATCCTCAAAATCTGAAATACCTAACAATCAAAAGTTTTCTACTTGGGTGATGTTGTTAGTAAAATGTATTCATTCCATAAGCGCAAGCCTAATTGATTTGTTGAGTGGGAAAGAATAATAAATGTGGTCATGTTTCAATTTTACGTAGACGTAGACCTAGTTTTTGTGGGCGTGTTTCAATTTTACATGGACCTAGACCTAGGTTTAACAAAATATTTGATGGAGCCAATGAAAAGCAATAATGGTAATTTAACTCACTTTCAGTTGTACTTGTCTACTTGTTGATGTCGTCAATCAACCAGAGATAAAAGAAATGGAAGCCCCAAAGATATAAAAAAATAATGACCAAAAATTATCAATACAAATAAATGGAGAAGGTATGTCACCATAGGATATAAATAAATGTCGACAATTTGGACAATGAAGTCTATAGCCATCATAGATCCACAAGTAGCCCATTCACGATTTGAACAAAATTTTGTAAGGCATTCTATAGCTGATTTAAATTTTATGGTTTGTTATGTCTCCTTTTCATAATTCAAATAATTGGGAGACCGTAGTTGATTCGTTATTCCCCGTAGGCTAAGGGATGAAGTTAGGTAAATAATTTAGTAATAATAGTTTAAATTATTCTAGTAACTTTATTTTTATGACATTGTAAAAGAGAGATTTATGCATTATTATTATAAATGAGCATAATATAATGTTTTATTAAAAGTGTTTCTAGACACTTATGGAGAGAAATTAAGGTGGAAAAATAAATTCAAATTAAAAGGGTGATTATAAAAGGAAGAGTTGAGAGGAAGAAGATGTTAATATTTTTATCATCAAACCTCCCTTTGAGATCTTGAGCATTCTATGTTCAATTTCTTTTACTAGATGAAAACCCTAGGAGTGTGGAGATTCATAGGATGGAAACCCTCTTTTCCTTTGAGGTGATTCCATTCAAGGATTGCATTTGAGATGAAGATTAAACTTTATGTCTAGTTTCGGTTGGGTAAAAAGGATTTTTGAAGATTATTAGTTTGTCATAGTGCCGTTAGAGTTCTTTTCAGATCGTTACATAGCAGTACCATGTCTTTATTTGCAATAGTGGTGCCACAATAAACCGTTTTGTGATATAACCATATAGCCTCATTTTTAGCATACACCACAAGTTTTAATCATATTCTATTTACAAGAGTTTGTAATAGCAATATGCAATACTACCATTTTTAGTTTTTCCATATTCAGATTGTATCCATAATAAATGTGTGGATTTTAATAAAGTATTTGCAGATATGCATATGTGGCGCAATGATGAGAGCTTAACAAAAATGAAAGTTTTTAGCTCTGTGCTAGGGTTTCTTAGCTTTCATTTTGTTACGAGCGCCACAATAGTGCTTGTATGCCAACTAGTTGTAGAATTGCCAGTGAATGGTCTATGTTTTCTAATTATTTGTGAATATGTCATGAATACTTATGATAGTTATCATAACAAACATCTTACTTGCATGCGTGTTTGAGAGTAATATTTAATGCATCCTAATGATATAACAATTAGATTTTACTTTGAAAGGAAAGAAAGAGGTTGCCAAACCAAGGAATATAAACAAAAATAGAAGAGGTAGAGGAAATGGGTGAAAGAGGAAAGCAGGTGCTAACTGATGAGGAAAAAGCAAAGATCCAATACAATGCAATTGTTAACATGAGTCAAGGACAACAACAAATGACAAACCTCATGGCTCAGTTATTACAAACAATGCAAAATATGAATGCACCAAGACCAACCCAAACCCCTATGGGTGAAGGTAGTGCTTCAGGTAATAACAAAAATACAATTTGATTAACACCTAGAACTTTATAGACTTAATTTCTTCAAAGAGAAGTTGAACAACTAGAAGAAAATTTTTGAACAAAGATAATTTTGCAGCTTTGTTTGATGAGTATAGAGCCCTTGGACCCAATTTCCATGCAGAGATGTCTCTCACAAATTTCTGCAGTTTGAAGATGAAGAATGGGCATAAAAATGAGAGAAGATCAAACACAAACCAACTTCACAGGATCTGCAATAGAGGTTAGGTAAGCTAATTATTCCAACTTTTGATGGGTCTAACAAATGTACAACTCATGCTTGGGTGCAGAAACTGGACACATATTTCTCATTGAACCCCATGTATGAAGAAGAGGCCATCAAGTTTGCCACACTACATTTGGAGGGAATAGCACATGAGTGGTGGTACCATGGTCTAGTGACCTAGGGACATAACCTCATCAACACATGAGGAATTCAGCTAAAGGCTCATTGAGAGATTTGATAGGAAAGACCCTGAGATCCATTTTAGAGAGTTAGCACAGTTGAGATAGTATGGTACAATGGATAGCTATGTGGTAGAGTTCCATAAATTACCGGTCATGATTCACGATAGCTTTGAAAGAAGGCTCACTATTGTGTTCATGGAGGGCTTAACCAAACCTCTCAAAGGTTGGGTAAAAGCTTTTGATCCACCCTCCTTACAGGATGCCATTAAGAGAGCTCTCACATTGGAGGATTCAATGCCCAAGAATAAACTCTATGCAAAAAAACACCTTTGGGGCAGCAAAAGAAACCTTTCCAAAAGGGGGGATTTCATCAAAAGGATGTGCCACAAAGATCAAGCAAGGAAGAAGAATCCAAAAATGAGCTTAGGAGGAAGAAGCTTTGTTTCACTTGCAAGGATCCATAGCACCTGGTCATAGATGCCTTGGCAAAGGCCAAGTTCACTACATAGAGGTAATATCTGATGATGACACTGATAATGAAGAACCTGAGCCACAAATAGTAAGGGAAGAACACGAACTTGAAAAGATTAATGATGAGGTTAAAATACTAGATGCCATGTATAAGGTAGTAAATGATCTCATCCTTTACAAGGATATGCTTTGTCTCATCCCAAAATCAAAATTAAAGGATAAAGTCTTGAGGGAAGTGCATGATACACCATTGGATGGTCACCCAAGGTACTTCAACACTTATAAGGGCATTAGGGAGAATTTCTTGGAGAGGAATCAAGGGAGATGTCCTCAAATACATTAGAGAGTGTATTAACTACCAATAAAACAAAATAGAGCAAGTATTCCCAACAGGTTTATTGCATCCCTTACCAATTCCCAATAAAATGGGAGAGCATCTCTATGGATTTCATCACCGGTCTCCCAAAAGTTCAAGGTAAGGATTGTATATATGTTGTAGTTGACAGACTCACTAAATATGCTCATTTCTTTGTCATATCATCTGAGATCAAGGCACCACAAGTGGCTGATTTATTTTTAGAGAAGTATTTAGGCTTCATGGGTTGCCTAAAAACATAGTGAGTGACAGAGATAACAGGTTCCTTAGTTTATTTTGGCAGGAGCTCTTTCATTTGACATGAATCAAGTTGACTCTGGTACAATCACCACCCTTAAACATAAGGGAAACACGGATTATGAATAAGTGGATTAAGGGAGATTTGAAGAATTATGTAGTAGGACAACAAACAACATAGATCAAATGGATCTACCTGGGGAGCATTGCTATAATACATCAGATCACATGTCCATTGGTATGACTCCATTTAAGGCCTTGTATGGTTATGATGCTCTTACTTTTGTGGATTTGATCATCGCGGAGAGTAGAGTTCCAGGATAAGATTCTTGTTCATGATGGTACACACATATTCATGCAACTAAATAGATTGATCTCTCAACATTAATGTTGCATATTAAAATGGCTATTATATAGCCATAGAGGTAGGAAAACTACCTCCTACAAAATAGGAAACTAATAACCCGTTTATAATATTACTTGGTGAAACAAATTGTTGTCATGAGTTTTGCAAGGGCAAAATTCATACTTGAAAACATGACAACTATACCCTAGTGTCCAAAATTTTGATTGTGAACCTTCCCGAGCACCCTCCCAGATCGGTTCATGCCCCGTGTCGAGGCATATACCCATTCATTTAGTGATCATGTATGTGGTCTTAACCTTTACCATGTGTTGAAAATATGAAAACAAGTTCACAAGATTCTTCCGAGAGTGTCTTTCAAAGCAAATCTTTCAACATGTTTAGGAATCACTATTTTTAGCCTTTCGAGGCAGGTGCACATTCTTCAGAGAAAATTTGAAGGCCCAAATTCATCCGAAGTGGTATCAAGGAGATAAGAACATTATGTAAGTGATTTAAGGAAGTTTAGGAAATATTTGGAGGTTTAGGAACAAGTTCAACAAAAGCGCGTTTTTGAGGGCAAATGAGCTTGCATATCAAAAAAGCACCTGAGCTTTGGAAGATGATCTGGGAGGTCCAAAATGAGTTGTAAATCTTATTCGATTCCCTACATGGTGGTATTCTAAGATTTCTCACAAGACCCATGCATTTATTTCCACAACTCATTCTTGATAGACACAATTGGCGATCTGAGAAATAATGCCATTTTGAGGAGGTTGAAATCTGAATCAGACCTTGAGACCCATCCCATTATTCTCAAAATTCCTTTTTCAGTCAAATTCATATAAATAAGTGCCCAAAAAGTCCTCTGGGAGCTCGACAACATCATTTTCAAGCTCCTTCCCAAGGTACAAGGCTTTGTCCTTAGTCAATTTTCTAGTGCCACGTGGCACCATGAGGCTGAGGCACAATTTTTTGTCTCATTCATCCCTTTCCAAGGGGACAAGGGGGACATAAAAATGTGCACCTACCCCCTTTGATTTCTTGGACCCATCACATGACCCAGGAGACCTTCGTAACCACCCTTTGGCAATTTTCTAGTCCCCGCCTCATGTCATGCATGCCCGTCACTTGTCACCATGAGGTTGAGGTGAATTTTTGTATCCCCTTCATCCCATTTCCATGGGGACAAGGGGGACATTTTTTTCTCCCACATGGTTCCTCACGTGACTTCAACTCAGCCCCAAGTGCTAAAACTAAGCTCCTCATTCTCTCTCTCTCGCAAAGTGCATGCTCGCCACTTGTCCTCCTAGGGATGAGGCACACTTTTGTGTCCCCTTTGTTCCTTTCAAGGGGAAAAAGATGACAAAACATATTCCCCCTGCCCCAAAGGCATAAAAACCAAGGAGATAGTACATTTTTCCATTTTCCTCCATTTTCTCAAAATCTACTTGGAACTCTAGCAATTTTTTTCTAGAATTTTCTCCACCATTGTTCCTCCTCCATTCCTCCCTCCATGTTTCCATGATCTCGAAGAAGAAATCCTTCAAAAATTTGCAAGTTTTTAAAGGCTCCATGTGCATTTTCTCCCATGAATGACTCGTACCCGGGAAAATGAAAATTTCATATCTCACAAACTGGTGCACGGATCGAGGTGGGGTTTTTTGTGATCTCCTTCATTTCAGAACGCCTTCAAGGTGAAAGTGACAACATTTTAAACGATGAACTAAATTTTAATGGCAAGTTAACCCTCATTTTGTGCCCTAGCTTTCATTCCTTCAATTTCCCATCATTCCGACGAATGAATTGAGCTAAAAACTTGAACACAAAGTCCAGATGAAAAACCTATTCCTAGGTGAAGTTGATTTTGTCGCAATCCGAGGTGGGAAATAAAATTTTACAAAAATATCAAGGACTCCATAAATGGCTGGCCATGACTCAACAACGAAAAAGGAAATGAGGTACTTCTTCACTTCCTAGGGTTCTAGTGGGCGGAATCACGTGAAAATTGGAGCAGAGCTTCAAAATGAATTATGTAAACTTCTACAAGTGGTTTCATTCGAATCCAACATCAGAAGACCACTTTATATTTTTGGTAAGTCTCTATGTGAGAACCTACGTAAATAGTAATTTAAAAAAAAAAGTGCATTCATGCTCCTTATTCCCCTCCTTCATGATTGAGACACTCCCAAATTGACAAGATTGACAAAACCAATAAAAATTGGCTAAACTGGACCATAATGGCTAATATTCCAAAAAATAGCAAATGAGTGAAAGGAGATAAAGGTGGTCACATTTCAGTCATTCGCTCATCCTATGATGGTCTCAACACTCACAGGAGCTTCTCTCTCTGTTTTCAAGTCAATTCCGCATTCCCCGATGCGGTGAGCAAATAATGCCAAAACGAGAAAATTGCCAATTTTGTACTGAAGACCCTTTTAGTTCATTTCACATGTGATGCATGATCAATTGGTGGATGAAATTGATTTTGGTATCATTCTCCTTTCCTCACTTCAGAATCAAAAGGATTTTTTTCACATGCCTTGTCCATCATTAGTGCGTATGCAGTGACACGATCACGATCATGGCTGAGTGAAAAAAAGTGCATCCAATTTCTCCCATGTGAATGATTGATCATGAAGTTGTGATAGTGTCTCAAAGATCAGAAGGATTTTCTCAATGAGGGGAGTCATCTTCCAATGTTCTCAGTGGTATTCTTCTCAAGTGTTCATCATCCCTCTTCTCGATGTATCCAGAAGTGTGTAGAAGTGCATTATTTCAAAGAGTTTTTAAAGGGGCAAAGTGTTCAAAAGTGTCCAAAAGAGCAACCTTCATCAACAGAGCATGGAAGTTTTGTAGAGGGCCATCTTGGGACAAGTTTCAATCTTCAACATTAGTGGAGTTGATCTTCATCGAAGGTAGAGGCATCCTCATCCAGATTTGGGGCATTCTTTCTCTTCTCTACCCCCTTTCTATTTCTCCGTTATAAGCAATCACGACTTTCATCCTATTCAGTTAAATGTGACTATAGTCAATATTGTAATAATTCACCCTCAATTAATAAAAATGGACTTAATTTCATCCCTAGGGAATCAAAGAGTCACATATTGTAGAAGATAAATGAAAAGTCATGTGGGGGTAGGTGAAGAGCCCTCTTGAAATCTATAAATTGTAATGACTTCCCCATCCCAAAGGGTTGTCAATTTTGTATGTTCAAGAGTAGATAACTACTTGTGATAAGAAAAAGAGATAGTTATTTTCTTCCATTCTCCTTCTCATATGTTCTTCCATTCCTCTCTTTGTACAACTTTGAGAATGTCAATAAAGAAGAAAGGAGTTTCTTGCTTTTCTTGATGAGGGAATTAATGAGACTTTGTGTTCATAATTCCATCTTGTCTTGGTGTTAGTAACAAGGTTGTTGTTCTTTCTAAATATGTGTGTTGAAATACTCTAATTAATCTTTACATGCATTTGAATTTCCTACTTGCGATATTAATCCCCCCTCCTTAATTTCCCACTCCCTTTTCCCACCTATCTAGCAAATTCCTCCCTTGCAAGAAATTGCAAGCATTTTCCGCAGGTTCAGTGGAGTGTCCTGTTGGATCCCCGACCTCTAGGCCAACAACAATTTTTTATTTTTGTTCACACACAATAATGGAGCTGCCCCATTCAAGCGAGGGACCTAGTCCCAGAGCGTTGGTAGAAATCCACCAATTTGTCCAACTCGGAAAATTTTTCGCCAACACAAATATAACAATATGAGTTGTTATTCAACAACTCATTTACATAAGACTAATTACTTTTTACATTTTACCAACATAACTAACTAATAACCATGAGCACTAACTAATTAATTCCTAACATTCCCCCTTTAGTGCGAACATGGAGAAAACCTTCCTTGTACTACAATGTGCCGCTTCGAAGCTTTCTCATGATCTGGATGGTTTTGTTTCAGGATAGCCAACAACCTCCGAGATGGTTTTTTTCAAGTGGAAAGCCAACAACCACAAAAGATGTTTTTTTTTCCAGGATAACCAACAAAGCTTCGCGATGGTTTTCAAAATGGACAACTAACAACCATAATATCATGATGTTGCAGTAGTATCATCAACTCTCATCACATTCTTCCATTAGGGGATTACTTAGGAATTATGCTCACACATTACAAACTGAAAACTGGAAACTAGAAATGGAACATTGGTTTCATGTCCCCCCACAATGTGAAATTTCCACTTATTCAGAAAACTAAATAAGAACAATTGAAATCAAGCACACTTTGAAAAACAAACACACTTTGAAAAAATGTCACCAAAATTTCATGTGGCCCCATTTTTGGCGATTGATGAGAGGTCGCCGATCGATCTCCAAGCTCGACACCTCCATCCTCCGATTACTAGATTATTTAGTAATGAAAATATTTAGAATTTTCACTTTGTTGTCTTTAGCCATTTGTTCTTTTTCATAATCCGATTCCTCATTTATGCCCATATTTGCTTCATCCATTTTGATTTTTCCTTTTAAAAGATCACTAGATCGAATTTTACAAAATTGAGCTTTATGCCCCTTTTTCTTGCAATAGAAACATTCAATTTCCTCCTTGTTTTTGGAGAAATTCTTGTACTTCTTTTTAAGTACAATGTAATTTCTTCTTCTACATCTTCTTTAGTCCTTTTTCCTCAGCTAGAAGAGCTGATATCATATCTTCCAGTGATTGTGAAGGAATCTATCCCAAAGTCAAAACAACATTGCTATATTTGGAAGACAAAGTATTCAACAATATGGCTTTTGCATCTTCATCATCAACCAGAGCTTTAAATTTTGCTAATTGTCTAGTGAGAGCCCTGAAATCATTAATATGACTAGACACCGTAACCTTGTCATTCATTTTGAATCTAAACAACTGGAGTTTTAAAGAAAACTTGGCATTTACTGCTTTTGCTCCAAATAACTTATTTAAGTTTTCCCACATTTTATGAGATGATTTCTCGAGATCAACATAATGCAACTTAGAATCTGAAAGAGCTAGGGCAATAATGATTTTGGCTTTATCATCCCTACTCTTCCATTCGATAGTTTATTTGGATCTCGCTAGTGCTTTTCCCCGCCCATTTACAATCCTCCACAGATTCTTGTTCATTAACTGCATCTGAATTTTTACTTTCCATGTGTGAAAATTGAGACCGGTGAATTATTCTAATGGGATGTCCATTTGACCGACACAAAGACACGAGACGTCGGTTTCTCTACCGAGAATGCATCCGTAAGACAATTTTTTTAATTTTTACTATTTTTGACAATGACTTTCACAAGACAATTAAAATGTAATACTTGAACAATGATAAAGTAATCCTAAATCACCTAAACAAAAATTTGACTCAAATTGACAACACGATTAAAATGTAATATTGAATTAAAACGTAAACCAACAACAAAAACAAAAAAAAAAAACATTATGGACTATATTTTTAATATTGAGACTCAAAAAGACTTTTATTGACCCCAACACTTTTACCGAATAAATAAAGTTATTACCCATACTAATACCAAACAACATAGAAACTTAATGACAAAAAAAAAAACAATATTAAAATTTTACTCCCACGTGGACAACAAAGACTAAAAAGACCATTCAAAAGACAAAATGTAAATCCCAACCTTCACGTTTGGATCTGCGGATGCTTGCACGTTTTGTATCTCAACATTTGACTCAGAGCATGACAGAGAATAGACACATAAGATTGAATACTCCACAAGCATTAATTTAAGCTTTTCACTCAGCCTTCTCAAAATATTTCCCTGGAACGATCAAATACTTCACAGCTGATGCGCTTCACATTGGCACGTCTAACAACCAAATAGGTGCTTTGAGATGTAGTGGAAGATTTAGAATTATATGCAACTACCTACGTGCTTGTGATCCAAGAAATGGATATTAAGACTCGTGCAAAGGCTCAGATTGATTAAGATCCCACACGTCAATATGTGGAGATCATGCATTGAAAACCGCACATGTATGAGTATGACGCCATAAAATAACTTTCAACAAGCCTGAAAGACATCCAACACATATTGCTCGAGATCCATCCAACGAAAGACTATACTTTGTGAAGTAATACATATACAAATAATTACAAAGAAACTAGCGTAAAGGGCATAATGTGACAATTTCATCAAAATGCACGCCTTATTATTTCCCTTTGATACCAAATGATGGTAGAGGCACAAATTCACGCAATTAAATAGATTGATCTCTCGACATTAATGTTATATATTACAATGCTTATTATATACTCATGGAGGTAGGAAAACTACCTCCTAGAAATTAATAACCGGGTAAAATAAATATAACAATATGAGTTGTTATTCAACAACTTATTTACATAAGATTAATTATTTTTGACATTTTACCAACATAAATAACTAATAATTATGAGCATTGATTGATTAATTAATTCTTAAAAACTCAAACAAAGTTAAGAAATTTTGGAGTCACTCAAAGAAAATCTCCAACGAACACAAAATCAATAGAAGATGTATGCAGATCAACATTGTATTGAGAGGAATTTTAAGGTTGGAGACATGTTTTTCTTGAGGTTACAAACTTATCGACAATCTTCTCTCAAGAGGAATGGATCTAAGAAGCTCAAGCCTCGCTTTTATGAACCCTACAAGATTATGCACATGATTAAGGAGGTTGTTTATGACCTTGAGTGGATAGAGTATAACATGATTCAGAATGTATTTTATGTTTCTTGCCTCAAAAGGGCACTTGGGCAACACATCACTCCTTAGAATCTCCGAGCATAGAAAGCGGACATTTGAATATTTTGGGCGAAGGAGGATACAATTGTAAGGGAAAGGATTGCAAGTAATGTGGTGGTCCCTCCTACTATAGCTGAAATTGAAGTAACAGAAGACCAAGAGAGTACAAAAGAACCCTCGGAAGTGTATTTGGGGACTTCCTTGGTTGAATCACAGTTGGATGTGGATCCTTTCTTTACTACTTTGATTGTCAATGAACGACTTCTCCACAATTGCATGTTTGATTCAGGAGATTCATATAATATCATGCCTTTAGAGGTCATGAATGAATTAGACATCAAAATAATAATAACTTTTGGAAAATGTTATGCCATGGATTCAAGAGAAGTACCTGTTGTTGGGTATGTCAAAGGTTTAGTAGTACAACTTGCTGCCTATCTTGGAAAATATTTAACCATGAATATGGTTATAGTTGACTGTCTTGCTAAATGGGGCATGTTACTATCAAGAAAATGGGTTGCTAGTGTAGGAGGAAGTGTTTAGATGGACATGTCCTTCACCTCTATACCATTGGAAGGGAAATTAGTCAAATTGCATAGAGAAAGAAAATGCTCCATCTTATTGAGGATCCTATGAATGCCTCTTATGAGGTATTGTTTATTGATACGGATTTGGGTTTCAATGTTCAAAGGGGACAAGAACATGCAACTCATTTTCCATTCATAGATAAATCTCTCCATCATGAATAATGAACCTATCTTCATGAGGAGCAATTAAGAAATGTTTCAAAACCATGATCATGCTTCCACCCCCGTTGTCCTCTCAAAAGTTCCCTCTTTTCAAAGGTTGAAAATTATTATTTTTTGAGTTAAACACCTTTTCTGTTGTTTTGTTAAAGGGGAAAAGTCAAGAAGTTGAAAGAATCTACATTTTTGGAGTCATTTGTGTGATTTGCGGGTCTGTCGGACATTTTTGTCCCATGTGTCCCAAGTTCATTGGGCTCCCTGTTCGCCGATCGGCCGCTTTACCTAAAAATCTGTTTTCTCACGGGCCGTCGGAACTTTTTGTTCCAAATGTCTCAAGTTCGCTTAGCTCACTCTTCACCTATCGCCCGTGTCAGCCGCATCGCCACTTCGCGTACTTTGGTCCCTCATGTCCCGAAAGCATTTGTGCATTCTATCCCTGCACACCCGCATCGGCCGAGTCGCTCTTTCGCATCCGCGTGTCCCAAATGAACCAAAGGCCATCCGGGCTAATTTTTCCCGCTCTTCCCGAATATCTTGCTTTTTAAGTTGGTAGATGTGTATTTAATGCACATTTATTACCTTTCTCTCTCCTAAATGGCTATTTAATAAACTTCCCCCTACGCATTTTTGCACACTACTTTCTCGTTATCAATTGCTCATACCCGCAATCGAAATTTCTGTGCGCGTACCCATTCCCCCTGCAATTTCATCAAAAATTTAGACTGTGACTTGTTTTTTCGAATTGCTATCAACATGAAGATTAAGTTCCAAGGTCAGGAGCAGGTTTCACCGCTCGAGTCTGCCGTTCCCGATATCGGGGATAGTGAAGTTCGTCACCTGGACTTTGGAGATTTCTGGACTAGGTTGACAGACCCAAATCCCTCTCCTATGGCGCAAATGATTAACGATAGTGGCTTGGCGTATGCATTGGTTTCTGATTTTGGTGCAATGTGCAGACACGGTACTCGCTTGTGGTGCTCACTTCAATCCCGACTCGAGCGAACTAACAAATGTGCATGGGGAGCTCATCGCCAAGCTTGACGCCGCCATTGGCACTGCCCTAAGGATTCCTGAAATGGATAATTCTATAGTCATCTCCCAGAACCAGGCACATGCACTCTTCGACCAAGATAGTGAAAAATACAAGGTAAGGGTGGCGAAGTCTTGGCTTAAAAACCCTAAAAAGGGGGCGTCCCGTCTATCCAAAGCTCTATTTCGTTCCGATTTCAATGAGGAGCTATCATATTTTATAATCTTATTAGCTCGGGTCATGGGCTTACCCTCTACCAACGAGTTCCATTTTTGGATGTGCCCACTTATCAACATGGTGTGTGAGGGTACTCAGAACATCAATCGGGCGAAATCATTGCAAGCATGAACTTCGCGTAATAGCTGTCCAATGTACAACAAACCAAGAAGTTTTTCATGACTTTTTATCGATGTATACCCTAGCAAAGATCAAGGCAAAGGCGGTGGTTTGGCTTCACATATATTGATGCTCATAAAGGTGATCCTATATATGCTTACTGCCCTCAATTCACCCTGGACACTAGTAATCGCAACTTCAGGAGGGTGAATGATGCTTTCACCATGTACATTGTAAGACTTCTAGAGAGTGACACTGCAAGGAGGTTCTCTGATGAAGCCATGAGCCTAATAGCGAAGTACGGTGCCTACTTCATCAGTTCAGAAAATTCTCCTATATCAGGCTAGCAGGCTATGAGAGCACCCCTCTCAAGCTCCCTATGTTCTATAATGATAAAATGGCCTTGATCGAGATATGCAGGAAATTGGACAAGTTACACAGAACCTGCAGGGATAAGAAAATCACTGGTCTGCACTTCCCCATATCCTTGGGAAACTACACCTGCAAGACGGCTCTGGATGCACAAAACATAGAGAGAGCCCTAGCTCCCATCACTGTCCATTTCTTTAGGCCCAGAACTTGTTTTGACTTGAAGAAATTTATTGAACATAATCTCAGAATCAATTATCATCATAGGGCAGACACAGAAGACTATTGGGCTGATGGTCTGATGATTTTGAGGCAAGGATGAGACATTATGGCAGGTTTTCTCTTCAACTGATTCAGGAGCTTAACCTATATCAAATTCTTGAAGGGCTTCAGGATGAAAACTCTGACTTGTTATCATATGAATATGATACCTTGATCAAACACACTCCCTTGGAGGATTTGGATTGGTTCAAAAAGGAGAAGGATGATTTGGCTGAAATCCTAGCCCCCTGTCTAGTAAGAACCAAAATATGGTTTGACAGAAGAGTTCGTGAGCTTAGAAAGCATTCAGGAGAGTCCTCCTCCAAGGACACCTCAACACCAAGGAAGGAGGCACAAACACCCAGTTCAGAAGCACCTGTACAGACTCCTACCTCATCAACTAAAGGGCCTACATCCTCCACTCCTTCCTCATCCACTCAAGTGTATCAGAAGAAAATCAAGGAGGTCAAGAAGGAGCCTGTCGAAGAAGATCCCCTGATGAAGCATTCGGAATTGCCCTCAGGACCAGAGAACATTATTGTTCTCAGTGAAAGCAAAGAGAGTGAAGTGCCAGTCTCTGTAGGCGCTTCAGAAGCCCCAATGGATAAAGAGAAAGAAGTTCAAAGCACTGAGCTTCCGAGCACCATTGACTCCTCTGTACCAGAAGCCTCGAGTGCCCCACTCATATCTCAACTAGAGGCAACAACAGTGCACACTTTGAGTGCCATGAGTTCCCTTTCTCTTGGTCCTCTTCCCGCCTTCTTCTTCTTCTTCCTCCTCTTTCGCATGGGTGTAACCTTTCGTTGATAGTAGGAAGAGGAAGTCTTCCTCTCGGATCTTGGGACCCAACTTTGATGTTGTGGCGGCCTTATTGGGAACTACCCCTCTTGCTCCTGCCAAGAAGGCCAGGACCACCTCAAGAATAGTATCTGATGCTCAGGGCCAGCAATTCCTGGAGATAGCCAAGCCCAAGGTTGATAAGCCGAATAGGATTTATAGGCATCTGATCTAGAGCTCTCGAGGATCTCCATGGGAGAGTCCACCCCTGAAGGTGAGATTCACAATCTTCAAGAAACAATCACCAGGGTCATTGGGAGAGTGGAAAAAGGGCAACAAACTATAGAGTAGCTGGAAGAGCAGGCTCAGGTTCTTGCAAGTTTCATCAAGTCACTACTGTCCAAAGATAAAGTTTTAGACCCCACCCCACTGACTACTCTTCCACCACATGTGACCCTCAGCCAAGATGAAGTCCAGAGTATCAAAGATATACACAGATATTCCATCTATGGAAGGGCTATGGAGGCCATGGTGGATGATATGCTCGTTGCAAGGTTGAATTTCATTGGTGAAGCCTTCAAACTCAATGAGAAGGTAAATAATCTGCAACAAAAACTCTCCTCCACCATTGGAAATATAGATAAAGAGCTCAAAATATGGAGTAGCTGTATAGTAGACCTTCGCCTTATGGGGCAGACTGATGAAAATATTTTAATGGCAAGCAAGGTCTTTGATGATGTAAAAGATAATTTGTCAAAATCATGGGTATACAGTGTGGAATGGAAAATCAAGGTGCTGGAGGAGGCTTTGGGAGAATTGAGAAATAGTTGGCAGAAGGGTGAGGCCTTCAAGACTTTGGTGGTATCTGCTTTTAAGGATATCCATTTCCACCTCCATGATGAGACCTCAGGTGTGCCTCTCTCCCTACAGGAAATTAAAGCTCAATTCAGAGCTTTTGTCAAAGAAAATCTATTCAAAGAGGATTCTATCACCAAGGAAAAGATGAAGGAAATATGCTCTCTCCAGTCTGCTATTGAAGAAGCAAGTAAGGATTACCATACACACATCAAATTTGACAAAGAGATGGAGAAATGTCTCGATTTTGGACCCA
Organism: Taxus wallichiana var. yunnanensis; assembly: GCA_018340775.1. Lineage (NCBI taxonomy): Eukaryota > Viridiplantae > Streptophyta > Pinopsida > Cupressales > Taxaceae > Taxus > Taxus wallichiana. Next base: position 727,276,739 of record CM031242.1, on the reverse strand, counting down.
GTCCACTGCCAACACATCAGTTCCACGTGGCAGAGACATAGCAGAGGCTTTAAAAAGGTTTAGATAGCGGATCCTCAAGTCAGTGGGCCCTTCTCAATCATGAACACTTGTCTTCTCCTCCTGACTTCTCTCCCTCTTTCTTTTCTCATCTCAGATTTATTGTAATTAGTTGGGGTTTTGCATTAAGCATCCCTTTAACTAAGCATTAATTAAAAGAAGTGGTTACCAAGGGTAACTGATTTGTAAAACTATATAATGGTCTCTCTACGCCATTTGGAGGGGGAACTTGGCTTATTTTTGAAAGTGTAAGAAATAGTAAAGCAATCAATACAAAAGGATCTTCTTTCTTTGTCCATCTGATTCTTTTATTCATGGCTATCTGTTGAATATTGTTAGATCATTTGTCTGCATTATGTCAAGAAGCTTTGTATTCTTGTAGATGTTATTTATAGAACTGTGTGTCTTTTCAATTGCATCTCATTAATTCAAGTACAAATGGTCTTATTCCAATTCATTATATTCTGGCACACATAAGGAATTATTTTGTCATCTATAATTCTGGAGAATGCTTTTCTGCTCATTTCCACGTCTTCATTCCTCTGTACTTTTGTGTTGATGATCTATTTTATTTTCAAAATGCTTTCATGATATCCAAGTTCCACATTAAAACTATGCTCTATACATATGTAAATAGGTTTTGCTTTTAAATAAGGGAACCTCTCCCATTAAAGAGGAGGGACTTCTTGTCCCCTGACTGTTGTTCTCTTGAAGTCCTTTTTGACGACCAACACACCAGATGGCATCTCGGCCGACGAAGTGAGTTGTGAAGTAGGAAAGGATGTTGTCATGATCAAAATGAAGAGAGAGATTCATTGGGAAAAATGAGGACAATCTATCCTAAAAGTGGGTTTAAGCGAGCTTATTGAGCTGTCAAGGCACTCAAGATCATCATGTGCAAAGAATCGGGTATCACCTCATTACATTCCAACCAATGACCACTTCTCAAGAATCTCCTTGGCATGCAATCCCGTATCCGCAATGTGAGGGTTTATTTCAGTGAGTGCAAGTTAAGAATCAAGAGGTTTGTACATCATGGAGCTTGTTTGTGATCACTAATGTCAATTGTGAAAGTTTAAGGAGTAAGAGAGTGATCCTCACTCTCACTATGAGACTTGCTATAATAAACAATGGGATTTGTAATTAAGTAATTACAGATCCACCATTAAAATTGTAGAGATTATATTTATGTACAGTCAAATTAAACACAAATTTAGCTTATTAAAGATAGTGAATTATAGAGCTTAGATAATATGAGCTGAAAGAAAATATATGAAAGTAAAAAGAGATAGAGAACACTAGATTTAAGTGGGGAAACCCAAAGGAGAAAAACCCATTGATAAATCATTGTCTTATATTAAGAATTTATCAGACTTTCACCCAACACTTCCACTTCACTCCTCGGTCTCACAGAGATAATTACATAGCTATGTCTCACAATTATAATAGTTGACATATATAAATAGATATGATCATAACAATCTAATCAATAGCTCTTGTTTGTATTGATTAGTCTTGATTAGTATTAATCCCATACAATATCATCCTATATATGGGATGGGTGAACGATCAAGTCAAGTTTTCATTCTATTGAAGTGTGAAGACCGACTAAGTTTATAAATAAACTTTTAATAAAAAGGTCGTTAAGTGGTGGTATATCAAATGATATCCCACTTCACATTATCAACCCCAACACTCCCCCTTAATGTTAAGTGGGAGAAAAAATAGAAAAAATAAGAAATGACAAATTTACCTTTTTCTACAAAAGGATTTACAGATCCAAGAATCAACAAAAATGACTCTAGCTAGCATGCAGATAAGAGAAATCATATAGATCTTCTGATATAGAAATTATTAAGACCAGTTATTTACACATGAAGAATTATATTAAATTATGGATCCTTTTATAAACTAAGGCATGCCCATAACTAAATCTTCACTAGGATTTACAAGTAACTACACATAGTGTGACATATTTACTTATTACAAAATGGAAGAAGTATTGGAAGTTTACAACAAGCTGTTAAGAGGTGGAATTGTCATGCACACTCCCCCTCAATGACAACTTTGAAAGGCCCAACAAAGCATGAAACTTGCAAAAATTCACAACACAAAATGGCTTGGCGAAGATATTTGCAGCTTTATCTTTAATAAAATAGAACTTAAGATCAATATCACCATTTAGGACTTATTATCTAATAAAGTCCATATGGACTTCAATATGCTTGGTCATTTGATGCTGAACTAAATTCTTCACAAGAGAAATGCAACTTTGGCTATCACATAGAAGAGTAGTGCTCCCTTTGATGCCCATGTGCAGTTCATCCATGATCTTTCAACCACGTAACTTCCTTTTTTATAACACTTATATACTCTTCCTCAGTAGAAGATATAGAAACTGTTGGTTTCTTCTTGCTACTCCAAGTGATGACACCCGCACCAAACTTAAAAAAATATCCATAAGTAGACTTTCTATCTGTTTACATCACTAACATGATCATAATCACAATAGCTAAATAATTGTGCATCATTACAAGAAGAATAAAACATGCCATAACTTTAATATATTTCAAAATTATTTTTTCCATTTTCCAATGATCCTCATAAGGATCTTGCATAAATCTTGAAACAAATCCTACTACATAAGAACTATCAGTGTCAGTAATAGTCAAATAAATTAGACTACCAACTAAATTGTCCATACATAACAAGATCAAATTTAGCACAAGTTGGTTTAGGATCTAACTTTACACCAACTTCAATAGGAATGAAAACATGTTTACAGTCAATCATGTTAAATATTATAATAAAATTCATAACATACTGATATTGAGATGCAACATTAGAATTATGATCTTGAAATATAACCATGCAAGAAAATGATTTAGCAAACCTAAATCAATCATTTCAAACTGTTGTTTTAACCTTTATTTGATTCTAACAATTAAATTTTGATCACTTCTAGTAATAAAAAGATCATCTACATACAAGAAAATAATGATAATATGATTTTTTCAAAATTAACAAATAAATCATTATCAGAACAACAATTAGTGAAATCAAGATCTTGAAAGAAATTGTTAATTTTAGCATACCAAGCTCTAGGAGCTTACTTAAGACCATACAAATAATTTTTCAACTTAAAGACATAGTGTTCTTTACCATGTTCTTCAAAACCTTTAGGCTAACTCATGTAGATCTCTTCTTTCAAGTCACCATTTACAAAAACATTTTTAACATCCATTTGGTGAATCTTCAAACCATATTGGGTAGTCAAAGTAAGAAAACTCTAACAATGCTCATCTTAGCTATAATATCCCCCTTCTGAGTTCAATAGAAATTAGGCAAATCAACAACCTTCCAATACACCACTCAACTGTAAATAGCTAAACTCAGTCAAACTACTTGTACTAGTTGAGTAGATGACTCAATAAACCCAATAAAGGGGTTTAATGGCCTCTATCAAATAGCTCAAGTAATTACACCAAATACACTGTAATAAATTGAATACAGACTACTGCAATAAACTCACACAATGATCTCTGCGCAAGGGCTTCATTTATCAATCAAACCAGCATTGGTTTTAATGTCAGGGAGTATTTAATATTTTATTCACATCACCTCATACAGTTTGCTGCTATAAAAGACTCCAGAACACCATAGAACCATGCAATAATTAGTTCGTTAATCCTGGGATAGACCAACCACAAGGAGAAGGTTCAAACAAAGGGAAAATGCACATCAACTCAGATTTAAACCCCTCAGATATGTCGCTGCATTAAGAGCATTTAGAATGTATACTAAACCCCAATCAATTCACTTTATGAGAACTCAGAAATATCTCATAACTAAATCTGCAATAAGAGTCTTTGCATCACCTCAATAACTTGTAACTACAGTCCACTCAAACTGGGATATATCAGTCACCAAGAAGACATTGGAATCACTGCTAAATGATGGTTAAATCATGCATATAACTCAGATTATTACCCCTATACAGTTCTTTGTCACTTAGACCTTCAAAACACCAAACAATCATGCAAAAACCAAGTCGCCAGGCATGGGAATGAGCAGCCAACAGAGAAGAATACTTACTAAGAGAAATTTGTCAGTTTGCACATAAATTTACTCTAAAAACTAGTCACCAAACAATGGATGCAATTCGCTAGGGTTTAGCAAGATACATTAAATAGTTCGCTTGAATAAGTCGCTGTAAAAAGAAGATAATATCATGCAACCAGCTGATCGATTCACATCAAATAATGCTCCAAAAACAGTCCACAAAACACCATGAGAAGTCGTTAGGGCTAGGAATGAAACACAACAACCAATCGATTTGCAAAGCACATAGAAAATACTTTGATTTGATCACGAAAACCCAAGCTGCTATAGGGACATTGCTACAGTGATTCGCTATAGTAGAAAAAGGCAGATTTTCACTTGCAAATTTAATCAAATGCTTGCCAAAGCCAAAAACATGGGTCTCACAAATAATTACTTCAATTGAATCTCAGAACCAGCTCAATACCACCTAGAGAGAGAGAGAGAGAGAGAGAGAGAGAGAGAGAGAGAGAGAGAGAGAGAGAGAGAGAGAGAGAGAGAGAGAGAGAGAGAGAGAGAGAGAGAGAGAGAGAGAGAGAGAGAGAGAGAGAGAGAGAGAGAGAGAGAGAGAGAGAGAGAGAGAGAGAGAGAGAGAGAGAGAGAGAGAGAGAGAGAGAGAGAGAGAACATCAATGGGCATGCATCCCAACTCCAAGCATGGAGCATAAAATAAATATCATCATAACATAATAATAATAATGATCCTAGCACTCCTTTTATAAGCAAGGAGGCACAAAATTTGAAATCCCTAGGAGAGGGAAATTATTAAATAAAAGCAATTTGTTTTCCCTAGGTGTGGCATCCCCTTTTCAAAGGGTGATTTTATCAATAAAAGCCACCTAAATATTTATTTAATTAATTCCCCATTTAATTTTTATATTTTGGGAATTAAATTAAATAATCTTCATAATTAAATAATTAAATAATTATTGCTCCAGGTAATAATATTTAATTATTTAATAAAAATGTTCCCCTTGCAACATCCCGAAGCCCACGGGGAAGTATAGGCTAAGGGTCTTCAGAAATGGGGACATTACATTAACTACATGAGAAAAAGTCTCAACATAGGTGAGACCAAGATTTTGAGTGAAACCACGAGTTACCAACCTTTCCTCGAACTTGTCAATTTATCCTACAGAGTTATACTTGATCTTGTATAACCACTTGCAACCTACAACTCTTCGCTTAAAAGGAGGGACTAGTTCCTAAGTGTTATTTTTAATCAAAGCATTGCATTCATCTTTCATAGCCTGAATCCATCTATCATCTTGACATGATTTGTCAAAATATTGTGGTTCTACCTCATAGAGGGTTATCAAATCATGATAAGAATTTTGACTATGAGTTACCTTTCTAAGACTAACAAGATTAGACTCCTTAACCAGATTTTGAGCCCATTTAGGAATCTTAGGATGTAACACATGATTGAGATGACTCCCCTTAATCTCCATCATATCTAGATAAAGATAATCAACCTCTTGAAATTCTGTTTCCATAATGTCAAGAGAAGGATTATCAAGCTCTATCTCAGGAGAAATAGAGGAGGGTTCATGAGAAGCATCACAAAATGTATTTTCCAAGACATGAACATTCATGTTTTCTATTATGTCATGCTTGAAAGGATCCTAGACTCTCAATCCTTTAGTTTTATAGCGACATCCAATAAAAATACAAGAATAAGAGGTTAGATCAAGATTCTTCCTATTAAATTTTGGAATAAAGATAGAAGCATGGCTACCAAATATTCTTAAGTGAGAAATATCTAGTTTTTTCTTTGTCCATAATTCATGAGGAGTAGCTTGATGAAGATATTTAGTAGGAAATCTATTAAGAATATAGACAACAATGTTCATAGCTTATGCCCATAAAAACTTAGGCACATTAGATGCATGAATCATAGTCCTAGCCATTTCTAAGACAATCCTATTCTTTCTTTCTGCAATGCCATTTTGCTTTGAGGGGAATAAGGAGTAGTCAACTCTCTTTGAATCCCACATGACACACAAAACTCATCAAAATTTTTGTTGACATATTCACCTCTATTATCAGTCCTAATTCTTTTAATTTTCAGATTATAATAATTCTCAACTAAAGTTTTAAACTCCTGAAACTTAGACAAGAAATCAGACTTCTTAATGAAATAAGTTTAAGTCATTCTAGAGAAGTCATCAATAAAGAAAATAACATACAAAGCACCACTGAGAGAAGGAACTTCAAGTGGACCTCTTACATCACTATGAATCAGTTCTAATAGCTAAGAAGAATTAAAATCATGATGTTTGTGAAAAAGGTTCAACATGCTGCTTACTACATAGGAAAATTTCACAAGTTTCATGATCTGACTTCATATTTGGAAGAACAACAAGATTTTGAAATTTATATGACCTAATATTTTATGCCAAAGTTGAATATCATTTCTATAAGAAGAAGAAAAAAATACTCAGACACAAAACCATCAAATATGTACAAGCCATTTTTATGAATACTAGAAGCAATAACATTATTGAATTTATCTTTTACATACCAATTATCTTGCAACAAAATAACTTTATAATTTTCTTTAGTTAAGCGAGAGCAAGGAAAAAGATTCTTTTTGGGCTGCGAAAAAACAAGACATTCTTAATTACACCATTTGACAATTTAACATTCCCACAAATTTCAGATCTAATGATGGAGTTATCTCCTAGATAGATATTCTCCTCACATTTAACTACATCTAAGAGGATACCAGGAGTGCAAGTCATGTGCCTAGAGGCACCACTATCAAGAATACATTCATTGTCATTTGAAGTTGAAAGGGCAATATACAAGGCAATAGAATTCTTAGAAACATTTGCATGATTTTTCTTCTGATCTTTCTTTTGAGTATAAGGCAAGTTATTTCTAGCATTCTTGGCTGATTTGTTAGTTTTTACTCTACAATCAAGTCTTTATGCCCAAATTTTCCACACTTGTTACAAGTTCCATTAAATTTGACTTTAAAGTTCTGATTGTTCTTAGTAGAAATTAGTCTTAGGATTTTATTTGAATCTTATTTTGTTATCGAATTCTGATTAGAGTTGTTATTATTCCTATTATGAGAGAACTTATGATTCTAAGAGAACAATGCTCGAGAAGCAATCTCTTTTGAATCAAAATTCTCCATTACATGTTCTTCTTGAATTAACAAAGAAGATAGAGTGTCTAAATCAGGAAGATCATTCTCATTCTGATATTTGGAATTAAGAATAGAGATATAATTTCTAAACTTTTCATGAATGTTTATATGAATAATGAAGTACAAAAGCTTATCTTGAAATAAATCACAATTACATCCATCTAATTGAGTTTTAATGTTCTTAATTTTAGATAAATAGTTCACTATTTTCCCATCTCCCTTCATGGGAGTTATAAACATCTCTAAAACAAACTTAATTATCTTAGAAAAATGACTTCCTTCATGCATAGTCTCTAATTGCTTCCAGGCATCAACATGCGAGTCCATATGACCTATATGCATCAAGAATTCATCTTTTATGCTTTGCAAAAGGATGGACAGGCTTCCTATGATCTCAGAGAGGAGATAAGGTTTTCAGGGGTTGCTTGTCTACCAATGGGTCATTTTCCACACCAGTCACTAGATCCCATAGCTTCCTAGCCATAAAACATGCTTTTAAACGAACTCTCTAAATGCTATAATTCGTTCCATTTAATAATTGAGACTTATCCAACAAAAAACTAGAAGAGCTAGCCATTTTAATGCTAAGATAACACTAAAGCAACGAATACAGCTAAAATTTTGAATCAAAGAAGCCAAACAGAGACAAAAACAAGCTATAGATCTTTTAATTAGCTATACGAATGCAAACAACTAAAATTGATCAAAAAATAACTTGCTTTGATCTAGATTAAGATCGATTTAAAAGAGCTTAGAGTCAAATTCGATAATTAATTAAATAATTAATTAATTAATTAGTTAAGAGCTTAAAAATATCTTAAAAATACTATATCCTTAGATGCGAAGTCTTTAAAAATTAAATTCAATGACATTTCAGTCCGGAATAGAGTCTAAAAAATGTGAAAAAATGAAAATGTAGATAAAGATATAAATCGACACCGCGAAAAGGTAAAAACACATGTAGCTTTTCAATTAGCTCGCACTTCGCAGTATAATTTGATAAGCCAAAAGATAATTAATAGAAAAATATATAGTATAACCGTATACATGTGTCGTTAATTAATTGGTTCACTTTTCGAGCTCGATAGAAAGTACAAACAAAATGTGAAGGAACATGGACACGTTTAATTGGTTCACAACTGATGAGACTAAAAAGTCTTAGTCAAACAATGCCACTTGTCAAAAATCTAATGACTAAATACTAGACACTTGGCGGATTTCGCAAAACTTTAAATAGATTTCCTTGGGTGGACTTAAAGTCCCCAAAATAAGCTAAACTTTAAAATAAAGTTCAGTCTGAAATAAAACAAAATATGTCACAATCTTAGTGGCTAAGCCAAAGCCGAGACCGACACCCCTGAAATACCAAGTTTGACACTTGCGAATATTGACACAAAAGAAAATTAATATACGTGTCAAAATTCAATTGTTTGCACTTCGCAGTTCTTCTAAAAAGACTAAAGTAAAACTTGGACACACGTGGAACCTTCTTAATGGCTCACTTTTCACAAAACTGATAAAGATTGAAAAATGTGAAAAGGTGGCTAATTCTTATTGGATAATTACTGCCACAAATAAAAAGATGACAAATGTGAAATGCAAAGATACTTGGAGCAATTTTATTGGCTCAAACTTTGCATATGTTAGAAGCAAGCTATCAAAATACTGACACTGTGAAATACAGAGCTACTTGGAGCAATCCTATTGGCTCGTATTTCACAAAGACAAAAATATAACAAAGGGTGATAATGTAAAATATGGAGAAATTTAATTGGATCAAACTTCACATATGTCAGAAGCAAGCTATCAAAATATTAACACTATGAAATATAAAGCAACTTCAAGCTTTCTTATTGGATCGGATTTTGCAAATAACAGAGGAAAGCTTAACCTAAGTCTGACAACATGAAGAAACGTGTAAAGCCTTTATTGGCTCCCATTTCGCAACTAATAATCCATATAAATAATAAAAATGACAATGTGAAGCAAGGTGGAGCTTTTAATTGGCACGGGATTCACAAAAATGAAAAGGTCTAATAAAAACACCGACAATGCGAAGCCGGATGGTGCAAAATGATTGAATTGAGCTTTGCAATAGTAGAAGTTTGTAGAAAAAGAAAGGCTTTATTAAAAGCTGACACAACGAAGCCACTTGGCACTAAAATATTGGATCAAACTTCATGCAAAACATAGATCTAGCAAAAATAAAGATTTATAAAGTTGGGGCGGATTTAAACGCTCCAAACTAACTAGATATAAAGAGATCTTTTGGATCCACAATAAAATATATCCCTAACGGCTATAAATGATGAGAAAAACTTAAAACAAGCTAATAGAAAAGTTCTCAAACACAATTTAAACAACCATTTATAAAATATTTTCAAAACATATTTGGGTGGGAATCAAAATTTTAAACTTGATTATCTTGAAGACGATTTGGAGCAACAACTAGGGCTTCAGAGATCTATAAAAATACTTCAAAATTATTTACTCTAGGTAATTAAAAACTTCCATATCGATCATGCAAATTCATAATCACCACTACGATACCATGTTAGATAAACGATGGGATTTATAATTAACCAATTACTAGATCCACCATTAAAATGCCAGAGATTATAGATTATGATGTATAGTCAAATTAAACACAAATTTAGCTTATTAAAGATAGCAAATTATAGAGCTTAGATAATATGAGCTGAAAGAAAATATAGGAAATTAAAATGAGACAAAGAACACCAAATTTAAGTGGGAAAACCCGAAGGAAAAACCCCACTGATAAAGCATTGTCTTATATTAAGAATTTATCAGACTTTCACCTAGAACTTCCACTTCACTCCTTAGTCTCACAAAGACAATTATAGAGCTATGTCTCACAATTATAACAGTTCACATATATAAATATCTATGATCATAATTGTCTAGTAAATAGCTCTTATTTGTATTGATAAGTCTTGATTAGTACCAATCTCGTATGGGATAATCCTACATATATGGGATGGGTGAACGATCAAGCCGTTTCACTCTATTCAAAGTTGTGAATATCAACTAAGTTTATAAATAAAATTTTAATAAAAAGGGTTGATAAGTGGTGGTCTATTAAATGATATCCCACTTCACATTATCAATCCCAACAAAATCAAGAGGGAATCATCATAAGTGATGTCCACATCCATCTAAAGCCTACATTGGAATGTCTCACAACAATGTTCCTAAACACTCATTGGCAGTTTGAAGTGTTTGTGCATCTTGCAAAAGGAGGAGATTTTGATCACCATGCCTCAAATCAGCAAGATCTTCATCAACAACAAATAAGTCAATCCCTTTCATTTCTCTCTCCTCTCTCTCTCCATATTCTAATTTTTAATTGAGAATGGTGAAAATTTTCGGGTTAGATGCCTGTGTTGTAGATATTTTTAGGAGGCCCACCTGCGGGAAAATGGAAAAATCAAGAACATTGATCTGGAAACACCTCCAATCACTCCAGTTGTAATAGGCTAGAGGCATGATTGAAAAGTTTAAAATTTGTGTTTTGTGCCCTTGGCCAAGATATATTGATGCGAGGTGAGCTGCTTTAATGACTGAGCTACTCTTACAACGACCGAGATAGTTTCATGTTGAGGGGAAGCTACATATTGATCGTGTTGTGCCAAGCTATGCAAGAGGACCCATTGAGCTGAACTTAGAGAGCGAGTTGCTTTTGGAGGAACCGAGCTCTTGGAATGCCCACCGAGCTATTTTATAGGGGTAGGTGAGCCAATTTAGAACAATAATGTTGGTGGGTTTCTTAGGGGTCGAGTTGGAAAAAATGGAGGGGCTAGATACCAAACCCGATTTATATATGACCAAGTTGCCTGAAACTTGAGTGAGTTGACATGTCATGAAACCAACAAGCTTAGCCAAGGATGATGATCAATTCCTTAGCCATCGAGCTCCCAAGTGTTTGCTCATCCCTATTCCAAGGATGAGACATTATAAACCAAGCTCTACGGGTCATGCATCAACCAACGAGTCGGGTGTGTTATCAAGATGAGCTATTCATAATAATCTTTGAACTCACATGAGTCATGTAGAAGGCATGAAGTTGGATTAATCAAGACATAGTTCCTTCTACAGAAAATACCAAGTTATTATGCATAAAAGTGAGTTAGTCCAACGGTGGCGAGTTGCTCGTGGCGTTAAAATTGAACATGGATTGAGCTTGACTCGGGGAATTAAGCACGTTTGCAAAAACACATGACCCAAGTTCATGAAGATGATCATAACCAAGGTTGTGGGATCGACCAATGCAATAGATTAAGTGGGCCAAGAAAAATAGAAAGCTCACGCAAACTCAAAGCTAAAGCAAGATACATGGCGGTGGAGAGATTTAAGTACTAAGTTGTCAAAGTCCCATCAAATTCATATATTGCAAATCGAGTGATGTTGAGTTCATCAAGTTCTTTGGGGCTCTAAGTAGGTTGTTTTGAGGATAAAATATGGTGGGAAAAGTTATGCTTAATGATGAACTTCTCTCGACTTGTGCATATGAAAGAGAGTTTGTGCAAGGATCAAGCTAAGTAAAGTGAATTAAGAGGAACATTGTGGAGGGAGATTGAGTTCATAATACTAAAGATCGAGCTACATGACCGAGCCCTTCCATGACGTGAATAAACTATGTTGAAAATTTACTAAGCTATGAAAAGCCCTCATGAGTGAGCTATGGCACGAGCACCCATAAAAACGAGATTGGAACAGTTGAATCATGTTGCAAATAATAAAACACGGCATGATCGATTTGTAAAAGCTAAGCTCAAGTATGAAGGCCAAGCTAAGCTTGACTCGGTGAACTTAGCAAAAACCATGGTAGAAGAGGATGGTGCACCGAGCCTAGTTTGAGTTCGAGCCAAGAATGTGGCCAATACAGGTTTGAAGGGCCCAAATGTCCCATGGGAATTTTTGCATAGAATCACTAAACTTTCCGCGAAGGTCTAGTGTGGGGATGGTGGATAAATTTGGCCCAAGATGCACATGGGATGTTTGGGTGCAAAGAACCTGACTTCACTAAATGGAGTAGAATGCAAAGATTGAACAAGTCAACGACCGCAATGCGGGGTCAACAAATGTGCGGCTAGGGAACCTTTTACAGATTAGAGGCATTTGTGATGCCTCGACGTGACCAGTCAGAATTTGGATGCTCGAGATGCACTCAAGACAAACGGGCAGTGTAAAGATAAGTTCCCCGCAAAGGGTGAAAATCTCCGCATTGAACTGGCATACCATTAAGTTTGGTGCAATATTGAATGCGTGGACACAAGGGGAGTCAAGCCAGTGGTAAATAATAGCCCGATGCAAAGAAAAGGCACCGAGTTGGCATTAAACATGTAGAACATAAAGGGAAAGTCAGTATAAGAGGTTAGCGGAGAGTCCACTTGGCAATGCGAAGCATCAAGTCAGCGGTTAGTAACTAGAGGACCCGCCGAGGCATATGAAAACATGGAATGTTGGGCTCATGATATGAGGTATAAGGTAAATAATGAGTTTGACACATGGGACTAGCAGATCTTGGTGAAGGTGAATGAAAGGAGCCAGCTCAACCAAGATGACATTATATATGGTTTTAATATAATCACCCCCATTCTAAATAGTGAAAAGAAAAAGGTGGCCCCATAAAATGTTTCAAATACACAAAGATATTTAAATATGTACAAAACATCAAAGAAGGAGAAAATATTTTAAATGAACTTTTCAACAAGAGGATTTAACTATTCGGTTCCATGAAGATCAAGTAAACTTGGCAATCCCAAAACAACCGCCTCTTCTCAGATGGCCATATCTTGAGAAATTCTCAATGAAATCGTGCAAATGAATACTCATTGGAATTGTGGCTTTAAGATCTATGCACAATAACAAAGAAAATACAGAATTGATGTAGATTCATTAGATAATTTTATAGAAAAGAAACTCAGTTCAGAATGACATCATAGCGGTGGTTGAAAGTGCAATTAAGAGGCATGAGCATCATTCTCTCTAATCGTAGGTTTCAAGACAACATGAAGCAAGAATGCAATCCTCATATAAGTGTTCATCAAGTTGAAATATGTTTAATTAATTTTTTCACAAAATTAATTAAATACTATACATCTGTAAATTGTAATGAAACACGCAACTCAAGTTGAGTCAACTTGAGGTTGGGATTGGGGTTAAAGGTTGGTTAAGTAGTTTTATAATTGCTTCTTGGAGAAGAATGCCTATATAAGGCTGCATTGTAATGGTAAAGGGGGATATATCTTTTCATTATCTCATTCTTCCCTTCCATACTCTGGGAGAAAACTGTTCTATCTACACATCTTGTTGTAACTTTGTGTACAAAGATCAATACAATGCTTTCTATATTTGTGTTAATGATTTCTCAATTACAAAATTTGTTAAACTACTTGTGATTGAATTATTAATACTGTTTTTCCTTCATAGTATGAATGATGCCCAGGTGAACTAGACTTTGTGTTGATCATCAAAGTACATGGACTTTGTGCCATATCAACATATTCTGAAGGAGATGAAGACTTTGTGCTTCCCAGATTTCATGCTCATTGTATTCCTTTCTGTCCAGATAGAGAAGTTCTCCTCTTCCCATTCAAAAAACCTTGTAAGGAGATCTTGTACGACCAAGAAGGACTGGTGTGTCCTTGATAAGATAGATTTGTAGAACTTTGTGTCTCATATTTTTCCATCTCGCTAACACCTACGAGGTTGTGTTTTCTCTCCCTTCTCATTCTCACTTTCTCTCTTTCATTTCTCAAAATTTCTTCCCTTTTGTGCTTTCCGGTTAAAAGCACCAAAAATACAAAAATAACATCATATGAGGGAACTACCCCTCTCACAAAGCAAAGGAAATTCCACCATGTCAAAAGGTGAATTTCCCTAACTGTTGCTGATTTTTGCATACTTCCATTGGGCATATTCAGTGGAAAAAAATCCAACCAACAATTTTTTGACGACTCTACTGGGGATCAAACTTACGCACATGTTCATTTCCTTAATCTAGGAACCTTCCAGGAATGAAGGAGAAATGAAAAACACCTATTGGTCTACACCAATAAGTGATAGTGACAGTGATGGGGATGAGGATGGAGATCTCCCTATTCAAAATTTTCAAGCTCAGTCAATCCAAAACAAGGTCCAGTTTTATAGAACTTCTACGGAGGTATGAATCCAAAAATGATTTCACAAATGTTGTTGCAACCTGTTGAAGATAGGCGAGTAAGAAAAATATTTCCAAAAGGTACTAATGTTCCATATGTAAAAAGGAAATCCACCATTGCATCTGTACCATCTCTAAAAAGAAACTAACAATGCAAGAAAGGAAGGATAGATTGAAACAAATTGCTGCATGTGATGATCTAGTGATTAAATATTTGTGGCTTAAATATCAAGAGAGTGCTATGAAAAAGGTGGGAAGATGAAAATAGCAACTGCATGGATGATAAAAATTCCATACAACTGATGAGATAAGTGTAAAGACAATACAAGCAATTGTAGGCACGTGAGGAGGTAAAATAAATTGAAGAACAATCAATCAATGAATATGAGACACTTTGTAATGAAGAGGAAAACATTAAGTTCTAGAAGTTGCTCATGAGGATTCTCCATATTACAAGGTATTTATTCCTCAACGCTACCTCAATTCCACCAATGAATGTCTTCTTATTGCTCCACCTAGTGCATGCCAATTTGATATTCCCTCAAATGATGAAGAAGACAAACAACTTGAGGCTTCATTTCAACCTGAAATAGAATTCTTAGAAGATATGTCATGCACCGAGGTTGAATGTCCTTGGTTTGAAAGAAGTGATCCTATGTTGGTGGAAGTAGATGTTCATCATGAAAAAATGGACAAGAATTTTTCTCTCCTATGATTGAATAATTTCAAGACACTGAGATGAAGGTCATTATTGAAAATTCTCTTTTGTTTTGAGTTCTTTCAATGAAACAAACAAGTGTCTGTACCCAAAGAAAAATAAATCAATGAGCTCACTAGTCCTCCTATTATATTTATTGATAAGATGAGCACACATGAGCCTTTTTGCAGTCCTTCAAAACAAATAGAAAATGGAAATCCATGCCTGGAATATTTTCTTCACAATTATGATTATGATAGTCCTATTTTAGCACATTCTTTGGAATGTGGGCAAGAGGAAGAAGATGATGTTGTTGATCAATTTTTACCTAGTCTAATAACCTTCAAGTTCCTGCTAATCATGAAGATAAATCAATAATACAACTTGTGCTTAGAAGTTAAGACCTTCTAGAACCAAAAAGCAAGGATGCTGATTTTGTAAAAATAACATGTATATTTTTTAGGGACAAGATAGAAATTACACAGATTGAAGAAAATGATAATGATAAATCATTCAGTACCTCTTTTCCAATTCCTCTTGAGAATGATTACAAGGAATTTTTTATGGAAGTGCATGGGTTTCAAGATTTATGTCATGATAATTACCAAAATCATCACACAGATGTTATTAACACTTCATTAAAACAAGAATTTTGTGCTATAAGGATTGGATTTTCTCATGGATCCGTTGTCGAGAGTCGAGTGGTGTGTGAGAATCAATATGGAAGCAGCCAAGTATCATACAAGATTTTGTATGACATTATTCCTTCACCTTCTCATTATCAGAAGAAGAGAAGTTTCGGGTAGACATTCAACTCTTCATAGGAACTGGATAATTTTAGCATGGAGTATCACTA
This sequence comes from Taxus wallichiana var. yunnanensis, assembly GCA_018340775.1. Classification (NCBI taxonomy): domain Eukaryota; kingdom Viridiplantae; phylum Streptophyta; class Pinopsida; order Cupressales; family Taxaceae; genus Taxus; species Taxus wallichiana. The sequence goes on along the minus strand of CM031242.1, from coordinate 727,260,689 downwards.
TGTGGATGGTCTACTTGTTTCTATGTTCCTTTTCAAGACACACAATGCTCCCATGATATTTTGGTATACTCAATTAATCATTTTCAATTCCCGAGTGCCTCATACTTTCAGTGTGTTGTTTCACAAAGGTACATATTTCTCTCAGCTTGTCTCTGGAATTGTGTATATTTTTACATTCTATTTCCTTTCCCTTGTAAATATCCTCTTTCTTCTCTATACATAATTTCCTAGTTTTGTCTTGTTTCCCTTCTGTTCCTTTTTGTGTGTCTGTGTGTATTGGTGCAATTGTGTATTGAGAGAAAGTCTCCTTGTATTAAACCTTGTCCAATGGATAAGGCACTAGTCTATTTCAAAATTGGAGATTATGGAGTTCGAGCTATGTCTTGTTTACGTGTTGCTCAATCCAAACCATGTCCCCAGAAAGAGCCAGTTGTTGTCACCCATTCTAGGATGGTGCAAATTTTAAATTTTTTGGGTTAGATGTCTATGTTGTGGATATTTCAAGAGGCCCATCTATAGAAAAATGGAAAAACCAAAATAATTTAGCTCTCGGATACACATCGAATCACTTTGATTGTAATAGGTTAGAGGTATGATTGACAAGTTTAAAATTTATGTTTTTTTCCCTTGGCCAAGCTATATTTATGCGGGTGAGCTCCTTCTGACCGAGCTACTTGAACCTTGCAACAATTCGAGCTAGTTTCATGTTGAGGGAAGCTACATATTGATCGTGTTGTGTTTGAGCTATACAAGAGAACCCATTGGGTTGAACTTAGAGAGTGAGTTCTTTTTGGAGGAACCGATTCTTGGAATGGAAACCAAGCTATTTTATAGGTGTAGAGAAGTATTGAGTTATTTTAATCGACAATCGTGTTGGTGAGTTGTAAAGGGACGAGTTGGAAAAAATGGCGAGGCTAGATACCAAACCCGATTTATTTATGATTGAGTTTCGAAACTTGATAAGTTGACATGTCACAAAACCAACAAGCTTATCCAAGGATGATGGTCAATTCCTTAGCCATCGAGCTCCCAAGTGTTGGCTTGTCCCTATTCCAAGGATGAGACATTACAAACCAAGGTTTGCAAGTCATGCATCATCAATGAGCGGGTTGTGTTATCAAGATGAGCTATGCAATAATCACCGAGCTTGCATGAGCCATGTAGAAGGCATGTGAGTTGGATTAACCTGGGAGACCTAGCCTTTCTACAAAAAAGACCAAGTTATTATGTAGACAAGTGAGTTAGTCCAACAATGGCGAGTCACTCAGTTGAGTCAAAATTGAACATGAATCAAGCTCAACTGAAGGACTTGAGCACATTATAGAAACAGAGAGCCGAGTTGTTCATAAAGATGATCATAAATGATCCCATGGGATTGACTAAGGCAAGAGATTAAGTAGCCATCTTTACATGATCAAGCTCAATACTTGCAAAAATCAAAGCCAGAGAAAGATGCATGGCAAGAGAGAGATTTAATAACTAAGTTGTCAAAGCCCCATTGAATTCATATATCAAAAATCAAGCTGATGTTGAGCTCATCTATCCAAGTTTGAGCTCATCAAACACCGAGCTGGGGCTCTAAAAGTAGGTGGTTTCAAGGATAAACGATGGCAGGAAAAGTTGTGCTTAGTGATGAACTTCTTTGACCTGTGCATATGACAGAGAGCTCGTGCAAGAACCGAGCTAAGAAAAGTGAATCAAGTGGAACATTTTGGATGGAGATCGAGCTCATAATACTGAAGATCAAGCTACGTGATTGAGCCCTTCCACGAGTGAACAAACTATGTTGAAAATTTACCGAGCTATGAGAAGCCCTCGTCGGGTGAGCTATGGTAGGTGCACACAAAAACCGAGCTTGGACACTGAAGTGAAATCACATCGAGCTAAAGAATGAAGCATGGCATGATTGATTTGAAAGAAAAGTCAAGCTCAAGTATGAAGGCAAGATAAGCTTAACAATGAACTTAGCGAAAACCATGGCAGAAGAGGATGGCTGCGAGCCTAGTCAAAGTTTGAGCCGAGAATGCAGCCTAATATGGGCTGAAGGGCCCGAATGTCCCACAGGACATTTATGTGTAGAATCGTTGAACTTTCCGGAGAAGGTCTAGTTCGGGGATGGTAGATAAATTTGGCCCAAGATGCACATGGGACGTTTGGGAGCCAAGAACCCGACTTCACCGAATGGAGTAGAATGTAGAGATTAAATGAGTCAAATCGCCCCTATGTGGGGTCAACATGTGACCGGGGAACCTTTTTGGATTAGAGGTGTTTGTGATGCCTCGACGTGTCCGAGTCCTGAAGTGTGATGCCCGAGATGCACTCGGGACACATGGGATGTGTAAAGATAAGTTCCCCACAAAGGGGAATAACTCAAAGATTGAACTTGCGTAGCATTCAACTGTTGTGCAATATTGAATGCATGGACACAAGGGGAGTTAAGGGTAGTGGTACATAATATTCACGATGTAAACAAAATGCACTGAGTTGGCATTAAACATGTATAACATAAAGGGAAATTCAGTGATAATAGGTTTGTCAGGGGGAGTCCACTTGGCAATGCAAGCACCAAGTCATTGGTTAGTAAACAAAGAACCCACAAAGGCATATGTAAATCCCAGGGAATATTGGGCTCAAGCGATATGAGGTATAAGGTAAATAATGAGCCTGACATATGGGACTAGAAGATCTTGGTGAAGGTGAATGAAGGAGCCAACTCGATCGAGCTGAGCCAAGATGACATTATATATGGTTTTAATATAATCACCCCCCATTTTAAATAGTGAAAAGTGAAAGGTGGCCCCACAAAATATTTCAAATACACCAATATATTTAAAGATTTAAAAAACATCAGAGAAGGAGAAAACATTTTAAATGAAATTTCCAGCAAGAGTATTTAACTATCCAGTCAGTAAAGATCAAGTAAACTTGTGCAATCCCAAAACAACTCGCCTCTTCTCAAATGGCCATATCTTGAGAAATTCTAAACAAAATCATGCAAATAAATATTCGTTGGAATCATGGCTCTAAGATATATGCAAAAACCAATAAAATTAGGAATTGATGTAGATTCACTAGAGAATTTTATAGAAAAAAACTCAGTTCAAAATGAAAACTTAGCGAGTGGTTGAAAGCACAATTAAGAGGCATGTGCATCATTCTCTCCAACTAAGGTTTGGGACAACATGAAGAAGGAATGCAATCCTCATCTAAGTGTTCATCAAGTTGAAATATATTTAATTAATTTGTTCATCAAATTAATTAAATATTATACATTTGTAAATTGTAATGTAACATGTAACTCAAGTTGAGTCAACTTGAGGTTGGGATTGGGGTTAAAGGTTGGTGAAGCAATTTTATTTCATCTGCTACTTTTGGAGAAGAATGACTATATAAGGCTGCATTGTAATGGTAAAGGGGTGGATATATCTTTTTCATTCTCTCATTCGATCATTCCATACTCTCGGGAGAAAATTGTTCTATTTGCACATCTTGTTGTAACTTTGTGTACATATATAAATACAATGATTTCTATATTGCCGTGTTAATGACTTATCAATTACAAAATCTGTTAAATTTCTTGTGATTGAATTATTAATAATGTTGTTACTTCATAGTATGAATGATGCCTAGGTGAACCAGACTTTGTGTTGATCATCAAATTACGTGGACTTTGTGTCATATCAACATATTAAAGGAGATGAAGAATTTGTGCTTCCTAGATTTCACGCTCATTGTATTCCTTCTTCATGATAGAGAAGTTCTCCTCTTCCCATTAACAAACCTTGTTAGGAAATCTTGTATGACCAAAATTTGGTGTGTCCTTGATAAGATAGATTTGTAGAACTTTGTGTATTAGATTTGTCTCTCTCGCATAACACCTACGAGGTTGTGTTTTCTCTCCCTTCTCATTCTCACTTTTTCTCTTTCATTTCTCAATTTTTCCACCCTTTTGTGCTTTTGGTTAAAAGCACCAAAAATACAAAAAATAACATCATATGAGAGGAACCGCCCTCTCACAAACCGGGGAAATTCTACCTTGTCAAAAGGTGAATTTTCCTAACTATTACTGATTTTTTCATACTTCCATTGGGCATATTTAGTGGCAAAAAATCCAACCAACAACTGAAAATATCAAAAACTCTATTTGAATTGCAAGCCTCTTTGAGAAATATGCACTTCTCCAGTTTTATTCCTTTTTATGTATTTGAGACAAGCTAGAAGAAATAAGTTTCATTCGAGATGATTGTGTAAGTGGCATTTTTGACCTCGTATTTTAGAAACAACAAATATTTGATTTTGACTTCCTATTGTATCAGTAAGAAGAAAAGTTATGAGAAATATTCTTGAAGGTCATACTTAAGAACTAGTTTTTAAACTAAGAGTCCTCATTCCTCCTGAAGGAGAAAGGGAAGAAGAAAGGGAAGAAGAAATGGAAGCAAAAACACCTATACCATGGGGAAAAAATACCGGTCCGTTGGATTTAGCTCCACCACTCCATGAACTTCCAAAAGGATCAAGAAATAAATTTCCAAAATTCTATGGAGATGGAAAGAAACATCTTGATGATCATATCACAACCTATGGCATCCTTAGAGTGCAACATGAAGATGTTGTTGTGTGGTTGTTCATAGAAACATTACAATATGTCATTATAGACTAGTTCTACTACTTTCCATCACACTCAATTTCTAATTGGGATGATATAAAAAATAATTTTGAAGAAAGATTCAAGACTGCTAAAGATGCTCATGCCCTCCTTTCTCAACTTACTCAAATGAAGAAAGAACCACAAGAGTCCATGAGAGACTTTGTGGAAAAATTCAACAAGATAATCAACAAGATTCCCACCATTTCCAATCCTATTGTAGATAATATAAAAACATTATTCGTGAATGCCTAGTTTCCTAAAGTCCTAAAGTTAGTTTCATTCTATGGAGAGTTCAACCAAGAGATTTGGACAATGCTCAAGAAATTTCCATTGAGGTGGAAGATGACCTTGTCTTTTCAGGAAAGATCAAGAACCATCTAATGAAAGATAAAACCCAAATTTTAAAAGATGACATAGCTGATTCACTATTGAAAAATTTGGCTAATGACTTGACAATGTTGAAGAAGGAAGTTTCTCAATGAGCATCGACCCAAACTGGAATAGGAATCAAATTACAAGAGCACCTGAAGGCTTGCCTTGGAAGCTCCACCGATCAATGCAATATGCGAGGCCAATGAAGATGAAGGAGAAGAAATTTTTGAATCATAAATTAAAGAGGAAGGAGAAGAATAATGTGCTAGGATTAGGTACGTGAATTCACACCAGATGAAGAGATTGAAGAACCTATAGATAGCTACTCCTATGCAATATTCACTCGATCAAAAAAGGAGAAAGTAGGATCTTCTTCTGCTGCCCAAGCCAAGCAATTGAATCCTCAAAAGGCCAATATATAAAAAACAACAATGAAAGAAGTATCGTGAATTCCACTTCCACAAGGTCAGTTGAGAAGACACATAAAACTAATTTAACCTTAATCCTTCTACCTCCTCGGGTAAGTCTCAATCAACTTCCCTTGAAAAATCAGTTTCCATTGATCCTAAGAAAATCCATGTCAAGGCTTCCATAGTCCCTGATGTTCCGAACACTCCCACATCCTTCAATTTCATTGATCATTTCAAAAAATCGATATTTCATATTTTTGAGTATGAATACTTTAAAACCCATCCCAAGCAATTTGATAGGCTTGTTCAGTATATCAAAGGAAGTAGTTTTTTTCATGTTCTAAAAATGCCACTACCAAAGAAATACCTCATGTATCTCATTCCACTCCTATTAATTTTCTTGCTTCCACACCATCCACCTCTAGGAAGGTATAACATTTTGATTTAATAAAATATGAATATTATTAAATCTAATTTGTAGAGTCACTACTATGATAAAATACAATGGATTACAAATGTTAAGAACTCTAAAGATGCAATTGTGTAAGAAAACAAGAGAGATATAACACTTATCTCATTTGTACTTGTCCCGAAGTAGGTCTAGACTAAAGAAAGCGATACAATGGCTGGGAAAAGTGTTGAAAGTGCTCGATATAAATTCTCGGAACTTGCACACCGAGCCGAACACGAGGCGCCAGGTTGAGGCGAGTGCATGGGTGCAAAGACCTTCTATAGGCACATGTGACTATGTAGAGAGTTGGACTATGATTTTTCCTATGTAGCTAGGGCTTCACTATCCTTCCCTGTTGGTCACCCGTATGTTGCTGGATGATCACCGAATTTTCCTACAACCTTAAAAGTAGATGTAAAACCCCAAACTACATCAAATCCTAAAAATGAGTGCTGCGAATGGGGAGTCGGGCTGACCCCAAAAGTCACTCGACAAAGTGAACTTACAACCGAGAGATGAACTACATCTTAGACTCTATGTAGTTCTATGTGCTTATAGGTGAAATCTCATCCTTAGGTTTCTTTCATGCCGATGATGCCAATATAGCAGGCTATAGATGAATAGAATGAAAATGTATGTAATGTATGTAGAATATTAAGCCGAAAAATATAGTCCCTTTGATAGTATGTAGATATACTTTCCCTTTATAATTGTTCGCCCTTATAATGGTATGTATGTTGTGTGTATATATGGATCTCTTGCTTGAATTTTAACACTAGTGATATGAAATAATGACTAGGAACTTGAGATTGGAGTAATAAAACTAAAAATGCTGACCATGGATGTCAAAAATGTGAATAAGAACAAGGAGAACAGAGCACCCAAGACATGGATCGATAAAAATGTGAAAATACAGACCTTGTGAACTGGATCGACAGAAGTGAAAAATGTGACAGAGAAATACAATAGAAATAATCAAAGCAAGCAGATGGAATAGGGAGTGTGTCACTAGTGAATACTTTTCTTACTCAATATCCATGCATATAACAACATGGAAATATAGTAAAATATTAATATGTGCATGATTTTGTGTCTACATTTCCCCCCTTTATGTTATTTTAATGAAATTTAAGTAGTGTAAAGGAAGTAAGGAACATACATGTGAGAAGTCTGGAGAAGCCTTGTTACAGAAGTACACACAAAATATAATAACATATAGCGCACACGAACCATGGATCAACATGTCGATCCATGTGGTGTAGATAGAGATAATGAACCGTTGTAAGGAGCACTTGGAGAAATTGATGATTTGATTTGGAGAATTTGGAGATTTTGAATTTTCGCCGATGGATATTTGAAGGGGTAGGGAGTGATCAATTCCCAACCTGATTTTGTAAAATTTTGATCAAGGGAGGATTTAGGCATCCTGTCGCCAGAGGAAGAGTGTTAGGGAGAGAGGTCTAGTTTTAGCTTCCATCTATGACTACATCCTCAAAAGGTCTAGCTGCTTTGTAGATGGATAAGAACCAATTTTTTTTTCATTTCGATCCATGCTTAGTTTCATGTTGAATAAACCATATTGGAGCAGTATAGGAAAGGAAATCACGTTTCATTTCCCCCACTCCCATGGGTGTCATGATTTTTATACTGCTATATGGATTCCATGTCGATCATCTAGAAGCGATATAAAATGTAAAGTGTTTCCCATATTAGGTCATCTGGGAAGGATAATGAAGTAACGTAACTCCCAAGTTAGGCCATTTGGGAGATATAGTATAGTATGTTATGCTATACTAATCGATTGATTTGATTTTAGTATTGAAAGATTGTACTCATGGAAATATTTTGTTTTTTTCCCTAGATTAGGTCATTAGGGGGAATAGATAGAAAGTATTTGAATATATTGCTTTGTTCATTTGTTTGAATAACATGAGAGGAAGATTTTCCAAAATTATGTATTAGGAGTCTCAGTTGATTTTATAATATCCTAAGATGGATCGTAGGGTGATCCCAATTATATGCCCCCTTCAATGAAAGGGTGAGGAGTGGAAATAATGATTACCGATCCGAAAGTAGAGGTGAGAAGAGGTAATGATGACCAAGAGTGAGTAAGAAGATATTGTAAGAATTCATATATTATAAGTAGTATATGTGTGAGATTGGAATATAACATTGTGTGATGTGTATAATACGGTGATTCTAAACCGAATGGCGTAAACGAGGAGGAAAAAGGAGTAGCAAAGCTTCGATATGAGAGAAAACCATGTGTGGCGTATTAATTAGAAGAACACGCGCAAATGGTAACTATAGTCAAATGGAAAATTGAAACTTGCTATATATATATATATATATATATATATATATATATCAAAAAAAAAGTGAATAGTAACTTCATTTGAACCTTGAGTGAGTTATAATTTGAGCTCTGAGCTTGTGATGATGCCGTAGATTAGGGAAACGAGGTTGACTAGGTTTGAGATGGTGGTGACATTTCGCATCGTGAGATAATAGATGAGTTGGTAAGTATGAGTGTTTTTGAAAAATTAGTTTGATTTTTACAAAATTTGATTTTTTGAATTTTTAGGTGTTTCGACTAGGCGGGAGCGACCAAGGTGTTGATGTATTTTGGGATGCCAACACCCAGTTCCAGGTGCTAGTGACATGTTTCTAGGTGCTTGCATCCGCTCTTGGTCTTGATGACCCACGAGAATGTTTTTATAGCACAATGTGAAATATTGGAATTTGGATGAATTTTGGTAGATTGATTTGTTGTTTTTTCATATACATGAGGTGTTAATGTCACGATTGTGTTGGTTTTTGTGTTGTGCAGAGAGATATACATTCGAGGGAGATCCGTGGAGGTCGACATTTGAGTACATTGTTGAAATTGAGATTATCTGATGCCGAGTGGGACATACTAGACCATGCCATCCTGCGACACATAGAGATTTGGGAGGTGCCCCATAATATGCCTATGATTACTGCATTGTGCAAGAGGTGGTGTGCAAATACTTGTAATTTTTTGTTTCCTACTAGGGAGATGACTGTGACCCTAGAGGATGTATATTGTATATTATGACTACCAGTTGTGGGCGAGAGAGTACATGTGATGGTTGTAGTGGACACTAGAGGAAGATGAGGACAACTAGACTATACTTTACATGCACACAAGTACTGACCGAGACCTATATTATTCTAGATGCCATTTTGAGATCGGGTGTTCGCGGTTGTGGAATTTCATTGTAGTGATTTCATCAATGGCACTAGAGGGTGGCGAAGTGGGCATCTTGTATAAGATGCATGAGATTTCGTGCATAGAGGAGCATCGTACGATTTATGTGATGTGTATTGATGCATTTGTATGAATATATATACATGTTTACACAGGAGGACCATAGGGGTGGACTAGGGCCACCACATTACTACATGTATGGGCCTATGAGCATATTGTGATATTGAGGCCACTTAGTGGGCCATGTGCTAATTAGATGAGATGAGACCTGTTATATTTGTTGTGAGATGGGAGTAGAAGGCTAGATACCACTACTTATAGATCGATGCTCGATGGATGGGACTAGGGGCCATCATATGGATGCCATATCGAGACTACGGTGGGTGGTTAGGGGATGGAGTAGATTTTGGTGCATTCGATTGACCATGTGGTTGGAGGACCAATTTCCAAGAGTTGGAGAGTTATTCCATTTAGAGTGTTTATCGAGGTAGGTTGGTATGGCTTAGGATGTACCCCGAGTTGTATGTATGGGTGAAAACTATTAGAGTGCTGAGGCATCTAGGAGAAAGGATAGGCCGATGGGGTACATTTAGTGCACCTAATCCCGGATGAGGTGGATACGGCCATAAAGCCATTATAGGTAGATGATGTAGGATGTGCACAGCCTATAACATGTGGTGGGCATCACATTCAAGGGTGTTATTATTTCCAGTTGTCGTAGATGTGGCAAGTGGACCGCCAATTGGAGGAGTAAGGTGGTAGGAACCTTCCCCCAATGGAGATAGCCTAGTAGCGGCATTAGCTAAGTGTAAGTATTGTTTATTGGTATTTGTTGATTGTTACTTGTTTGTATATTGGTAAATGTGTGTGATAACTAATAGGGTGTTTGTATGTTGTGGGTGATGTTTATTGGTCCTTCATCGTTGACTAATAGATCTACATGCCGACACAAAATGTACCCTAGATGTGCTCGTGGGAGGTGGGATGTTAGAGTGAGTGGATGAGGAGAGCATTCCCATTTTTTGAGCCGATTGTGATAATGGCAATCAAATGCACTATTTTATTTATCAAGCGTGACGAGGCTCGTGTGGAGACTCATCGAGCTATGGAGACCATAGGAGGAGGGGCCTTGGCTTAGGATGTTCATGAAATATGTGAAGTTGAAGGGCTGATCTTTGAGTAGTCAATTGAGGTAACTATAGTATGCGAGATAGGTGGAGAGATATAGGGGCCGCGATCAACAATGTAGATTGAGCGGTGAAACATCTAGTTCTAGAGATCCCGTGGTCATGCATATTGATAATGATGATTATGTATGACATATATAGATGTAACGATGCATATGGGCTCCCCCTAGCAATTGCATTTTGTAACTATGATTTTTGATGATATATATAGATGGATGATTGGTATTATTGTGTTGTGTTGATGTTCATTGATATGTGATGCGATGATTGTTGTTCATATGTTGGTTTGTGATGTTTTATTTGCATTACGTAAATGATTATGTTGATAAATGGATGATGATATTGATAGGAAATAGATAAGTAATGCTTGAAAATTGGATTGTATGTATGAATGAAGATGGATAGTATGTGATAAATAGTAATAGATGTATGTATGAAATGAATAATGTGAGATAACAATGTGATTGAGATGATAGTAATGTTGCATGTGGTCCTATAGGTGTTGTAATTGATGCAAAAACCATTAATGATAGAGTTGATGATGGAATAAGCTTAGATGAATTTGTATGTGATTATTACATGATGGTTCGAGATGTGTTTATAGTGATACAATGAGATTTAGTGAGGATTGTTTGCTCTTGTAAGCCCATTCAAGTGCCTAGGTGATGTTGCATGGAGGTAGGAGATTCTTGGATGATTGAGAAGAATTTTGGAATGATGAATAACAGGTTTGGAGAGTGCTTGGGCACTCACATCAGTTGCATGGTGTAGATACATGTGATTGACCATGTTATAGGTTCTCATTTGGAATAGGTATGCATCTTTGGGAAGTGTGAGTATGAGATTTGGATATATATGAGCTCATGGATGTATGTATTTAGGTTAATTATGGTATACTAGGTATGTTTGGGTCATTTTTATTGATTTCATGATGAGTTATAACATTCTTTCAGTTGACCCTAGCTTCTATAGTGTGAAACCCTAAGGGGTAGCTATGCAAGTCTTAGTGTTTGGAGAGTTTTAGGTATGGTGATGAAATTTTTATTATTGGATATGTTATTGTGATGTGTCATGATGCTTTGAGAAAAATTCAGGTTACTAGGATTTGAATTTTGTAATATAGGTAAGTTTTGGTGAGACATAGTTAAGAACTAGTGCATTTCCAGCTCGAATTTGATCTTCTGATGCTCACCCTGAATTATTTGCTTTGCATGGGACCTTGTGGATTTAAGTGATGTTTCTAAATTTATTCTAGAAGGTTTCAAAAAAATAATGAGGTCATTTCATTGTCACATTTTTATGAACGAATGTTAAGAAGGTAAACAACTAGTTATGAGTTTGAAACCCTAGCTTGAAAGCGGTATGCAAGAAACTCTTCCTAAGTGGAAAAAATTTCTTCCTAGTGCATGGATGATGATTTTAAAATGTAGATGACTCCTTAATATTTCCATAAATGTATGGTATAGGTCATGGTGATGAGTGGGCCCCACTCAAACAGGCGATTTTGAAGAAGAGTGTTTTGGGACAAGGTTGTCCAAAGGAGTAGCATGCTAAATTGACATTGTGGAATGTATGTGAGTTGATATTGATGTAAAAATAGGTTTCAAGACATTTTCATGCAGGTACATGGTCAAATGAGCTCCATTCAGGTTGATTGGTCAAAGGGTAGTTTTGAGGCCATAAAACACAATGTTCAATAAAATGGGCATAACTGGAGCTACAGGTGGAATTTTGAGATGATTAAAAATGTTTTGGAAAGAGGATTCATATATATTATAAGTTAGAGGATTTTTGTCTCATGATGATGAGATTTTATATGGTTTCAGGTCAATCTTTGGATAAGAACCTCTTTTCCAGTGCATGATAAGACATGATCTTTTGTAAGTTTTGAGTTGTTTGAAGCATGAGATGGATTAGGTGATGATTTATATCACTTGTAATGTGAAGAGGGATGAATTTTTCATCCAATTAATCCATTTATAGGTATTTATTGTTCCTATAAATGTTTTTATTAGATGAACTATAAAAATATATTTTTCCCAAGTTGATTTGGTGAAGACAAAAGTGATTGTGGTTTGAGCAGCACGAGTGTTTCAAGGATTCTAACTTATAAGTAATCTACGGGTTCTGGAATTTTCATCAAGTTTTTACAAGGTGGTTGAGTGGGTTCTTGATCACCTTAGGGGTTGTAGCCTCCTTGTGGAGTTGGAGCTTCACAAAATTAGGGGTTGGTGCTCCTTATAGGGTTGTAGCTCTACTAAACTAGGGGTTGGTGCTCCTTGTGGGGTTGGTGCCTCACTAAATTTTGAAACATATCAATATAAGATTGTGTTTCAGTGGGTTTTATTTCCCTTGAGGGTTTCCCACTTATATCTTGTGTCTTGTGTTGATATCTTGCTTATGGTTCTTGCACATGTGATTATTTGTTGTATGCACACATTAATGGATGGTTGAATGTTTATGAGTTTTGAATAAGAAAATCTGAAATATGAATTTAAATTATTATAAGGAATGATTCACCCCCTCTTAGTCCATTGTGCTTATAACAAGTAATAATGTATGTAATCGCATGTGACCATGATGAAGAGGGGGAAAAGAGAAATTCCCCAACGTATGTGTAGGAAAATGAGGTTCATTTATATAATACCCCTCAAATCAAGAATGAACCATTGAACAAGAGTGCATCATCAGGAAATGGCTTGATATTGTGCACTAAATAGATAGATCAATGAAGCATAGAGCATAAAGATTGAGTGAGGATCTTATTGTAAAATATCCCTCAACAATCATGTAAGAATCATAAGAACATGAGTGCATCATCGAGTAATGAGGTGATAGATATCACCTACCAAATATGAAGAAGCATGTGAAATGATATCACCCGAGTGTAAGAGCCAAACTAAATGTCAAATGAAATGGCACTAATGATGGGAGATGAATTGATAGGAAGCACATATCGACGGATTAGGAAGCCAATGTGAAGTAGTAACACTTTGAGTTAGGTGAGATGATGCCGTGATGGATGTTCCAGAGGAGGACGTGGATGGATAATGATATTTGGAGATGGAAAAATAATGACCTTAGAAGTAGGTGGAGGAGACATGTGAACAAAAGTGAAGGAAAAATTATGTGGAATTGGAGAAAGAGACGCTCACTAGAGCGAGAGCCAAAGGTAATGACATCCCAATCTTATAATTATTGTAATTTGTGATGTAAATCATAATAGTCATTGTCCCGATGACCATTAATGTGGTGAAAATTATAATAAGGGTGATTACGTGCTGGCGATGCAGGTGACAAAGAGGATGCTTGAGAAGTGGATAGCTGTAGGTTAAGTGAAAGAGATAATGAAGCCACGAAGGTCGAAAGTCGCGCAAAGCTTTAATAGGAAGCCATGTAACAAAAAAAAACAATTTTCCATAGGGATTTGAAATTGATATAAATTTAGAATTTGATGATTAGATCTTTGTAAATCTAATATTATTGAAGAAATCTTGTCCTCCATGAAATAAGATCAGATTTTCTGAATCAGGAAGGTGGTAGGTGGGTGAAGCAAAGGGGAGACGTCTCCAACATGCAAAGGGTCTATTCCAGTTGGCCCAACTACCAAAATTAAATGTAGTATGGGTGTCATTCCTTCTTCAACAAGGAAAGTGGCGTGGGGAGGCAAAATTTGCAGAGATAATAAGATCTTTTCAGAAAATAAAATGAAGGTGGTAGGCTGGTGGAAGGATAATTCCCTCTCTTTCTTCTTCTTATCCATCTTCCATTTTATATATATTGTAAAGTGATGCCTTGTTTTAATGTTGGATACTTTGGGAGTATGAGGTCATCATTTTAATTTGCACAAATGTTCTAAGAGGCGCATGCCTTGGGCTATATCTCTTTAAATGTTTTGCATCTTCCTCCTATATTGTGATTATCTCAGTGCATGATCTTTAAGAAGTAAAATATTTTTGTTTTGTGGTTCATTTCGGCCTTAGCTAATGTTTTATTGCATTTTATTTCCTCTCATTCATTCATACGTGTGTTGTATGTGTTATTTCAGAGGTCTTTGTCTATTGTGCATTGTGAAACTGGAACCCTGAACGTGATTTTGATATGTGGCTTTAGTTTTGGTCCTCCTCATCATCATTATCTACCATTTTTTCTCTTGCTCAAGTCTTCATCCCCTTATTTTTGGTGCTATCACATTCTCTAGTTTAGGTTTATGTTTTATGCATCTCCTTCTCACCCTGGTCCCTTGGAAAGTTAGAGTAGAGCTAGATAGTTGCATTCTAATTATTAGGAGTTGTTTAGCATTAGAAGTAAGTAGAGGAATTTGAACTTCCAGAGAGGTCTGTCTCTATTGAGTCGCACAACTTGGAGATAGTACCATGTTGTCTAAAATCCTGAATTTTCTATGATTCAGAATGGGTGCATATTTGAGCTCAACATTTTGGCATGCTCGGTAGGACCTTAAATTTTTATTTCCAGCTTTATCAAGTTTTGATGTATATCTTGGTGAAGCTCTAGCCTTTGGAGGATTTGTAGTAATGCATCTAGCAACTCCGGTCAAAATATCTACCTGGTTTCGTGTAGTAATGGTAATCCAAGTGTCCCCGATTCATGAGAAGGATCTAAGCATGGTTGAGAACAAGAGAAGAAGGTGTATTTGAGTATTTTTAGTTATCCCTAGGTAGGGGTAAGAGGAAGACAAATTCAAATATCCCCATCTCCTCCAAATCAAACTCTTTCAACACCTTCTCCCGATAGGTCCTTCTTGCAATCAACAAGAGTTCGAGACTTATCGAATGGATCATCAAAAAAAAATCCATTTGTAAATTTCATAGGCAGCAGTCCATTTGCTTTGAATGCCCAAAATCCTATTCCAGTAGCTGCCTTAAAAAATATTCCATACTTTACTGGAGAAAATCACACTACTCTAGTTGACCACATTCAAGATATTGCAAATGTCTGTGTTATTCATGAAATTTTTGAGATGGATGTGGTGGTAAATTTTTGGCTTCATCACTTAAATTAAAAAAATACAATGGTTTAGAAGCCTAGGGGCAAGAACAATTCAAAACTAGGATCAATTGTGCATAACCCTTTGTGACCAATTTGGAGAAAGAGTAGATAAATTATCCCTTTTGGAGTAGTTTACTACAATCAAGAGAGCACCTAATGAGCAGATGGTGGATTTAAACTTCAGATTCCAGAGAACTTGGGACATAATTCTAGCTCTTGTGATACCTAAGGCAGAAGGTGCCTTTCTTTACTTCTTACAAGATCTTAACTCTGATATATCTGTTATGATACAATCTATGAGAGGAAGAACTCTACCAGTTTGCCTATGCAATTACAATCAGAGCTGAAAATAGTCTAATACAAGCTAGGAAATTAGCTCCTAGACCACCTATGCCATTATATCCTAAATTATCTCAAGCTTCTCAACCCTCTATTGCTCCTATCCCTGAGCCAAATCCACAACCTATTGCTTCTACCTCACAAACTCTTGCCCAACAAATGGAGGATGAAGAAATGAAGGATTTGATTATAAACTTGAGAAAAAAGTATATCCTAGAGAAGCAACAAGCCCAATATTATAATAATTATCAAAATCAAGGGAAACCTTCTAATCAAGGGTATCAACCATGGAGAAATCAATAGCCTAATCAAAGATACGCACGAAAAAATAGAATAACAGATGATAAAATCAAAGTGCTCCTCTTTCATTAGCAAGAACCCCTACTCCACAAACACTTCCTCCTCCCAGTTCAAGTCAAGCTTTAGTTCCTGTGTAAAATAATATGGCACAAGAAACAAAGTGGTGTTTTCCATGTAGTTTTCCACATAACCAACTTGGTTGTGAAAGGGCAATGCATCTTCAAGCATACATGGTCTAGGGATATTCCATTCAACAGGAACCACTTCTAAAGGCACTAAATTTGACCATGAAAGCAAGCCGAGAAACCAATAATGATACAAACCTTATGTTCTTTGGAGCTGAGGATTTTTTTGTGGTTAGCCAAGTGGTAGGAAATTCTAGCAGACCATCAACCAACATTGTTGATAATACATGGCATAAGAAAAGGATGATGAAGTTACAATCTTCACCTCATGCGGGTAAGGAAAAAGAAGCTTCAATGAACAAAATTAGGCCGCCTCGACTTCTTGGTAAAGTCGTGGATAAAGAGGTTGTTACTTAAACCAAGGCCACACAATCAAATACTGCCACAATAGAGAAAATAAGGTAGCATACTGCAGATGCGAAGTTTGTGGGTCTTGATTAAAATTGTTGAGAAAATGAAAAAGGCCAATGTCAACGTCTTAATTTGTGATGCGCTTGCCATTCCATCACAAAGTGTGATCTCCTATGTGAATCCCTCAAGTAATTACGTCTCGTGGATCCAATATTGCAAAAGGCTCACGCCGCAGTCACCCTAATTTCACATCTGTCTTAAATAAATTAATTCCCTACCTTATTTCCCACAAAATTCATTTGAATTAATCAAATATAATTTGATTAATTATCCATTTCAAATCTAAAAATAACCTAATCCTTACCACATGTCATTATTCTCCATGTTTTTCACTATTGAATTAAAAATTCAAAATCAAATCCTCACCCTCTCTTCATGGTCCCCACTCACATAAAATCCTCCACTCATGAATTAAAAATTCAATTTAAATCCTCACCCATTCTTCGTGGTCCCCACTCACCTAATCTTGCCCACATTTTCAAACCATGATTACTTAAATTACTCTAAGTTAATCACTTCCCCAGGCTATAAATACAACCTTACCCCTCCCCTCTAAGACATAGAGAATAAGCTTGAATGCCCTGTCTAAGTTCTTGCATCCTTTGAGCAAAGAAAATCCCTCCACCTCGTCCTAATGCCCAAATAGCCTCATCTTGAAGCACCCCAAATCCATAATCCTTTTATCCATTTGGTGCAAAGTAAGTAGATCTTGTTGTAGGAAGGCCTTGCTCCATTTTGAGAAAAGCACCTACATATCACGCAATCAGGGCTCATCCATGTTTCCTTTCCCATTATGAGGTTTTCTACGGAATCGCGAAGGAGGAGGTATTATTGTTAGTGTTTTACTTTCTTGTTTATCAACATATTTTTCCTAGCTTACATTCGACACGCCCGATTACTTTTGATATGTTACCATTGATTTCCCAATTAGTGGTTTTATCCATTCTTTGTTTATTATTGTTCGTTATTATTTCCTTTTTGTGCCTTATGGCCTTCTTTGGTTAACCTTCATGCTATGGGAAGTGCTTTTGTTGTGTGGTATCTTGTGGTGCATCTACAGGTTATAAGTAACAATGAAACTACGATGCTCGTCATGTCTTTGATCTCCTCGGCACTCAGTGTTTAGAAGAAGAAAATCCATCATAAGATCCAGATACTCGGATACTCATGGAGGTATTCATATTCTCACGATGTTTCAGAGGTTACATTTATCGATTTTCAATTTCTAGTTTTACTTTACAATTTTTTCTCATTTTTCTTTTTTGAAATATTTAAAAATCAAATTTATATATCATTCCTAAAAAAAAAAAAAATATAGATCTTGATTATTAGATTGTAGTTCATAGTTTTAAATCACTATAGATCTTGATTTCCAAAAAAATGAAAAAAATCATACTTTGAATTCTACTGTCATGGGAAACCTCATCCGGAAAGTCATTTTGAAGTTGTCTTTGGCTTCATTTTTAATTTCATACTCAAAATTTGATTGTATACTTATTATTAATTTAATATTCTTTAGTTTTCTAATTTATTACTTTAGTATATTAATTTTAAACACTATCAAAATAATTATTCATTTTAAAAAAAAAATTAACAAACCAAACAAATTGTTTTAACAATATGTTTATGTTTAGATCTTAATTTAAAATCTATCTATTTATTTATGTATAAACCAAAGAACAAAAGATAAAACACCTAGATCTATTTATTTATTTAAATAAAAGCAAAATATTATATATAAACTACATCTACATAAATCCTAAACTACCCTATCATACATCCTACACTATCCCATTTTCTATCATCCACCCAAATCACCACCCATCATCCCTGCTCCTCATCCTACCCGTGATCCCCATTTACACATATCCCACTATCTCATTCTCTTACCCCCATCAATCCACCCTCCCTCCACTCTCCCTTTCTCCCTACACCAAACATGTCAACCCCTTCTCCCAACTCCCCATTCCCCCACCCTACTCCTCTTCTCCCACTCCCGATTTCAACAACACCCTCTCCTAGTTCCCCACTCCACCCATCTCACCCCTCCTATTCCCTTCCACCAACCCTTCTCTCCCATTCCTCACCTCCTCCCAACACCAATATCCATTCCTCGCCATCCCCTCATCCCCATCCCTATCTCCACCCATCCATTTCCACCTCTCCCTTAACTCCCTCCCCCCCACATCCCACTCCCATTCACTCATCTCTTCACCCAAACCCACTTCCCCCCCGGTCAAGCTTCGCGACCATCAAATCAACTACCAAACTCCGAGCTCCATCCAATCCTCCCAACCCCCATCCCCGATATCTCCCCACCCGACCCCTTATGCCCATCCAATCATATCTCACCCTACACGAGATTTCCAACTCCCACGTAATCATCCCTTCGCATATACTTTTCCATACACTGGATGTCCAATTCCAAGGCCTAGAAATTGAAAATGACCATAGGCCATTTTTGTGATTTTCCCTATAAATTTTGTCCAAAATTTTCAAAACCTAGACCTTCTCTATTCACATGCAATTTTGAAAATTGTACAACTTTTTAAAATTGGTTTATATAAACACGTAATACCATATATATATATATATATATATATGAACATATCATAAATATATCTATAAACATTACTAGAATTTACAACCACTTAAAAGAGCTAAGCCATCAACAAATTTTGATTTGACAGGCACAAATACTTTTACAATTCATGATTTTTCTAATCAATCATTACGGAAATGTTTTACTTCCCATTGTGTACATACAATGTTAATAGACTTTTAGGAATATTTTCTACATCTGATGTTTATCTCAGGATTCGATCTCTCGATGCTTTGCCAACAATGTTTACTTTTTATTAGGGAATTAGGGAAATCCTCCATTCTTCTTTTGTTGTTTTGCCAAATGAATATTATTGAAATCAATTTTGAGTCACCCTTCAAAACCAACAATGATTTGACACTTTTGTGATAAATTACATAATTGATATGTTACCAATTTGCATTCTAATTTAATATTTTTATAGTTGTATAACTTTTTCATATTCAATTATGACAAATTTTCCTTTTCCTTTATCTATTATTTATTTAGTTTATATTGGAGAACCTTTTATATTATTATCTACTTTATGGACTTGCTTTATCATGTGGACTAACCCTTTCCCAACCAACCTCTCCATTCACTTATCATGTCAGTTAGAATTTCCTCCTTCACTTTTTCCTACTTAGATTTTCAACATTTAGGTCACATGTCATAAGGAGAAAAGTTAAAATTTTTATTTCTTGGATTTATCCTATTCTTAAAGTCCTCACCTACATCCACTTTTTGTCCATTTCCCATTAAAGTCTCCATTATTTTATTTTTTTCAATTTATCACGTCCCCTTAAAAGTTCCAC
This sequence comes from Taxus wallichiana var. yunnanensis, assembly GCA_018340775.1. Taxonomy (NCBI): domain Eukaryota; kingdom Viridiplantae; phylum Streptophyta; class Pinopsida; order Cupressales; family Taxaceae; genus Taxus; species Taxus wallichiana. The sequence continues at coordinate 727,240,748 of CM031242.1, read as the reverse complement.
AATTTGTCTTTAAGTCTTTCATCCACATTTTCATTCATATAAGTCCACACTTTCAAATAAAAGCTACACTTCCCACTCACACTTTTTATAAATTTTGCTTTAGCTTATTTATTGATGAGATCATTGGGTACGCCTTTAAATCACCTCTTATTTCATAGACTCACAATTTTCTAAATCAACACTTTTTATCCTTATTTTTATTATATGATTAGTTATTTAGGTCCTTAATTTAGGTCATTACGACTCTTTACTTAATTAGTCTCAGGTGAATTTTTGGTTATTTTATTTACATAATTAGTTACATTTTTATAAGTTAGTATCATGTTTATTTATTTTTAATTCATTTGTTTTAACTCAAAAGATTTACTTATCTTCTAAATCTAATTAAGTCTTTTAGATCCTTTAATTTCAATAACTTCATCCATTTGATATTTATCTATTTTTTTAGTAATTATTTATCAGATCATTTTAATCGTGTTTTGTAGATTTATGTCCTCAATAATCTCCACATTTATTTTAGCATTTCACTTTTTTGATGATTTTAATTACTTATTTTTTGTGCATCATAACTAACATTTTTAGAAATTACTACTAATCATTTTTTGTAGGAATTTTTTGAGGAAAACATAACCTTTAATCATGTTCTTCAAAATTTCACCATTATTTCATTCCTTGTCATCTTTTAACCAATACAGAGGCCACTCGTGCTCCAAAAAATTTTTTTGCCTTACATTCCAATTTTCCACGATGACACTTTTGGTAATGTTTTAAAGCTTTTCTTTCGTCATTTTTCTTTTTTGTGAAGATAATCGTTATCGCTATTTCGCAATCACGATTAATTGCAATAATTATTAACATTTTTTAACAAAATCTATTCCAATTGTCTCTGTATGTTCTTTTCCTACACCTTGAAGCGATTTGGAAAATTAGAAACAATGTGATTGTTTAGTTTCTTGTTCTAACATTGCAGGATCCATTTCCTTATTATTTTATGTTTCTAACTATCATCTCAATCAATTTTATTTCATCGCACTATTGATATTTGTTCGGTCATTAGTTGTGTATGCTCTTTTCTTGCCTTGCAAGCGATCTGGAAAATAAAAAACAACCACGATTACATTTTTTTCTAACATTTTGTTTGCAGGATAACTACTAATTTGTTTTCTATAGGACCATGTCGCTAGAATATTGTCAAAAACACAAAACAAAACAAACAAATTTTAACCTTCCCGCAAAAGTACCACCATTTAAAGAAAATTGTTGAAACAAATTTTTTTTTAGCACGCTTAAGTACGTTGTCATTTTCCACCAAGTAATTTATTTCAAGTTGGAAAGAACCTTGTGTATAATCACATCATCATTCTTGTTTTTACACGTAGTAGAGGTGGATTTCATCACCACCAACGCTACACCGGTGACATGGACTTGACTACCACGCACCAACAACATTTGCATTTGCATTGCACTTTGAGACATCATCTCATCACAATGTTTGGTATCTACCTCACCCCTACTCTTCACTTATAGGTAATGTTGTTGTGCGCAGAGCATGTGAGTCACGCCTAAATAGCTGTAACAACAAAGCCTGGGCATCGTCCTGTAAATATTCGGGAGTTATAAGGACACCATACACATTCATCCCCCATCACCTTCCACCTTTTCACAAAACCTGCTTGGACGTGGTGATTCACTCCAAAGCAGGCAAGTAAGAATTGGTGAGTCTCCTCCAGTGCTCTAAGGGTTCCCGTACCAATTTTGTCCCCATATAAATTAGGTATATCAGGACTAGGGTATATCGGAGGACACATATTTTTGGAGTGATAAGAGCCTGCATCCATCATTCCACAACATACTTGTATGATTGCATGAAACAATGATCATTCCGAAGAATCTACCTCTTGAGCCAAAACAATTTGATACACATGATTGCTTGTTGTTTGTCAACAAAATAGTTTAGCATTATTTTTATCATCAAACTTGGTTGATATCAATGTGTTCATTGTAAAAATTCAAATCCTAGTCATGTTCCACAAAACCATTTCTCAACCGATTCAATACCAAGCAAAACGTTGAAGCAATCCAACAACGAAGACCAAAACATCACACCGATTTCATTAGCTTGCTTCAACCAATCCTCCATAGTGTGTTTTCAAGCTATATCAAACTGACATTAGGAGACTTGTTTGAGTTCACTCCTTATTTTTTCAACTATCGAGTTTATCAAAATCACATCTAACACAAATCCTTCATAACTTGTTTGAGTTATATCACAATCATATTGAGATTAACTTGTTTGAGTTACTCTCCCTATCAACAATCCAGAGCTTGTTCAAGCCAAATCTACACAACGTGACACAAATTCCCTAATAGCTCATCTTGAGTTATATCACAATCATATTGAGATAACTTGTTTGAGTTACTCTCCTTATCAAGTAATCACGAGCTTATTCAAGCCAAATCCAAAGCAATCAAGTTCTCATTTAATCACGTCTGCTCAAAATTCATAACCAATTTTTACAACTTAATCAGGCACACACCTATCTCATCATGGTATTCACACGTAGTCACAATCATGAAAATGATGATGAAGAAGTCACACAACTAGAACTCACCAATGAAGAACAAGAACAAGTAAATAGGGTGATAGAACAAAACAAGAACGAATATCTATTGCACATCCTAGCCATGGGGAAAAACTACCCTTGACTTTGGGATTGAAAATTTAAACAAACTTATCGAAAATGGTGAATCAAGTTACCACAATGAAATACCAAACAACCCAAATAGCTCTTCGACTGACGAGTTATTCACCAAAATCCAAGACTTAACAAAGAAACTTGAGGAAGCAACTGCTAGAGCTGAAAGGTTAAAAGACTCCAATCTAGACCCCAATACTCATGAAATTCTTGATAACCCATCCCCTGCCTCTCCATTCGCACAAGAATGGAAACATATGAAAGACACCATCCAGGGACTACAAAAACAATCAAAATAATTCAACTTTGAAGAACTATGTCCTTACCCATTTGATACGGAAATATTACGCTTACCATTTCCATCATCCTTCGAAATCCCAAAATTTGATAAATACAAAAGCAAAGGTGACCCCGTGAACATGTCAAGGAATTTTACATGCAATGTCAGGAAGTTTCTTATCGTGACACATATCTTTTATGATTATTCCCTCAAAGTTTAGGAGGATAGGCTTTAGATTGGTTTCTCCATCTTCCCAAAGGGTCAATCATGACATTCGCAAGACTTATCAAAAAAATCATCAAACATTTTCCTTCAACTTAGACTCAGAAATAACCATGCTCGATCTCTGTAACACTAGACAAAGGCCCAATGAAAACTTCACCTCCTTTTTACAATGATGGTGAGGAATTGCAAGCAAATTTCCTGCTCAATACCGAAAGACAATTAGTTAGCATTTTTGTTCCAAATCTCAATGTCGAATTATCATTCCACATGTAAATGCATTGTCTAAGTAATTTTGAAGAAGTCATTGAAAAGGGAACACAGATCGAAAAATCCCTCATTTCTAAGGGCTTACTTAAAACACCCTTTAGGGACCAACCTCATAGAGACACCCCTCAGAACCAAGACAAATCCAAATTCTTTAACCAAACCAAAATATAGTCAATGATGGTGTTATTGATTCTCACCATGTCCAAAACGTTTCAAAACAATCCGATCAACACATTCAAATCCAAACAACCAATCATAATCCCTAGAAAGGAAGCTCCTTCTCGGGACAAGTGCAAAGACAGTTCACTCCTCTGGAGAAATCCTATCTAGTGTCTTTCATCACTTGGAAAATGCCAACATGATTACGTATCCCCCATCAAACCCTTGAAGAAGGACAACCCAAACCAAATTGGTATAAGGAAAATGAATATTGTGATTACCATCGCATAAAAGGGCACTCTATAGATCGATGCATGTAACTCTGCCATTACATCCAAGACTGATTGAATGCAGAGACATAGAAGTTGAAAATACTTTTGAGACAAAAACACCCAATGAAAAACTTAACATGTTCAAAAACCCCTTCCCTAACCATGATGATAATTCAAAGGATAAGGGTCAATCATCAAGCAACGTCGAGTATGACTCAGTCATCTCGACCATAGACTATGACCAAGACTTAGTGGACAACTATAAAGATCAGAACTGATTGTGTGATCACCACCAGACAAAAAAATGTGGGTCCCTACAACAAAAAAATATGCTACTTCATCTCCCGCACCACCTCCTAATCCACCATCTAATTCCACCACCAATTCCACTCCATAACTGTGCCATCATTCAATATTGTCAAACAATTGGAGAAGACTACAACACAAATTTCCATCATGGAATTACTTAATTCTTCTCCGCACTACAACGCATCCTTATGAAAACATTGAATAACGCTCGTGTCCCCGAGGACATCAATTCACAACAATTCTAGGCTTTAATCACACATCTTACGGTACCCAATCCTATTTTATCCTTTGGTCCCACTGACCTTCTTAATCCCAACATCGCTAATAATCATTCTTTATACGTCGAGGGTTATATAACTCATCGTAAGATCAAAGCGTATTAATCGAAAATGGATCCACATTGAATATTTGTTCCATGAAACTCTTACATTGCCTAGGTTACACTGAAAATGATCTACAAAACAACATCATAACCATTCGTGGGTATGATAATAGTGAAAGAAAGTCTGAAGGCACAATCACGTTACCTCTCCAAGTTGGACCCATCGCCTTAGAAATGATATGTCATGTGGTGGATGTAGAAGTTGCATATAACATTCTCGCTGACCATGGATTCATGCCATGAAAGTCATCCCATCAACGTTCCACCAATGTATTAAATTTCCTCATTTGGACAAGGAATTTACGCTACGTGTGGATCCTCAACCCTTTGAGTATTGTAGATTCCTCAAAGGATGGTATAGACATGATCACTATTGTCCATCAATAGATAAGTATGCTCCACCTCGTAATCCCTAATGAAACATGCATCGATTTGGATACACTCCCTAAATATGATCCAAAACCATCACCTTCTAACCAAACCACATTTTCCAATCCATTCTCTTCCTACTAATCAACAATCTTCAACCAGTCCTCCTCCCACTAATCAATCATCTTCTTCCACTAATCAAGCTTCTTCTTCCAACAACAATCACTCTTCCACCACACCATCTTCTTCCTCACCTAGTCAACCTTCTTCATCTAACCATACCTCTTCTATTAAGATACCTTCTCCTTTGATTAACCAAACTTCATCCTCTAATCCACCCCCTCTTCTTATAACCCATTTTCTTCATCTTTAGAACTACCAAACTGACTTCCCCACCACGTGAGGTACCTATTGGTCCCCCATCCCACACATTCAAAATTATTGACAAAGGATGTGGTGAATATCAATTTCAAAAGGTGGAAGACTCCTTTTACATCAACAAATCCCCACACAACTATGGAAAACCCAATGCTCCACATCTGAGAATCCATCCCACTTACCAATTGGGACAGTCAATTTGGAAAAAATTTAGTTATCTCAACAATGAACATATTCCAAGTTCTTTAGGATCTTGGTTATATAATGATGACTTTTCTCCCTATTATGAGTCCCCTCAATTTACCAAAGCTCATCGAATAATGAAAAACATGCGATGGAAGGGTAAAGGACTCGGTCCAAATGAACAAGGTCATTTAGACCCAATCAATTGCACACAACATCATGGTAAACATGGTCTGGGTTTCAAGGTATTTGATGTTGCTCTGTATTAATTTCAAGTGATAACGATGACACCAACTCTGATAGTGACACAGGTCTACACATAGCCTTTTTAAAGACCTCACTTGAAACACATCTTTACTTTGAACATTTATCCATTAACATCATCGATTTTGAGCTTACGCATCCAAATCTCATAGACCATGGCCAATCACATCATGTGGCCATGGACATGTTCCAAAATGATGAAGCCATCGAAGAATTCCTTGGAACTCGTGATCAAATCCCTACTTCTGACCATAGAAAAGGATTTGAAATCAATCTAGATGAATTGGCCTATTTTGGTGAAGAAATAGAATATTCGGATCCTTTACCTTGGAAAATTTGGATCAGAAGCACAAACAAAAATTTCCCATAGTCAAAATCTCATCGCCACCCTATCAAACAAACATGTCAATAAAAAGTCTCAACATCACACACAAAAATCTTGTGCCAACTCCCCCAAATCACCCGACATCGATGACTTACATCAACCATTAGCATCATTTTCCAAAAAGGATACATCTAAAATGCTTGTAGAAGAAACTAAAGACATAAACATTGGAACCGTTGAACAACCAAAAATTTTACAACTTGGCATTAGTCTATCTGACCAAGAATGCATAGAATTCACAACACTCCTTATTGAATTCCAAGATATCTTTGCATGGACCTATAAGGACATGCCAAGCCTAGATCCATCTCTTGTAGTACACCACCTTGTGGTGCATCTAGATGCAAATCTGTGAAACAAAAACTACGCAAAATGCATCCCCAAGTAGCATTGTTTGTCAAAGCCGAACTCGAGAAACTCTTGGAAGTGACTTTTATCCGACCTATTGATTATTCGGCATGGATATCTAACATAGTTCCCTGTAGCCAAGAAAACCCCCGACATCAGGATATGCACAGACTTTCGAGACATTAACAAGGCTTGTCCCAAGGATGACTTTCCCTTGCCAAACATAGACATGATTGTCGATTCTACGACAGGCCATGAAATGCTCTCCTTAATGGATGGATTTTCTAGTTATAATCAAATACGTATTGCTGAAGGGGATCAACATAAAATGAATTTACTACACCATGGGGCACCTTCTATTATAAGGTCATGCCTTTCGGCTTGAAAAATTCGGTGCCACCTATCAACGAGCAATGATAGTCATCTTTCATGATATGTTACATGATATCATGGAAGATTATGTTGATGATATATTAGCAAAATCAAAAACATGAATAGGACATCAGGTGTGTTGAGACACATTTTTGATAGATTACGTGAGTATAAGGTTCATCTTAACCCAAAGAAATGTGTATTGGGGTGACCTCTAGTAAATTGTTAGGGTTTATTTCGCTCATGGAGAGGGTATAAAGTGGATCTGTAAAATTCAAAGCCATTATGGAAATGCCTCCTCCTCAAAACCTAAAACAATTATGCAGTCTTCAGGGAAAAATCAATCTATTCGATGTTTCATATCACAGTTGGCCGATAAGTGCCATCACTTCAACCAATTACTCAAGAAAGATGCACAATTCCACTGGAACCACGATTGTCAAGACTCTTTTGCTAAGTTAAAAGAATACCTCTCTAGCCCACTTGTTCTTATGTCACTAGTCATAGATAAACCCATGTTGCTTTATACATCTGCCACTAAACATGCCATAGGATCTCTGTTAGCACAACACAACGATCAAGAAAAAGAACAAGTTGTATACTACCTTAGTCGAACACTTATTGAGCATGAAGTATACGATATTCCCAAATCAAAAAAGTATGCTTGGTGAAGTTGCCTTTGCATTCCATAAGTTACGTCATTACTTGCTCAATCACACAACTAAGTTGATCACCAAGATTGATCCCCTCAAGTATCTCTTGTCCCGACCCATTCTCATAGGAAGAATGTCTAGTTGGGTCATACTACTTAGTGAATTTGACATCGAGTTTTTTTCAGCAGAGAGAAATTAAAGGACATGCCCTTGCAGACCAACTTGTTGAGGCACCCCTTCCTGGCACAAAACCACTCCATTTTGCATTTCCTGATGAAGATCTTTTACACATAGACATCGCGCAGATCTTGGACTCTATTTTTGATGGATCTTGTAATCTCCATGGATCAGGAGCTGGTATTTTCTTATCACACCTATGGACATGTCATCCCCAAATCATTTTGATTAGCATTCCCATGTACCAACAATATCGCAGAATATGAAGCTCTAATCGCAGGATTAAAACTAGCTATATCTTGGAATCTTAAAGAGTTAGCTGTATTTGGTGATTCTTTACTTATCATCAAACAAGTTACTTAATGAATACCAGTCAAGGATGAAAAATTATCCCATATAAGTGCATGGTGGATAGCCTTGAAGATATTTTTGATTAATTAGCTTTGATCAAATCCCTAGAATTCATAATAAATTTGTTGATGCTATGGAAACTATTGGATCCCTGTTAGAAATCACATCTAATCAACCCCATGCACATTTTCTCGTAGAACATCTCTTAATGCCTGCCTATGATCTTCCTGAAAACACTATGGTATGTGAAATCGTGGGTCCAAATAACCCTTGGTACCATGATCTTTACACCTTCATCCATGATAAAACATTTCCTACCGACATGAAACCAATGCATAAACGTGCTTTAGCACAACGTGCCTCTCGTTACACCATTTTAGTAGAAACTCTTTATAAATGAGGATATGATGGCACCCTGCTCCGATGTCTTAATCAAGAAGAAGCCTCGAGTGTCCTAACTGAAGTCCATTATGGTATCTATGGAGCACACATGAATGGTATAGCCTTAGCCAAGAAAATCCTGCGAGTTGGATATTATTGGCCCACCATGGAAAGTGACGCATGCCATTTTTCAAATGATGTCAAGCATGTCAAAAGCATGGAAATCTTATCCACACACCTTCCCAAGCATTGCAATCGATAACCACACCATGGCCCTTCTCTCAATGGGGACTTGACCTCATTGGTAAAATTCAGACCAACATCGTCGATGGACATAAGTTCATCATTACTACTACCGATTACTTCACTAAATGGGTGGAAGCTATGCCTCTCACCTATGTTACTGGTAGCCAAATATCAAAATTCATTTTTAATAATCTCATCTATGTCGATTTGGTATTCCATCCACTCTTGTCATGAGATAATGGAAAATCATTTAAAAACTAGGATGTAAAAGACCTGCCAAATTTCCACATCAAACTTAAGTGGTCCACTCCATACTACCCTCAGGGTAATGGTCAAGCAGAAGCAACCAACAAGACTCTAAAATCCATCATGGAAAAAATCATCAACACACATGGACGCAATTGGCATACTCAAATTTACCCCGCTCTTTGGGCTTACCGTACATCTTACCACATGCCTACTAGAGCCACCCCATTTTCCCTCATTTATGGTTGTGAAGCCATTTTACCTATTGAGATAGAACTCCCATCCTTGAGAATCTCCCTTAAAGATGTAATTAATGAGGATGAATACCGACAATCACGGCTTCAAGAGCTTGAGCTTCTCGATGAAAAATGACTTAATGCCCTCAATCATCTTCAAGTCTATCAAAAATGACTGCAACATAGTTATCATAAAAAGGTAAGACCTAGAGAGTTTGAGATTGGTGACCTTTTTAAAAGAAAATCAAAAGAATACCACTAAAGAGAGAAAAACAAGGAAAATTTGAGCCTAATTGGTTAGGACCCTATGTAATTACAACTAAATTTGGCTTGGAGAGCATATAAGTTGGCCACTGAAGATGGTCAAGAACTTGATGAACCAATGAATGCAGTACATCTAAAGAAATTTTATCCTTGAGGCGTTCACTATTCAGGAGACAACGACTTGTACATTGTTCCTTTGTCTAACTTATCTCGAATAATTTAAAGTTATTCATTTCCATTGGTAGATATTTTCATTATCAAAATCACATCTTCATATTTATCATCATGAGACAGGTGCTAATATAGATCCTATTAAGTTTGTGAGCATCATACTTCTTATAATATCTCCCATTTTAGTCGCTTTCACCTATGGTCATACCTAGAAGCTTACTGATGGTAATATATTCCCTTCAAAGAAATTCTCTCTTTCATAACAAAGCTCTAAATTTTGTACCTGGTTTGTTTGATCGTCCATCTCAGTCTTCGGTGTTGAACCCTCACGTCCTACTAGTCGTGTGGGGTTGAGATTGGGGGAAAACGTTCCTTCCCAAATACAAAGCACTATTGTAAAATTCAATCAATTCAATAAATTGTGAATAATTCATTATCACACCTTTCATCCTTCATAGTCTTTGGTGTTGAGCCCACACTTCTTACTGGTAGTGTGAGACTGGGAATGGAGGAAGGAGCCCTTACTCATCTATGTCTTGTCTTCGGTGATAAACTCTTGCCTCTTACTGGTGGCATGGGGAAAAGTATAGAGGGTCATTCACAAAACATAAAAATGTTACAAAACATTCAAAAATTCAAAAAAAAAAAAATTCAAAAAAAAAAAAACAAAAAACAAAAAAGGGAATTTACTCGCCTATGTTTTGCCTTTGGTGATGAGCCCTTGCTTCTTACTGGTAGCATGGGGCAAGGCATAGGGAGTCATTTCAAGAATACAAAATCTTATCAATCTGAAAATGCTTACAATTATACAATCCCTAAAGAAGTAATTTAGATGTCTAAGTGAAGAGAGAACTATCCCTTCACCTCATATCTTACCAATCAATGAGGCCACATAATTGTCTAAGTCTAGCATGTGACCCATAAAGTGAAAGTCATTTTGAAAATGGTTCAGTAACCTTAAGAAGAATGGAATCACAATTTCCCAAAGGGATTGTTGTTAGCACTTGTCTCTGTATTCATTATCTACATCCTGCGTCCTTCTTGATTCTCGGTGATGAGCCCTCGCATCTTACTAGTTGTGTGGAGTCAAGAATGGAGCTTAAACTTCTTTCCATCATATCATCACCAACATATCTTGCCAATGGAATGAGAATTTTTTTTGTGTTATTCAGAGCATAAGTTACCACGAGGAACATGGTACATACGGACAATATCCTGGTTTATCACCTCTCAAAATAAATTTGCATTCTGGTCCATAAGTTGCCAACACAAAATCTGTAAAAATAGTACAAAATCTCCAAAATCCAAAAACATTAGAAAATCTAAAATCCCCAAAATCCAAAAACATTAGAAAATCCTCAAAAATCCAAAAAACATTAGAAAATCCAAAATCCCAAAAAATTAAAATAGAAAATCATTAGAAAAAAAAATCCCCATTAAAAATCCAAAAATCCAAAAACATTAAAAAATAAAAAATCCCCAAAAACATTAGAAAAATAAACAAAATCCCCAAAAACATTAGAAAATATCCAAAATACAAAAACATTTGAAAATTTTTCAAAATTCCAAAAACATCCACAAAATCACAAAAAAATCTAAAAAAAATTGTAAACTCCACAAAATCACAAAAACTCTAAAATAATCAACACAATTCATCCTTTGAACTATTATCCCCAACGAATGATCCAATCACCTTATGACTATCAAATTCAAACCACTTCTCCTCGCGTGAATCCTCGCTTGGGGAAAATACGGCTCTCATTGTTTCCTTGTTTGAGGACAATGACCCAATCCTTTTTTATGTCCTTGTACCCCGCTTGGGGCACATCCGATCAATCCTCACTATGGAACACATTAGGGACATGTTTATTGGTTCTTGTGTTGCATTATTAGTTACAAGTTATTAATTGCTTTCTTGTATCTTGATATATTACAAGGGGCATCTTGATTTTATGTATCTGGTGTTCTCTCTAATATACTTATGTTATTTGATTGCATATCGTACTAGGGCATCATACTTTCTTGATGGCCTCTCTTTCTATGCTCTCTTCCACTTGCATATCGTATTGGGGCATCAAACCTTTTTGATGGCCCCTGTCTATGCTATCATGCATATTAGTCTAGTCATCTTGATCTTTTATATCACGATGCATCTTGTTATGTGCTATATTAAAATTAAGATGCTTTTCATCACATGAGTATCTTCCTGCATGATCAAAATCTTACTTTGCACCCCATCCATTCACTCATACTAATACATTCCCTAGTTTGGGAATCCTACTTGATCACCATTGTAGTTTGTGAATCCTACTTGAAGATATTTCTCAAGTAGCATTCACTATCCAAAACTCCTCCTCCCCCACCATGATCACCATGTATTTGATCCATTCATCCTCGCTCCTCATTTTTACTCCTCCGCCACTTATCCCCATATTACCCTTCTCACCATTCTTGTCCCCTCTCACCCATTTGTATTCTTTCCTTTCACTCTTCTACTTCCCGCTTGACAATCTTACTTAATAACCCCTTCTATATGGGATCCTCGGTGGAGGTATACCCTCTCCCTAAGATCTTCATTGTAGAAGCTTCTCCACCATCTCCCTCTCATCAAACAACAATCACCACCACACACATATTTCCACTCCACCTCTTTTGATTCTCATTCTCACATCATTACTCTCACCACCATGGGCATCCCAATTAAGGATTCCCCTCACACTCTCCACCCTCCACCACATATATTCCTCCATCCATTCATGTTACACTCCTTTGTTTCCTTTCTTCCTTGTTATCACCTCATCTCACCTCCTCTTCCACTCTGGCATACATCACTCACTCTTTTCTCATCCTTCCCCGAATCCATCTTCTTCCTGGTCATCCTACTTACACGCTCTCATAGTATGGAAAATTCACTTGAGGGTTCCCCTTTAGTCCATTTTTCATACCCTATTCCCACCAACTCTATCATCATTCTTCTTCTTCTTCATCTTGGCGATCCTACTTAACCATCCCTGCCGCATGGAAATCTTACTTAAGATTCCCTCTTAAGGTTGATCTACCCTATGGCCTTCCCCCCTATCCCATCATATTTCTCCCACCTCTCATCTGATCATCTTCTCCCCCTCAATATAATTTTTCTTTCTCCTTGCATATCATCCCTATCGGTTTGGTGATCTTACTTAACCACTCCAACGGCATGATGATCTTACTTAAGAGTCTCTCTTAAGGATGACCTATCATCTTGCACTCACCCATCACTCCACATTCTCACCATCCATATTTTCTCTTCATTCCCATCATCACATCTTCTTACCACCACTATCACCATCCTCTTCTTGGCAATCTTACTTAACCACTCGCGTGGCATGGCGATCTCACTTAAGAGTCCCTCTTAAGGATGATTTGTCTTCTTGCCTTTCCCCATCACTACACATCCTCACCCTTCATTTTTCTCAACATTCCCCATTATCACATCCTCTCACCTCCTCTTCCATTCTCACAAACACCACTTCTTGCTTTCCCACTTTTCATCTCCATCATCCCTCACTTGGTAATCTTACTTAACCACTTCCATCGCATGACAGTCTTACGTCAGGGTCCTCCCTACGCTAAACTCATCATTCTAAACTTCTCCCTCACCTCATTCTTTGTTCACTTTGTTGATCGCTTCTTCCACCTGGTCTCTCCTACCAACCACATTTTCCTCCTACCATTATCCTTTCTCCACCTATCATCTCACAACATATGTCTACTATCTTCCACCTATAACCATGTTCCTTTCTCCCATTTTTTCCTTCTTGATCCATCATCCTTCATATCATTTCTTCCCATTCTTTTCATGTCTTGTTTCTTCATCCTCACCTCGTTCATCCTCATCCTCTGCATCCTCTCCTCACTTTCACCTTGTCACAACTCATCCCTCACATTTTCTTTACTCTTTTCACTTCATCTTCTCAAATTCTCCCACATATCTACCCCCACTTACTCGCCATTGTTGTTAACATTCCTCTAACATTCTTTCATCATCATCTTCTATTCCCGTGCTAATAATTGTTAGTGGAATTTCCCTAAAAATCATCAATCCTCATTCCATGCGGACCTCATTCACTCCCTTTGACCTTCTCCATTTTCCCTTCATTCCTTCCTTCCTTTGGGCCCACCACTCATTGTTAGTGGGCTTTCCCTAACGTCCCTTCGTTGGTGTTACCCTTTCCATTCCTCGTTTACCTTTCTCCCTTTCTTCATTTTTTCTCTCATCCTTCCCCACCACTCATTGTTAGTGGACTTTCCCTAACGTCCCCTCACTGGCATTGCCTCTTCTATCCCCATTCTCTTTTCTCTCCCATCATTTTCCCCCACTCCCACCCTTTCTTGTCACTTCTTCCCTACCTCTCCATCTTCCCTTTGCCCTCTTCAATATCTTTACTTGTCTTCATCATACATCCTTTGTCTATTGTCTCGTAATCCTAGTATCCTCATTTCATGCATCTCCGCATCTTTTCCAATATGTGTCATTCCTCCCCTCTTTCTTCTCTTTACATTCCTTATACTGCTCACTCTACACTTATTATCCCCATTATGTATTCCCTTCCTTCTACATCATTTTCTCTGTTATCCTCTTCTCTCTCCCACCCCTCATCTTATTTCACTTCCTCTGTATCATCTTCTTCCCCTTTTTACCTCACATTTCCTTCTTACTTCCCCATCGATAACTTGGATCTTTAGTGTTGTCCCATTTTTTATCATCCCACCCTCCACATGCATCTCCATGCGGTTTGTTCCATCTTCTTTGCCTTGGTCTTCCTCACAAGGACCTGGTTCCTTCAATCTTCTCCTTGTATTCGCTATATCCTCCTTTCCTCCCCATAATTTTCATGTTTCTTCTTACCACCCCTCCTTTTCTCTACCACCCCTACCTTTTCATTTATTTTGTACCCATTTCTCTTCTTTTCTCTAATCTTTTTCACACTTTCCTGGTCCCTCATAGTTTCTTTTTTTCGTTCCTTTCTACACTTATTTCATCTTTTAATTTTTCATCGATTTTACCCCCTACTTCCACCTCATCTTCTCCTTCTTATTTATCTTTCCCCATTCCCCATACCCTTGTCTTCTCCATCTTCTACTTCTATCGTTTCTTTCTTTTCTCAGCTCTATCATTTCTTTTGCTTTTCCGCATTCCTCTTTATTATCTTTGTTGCTTCCTTCATATGGCACATCTCTCTATTTCATAATTTCACCCTCTTCTCTGTCATTTTCTTGTCTTCTTCTTGTTTTTCCTTCATCATTACCTTATTCCCATATTCCCCTCTCTCTTATTCTCTTCACCTTCCTTTTCATTCCATTTTCTCTTTCCCATTTTTTCCTCCTCTATTTCCATCATTCCCTTCACCCCTTTCTTTCTCTTCTCATAGATCAACCACTCAATCCCTCTCGAGGGGGCATCATCCCTTTTCTCCTTCCCATTTTTGCATCATTCCACACACCATCACACCTAACATTCAAGGCTGATTGAATCCTTTCTCCATTTGTTTTACTTGTAGAGAAAGTCATTCCATTATCTTACACCCCATTATCCTCCTTGTCTATTCTATTTTCTTTGAAAGGACACTACTTTCATAGTACCCTTCCAAAGAGGGGCAAATGTAGACACCCTAATTTCACATATGTCTCTGAAATAAATTAATTCCCCTACCTCATTTCCCACAAAAATGCACTTTGAATTAATCAAATATAATTTGATTAATTATCCATTTCAAATCTAAAAATAACCTAATCCTTACCACATGTCATTATTCTCCATGTTTTTCTACTATTGAATTAAAAATTCAAAATCAAATCCCCACCCTCTTTTGTGGTTCCCACTCACCTAAAATCCTCCACTCATGAATTAAAAATCTAATTCAAATCCTCACCCATTCTTCATGGTCTTCACTCACCTAATATTGCCCACATTTTCAAACCATGATTGCTTAAATTACTCTAAGTTAATCACTTCCCAAGGCTATAAATACAACCTTACCCCTCCCCTCTAAGACATAAAGAATAAAATTGAATGCCCCATCTAAGTTCTTGCATCCTTTGAGCAAAGAACATCCCTCCACCTTGTCCTAATGCCTAAATAGCCTCATATTGAAGCACCCAAAATCCATAATCATTTTATCTATTTGGTGCAAACTAAGTAGATCTTGTTGTAGGAAGACCTTGCTCCATTTCGAGTAAAGCACCTACATATCATGCAATTAGGGCTCACCCATGTTTCCTTTCCCATTATGAGGTTTTTCTATACGGAATCGCGAAGGAGGAGGTATTATTGTTAGTGTTTTACTTTCTTGTTTATCAATGTGTTTTTCTAGGATACATTCTAGTATGCCCGGTTACTTTTTATATGTTACCATTGATTTCCTAATTAGTGGTTTTGTCCATTCTTTGTTTATTATTGTTCACAATTATTTCCTTTTCGTGTCTTATGGCCTTCTTTGGTTAACCTTCACATTATGAGAAGTGCTTCTATTGTGTGGTATCTTGTGGCATATCCGCAAGTTATAACATCAATGAAACTATGACACTTATCCTCGTATTTGATCTCATCGACACTTGGTGTTTAGAAGAAGAAAATACATCACCAGTCTGGATACTCATGGATCGTCAAAAAAGTATTCACGATATTACGGAGTATGAAGAGGTTACTTTATTTTTGATCTCCAATATTTGGCTTTAAGAAGAAAATTTTTCGTCATTTTTAAAAACCCAATATAGATCTTGATTACTAGATATTAGTTTTAACCCAATATAGGTCTTGATAGACTGTACATATTGAAAACTCTATGTTTTTTTAAAAGTGGTTTAAATAAACACGTAATACCTCTTTTATATATATATATATATATATATATATATATATATATATATGAACATATCATAATATATCTAGAAACATTCTTGGAATTTAAAACCACCAAAAGAGCTAAGCCATCAACGAATTTTGCCCACATTTTAAAACCATGATTAATTAAATTAATCTAGGTTAATCACTTCCCAGTGCTATACATATAGCCTTACCCCTCCCCTCTAAGACACAAAGAATAAGCTTGAATGCCCTGTCTAAGTTCTTGCATCCTTTGAGCAAAGAACATCCCTCCACCTCGTCCTAATGCCCAAATAATCATCTTAAAGCACCCCAAATCCATAATCCCTTTATCCATTTGGTGCAAAGTAAGTAGATTTTGTTGCGGGAAGACCTTACTCCGTTTCAAGAAAAGCACCTACATATCATCACACAATCGGGGCTCGTCCATGTTTCCTTTCCCATTCTCGAGGTATTATTGTTAGTCTTTTACTTTTTTGTTTATCAACATTTTTTTCCTAGCATAAAAATACCTAGTTCATAACTATATGATTGATTCAGGGGCTAGTACCTCTGTAATGCCCAAGAAAATAGAGAAAATATTAGGTCTTAAATACATTCCGGTGTCTAGGGGAGTTCTACAACTTGATGGATCAATTATGAATGTCCTGGGCATAATAAAATACCTTGAGTTAACACTTCATGCCTTCCCAAGCCTCACCATAACCCATGACATTTCAATCATTGATTTACCTCCTATGTTTGCCATCTATTTATCTAGAGATTTCACTGCTAAGGTGGGTGGCTATTTATCCTCAGATTGGAGTCACATGCTTCTAAAAACCAGATATGGTACCTAATTCACAATACAAGTTGAGCCCATCTTCTCTTACCATATTGAGTCATACGACCCTTCTCCAATCCAATCAAATTGCTTGATACAAGAGGGACATGAGCAAGACTCAACTCCTGAGGAGTAGGTTATCCCTCCTTCCATGCCTGATTTGATGATAGATGAATGGGTTGAGAGAGACCACATGTTTGATCCTTATGATGAAGAGCTTAAAACCTTTGAGACTGGTATGGGAACTTACTACATTCTCTAGGAGGAATGTGATACTGTGGAGTTCAAACAAGAAAAGGAAAGTACTTACGGACTATGGCGGATTTTATTTGATGATTCTATAAGAACAAATGGAGTTGGGGTGGGTGTTATGCTTATTTCTCCAAAAAATGAAAAGTTCTTCTTTTCTCACAGACTACAATTTATATGTTCTAATAATGTGGAAGAGTATGGAGCATTAGTGCATGGTATGTTAATCATGGAAAAGAGAAAAGTCAAGGAGTTGTAAGTCTTTGGAGACACTTAATTAGTCATTCATCAAGTCTGCAAAAGATGTGTGACAAAGAAAAAGATATTGAAGGCTTATAAACACAGGGTCTGGGATTTACTAGAAATATTTTATGCCATAAACCTATAGGTTGTACCCAGAAAGTTGAACAAAGACGCGAGACCAAATGGCAACACTTGGATCCCAATTCTCACATGATGAGGATTTGATAAGTGGGAATGCCCAAACAATGATGAAAAAAATTGTGCGATTCATCCAAAATGAGGCGGATTTCTCCTCGAAGATGAAAGATGATTTGTAAGAAGTATATGGGGCAGATTATTCAACTAAGAAAAAATAAATTTCCAAAGGGATTAGTCATGTTGGAGCAGATTTTTAGTCCAGATGATGAGTTCAAAGGAATGGAAAAGAATATGGCGGAAAAGAAGAAGATTGTCGGTCCGGTTTCAATTGCTCCATACAAAGAACTTCTACTTGAAAGGTATGTGAGGAGAATCAAAGGCAAGATTTTATTTCCTTGTGTCAGAAGTTCATGATGTATTTTCATGGGACTATAAAAATTTAAAAGAATTCAATCTAGATATAGTTCAACATTCCATTGATCTTGATCCCAACATTAGGCAAGTTAGGCAAAAAAAAGGCTTCAACCCCAAGATCGAACCCCTCATGAGAGGGAGCTCTCCAAACTCATGAGGCCAAAATAATTTTCCAATCAAGTATTCTACTTGGGTCGAAGAAGAAGAATGGTGATTCTAAGTAGAGTGGATTTGAACAAAGCCTCCTGGGGATCATTATTCCTTGCCTTCCATGGAACAAATTTTGTAGACATTGGCAAGAGCAGAGAGGTTCTCCATGCTAGATGGCTATTCTAGTTTTAACCAGATCAAAGTGAAAAAAATGATTAGTATAAAACCGTGTTCACCACCAAATGGGGAAATTTTTCTTATGAAAAGATGTCTTTTAGCTTATCAAATGCGGATGCTACCTTCTAAAGAAAAATGGATATTACTTTCAAAAAATATATCAATCAATTCATCTTGGTTTACCTAGATGACATTACTATTTTCTCCAAGAAGAGCGCGAGATCACATGAAGCACCTAGAGAAAGTATTTGAAAGATGCAGGGAGTTTAGTGTATCCCTTAACCCTAATAAGTGCAACTTTTTAGTCCCTAGAGGTAAGCTCTTGGGGCATATTTTCTCAAAAGAAGGCATTTCCATTGATCTAGAAAGAATTGTAGCTATTGTGGCTCTTTCCTTGCTAGCTCACAAGAAGGCTCTGTAATCATTCCTTGGGAAAATCAACCTTTTTAGGTGCTTTATTCCTACTTTGTGGGTTCGGTAAGATGTATTAATCTCATGCTAAAAAAGGATACATCATTCAAGTGGACTGCGGAAGGGAAGGACAAATTTGAAAAGATAAAATAAGAGATTGCTCAGGCCCCAACATTGATTAATCCATATTATACCAAGGATTTCATTCTTTATGCTCATGGGGTGGAATTGAGCATAGCCATGGTTTTGACACAACTCAATGATAAAGAAATGGAGCAGCCTGTGGCATTTTTAGTCAAACACTGAAGAATTATGAGCTCAAGTATAGTCACATTGAAAAATAAGGGTTTTTTGTTATGATAGCCTTGAAGAAATTCAAAAGCATGATTGTTGTTAGCCACGTAAATGTTTTAGTATCACATCTTAGCATTAGAGACTTCATTATGGGAGTAGAGATCAATGATAAATGAGTTGGATGGGTGACTAAAATCATGGAATCTAATGTCACCATTAAAGGTACAAAATTAGTAAGAGGAAGAACACTTTGGGAGCAATTGGCTCTAGATGCTACATAATATCAAGAAACCACCCTCATTAATGAAGTGCCTTCAAATGATGAGCTACCGCGTAATGTTGAATGAAAACATGATGAGAGGAATATATTCGAGTGATCGTAGTTGGATTCTTTGATATGCCAAAGTTTCTATCTATTGGTACATACCCTATGAAAGTGTAGAAGAGGGACGAAAGCATCACACTATTATTAATAATCAATCAAATCAATTACAGAATGAATGATTGCAATATTCATAGATATTCATAGATAAAACACGGAGTTGCATGTAACAATAATATAATCTAGTGTACAAAAACTCCAAAATATGGAGTTGTAACTATATAACAATAATATACAATAATGAGTGTACATGGGAATACAAAACTCAAAAATTTATACATGCCAAACTATTTACCATAATGTAATAATTAACTAAGGTAAATGCACAAATTAACTTAGTAAACTAAGTTTACCCTAACATCCCCCCTAAATTTTGCATTGCCTCAAGGGATGAGGAGAGAAATTCTTTGAACAACTCAAATTTGTCACGTGCAAGTGAATTTGTGAAGATATCTTCTCGTTGTTCAGCTATTGGACAAAACTAAAGTTGTATATTGTTTTTCAAGACATGCTCGCATATGAAATGTACTTGTACCTCAATGTGCTTTGTTCTTTCATGAAAAACTAGATTGCGAAAATTTTTGAGAACACCTTCATTGTCAACATATAAGGTGGTTGGTTTTCCTATGGTATTCCAAGTCCTTCAAGTATGCAACGTAGCCATATCGCTTCACAGACAACTTCACCTGCAGAATGATACTCGGATTCTATTGAAGTGTTATCCTGTAAAATTGACAAGGGCAATTTTGTAGGTAACCTTACCAAAATTCCATTTTGGTCCCTTGAAAAGGTCTATTAATGTTCTAAATGGCTTAAAATCCCTTTCGGAAAATCAAGTTTTAAAGAACTTAGCCATTTTCAAACCTTTTGACTGGGCGCAAGTAATGTAGTGTCAACACTCTCAAAACTGCGCCCCTTTGGTCCCTAGGCGCACTCATGCTTATTACAACATCATTAAATGATGCACCCTCTTTAAGTGTGCCTGGTGCATCCATGAAGCATGTTAACACCTTTTTGGGTGTGCCTTAGGTGCATGTAACATGATGTCAACATATTAAACTCCGCGCCATGGCGCAACCTTCCCCATGTCGACACTCTATAAAGTGTGCCAAAGGAAAAAGTTGGTGGCGCAATAAATGCACATTTTTCTATATATAGGCGCACCTGACCTGTCATTTTCACAATTAAAAAAACATGAAAAGTTATTCCTCTGTGCCTGTCAGTTGCTCTCATCATCCCGCATGCCATTTTTTGTGATCGTGGACCCCACTTCTTTCCTTCATCATTATTTATACCGGGTAAGTGGTTTCTACCATCCTTGTTGTTTTTATGGATGTTGGGCTAGGTGATTAGGATTGTTGAATAATAACAATGAATCTAGAAGGAAAGGATAACACCATTTGCAAACCCAAGTACCCACCTGCAAACCCTCCTTTCCCTTTCCTTCCAGATCTACAAATCTGGAAGGCTCGGCCTCAAAAATAACTCATGCCCATTTGTCCTTCACTCCTTGCCTTGCTAGGTTTTCCCTCCTGGACATCAAAATCTGAGCCAAAAGAGTAAAAATTGAGAAAAAGGGAAATCAGCCCACATAGTGAAACTATTTTCACTATGGTGCATTGCAAACTCTTGTTACACTAAACGCAGTCGTGCCCCTTTGGCACTATTTCATTATGTTGCATCAAAAATAGTCGCGCCATTGGCACATTAAAGGACCGTGCAACATAAGCCCTTCTCGCGCCCTATAAACTGTATAAAATTCCTAAGGCGCAAGTGCTAGCGCCAAAGCAACTACAATAACAATCGTGGTGTTCAGTGAAAACCCTACTGGGCGCACCCCGTGCCCATTTTGGTCTCAAAGCTTTCCCCATGCATCGCATACACTCCCTAAAAGTGTGCCTTGCTTTTCAAAGCCCCATGAAACACTGTAGTAAGGATGCGCTTTTTGTGCCTAGAGGCTCATGCCTTGCGAGGAGGCTCATAAGTTGATAATTTTTCATTCTGCAAAGATTTTATGGACAACTTGATGGCTAACATGGCCCTTCTATGTTGGAACTCTCTAATTCTTCTTGCAGAGCAACAAAAATCCTCGAGTGCACTTATGTCTTCATCGAGTAAGAAGCCAACCAAGTCCAAAGGCAAAGCCAAGTTGATGGAGCAAGAAATGAAGTATAAATACCAAAAGGTCAGGATGCTTGACTCACTTGCAGAGTGCGATCTCGATATCAGAGATTTAGAACTTGGGCATATAGACATGGATGACTTTTGGGCTAGAACCAAGAAGGTCACAGGCAGCCCGTGGATGGATAAATTAGTTGGCAGTGGTCTACACTGTGCTGCAGGGCTCCCAGTGAGCGCAATTAATAATGAATTCATCATGTTGGTGGGCCGTTGTTACAACAAGGACACAAGATGTGTCGAAAATGAGGACGGAAAAGTGATAATCAACCTCGGCCGACACTTGAGAGATTATCTTGGGCATCCCCACCACGAGACATTTTGTGTGGTAGTAAGTCAAGAAGACTGCATGAAGACTTGGACTGATAATGAGGACAAGTGCATGCAGATGATGAATGAGGTGTACCTCAAGAATAAAAAGGTGGCGAGCAGGTGGCCCCAAGTCATTCATTGTAGTGATTTTTCAGAAGAGCTGAGTGACACGATCACCTTCCTAAGTAGAGTACATGGGCTCCCTGATGCCCATTACTTTCACAAGTGGATGCTCAGGTATTTGGAAATAATGAATAAGAATGTGCCGATCAACATTTTGGCTGGGGTGAGATTATCAGTGATACAATCTCGAAACAAATTCAACAACTTTCAACAACTGGGAGGTTCTATATGAACTCCTATGTAGTATATGTAGCTACCTCAGAGAGAGACTACCCAGGGTTGAATCAGTATGGGGTATGGCCCTAGGTCAAAATATACGAATACTATCCAGAGTTGAGGCTCGAGAACAACATAGCTCAGTTCAACAAGATCAATGATGTCTTCTTCTATGGCATCATCTGCCTCTTGAGGCCCAACATGACTCATGGTCGGACAAGCAAAAGCGTGATCACCGCCACAATGAAGTGGGGAGTGTTGTTTACACAATTCCCCACCTTTACCTATCTCAAAGCTGCCAACTTCTTGGGAGAACCCACAAGATTGCCAAGATATGCGGGGCCCAAACTAATCCTTCTGGAGCTGTCAAGGCAACTTATCACCTATCACGAGAAGTGTATGAAGAGGAAGAAGGGAGGAACTCCATTCCCCCTCACAGTAGGTAGGTACACGTGCCCCTCACAAAGTAAAGCTTGGGAGATGTATGTAGAGCTTGAATTGCTCAATTTGAAGCATAATTTCCAGTAAGGCCAACCTTGATCCTCGTGGTTGCCTTCCAAGGGTAAAGATCGATCCTATCCACGTTCCTTAGATCGAGGATATCTACATCGACTTAAATCATGAAGTCAAACTCAGATGAAAGGATCACTCCGGCTGGCCCTGACAGAGATCATTCAATATGGTGTGGCCATCATCCCAAAGGATTTCCTAGAAACTGATCAGGAAATTGATCAAGTTTACCTAGACACGGATGGGGATGATTGGCCATTCGTAGATATTGATAGGAACAAAGCACCCTAGACCATCCAAGAAAGGGTTCAACCTACTCTGCAACGCACCGAGCATTGGTGTAAGAAAAATGGTATCATCTATCTTGGGGTAGATTTTACCACATCTCCCCTGGGTAATGCACCCACCAGGCTAGAACACTTGCCTAAAGGAAAAGGGAAAGATAAAGTGGGAGAGGAAAGCACTGCTCAAGAGAAAGCTCCTGAAAGCCCTCCTACTACCGCAGAAGAGCAAGTTGTGGACTTAGTGTCCCCAGGAAAAGAAGAAGTTGTAAGTGCTCCAATGGACACATCCACTTAGGATGTTGTCACAACTACAACTAGCAAGGTACCAACCATTCCCTCTCCCACTCCTCCTTCCCCTCCTCATGTCACTCAAACAACCACTCCTTTGGTTGTGTCTTCTCCTCTGTCTTCTTCCTTTCCCTTTCCCTCCTCTTCCTCCATCTTCTCTTCCCTTGCGGATCTATCCCCCAGCATTTCTTCCCTCATCTTGCAGATCCCTTCCACCCCCATGGCCTCCTCTCTTGTAGTGACTCCTAATCCATGAGCGTTGGTGTGTCGGCCCCTTTCTCCATGCCACCACCAAGTGTCTCGACACACTTCCCCATGTCCACTGCAGTTGTTCTTCCTTCCACCCTTGTTTCTTCTTCATCCTCTAGTCCCACTCCCATAAGTCCAAGTTGGATCTCAGACCACCTAAGCCAACACAAGAGGAAAGTCCCCATTGCACCCATGGACTTCTCGTCATCCTACGGCTAAAGGACCAAAGAAGAAAAAAGCTATAACTCACTTCTCAAAAAGTGCTTCAGGTGAAAGGGTTATGGAGATAGCCTACCCGGATCCCATAAAGAAGAAAGAAGATCTGTCTCCTACAAATTTTACAGTGACCCAGGTCACAATGGGAACATCATTAGAGAGCCTGTAAGGAGAGGCCTTGTCAGCCATGGATGCCCTTTGCAAGAAACTAAAGAATTAAAGGAGAAGAAGAGAATGTTAAAGGAACAAAACAAACATCTTCTCCAAGCTTTGCAAAGAATGGGCAATGCACCTCCTATAGTTATCACCGAAACTCATGAAGTCCTTAGTCAGGAGAAGATAAATGAATACACCAAGATTGGTGAACAAGGTGTAGTAGTGTCCTCCTGGAGAGAGCAGATCCTCAGAGACAGTGAGGAAGTAATCACGAAGTTCACATGCCTCTACCAAAGTATAGATAAGGAAAACAATGAACTCCAGGCAATAGTAGGACCCATCTCTCGAAGAGTTGGACCATGCTAGGTTGCAACACGAGACATTCCAGAAAATGGTTGACTGCCCGACTGATGACTTGTAAAATTTGGCATCATTGATCACCCGAGCACACAACAAAGCGCTTGTCACTTTAGACTATCGGGTTGATCAAATGGAGTTTGTCCTAGAAAAGATAGACAAAATCAAGGAGGAAGCCCTAGACGTGAAACATCAAATGGAGTAGATTGTCTTGAGGATGTCTCCAGGGTTGCTTAGTGCATCATTCACCTTGAGAGAAGCAAACGATACTATTCAGCTTTTCAAGGGAATTGCATCACAAGGTTTGACGCCAGAGGTCACTTTTGACCGAGAATCTATTAACAACCTTCTAGCTTGCTGTGATTTCGTTGGGTACTTGATAGAGGCAGGAAATGAATACTTCAAGCTCCCTGATAGGCTCAGAGATGAACGAGAAACTTGCAAAGTTATCGGAGATCACACAAAGGGTCCGATCATGATCAACTTCAGAAGATGATCAACAAGTTCATGGAGTATCGAGCTCAATATCATATCACCTCTCCAGAGCAGAAGCAAGACACTCCATTCGAGCAAAGGGATGATGATGAATAGGCTTCCTCCTCTTGGGATAAATCCCATTTTTGTAAAAGTATTTAAAAGTATGTTGGCACATGTGATGACATCATCCATGTTGCACCATGGGATGTTGTCATCCACAAAATTGCCCCAAAGTCAACATTTGACTTTTAGATATTTTGTAGATATTTTGTAAATAAGTTGTTGGCTCCTTTTTGTCTTCTTTCTCCTTCTCCTTCTATAAATACTTGGATACTTGTAGTATTCAAAGGTGGAAAATCTTGTATGAAAAATAGAAGTGAGGAGAGAAAGACTTTGAGCTTTCTTGTAACAGAAGAAAACATTAATACAAATATTGAGACTTTGTGTTGAATTCATGTGTTATATGCATTAGATCTTTCTTACGTCAGATCTGTGTGTTTATTATATTAGATTCATATCTACTTTTGTCATTTTGTTTATCAATATTACTTTATTTGTTTATGTGAGTAAGTTTGGCTCTGTTTACTACCGGCCCAAAACATAAACCCTCTGACCTTTCTACTTTGGAATTCATTTCTTTTCTCCCTTCAGATCCATCTTTCTTCCATTCCTTCCTTCATTCCTTTCTGTTCTTCGTCGGAACTAACTCTACTGGGATGAGATCCCAAACCCCCTTGAAGGCAAAATACTGTAGGACTTGCACAAGTTCCTACTAGTAGAATAACAATAAACCAGTTTCACTTTGTTGTCTCAAAGAGGGGCTATGCCCTGCACATTGTTGGCCTATCTATCCATAGATCTGCCCACCCGACAGATTTTCGGACCAACAGTTTTTGGCGACTCTGTTGGGGATCGAACTAAGAAAATAAATAAAAAACTGTCAAAGTCACTACCAGTTTGAAAATTTTAACCCTTTGTTAAAATCTGAAATTTTTGCAAAAGTGACCCAAACTGAAAATTTTCTTAGCAGATCTATAGATCTGGACCAGTTAGAAACCTTTAGTTCGCTGAGTTTTTATAAAAACCCGTATATTTCCGTAGATTTGAGATCTTGATATTTTTACAAATATTTTCAAACCCTTGCAAAAATCAAATCTAAGATCGAAAATCAGCTTACTGAAATTATCCCACTTTTTATCCCTACTAATCCTTGTCATTAAACCGCAATCGGTTGTTTAAAAAAGGGATAAATTTAAGTATTTAGAAAAGTGCATGCTGCTGATTTTTTCCAGAAAAATCAGAAAATCAGCAAGTACAAACAAAAATATTATTATAAATCTACTCCAAATTATTGCCGATCTGAGCAGATACATTGGCGGGTGAACCATTTACCCATAGTAGAAGAGCTCGTGGAGAAGTCAATCCTATTTTTGATCTACTTTAGAGGCACAATTTCAGTATTACACCAGCACGTTTCTCATCATTTGAGTTCAGCTGATCGGTCAGCAAGAAGTGCCTCGCCTCCATGAAAGAACCGTTTTCACAAGGAGCTTCCACGTCAATTTGCAGTGCCTTGTTACTAAGCGAGAACCGCACTCCCGGCTCGCATCCTCTTTCCAGCTTTTCAAATGGTAGTACCATGGGGAAATGCTATGGGTCCTCTTGCATTGCCACATCCAGTTCACGCACTCCCTCATGGAAACCATAAGAATTTCCCAAGATTTGATGGGAGTGGAAATCAAAGCATGAATGCACATATATATGCATTCATTATGTCATGCAACATCCTAGATGTGACCCATGAAGATGTGTCGAGTACGCCTCTTTCTAGAGACCTTGCAAGGACCTGCAGTAGAGTGGTTCCAACACTTGCCGCCGGATCTATCACCAGTTGGGCCACATTACGAACTACGTTTGAAGACAGGTATAAGCCTTTAGAAGATGCATTTGTGTTACTATCAAAGATTACTCACTTGAAGAAGGAGGCCAATGAAACCATGCACAATTTTATCACCCATTTCAATTCGTTGATTAACCGTGTGCCACCTGCCATGTTGCCAACACCAGAAAATCAAAAGTGTTTCTTTGTGAACACCATGAGTTCAAGAGTAAGTTTCTTACTTTTACAAGAACAAATCACCACCTTGGTCCTCACTCAAGCTGCGACCATTCGGATAGAGGATAACTTGCTTATATCTGGCGAGTTAAAATGAGAGCCATCAAATCAAAGGCTTTGACTCCTTCTCAAGCCACTTCATCAGATCCGGCATTCCAGAAGATGGAAAATGACTTGCTCGCATTAAAGAAGCAATTAGCTCAAGCTTCATCTAGCACTAGTACAGGGATATCTCACGGAGTGAACTTCACTCCCAACAACGCCCCTCAAAGCCGTGTTTTCCCATTGCTGCTCCAAGGTTAGCACTCGAGGCCCCTCTGATTAATGCCTTGGTCGAGATTGAAGAAGATGAGAAAATTTATGAAGAACCTTCATCGCAAGGTGAAGATGATCAAGATGTTAGTGAACCACTGGTGACTCTACGATCGGGTATATGGAATTTGAAGATGAGGAATCTGATGAGGAGGAAGGTACCTAAGGGTATGCAAGTAGACAATCATATCTTGCTTTTCACCCACTCACAAGGAAAAGAAGCAGAAGTTGCTGCCAAGATACAAAAGGAAAAGGCCATATTAAATATGCCTGCAACCATTGCTAAAAGAGGTAATCCCCTTCCTACTCAACCTCTATAAAGCCTTTTGTGAAGAAATATTTTCCTCCTGTTTCTCCTCCAAATCAATCTCCCTCTAGTTCCATAAAGACCAGTACTACTCCTCTACCATCGTGAAATGAAGGACTCATTCCTTCGTCAGCGCAACCCTTGGTCGCATTCGACATAGTTGACCATGCCAAAAGGACCAAGATCTAGATGTCTGAAGCTGAGTACCTTCAATCTAACCCTGAGCAACTTGTAAGATTAACCGAATATATCCAAAGCCAAGCCATTGTTCCTTCTCCTATCTCCCCAAAAGGAATCCTTTCCACTCCTCCTGCATCTCGCATAAATGTTGCCTCGACTTCCGCGTCAAGAAAAATTGAACCTTTTTATCTCTCCCTATTGATCAATGGTCACAAGCTAAGTAACTGCATAATTGATTCTGGGGCTTCTGATAATGTCATGCCGGTAAAGGTCACCCATGCTTTGGGCCTCACTCTTACCAAGCCTTTCGGTAGATGTTACTCCATGGAAACCAAACAGGTTCCATTAATTGGTTAGATCAAAGACGCACAATTCACATTTGCAGCATTCCCAGAGAAAAGGGTAAAGATGACCATCCTCATTGCTGATATTCTAGCAGCATATGGAATTTTACTAGGGAGAAGTTTTTGTAGGGAAGTCGGTGGAGAGATTCATATGGACTGGTCTAAAGCTAGAATCCCCATCAAAGGAGTAATGTAGACATTGGAGCCTGAATCACAAAAGAAGTACCTAGTCACCAACTCTAACGACCCCAAGGCCCAGATTCTCTTTGAATCATCAGGGATGGGGAACTACTTCTTATCCACTGAGTTTGATAGAATGGACATTCTCATCTAGGAGGAGGACCTTAACAAGATATGGACGCTGCAGTTTGATGGCAGTTGTGCAACAAGTGGATGTGGCACTGGAGCCGTCCTGATATCTCCTGAAGAGGAGATTTTCCCTCTTTCTTTCAAATTGTAGTTTTTCAATACAAACAATACTGTTGAGTATGAATCTTTGCTACTCGGCATGCAAGCTACAAAGGAAAGAGGAATCAAGAACCTAAAAGTATAGGGTGACACTGAACTGATTGTCAATCAGGTAAAGGGAGTATACCAGGTAAAAAATGATAGACTCAGGCACTACCGCAACGTAGTATGGGACAACATTGAGGAGTTTGATGCCTTCTCAATCAAAGCGGTTCCACGAGCCCAAAATGACATGGCCGATTCATTGGCCATCTCTGCCTCGCTTATGCTCCCTCACCCAGGGCTGAAAACAGACACATATACCATTGAGGTAGTCTTTCACCCAAGCGTGCCAGACAATTCTCACCACTGGTAGGTATTCAATGATGACAATCAACTTATTGCTTTCCTAGAGAAAGCAGACAATTTCAATGAGCTTCATTTCAAAGGATCTACTTTGGTATGTCGTGAGTCCATCACTGGTCAAGCAAATGAATCAATAGAAGGTGGAGGCATCTGTCAGCTCAAGGGGAACAAAATTCTAAAAGGTTTAGTCTCCCTGGAATGATTGTTTGACAAGCATGACCGCTTCGTCAAGAAAAAGTGATAGAATGACCCTAGCTCTTCTCCAGAGACCGAATCTATTAATCTAAGCTCTACAGAGCATCCGTAGTTTGTGAACATCGGGAAGTGTTGTACACCCAAGGAAAAGTAGAAATTTGTCAAGTTGTTGAAGAAATATATGGACGTATTGGCATGGTCTTATGCCGATCTAAAGTCATTCAAGCCTAAGGACGTTCAACATGACATCTCGTTAAAGGACGACGTCAAACCCTTTTGCCAGAAACAAAGGCACTACAATCCTAAGATCTCGGGTACCATCCAAGTGGAAATATAGAAGATGTTGGATGTGAGAATTATCTTTCCTATCCATCATAGTACCTGGGTCGCAAACATTGTGCTTGTGTGAAAGAAGAATGGCGAAATACGCATATGCGTAGATTTTCACAACTGAACAGGCGTCCCTGAAGGACAATTATCCACTGCCCATAATGGATCAGGTTCTACAAGTAGTAACTGGTTTAGAGATGTTGTCCATGCTCGATGGTTTTTCGGGCTATAATCAGATTGAGGTCTCACCTGAAGACCAATTCAAAATAGCGTTCACTACTCCCTGGGGCACATTCACCTACAGTAGGATGCCTTTCGGCTTGACCAATGCCGGTGCCACTTTTCAGTGAGCTATGGACTTCACATTCAAAGGTATGATGGGGAAGGTCATCATAGTTTATCTGGATGACTTAATTGTGTTCTCTAAAAAGTGAAGTGATCACTATGATCATTTGGAGCAAGTATTGATTAGATGTCAAGAACATGGGATTTCCCTAAATCCAAAAAAGTCTATTTTCGGGGTCACTGAAGGAAAGTTTTTGGGACACGTTGTCAACAAGGAAGGAACAAATACAAATGTCAAAAGATTCAAGGCTATTGAGCCTTACCTTGCCCCACAAGTAAGATTGGTGTTCACTTCTTCGGAAAGGTGAATTTTCTCAGACGCTTTGTTCAGACTTCACTGAAAAGACTCGTCACATATCAAATATGATGAAGGGGTCACAAAATTTCTAGTGGAGTGAAGAAGGAAAGATGTCATTTGAGGATATAAAAGCCTCAGTTGCTCATGCACCAGTTTTGGTATGCCCCAACTTCTCCAAATATTTCATCATGTACAGTTATGCGTCGTGCATACTATATCTACCATCTTAATGTAGAATAACTCTGAGGATGTTGAATCCCCAATCGCGTTCATGAGCTCCCCTCTCAAGCTTCATGAATTGAAGATGTCTCAGTTAGAAAAACATGCCTTTGCAGTAGTCAAAGTAGTCAAGAACTTCGGTACTACATCCTAAACTCTCATATGGTAGTCTTGGTTCGACACGGCGGTTGAGTCTATCCTAACTCAACAAGAGTTAGGAAGCTTATGAGGGAATTAGATTGCAAAGGTCCAAGAGTATGATCTGGACATCAAACCAACCAATTTGGTAAGGGGTAGAGGCCTATGTCAGCTCATGGCTGAAAATAAAGATTTAGGAGATCCTGAAGAGAAAGTTGATTGCATCGACGGAGCGCAGGGTGAACTAGAGAAAGCTGATTCTCTACCTATGGTTCTATTTGTTGCGACCAGTGACGAGTGGTATTCGACGTTGATTTCTTTCTCACTTATGGTGAGTGTCCAACCCATCTAACTTCAAAGGAGAAAGAAGACAGTAAAGCTCAGGGAAGCCAGATATGTCATATGGGATGACGGTTTATACAAGCGTGAGATTGATGGCATCTTCTTGCGATGCGTTGACAAGCCACATCAGGTGAAGTTACTAGAAAGCTTTCATGATTCAGCCTACGGTGGTCACTTTTCCTCTTCTATGATAGCACATAAGATCATTCGGGCAGGTACTACTGGCCAATGCTATTTCAGGATACAACCACCTAGGTAGTAAAATGTGAGCTCTGCCAACAATTTGTTGGTAAACCAAAATTGGCTGCTTTTCCCCTCGGGCCGTCATTATTGACGAACCATTCAGGAAATGGGGAATTGAATTTATCGAGCACTCCATCCCCAATCAAGTGTCAGACATAGTTATGTCCTAACAACAACAGATTACTTCACCAAATGGGTGGAGGCCATACCTATTAAGAATGCCACCTCTGAAGTTGTTTGTAACTTCATCAAAGAAAATATCATTGTGAGATTTGGCATCTCACACAAGATCATTGCTGATAACACTTCCAACTTCTCCTCGTGGGAAGTTATTGGTTTTTGCTATGGATACGAAATAACCTTGGCCCATGCCTCAGATTATTACCCTCAAGGGAATGGTCAGGCTGAATCCAACAATAAAAACCTAGTGACTATCATCACGAAAGCTAGTCGATGAGAAAGATGGTCATCAGCACAAGTCATTGTATGATGCTTTGTGGGCAGACCGTATTACCTCGAAGAGGTATCTCAGAATGTCACCTTTTCAAGTGTTATATGGAATTGACGTTGAGATCCCTATCTCCACGGAACTCCCTGCTCTACGCTTGGCATGAGTGATCGAAGATGAAACTTTCCAGAATTCTCTTAAAAAGAGGATCATGTATCTAACAGAACTTGAAGAAAAAAGGGTAAGGGTGGTGACAGGATCACCGAACATCAAGATAAAGTCAAAATATTGTTCGATAAAAAGGCCAAGCTAGAGAGATTTCTAGGTGGGAGATCTTGTCCTCCTATGGGACAAGCGAAGAGAACCAAATGGCATGCATGGGAAATTTGATTCTCTTTGGAGAGGGCCATTCAAGATCAGATAGCTGAATGGAGAGAGTAGCTTCTATCTCTTGTATCTAGATGGAACTAAACTCCCACTTCCCTATAATGAGGCAACATCTTAAAATATTTAGGAAGTAGAGCTTGCTCTCTTCTTTGTACAATTTTCTTTTGTTGTGTGCTTTTTTTAAGTCGTGTGTTTGCTTTCTGTTAGTTGTGTGTTTTCCTTTCTTTTTCTTTACCATTGTTTTTGACTCTATAACCCAATGGATAGGCACATGAAAATTTGGGATTCTCTACCCTTAAGCTTCGCTCAAAGATAGTCCCCAGAAGGAGCCAGCTGTTATCCTGTAAAATTGAGAAGGGAAATTTTACAGGTAACCTTACCAAAATTCCATTTTGGTCCCTTGAAAAGGTCTATCAATGTTTTGAATGGCTTAAAACTCCCTTTCGGAAAATCAAGTTTTAAAGAACTTAGCCATTTTCAAACCTTTTGACTGGGCGCAAGTAATGTAGTGTCAACACTCTCAAAACTGCGCCCCTTTGGTCCCTAGGTGCACTCATGCTTATTGCAACATCATTAAATGATGCACCCTCTTTAAGTGCACTGACACATCTGCAAGCATGTTAACACCTTTTTGGGTGCACCTTAGGTGCACATGTAACATGATGTCGACATATTAAACTCCGCGCCATGGCGCAACCTTCCCCATGTCGACACTCTATAAAGTGCACCAAAGGAAAAAGTTGGTGGCGCAATAAATGCACATTTTTCTATATATAGGCACACCGACCTGTCATTTTCACAATAAAAAAATGTGAAAAGTTATTCCTTTGCACTGTCAGTTGCTCTCATCAGCCCGCGCGTGCCATTTTTCGTGATCGTGGACCCCACTTATTTCCTTCGTCATTATTTATACCGGGTAAGTGGTTTCTACCATCCTTGTTGTTGTTTTTATGGATGTTGGGCTAGGTGATTAGGATTGTTGAATAATAATAATGAATCTAGAAGGAAAGATAATACCATTTGCAAACCCAAGTACCCACTTGCAAACCCTCCTTTCCCTTTCCTTCTAGATCTACATGCATTATGTGTTATATGCATTAGATCTTTCTTACGTCGAGATACGTGTGTTTATTACTGTTAGATTCATATATACTTTTGTCATTTTGTTTATAAGTATTGCTTTATTTGTTTATGTGAGTAAGTTTGGCTTTGTTTACTACCGCCCAAAACATAAACCCTATGACCTTTCTACTTTTGGAATTCATTTCTTTTCTCCCTTTAGATTCATCTTTCTTCCATTTTTTCCTTCATTCCTTTTTCTGTTCTTCATCGAAACTAACTCTATTGGGATGAGATCCCAAACCCCCTGAAGGCGAAATACTATAGGACTTACACATGTTCATGGTGGTAGAATAGCAATAAACCAATTTTGCTTTGTTGTCTCAAAGAGGGCTATGCCCCGCATAATTTTGGCTGTCTATCCATAGATCTACCCACCCGACAAATTTTCGGACCAACAAGAAGAGCGAGAAAAAATGTTGTTTCTTGCTTCCCCATGATATTGCTTCCAAATCCCAAAAAGAGTACAAATCTGAAGTGGATTTTCTGTCATCAAAATTACTGCATGATCTAAATATGAATATCTAGTCAAGAAGAAGTCATTATTCTTGTATTTTAGACCAAGATCTACTGTTCCCTTGAGATATCTCAAGATCCACCTTGCTACCTTCCAATGAAAAACTCTAGGTTCTTGTATGAACTAGGATAGATAGCTCACTACAAAGTGATATCTGGTCTAGTTTAGTTGAATTGTAAATGAGACTCCCAATCAACTACCGATAGAGACTTGCATTTACCATAGGAGATGGATCGACGAGATAACTACGGTCTCATCTCCATAGGTGTAGAAGGTAGGTATTGTTATCCAAAATGTGCCCCTACTCATTTTTTGTGGCTAACTCCTCTCATTTTTTCCTCTCTTGTGCCTCAGTCATAATATTTTCTTTTGAGGACTCAAAACCTTTTGGAAATGACACCATTGGATAGAGCTCTTTCTCAATTTTCTAGAAAGGTAAAGTTTTCCTCCCTAACTCCATGTATTTTTGAAGTTATGGCTCGGCGGAGTTTTTTGGGAAAATTTTCCCGCTGAAAAGGCCCGCAGCCAATGAGATGTCGCCACATGGCACCTAGAGTGGTGGAGCGCGGGGAAATTTTGGAAAATTTTCCAAATGACCAAAAAGGTGCAAAAATTTGAATTTTTGCTGCCAACCCGATTTGTACTGTTTTGCCCTAAAACTTCAAATCGCCATATCTTTCGATCTAGAGCTTGGTTTTTCATGTTCTTTATATCAATGGAAAGCTGGTGAAATTATCTACAAGATTATGGGGTTATTTTTAATTTTTATGGAGTTTGGAGAGAGAAAATCGAAAAACACCTCTGGCACATGGTCATGGATAGAAATGACGTTTCAACCACCATTTTTAATGAATAATGGCTCGCATTCTCTCCCAGCATGGTTAAAAATGTCAGGGAATGGGTCTGTCAGGGCGCCCATGCTGTTTTGATGGCATTTTGGTCAATGGTTGAACCCCTTGCACTTTTTCCCATGTTTCTCTCTCCTAGGGTCGTGGTTTGCACTGTAAAAGCCAAAATGAGTTCATTTTGCAAAAGGAGAGACACTTTTTCAGCTCTGCAACTTCATTTTTCTTCCTCCTTGGCAGAATTTGTGAAATATTTTTACCTTTCCATGTAATGCAACACTTTTTCTTGCCTCTGGATCACTGTAATGTCTTTGTATTAGATATGAGATGTTGATATATGTTACGTGATTAAAATCCCTCAATCCTTTCATATATCTATCATTGCTTTCTTGATCTTTCATTACATTTTGAGCATTTGTGCATGTTTTGTGCTATGTTTCCTTATGGATTGTGTATTTCATGCAGCATCAGGTGTCTACAACTCCTTTGGTGCATCACCTATTAGCATTAGTTCTTTCTTTTTGCATTTTCTATCCTTGTCCCTTTGGAATTTAGAGTAGATTTAGGAGTTTAAACCTCTGCAATTGTGCAAGTAAAAATAGTTGATCAGAGGAGTTGAGGAACTAGCCTCTAATATGGAGATTCCTCTTCCATTTTGCAAGTCCCACACTTGGGAAGAGGATTCAATGTTGTGCAATCACATTGGATGCTTAGAATGATCAAACTAGAAATCTGATCAACATCCAGGGGGTGCTGCTGATTTGCAACAACAGTTTTGGCACACCCGGTGGGACCTTAGAGGTCTTCCACTTTATCTTTGATAGGTTGGTGTGTTCCTGTTAAAGATTCAGCCTTTTGGAGGCACTTTCAAAAGCACATCTGGTAACTCCATCGGTAAACAACTCATTTTCTAAGTTGCTGAGACTGTTTTCCATTCATTTCCATCCATTCTTCTTTCCATCATTTTCATTCTTTTCCATTCCATGAAGTTGTGCAATCATGACTTCATTTCCATCATGGAATTCACATTTACAATAGTAGTATATCACACCTCCAACATGTTTTACAAATCCTCCAAATCAGCATTTTGATCAAATTCAAAATCGGCATGTCTACCCATATGAGCAGCGAGTGCAAAGTCAGTTTGGATATGAAGCATGTCAAGCACAAGGGTATGCTTTGGTTGAGAGGGGTCAGTCAAAAAGAAAATGCAGATCATTGGAACAAATCCAAAAGATGGAGGTAAACATGGTGCAATCCAGGGGCTCAAGCACAAATGAAAGCATTTAGAATCGGTTGTAGAGCACCTTGTCCATGGGTAGGACCTTTTCCAAGGCATTATAGCCCTCAAGAGAAGCTAGAATTCATGATTACAACACTACCATTGCTTGCAAAGTGGTGAAAGAATAAAGGTCTTGGAGAACAAGCAGATTTACACATGAAATAACTCAAAGTAATATTATATTTTTCTATATTTCATGCTAATACAATGGCTATTATATAGCCAGGAATGTTGTTGAACAACTTCCTATAAAATAGGAAGTATACAAAACAATAAACTTCCCGTACTACTATATTGTTATACATTTGTTATAACAATATAAACATACTAAAAATTATAATAAACCATGTGAATACTAATTCCTAACATTCCCCCCCTTAGTGTTTACATGGTAAAAAAACATCCACACACTCCTCTGCAGTATGCTCACCCCTGTGGCATGTCCAACTCTGTGACTCATGACCTTGATCCAAAAGAAAGGCTCGCTCCTTCCATGGTTTTAAACAGGCTTACCACAAACCTTGAAGTGACAGGAACCTCATCAACTGTCGACCTCGTGTGGTTTTCTGGATCCTCCCACAAACCCTTTCAAGATCCATGAACTAACTTACTCTGGTGCTACTGTTCACCACTATGCTTATACATCAGGGAATAATGTAGGAAACACAACATGCATATCACAAAAGCGCACAATAGAAGATATCTGAGAAAAAAATTTCACATTACTTCCTATAAGAATCGTAATGTTCTTAATTGTAGTCTCTGTCTTTGATCGCTGCCACTCGATCTCGAACAGCATAGAAAACTGCCACTGCCATTGGAAGCTTTCCTTGACTAAGTCGTTTTGGGTGCAGAATGGGAATGGAACATTGGTATGTATTCCCCCCCACAATGTGAAATTCCACACATATAGATACTGAGAAGCAAACTGCATCGAAGAACATACTCCTGAATGGATCTTGCTAGTTAGGTCTTGCTGCACATGGTCACTAATGCTAGTGAACGTATTCTTCTAGCTGACCATCTTCCAATGAAGTACGGTAGTCAGAGGACCAAGTCAGTCAGAGGATCACTGACAGTCATCTGCGCTCCAACACAACTTTCTTTCCAACATCCATCAAATACCAAACAAAACAGGAACACTGCAAACAGAAGCACTCTGAGAAAATGGAAACCACACTGAAAATCATATACTCACACTGCACACCTGTGCCACCAAATCATTTTGTGCGGCCCCGTCGTTGGTGACTGACGAGAGGTCGCTGTCTGACCTCCAGCCTCCGATGCCTCCTTCCTCCATTGTTCTGCTACTTACTTAGCGGATATGGAAATGAGGCTCATTTACAAACTACTAGGTGTCGGTTTCCACCGAAAATGCACCCCCCCACTTGGACGTCGCGTACAAGCGATAATGCGTCCAATAGTTGAAATGTGAGGCAATTTTTTTTTATTTTTACAATATTTACGATAAAAAAATCCAATTAAAGATTGGATTTTTATGACTTTTTTTTCACACTTTTGACTCAAATTTAACGACGAATCTCTTGACAATATGAAGACTCAAAGTTTGACTAACACTCTTGATTGACAATTGATAGTGGAACAACATGACAAGACGACTTGACTAAGCACTACAAGACTAAACATATTTATTTATTTATTTTGACAACACACATTGAAGACATTTAGCAATTACTCTACACCATACAAAATGACAAATTTTAACCAAGGTGGGCGACTCAAAATGAACATTTTATGCCTATTTAAATGTGACACGAATGTAGGCATGTAACTAAAATGACAAATTACTAAACATAGATATTAAAACATAATTAAAAGACAAATAATAGTAAATGCCCGACACTTTACAAAACAGTAATATGCAATATGGACAGACTAAGTATTAAACAAATGACTCACATTACGGTTGTATGACCTGTCTCAGTTTCTTTTGGAAAATGGCGTGGAATGGAGTATAATCTGCATCCGTTGAAGGAAAGACAACGCAGCTGGGCACTCTGATTAGGTGTCAGATCGAATGCACTCTTTTAAGGTGTCGACCTCCAAAATACTGCCACGGCTCGTACAGACAACACTTGCTTTTAGACAATTATTTTTTATTTTAGCAAGTATTGATCTATGTACTCGATGGATCTGGTTGCATCAACGAAGGAGGTCGATATGCAGAATACCACCAAACATTCTGTCCAATCCACTGAACTCTTCCAGGTAACTAACGTTACAATACACAGATCGCGTCCAAACTGATTCCGACACCTATCGATGCAGCCGAGTGAAATGAATTGTATAAATTTTAGCGTCCACACAGAAGGAAGAGCGCAGGAGGAGAGGAGATGTCAATACAGGCTGAGATACCATGACGCATGATCAAATCTCAATGCAAGCATGCTTGATTTCCTATGTAAATCAGGACCAAAGCAAAGTAATGCAAATCGATTTGATAAAAATATAACAATGCAGGAGGATTTAAAAATGACCATCAAGCTAGATGCATGGTGTCAAGGTGTATATCATTCAATTCAGTGCAGATGAGATTTAGGCAAAAGCAACGATCTGTTTAACAACTGTTCTGAGCTGCGTTCTAATGAATACAGGAGAAATCTCATCACGTGGGGCAATGAAGAATAATATGCGCCCCTGCAAACAATTTACTTTCCCATCACAGGCAGTGGAACAATACGGCTCTGATACCAAATCTTGGAGAACAAGCAGATTTACACAGAAATAACTCAAAATAATATTATATTTTCTATATTTCATGCTAATACAATGGCTATTATATAGCCAGGAATGTTGTTGAACAACTTCCTATAAAATAGGAAGTATACAAAACAATAACCTTCCCGTACTAATATATTGTTATACATTTGTTATAACAATATAAACATACTAACCAATTATAATAAACCATGTGAATACTAATTCCTAACAAAAGGTGTATGAGAGGAGTATTCAACAACCTTGTCAACAGGTAAGCACACCATCTCATGCCTCTTCTCTCCTTCTTTCCCAATCTGTTTTATCTTAGCAGTGTCAAGTTTTAAACTCTCCATCTGCTGTCCCAAGTGTTGAATCCATTTCTCCATTCCCTAGTCTTCCACCCCATCTCAATTCTTCTGTCCTTTTCCCTTCCAAACAGCCATTCCCTCCAAAGAAACAAGAGTTCCTACCTCCTCCACCACCACAAAAAATTGCAAAATCAATTGAGTTACAATCCACTTCTCCTCTTGCATTCCCAAATCCATGTTGGGAGGATAAAAATCAGAATGCCAATCAAGGAAAACAAAGCAGAAAGAAGAGCCAAACAAGGATGAAGAAATTCAAAGTCTGAAGAGTTGGGCTCTTAAATTCGGGATTACAAAAATCCCCTTGATGGTGAAACCAATAGAGGATGTTGAAGTTGGAGAACAAGTGGAAAACAAGGCTGATTTTATAACAGCAGTGAAGCGAGAAAAACAATAGTTTGTTGGTGATGAGTTGGGTGTCCATGTTGGCACTTTGCCCAAAGAAAATGCTGATCCAGGTTTGCACCGCAAAATCAGCCATCGAGAAGGAAGGAAAACCATCTCAAAACCCCATCTTTGAGGAGCAAATGGATGAGGTCAAGTCAATTTTACAACTATAGAAGAA
Source organism: Taxus wallichiana var. yunnanensis (assembly GCA_018340775.1). Lineage (NCBI taxonomy): Eukaryota > Viridiplantae > Streptophyta > Pinopsida > Cupressales > Taxaceae > Taxus > Taxus wallichiana. The sequence goes on along the minus strand of CM031242.1, from coordinate 727,201,191 downwards.
GGAAGCATTATTGATACGTTTTTGCTTTCATTTGAAGGGGCTGATTTGATTGATGAAGTCATTATGGAGGTGAACAAAACAGGTCCAAATTGTGAGCGAAGGCACAAGAAATTTCATGCTTCTCTCCCACTTCATCTCTCCAACAATCTGATTTTGGGATGAGTTTGGATTGACAAGTTTCATGTTTGAAAATGAAGTTATACGGGCGAAGAAAATGCAGATTTGGAGGCCACCATACAAGAGGAGAGACTTTGCTGCAACAAGACATTCAAGAGTTTGATTTGCCATCAGACTTAGATGAATGTTTAGATGAAAACTAGCTGAAATTACCATGTTTCCTTCTTCACCATTCATTCTCCAACAACAAGAACTTTCTGCCATGGACAAAAGAGTTCAAGGACAACAACCTACGATTTTTGCAACATGCCTCTTGAATTAAAGCTAGAAGAATTTTATCTTCCAAAAGCTACAATGAAGGAGCCCCAAAGCCAACAATATATTGTAGCAGAGTAACAACAATGCAAAAGCAACTTCATTCGATGTTACAATCAATAACGAGGAGTTGCACACTATTGAAGAGTTCCATGTTGCCATGAAGGAAGAGAAAGGGCAGAAAAGTCCTACCATTCTTCCACATCACCCACCCAAGAAGGTCTACAAGAAGACTCCATTTTTGGAATTGAAAATCAGAGCTATGGGCATATCAATCGGATCATACCTTGCCCAATAAGGTATTTGACTTCATTGAAGTCAAAGGAGAAGTCACAACCAGTCATGCTTGCTTCTAAGCATGAGGGTGAGCTACAAAGTACCAATGATCAGCTTGTCATACCTAATCAATCCAAATGCAGAGCAACTAAAAGAGGTATTGGATTTTTTTCAGTTGACACCTTGATGATTTGGGTAGAAGACCAGCTTCTTGTTGATTTTCCACTCATTCAATCAGCCATGTTAGTGCCAAATCAGTTGCATGGTTGCAACTTTTGAGAAAGGGAAGCTATTTCTCCCAACTAGTTGCAGGGTTTGTTTAGCCCACTTTTGCTTCCAGTTAGAGTAGGATAGGTAGTTTTGCTTTCAGTAAAAGAAGTGCTTGTGCACACTCTGCATGTTCCATTTTGGAGCATGTATGACCTTTAGTTTTGTACATAGTTTTTGTGGTGCTGGTTTTGCTCTTGCACAGTCCATTTCAGTGGGTTTCCAAGTGGCTCAGAGAGGAGGTTTTCAAAGTTTAGATCAGTTTGTAGGCTACAACTCATGACTCCATGCCCAATGGATGCTTCAGGCAACTGGTAACTTCATCCAGCAGGTAGATGACCCCTCTGAGTCGCCAAAATTGTTATCCAAAATGTGCCCCTACTCATTTTTTGTGGCTAACTCCTCTCATTTTTTCCTCTCTTGTGCCTTAGTCATAATATTTTGCTTTTTAGGAACTCAAAACCTTCTAGAAATGACACCATTGGATAGATCTCTTTCTCAGCTTTCTAGAAAGGTAAAGTTTTCCTCCTAACTCCATGTATTTTTGAAGTTATGGCTTGGTGGAGTTTTTTAGAAAATTTTTCCCCTAAAAGGCCCGCGGCCAATGAGATGCCGCCATGTGGCACCTAGAGTGGTGGAGCATTGGGAAATTTTGGAAAATTTTCCAAATGACCAAAAAGGTGCAAAATTTGAATTTTTGCCCGCCAACCCGATTTGGCCCTGTTTTGCCCTAAAACTTCAAATCGCCATATCTTTCGATCCAGAGCTTGGTTTTTCGCATTCTTTATATCAATGGAAAGATGGTGAAATTATCTACAAGATTCTAGGGTCATTTTTATTTTGATGGAGTTTAGAGAGAGAAAATTGAAAAATGCCTCGGCACGTGGTCATGGACAGAAATGACGTTTCAACCACCATTTTTAATGAAGAATGGCTCGCATTCTCTCCCAGCATGGTTAAAAATGTCAGGGAATGGGTCTGTCAGGGCGCCCATGCTATTTTGATGGCATTTTGGTCAATGGTTGAACCCCTTGCACTTTTTCCCACGTTTCTCTCTCCTGGGGTCGTGGTTTGCACTGTAAAAGCCAGAATGAGTTCATTTTGCAAAAGGAGAGACACTTTTTCAGCTCTGCAACTTCCTTTTTCTTCCTCCTTGGCAAAATTTGTGAAATTTTTTACCTTTCCATGTAATGCAGCACCTTTTCTTACCTCTGGATCACTGTAATGTATTGTATTGGATCTGAGATGTTGATATATGTTCTGTGATTAAAATCCCTCAATCCTTTCATATATCTATCATTGCTTTCTTGATCTTTCATTACATTTTGAGCATTTGTGCATGTTTTGTGTTGTGTTTCCTTGTGGATTGTGTATTTCATGCAGCATCAGGTGTCTACAACTCCTTTGGTGCATCACCTATTAGCATTAGTTCTTTCTTTTTGCATTTTCTATCCTTGTCCCTTTGGAATTTAGAGTAGATTTAGGAGTTTAAACCTCTGCAATTGTGCAAGTAAAATAGCTGATCAGAGGAGTTGAGGAACCAGCCTCTAATCTGGAGATTCCTCTTCCATTTTTGCAAGTCCCACACTTGGGAAGAGGATTCAATGTTGTGCAATCACACTGGATGCTTAGAATGATCAAACTAGAAATCTGATCAACATCTAGGGGGTGCTGCTGATTTGCAACAACAGGTATGCAATCCATCATCTTGAATTTCAAGTGTTGTCTCGGTATACTTCAACTAAGAAACAAATATGTGATTCTCTTTCTATCATACTTCCAATCCAAGATAGTAGTGCATCAGCCCGAGATTTGTCATGTCGAATGATCGGTTAAAATATTTCTTCGTTGCATCAATCATATTCATTGAATTGCCGGTGATGACTAGATAATCGACATAAATAACCATAATCACAATCTCCCCCTTGTTTTTAGAGATTGGGATTGTATGGATTTGAAAATCCATGTGGTACAAAATGCTCATCAATTTTGATGTACCAAGCCCGGGGTGCATGTTTAAGGCCATACATATATTTCCGAGTTTACATACCTTTGTTTCTTGACCAGGTATGACATATCCCTCATGTTGAGTCATGTAGACTTCTTCTTGTAGATATTTGTTTAGAAAGACACTTTTTACGTCCATCTGATGGACTTTCTAACCAAAGCTTTGTGCAACTAGAGAAAAGATGATCATGGTAGTTTTGATCTTAGTTGTGGGAGAAAATGTATCCTCGTAGTTAATGACTTCTTTTTGTGCGTACCCCTTTACTACTAGTCTCGATTTATACTTGTTTATGGTCCCATCTACTTTGTACTTTGTTTTGAATATCCATCTACAACCAATGGGTTTTTCTCGGTGGAAGATCGACAAGCTGCCAAGTGTTGTTTTTCATCATTGACTTATATTCAACATCCATGGAATCTTTCCAAAATTTTGACTATAGGGCTTCTTGGATTGTAGATGGCTCATCAAATTCTATAACTCTACTCATCAAAGCAAAGTTTACTTCTTCTCATGCTTTACTGTGAGTCCTTGGTCCAGTGGTGGATGTATCGGTGGAACATCCAATTTTGCATCTCGTATCATGCTAGTATACCACTTGGGCATACGTTGAACTGCTCCCATGGGTTGTGGTTCTATTTGATCATCACCATCATCCCCATCATCACTTGCCATCATCTCTGCAGGAACATTAGCTTCTATTTTTACAATAAGTGAAAAATCTACATCAGGTGAGTCTAGAGGAGGAGTCTCGCTTTTTCTAAAAAAACTCAACATATCTACTGGTGTAGACTTTCTTAGTCTTTAGATCTATCAATTTGTACCCAAGACTTTCTTCACTGTAGCCAATGAAGATGAATTTTTGTGACTTCATACCCAACTTATTTCTATTTTTCTTGGGTACTGTGCATGCTTGCTATGAATACTCTAAGGTGTGCAACAAATGGTTTCGCTTTAACCATGCTTCTTGTAGCATTACTATATCAAGAGAATTTGTGGGCACTCTTTTTAATAAATAAACTACTTTTGACCGAATGTACTTACTAGTCCATAATCATTGATCATGCATCACACAATTTCTATGATAGTATGATTTATTCTCTCAACAACACCATTCTGCTATGGTGTGTGTGGAGGAGGCATTCATCGATGAATCATGTGAGCTTGTAGGTAGGCTTTGAAATCATCACTGGTGAATTCCCCCCCTTGATTTGAGTGGAGTGTTCCAATGTGAGGACCAATTTCATTCTCAACAACCACTTTGAACTTTTGAAGTTTTCAAAAGCTTCAATTTTCTTACAAAGACAAAAATCCACATTTTTCTTGAGTAATCATCAACACAAAGCATAAAGTATTGAAATCCAGAATGAATTGGTTGCATTGCTCCACAAAGATCAACATGAACCATATCAAGCTTACCATGAGCTCGATAGGTACTCTTCTGGAATGAAGCTCTGTGTTGTTTTCTGCTAGGTAGTGAGAACACTTATCTATATCCTTTTGTAGAGATGGCAATCCTTTTACCATGTTGTACCGGTGAAGTGTTTCGAGATACTTGAAACTGATGTGACCAAGTCTCGATGCCACAATTGTGTAGAGGTAGAGTTCTTAGCCACAAGTGCCTAATCATCTCTGTGGAAAAAATCAAGCTAGAACATACGTCCCACATTAGAGGCTTTTGCAACTATTTTCGAGCCTCGTGATTTGTCTCGAATCAAACACATTTTTTTGGAATGAATATCAAAGCCAATTTGCAAATTGTGTTCTAGGAGTTAACTAATTGATAAATGATTCTTTGTTAACCCAATGACATATAGTATGTATGATAATCTACAATTGCGTGAACCAAGAGGAAGAGAAATGTTCCCAATCCCCTGTACTATATATGAAGAATTATCACCTAATGAAACATTATTTTTCAAAGGTGTGTCCCTCATTGTGGTAAACTAGTCTTTGTGGCTGGTCATGTGTTGAGTGGCTCCTAAATTAACATACAATACATCACTAGATGACGCAGAGGGTTCACTTAATCTAGAAATGTGCAAGAAGTCTTTGTTATCTGAATTTTGTTCTTACTTAGCTATATTTCCTTGCTGGTGGGGTTTGTTTCACAAGTTCCCCTTCTTCTGCCCTTGATTGTAGTTTGAATGTCCCTTGTGAGCTTGTTGATTTTGAGATCTAGAATGACTTGATGAACCTTTCTTATAGGTATTGAACCAACAATCGTTTCACTCATGTCCTCTCTTACACATAGGACATTGATTCTTATTCTTATTCTGTTTGTCCCCATGCTGATGATGTGTTTGGGACTTTTGAGAGGAATGAGATTTTCCTTTTCCTTTCCATTTTTGATGAGAAGAAAGTGCCTGCTCCTCTTCATCATATTTGTTGTACATAGCTTCCTCTTGTTGTAGTAGGTTCACTAACTTGTCAAAAGAAACTTTCTGATTTGACAAGTTGAGTGTTATCACAAAAATGTGGTATGAAGGAGGGAGTGCTCTCAGAACAATGGGAACAAGAGTTGTATCAGTGACCTCCTCTCCCAAGGCTAGAAGTGAAGCCCTTAATTCTGCAACTCTTCTTAAGAAAGCTTCTATTTTCTCATTTTGTTTGAACTTGAGTGTAACTGACTTTGTAAATTCAGTATGACATTCTTGTTCTTGGCCTCGTACACTATGCTCAACTTATCCCACGATTCTTTGGCAGATTTGGCATCTTGAATGTGGGGTTACACAATGTCAGACATTGCAAACAAGATTATCAGCTTGGCCTTCTGACTGGATCTATCAAACTATCTCTATTGTGTTGTATCAATTGCTGATTTGGCTCTGAGAATGAGCCACAACATTCCAAATCTCTTCAAACTCAAGTTGTGTTTTGATTTTTGTCTTCCATGTTGCATAGTTATTTCCTCTTAGAAGTTGAGAATCTGGAAGAAAGAACTTGGGGGCATTGGTGCCCATTTTGTAGAATCAACTGACAAAGGGTAAGGCTCTTATCACTCTAGGTATATGGTCTCCCAATCTATATACCGTTAGTCCAATATACCGAACCTTTCTATATATGTGTTGTTTCGATATACCCATTGGTACATGGAAGAATCTTTCCCTTTCTATATACTTGAAAGTACGTGAAAGAGGCATTAAAGTACGTGAAATAATCTGATACGATGTGGTACCAAGATAGTATTGAAAAGGGGTCTGTGTGATTATTAACACTGGCTCAAAGAAATATCCTCATACGTGCACGTAACTTTGCTATATACTCGGATAATTTCTTAGTCCGGATTTAAGTCATGCAATCATTCACAGACTAGATGGGAGGGCTCAAAGTGTGTGCACTATGCCCTTATTACTCCCCTTTGATTTAAAAAGTCGATGCCTAGATGACGTTGTTGTAACTATATTAGGCGTTAAGTATAGTAGTAGTCATGAAAACTTTACTCGTAAGCGCTTCCTAGAGGCATTATTTATATCGAATCTTTGTCGTGAATGAGATCTAAAGATCTCATGAGTGATTCAGAACCAAATATTTATTATTTTTGATTACAAATATCTTCCAGTTTTAAATCAGTTACAATGGTTTGCGGTTGAATATGATAACCTGCAAATTAGTACAATGCACTAAAATATGCAATTACATTCAAAATACTGAAAAAATTGAATGACAGGTAAATTAGTTTTTAGTTTCTTTGGGCCCCTGGTGGCCTCTAAAGCTCAATGTGGCTCTCTAAGAAAAAAACCACAAAAAAATGTAGTTTTTAATGTCCCCTCCTTTGGAAAAATATGCCCGAGAATGTAAAAATAAGCTGATTAGGAGAAAACAAATTTGGGCCCTAATTAGGGTTTTTCTCGCTAAATTTAGATGCGGTTTAGTGATAACCGTGGGGTTAGCAGAGGTTTTCTACCGCTAAGGTTTGGCAATTCTGGCAAATTTTTTTGCTAAATTTTAATGTTTAAAAACAAAGTGTTTATGGGGTGGGGGTTGAACCCCAAACCTCCCACTCCTAAGACTATCTAACTAACTAATGTTGCAACTTATAGCACATGCAATGGAAAGTGAAGTAATTTTTATATAAAGAATACATAAGATTCCTATACCTTTGAAAATGGACATGGCACAAATTGAGTGATCTACGTGGCTGGTAGAACTGTGAAGGCGGTTTAGGTTAACTAGAAAATACGCCTTGGATTTTCTTTCTCACCGCTAATGTTTTATTTTTCTTATTGTTTTCTCCACCACTTTTGTATTGATTCATTATTGGCCACCTACTGGTTAGATTTTCTCACTTTGTTTTCTATTCACATTGTTTTATGTTTTGTTTCTTGCCCACGAGAATTGTGATGCAGATGTACCTTTGTTTCCTTTGTGTAGAGCTGATCCAAATGCCAATGGAGAACATGTTGCTAGGGGAGAGAGCAGAGTACAAGATATGCTCCTTTCATGCGAACACCCAACATAGCTTGGAACAACTTGGTTTGAATGTAATGTTTAAAACACAACTTGGTGGATGGCTATTCAACCAACTCGATCAATGGAGAATCTCGACCAACGTTTGACCTCACCCAAGTCTAAAAGGAACGATAACCAGATCGTACCAAGCCAAGAACACAAATGCTAATCAAACACCATGATCAATAAGATGAAAACAATTTGCCAGAATAACTTTACAAAAACCTTTGCAAACAAATGAGCAGCAATATCATATATTATTATGGAACTCAATGAAATACAATGAGAATGGGCCTTGCTTATATAGGCAAGGAATAACAATCTAAGAACCAGTAAAGTTCGTAGATCAAGCCATAAATCATGGAAAGAACTAGTCATCAAAGAACTAGTCAAGTCCATAGATTTATGAGAGAACAAGACATCTAGGAAAGATCTAGTCAATACCATAGATCAAGGAAATATTTATACCTAACAACTAGATAATATCTCCTAATATCTAAATAAATAAAAAGAAATATCCACACACATAAGTGGGTGAGGATAAATACAATAAAGGTAAATAATGTACCTAGGTGAACATGAGCTAAGGTAAATACCTACTCTAACACCCCCTCAAGTGAAGCTAGGGGCCAAAATAGAAGTGGCATGTCCATAGTATGAGTCCTAGAAACTAGGCCTGATGAGGTACTCATGTACAATATATCCATGAAAAAATCTCGAACCAAAAGAAGGAAAGGATCCTGCTATAAGGAAAGAGAAGAAGAAGAAGGAAGATGTTCTCACGAACACCCCCCAAGAAAAACTTCCAAAACCCCAAACATTCCACGCAACTCAAGGTAGCGAGTTGATGCAAAAGGCTTTGTAAGGATGTTTGCAACCTACTACTGAGTCGGAAGGTACTCCAAGCAAAGAACTCCATCCTGAATGTGCTTCTGAATGAAGTGGATGTGTATCTCGATATGCTTGGTCCATTGGTGCTCAACTGGGTTATGAGAAATGTGAATTACACTTTGGTTGTCACACCAAAATACAGTTGGTGAATCCTGTGGGAATCCAAAATCTGTCAATAACTGGTGAAGCCAAAGAATCTGCTGACTCGCTGTAACTGCTACCCTGTACTCTACCTTTGAAGATGAAAGTGCAATAGCCTATTACTTTTTGCATGCCCAAGCAACTGGAGAAGAACCAAGACAGAAAAGATAGCCAAAAGTAGAACGTCTGTCATCAATAGAACCCGCCCAATCTGAATCTATATACTTAACCAACTGAGTAGAACCCCTAGTGTGTTGTAGGCCAAAGTGGGAAGTGCCCTGTAAATAGCAAAAATTCTTTTAGCACTCGCCAATGACTACTATGAGGAGAATGTGCAAACCGAGATACAAGCCCTACTGCAAATGAAATATCAGGGCGAGTATGGGTTAAGTACATGAGACTCCCAACCAACTTCCTATACAATGTAGGATCACAAAGTGGTGTGGTACATGAGACTGAAAAAGAGATGGACTTGGCTTGCAATCAACCATATCAAAGTGCATAAGAAGATCATGGGTGTACTTTTGTTGACTCAAATGAATCCTTGAATCTATTTGAGAAATATACAAACCAAGGAAATAATACAATAGCCCAATATCTGTCATGTCAAATTGTGTAGAAAGAGCCCTTTGAATACTCTGAATGTGGGAAGAAGAGCTGCTAGTAAGTAAAAGATCATCAACATACAAGACAAGTATCACAATATCCTCACCGACATGCTGGAGATACACTGTATGATCGGAATGACAATGAACAAAACCAATAGATAGAAGAAAAGAATCCATCTTCTCATACCAAGCCCAAGGGGCTTATTTGAGATCGTAGAGAGACCTTCGAAGTCAACAAACAAGAGAAGAATCCTGAACAAATCCAGCCGGCTGCTCCATATATATCTCCTCTTGTAGATCTCCATGTAAGAAGACACTCTTCACGTCCATCTGGTATACGGGCCACCCATGTGATGCAACAATAGCAAGTACAAGGCATACAACATCCATCTTGGCAATGGGTGAAAAATTCTCAGAGTAATCAATACCTTCAACTTGTGAAAAACCCTTTGCAACAAGATGAGCTTTATACTTGTCAATGGACCCATCATTTGTGTATTTGGTTCAATATACTCACTTACACCTAATCTGTCTTTCTTCCTTTAGGAAGAGATACCAAATCCCAAGTATGATTCTTCATCAAAGAAGAATACTCAGTTGTCATCGCATCATCCCACTCTTGTATCCCATGAGCCTTTGAAAAAGACTGTGGATCCTCAGAAACTACCTGACACAAAAGTCTAGAACTGGTAGAATGTGTGTGATGATGCCTAGTGGGTGGAAGATCCTCTATGAAAGGTGTTGCCTCAGAAACTGTAGTATGAGCCCACTTAGGCATAGTGACAACATCAGTGGGAATAGGATCCTCAATGGCATCTATAACCTCCTCATCAATCTCCTCAAAGAAAAGATCCTCAAGATGAGATGAATAAGAAGAAGGAATGGAAGAAGATGAAGAATCATGAGAAGTGAAACACTCATTAAACTAAACATGTGTTTGAAAAGAACATCATGTGTATCGGGATCTAAAAGATGATAAGCTCTCATGTCCTCGTAATACCCTACAAAAATCAAGGGTTTAATCTTCTTATCCAAAGTTTTCCTTTTCTTATTTGGCACAAAGGCCCAAGCATGGCTCCCAAAGACTTGAAAAAAATGAGACATCTCGGCTTAGTGTTGGACCAAGCTTCCTCTCGGAGTCAAATGCTCAAGTGCTCTGTGTGGTGTGTGATTTTGAATATATTTAGCACAATTAACCGCTTCTCGCCCAATAGATAGGAGGTATATCTCTAGAATCCATCATACGATTAGCCATTTCCTTCAAAGTTCTATTCTTCCTTTCGCTAATCTATTTTGTTGTGGAGTATGAGGAACAAAATGCTTTGGTGAATAATGCCTTGAGTTGCCAAAAATTCAGAAAACTCATTGTTGAAGTACTCCTCCCCATTATCAGTGTGAAGGTTCTTTAAACAACTAGAAGATTGTTTCTCAACCAAAGCCTTGAAGACTTTGAAGTGTGAAAAACATCACTTTTGTACTTGAGAAAATAAACTCAAGTACGCCTCGAGAAATTATCAATAAATATAAGTGCATTTTTAGCTCCATTGAAAGATGGGGTAGGAAAAACCATCAAGTCACTATGCACAAGCTCAAGTGGTGAAGAATCTCTCTTAGACAAATTCTTAGGAAAATGATCTTGGTGTTGTTTCCCTAATGCACAACCATGACAAACTCCCTCAAGACAAGAAACTCTAGGAAGACCATCTACCATACCATGAGTGCTCAACTCCTTCAAATATCTATAATTGAGATGTCCAAATCTTTCATGCCAAAGTTTACTCTCTGAATCTGAATGAGAAACCAATCTTGTCCCTATAGAAGATGTGTCATCAAAACCCTCAAAGTGATATAGTCTTGAACTATGATCAATAATACCCTGAGCAACAAGTGAATAAGGCTCTAACAAAGTTCTTACTTCTGCCCCATGTGGTGTAAAAGTCACTATTTTCCCTTGACCAAAATGACAAATTTGATATACATAAAGCAAATTTGTAGTGATGTTAGGAACATATAGTGCATCTTGGATATTGCCACCATCAAGTTGTATATCACCTTTTCCCTCAACAGAAAGAAAGGAAGAATCTCCAACCTCAATTTTGGAAGTAGAACTCAAACCTAGAGAAACAAAAGACTCCTTGGAAGAAGTCATGTGATGAGAAGCACCAGAATCTATAACCCAATTGTCTGCAAGTGGTGACTGAGATCTTCCAACAACATTAAGTGCTTTTCCATGCTGATTAGAAGGAGGTGGAGTGGAGATAGAAATTTTGTGTTTCTTGACTGCATCCTCTAAGGCTTGCATTCACTTATAACACCTATTTTCTTCATGATTACTACCCCCACAAAAAGAGCATGAACGACTAGACTTATTCTTGGATTTAGAAGACTTATTCTTGGATTTAAAAGACTCATTGGGTTTTGAGTTGTTTTCTTTGGGTTTAGGAGTATTTTGAGATGGAGAAGGTGTGGATTTGGTTTTACTATTTGGTTTTCCCTTTCCCTTAGAATTAGATGCAACTAATGCCTTTTGAGAGGTATAAGACTCAAGGTGAGATAATTTGGATTCTTCCCTAGTAATTCTTTCACAAAATGTTTCTAAGTTAGGCATTTTGAAGGTGTCACCTAAGGCATCCATGCTAGAGAAAAAGGTAGAAGCAAAAATTTGGAATGGTCCTCTCAACTTGGATAGAATCAAGTAAACACACTCTTCATCTTTCTTATCTCTTCCACTCCCCTTCAACTGTGTCAACAAATGCTTGAACTTGGTAAGATAGTCTATAATTATTGGAAAATCTTCAGGATTAAGAGAGGTGATCTCAATTTCAAGTTGCATGGCTCTCATATGATCCACCTTACCAAATAAATCCTCCAATTTCTCCCATATTTTGAAAGGAGAGTCACACTTTTCTAAATGAAATAAAAGACTATCACTTACATAAGTTCCTATCAAACCCATACACTCATCAAATTTGCACTGGTACTGAAATTTCTCATATTCTCTAGTGAACACTAGTTGTTCTGAAGAAGTTAAAGCCCATAATCCTTTCTGCTTAATTATTGTTTCTATTCTTGGTTTCCATGTGTGGTAATTATGTGTTGTTAATATCTCAACATGATCTAATGCAGAAGTAGATAAAGATGCCATCCTAAAAAATCACCAAAAGAAATGCAAGAACCAAGCAATGCAACAAGAGCCCCCAGATTTTGGCACTTTATAATGAGTGCGTGTTACAATATGGCACTTTATAATTATAGTGTGATTCTTAAAATAAATATTTCCAATGGAAATAGCATAAAAATTACACACTTTTGCAAAAATGACACTCAAAACCGAGTTATCGATCAAAAGTTACAAGTTATTTTAAAAAACCAAAAAAAAATGAATGCCTCTAGAAATGGTCGACTTTACAGTTGATCTTAGGGTTTTGCCACCTTCCTAATCCAATGAAATATTTTTTTGCATAAAAATGCATGCTTCAACAAAATATGGATAAATTATGAATATATGAATATAGAAAAAAAAATGTTTGCAAAGCGAAACTTAGTACGGATGTCAACAACAATCTCTTGCTCGATACCAAAAAGAAATGATAACCAAATCATACCAAACCAAGAACACATATACTAATCAAACACCATGATCAATAAGATGATAGCAATTCGCTTAATAATTTTACACAAAACCTTTGCAAACAAATGAGCAGCAATATCATATATTATTATGGAACTCAATGAAATACAATGAGAATGGGCCTTGCTTATATAGGCAAGGAATAACAATATAAGAACTAGTTAAGGTCATAGATCAAGCCATAAATCATGGAAAGAACTAGTCATCAAAGAACTAGTCAAGTCCATAGATTTATGAGAGAACTAGACATCAAGGATCTAGTCAATACCATAGATCAAGGAAAGAACTATACCTAACAACTAGATAATATCTCTTAATATCTAAATAAATAAAAATAAATATCCACACACATAAGTGGATGAGAATAAATATAATAAAGGTAAATAATGTATCTAGGTGAACATGAGCTAAGGTAAATACCTACTCTAACAAAGTCGGTCGATCTAATGTCAATGCATGGTAGATTGATGCTTTCAACTTTCCAACAATACAAGCCAATAGCTTGATCAATCAAATCTCTCACCAAGAGTGGAATGAATCGATTTGATATTGTCCAATATAAAGAGAAACCCGCAAACAAAGGGTTCGTAGACATTTTACAACTTAGTTTAGAACTCGATCTAGAGCTTGGTGGGCTAAATGCACAGCTTGATGTAAACAATAATGTAGCTCGGTGTCTTCATAACTATCGGGAGTCCTTTAAATCCGAGAGGTTTGTTACGGTTAGTAGAGGCTATCAACACCTCTAATTTTAGAGGTAAAACCCATAAGGGAAACAATAATATATATATATATATATATATATATATATATTTTGTAGCAAATTTTTCTTGGTATAGGGGCACTAGTGCAAAACAAACATTTATATTCCAAATACCGGAATGAAATAGGGGTTGTGGGGATGCAAGGATGTCTGGGAAGCTTCGGAGGCAACACAGGCTCTCCTGGAAAGCATATTTCTTCTCCAAGACACTTCTACCTCTACAACCTCTCTCTAACCTACAGGGTCACCTGCTCTGGTACCAAATGAAAGTGTAGAAGAGGGATGGAAGCCTCACACTTTTATTAATAATCAATCAAATCATTTACAGAATGAATGACTGCAATATTTATAGATATTGCACAATCATGTACAGATAAAATAGGAGTTGCAACTATGCAACAATAATATAATCCCGTGTACGAAAACTCCAAATATATGGTTTCAACAATATATAACCATATAACAATTACAATAATGACATAAAATTGCTATGGGAATACAATTCCCAATTACAAACAATTTATGGTTAATACCAAACTATAACAACTTACCATAATGTAATAATTAACTAAGGTAAATGTACAAATTAGCTTAGTAAAGTAAGTTCACCCTAAAAACAAAGAGTAGACATCTAAGGCTGTGATCCATTCCTTATGTATTAATTGATGGCATCCTTTTCAAAAGAAACATTGATGGAGTGCTACTCAGGTGCATTGAAGGAGAACAATGTGACAAGGTCCTGACCGAGTTTCATGATGGTTTCTTGGGTGGACATTTCTTTGCTAAAGCTACAACCATGAAGATTATAAAAGCAGGATACTTTTGGCCTACATTGTTCATGGATGCTCACAGGTGGGTTAGGAAATGCAAAGAATGTGCACTCTTCACTGGAAAGAAAAGATTGGTGGCCCTACCACTTCATCCAATTCAAGCATACCAGTCATTTACACAATGGGGTCTTTACTTCATTGGGATGATCAATCCCCCATCCAATGCTGGTCATAAATGGGTTCTTACAACCATAGGCTATTTCAGCACGTGGATGAAGCCATGCCATTGAAGGAAGCCACTGAATCAATCATCCTGGAATTTCTTAAAGAAATTGTTACAAGGTTTGGCGTCCCTCAAACTATCATTTCTGACAATGCAAAGGCTTTCTTAGGATCAAAGATCTCTAATTGGGCTTTGGGACTTGGGATTTATCTGAAAACTTCTTCCAATTACTACCCCCAAGGTAATGGATTGGCAGAATCTACTAACAAGAACCTAATCAGAATCATGAAAAGGAAAATGGACATCAATCAAAGACAATGACACACAAAGGTAAAAATGCTCTTTGGGTGGATAGGATAACAACGAAGAAGGTTGTTGGCACTTCTCCCTACAAATTAGTATATGGTAAAGAGGCAAGATTACCATTATCACTTGAGTTGCCTTCATTTGAGTTAGCTTAGCAGACTGGAATTTGAAGGCATAGATCAAAGGGAAATTAGAATGGAAGAATTGGTAAAATTGGAGGAAAACATAAATGCCACCATGGTTAGGATGAAACAACATCGTGTGTTAACCAAACAGTGGTTTGACAGAAAAGCTAAAAATCAAGCATTCAAGGTTGGATATTTGGTTTTGAAGTGGGACACAAATCGAGCTAAACCAGGAGACATTCCAAATTTGATGCTATTTGGAGTGGACCATATATCATCACCACTTGCAAGGCAGCTAATGCATTCCAATTGTCTCGATCTTTATAGAAACATGTTTCAAATCCCAGTCAATGGGATTCATCTCAAACCTTCTCATTAAGTTTTTTCATTCATCTTGTATATAGTAGATTATAATTTCAATTCCTCTAAGTGTTTTTAGCACATTACATTTTTAGTAGTGTAGGTTTCTTTCCCTAAGTGCTTTGCATAGTCCTATTGTTTGGAGATGTTCTTGTGCACTATTTCATCATGTTCTCTAAATGGTTGTTGAAAGGAGGGAGGTTCAAAATATCAAGGATTAGTTATAGTCACCCTAGAAAATCAAATGCAGGAAACTAAATCGAGAATCAAGGATTTCTAGCGACTCCATGCCAAATGAATTTCGAGGCTACCGATAATCTTATCTAGTAGGTAGATGGACCCTATGAGTCACCAAATGTTTTGTCTATTTTTGCACCCCTTGGAAAAATAGAGCAACTTGGTTTGTTGCGGACTTGGATTGATTGGTCATTTGAAGTGTTTAAGCATCTTTGTGGATTGAAAGGAAATGTAACGGTTAAGAATTGAATACCGCAGAGTGTGGGTGTGGTCTGATGAAGTAGTAGGAAAGGAGAGGGACCGCGAAGGTCTTGGTTATGCCGCGAAAAGGATATAAAGAAGCCGCGGATGTTGTAGCAAGCCATAATACATTGAAGCAGAAAGCCGTGGGTAAAATCAAATCAAGAAGTCCATGATGTTGGCATAAACCATGTGATAAATGGACAGAATGCGGTTGAAGTGAATGAGATAATGAATCCATGAAAGTTGATAGCCGTGTAAAGCTTAAACATGAAGTCGTGTAACAAATAAAATAATAGTTTTCCGTGGGGAGTTGAAATTTATATAAATTTAGAATCTAATGATCGGATCTTTGTAAATATGATATTATTGAAGAAATCTTGTCCTCCTCCATGGAATAAGATCATATTTTCTGAATTAGGAAGGTTGTAGGTGGGAAAAGAAAAGGGGAGATGTCTCCAACATGTAAAACATCTATTCCTATTCCAAGTCAGCCAAACTACCAAAATTAAATGAAGTGTGGGTATCGTTCCTTTTTAATAAGGAAAGTGGCGTGGGGAGGCAAAATTTACAAAGATAATCAAATATTTTCAGAAAATTAAATGAAGGTGGTCGGCTGGTGGAAGGAGAATTCCCTCTCTTTCTTCTTCTTCTCCATCTTCCATTTTTCTATATATTGTAAAGTGATGCCTTGTTTTAATGTTGGATACTTTGGGAGTATGAGGGCATCATATTATGTTGCACAAATATTCTAAGAGTTACATGCCTTGGGATATATCTCTGTAAATGTTTTGCATCTTCCTCATGTATCATGATGATCTATGCATGATCTTTAAGAAATAAAATATTTTGGTTTTGTGGCTCGTTTCAGCTTTATCTATTATTTTATTACATTCTCTTTCCTCTAATTCATTCGTAGGTGTGTTATATGTGTTATTTTAGAGGTCTGTGTCTATTGTGCATTGTGAAATTGGAACCCTGAACATGATTTTGATATGTGGCTTTAGTTTTGGTCCTCCTCATCATATTTCTCTCCCATTTTCACTCTTACTCAAATATTCATCCCCTTATTTTTGATGTTATTTCCTTCTCTAGTTTAGGTTTATGTTTTATACATCTCCTTCTCAAGTTATCATCATGGTCTCTTGGAAAGTTAGAGTAGAGCTAGATAGTTGCATTCCAATTCCTAGGAGTAGTTTAGCATTAGAAGTAAGTAGAGGAAGTTGGCCTTCTCCGGAGGTCTATCTCAGTTTGAGTCCCACAACTTGGAGACAGTCCCATGTTATCTCAAATCCTGAATTGTCTATGATTCGGGCATAGGTGCATATTTGAGCTCCAACAATAACATGCTATTGATCTAAAATATAATCAAGTATCACAATCAAACATATTTTTGCATGCAAACATTTCATCTATAGGATCATCAACATATAGAGAATTAGTAGGAGAACTATCATAAGGTGTATCATTACAATCATTTAAAACTGTTTCGAAAAATGAGAGTCATGAGATATAGCTTGACATTCATCTTGACTAGTATGAGAAACAACATCATGTACATGTACATTTGCAACATTGGAAGTAACATTATTTGCATTCACAATGGCATAATAAATACCAAACATGTAATCTATATAAGAGCATCAACAAACATAAAAGAAGGTGGAGCAACCTTGGTGACTATAAAAGAACAAGGGAAACATCTAGTAAATATTTCATCGGATGAGACGACGCACATGCTAGAGTTACAAAAACCAGTAGGAATATTGTTCTCATTTCCAAGAAGTTGTCTTTGAATGTTGTAATAAAATCGAGAATTATGATAAAGGTCATAAAGTTCAGCCTTAGAAACATCATCAAGGACAAGATTGACACTAACATGATGCATAAAACTAGTGTTTATACCTTGGGCATTGGCGTCTTGGGATAACCGATAAAAAATGTGAAAAGACTAAAAACATAGATCCTCGTGACTTGGCAGAATTTGGTGTAAAAGAGACAGATGTGAGAGAGAAAATAAATAGAAACAATCAAAGCAAATAGATGGACTAGGTAGCGTGTCACCGGTGAATACTTTTCTTACTCAAGATCCATGGATATAACAACATACTTGGCAAGTATAGTAAAATATCAACATGTGCATGATTTTGTGTCTACACCTTTCTACATAGCTTTGTTGGTCACAAGGTACAAACCGAATAATTGCATCATTGAATGGGTGCTTTGGACAATGTCATTCCTGCATTTTTTTATTAAACTCTCTCTCTCTCTCTCTCTCTCTCCTACCTCTGGCCATTTCCTCTCCATGGAAATGAAATAAGTTCCCCTTGTTGGCGGATCAAGGATGCTCATGTGGCGTTGGCATCTTTCCTAACAAAAGTATCATGATGAGAATACTTGTAGAAGATATGCCCACCTCATATGGTATGTTGTTAGCCCAAATATTTTGTCGAGATGTTGGTGGAGATATGCAGCTGGATTGGTTGCATGCCACCATTCTGGTCAACGGTAAAGCGAAGAAATTTCTCCCCATCAAGAAAATGAAGTACATTGTCCAAAGGTTCGATGACCTAAAGACAGATATCCCATGTAAAACTTAAAATTCTTATAACCTTTTCATGACTTTTGAGGAATATATTGAGATACCCATATTGGTGGAAGAGTATTTAAGCATCATGGAGTTAGTTAAAGAGAATAATGGTGACTTGATAGAATCAAAATTTGAAAGCGTGTACTTCCCATGGGATGTGAGCATGAATGTAGTTTCTTCATTGGATGTTTATGATAATCATTTGAGTCTTCAATTACAACAAATTAATATTGAAGTGATGAACAATGAGGATCAAGAAGGACCGATATCAAGAAACTTCTTGTCGGGGGAGTCCAATGTTTCAATTCATGTTCTCAACTTTCAACATGATTCTTTGTTCAATGAGTGTGTTTGTGAATATAAAGACTTCTCTTTCTCATTGGAAGAGGATGATAAGATATACGAGAATGAAAAGATGTTTTAGCCTCTTGAATATGAACCTATTCAAGGAGATGATGATTTCATCATGGAAATGGACTCCTTAGTTCTTGGTGGTCAAGATTGGGAAGATGACAATATAAATATTTCAGCTCCAATTTTGTGCTCAACCCATTTTATGAAAATGAAGACATCCTTAAAAAAATGAATAAATAAAGTGGTGTTTGATCCCAAGGCTGATTTTTACAATGAGTATATGGATAAGAATATGCTTGCATTTTTCAAGGTCAACTCCACTCAAAGAAAATGGTATTTCACCATGAAAATGGATGTCGAAGCTCAAAATGGACAAGATGAAGAAGATAATGGTTTCCATGTTGCATACCCAACCTTGAGCTCACTCTCTTTCCAAGATAATGAAGCAACATAAATTCCACACTATATGGGGCAACATGTTGAGAAAGAGCTAGAGTACATGAAAGAAGATTTCTTAGTCTGATTGAGAAACAAATAACATCAAAAGACTAGTGATAATGATGAAGCTTTCAAAGCATCTTACAAGAATCAACTCATAAAGACAGTGGTCATGAAGTGGATGGAAAAAAATAAAAATGACTATCAAATTACATAGGACTTGGTATGAAAATGATAAGTCAAGTATGATCAAGGCTCATCTTCACAACATTGATGGAAAAAAATAACTGGAAAAAACCTAGGAATCAATGAGAAGTGGAAAGGATGTGTTAAAACAACAAAGGAAATGAAATGAATAAGTGGGTCATCAATTACAATAACAATCATGCTATATTTCTCAAGAAGTTGAGGAAAGGTTCATATTTTAGTGATCTTGTCAATGGATTCACAGAAGAAATGCATTTGGTGATACTCGTATATGGGTAAGAACCCATTTTGAGTTGGTACTTCAATGAAATAAGGTTGTGCCATGAATGTACATAGATGATTTAGGTTATTTCCCTTTTTGTGTGTTTCCATTCTCTTTTTGTGTTTACCTTTCTGTTGTGTGTTTGTTTCTTTTTTTGTGTGTGTGTGTTCAATAAGGGAAGTTTTAATGTATGTCTCGATATGACTATGTATATCCTAATGGATAAGGCACTGGTCCTCATATTATCTTGAGATTCTAGAGTTCCTACTTGTCCTGTCCTAATTTTTTTATCCATAACAAGTCCCAGAGTTAGAGCCAAATTTTGTCATGAATTTTTGATAGCTCAAAAATTCAAACTTTATGTTAGGATTAACACACCGGTTGTCGATGATAATATATCAGATATAAGCATACATTGAGATAAAATCAGATATTCTACCAAAAGAAATATACGTAACAAGAGATATAAATCAACACCGATTTAATGTGGTTCACCCAGTGGGCTATGTCCACCAAGAAACAAGCCAATCTATTATCCAAAGCTTTGAAAAGATATACGATAAAGATTTACAATCTTCTACACCTCTTAGATGTACAATACTGTCTTACTCTTAAGCTTTTGCTACATCTCCAAGAATTCTCTCTCTCACAATTATGTTAGGAATATCTATGTTGTAGTGTGAACATAGAATATTATGTAAGTAATTATATTATCTAGGATAATATAATATGTGTTGTAATAATTAATTACATTATTGTAAATGTAATTATGAGTGGGTGAGTAAATATTGTTATGAGTTGTTGAGTAAACAAATCATTAACAATATTAGTTTTGTGAGAAAACAAAATCTCACGTATAATAGCATGGAGTTGTTTTAGGAGTTATGTGTGGAGATATTTATGGAGATTATATCTCCTTAAATATAGGAACAACATCTCCTATTTAAATGGATATGTATTGAGCAAGAAAAAAGAGTAAGATTTCGAATTTTCTTTATGCAATTATGATATTAACTTTTCATTTGGTAACAGAGCATGTTTGATGCAAGAAATTTCAGTGCTTTCATGATCAGATCCGTCTCAAAGAATATATTATATTTTTCGTTTCCAGATGTGGGTTTTTCTATAATTTTGTGTGCAGAATCACGTGCTGGTCAAGAAACTACAAAAGAAATTTCAGAAGAACCCAGAACGTAGTTTGGAAGAAATACGGATTTTACTATGCAGCTATCAAATTAAGCACATCAATTCTTCTACTGAAAGTTTTCTCCAATTTTCAATAATGTTGAATTGTTAATACAAGTTCTTGACTTGCTTGGAGGTTAAAAGGTATTCAATATAAAATTTTAAAGTACTTGATTCAATTTTGTATTTTTTATTAGTATTGTACAAAATAATGGAGAAACTAAATCTGATTGAAAAGTTTGAAGGACAAGATTTCCATACATGGCAACTACAGATGCAATTACATTTAATAGAAAAGGATCTATGGGATGTGGTGAAGTCTAATTCAACTCCACCCACTGGAGGAAATGAATTGGCAAAATGGAATGCAAAAGATCAGAGAGCATTGGGTACCATTGGTCTGGGCTTATCAAAAGCCTATCTACATCATGTGGATTTCACAAAATCTGCAAAAGAAATTTGGGAGTCTCTTAACAAATTGTTTGGTTCTGAAGCTGAAATGGCAAAGACTACATTGAAGCAACGCTTGTACGGGTTGAAAATGGAAGAGAACTCAAAAATGGCAGATCATATAAGTAAGTTTCGTTCTTTGCTAAATCAACTAGCTGGAATTAAAGAACATGTAAAAGATGATGATGCTAAAGCTATTCTTCTTAATAGCATGCCTAAGAGTTACTCAAATATTGTATTTACTTTGAGTAAAATTACTATTAGTCTAGAAGGAGTGATTTCTACATTGTTAGAACAAAGCAATCATGAAGAACATGAAGAAGTACTATATGTAGGAAACAAACCGAGCTCCTCATCTAAGAAGGAAAAACATAAACCAAAGAAGGTTCCTTCACATGGAAAAATAAAATGCTTTTATTGTAATGAGATTGGGCATGTAATACTGAACTGTAAAAAGAGAGCTCAGGATCTTCTTGATGACAAGATAGATCAGAAAGCCCTTCTAGCTGAAGTAGAAACTGATTGGGAAGTCTACTCAACTGATGAAGAACTTTCATGTCCTAGTGATGAGGATTTCCTATGGTAGACTCTTTTCTTGTTGGAGGAAGGAGGCAATGGAGGAAGGAGGAAAATCAGCGTCCTCTCGTCATTCACCAACGATGGGGTCGCAGACAGATGTGGTGATATTTTATTTCAGTTATGTGGTGTGTTTATACACAAGGGGGTGAAACTAGTTTCATGTTTTGATTTTAATGTGTTCACATAGACTAACAACAGTTCCTGAGTGTCTATTTGGTGTGGAAGAAGCAAACTGCATGACTCAGCTTACAGGGGAAAATCATCTACGTACGGTCCTCGGCGATCGCCGCATGCGGTCCTCCTCGATCGCCATACTTCGGTGGAAGGTACTTCGGTGGAAGGTGATCAGTCGATGAAGATGTTCATACGACAAGGATGATCATTAGCAGCAAGATCCGAGATAGCAAGATCCAAAGAAAGCAATGAATACTCCGACAAGGTTGATGTTTCCAAGAGCTCTTACCCCATGTTCACACTAAGGGGGCGAATGTTAGGAATATCTATGTTGTAGTGTGAACATAGAATATTATGTAAGTGATTATATTATCTAGGATAATATAATATGTGTTGTAATAATTAATTACATTATTGTAAATGTAATTATGAGTGGGTGAGTAAATATTGTTATGAGTTGTTGAGTAAACAAATCATTAACAATATTAGTTTTGTGAGAAAACAAAATCTCACGTATAATAGCATGGAGTTGTTTTAGGAGTTATGTGTGGAGATATTTATGGAGATTATATCTCCTTAAATATAGGAACAACATCTCCTATTTAAATGGATATGTATTGAGCAAGAAAAAATGAGTAAGATTTGAATTTTCTTTATGCAATTATGATATTAACTTTTCAAATTATTCTAACAATAATCATCAACTTTTGCAAGTTTTTCATAATTTTTACTTCTAAACCCTAGCATTCATGCTATATAGGCACATATAAACTTAGGGCACTTAGCCATGCAATTACAATTAATAGATTTACTTTAATGTTAAAAATAGATCTAATTCCTAGAGTTAAATAAAACACTCCCACATAGGTAATCGATCTTTGGTTAGCTCTAACCAATATTGGTTCTTCCTTTCTGACCGATGACGGTTACTATGTTTTCTAGCAAGTTTCAAATGCATGCTAATCCAAAGTAGTTGAGCTCCATAACTTAACAATATTCCCTTGGAGATTAATTACTACACCATACCTATACAACATCATTCTTAGATCCTTCCTTAGCTTTGTTTCTTCCTCTTCAAGTCTCAAACTTGAATACCAACAGAAGTGGAGTGTAGCTCCAACTTCTCCTTTGCTAATGGATTCGTTAGCATATCCAGCAGGGTTCTCACTCGTATGAATCTTTTCTAGATTCAACTTCTCATCCTCCAATACCTACCATATGAAGTGATACCTCAACTGAATGTGTTTCATTCTTGAATAAAATGTTGAGTTCTTTGCCAAATGAATTACACTTTGACTGTCACTGAACAGTTTACAATCATCTTTCTCCTTTCCCAACTCTTCCATGAACCTACTCATCCATATCATCTCCTTGCTAGCCTTTGTAGCTGCAACATACTCTACCTCTGTAGTAGACAAAGCCACAACCTTCTGCAATCTTGAAATCTAACTAACTGTCATCCCACCTACTGTGAAAATATATCCAGTAGTGCTCCTCCTACCATCTAGATCTCTAGCCATATCCGAATCAACATAGCCACATAATGAAATATCCGAACCTCCATAGCATAATTGCATGCTAGATGTCCCTTTCAAATACCTGAGTATCCATTGGACTACTTTCTAATGCTCTTTACTTGGATTGACCATATATCTACTCACAACTCCCACTATCTATGTAATGTCTGGTCTGGTAAAAACCATAACATAAATGAGAATCCAACTGCTAAAGCATATGGCACTCGTGTCATCTATTTCGACCTCCTCATGTGATGAAGGGCACCGATATTTTCTCAAGTTGAAGTGTCTAGTCATAGGTGTACTAGCAGTGTTTTTCATTTCGCATCTTGAACCTTTCTAACACCCCGTAGATATAATTCTCATGAGACAAATACATTTTTTTTTTTTTCTTGTCTATGTGTATTTGCATGTCAAGGATTCTTTTAGCAGATCCTAAATCCTTCATAGAAAATGTGTGAGATAGCTTTCCCTTAAGCTCACCAATGTCCCGCATACTAGATCCCGCAATACACATATCATCCACATACAATAACAAAATAATATAGCTCCCATTTTCAAGCTTCTTGAAATACACACAATCGTTAGATTCACATCTCAAGTAATGATGTTCATACATAAAAATATCAAACCTCATGTACCATTGTCTTGGAGCTTTCTTGAGCCCATTTAGGCTCTTTTACAACCTGCACACTAATTTCTCCTTACCCTTGACTTTGTACCCAAGTGTCTCGCTATATATAAATCTCTTCATCCAAATCACCATGAAGGAAAGTTGTCTTCACATCTATTTACTCTAAATGTAAATCTTCTATTAAACTAAACTCAATATAGTATGAATAGAAGTTATCTTAACAACATGAGAAAATATTTCACCAAAGTCAATACATGCTTTATGTGCAAATCCTTTTACTACAAGCCTTGCCTTATATATTTTATGTCCACCCTCTTCTTCCTTGATCCTGTAAACCCACTCATTCTACAATGTCCTCTTACTTGCTAGTAACTTAACCAAATCCCAAGATTGGTTCTATTCCAAGGAGTCCATCTCCTCATCCATGTCATGCTCCCACTAGATGTGGGTCTTATCATGCATTACTTCTTCAAAATTTTTGGTTCAACATTATCATCAATAATAAATAAAATAGAGAAGGTGTAAATCTTTCTAGAGGTTTAATTACCCTTTGTGACCTTCTCACGGGGAGTTTGGGGTCTTGGAGGCTCATTATATACCTCCTAGACATTTGTATCCAAATCTATTAGTGACCGATGAGTCACTTGTAACCGACGTTGGTTCTGCTAACCGATGTCGGTTTGATCTTTTGTAATTGATACTGGTTTTGCTGACCGATGTCGGTCAGGGGTCAACCAATACTGGTTACTATGTAACCTTGTCGATATTACTTTTAAATCCGAGAGTTCATTTTCATTCACAAACTTCTCAACCGTTTCATCCTTGGGTACCAAAATTTGATCCTTGTACATTATTTTTTCATTCCATTCAACATCACGACTCCTAATAATTTTAGAATTCTCTAAATCCCAAAAATAGAATCCAAAATCACCAGATCCATAACGGATGAAAATACATCTCTTGGATTTTGCATCCAACTTTTTCCTATTTTCCTTATCAACATGCACAAAAGCTTCGAACAAATTTTTTTAAGAAAAGATAGATCTACCTCTTTTCTGGTCCAAGCTTCCTCTAGTATTCCTCCATCTAGTGAACTTGAAGGCCCATAGTTGATAAAATAAACTCGATGTATCAACTAATTTTTCCCAAAACTACAAGGGCAATCCGAATGAATTCTCATACTTCTAGTATGTTCCATGATTTTCCTATTCATTCTTTCTACAACACCATTCTCATGTAGTGTTCTTGGAATAGTTCTTTCTCTACGTATCTCATTCTTCGAACAATAATTATTGAAAGCATTGCTATAGTATTCACCACCATTGTTAGATCTAAGGCACTTTAACTTAGAATTCGATTCATTCTCAACAATGGCTTTCCATCTTTTAAAAGTCTCAAAAATATCGATTTATGTTTAATACAATAAACCCATACCTTTCTTGTAGCATCATCAATGAAAGTAACATAATCTGGGATCCTCCATGAGAAGCTACTTGAGTGGTCCCCACACATCCGAGTGTATAAGCTCCAATTTCTGCTCCTTAGTTGCCCCAACTTTAAGAAATATCACTCTCTTTTTCTTCCAAAGACACAATGCTCACGAGAAATCAAGATCTAAATCTTTTAAATTTGATAATTTACCCTTAGCCTTTAAGATCTGCATTCCTTTTTGACTCATATCACCCAATCGTTTATGCCATATGCATTCATTTGAATCTAAAGTAGATAATGCAGAAAATGAATCAATAACATAGGTAGATAAATATAACATTTCTACCTTCTTACCTCTTGCCACAAAAAAGCACCCTTGGTGACTTTCCAAGAATCTCCTGTAAAAGTAACCATGCAACTAGATTCACCTAGTTTCCCTGCAGAAATAAGATTCCTCCTAAGGCTTGGCACATGCCTCACATCTTTCAATACCCATGTATTTCCATTCTATAATTTTAGATGAACTTCCCCTTTACCAGTAATACTGCAAGGTTCATCATCACCCAAATAAACATGCCCAAA
This sequence comes from Taxus wallichiana var. yunnanensis, assembly GCA_018340775.1. Lineage (NCBI taxonomy): Eukaryota > Viridiplantae > Streptophyta > Pinopsida > Cupressales > Taxaceae > Taxus > Taxus wallichiana. Next base: position 727,175,061 of record CM031242.1, on the reverse strand, counting down.
ATTTTCCTGGACATAATTTCTGAAATAACCCTTATTAGGGGTTTGCATGAAAATAAGCTCTTGAATCTAAAACTCATGATTCAATTCTATTATATTAAGAAACAATAAGAGCATCTTACATTACCTCTGCTGCAACAAGAGTTACTTCTTTACTTTTGTCTTTTTGTTGGTTCTCTTTATCCTTTGACCAACAATATTTCTTTGCATGTCCTTTCTTTTCACATTTACAACAAGTAATTCCCTTACCTCTGGATTTAGATATGCTATCCCTTGACTTTGATTTCCCATTACTCTTAATCTTGGATCTCTCCTTCTACCCGCCCCTGCTTTCTACGTTCAAAGCATTCCTAGATGATGATTCCTCTGTACTCTTCCTACGAATTTTTTCATTCAAGATTATACTAAACACATCATCAAACTTCAAAATATTATTAATAGATGCTGTATTACTAATAACCATTACCAAGTTATCCCAACTATCAGGAAAATAACATAAGAATAAAAGTGCTTTCACTTCATCATCAAACGATATATCAACTGATTTTAACTGATTTACAATAGATCTGAAATCATTCAAATGACTAGATGCAGATCCACCTTCATGCATCTTAGAACTAAATAGTTTCTTCATCAAATAAAATTTATTTGAAGCACTAGGTTTTTCATATAAATTAGCAAGATATTTCATTAACCCTACCATAAAAGTCACTTTTGTAATATTAGAAGCCACGGATGCTTTGCCAGGATCAATCTTATAGATCCCAAAGCCTTTATGTCAAGAATATTCCATTATTCATCAATCATCTTCGTAGTCTAGACTTATCATCCAATGGTAAATACAAATCTCTTTGATACAGATAATCCTCAATCTACATCTTCCATAATTGATAATTTCGGTCGTCAAACTTCTCTACCTTGTATTTGTTTTCTTTTACCATTGTTGTAGCTCCCACTCAATCAGAAAACCCTATGTGAGTAAATTTGTCAACACACAAAACCCTCAAACAAAGATCTGATACCAGTTGTTGGGGTTAGCACACCAGTTGTACAAATAATATATTAGATCTAAGCATACATGCAAATAAAAGCGGATATTCTACCAGAAGAAATATATAAAACAAGAGATATAAATCAATACCAGATTTAACATGGTTCACCCAATGTGAGCTACGTCCACCAAGAAATAGGCCACTCTATTATCTAAAGCTTTTACAAGATATAAAATGAAGATTTACAATCTTCCACACCTCTAAGATATATAGTACTATCTTACTCTCAAGATTTTGCTTCATTTCCAAGAATTCTCTCTCTCACAATTATTCTAACAATAATCATCAACTTTTGCAAGTTCTTATTAATTGTTACTTCTAAACCCTACCTCTCATGGTTATATATGCGTATATAAACTTAGGGAACTTAGCCATGAAATTATAATTAATATATATGCTTTAAATCTAAAAATAAATCTAATTCCCGAGAGTTAAATAAAACACTCTTGTGCGCAGGTAACCGATCGGTTCCTCCTTGCGACTGATTGATGTCGGTCATAGGTGACCGATTCGGTCCATCCTTAACCGATGGCCAGTTACTTGTGTTTTCTAAAAATTTTCATATTTCATACTAATCCTAAGTAATTTAGCTCCACAGCTCAACACTTTCAAGCATGATAACTAAGCCAAATTTGAAAATTTGCTCTCGAGTCTTCCTGAATCCCTCTCCTAGTTAGTTTGTCTTCTATGTCATGATCATATTGACCTTGTAGGTAGTTTTTATATGATGAAAAATCATGATCATTTTTTTGAAATGGTTTGAAAAGATCAACAATTCCATTTAGTGAAGAGCAACTAGAAGACTAGCTCTTTGACGGGCTCAGAAAGGCTAATTTTGGCCTTTTCAAGGCAAGTGTGCATCCTCAAGAAGTTTTTTAAAGACCATAATCATCTAGAGGGGATATCAAAGAGCCATGATTGTATTGTAAGTGATTTAGGAAAGTTTAGAAAATTTTCGAGAGGTTTAGGGATAAATTGTACAATAGCGGTTTTTTCAGGTGTAACGTGTAAGTGGTCAAAACTAAACCTTAACTTCTCTGGATGATTTTGAGAGCTCTGTAAGGAGTTAGGAGGAAAAAATAGGAATTGAAAATATGAAGGAATTATCTACATGGTGGAATTAGCACATTTTTCACAATACCTATTTGTTTCTCAAGGAAGCTCAATCTTTGCAGACACACCTTGTTGTCCCAAAGAAAAAGGGACCGATTTTTATAGATGCAAGAAAAATTGAAGTTTGAAACCTCTCCCATTTTCTCAAAATGGTATTAGGATACCAAATAATATAAAATTTCATGTGAAAACACCATCTATATCTCTAGAAATCATGTGTTTAAGTTCTCTCTTGTGTAGGAATACTTCTCATACATAGCCAATGTTTTGAGTGACACATGTCGTCTTTCTTACTTCATGGCACAATTTTTATCCCCCTTGTCCCTTTCCCTAAGGGGATAGAGAGAATTTTTTTTTTGGCCCACCTCATCCCTCCTCTTTGTCCCTCATATGACACATCTTAACCCGATGGAGTGCTTATTAGGATAAACTCATCTCCCTCTCCTCGCACCAGAGTGACACTTGTCATCATCTCATCATCACAGTCGGGATGTATTTTCTTGTCCATCTTATCCCCATTCCTAGGGGGAATTTTTTTTTCCCCATCCTAACCCCTTTTTAGTTTCTTTATATGACTCGATTACAACTCCGGGTGCAAGGTATGGTTTATCCACCACTCCCATATTTCACCACGTAACGACACTTGGCATCATCTGCTTGAGGAAAATTTTCTTATACCCCCTTATCCCAATTCCAAAGGGGATAGAGGGGAAATAAAAATGTGCCCTATACCCAAGATATCAAAACCCTAGTCTTAAATTACAATTTGCTTCCACATTTGTGAACAAAAATAGTTGTCGAGTAACTTAAAAAACATGACATAACGTACTTCCAAGCTTGCTTCTTCACACAATTCCACCAGGATGCCACTATTGATGTCATGAAAATTGAAAATACCTAAAAACACTAGTCATGTTTCCTAACATGTTCTATACCATCCATGACTATGAAAATGAAGTTATTTCCATCACTACTAATCCGAGAAATTTGATTGCACCAAGATTTTCACTTATTTTCTCCTCTTATACTCCTTGTGATCACTAAAGCTTAAAGCCTCTAATAATGCTGAAATTGCACAATAGAAGACCTGGAACCCTCCATCTTGAAATTTTCATTTTGATTTGTAAGAGTTCTAAAAAAGAAAACTATTAAAATAGGATCATGAGATCACGTTACATGAGTAGAATCCAACAAGGGTGTTTTTGTTACAAACTATTGTCGAGAATGACAGATTACTAAAAATGACATATGCTCTATACACTCAAATGATAAATATGGTAAACCTCTCAAAATTTCAAGCTCCAATTATTGGCCATTATTTCTAGTTGTTGTCATTGATGTCAAATTCCACGATGGAAAAAGGTGGGTAGATGTCATATGAGTCCCCATGAGGTGTCATTCATAGTCAAACATGAAGGTTGATTGGTAGTGTCATGGTTTGGTGAAGTCCTATGTTTTTTGGAGCATGGTCTAGTAGGCATGGTCATAATATGAGTTATAAAAATTTGGTCGAAGGTTTTCATGAGGTCAAACATGATCCATATGATGTGTTAAGGGTGTCTAAGAGTCTTCATTGAGTCAACATGGTCATTTCATGAGTTGTCATGGTTAAGTCAGGTCATTCTTGGCCTATTCCTAGACCTAGAGCATGGTGCATTGTATGGAGACATGATAAATAGAGTAGGGAAGTCCTATCCAAGAATGGGAAAGGTGTTATGATGTTTCATATCAAGTGTATGATGAATTTCAAGATAGTTCTCATAGGTATGATGATGTTTAGAGGTCCTTGGGAAGCAAGAAGGTGAAGACAAGGTAGGATAACATAGGTAAGTCACTGTAGTTAGATATTTTTAGGCATATTAAACATGGATGAATTTTGGGTCAGTTATATTATATTGTCATGATGCTTCATGACAAGTTTCAAGTCATATTTGTGAAGAAATTATAAGTTATGATGATTTTGGCAAAACCAAGTTTTGAAGAAGGAAAAAGCAACTCGAATTGATTTTGGAAACTTTACATGGGACATAGAGGTTTTTGGGGACTATTTTTTGTTGAACTAAGAGTGTTTTGAAAAACTAATTAGGTGATTTTATCATCATAATTTTATGAATAATCGTTAAGAAGTCAAGTTACTTTTAAACCCTAGTGAAACCCTCCTTCTAGAGTGACGTGGGATATTTTATTTTTGGTCTCAAAATGATCTTATAAATCTAATTTTATCCATCAATTTTTATAGGATTATTCAAATATCATTTTGGTGGTGGTTTGGTGTTCCAACTATTCAAGGATGTGAGAGAAAAACCCTAGTTTTATGGAGATTTATAGTTTCAGGGTAGAGATGAAGGTTCCACGATGAAAAGTGAATTTTTACAAAATACTTTGGATATGTGATACAAATATCCATGAAAATTTTTAGGCATGTTTCTCACAGAAAATGAAAGATACTGAGGTTCTCAAAGTTGCACTACCGATTTTGTCCTTAAGGGCTAAAATGCTAGTCTTGTGGATTAAGATGAGTTTGGTCATTTCTCATCTTGATGAAGTGGTTTTTGGTCATGGATAGTTGTGAGCCACCTAATATGATGTGTTGAAGTTATTGGAATGGTATGATGAAGTTTTTTTAGTTGAAGACCTAATGGCTTAGAATTCCCTTGTTGGCTTACTCATGAAGGTGACTAAAACATGTGTGCTAGAGTGAATTTATCCATGTGACATATGCTTCTTAGTGTTTGAGTAGGCTGGTATAAGTGTTATTAAAGTGCACCATATGTTTTTGAGCTTGGAATAATATTTGAATGTGTTTTTGCATTGTTATATCAAGGTTTATTCTTAAGTCCTTAGAGCCTGAATGAGTAGTTATGGAGATTGCTCTATTTGGAAGCCTTATGCCTTGATTTGAAGATTCTAATTAGTTGCATTAGATATTATAATTCATGGTATTTCCATTTATATGTGGTTTGTGTCTTGGTGAGGTATTTTGATATGTGAACCAACTCAATTTTGAAGACCTTGTTTTGGGGTCTTGAAGCCAACTGGAGAAGTGTTTGAAAAGAAGTCATTTTGGGGTATTATACCATGTTATAAAGAATATAATGAGTTTTATGAGTTATGTGACATCAATAAATTCTTGGTGATGCATCACATGTGTCTTGATGATGATTTTTGTGTTCCAAGTCATTCGGTCTTGGAAGGTGATTTTTAGGTGTTGAAGACCTAGTTGTGCTTGCTTATAACTTGGTGTGTTTCATGATGATGGAGGCTGATGAAGATGTTCCTGAACATGTGGAAGATGTGTAGAGGATGTCCTTTGGTTTTATAAAGCTTATTGAGCCATGAATTTTTTTATGCCCTTGAAGATCAGATTGCATTCGCAAGATCTTAGAAAGTGTGTTTTGAGCTTATTGGAGATTTTTGGTGCTTGTTGGAGATGTATTAACTCCTTTCGACATACTTGGGTCATTAGAGGTTATTTATATAATTATATTGTTAACTTTTTGAGTTTGGATGACCTAACTACATGTTCATGAATGACCTAGAGATGTTATGAGCTTAAGTTGGGTATATAAGCTAGTATGTTTAGTCATTTATGACTAGTTGAGTGAGTTGAAGATGATGGGGTTATGAGAGACCTAAATAAGAAGTAAGAAGAGATTAGAGGGATAAATGATAGAGCTGAGGAGAGTGATGAAGGCATAATAAAGTTTTACAATTAGGTATGCAAGGGAATTTACCTAATGAGCACATGTAGAAGTAGAAATGAGAGAGTTAGAAAAGAGGACAATTTGAAGAAGGTTTGATGTGTTTGGAGCTGAACTTGGATCACAATCATCTATGGGATCAAAATATCATCATTGAATTTTCATTTATAAAATCTCTTATGATGTTTAATATTCATAGGATTCGTTTTTGTGATTGATATTAGAAAAGGTTTAGGGGTGGGTGCTCCTTGTGAAGTGGATGCTTCACTAAAGAAATCTTGAAAGATGTGTGTAGAAACCTAAATCTAACTACACAATTTTATTACTGAAATTGCACTATTTATCATATTTTTGTCATTTCATTGTAATTAGTGATTTCTTACTACTTAGCTAACATTACCCTTCATTTCAATCAATTAATGACACTTTGTTAATTACGAACCTTTCCTTCATTTTGGATGCCAATTAACGACACTTCGTTAGTTATAATCCTCTTTTAATTAACCATTTATTAGTTAATCAATCCTTTTTTATCTTATATTTAATCAATAAACATTCTTATTAGTTAAATCCTCCTTTCAATTCCTCCAAATTCTACCTATTTCCTTCGAAATCACCTATAAATGGCTTCTTAAGCTTATCTTTGGATATTAATTAATCCTAGTTGATTAATTAAATCCTATACAACTCCCATGAGTTGCTAATCATTAATTAATTTCTTCTAATCATGCTTATCCCTTTATAAATCTACTTTATCTTTGTCCCACATTCTCTAGGTTTCTAGCTTCTCCCAAATTAGAAAGATATATAAAGAACCTAGTACCTCCCTTCCAATCTTACACCAGTGTTTCATCTTTACACTATATGCACATGATAAGAGCATTTCTACTTTGAAAAGCTTATTGATCTAACATCCATTTTATCCTCTACTTGCAAAGAGTAGTAAAGGAAGAACCATACATGGCAATTAAGCCATATTGGTGAGATCCTTTCCTCTTCATGGAGATAACCTTCCTTTGATCGCATCATAATCACGATCGGTTCAACAAAAGGATAAACTACAATTTAGAAAGCCCATCAAAAATAACAAGGGATGGCTTAGTGTTTCATGTTTAATTGGATGCATTAGTTAGTTTTTCCCCTTACATAGCTTTATCATGGTGTTTTTGATAGATTAGCTTAGTTATGAAGACTACTTGGTGTTAGTTTTCATTAAGTAACTTAGCTTGATTTATTCACTTGCATACATATGGCACGCCCAATGGGACACTCCTTTGTCTCATGCACATTTCTTAAGTTTTTGTAGTTAAGTTTCATTTTTGCATACTAACCTCTATTTAGCACATGTTGATATAACTTGTATTTCTTAACATATTTTGTTGAGTTTTCTTGTGTTGAGTGTTCCTTGTAGGATTGAAGGAGGTAAAGTAATGCCAAATTTAAAGCTTATCAAAAAAAATTGAGCTTTTTCAAATTTTATTCATTTTCACATGTTTTTGAAGAGACACACTAGTTCCATGCGCTAGCGTTAATGCTCTCTATGCTACCATTCTCTGGAAGTGCACTACCGTTTCACTATTTTTTCACCTCTGTGGAAGTGTGTTATTGTTACTTGTCTTTGCAATCTTTGTTGCTTGTATATGCACTAGGATCACTCCTCTTTGCGTTATTGTTCTATGGAAGTGTGCTACCATTGAGTCTCGTGTCTTTCTCTCTACAAAATTTTGTTTGTGTTAACCTATGTGTGTCTCTGCATTGACCATGTCTACACAAGCGTCATCCATCATGTGCTACCATCATATTTTCATGTGCTAGTGTTAACCTCATCGCGTTAGCATTTTGTTTCTACGCTAGCATTCTATGTGACTTTTTGGGCTCAAATTTCAAAGTTTCTTGAATCTGATTTTTGGGGTTTTTTGTTGTTTAATATGTTTTCTAACTTCTATTATTACAGGTTTTGTTTTGAAATCATTTTCTAACACATTTAAATGCTTTAATGAATGTTGTTTTTCCATTTTACTTAAGTTAGATCAAATTTTGTGTATGCTCTTCTCTTGCACCTTTTGGCGATCTTGAGAATCAAAAGTAACTTTGGTCTTCTTTTCTAACATTTGTGTTACTTGGAAATTTCATCATTTAAATTGTTTAAGGGAATTAATCTTTTGAAGCATTTAATTGATTATTGATTTAAGTCTTTCCATTTCTATCTAGTTGGATCAATCGTTGTGTATGCTCTTCTCTTGCTTCTTATGAAGATATCAAGAATCAAAAGTAACCTTGGTCCTCTTTATATGGGAAACTAATAAATATTTTGTGTGCATGACCTTACACTTATCAAATACTAAATCGAAAAAATAACAAACGGAATTTTATGTAGGTTGCCAATGGTGTGCTAAACAAAATTTTTAATCAAAGATAAAAAACACACCATTTCATTCAAAACATTGTATTTGCATGTTCGGATAAGGGTTTTAACCCGTCCACTTTAATATGTGGGAATTATCTTGGCATAAACTATAAAACTCATTATGAGGATTACCATAGGAACCCCAAAGTAGTCAACACCTTGAGGGGATTGGTTGACGAAATGGGAAGTGCCTCACTACCCACTTAACTATAATATCCATGAGGAATGCTTTAAGTTGTCCATATGAGGACTCTTTTATTAATTTAATTTCGGGGTAATGGTCCTTTGTCTAGGAGTTATCTAGCAAAGCATACATATTTTAGACAAGTATTGGAAAGTGTTGAGAACAGAAGCTTAGGGAGCCATTTGGCATTGGGGTTAACTTGACCATTAACCAATCATGTTTCAAAGATCCTTTAAAAATCAAAGACTTCCTCAGAGTCAAAACCTTGTTTTTCAAACAAGGCGAGAGTCCAATTAAGTTTACGCCATGTATATTTCATCACGAATCTTACAATGCAATTTTTTTCCTAGTTTCTACCTTGTTATCAAACAATGAGAAAATATGCTAAAGCTACATTGCGTATTTTTCATCTCTAATCTTAAATTCCTTTGTCCTCTTTTTTTGGAATTATTGGTAAAAAGAAAGCAACTCAAAGTGCTACCAAAATTGTGTCCACCACTTTTGCACCCACTTACATCATTTCCTCTTTGCGATGTAGATGTAAGTGTTGAAAGTGTGTTGGTACATCCTCATATTTTGGTAATCTTGTCTTGAAATCCATATTGAGATGTATCATTGTAGAAGGTATCTTGCATTGATATCACTTTGCCTCATTCGCTTTGCTCACATTGTGTCGACCCATTGTTATTATTTGAAAATTTTATTTATTCAAACTCGATTTTTGTATTGAAGGTGTTGTTATTAAATTGCTCATATTGTGTCAATCCCTTTTTATACTTACATCTTGTTTTCTTAAAACTTGATTTAAGTGTCTAAATTTTCGTTGATGTAATTTCTCATTCAATTCTTAAAGAAAGTACATAACTCAAAACATTAATGCGTGATGTAGGTGGATGAGCGGGTGCGAGTAGATGATCCTCACTTTGTAACTAATGACTTGCAAATAAGACATGATGAAAAGGAGATTTATTAGATGGGATAAGTACATAACTCAAAACATGTAAAGGGATTATAATACCTCGGAAAGCTACCGAATCGAGAATGATGTAGGCTGATTGGATGAAAGAACTATAACTTAAATGCGTGCTGGGTCGACGGTGACCAAAACTATGCAAAGGTAGTAGATGGTGACCGAGAGTGAGGATATGGAATGTTGATGAATATGCAAACCCTGATGACTCAGATGAAATATAGAGGCTTGTGTATTTGGATTCAAATAAGGCATGATGAAAGGGAGAGTTATTAGATGGGATATGCGGTGGTTGCCCAAACAATTTTAGCTCAAGAAGTGTGACCTTCCTTTCGTGAATTTTAACCCCCATTTTTTGAAACAAAAGAAGTAAAAGATGAAACGAGAGATAACATGCGAGGAAAATGAATCTATAAGTAGAAAATAACATAGAAGGAATATGAAAAATAACTAAGATATGAGGTCAAAGGAAAATGGATTTAAAGAATCTGAAAAGAACTATAAGAATATTTGAATGTTACAGATGTATGGGTAAAATATTAGATGACCAGGAAAACAACAATAACATGATAAACTAGAGTGACATAAAGATAGTGATAAGGTAGGATGATGGTGATGTAAGCACACTCAAAGAGTGAGGATATGAATGAATGTAAGATGAAATCTCCAAAATTCACCTGATTTCTAATTGATTATGGAAATATTTAAGCTAGTTTTCTAGGGTTGACAATACTAATCTGTCACCAAACAGGAAACTTTCCTAATGGGGTGGGTTTTGTGCTTTAGGTCGGGATTTCATGTTTTTAAGGAGGAAAAGATTCTGTAGCTTATGTGTGGATTCTTAGGGATGAATAATGGGTAGTTAGAAGAATGGAAATATGAGGGAACAAAAATAAGGAAAATGACAAAAAACTAAGAGATATGATATTAATTAATTAAAATGGGGTTATATTGAGAATGATGATGACCATTAATTAAATAAAGGAGGATGAATTTAATTTAATGGGAGCTTAGATAGGGGTGCAAGCGAGACAAGGGAAAGAACAAATGGGATGTAGATGGAGTAATTTTTTGCATGATATAAGAATGATAAAAGATTGGATGGTGGTTTTTTAAGATGGGGATGATCGAGATAGAACACATGCGAAAGTAGATGTTGAAGAAAGAGATGGATCTAAGCAAATAATGGTCACAATAATAAGAAAATAAATCAGAGGGGGATTGGTTGGTGGTGATGACAAAAATGACAAGGTTAAAAAAGCTGGCGATTCTTTACACAACCATAAACTCTTGGACAAAGTCGAGGTCAAAAGGATGAAATGGATGCATTTACTACTTCAGAAACAAAAAGATACCAAAAGAACACATATAAAAGAAATATCAAATGAAGAATATTTGAATATCTTGTCTCCAAACAATGATGTATGATGCTCTACAACGACATCAAAAATATTAGATATTCACGGGGAAAACAACAAAACACGATAAAATATCTAATAGACAGTGTATCAAACAAAGATATGTGACTTTAGAATCTTCACGCTCACGGGTGATATCAAGGCTGAAGCGAATCTGAATCAGCTGAATCGGCCCAAATGGACTGGACTCTGTATTATTACTCCTCCCGAACATAAGGATGATCGTGAGTGATGTACGGGATAGCACACTCAAAAGAGGAAAAAGGAGATATGTAGAAAAAGTGATTGCTTGCGGAAGAATGCTCTAGCGAGAGGAAGAGAAAGAGAAGATTTAACACATACATGCATCTTAAGATGATATTCAATTAATTGATTATGGAAATATTTAAGCTAGTTTTCTACATGAATTCTATCCCTTATGATTGCAGTTAGGATTTAAAACAACACTAAGATAATTGTTGGGTTAAAACCCACACTAAGATAAGATTTGATAAAAGGGAAGTTGTCTGCAATTTCATGGCAAAGGTGTTAATTAACATTGAAGGAATTTCCATGCAAATAGAATTCTATCAGCACAACATGGAAAACTATGATTGCTTGTTAGGAGTAGATTTCTGAAAAAATGTCAGGCATATCTCAGGAACATATCTTGTTGTTTAATCCTCCTATCAAGATCCCCAGAAGGTACTCCTTTCAATCAATAGTACCTTTACCAGAGAAATGCAAGGCAGTAAATAATGTCTGGATTCATAAATCCATAGCCAACTGCCAGGTAACCATTGAGAGATAGTGTCAAAAATAAAAAAGAATATTTGCGCAGTAATAATCCTCAACACAGATGGGAAACTTCAAAGCCTAATGGGAAAAAAGAATGTGGCAATTTTGTGCTTCATAGGTCCCCATGATTTCATTTTTTTAAAAGGAGGAACAAAAGAATAAAAAAAAGCTTAGATTATGTGTGATTAGGTCAAGCAATTAGGGATGAATAATGGGTACGACAAATTTAGAAGACATTTTGGATGGGTATGTTTAAAAAACATGGACAAAGAATGGAAGGATTTATATTTAGGATAAAAGCATCCATATTCCGAGAAAATAGCAAGAAGTGATTAGCTTGACTTTTTGGAAATCTATTTTTCAGAGATATGGATATTAATCAATTAATTATATTAATGGGAGTTAATTAGATTAATATGAGATAATTAAGATTAATGATGATAGGATAATAAGTGGGTAATTTAATTAAATAAAGGAGGATGAATTTAATTTAGATGGGAGCAAGAGATAGACAAAGGAGCTTCCTCCTATGTCTTTACCTGGATCTGTGTGATAAAGACTGTGAATCAAAGTGACCACCATTGGGAAAGAAGAGAGGAAAGGGTGAAAAGAAAGAAAGTTTGCAGATTTGCATCTGGGTATAATGAAAAGATCATCAAAGAATCAAGAAACAAGTTCTTGAGCTTCCTCCTATGTCTTTACCTGGATCAGGTATAAAGATCATAGAATGCGACGCAAGTGACCAATACTGGGGTGCAGTATTGAAAGAAAGAGGTGAAGATGGAAAAGAAAAAGTTTGCAGATTTGCATCAGGTGCATTTCAGGGTTCTGAAATAAATTATCATTCTTCACATAAAGAATTATTGGCAGCCAAAAAGGCCATTAAAGCCTTCCTATTTTTTGTTCAAAATGAATCATTCATTCTTAGATCTGATTTGAAAGATTTTAAGAAAAGATTGAATGGTGGTGATCCTGCCAATAAAGCTGCATTTAATAGACTCCAGAGATGGGGTTTGTGGTTTGATAATTTGAATTCACTGTTGAACACATTGCTGGAAAGATACTGAATTTACGTGAACTAAACTACATGATTTCACCCAAGTAATACCCCTTTTTGTTGACGGGCATTGGTTGATACTCTAATACTCAAGATAATCCAGAGAAGCTCAGATATTTTTGTTATCTAGAGAATGATAAGAGATTCTTTGACCCGAGAAATTCCAGAAAACAGCGAGTTCCATACAATCCAAGATCAATGGAAATGATGAAAGGTAGATGATGAGCTCGAAGCCCCATTCCTAGAAAAATAGGGAGATTTGATCGATGATGACCTATGGAGGAAATCGATGAAGTATCTCTCCAACCAATTCAAGTTTTTCTTGCAGAAATATTTAAGGGTAGATGATGTACAAGGCGTAGGTGGGTATTAATACAATGAAGAAAGATGGGTAAAGCTATGATTACTAAGGAAAGATGCTCTTGGCAAGCTAAAAATGGTCGACCTCAATAATAATAAAACTATGGATCACTACCTCTTTGGTGACAAATTGATATCACTATGTCTAGAGTATGGATTGAAAGACACGGAGGAATTATGGTCTTAAGCGACAAGATGATAAAAATGTTCTATGTTTTGGCGTAATTCCTAAGTGAGTGGGCCAAAAATCAATAAAGTTGTTGATAAGATTCGATCTTATGGTGCGTGGTGGGTCCTTTCCCTTTAATAATTGCACTCCGTGAGTGGGTTGACCAATGGGTCATGGGAATATAAGTCATCGGTTAAAGAAAATGGAAAAGTCTATAAATACGACTTCTTCCATTTCATTCACTACACTGGGACATGAGAAAAGTATGTGTAATCCTTCGATTATTGCATCAAAGATGCGGACTAAATGAGAAAAGGTGTAATCCTTCGTCACATGAGGAAAGCAAAAGGATGAAAGGAAGAGGATGAAAATTATTGTACCCTAGCATAAGACATGAAAAATGGCACGGAGGAAGATTGGAAAATGGGTGGTGAAATAATATGCCCCAAAGGGGGAAGTAAGTATGGTTGCAAGGAAAAAAGGGAAAAATATGCCCCAAGATGGGAATAAATATGGCCATAAAGGTGGAATTAGAGTGCAAACTTGAGAGTATTGTGAAATAAAATGCTCGAAGGAGGGGTGAATATGGCCAAAAGGTGGACTTTGAGCATATAAAGGGGTAGTTTGAATGTTAGATTGAAATGCCTGAAGGAAAAAAATATGGCCACAAATGTGGACTTGAGATTAAAAAGAGTGGAGTTGAAATATTTAAATAAAATTCCCTAAAGGGAGAATATAGATGACCACAAAGGTGGACTTAAGATGAGAGAGATTGGATAAGATCGGATGAGGTATATGATAAGACACAATTTAACGATAATGACCTATAGGTATGAATGAAACTACATCATATCAAGGAATGTGTGAGGAAAAATATGCCTCCAATCGCATTGGAGGTAAACAAAAAGGGGATCTAGGTGATGCAAAGAACATGCGACCAAAACAAATGCTAGCAAATAAACAATGATAGTTAATCATTCGAGAGATCACAAGGAAACATGGATGAAATGAACTCATAAACCTAGTGTCGAAACGACAAAGGGTTTTGTGATGTAACTTGTACACATGAAGAGGTTTCTCATAAGTGGTGTTCCCTAAATATATGCCCCTACTGGGAAGGGAAAGAGAAAACTAATCAATGTAGGAAGTTTGTTAGAAGAAACATGATCAATGTGGGAAGCTTTCTTAGGATGCTAATAAAATGGAAGGATGATCAATTTGAGAATCCTTTAAATTCCATGAGGAGTAGCCATCATTCGAGGGTATGGTATAATTTATAGATGATGTAGACAAAAAGAATGATATATGATAATCTTCCTTTGAGGGATTGGTCTATTTATTTTTATTTTCTTTTAACTTTGGTTTTCATGCTTCTCTTGTTCTTTTCTTTTTTTCTTTTTTTATTGCATGAACAATTATCCTTCGAGGAGCGAGTCTATTTTTAATAACTTTGATTTTTGAGAAGAACATGACTTTACATGGGGAAGAGCTGAGAATATCTAGGTAGACCACCACATAAAGGGGGATGAATGTACAAGAAACACCCCTAGACCCTTTGCATGGTTCAATAGGTAAATAAGAAGGTGATGGATGTAATGATCACAAAGTTCTCACCAAGAAGGGAGAACTTATCCATAAGGAATATGCTATGGGCAGATCCTTAGTGCCCATATTTAAGGTCACATATATGAAGTGATGGTAGACCACATAATTCCAAATCATTACAATGATAGATGGAAGATGCTAACAATGGAGGGATGATCTAAGGATAAGAATAAGATTTCAATGGTAATGTGCTAACAATATAATGGTTGCAAGTGTGAAGTGTCAAATGGTTCCACTTCCATTTTTACCTCAAGGAAGGAAAACTTTCCACCCAATGTCATGTTCAAAGTCCTGTTCAAGGATAAGATGATAGCTTACGAAAGGGATGTGATGAGATAGATGAGAAGAGATGAAAAACTATGTGTTACTCTTAAGGAAGTGAAAATATGTGCCCCTAATGAGACAACTAGACGGTTCCCCTAAGAGAGGGATGAATATGACCAAAATGGTGGATTTAGGATAAGATGAAATGGGCCCCAGGAGGGAAAAATATAACCACAATAGTGGACTCGGGATGGGAATATGGTGTTGGGAAGAGGCACGAATACATGTACAATGATGGACTTAGAATGGAAAGGATGGTTCCCAAAGGAGGCACAAATATGGCCACAAAGGTGGAATTTGATGTAAAAAAATGGTCCCCCAAGATGAGGTGATAAGAAGATTTGATTTAGATTGAATGAGTTAGATGAAGATTGTAAAATATGTGTGACTCCTCAGCAGTGAGGAATCAAGAAATACACATTTCAAGTAATGGCCATAAAGGTGGGCTTAAAATGATGCCAAGGATGGAAAGGATTTAATCCATAAGTGGACCGATCTTAGAATGAAGTCCCCAACATGTATGGATGAGGAAGATGCAAGGGGATCAAAAAGAAAGGGAGGATGCTCCCCTAGTATTGGGAAACTTAGATGTAGATGAGATAGTGAATGATGAAGGAGTTTAGATGAGATCATCTTGGATTTAGGTTGGATATATTGTTAGGAAAACAAGGGTGATAAGCAATACAAACAATACCAACGAACAAAGGTGGACCTTATCATGTAGGAGAGATGCTAAGGGATGATGTGGATGGAGGAGTCTTAGGAAACCCAATGGATGGGACACAAATTGGATTGATCATGGATGGAGAAGGATTTTCCTCTGAATGAGGAAATTTTCTTTCTCAATAAGGTCATAGGAGATGGTGCGAAAGGCCTTACAATCTCAATGTGATGACACGAGGTACGATGATAAACACAAATGCAAATGTGATCAAACCATGACGGCTTCTTACTATTATGATTAAAATATATAATGGGAGGAATGATGAATATTACCTTACAATTCTCTTCATATAACTCCAACTCAATCAACAAATAAAAGTTAGAATGATCAACTTTCCAAAAATCACCAAAACATGCTATAAACACCCCTTCTCAAAGATCCTAAATCTTGCTCAAAACACTCAAATGGATTAAACCATTGAAACAAAGGATATAAAAACCTTACACATGATCAAACACACCTATCAAACATGTTCATGCATCCCAAAAAAGTCTCATACCTTCATTTATCATCAATCTCCTTTTAGACCTCTCTTACTTGTTTGTAGCCTTTCCTAAAGGAAAATTTTGATGAAATCAAAAAAATACAAAGACTAAGGTCCCAATGGAATTATAAAAAATATTTCACCCTGTTCTTAAACCTTATTACATTCCATATCAACCATAAAAATTATGAAAACCAAAAAAATCTTCAACTCTCTTACCTTCCCTCAAAACTGCCCTCTTAATGCTTCTTAAGAACAACGATCTGCAACAATTTTCTATTATGCATATATTTTTATGACCTATTCAAAATTTTCTAAAGTTTTGATACTTTATATATAATATATATATAATGGATAATATTTTCCAAATTTCATAATTTTTCATTAATCCAATTGAAAGTTAGGATTGTTTTCCCAGACATACATTATAGCAAACAATTTGCTTGCATTCTCAAACCAGATAGGAAAATCCTTCATAACTTCAAAAATACCTCAAATTATTATAAACCATTAAACACCCATCTGAAATTATTATCATCCTACTATATTCCAAATTTTAGATCATTTGGAGTTAGCAATAAAAAGTTATCATGATTGTCCCGTCCTTACCTTATGCACACAATTCAATGTTCTTGCTTGTAAGTGTCTCTTTATCCTTAATCACCTCTTCATGCTTCTTCCTTGGCATAATAGGGACTTTACAACCATATAAACCTGTACACAATATTTTTCCAACACTAAATATCAATAATGATTCAAATTTATATAAACAAACATGTCTTCCTTATACAAAATGCATGAATTTCATCCACAAAGTAACAACAAAGCAATAATACACAAAATTCCTTTCAAGAAGCTTGTTTTTTTAGATCAATGGAGTTATTCAAATATCCTTGAGAAATTTATGATACAAAAAACCCTTCCTCTTCCTCTCACCAACTTCAAAAACCTCTCATCATTCTCATTCATTCGAATACATTTGATTTTATGAGGAAAGGAGGGTAGTTAGGTTGAGAAACCACTAACTCACCTAGGCTTAGACTTAACTAGATGAGGTTTAGGGTCTAGTTAGGATCTTACATTTAAAATTATTCATACATGCTTTATGACCCCTTATTATACCTATATTAACAACTAGATGACTAACATTCTAACTCCTAGGTATAGGATACACTACATGACTTATTTGAATATTTAAATGTGGTTTTTGGAGGGAAACCTCCAAAATACCACTTATTACAAACATATGAATCCAAATGGATTAAACATAACCCATGAGCACCAAAATGGACCCCACAACACCTAATTATCTATGAAATACCAAAATTGATCTATTTACATTGATGCTCATACATCAAGGAAGCGTGATTACAAATATTTGGATTAAATGTCTAAGGATCTCTGTGTAAGATCCAATAGAGGTGGTGTAGGGAAGATTACTCTTGTGAGGCTTGATAGGATGTTTGGGCTTAGGTGCAGATGTAGATTGGATGGGTAAATTAGGAATCTTGAAATACAAATCAACTTTGGGAGGAGATTTATATTGTTTGGATTGGGATTTATTATTACGAGATGTCTTAGATGAAGGGGTTGGCCCTAAAATAGATGAGGGTGTGCTTGGGATGGATTTTGTAATGTTGGATTGTTGAGGAGAGGTAAGGTATAATTTCTTACGAGGGTGCATGGGATAATTTTTGTGATGCTTACCAAGAGTCTTAGATTTTGATCGAGAAGATTTACCCTTGTTGGAGATTACAATAATTTCAACTGGAGGATTCAAAGGTTGTGGTGTAAGTTTTGGGTGGTTGATGCGAGAAAAAATTGATTTTGAATTGGGAGAACAAATCCCCTTCATGTTCATTTTATATGGAGGTGTTTGCTTCATAAATGTTGCAAGGGGTATCGTTGATATATTTGGAAATTGAGAGGATGTGACAGGTATGACAGTGGTTATAGATGTAGATATAGGAATAGATGTTGGATAAGGAGTAGGCATAAAATATTGGGATGGAATGGATGATGTAGTCATATGTAAAGAGATAGGTGTTGGGATATTTGTAAGTGGGGTTGTAAAATTATATGTGGTATAAATGAGTTTAGTTGGGATTGATGTGGAAATGATTGATGTAGATGTAGTAATAGGTGTGTTTGATGTAGATGTGGGAGACTGGGATGTAGTGATAGCAGGTATCGTTGCGATGGTTGTAGACATAGGTGGTGAGGATGAATTTGATGTAATAGATTGGGGCATGATTGAAGTGGATGAAGTAGGAGGTATAGTGAAATTTTATGCGGATATGGTAAGGGTAAGAGTAGGTATATGTATAGGACATGTAATAGAAGTTGATATATATGTGGTAGTCATGGATATGATAGGTGTTGAATGAGGGGTGGGAATAATGTCTAAGGTAGGAGCAGGTGGAGTAGTTGATGAAATGAGATCTTGATTAATGGTTTTAACGATGTGAGCATTTGGTAGTTGAGATGTAGAAGGGGTGGATTGATTTTTTGGTGGTTGATTAAGGAAATGTTGCTTAATTCTATCAAGGGAGTTGGCTAGGTGAAGTAGTGGAGCTGTCTATTTGGATATCCCCTTGATTTATAAGTTGTTGGATGTGATATTTGAAGGAACGAAACTTCTCAATGTCGTGACCTTTGAATTGATGATATTTACAATAGTGGGATTCGTGATACCAAGTGGGGTTGGGTCACGAGTCATCCACGGGTCATATGGGAGGAAGTTAGATGAAGTGTATTGTCATCAACTTTTCAAATACCGAACTATAGGATTCCCCCAAAGGGGTATAGTTAGGAGATGGTCTAAAATATCTTTGCAAAGACTCCATGTGAGAGGGAGATGTGGATAGAGATTGAACCATGATGGTATTGGTGGTAGTTTTAGACTTGTCACTATGTGTAGTGGGTTTGATGAACTTGTTCTTGGGCTTGTTTGATTGAAGCTTGAGTTGGCCTTACTCAAGGGCATGAGTTTTGAGTTTGTGAGCCATGGTGAAGGATTATTTTAATGTTTGGAAAGAAATATGCTTCACACAAGAACATGAGAAGATCTCGATGAGTTCAGTTTGTGGAAGAGTAAATGATAGTTGGCTTATAATGCCATGCCATCAAATGATGAAATCTACAAGAGACTTGTCATCAAACTATTTAATGGCGTATAAGTCATTGATAGTGATTTTGCACACAATATTAATCGAAAAATGCTCTAGGAACAACATGCGCAAGCTGGGTAAAGGAGAATAAGGAATGTTGAGGAATCACATTATACCAATCCAGTGTTGGACTAGACAAGGACATAGGGAAGGTGTGAAGCATAAGTTCCTGATCATGTGTGATAAGGTAACATGCATGTTTAAATGTGTGAAGATGTTGTTGGGTATCTTCCTTGTTGAACTTGGTGAACTTGGGAAGCTCCCATTGAAGAGGGTAAGGTTTAATTGGAATGGACGGATGAATAATGTTTATTACAGATTTTTCTTAAGATAGTATAACCTTGGGCCCCAAGGTAGCGGCCTCTAGACTAGCCAACCTATTCATTAAGGCATGAATAGTATCATTCGATGTGATGATAGGTTGGGATTGTGGTTGTGTGGTATGAAAAGTAGCTTGATAAGTTTGTGGATGTGTGGGTGTTTGGGAATCATTTGATAAGGATTAATATATGTCATGGGTTGAGATTGGATAAGTTGTTGTAATGGTTGATGTTGAGAAATAGGGATGTGATGTGATTGTTGGGGTGGGAAAGTTGTTGTGGTAAAGGATGAGCAAGGATATGAGTGTTAAGAGGTTGAGATGGTGGGAGCATATGATGGGTAGGAATGTAAGTGTTAAGAGGTTGAGATGGTTGGATAGGCATACTTGTAGCGGATGGAATAGGGATAGAGTTGACATAAAGTGATGTGGGTGGAATGGGATCCACTAATTGAGTAGATTGATAGGATTGAAATATTGTGGGAGATTTACGGAATAAGAAGTCATATATGGGGCTAGAAGGAGGCCCAAGAGTTTCTAAAGGAGCCAAAGATGGGGGTGTAGTTAGTCTAGAAAGGTTGGATTGATGAGAGATACGAGGATTGGTTTCAAGATAGGGATGATTTTGAATGACATGGTCCTTAGAAAGTGAGACCATGTAGACAAGGGGTTGGGTAACCGAAAGTGTGGTCTCAAGTTTAGAATCTTATTGGGAGAGATCACTAGAGGAAGGGATGTCATTGGATGGAATGGATTGTTGTATTGTTTCAAATCGAGGAAGGGTGACAATACACATGAAATAGGTGAACATTTGTTCATGTAATTTGTTAACAAATAAATCAAGTAACAAGTTTCTTATTAACATGATTAATTAATAAATGTGAGAAAAATAAAAGGGGAGGTGGATAACAAAGGTACCTAAGGAATGACAATCTAAGGTTGGTTTTAGGTAGTTATGGATGGGGAGATTTTGAGTGGCTTCTGCTAGGTGATGAAATCCCAATCAGTCTATCGGGTAGGATGATGTTTATATGTGTTGATTTGAATGCATGAGTTTTAGGTTGTGTGTGATAGGATGTGAGATGCAAGAAGGTTAACCCCTACTTAAGCTATGTTATCAAGCAAGATGAAGAAAAGAAAGGTTATTTTAAAACCAAATTGAAGTGTGATATTTCGATGAGGACACACACAAGAAAGGGAAATACAATGCAAAAAGGAGAAAATAGGGAAAAATGAGGAATACCTGGATAAAGATTTTCCTTTTTATCTGAACTTTAAGCAAAGAGCGATCCAAGTAGCCGAACCCAACATGAGCAAGCAAAAAGTGAAGCCTTGTGATATAGTGTTAATAGAAGACAAAAGAAACAAATAAAATAGAAATAAATGCAAGGGATCATGTAAAGGGTGTCACACCGGGCATGTTAGGAATGTTGATGTAATTTCTCATTCAATTCAAGTTAATGAGTTAGCTACTAAAGAAAGTACACAACTCAAAACATGGAGGGTTTATAGTACCTCAGAAGCGTGATGTACGTGGATGAAAAAGCACCGAGTAGATGATCCTCATTACGGTGATGACCTAAAAATAAGAGAGACTAAAAAAGAGATTGATTAGATGTGATATGCGGGGATTTCCCAAACAATGCCGGCTCTAAGAATTATGACCTTCCTTTGGAGGATGTCAACCCCCATTTGTTTAGAAAGAGCAAAGTAAAAGATGAATAACAAATAACATGTAGAAACAAAAGTACTATTGAATATGAGAATAAATAAGATCTAATCTAGAAGCTAATTTAATTGAAAGAAGCTGTATCTTAAATGTTACTGTTTTGGTTCGACGATGACCCAAATTGTGAAGAGGCAAGTCGATGGTGATTTAAGAGTGAGGATCTAGAATGTAAGATGAATATATTAAACCTACAAGATCTGGATACAATTTGCATGTAGTAGAGGCTTCGTGTGCTAGATTCAACCTACAAAAGGAATCTAAGGGAGCAAAAACAAGGAAAATGACATAAAAGTGGAATTGGAAATGGGTAGATTGAGAATCGGGACCACGGTTGACGAAGAGATCGGGGTGAAGCGATGTATATTGGGATGTAGATGGACTAATTTTAGTGTGACAAAGAGACTGGATGGTGGTTTAGCAGATGGAGCAGAGACAAAACACATGCAGAGGTTGGGAGATGGATTTAGAAGTAGAAATCAACACGAGAAGGATGGAAATTTGACAAGGTCAATGAAAAATATAGTAGGGTTGGACAAAGTTGACATCAAAAGAATGAAATGGATGTCCTACAAGTAAAGAAGCTGAAAAAGAAGATTAATGAAGAAGATCTGAATGTCATTTGAAGATGACCTACTCTTGTAAAAGATTAGATACAAGGAAAACAATGATAATTCGATAAATGTTGAATAGATCAACACAAAGATAGTGATAAGCTCACAAAGGATGATTGTGAGTGATGCAAACACACTCTAAAGAGGTTTGGGAGATATGTAACTATTACAGAATTCTCAACACGCAAGTCAATTCAAAAGTCACTAGAAATCTCTAAAATTTTAATGCATTTGATGATTTATGATTGATTATGGAAATATTTAAGTTAGTTTTATAGGGTCGATGGCGACAGGTGGGGGTTGCCACTTGACCAAGGGGAAACTTTCCCTAATGGGGTGGAATTTGTGCTTTAGGTTGGGATTTCATGTTTTTAAGGAGGGATGAGGTTGCTTCAAATCTTATTTGTGGGATTAGTTTTCTTAGAAATGAATCATTGGTAGTTAGAAGATATGGATAGGTAAAAATCATAAGGATTTATATTTAGGATAAAAGCGTCCTAAATAGCAAGTTGATTAGGGAAAGGTAAGCGATATGGATATTAATTAATTAATGGGAGTTAATTAATTAATGTGAATTAATAAGGATTAATGATGATAGGATAATAAGTGGGTAATTTAATTAAATAAAGGAGGATGCATTTAATTAAAGGGGGACCTAGTTAGGAACCTAGAAAAATATGTGCATGGGTATACAAGGAAGAGATACTTAATTTAGGTGTCTACAATTTTATTGTTATGTTGCTCACATTTGTAGCCTTCATTTTCAAGACTTAAACTTTTTTTGTGTTAAATTTGCTTTAAGTATATACCTTGCGTTTTTACGTTGTCAAAATCACTCCAAACCTTTTTTAATACTTAAATCTTATTTGTTCAAAACTTCGATTCAAATATTGAAATTATGTTGTTATCTTATAAAAAAAATTGGCACCAAATTTGAACAATAGGAAATAGTTTCCTTTGCAGTCGTTCCTTTATCCAGAACTTCATAGATGTTCTTGGTGACCTTCATCATACACTTCACATCTAGGAAAATTTTCCTTTGCACTTGTTATGTTGTCAAAATTTCATCAACCATTTTGACATATACACTTTCAACTTGTTGTCCAAACCTTGCTGGATTATCCAAATTGTGTCATAATGATATATTTTTCCTTAGTTTCCCTTTAAAAAATCACACGAGCATCTCCAAATTTAAAAAATATCTATTTGGTTTCTGTTATGATGCCTGAATCGACATGGAAATTCCTTCAATTTTAAGGAGTTCAATCATACAATCTAGGTCTAAGAATTTGGTCCCAACAATGCCAACCATGACTAACTATCGCATGGTTACTCATACTTATGAAAATGGGGAACCTAGGTTTATGCATTCACATGAAAATATGCCCATCACTACTAAACCTCGATTAGTTCTTCATGCTAGAGAACTTCGTTCGATTACCCATTTCCCCACCTTCATCTCATAGTTGGTGGTAAGATTATGATGCTTCTAATTGATGATATTATTCTAATTCCCCTCAGTCTCATGATTATTATAATCCATGTTACTATTCTAATTCCCCTCAATCTCTTGAGCCTCATCCAATCAACTTTATTCTAGGGAATAATCAATCGCCTCAATGACTTCTTCCTCCTTTGAAGATCCGTGTGACTCAAGTTCCTCCAATCAAACCTCTAATTCGACTCCTGAGTTGTGGTCCTCCCTTTCTCCGATGGACCTCCTTTATCATTTTACTTAACAAAATATTCCTCCTTTGAAGATTAGTGCAACTCCAAGTTCCTCCAATCACAAATATAATTTGATTCATAAGTCATGGTTATCCCTTTCTATGTAGGAACCCCTTTATCATTCGCCTTAACGACGTCTTCCTCATTTGAATATCCGTGTGACTTAAAATTCCTTTAATCAATCATCCAAGTCGACCCCTACGTCATAATCTACCAAATTTTTATGTGATCCTCTTTGTCTACTTGCACTATGTCGTCTTCTAGGAAAACCAATACCAACATATTTCAAATCCACATATTCTTCCACTCGTGAGACATATATATCCAAATCTAATCCATATCTTGAGTCATATTCTTATATTAATCAAAATCCAATCCCTCTTTGCCCCCTGGTCATTTCGATTATTCTTTATTATATCTTCATCAATCTTGTAGAGATAAATGTTTGCATCCACATTAAACCATTCAAAAGAAATGATGTGCTAAGATATATTTTCAAAGCACTATCCAATACCTTTGTGGGAGAAATAAGGTCAAACCTTCCCATCATATCCATCATCAAACATATTCTAAGTCTTCCACACTTGTTGGACCCCTTTCTTCCAATAAACCTTTTATCATCAACCAACAACGACCCATACCGATCGATTTCTTTTAGAATGAAGAATCGATCAAAAAATTCATGAGGTTGGATGATAACATTCCTCTAGAGGATCATGGGAAAAAATATATTTTGACCTGATGCGCTCACATATTTTAGGGAAGAGGTTGATTCCTTTTTAAGAAAATAGAGGACAATCCGAAGATCATAAAGCTTAATCCTTCTCTTATTATTCCATCTTCACATTCCTCATTACATGACAAAAGCAGACGAGTCTATCATTGATCCATTTTTGTCCTATCTTCAACCTATCATTCTTTACATATCACAAAATCCTTAATCACAATCTCTCCTTGGGTCACCTTTTGGGAGCCCATAATCTTATTCTATATGTGGGCCACCTCATGGTAGTCCTTTATCTTCTATTTTTGGGTCACCTCCGGGTAGCCCATTATCCTCTATTCTTAGGCCACATCCTAGTAGCCCTCCATATTCTATTTATGGGACACCTTTGGGTAGTCCTTCATCTTCCATCTATGGGACACCTCATGATAGCCCATCATATTCTATTTATGGGACTCCTCTGCGGGTAGTCCTTCATCTTCCATCTATGGGACACCTCCTGGTAGCCCATCATATTGTATACTTGGGCAATGCCCTAGTAGTTATTCATCTTCCATCTATGGGACACATCTTGGTATCCAATTTTCTTCCATCCTTGGGCCACATCCTAGTATCCCTTCATCTTCTATCTATGGATCACCTCCTGGTAGCCCATCATCTTCAATCCTTGGACCATATCCTCTTCATCCATCATATCATCCTTTTATCAACAACTGTGGTAAGACCACCATCATCCCTAATGTTCCTATCATCAATCATAAACATACACTTTCTTCTCCCACTTTTCAGGATCAAAAAAATCATGCATTAGTTGGTATGAAACATAAATAGTTTCTTCATCAAGATAAAATCCAAAATCGAAGAGCTCCAAAGCTCTAAACAAATCCAATAACCATAAATCTACAAATCAAACGTGATTCAAGAATGCACCCCAACGTAACCATCAAGTATGGAAAAAAGTGTAGAAATCTATGGATAGGGAACTCAAGATCCCACATAAAAAATCCATGTTGAAAGATAAGTCATAGTCACTTATTGAGTATGAGCTCACCACGGTCATTGAGATTAGAGATAATATTACTCTTGATAAGCAAACACTCCTAGTCTCCCTTATTAAAGAAATCACAAACATCATTGTTGGATCTTATCACGTGGAGTGACATTTTTGGTCCCAACTTCCCAATCATTCATCTTCATCGTCTTCTCCCTTCACGGTTTTCCCTTCACAAAACTATCAAAAATCTAAAAAAATCAAAACAATTCAAAAATAAAAATGAGAAAAACATTACAAAAAAATCAAAGGTACAAAGATCAAACATTGCAATCAGGTATTACATACACATGGATGTTATTTCTTCCCTTTATTTCCATTCCTTTACAAGTCATCCACCATTTTTATCCCTTTGATGATCTTTTGGTTAGTCTATTTGTGCTCATTATGTGACATTTATCTCTATGGTATCCGTTTGACCTTGGTCTTTCATCACCTTGGTAAATTAAAGAACGATGACCTCTTAGAGATCCTATCAATATCTACATCTAATAAACTTGCTGTGAAGAAATTTTAGATGTATTTGGTTCAAGTAGCCAATGTCATCATCGCAATCACTTCCACATCCTTCCATCAAGCCATCAGTGATTCTTAACCCCTCATCAAAACAATCGAGAGAGCTGAAATAAGTTTTGAAAGCAAAAATTAATCAACAAAATCAAAAATCAAAATAAAACCCAATATAAATCTCTTTTGGGGTATTCTTGGTATCTCTATCAAGGGCTATGGACACAGTTGGTTGTGCAATAGAGAAATGTTGTGAATAGAATCAAATACATATCCTTTGGGGCTATGGACGTCGACTAAGCAGTGGAGAAATGTACGACTCTTCCTCCACCTTCCATTCACAAATCACCTTTCAAAATAAATCATTCCTACACATTGGCTAGTTTGTCCTCACTTGTTGCCTATCAAATATTCACTTCAAGAAGTAATTAATTTCCATGTGCACACATTGGATCTCAATGAGCAAACAGGACTAGTATGTTACCAAGTGTTGTTTGGACCTTGTTCAAACTCTTACTTTAGTCCTTATTTTGTCTCACGATTTGTGCCTTTGGATAATCAAATTTTCATCACCAATCTTCTAGCTACATTTTCCATATCCTTTCATAACATTCATTGTTCTTTTGCTTTGTTCAGAACATCCATGTGTATAAGATTTCCTTTTTACCATGTTTGAGGGAAACTTTGTCCCTTCTTTCAATAAACAATCTTGTCCTTCTTTCTATCATCTGTTTCTTGGCTAGCTTGCACTGGGGGCACACTTGCTCCTTCTTAGCACTTCATTGGTTTGAGTTCATCATCACGTTGAACCTATCCATCTTGGCCTTGATCCATATTTTCTTCCTCTTGTATATATGCATGGAGTTTTCCCTTGTACATTCTCACCTCTCACTGGGGGCATATTTGCATATTCATTTTCATGTACATAGCTTCGGAAAACTTTCAAAAACCCAAAAAAATTCACAAAACCATCAAAAATCCAAAACATTGGTAAAACTTCAAAAATCCAAAAACATTGGTAAAATTTTAAAAATCCAAAAAAATTGGTAAAAATTCAAAAAAATCCAAAAATTGGTAAAATTTTAAAAATCCAAAAATTTAGTAAAAATTCAAAAAATCCAAAACATTGGTAAAATTTCCAAAAATCCAAAAAATTGGTAAAAATTCAAAAAATCCAAAAAATTGGTAAAAATTCAAAAAATCAAAAAAATTGGTAAAACTTCCAAAAATCCAAAAATTGGTAAAATCATTCCACCATCCGAATCATTCATATGACACAACATCCTCAAACATTGAAAATTATCCTACAAAACATCTTCCTTTGGTCCTCTCTTGTTCTCGCACACGACATGCAAATCATTTTGATCTTCCCTCATTAACAAAGTTGGTTTTCTTGTTATGTCTATCTTCCCTTGCACATATTGTTGCTTGGGGAAGTTTCATAGTGCATAATTACTTTTTCATGGGACTTCTATGTCCTCCATTTATTCACCTTGCATGTATCCTTGCTTGGGGTGTCATTTTTAACCCTTTTCGTATAACTCGAACATGTGGGAACTGAAGCTAGATAACAAAAACATTGGTGCAACTCTCTTGAATGTTGTTTGTTTGAGTATGTTTATTTGTGCTTGTTTCTTTGTTGGTATGCTTGTTTAATTTCTCGTATTGTATTAAGTTATGTATATTGCTTTGAGCTAGTCCTTTAACAATGACAAAAAATCAGTATAATGTATTTTCATGTCATTTTACAGTTTTGTTGTATGCTTATATCAAATAAAAAGTACTCTTGAGCTAGATGGTTTGTTGACTATGCAGTGATCTTTTGATACTCCATGTATGCACTTCTTTCCACTCTATCCATCTTTCTACCAATCATTTTCCAATTTTTTCAATTATAACAATGGCCAACCAGACCCAATTTGAATTCCTTCCATCACTATCAACATTTTCTTCAACAACACTGGGGCAATAGGGATTATATTTATCCCCCTCCCCCTTGTTTATTCCATTGCTTGAAACCTGAGATTTATTTTCCACTCCTCCCAGTTGAACAATGGCCAATGAGAAAGGTTCGTCTCTTAATTTTTCCTCCTTCTATTTGATCGTCGATCGACCTCTTCTATCACCCTATCAACACTCGAGGGAGAATCATTCATCCTACTAATTTCTCTTTTATTCCTTCAAAATTTAATTATATTTAATTTTCTACTAACTTTGAGGTGGCCTCGTTTGCGTTACACCACACCAAAGAGGGGAAAATGTAGACACCTAAATTTGACTACGCAATTTTACTACTAAAATTGCACTATTTATCGTCTTTCCGTCATTTCGTTATAATTAGTGATTTCTTGCTAATTAGCTAACATTCCCCTTCATTTTGGTCAATTAATGACACTTTGTTAATTAACTAACTTTTCCTTCATTCTGGATGTCAATTAATGACACTTCATTAGTTATAATCCTCTTTTAATTAACTATTTATTAGTTAATTAATCCTTTTAATCTTATATTTAATCAATAAACATTCTTATTATTTAAATCATCCTTTCAAGTCCTCCAAATTCTACCTATTTCCTTCTAAATCACCTCTAAATGGCTTCTTAAGCTTATCTTGGCCTATTAATTAATCCTAGTTGATTAATTAAATCCTCTCCAACTCCCATGAGTTGTTAATCACTAATTAATTCCTTCTAATCATGCTTATCCCTTTCTAATTCTACTTTATCTTTGTCCCACATTCTCTAGGTTTCTAGCTTCTCCCAAATTGGAAAGTTATATAAAGAACCTAGTACCTCCCTTCCAATCTTACACCAGTGTTTCATCTTTACACTATATGCACATGATAAGAGCATTTCTACTTTGAAAAGCTTATTGATCTAACATCCATTATATCCTCTACTTGCAAAGAGTAGTAAAGGAAGAACCATACATGGCAATCAAGCCATATTGGTGAGATATTTTCCTCTTCATGGAGATAGCCTTCCTTTGATCACATTGTAATCATGATCGGTTCAACAAAAGGAAAAACTACAATTTAGAAAGCACATCAAAAATAACAAGGGATGGTTTAGTATTTCATGTTTAATTGGATGAATTAGTTGGGTTTTTCCTTACATATCTTTATCATAGTGTTTTTGATAGATTAGCTTAGTTATGGAGGCTACTTGGTGTTAGTTTTCATTTAGTAACTTAGCTTGATTTATTCACTTGCATGCAATGTGTAATATTCTATCAAGTACTTTGTTTTGTGTAATATAAGCAGAGGTTTTCAGTGGGTTTTCTTCCCCTTTAATTTTTCCCACTTACATCTGGTGTCTCATGTTCTCTCTCTTATTATATGCACTTGTGAATGTCTAATACACATATAATAACCTCACATGGTTCATGGATGATTGAATGAATGGTTTGAATGATGATGTATGTAATGGAAAATTAAATTAAAATTTTGAAGGACTGATTCACCCCCCTCGGTTTATTGTGCTTTCAACACTAGTTACTCAAAGATACCCGGAAGCATTCCAAAATGGCAAGCGGGGTAAAATAGGCAATTTTCCCAAAATAGCAGGTTCAAAAAAACAACCTGCTAAAAATAGAAAATTCCTAAAAATTGTAAATTATCATAAATGGAGGTGAATTGAGTGTGCCAGAGGCTTTAGAAGATCAAATTTGAGCAAAAAGGAAAAAATTCCCAAAATAACAACTCTTGGTCCCACCTACCAAAAATAGAAAGTTTCAATTTTTAGTGCAAAAAGTTGCAGTTGGCTCTATTTTCACTCATATGACTTATTTTTGACATCCTCACATGGTTTTAAATTTTTCTTGTAGATCAAAAATAAATACACTTTTCAAGAGGATCTTAAAGCATCATTATGACCACTATTGTGCCAAGGAACAAGGCAGACCATATTGAGGCATAGTAGATAAAATTCGGGATCATTGTATAGTTGGAAAGAAGTTGAAGAGGATGAAGAGCTTCATTCAAATTCAATTCATCAAGAGGATGATCACCAAAAGAATGATTCTCTGTGGTTGAATATGGAGGCCACCTCAAGCAATGTTTAGATCAAGCAGTGGTTCTAAACACTTTATCCATGTTTGATGAAGATCTCACATCTTGCAAGTCATGGGAAGAAGTTTGCAAAGTGTTGCAATGTAGGGTGTAGGACAAGAACATGGAGCTCATTTTCCATTCAGAGATCAGTCTTTCCATCATGAATAAGGAACCTATCTTCATGAGGAGAAATTGAGAAATGTCTGAGTACCATGATCATGCTTCCACCCAAATGTCATCTTAGATGATGAAGTGAGTTATGAAGTAGGAAAGGATGTCATCATGATCAAAATGAAGTAAGAGATTCATTGAGAAAACTGAGGAAAATCTCTCCTAAAATTGGGTTGAATTGAGCTAATTGAGATATCAATGCACTCAAGATCATCATGTGCAAAAATTAGGGAATCACATCATTTCATTCCAACCAATGGCCAAAATATCATTGAGATGCAATCCTTTATCCACAATGTGAGGGTTTGTTTCGGTGAATGAAAGTTAAGCATCAAGAGGTTTTTACATCATGGAGCTAGTTTGTGATCACTAATGTCAATTATGAAATCTTAAGGAGCAAGAGAGTGATCCTCACTCTCATTGTGAGACCAAGAAGGAATTTTCATAAGTGATGTCCACTGACCATCTCGAGGCCTATATTGGAATGTCTCACGATAGTGTTCCTAAACACTCATTCGTAATTATGAAGTTTCTATACATCTTGTAGGAGGATATTGTGATCACTTTGCCTCAAATCAGCAATCTCTTCATCAACAATAGATCAATCAATCCCTTTCCTTTCTCCCTCCTCTCTCTCTCTCTCTCCATATTCTAATTTTCAATTGAGAATGTACTTTTGCTATTTTGTCCTATTCACTTAAGTGAAAACAAAATATTTTTAAAATGTAAAATTACTCTCTCAAATTATAAGAGAGGTACTTAATTTGTCTCTTCTAAGGGAAATTGAAAAGTCACAAGTGATGGGACATGAAGAGTCATGTGGGGGTAGATGAGAAGACAATTTGTAATGCTATAAATTGGAATGGCTTCTCCATTCCAAAGGATCTTGAAAGTTAGTTTTTTTATAGAAATTGTGGATTGTTGTAGGTTTTGAAGCTTTGTATCACCACTACATAAGAAATAAGAGCTACATTTCTTCTATTTCCTTTTCTTATGATTTCCTTAGTTAGGAAATCTAATGTCTTCAATACGCACTAGTGGAATTTGTGAATCTAAGGCAAAGAAGGCCCCTAACTTGAATGGTGTGATAGATCGATCAAGCAAGGATGATCGCTCAAGGCTCCAATCAATATCGAGCTCGCGTGATTCGATCTATGGGTTGTGGAATACGTGGAAAATGACCTGGGATAGTTTCATATACGTTTCCGGATAAGGTCATATGGTGGATGGTAAATATAGCCAATTCTATGGATGATTCTCTCGCCTATCCCAGAATTCCCTAGCTCTATTAGCCGTGTCTAAAGAAGGATAATTGTTCGATGATGATAGGTGGAAGTGGGGTAGACCGGAATACTAGTGTGTGTAGGCAAAGTTGTCTATGTCTAATTCTCCTATGGATTCGTTAGGTCATGGGATTTGTGGGTCACAACCGTAGATTCTTAGTTGTTGTGGACCCGTTATGGTCATCATGTGTGAAATCAAGTCCTAATCCCTAATATCCAAGAATCGTATGCTTTCTCAGCCTTCTATATTTAGGATCAATAATCGTGTGATTTTCTCATAATATCTTACATGTGTGTTCGTGCAACCCGTATTCTTAGGCTGGTATCTATATCTAGAAGAGTGTCTCCTACATCTGGCCATGGGACCAAAGGATCACAACCAAAGGTTTGTTCTCTTTCGAACCCTTCTACAGGTCATATGAATGTTGTCTAGGTAATCTGTAGTTCGGTTGATTTGACCAAAACGTGTGTGCTTGGTCGTCTTCTACGTTTAACCCACTCAATTGGGAATTGATTTGTTGCAAGTTTACCGTTGTTCTAAGACTTCAATCCTAAGATTTTGATCTATATTATATCGCCGTGATGAGATTGGGCCGAGGCACGATTGGCTCGAATACGTATTCCCGGGCTCTCTAGGTCCCGTGATTGTCATACAAAAGCAACAAAGTAAAGTGAACTACAAGAAATAAAATTTAACTATGTGAAGTATATCTATAGATATATAACTTCTCTATTTTTTTGTGTTTTCTGATGAGCTTTACGAATTTAAGAAAGCAACTATTTAAAATATCTAGAAATGACAACTAAAATAATCAATTTAAAACAAACAAAATAACCGAGTGTAGCTATTTGTCTCGTGTAATTTGTAGATCTATTCTAAACAAATGAAATAGCTTATCTAATCTATTTGCAAGACTCTCGATCCTACCTCAGAAGTGAGGAGTGAATCATAGTTTCTCAGAAACTATCAATCCCCACAGCTTCCCTGGCAATATCGAGAGTAGAATTAACTGAAATAAAGCAATTAACTACTCTATTTGATATGATTCTAACTAGAACTTTGAAAGCTAGAACCCGGATTCTAGTAACAGCTGGCGAATCCGATGGTGTGTGTGATCTTGTCCCTCAAGCAGTGATCTCCTCATTCCTTCGTGTTCACGTGGATCCGTAAAAGTGTGTAATGCTAAATCATCAAAAAGTAGATATTGGGATAAAGGCAGCTCGTAACACCGATCGAATACAATGCGAGTAGGAGAGGGATAGCGCAAGAGTACAGAGCTTGGCTTATGCAATTCCTAGCGGGATCTATCATGAGTCATGCAACATAAAGCATCCGTAACCCGAAACTATCCTGTTTGAGGAGAAAACCTGCAACTTTAATGGCTTCCTAAGCTATTCTACTCCAATGGATTGGATGAAATAACAAACAGTGCTTGCAGACAAGATGGATATGTGGCTTACCAACAAGAAAACAATGCTAACTAAGCATGCAATGAAAGAAACTAAGCATTCTAAGCAAAAGGAAAACTAAATCTATCAAAGAGAAATGAGAGGCAAATTTTGAGGGGCCATTTGCTTGAGCACAAGCCAACTATTTATAAGATTTGCATTTACCCAAGGTAAAAGCCAAATAGAACTCTTAAACTATAAACAATGGCAAAACACTATTCCAGGAACCGTAATCATAAATGCAAGCTTATGGCGGTGAAAGAAAGCTGGTAAAATGTTGAATTTACGTGAGTCGTGTTAAAAGAGCTTTTGAAAAACGTAAAGGACCGCCGCCCCCGAGAAAGCAGTGGGCAAGTTGACAGACCGCCGCCTGCTCGCAGCTGGGTGGCGGCACACGAGACCGCCGCCAGTGTAGGCGGCGGTTTTTCACATCAAGAGAAAAAGGCCAAGAAAAGAGGGGAAAAGGAAAAATAAAGCACGGGGGGCTGGGGCATGCGGGATGTTAACGCACACTGAGAGATTTTTCCGGATCCCGAACACCTTGCGAGGAGACTCGTATCATCATTGGGGCACGTGTCACGTTGTTTCGCAAGACAAGACCTTACAATTTTGGGTACGTACATATTGCCCCCTCGGAGAAGCATTTTAGCCATGAAGAGGCGTAAAATGGTGGGTCCGAGTATGGCGGTCCCGAAATGGGAAGTTAGAAGTTATACCTGATACATCCGTGTGTTGAAATGACGCCATCCAAGATTCCCGCTACCTGCAAAATGAAAAGAGAACTCAAGTGCAGATAGACACAATAGTTTGAAAAATAAACGCTAAAATAATAGGGAATGAGAACGTACCATTTGTGTGGGGATAGGAACTTACCTCCGTCGGCGCTCCAAACCTGTGAAAAAGTCATTTAAAACGAACCAGGGTGCTATATATATGAAAGTGGGCCCATTTTCCTATTCATTTGTGAGTCGATTTGATTGATTTTGAGCTCTGGGACCCACGGTGACGGTTTCTTGCGTGAGTAGAGTCAAAACGTCTGATGACGACATAGCGATCATGCCTCCACGTGGAACATCGACCCGTGAGATCACAGGTTAGTTTTCTTCAGTTTATCCTTTTTACCCCCTTAAATTTGAAATGCTAAATACTTTGTCATGGGGGTAATTTTTGAAAATGTTAGTGTTAAAAGGTCCACCTAGGGGGGGCGCCTACTGGGTAGGCTTTGTTTTTAGGTAAAATGGTCATTTTTTGCACTTTTTAGGCCTTTTAAATTTAAAAACCCGCGTGGGTTTTCTGACCACGACCGCCGCCCTGCCCAGGGTGGTGGTTACATGACCGCCGCCTGTTTAAGTGGTGGTGGTTACACGACCGCCGCCCTTGCTGGCGGTTACAAAACCGCCTCCCTGCTCAGGGTGGCGGTTTTGCATAGAATGCAAAAGGAACATCTATTTGAGATTGTGTTTGTATTTTTAGCATTTCTACGTGCTTTCATGATTTTTCCAGTATTACTTGGATGCTAACTTGCTCTGTTTTGTGTGTTTTGGGTGTGTATGCAGAGAGAGAGGAGTATATCGGTGGAGTCGAGAGAGGGAGTGTGATTGGCTCCCAGGGGTACTAGATGCCCTCTCACAGGATGAGGAGGACACTCTTCAGCGGGCTGGGATACTACGCATTTCACGCGTGCCCCACGTTACACCATCTAGTCACATCCTTTGTGATTTGTTCTCATACTGGGATGCAGATCGGAACACCTTCCGATTGCCAGGGGTCCGCGGTGAGTGGACTATTACATTGGAGGACGTCTATCGTATTCTGGGGGTCCCGATCATCGGGAGACGACTCACCCTAGAGACGGCAGGTTCACGGGCACAGATTGCACAGTGGGCCACATATATGGGAGATGCAGTCATCTCTATGGGGTCGAAGAAGGGGGTTAGAGTTCGATCCATTCCTTCTTTGCCCATCCCCCTACTTCGCCAGGCCATCATGGGGATCCTTGCCTCGAGACTGATCGGGGACAAGGGAGGAGATACATTATTATACTGCTGGTCCCCCATTATTACACAGATAGAGGGGCATGGTCGGATATATGCCTGGGGGGTAGACATTCTTGGGACCACCTACCATGACTTATACAGGGTGGTCCATTTATGGGCAAGGCCCCGAGCCACCCGACCCTAGTCATGAGTTGGGTCTATGAGCATTTCATCCCTTATGGCAGGGGTGTGGAGGTGGCAGATCCTGGAGCTGTGAGGGCAGCCAGATGGATAGACATGTCGGTGCTTAGAGCACCTCATCAGCCAGTTGCCTCCCTGACTACTGCCGACATGGAGGCCACACCATACCAGACTATGGCAGGCATATGGGGCGAGGAGGCTCTTACCTTGATCTCCTGCTCCATGACAGGGCAGCTTATTGATAGAGTGGGGCGAGTGGAGATGCACCCCTTTGGCCGTGTTCCTCAGCAGTTTGGCTTACCATACATGGGTATGCTTCCCCAGTGGTGCCAAAGATATGTGATCACCCGAGAGGCTGAGGGGGCCTAGAGGCCGGGGTTGGATAGTGGTTACTCCTGGCATTCCTATTGCAGCCAGGAGGATAGTACGTGCCAGAGGGAGAGCCAGTGCGCCTCAGGCACCTTTGCTTCAGATCGCCGCGGTCCTGCCCATAGCAGTGATGACCCCATTGAGGTAGACTCGAGTCTGAGGAGTTTACAGGGGGGAGAGACAGAGGAGGAGACCGAGGACAGTGATCCTGAGTGGCACGACACCCAGGATATCATGCAGGCGGAGAGGGCCGAGCAGAGTGCAGAGAGGGTGACTCTGGTTTCAGAGGAGCCACTCTCCTAGGGCCATGGGGAGGATGAGTCTGTTGCGGGGCGTTACGTTGCTCCAGCCACAGGAGCAGCCCCTCAGTCGGCAGCGGCATCCGTGGCGGGCGCTGATCCCATAGATCCATCTTGGAGGCCTGGTGATCCGAGTAAGTTACCTCTCTCCCTTCTAGTGTTTGTTTAATTTAAGATCATTTTAGTTGCTATCTTGTATCTTTTAATTTCTTGTTTGGTTTCTAATTTGTTTTCTCCTTTGTTTGCAGAGACCGCCGATGAGTGGCGAGATTTGATTCGCAGGGTATGCACCGATACCCTGATGATCCCCATGGAGAGGACCCGCGCAGAGCTGTCCGTGGACGCTGGGGAGCCTTCAAGCAGCCGGCAGACATACCGACGTCTTCGCTCCAGTCTGGCATGTGGCCAGGATGGTATCGACCCTTCGCACAGAGTTAGCGGGGTACAGGATGGCTGAGCGCTTGATGAGGAGCCATTCTCGTGGTGAGACTGCGGCTGCCCTCGGGATCCTGAGCCCTCCGTGCATTCAGAGCGCCGCGTAGCCGGAGTCCTAGGCGTGGGCGTGCACCTTCAGAGGGGTCTCGTAGGGATTGAGAAGCCACTTGGCTCTCGTAGATTTTGTACTATATATTCTTTTGTATATCCCGGGCTCTTTGAGCATTTTGACCATGCTTAGTGCATGATGGCATTGTATATAAACATTGATTATTTATATATATGTATTTTTGTTCTGGATCAAACTCTTGGCATTCATGGCTCACTTTCTATTTCCAGTTTCCTATACTATGATGTATGTTTATATGTTTTTTTAGAATATATGCAATGGTGAACAAATGATGCAAGTGTTTTACTTTCCTTTTGTGTTTCATGATGCTGATATATGATGATGTAGATATAATGTGATTTTGAATCTTAGTTTCTGTAAGCAATTTTGGATACTTCATGTTTGTTTTGGCAAAGTGATGAAAATAAACCAGTACGATGAACAGATAAACCTGCCCCTACCCCCAACTCCACGCAACTAGTAAGATGCGAGGGCTTATCACCAAGAGTTGGGAAGGGCGCAAGTTATGAGGTGTAGTGAAATGATAGTGATGGAAGATAGACAAAGCTTTGGTGGAACCAAATTAGGACACCACAAGTCCACTCCACTGAGTGACTTCATAGTTTTGGATGCAACTTGCTTTGTGGTTTATCCAGACTTAGACCCGTAGATGGCCACATAGTAGACAAAATCTGGGTTTTTAGGATTTTAACTCTCTTGGGATTTTGAACATCTGATTCATTTGTTTTTGACTCAAAGTTTCAAAGTTTGAATTGTTTGTGTATGACCTTTTGCATTTATTTGTCAAGAGGACCCCCTACACTTTGCCCCATGCTACTAGTAAGAAGCGTGGGTTTATCACCGTGGGCAAAGCATAGGTGAGTAAGGGCATTTCCATCCTTTCCCAACCCTACGTCACTAGTAAGAGACGCAAGCTCATCACCAAAGGTTGGTGGGGCAAGGAAATGTGTAAAATTAAAATTTTCTGTTTGATCAATGTTTGACTTGTTTATTTGAGTAAAATGTCAGTATGTGTTTATTTCCAAAGAGATATACATATGGGATAGATGTGACACCATGAAGCTTCTAGAATAGACCATAGGCAAGACACCTACCCTAAGAAGAAACCAAAAGTGAGAATAAACTTGCAGATCTTGGTATGGTTACCGTTAAGACTTTGTCATGTCTAGCTTTATTTGATAAAATGATTCCGAGATAATTTGATGATATCATGAAAATGGAGAAGTATGATTAAAGTGTTTATGCCAACAACATCATGAGTTTGTAATGAATTGCTTTGAGAATAGATTCCTTGATCACCATTTGTGTATGAAACAAGTGGACAATATGATCCTAATCTATATGAAGATGCAATGTAGATATATATATATATATATATATATATATATATATATATAAGTAGTGCTAGCTGCTTACGCGTAGAACCGCTTGAGGTGGAGGGAATTGACTGTTTCACCAAATTCCTCACCTTCTAGCGTACATAAGAGGTATGCACCATTTCCATAGTCCTTCATGACTCGGTATGGGCCCAACCATTTAGGCCGGAATTTCCTTCCTTCGCCGGTCTTCTTGTCGATCCGGCTGTCTAGCCTTAGAACTAGATCACCTTCATATATGTCACGTTCATAGACTTTCTTGTTATATTGCCAGCACATCCGGTCAGCATAGACTCTATGCCATTGCTCAGCATCTAACCTAGCTTCATCTAGGCTTTCTAATTGGGAGAGACGTGCTTCTCTGTAAGCATCTTCATCCAGAATCCCTTGTAATGAAATGCGGAGACTGGGTATTTCAACCTCGAGTGGGAGAACTGCCTCTGCCCCGAATACTAGTGAGAAAGGAGTTGCTCCCGTTGGTGTTCTTATTGAGGTTCGGTGGGCCCATAAGGCCGGATATAACTTCAAGTGCCAATCTCATTTGTTTTCTTTCACCGTTTTAAGGAGAATGGCTTTTAGTGTTTTATTCGTCGCTTCAGCCTGTCCGTTGGCTTGAGGGTAATACAAGGAAGCCGTATGATGGCTTATTTTAAATTTATTGCATAGCTCGTGAACCTCTTCATTTTAAAAGAAGTTCCATTATCGGAGATAATGATTTACGGGATACCGTACTTGCAAATGATTTGGTTCAAAATGAACTTGGCGATTACAGTAACTGTGTAGCATGTGAGTAAGAGGCATAGCCTCTACCCATTTGGTAAAATATTCGGTGGCCGTGATTATAAAATTATGGCCATCTGTGGACGAGGGAGAGAATTTCCCTATTAAATCTAGGCCCCATGTAGAAAAGGGCCATGGAGTAGCGATTGGTCAGCAGAGTTTGTGCCGCATATGGATCTCATGGGAGAATTCTGGCACTTATGACACCGCGCATGAACTCTACTGCATCGTGTTCTAGAGTAGGCCAAAAATAGCCCATTCGATGTATTTTACGAGCGGTGGCATGACCACCGAAGTGGCCTCCACACATTCCACTGTGGGATTCATGGAGAATCTTCTTGGATTCTTCCGTGTCGACACATCTTAGGAGCATTCCATCGAACGCTTTCCGATAGAGCACTTGCTCTATAATGATGTAT
Organism: Taxus wallichiana var. yunnanensis; assembly: GCA_018340775.1. Lineage (NCBI taxonomy): Eukaryota > Viridiplantae > Streptophyta > Pinopsida > Cupressales > Taxaceae > Taxus > Taxus wallichiana. Next base: position 727,135,941 of record CM031242.1, on the reverse strand, counting down.
TTAGCTACGATAATACGTAACCGCCTTTTTTTGTTGTGGTGTACTCTCCTTCTCGGATACGTATGGTCCATGATATAATTAATGATATCAAGTGTACCAGTGTGGACACTCAGAGATAGAGGGTCGGGTTTCGATGTAAGATACGCACTCATCCGGAAAATCTAAATCTACTAGATCACCTCCATCTAATGGGTTATCACCTAACCAATCCATGATGATTTGTCCCTTAACCGACTTTCGATTTACAAATGTTAATTGAATTCTCCCATTAAGGTTATAAAAACCCAAATTTTTTAGATAAGGACCTTGTGTGAGGAAAGTTCGTAAATGGTCCATTTTTACCATGACCCTTGTTTCTTGATTTAGCATATAATGTCTTAGGTGCGCATTTGGTGCAAAGACTATGGCGAGGCATTCTCGTTCTGCTTGTGTATAACGTGTTTCATAGTCGAGCAACGTTTGGCTAATGAAATAAATCACGCGTTCTCTCTTGTCATCATCTTCTTGAGCCAAGATGCAAAGCAATGAGACATGGTAGCTCGTGAGTATAATTAACGGTGATCTAGCTTAGGTGGCATTAGCGTAGGTGGTGATAACAAGAAACGCTTAACTGCATCAAAAGCTTTATTGCAATCTTCAGTCCAATCAATGCTATAATCTTTCTTGAGTAAATTGTTGATTGGATGAATGGCGAAACTTAAGTCCGGGATGAATCTTAGATTGCACCCAACTTTCCGAGAAATGACCTGATTCCGATTCATCCGAAGGTGGAACCATTTCGAGGACAAGCCCAAATTTTGTGGGTCAACATCTATCCTCGTGACGATATGATGTAACCTAGAGCTTCCTCCCGTTACACCAAAGACGCATTTTTCTGGATTTAGCGTGACTCGTATTCTATCAGACGTGAGAGAATGATGCGGAGTACTTCCGGATGGTCACAACGCTTCTTGGCCTTAGCCAACAAGTCATCTACGTAGGATTCCATGATTTTATGAATTAAATCGTGAAATATATATGTCATAGCTCGCTGGTATGTAGCACCAGCATTCTTGAGACCAAATGGCATGACAACATAGCAATAAGTTCCCCAAGGAGTTATAAATGTGGTTTTAGCTTGATCTTGTTCAGATATTTTAATTTGATTGTATCCCGAGAATCCATCCATGAGAGACAAAAGTTCAAACCCAGCTGTTGCATCAACAATGACATCAATGGATGGCAATGGGAAGTCATCTTTAGGACACGCTTTGTTGATGTCTCAGAAATCTATGCAGATGTGTATCTTTCCATTCTTCTTGAGAATGGGAACGATGTTAGATACCCATTGGGAGTAATCGACTGGCTTGATGAATCCTACTTGGAGGAGTTTTATTACTCCTCTTTACCATGAGAGCTACCTGGGTTTCATGGGTCTCGATTTTTGTTTAATCAAGGCTTTTGATCAGATTTAGTGACGAGGTTGTGCACCGCGATGTGGGGTGCAACTCCTGTCATTTCCTTATAATTAAATGCAAAACCTTTCGATGTTCTTTGAGGATCCGAGTGTGTATTTCTACTTCCTCTGGGGTTAACGAGGACCCTAGTTTCAATATCCTTGGTTCATCTTCCGTTCCGATGTTAATATCAATTGTTTCTTCGATCAAAGAGGCGTTACCCTCTTCAAACTAGGTGGCGCTGGAGGTAAATCCAAATCATCCCCATTTTCTACTGTGCATATGCTAGGTTCCATTTGTGAGGGAAGATCCATCATGGGATTTCCGAAGTAGGAAGACGAATGTGGGATTAAGGACAAATCTATCATATGATAGGAGAGATGTAGTGCCGCATAGGCGTTTAAGTAATCCAAAGTGGCCATATCACTATCAACATGGTCTAGGATAGTAGATTCATTTCCGTTTAAAAGAGAATTTGTCATTGTTTTTATCAATGGTTCATCACGAAGGGATACCATGAAACGGGTATCCTCTAACTCATTGCTTGGAGTAAAACGTGATGCTGAAGTTGCTATTGAATCGGTGAGAAGATTTTTCTCTCACGGGATTGCTTCAATTGATATGAAGTCAAACTCCTTGCTTAAATCTAATACAGCTTTTTTGTAAAGTTGTAAGTGCTCGGCTTTGGTTTCATATACCTCAGAGACTTGGTTTGCTACTAATTATGAGTCTCCTAAGACTCTGATGTTATCAACACCAATTCTCTTAGCTAAGATGAGGCCAAGGAGGAGGGCTTTGTACTCAGCGCCATTGTTTGTGCACTCGAAATTTAGTTTAAAGGCAAAAGGTAAGACTTTTCCTTCAGGGGAAGTAAAGATTATACCTGCCCCGCTCCGTAACGGCATCTAGCTCCATCAAAATGGAGTGTCCAATATTTGACTGGGAATATGGATGGTGGGATATCTGTTGTGTTTGCATATTCTACTTCCACCATACAGAGATCCTCTACTGGAAGAGAGCCAATGCCTAGGGAATATCCTATGCCTACTGAATCGAATGGTAAGAATATTGGTAGATCATTTTCTAGCAATTCAATGATTTTGCAGTAGTTCCTAATGATACTATTTCTATAGTGTTAGCCTCATCTTTGGGGGTCAGTTACTTTGGCTAGGCTCATAGTTTCAAGATCTGTCGTAGGTACCAACTTTTCTTTTGTTTTTGCGTCGGTAGGTTTATTAAGTTGGTTTGTTGGGAGTTCAAACTCCGAGTGTACGCCTGGTCTTTTCTTTAAGTCAGCTAGGTGTACATCAAATGGTTTTGGATCACCTTTGGCCACGAATACCTTTCCTAAATGTAAAAACCTTACTTCTTGAAATAGTGTAGAAGGGATTGCCTTCATGCGGTGTATCCATGGTCGGCCGAGGATCATATTATAGTTAGTTTCCGATCTATAATATAAAACTCAGTCAAGATGGTTTTGGGTCCTAAGGTGACCGGTAATATTATAGTTCCAACCGAGGTGGCTTTAAGACTATCATAGCCCCTTAGTGTATTTCGAGTTGTGGAACAATTGGTTTCTCCATACCCTAGCTTTTGGAGGAAAGAGAAGGGGACTATGTTAACTGCCGCCCCATCATCAACCATTACACGCTTTACATAGTTGTTATAAACCCATACTTGCAAATGTAAGGGCTGGATCACCCTCGCGTGTGATCTCAAAAGATCTGTCGGCATTTTGTTTATCTCGAATATGAATTCGACATCCCTATCTGCCTACCCTGGAGGATGAACATCAAAGTCCACATGATTTACCTGTGTTTTGTGGTGGAGTGATGTTAATTAGATGACCTAAACCTAATGCTTCTAAAAGAGCAGCCCTGTGGGCAGGAGAGTTCTTTAGTAAGTCTAAGAATGAAATGTGTGAGAAGGTTTTTGTTAGGTCGTTAATCAAATCATAGGCACCCACAGGTTTTACTACGATTTGTTGGATGTCATCCGCCTCTGGCAGGTGGCTTGGACTTGGCTGAGAGAAATACTCTCGCGTCCTTGTTATAGCTTCGATGGGTAGTTCAATGTCTAACTCCACTAAACCGACTACCTTAGGTCGTGGCTGACTTCCTAGTTGTGGCGCAACTAATGGATTTAGCGAGGTCGAGGCTTCATGATCATTGTTTCCTGTCATTACACCCTTGTTCATCCTAGTTAGATTTAGCCTGTTGTTATCGTGATTTGGGAGTGGATCATTAAAGATCTTCAGGGGTGTGTTTTGAGGGGAAACTGCCCCTGAAAAGGTATTTGACGTTGGTGACGTAGGATCTGCCAAGAACATATCCATGAAAAGTTGTTTTTGTTCATCTGGCAAGCGTTGCATGAATTTATTGTAGTCACGGCACGTTCTAGTGTCATGGCCCCGAATTTTGTGGAAACCACAATACGAATTAGGATTGTAATTCCTAGTTTGTTGGTTTGATGTGTATTGTGGCCCAAAATTTTGATCAAACCATTGTCTATTAAAATTTTGCGTTTGTTGTTTTTGGTTTGAATTCTGGTTTTGGTACCTAGTTGAATTTTGGCTTGGACCCTGTATGGGATTTTTTCGTTGTTGTTGTTGTTGTGGATGGTTAAAATCCACTGTATTGATTGGGGTAAAGTTGTTATTTCGTTGGTTGTATTTGTGATGGAGTATTGACAACATTTACCTTTTTAGGCTGGTCGGTTACTCCATCTGTTGTTACACCCCGATTTTTGTTAAGGATTTTAGGTCCTTGATTGACGTTCGTGGTAGTAGGATAAGTTGTAGTGTTCTGGTTGGGGGTGATTAACCTCCCATTTGCTCCATATGTTTTGTGACCACTATCAATTGCCGCTTGATCTATTCGAAGAGCGCTCTCAAGTACTTCATCGTAAGTTCTTAATGGGAACTTCTGGACTTCTTCCTTCACTTCTCTGCTAAGAGAATGAAGGAATAAATCACATAGTTCCATTTGATCCATGTTTGGAGCACTTGCCGAAGAATAAAGAACTGTACGCCACCTTTGGATGAAATGGGTGACAGATTCGTTGTGTTCTTGTTTGATGTGTAAGAACTCCCTGATTCCTGTTCTTAATAATTTGTTCATGTCGAAGGCCTTGATGAACTCTGACACGAGTTGTTTGAATGAATGTATGGAAGCCTCAGGTATTCTATAATACCAATCGAGAGCGATGCCTTCCAAGGTTTTTGGGAATATTTTAGCAACAACCCCATCCCATGGGAGTAGTTCTCGAATGGCTGTAGCGTAAGCTTTGATATGTGCATTTGGATCTCCCTCTCCTTTGTATTTGGGAAAATCGGGAAGAGGTCTTGGAAGCATGACGCTTCGTATGGTGAAATCCAAGGGCTCTTTCAAATATTCTGAGTAAGTCCCTATCGCATATGTTTCGACCATTGATGGTGCCTGCTGAGGGAGCGGTGGTGGGATGGGTTGTTGATATGGCAACGTATGCATTGGCAGGGGCATAAGGAAGCCCCTGTGTTTGAGAAAACATGCCAGAGAGGAGAACATATCCCCTTGTGGTGATTTGGAGTATATGTTTAAGTATGATGGGGTACTGTCCAGGAATGGATTGTTTTGTACTAGACCGGGAGGAACAGTGTTAGAGATGGTGGGTCTAGTTGGCATTTGTTGTGAATACTGAGGAGTCATGCCTAACGTGCCTACTCCTGTGAGGAGATCTACTTGGCTAGGATGGTGTGGAGGATTGGAACTCCCGCTTGCATGAATTGTGAATTTTGACTTGCTTGGGCAAGTTCTAACCCTCTAACCTTTTCTATTAGAGTTGAAATGACTTCATTTGGTGAAGTCACGGTGTTTTTCCGTAGTGGCATTTGTTGTATACCATGGTTTTGTATAGGCATGTGATATCCTGCTATGAACTGATCACTATCTTGCCAAGTTTCTCCGAGAGTATTTCCTATATGTAGTGGCATAGAGGTATTTTCTTGAAAAGAGACCTCGGGTTGTGTTTGTAAACCTCCTACAGGTGGATACATACTTCGAGAATGTTGGTCATTCCTGGCATAACATACCAAATATTCATCATCTAAACCTTGGTATGAGTCCGATTGTCTACTAATTTGTGGTCTAAGCAAAGATTCGAGGAGATGAACCAGATTCTCCGGTGAACGTCATGTTATTCGAGCCTGAAGGCTCTATTTGTTGTGTTTGAGTGAGCTGATCTAACTCCTCGGTTGAAATGATGAGTTATATCTGATTCTCAGAGTTTGTGTTGACAACTGGTTAGTTGAGTAGTTGTCACCCCATACTGAGAGTGAGGGTGATGATTGTCTATTTTGTTGGGCGTAGTATGCCTCAAGACCCAAGAGGGGTCTGCCATATGCATCGAATCCCGACATATTCGGGGGGTATATGAATACCCGTAGAATAATGGGAAGGAGCGAAGGTGATGGTGAAAGCCAATGAGGTGGAAAAGATGAAAAGTATACTAACTTGGAAGAACACGTAATAATATGACTCCAAACTAGAAAGTAGGAAGTTTCACGTCGGGTTCACCAATTTTGGTGGTGAAGCTGATGTGAAGGCTAATGAGGTACAGAAGGTGAAACAGTTGTTTGTTTCACGTCGGGTTCACCAATTTTGTTGGTGAAGCTGATGTGAAGGTTAATGAGGTAGAAGGTGAAACAATTGTTTGTTTCACAGGGTTCAATTTTGTGAATGATGGAAAAGTGACATGGTGAGCATGGGAATCTACAAGCAACTCTTCTCGCACCCGACCTCCCGAGGTCATGCCGAGACATAGCATGTGGTGGGGATGGAATATGTGTGGGATGCAGACAAACTAGTTAGGCAATCTAATGTCTTCAATACGCACTAGTGGAATTTGTGAATCTAAGGCAAAGAAGGCCCTCCTAACTTGAACTGGTGTGATAGATCGATCAGCAAGGATGATTGCTCGAAGGCTCCAATCAATATCGAGCTCTGGCGTGATTCGATATAGGTGTGGAATACGTGGAAAATGACCCAGATAGTTTCATATATTTCTCGGATAAGGTCATATGGTGGATGGTAAATATAGTCAATTCTATGGATGATTCTCTGCCTAGTCAGAATTCCCCTAGCTCGTTATGTTGTGTCTAGAGGATAATTGTTCGATGATGATAGGTGGAAGTGGGGTAGACCGAATACTAGTGTGCGTAGGCCGTTGTCTATGTCTAATTCTCCTATGGATTCGTTGGTCATGGGATTTGTGGGTCACAACCGTAGATTCTTAGTTGTTGTGGACCGTTATGGTCATGCGTGAAATCAAGTCCTAATCCCTAATATCCAAGAATCGTATGCTTTCTCACTTCTATATTTAGGATCAATAATCGTGTGATTTTCTCATAATATCTTACAGTGCATTCGTGCAACCTGGATTCTTAGGCCGGTATCTATATCTAGAAGAGTGTCTCCCGCATCTCGGTCATGGGACCAAAGGATCACAACCAAAGGTTTGTTCTCTTTCGAACCCTTCTACAAATCATATGAATGTTGCCTAGGTAATTGTAGTCGGTTGATTTGACCAAAATGTGTGTGCTTGGTCATCTTCTATACGTTTAACCCACTCAATCGGGAATTGATTTGTTGCAAGCTCATTGTTCGAAGACTTCAATCCTAAGATTTTGATCTATATCAGTTATCGCTGTGATGAGATTGGGCTGAGGCACGATTGGCTCGAATACGTATTCCCTGGGCTCTCTAGGTCCCGTGATTGTCATACAAAAGCAACAAAGTAAAACGAACTACAATAAAATAAAATTTAACTATGTGAAGTATATCTATACATATATAACTTCTCTTTTTTTGTGTTTTCTGATGAGCTTTACGAATTTAAGAAAGCAGCTATTTAAAATATCTAGAAATGACAACTAAAATAATCAATTTAAAACAAACAAAATAACCGAGTGTAGCTATTTGTCTGTGTAATTTGTAGATCTATTCTAAACAATGAAATAGCTTATCTAATCTATTTGCAAGACTCTCGATCCTACCTCAGAAGTGAGGAGTGAATCATAGTTTCTCAGAAACTATCAATCCCCACAGCTTCCCTGGCAATATCGAGAGTAGAATTAACTGAAATAAAGCAATTAACTACTCTATTTGATATGATTCTAACTAGAACTTTGAAAGCTAGAACCTGGATTCTCGCAGTAAATGCTGGCGAATCCGATGATGTGTGTGTGATCTTGTCCCCAAAGTGTGATCTCCTCGCTCCTTCGTGTTCACGTGGATCCGTAAAAGTGTGTAATGCTAGCATCAACAAGTAGATATTGGGATAAAGGCAGCTCGTAACACCGATCGAATACAATGCGAGTAGGAGAGGGATAGCGCAAGAGTACAGAGCTTGGCTTATGCAATTCCTATGGGATCTATCATGAGTCATGCAACATAAAGCATCCGTAACCCGAAACTATCCTGTTTGAGGAGAAAACCTGCAACTTTAATGGCTTCCTAAGCTATTCTACTCCAATGGATTGGATGAAATAATAAAATTGCTTGCACAAGATGGATATGTGGCTTACTAACAGTAAAACAATGCTAACTAAGCATGCAATGAAAGAAACTAAGCATTCTAAGCAAAAGGAAAACTAAATCTATTGCAAAGAGAAATCAGAGGCAAATTTTGAGGGGCCATTTGCTTGAGCACAAGCCAACTATTTATAGCATTTGCATTTACCCAAGGTAAAAACCAAATAGAACTCTTAAACTATAAACAATGGCAAAACACTATTCCAGGGAACCAGAATCATAAATGCAAGCTTATGGCGGTGAAAGAAAGCTGGTAAAATGTTGAATTTACGTGAGTCGTGTTAAAAGAGCTTTCTGGAAAATGCGTAAAGGACCGCCGCCCGAGCAGGTGGCGGCAGGACAGACCGCCGCTCGTTCAGGGGCGGTCACATGAGAGACCGCCGCCTGTGCAGGTGGTGGTTTCGTCATCAAGAGAAAAAGGCCAAGAAAAGAGGGGAAAACACACGTGTCACGTGGACCTACTTTGGTTATTGCGTGTGAAATTTGTTAGTGCCTACTCACAACAATAACCCTCTCTTTCCTAATTTCTCTCCTTTATACCTCAGATTCTTCCCATAAAAGCACTTTGAAACAAGTTTAGTGAAGTGTTCATGTGTGATACCTAGCCGTTTATTTTCTCGAGTTACATTTTTGGTTAAAAGAAATGAAATGGATCGGTCTCGACCGAGCCTTTTTAACGATCATAACAAACTCATTTTATTACACGTTCACATTATAACATGTTCGAGTCATAATGTGAGTGTGTTACATGGAAAATGGCCAAAAAGAGGATTTTTTTCCACTTTTGGTCCCCTATTTCCATGCATATGCCTAATATAATTTTTTTAAATCATTCTGAATGTAAGGTAAAGTGATTAAAATATAAAATATGAAAATATTGTTTAAAATTTTGTGCTAAAAGAGAGAATATCATCGCAACACCATATTTTTTTCAATCATTTGGCCATGTATGAATCTAAGTCTAGATACGCCTACAAAGTGTAATTGTTCGAACTCGATTACAAAGCCCTAAAAAACAAGATTTAGGGATTTTTTTAGTGGTGAATATTTGTGGAGAATATTCTATTTTAGGAAAATTTGAAAAGGTAAATTTTTTGGAGCAGGTCAATGCCCTGTTCACCTAAAATTTCCAGTATTTTGTTTAGGGGTCGGCTTCGCCTACATTTGAAAACATAACCTATAAAAACCTAGGTGATTTTCTGGTAGGATACTACTAACAAACTACTAGTTGAGGTATCAACATATCAAGTACAATAAACTTGTGAAGTCTAAACACCAATACACTGCAAATATATTTTGAAGTTTATAGCTAGGCAACAATTGCTATTTGTTGACGTGCCACCATTACTATTTACTAATGCGCAACAAAGGAATTGTGTTTACTCGCGACAAGAAAGATTTAGCTAACGCGTGACAAGGGTCACTCTATTGATGCATGAAAAAGGTCACTCTATTGACGCATGAAAAAGGTTTAGAAGTTTGCAGTTGGGTGAAAATTGTTATTTTTGATGCGTGAATGATACTATTTATCGACGCGCGCAAAGGATTATTGTTGATGTGTGGCTAGGGAGATTCAATTGACGTGTGACTAGGGAGATTCGATTGCACGTGACCGGGAGATACATTTGACGAGTGAAAATTGTTGTTTGTTGACACATGACACAATCTTGCTGACATGTGGCATAGTGTTTAGTAACACATGAAAAAGGTTAAAATTGACCGTTTTAAAAATGGAATTTGCTAGTGTTCGAAGACCCAAAAAGTAAAAAAATCTCGAGAATTCCATGTTCAAGTAGTTTGGAAACTCTATGCTACATATACCACAACCACCAAAGATCCACACAACCGCCACTAAAATCAACCAAAGTACACTTGTGTTGAAGGTATTATTGAAGTGGACATGCATTCTGCACAGTATCAACCAAATGACACCTATGATGATACCATGCCAGAGCTTGAAGATATTCCTATTGAGATGTTAGATCCTAAAGATATTCTTCTGTTGGGGTGCAACCAAGAGTGCATCAAGATATCGCACATACAAATACTCAACAAAATGGAACAAAAAAATCAAATTCAAATTCTAGTTCATGAAAGAGGAAACCAAGTGATTGTGATAATGCTCAAAATTCTACTCAAAAAAGTAAAACATTGAAAACAAACAAGAATATGTGGACAATTGGGAGGACATACAAGTTTGATTGGGCTGCCAAATTTCCTTTTATCAAACCTATACAACTAGCTAATTCAGAAGATATCCCATCTAAATGTACTTGTATAATATGTACGTGGAAATTGGGAAAGCAACAAAAAATGCAACTAAAGCTAGACACAATTGAAAAACACTGTGGAAAACAATATTTGACTGTAACGAGGAGGATGGCTAGAAAATCAAAACACATAGGTGGAAAACTAAAAAAGAATGCATGCATGTTAAATACACAATAGAGTATGAAATGATGCAGAAAAGATGCAGACATCTCGTGGAAAAGGGAGGAACAATCACATCGCAAATTGGTAAGATGAATCAATCAAATTTGCATGCTAAACTCATATAGTTCTCTACTTTATTTCACATACTTAAGAAAGGAAGACTGATTTCAGATTTCCTTGATTACAAATTTTTGTATCAATATAATGGAATGCACAACGTTCCTCAGTCTCATTGGTCAGACAATAGTGCATGGGAAATGGCCAAATTCCTTTCAATGATAGAGAAGGAAGATTTGAAGGAGAGTGTAAAAAATGCAAAGTTTATCTCTCTATCAATTGATGAAGTGACAATAGTAGACAACACCGCATGGGTATGTATCCACATTTATACATTAGAAAATCATATAAGGACACCACATCTACTGGGTGTTATGAAAATGGTTGAAAATTGCAATGTCGAAAACCTACATAAAATAGTTGTTTCTCATTTGAAAGATATTCTTTGGCATGATTGATCATGAAATTGCTACGAAGTTGGTATGCGTTGGAGCAGATGGTGCATCAGTCATGTAGGGTCACCGAACTGGATTGTGTGTTAGATTGCAAACAACAGTGGCCCCTTATATGCTAGCAATTCACTGTATGGCACACATAATGAATTTAGCATATAAAATGGTTAACAAAAATGAAAATGTTGCTAAAGTAGAAGACCTTATAAGATAACTTCATGCCTATATGGAAAGCAACCCAAAGCGATTTCTTGAGTTCCAAAAATTTGTAATTGGAATTACAGATGGAAAAAAACTTCTGAAGGATGTTGAGACAAGGTGGATTTCTTTGTATGAGCCTACATGCAGAGTGCGTGAGGAGTATCCTTCGTTGGTTGGTTTCATGCACAAATATCATCATGAAATTGACATGGCGAGAGACTTGTTATTCCGTCTAACTGATTAGGAGACATTACTTACATTGGTTGGAATTCTTCCAATGTGCAAGAGGATCAATACATTGATGAAGCATGCACATGGCAAATTAGTCTATATTGTTGATTTTATAAAGATGAGAAAAATGGTATGTCAAAATCTTGATGTCTTGTACACTTCCCAAGATAGTTTTGATACACTTGTTTTTGATAATTGGAAAGATTTATTAGATCTTAAGAATCCTAGTAACTATTTGAGATTTAATATCCATGATCACCTTTGTATCAATGTTAATGGGAGGGACATACCATTGCACATTTTGCAAAAACGTCAAGATATTATAGGATCAAAAAGAGAAGAAGTTCCATTGACATGTAATCTGTTTGATTCTGTTACGATTGAAACAAGAATAAAACTTATAAAAAAGCTAGAATCCTTATCATCATAAATTAGAGAACATTTCAACAAAGATAAAATTCTTGAAGCAATGGGTGTGATGAATCCTAATTTTTGGAATATTGAAGGTGCTTGTGCAGACTTTGTAAGAAATCATTTCCATAAATCCATGGGTACAATAATGGAACATTTCACCAAGACAAAAAAGGTCAAGGGTATCAAAATCAAAGGTATATTGAATGTTGATTTATTAAAGACTCAATCAACACATTTTGCAATGACAATGAGGAACCAATATAAATTATTAGACGAACCTTCCGAGAGTGGTGTTATTACAAGGATCTGGTGAGGAATCTATCAAAGTATTGTGTTACAAGAAGACATCAATGAATATTTTAGATTATATGAGTTGTGTCAAACAATGGTTTTGGGATCTGTGGAGGACGAAAGGGTTTTTAGTGCTTTATCATTTATAAAATCAAAACTGAGAAACAAGTTGGATAAAAATATGGAAAGTTGCATGAGGTGTTATGTTTCTCGCTACTCCTTGGAAAAATTTCCTTTCGATAGAGAAATTATGCATTGGAATTCCCTTGCGGAAAGAAGAGGTGTAAATAATACAGCTACAAGTCCAAATGTTGTCAACGATGAGACTGGAATTGGTGCATCGTCAAACTCTGTAGAAGTGAATATCGACTTTGAAGAAGCTATTGATAATGGATTGTTTCAACTTTAAATAGGTATCTCCTTGACCTTACTTTTATTCTTTTCACCTTACATTTTAACTGTGGTTATTTATTCAATTTCATATTAATAGATTTGAATATAAAATTTTATAGTTAGACGTAACACAATTGTAACTCTACAGATGCAAATATTGACTATGAGGAGGATTTTTAACATATTTTGTTTCAGCTCTTGTTATCATTGAAGATGTTACATGTATATATATTTACATTTATTTAAATATAATATTTTATGGTGTTTTTTTGTGACATGCAGACTTCTAGACTTCCACTGTCTAGACATGCACATGTTCTACTTCTCTTTTTCTTTAATTTTCTTTAATCTTTCTATTTTCTTCGTTCATCTACTCAATCAATATTTCATCTTTTCTTTATTGAAAATGTGGGTTGACATCCATCCAAGGAAGCTCTCACTTCTCGAGATTGACATTGTCAGCAACTCACCCATCTATATACTAATCCATTTTTCATGTTGAGTTCTCTAGAATCGAAGGTCATCTAGAACATTGTGAAGGATGATTTCTCATTTTCCTAACATATGCTTTGTCACACCCATCTAGAAAACAAGAGGTACCTAAGTTTTCTTTAATTTTCTTTAATATTTTTGTTTCTACTTTCTTCTTTCATCTACTTAATCAATATTTCATTCATCTTTTCTTTCTCGAAAATGTGGGTTGACATCCATCCGAGGAAGCTCTCACTTCTCGAGACTGACATAATACATTGTCAGGCAACTCACCAATCTATATAGTATATACTAATCCATTTTTTATGTTGAGTTCTCTGGAATCGAAGGTCATCTAGCTCACTACGAAGGATGATTTCTCATTTTCCTTCCATTTTCTTTGTCACACCCATCTAGAAGACAAGAGGTACCTTAAACCCTATCATAGCTGGAGTTTTGACATTCATGTTTAATTTATTTTGGTATTTGTAAAATTTTTGATGTAGTGTTTGAAATTTGTGGCATGAATATCAAATTACATGTAAAAATTGATCTTCCCAAAAGACATTGCATTTACAAGTAGAAAAAAATGATATTGAGAAGTTTTAAATGTGAAGAAACCGATACAAAGTTCAAATTTTACAAGTAGAAAATAATATTTTACTATATTAAGATGTCTCTATCATACCACATTCCAAATTTCTTAAAATGTTATCATTTAAATCCATTATATTATCATCATCCATGATCGTGCTAGAAGCTACATCTATTCTAATGTCATCATCCATATCTATTCTAATGTCATCATCCACATCTAATGTCATCATCATTACAAGTAGAGAGAAGAATATTTTGAGAAGGTATAGAATTTAAATGTGAAGAAACATGATATAGAGTTCGAATGATACAGAGTTGAATTATCGACATTCTAATTTTTGTAAAAAATTATCCGTTATCATCATTCATGATCATGCTTGAAGCTACATCAATGTCCAGTCACATAAAAATCATCATCATCCATATCTATTCTAATGTCATGATCATCATCATTACAAGTAGAGAGAAGAATATTTTGAGAAGGTATAAATGTGAAGAAACCTGATACAAAGTTCAAATCATACCACATTCTAAATTCATTATCATCATTCATACAATTCATACATACAATTCACACATATAATTCATCATCATCCATATCTATTCTAATGTCATCATCCACATTTAATGTCATCATCCACATTTAATGTCATCATCATGCAAGTAGAGATAATAATGCCTAATGTTTAAATCCATTATCATCATCCATGAATCATGATTATCTGTATCATCATTATCATCTATCACTATTATATTTAGTAACCATCACATCCATATCAAACATAAACACCATATACAATCTAGAATTTCTATATATAAATATAACAACATATAAAAATCCTGATTGCAACTTCAAATTAAATAAATATTCAAGTTTCATTCTTCAATATATAAAATATTTCAAGTTTCAATTTTTCAAGTTCCCTTGCCCCACACCCACTGAACTAGTCACTATTTGTGCTCAAGCCTCAATCATTAACTTTTTCCCCACTAGCACTTTCCTTTTGAGTTTCTGTAACATCTTTTGTGCTGCTCTCTCCAATGGCTTGCCCTCATGTATTATTTTCTTGAATAATACTAGAACTAATCATATCCTCCACAATAATGTCTAGATTCCTTACGATTGCTTCTTCTTCCTTTGTAGCATCTCCATGGGATGCCAAAGAAGGATCTGCAATTTCCTTTGCTTTGAACAAAATATCAGGGTCGAAGCCACTCTCTTTGATTATCCGCTTAAGTGTATTGTTTTTTTTAAGAAAAACAATGTTTTCATTCATCTTTACTGCTACGTTTAAACTGTTCTTTGCGGTTTCCAAGTGAACTTGGAACACCTTTGCTTAACTCTTTAAATTTTCATATTTCAATTGCAACAAAAATAGTGAGGTCAATTAAACATATTACTAAAATAAGAAATTTTCAAATTAATAAAAATATTGTTTCAAGTTGATAATACTTATAACAGCCCTATCTCTTTCAGCATTTGCAATTGCCACCAAATCCTTGTCCTTCGACCATTTGTTGAAATAGGCCTAGGCTTCAACACTAATATTTTCCAATTTTTTTAATACTTTATCCAAAATTTTATCGTTATAATTTTTGTCATATGTTACAGTCCCACCTCTTGCTTGGATGAGTAAGGCATCCATCTTGGTAGGTTGATTTTGGATTGCCGCATATAAATTATCCCTTTGCCAATGGTTATCATAACGACTTATTATCTCATTGATGAATAATTTTCCCTTCACTCCCATTCTATAAGCTGATCGATATGAGGTATAATAAACTCTTTAACATGGGATTGACAATCATTACCAATCAAGTTCTCCAAAGGAAATGATGACAATTGTTCACTATCTGTATCTGAAGAGGATGATGCCGATGGAGAGGTATGGGGTTTTCGGGTTGAGAAATGTCTGCTTGCCTCTTTTTCCTTTGGGCATCATGATCCTATTTGCGATAAAATTAATTAATATTGAAATGTGAAATTGAATATTGGAATGGAAATATACCTGTTGGCCTTGAATCATATCACGTGTGTTGAAAAAACCTATTGGGTCATTACTATCAATGCCCAAATAATCTTCGTCTAAAGTTATTTGATTCAACACTGATTGGCCCATTGCGTTGGGCTAACCACCGAGAGAGAGGGTCAGAATTGGAAATGAAGAGGCAATGTTTAGTGTCCCGCTAGGGGCCGGAATTGGCATGCGTTTACCAATGTTCTTTTACCTGAACCTCTTGTGGGAATTTTGAATCGTAATGATGTTGGTGGAGGACGTGGCGGTGTCATTGTTTGAATAGATGGAGGAGTGCTATGTACTGTAAATTCCAAGAACAATCAACAAAATCATTACTAAATTATATGAAAAACTATTAAAAACTACACAAGCTACTAAATTATATGAAAAACTATTAAAAACTTACACAAAAGTAATAAAATTATACCTTGTGGAAGGGAAAGTTTTCGTTGTGTTAGAGGTGGCCATTTCAGAGTTTGAATTGATTGTTGCGGAGTTGTGGGTGGCTGGTTTAGTGGAGATGTGGGTGGCTAGTTTGGTGGAGTTGTGGGTGGTTGGTTTGGTTGAGAATTTCCAATTACACGTGATTGGATTGAGTGAGTTGGTGATGCATGTTGAGAAGCACACATATAGTCCAAAGTCCCTACAAGTGCAATAACTACATGTCAATTCTTATTCAATATGGTAAATGGTATATGGAAAATAGTAAATGGAGAGTTAAGGGTATTACGTCTCTGTTGTTTAACTAATGCAAACACTTGGGGGTTAGGTGATGAGTGAACTTCCATTTCAGATTGGGAATCTCCCGATGCCTCAATGTGTTGTTGGCCTCTTCCTCTTGATGTTGCTTTTTTTGTGGAAGGGCCTCCAAAAATATTCTCTACATATGGTAAAGATTCAATCAGAAGTACATAATGTTAGTGGATAAATATTCAATCAGAAGTACATAATCAAGACAATAACCTTACTAACATCGAAATATAAATAATAAACTATTAACCTATTGTTCTTCAAATGGAATTGACAAATTCTTCAAATTCTCGTTTGAGCAAGTGGGAGTTGGTTCATCTTTTAAATTAAAATACGCCTCATAATAAAGAGAAAGGAGATAGTTTGTGGAATGAATAATTGGTTTTTCAGAAAGTGATGCATTTGTAATGTCAACTTTTATCTTATTAGATAAAAATGTGCACCAATCAAATTTCTGCTTTGCGATCATTGCAAGAATGTATGCAATGGCCCAATTTGGAATATCAGTTTGCCAACCCAGAACAATTCTGGCTTGAAAAAAGAAATCATGGCAGCAAGAAAGTGGTGTGTAATTCCTTTTGTATCCATGCCTCATCTTGATTTGTTGACATGAGATGAAAAATTCATTGGAATTAATATCAATTTGAATTAATATAAAAATAAAAATATTTCAAATGAAAGTAGGTTACACATACAATCAACATGGAAACTGAAACAAGATTTGAGGTAAATCTTATCCTCTTTAGTGAGGGTTGCTTTGGTTGTTACTATGGGTGAATTTTTAAATGGAAGGCCTATCAATCAATGGATATTAGTTGCATCAACATTGAACTTGAATGTATGACCATATTCCAAAGTAATAGTAAAATGACCATCTTCGTATTATATGAGGAGAGAAGGTAGTTAAGAATGTCATGATCAATCTTGAATCTAGGGCATATTAATGAGCCCTAGGAACTCACATGCTTCTACAACATCCTTGTATTCTGCATTCATTTGCAAAACTGTATAGATGTGGGGGCACATCACGCTCCTATATTGAATCTTTCCCTTGGGTAGGGCTTCGGGTGTTGTCAATTCCTGGTTAGTTTGATTTTGTGTTGGATCTTGAGCTTGAGCACTAGAAGCCATGAGTACTTGAGCTTGATTGGAGTCTAGAGACGTGGAGTTTCTTGTTTGGCTAGACCACTAGTGTGTTGAAGTATGGTTCTGTAGCTAGCACTGGGAGAAATAGAACAGAGGAAAATTTGGGATCTGGGAAGTGTGAAGGTGAAAATGAGGGTCGGAGAGGTATTTATAGGAAAAAATCGGGTTTTTTAAGCTACGAGACAATGGATGCATGACAAGGAGGATTTTTTTTCGTGTATCAACAACCATTTGTTGATGCACGTAAACAAACCTTGTTTTCACGTGACAACAATTCTTGTTAACGTAGTCAAAAATCATTTTTGTCGAGTGACATCAATTCTTGTTGGCACACATCAATAACCCTTGTTTTCATGTGACAACAAGGCTTTGTGAACGCACATCAACCAAAACCTTGTTGTCGTGTGACATCAATTCTTGTTGACATGCGTCAACAACCCTCATTATCATATGACCACAAGGGTTGTTGGCGCGCATCAAAAAAAAGAATTGTTGTCTACGACAACAAGGTTTTGTTGACGTGTGTCAACAACCCTTGTTTTTGTATGAAAACTATAGTCTATGCATAAAAAAACCTTGGCTCTCCCTTAAAAATATCAGGTAAAAATTTTGTTTTGAAACCTAGGAAAATTTTCCTTTCTGGTGAAATTAGTTCAAGGTATATTCGTTGGGGATTTTCCACCTCCAATTTACCAGAGGCTTCTTAAAGTGAACCTTGATAAGATTACAAGTTTAATTAAATCAATATCAACCCTCTACTTGTTTCAAAAATTTAGTCACTAATTATACTCATGTGTAACTCATCCATATGCATATCTTACATCCTTCTTGATAAATAGTGTTGAGTATTAACATCTCACTAGTTTCACAAGGTTAAGAATGGAGTAAAGGGTACTTTCTCTACTCATTATTACCATCCCCACATTTTTTCAAATGAAATTAAAATGTATTGGAATTTTCTAAAAGTAGTTTTCTAGTTCTATCATGTTGTTAATACATTATTCACATCCATTTCATTTTATTTTATCATTTGCATTTCTTCCATAGCATTCATCCAAAAACCGTGAAAGCATCATACATTCATATCCATCCAAAGAGAATAGACAAGAAAACATTTTAAAGTCAATGTACATTAGAGAATGTCAAGCCAAAAAAATAAAAAACATATATGTATGTGTTTGTACATTTCTAGTACACCACCATCACAATGAAGGGAAAATGTGGTCTAAAAAATCAATTTGATTCAAAAATATTATAAAATCAATATATACAACTCAAATCAATAATAAAATTCCTAGTTCATATGTGTCCCTTCGCGACCCCCGTGAAGCAATAGGTTGAGGGATCCTACTACTAATCTTGTGTCATCTATTATTTCCATGTTGAGATTCTCTATGTGTGATATGTGAGAGTTTCCATGAGAAGCCATAGTACTTTTGGATCCACTTTGGATAGTGTGACTCCCTCCTTTGGTGAGCATCCTATTGGATGTTGAAAGTATCCACCCAAGAGAACCAAGTGATTATTGGTTTCTTAGAAGAAATAATTCTAATGCATCAAAGATGTGAGAACTTGTCTCCTTGACATAGACCTATAGAGAAATATGGATATTATCCTAAAAAAGAGTATTGTCACTAATCTACCACTTTTGGGAAAAATTGGAGAAGGAAACATGGAAATTAAATTTGGTGATACACAAAAGAAGTTGGGAATATCTCTCTCTTACCCTAGATCTCAAACACAATGTAAAATCCCACAAAAGCACACACACACACACACAACATTTCATAAAGCATAACATAGATAAATACATAATAACACAAGATTAAAGGACATAAATGATCCATAATGCTATTTGTATTAATGTTTTAAGTATATTGTTGTCATGCATTTTTGCTATCCCAAAAATTCAAAATTTGAAACATGACAACTAAGCCAAATGTGAAAATTTTCTTCAAAGCCTTTCAAAATCCCTCTCCTGGTCAGTCTATCTCTTGTGTATGATCATCTTGACCTTACATGTTCCCCTAATTCATTTAATAAACATGTGCAAGACTGAAAAAGGGTGTGATAAGGTCAACTCTTCCATCCAACAAATAACAACAGAAGACTAGTTCTTAGACATGCTTAGAAAGGCCATTTTTTTCCTTTTCAAGGCATGTGTACATCCTCTAGGAAGGTTATAAAATCTCATAAACATCTGGAGGTGGTATTAGAGATAATTTAATGTGTTGGAAGTAATTTATGGAGATTTAGGGAAGGTTTGGTGATTTAGGGACAATATGTACAAAAGCGGGTTTTTAGGTGTAAGGAATGAGCAGTGAAAATATGAAGATGAACCTCTCCAGATGATTTTGGGAGATCCATAAGGAGTTATAAGGAAAAAAAAATATGCAATGGAAATTTTAAGGAATTCTATACATGGTGGAAGAATTAGATTTGTTCCAAGACCAAATAGTTTCTCAAGGTAATTCAAAATTTTAGGTACACCTCGTTGTTTCGATAAAAAATGGGATTTTTGTAGTTACATGAAGAATAAATATTTTAAACATGTTCCATTAGTCTTATAATGGTCTTTGGAGTCATATTAATATAAAATTTCATCTCAAAATACCATTCCAAGCTCTGGGAGTGAAGATTTCAAGTTCTCACTAGTGAAGAGTGTGTAGGCTCCATATTTCACCAATTTTTGGCTTCCACATGTCAACATTTCACTCTAGGAACTCATTTTTGTCCATATTTTCCCTTTTACCAAGGGGATAGAGGTGAAAAAATGAGTACCCATGTGCAAGCCCCCTGTGGTTTTTCATGTGACCCTTTCTAGCCCACATGGTGCTTATCTGGTTAACCCTATTCCTCGGGCCCGATCAAATTACACCACTTGTCATCATATCTATACAAGTTCCATTTTGTGTCCCTTTTTCCCAAGGGAAGAAAGGGGACAAAAATTATTGTTATGTTTGTGGAGCCTATTTTCATGTTAGAGTGAGATACACCTTCTATGTGTTACACTCGGGTATTTTATGGCGGTTATGCTCGCCGTGAGCGGTTAGGGGGTTTAGGCGAAGCCCCAAGCAAATTTTCATGGGTGGTTTATTAACCCATGGGTAATGGATAACCGTTATGGGCTATTTTTGGGCCCATGGTTTTTTAGTACCCATTGTTTTGATACCCACGATTTTTGCCCATGGTTTTGATACCCATGATTTTGCCCATGGTTTTGATACCCACGCTGATTTTATATCAAACCGCTTAAACAATTGTCTATTTATATGGTCTTATGCATATGATACATAGACAAGAAAATGTATTGTAGATGTGTTTTGAATTCGGGTGTGAATTCGTAGGGTTTGTTGAACATAGCTCCAAACGAATCTGGGTATTATATTGAGGAGTGGAGGCATGTAATAAAATCGAGCAAGTGATTCTTGGTGGACGTATCCCAAATTGGGTGAACCAAGTTAAATCTTGTCTCTCGTGTTGTGTTATTTATTCTACACTTTTATTTGAGATCTGTAATATTTTTCGTGCATTAGTTTCTACTTATTGCGATTTTGTAAGGGATTATTCCGCATATTTTATCTCTTATTTCCTAATAATTGGTATCGAGACCACGGTTTGGTTTGATGAAGTGTTGAATCACGGGAAAGTTTTATCTTGAGTAGGATCTATGGTAGATGATGGAAGATCTAGGGTTGATAAATTCAACGGGAAAAATTTCAGTCTTTGGAAGATGCAGATGGAAGATTACCTTTATCAAAAGGATCTTTATACTCCGTTGTCTAAGAAGGTGAACAAACCCTTGAGTATGACATATGTGGAATGGGATTTGTTGGATAAAAAGGCACTTGGAATGATCCGGCTGTGTCTTGCATCTTCAATATTATTTAATGTTTCAAAGGAAAAGACTACAAAAGAACTGATGGATGCATTAGGGAAGTTGTATGAAAAACCCTCTGCCTCTAATAAGATATTTTTAATGAAAAAGTTGTTTAATATGAAGATGTATGAGAATAGTTCAGTAGAAGATCATTTAAATGATTTCAATATGGTTGTGAATATGCTAGCTTCGGTTATAATAGAATTTGATGAAGTTAGGGCTTTATTAATTCCATGCTCTTTACCTGAAAGTTGGAATAGCCTGGTAATGGTGGTAAGCAACTCGGTTCTAGATAACTCGAAGTTGAAGTTTGAGGATGTTGTAGGGGTGATTCTAAGTGAGGAAATGCGAAGAAAAATCTCCAAGGAATATTCTACTTCAGGGAATGCTTTGATAGTGGAAATTAGAGGGAGAAGAATAGAGGAAACTATGGAAAATCGAAAGATCGGGCAAGGTCAAAATCTAAGAGCAAGATTGTATGTTGGGGCGTGGAAAGTCTGGGCATGCAAAGAAGGACTATTGGGAGCTTGGGACAAGAAGAAACAACATGAAGAAAACAAGGAGGCAAATGTGGCATCGGGTAATGTATGCCAGGATGCTTTGATTCTTTCTTTACATAATATTATTGAATCTTGGGTTTTAGATTCAGGGGCTTCTTTTCATGCTACTCCACATAGGCATTATTTTGTTGATTATGTTGAGGGGATTTTGGGCATGTTTTTCTTGGTGATGATGAGCCTTACAAGTATAGTGGGAAAAGGTTCTTTTCAAGGTTAAGATGTAGAATGAGAATACATGGCTATTAAAGGATGTTACCATGTGCCTACATTAAGGAGAAATTTGATATCGGCGGGGTAATTGGGAAGTGATGGTTGTATTGTGATATTCTACAACTAACTTTTGGAAGGTTACCGAGGGTGCTCTTTTGGTGGCAAGAGGTAAGAAGGTTGGAACCTTGTATTTATCCACTAATAGTACTAATGATTGTAATCTTGTGGCTTGGATGTAGATACAACATTATGGCACTATAGGCTCGGTCATATGAGCCATAAGGGCATGGACATCATAAAGAAGAATTTACGGATATATAGAAACAGGTTTGGAGTTCTGTGAGGATTGCATATATGGGAAATAGAAGCGAGTAAGGTTTCTCAAGGTTGGACCTATAAAGAAAGAGAGTAAGTTAGAGTGGTGAATTCTGATGTGTGGGGGCGGCTCGGGTATCATCTCTTGGGGTTCAAGTTATTATGTTACTTTTATTGATGATGCAACAAGGAAAATTTGGGTTTATTATATTAGAAACAAATCTAATGTATTTGACACTTTTGTTAAATGGAAAGCCTTGGTAGAGAATGAAATAGGTCTTAAGCTAAAATGTCTTAGGTCAGATAATGGAGGGGAGTATCAGAGCAATGAATTTAATGATTACTTATTATAAGAATGGAATCTGCGAGGAAAAGATGGTTCCGGGAACTCCGCGTAGAATGGGGTATCGAAAAGGATGAACAAAATAATAATGGAACGTCTTTAGGAGCATGAGGTTACATGTAGGACTGCCTCTTTCTTTTTGGGAAGAAGCGGTGAGCATAGCTGTGTACTTGATAAATAGAGGACCCTCAAATGCATTGGATGGAGGCATACCTGAGGAGGCTTGGTATGGTAAGAAAGTTGATTATTCATTTCTTAGAGTATTTGGATGTGAGGTGTTTGTTCATATAGACAAGGATGATAGGACCAAGCTAGAGGCTAAATTAGAAAAATGTACTTTCATTGGTTATGGTGGTGATGACTTTGGATATAAATGTTGGAGTATTAAGGACAATAAAATCATCCAATCTAGGGATGTGGTCTTTAATGAGAAAGTCATGTATAAGAAAGCTTGATTGCGGGGAAAAAGGGAAGAATCCAAGAAATAATATGCGGTGGTAGAGGATCTTACGGATAGGACGGTGACCCATGAATTAGTTCAAGAACCGACTCAACAGAACCCCAAACTCCCACGGTGAGGAGGTCTTCTATGGTAAGAAAAGAACACGAACGTTTTTCTCCTTCTCTTTATTATTTATTACTCACTGATAGTGGAGATCCAAAGAGCTTTGATGAAGCAATGCAGGTAGATGCTAGTAAGAAGTGGGAGCAAGCCATGGATGAGGAGCATAAGTCTCTCATGGAGAACCAGACTTGGGATTTGGTGAAGCTACCGGAAGGAAAAAGAGCATTGTAGAACAAGTGGGTGTACAAAGTTAAAGACGAAGAAGGAGGAAAGAAAAGATATAAGGCCCGGTTGGTGGTCAAGGGGTTTGCACATAAACAAGGTATAGATTTTGATGAGATCTTTTCTCCTGTAGTAAAAATGACTTCTATTAGAACTATTCTTGGAATAGTGGCAGCAGAAGACTTGCACTTAGAATAGTTAGATGTAAAGACTACATTTCTCCATGGTGATTTGGAGGAGGAACTATATATGCAGCAACTAGAGGGCTATGAGGTCAAAGGTAAAGAGGAGATGGTGTGTAAACTAAAGAAGAGCTTGTATGGCTTGAAACAAGCTCCACGTCAATGGTATAAGAAGTTTGATAGCTTCATGATGGAGCAAGGTTATATTAGATGTCATTCTAACCATTGCATGTATACAAATAAATTTGAGGATGGAAGTTATATTATCCTGTGTTTGTATGTTGATGACATGTTGGTTGCAGGTAAAAACATGTAGGAAATAAAAGTACTCAAGAAACAGCTAAGTGAATCCTTTGATATGAAGGATTTGGGGGCAGCCAGACAAATCCTTGGTATGAGGATAACTCGGGATAGGAAGAACGGAAGATGAATTTATCTCAGGAAGAGTACATTAAGAAGGTATTGGATAGGTTTAACATGCAGGATGCTAAACCGGTTGGGACTCCTTTGGCAGGCCATTTTAAGTTATCAAAGGAGCAGTGTCCCAAGACAGAGTAGGAAAGAAACCAGATGTCCAAGGTACCTTACTCATCAGCAGTTGGCATGTATGCTATGGTGTGCACTAGGCCTGATATTGCCCATGCAGTGGGAGTTGTGAGTAGATTTATGAGTGATCCAGGTAAAGAGAATTGACAAGCAGTAAAGTGGATCCTTCGGTATTTGAGAGGGACCATGGGGACAATTTTGTGCTACAGTGGATCAAACACCACTTTACGTGGTTATGTAGATTTAGACATGGCTGGAGATGTAGACAGCAGGAGGAGCACGACAGGTTATATTTACACTGTAGGTGGGACAACAGTGAGCTGGATTTCACAACTACAAAATCTAGTGGCTTTGTCAACCACAGAGACTGAGTATGTTGCTGCCACAGAGGCAAGAAAAGAGATGATTTGGTTACAACAATTGCTTGAGGAGTTGGGGCATAAGCAAGAGGAATGTAAGCTGCATAGTGATAGTCAAAGTGCTATACACCTAGCTAAGAACTCGATTTCCACTCCGGATGAAGCATATAGTTGAGATATCACTTCATCAAGACAACTTTGGAGGAAGATAAGTTGAAGTTGAGAAGATTCATACCGGTCAAAATCCTACGACACATGATGACCAAGGTGGTCACAAGGGATAAACTAAAGCTATGTTCAGCTTTGGTTGGCCTTCACGGATGACAATGAAGGGTTGAGAAGCTTGCTCAGTGGAAATCAGTCTTCAAGTGGGAGATTGTTATGTTTCGGAGCCTATTTTCATGTTAGAGTGTGGTACACCTTTTATGTGTTACACTTAGGTATTTGTACGGTGGTACTACTCACCGGTGAGTGGGTCGGGGTTTTGCCTCGAAGCAAATTTTCATGGGTGGTTTATTAACCCATGGGTAATGGGTAACTATTATGGGTTGTTTTTGGGCCCATGGTTTTTGGTATCCATTGTTTTGATACCCATGGTTTTGCCCATGGTTTTGATACCCACAATTTTTGCCCATGGTTTTGATACCCACGGTTTTGTATCAAACTACTTAAGCAATTGTCTATTTATATGGTCTTATGCATATGATACATAGACAAGCAAATGTATTACAGATGTGTTTTGAATTCGGGTGTGAATTCTATAGAGTTTGTTGAGCATAGCTCCAAACGGATCTGGGTATTGTATTGAGAGAGTGGAGGCTTGTAATAAAATCTGAGCAAGTGATTCTTGGTGGACGTAGCCCAAATTGGGTGAACCACATTAAATCTTGTCTCTCTATGTTGTGTTATTTATTCTGCACTTTTATTTAAAATCAGTAATATTTCTATGCATTAGTTTCTACTTTGTTGCGATTACGTAAGGGATTATTCCACATATTTTATCTCTTATTTCCTAACAATTATCTCCCATGAGCAAGCCCCTTCTGTGGTTTTTCATGTGACCTTTTTCATCTCCCTGGGTGTTTGCATGGCTTCTTTAATCTCGCTCACTCTTGTTCCCATGTTGATACTTGGTATCATCTTGCTCCAAGGTTCTATTTTCTATCCCAGATGTCCCTTTTGTCCCAATTTCACCATAAAAACCATATCTGAACCTCACTCAAGCTCACATTTAACCTGGGTTTGATCTATGGTCAACAAGACATCATAAAAGTGAGATAAAACACATTGAAACACCATTTTTCCCATTCCTTATCCACAGGCTTCCATTCCTCAATTTTTTTCTTCTTTCACACCTTCCAACCTCCATTGATGGATTTCATTCCACATCAATGAAAGGATAGTGATACCCTTCTTTGTTTTTTGAAGATCTGTGGGTGAAATCACTTGAAAATTGGAGCAAACGATCCTCAAAAAATATAGTTTCACACAAGCAAAATTTTGTGCAATGAAGCTGATTTTTAGCGATATTGATGACTGATTTTCTTATCATATTTATTCCCTCTAATAATTTATCACTTTTCCGAAATTCGGATGGTGAAATTCTTCAAAACTTGGAGTGAAGGATCCTAAAAAAATCTAGTTTCATCTGAGACATTTCTTTCTCGATGGAGTTCCTGATTTTTCAAGATATGGATGACTAAGTTTTTCTTATTATTCTTCCCCCTCTGATTAAAATACAATTTTCCCACTCATCCAGGTGAAGGAATCATCCAAAACTTGGAGCAAGGAATCTTGGAATAAAACCTAGAATTTCAAAATTGTTTTCATTGCAATCCGACACCTACAAAGAACTTACTTAAAAATAGCATGTGTTCATGGTGGGGCATGTCTAAAAATATTTATTTTTCAAAATATATGAATTATTAGCATCCACGGTCCCCCAAACAGGAAATAAACATCAGGAAGTGGAAACAATGCAAAATTTCTAAAAATAGCAATCATGGCTAGGACTTGCTAAAAATAGAAAGTTTCTGATTTGAGCCCATAAAGTTGTAGGTGGATATATTTTCACTCACATTGTTTTTTTTTCCATCACTACGAGGTCAAGAATATGTTTCATGGATCAAAAATAAAATTAACCCTCCACAAGGATCCTAAAGCATCATTCTGAGGTGGTTTCTACATAGCATAGTTCGAGGAAGAAAGTTGGATGAGCTAACTCATTCCAATTGTGATAGAAGAGAGTCATCCTAAGCATGTTTTCATCATGAAGGATACATAATCTTCATTAATCCTCTCCTCAAAGTTTAAGCTCATCATATGATTCAGACTATGACGAGAAACAAATCGGAGTTAGTCACTTGGGCAAGGGGTGGAACCATGAACATTGTGAGGTATGAAAATGATCGAAACATAAAGAGGCTCATTCAAATTCAAGTAAACAAGAGGGTTATCATCATGATCATGATGTGAGAATCTCACTGTGAGCAAGGAATAATGTGTTTATCTCAAGCGATGCATTAGTCACAAATTATTTCTAAACACTTGATCCACGCTTGATAACTAGCACACTTATTATGGTCATAGGAGTTGGAATTTGTGGTATCTCAGTGCTATTTTGATGTAAAAACATATAAATTATCATCAATATCCATTTAGAGGTCAATCCTTCCATTCGGAGAGAGAGTTCCATTCCCACGAGAGCAGATTGAGAAATATTGTTCAAATGTTGTGGGCATGTTTCACTCAGGTAACATCTTGGTCAAGAAAGTGAATTATGGAGGTAAAAGGGTGTCATCTTGTTCAAGATTGAAATGTGAAGCTCATGGAATAGGTTGAGATTCATCATGTCCTAAATCTTCCAGATCTCTCATAGGAGCAGGTTGAAGAGATCTAATTAAAATATTAAGGTGCTCAATATCACCATGTGTGAAGAATCGGAAATCATCTCATGACAAGCATATGAGCAATAAGTGTTCTTAAACACTCATTCAAACATTGTGGTGTGATCATGCCCTAAGGAAGAAAGATATTTCCATCACCTCATTTCATTCCAATAGGTGGCCACATGACAATAATTTCATTCAGAGGATAATCCTTTCACCCACATGATGAAGGCCTATTTTAGTGGGAGAAGGATGAGCATCAAAAGAGTTTGAGCATCATGTATTTGTCTCTTATGATCACTAGGGTCAATTGTGAAAGCCTAAGAAGCAAGAAAGTGATACTTATGTCCTAACTCATGCTATTGAAATCATCATGTTTCCATCACAATGTAATAGTGTTTCTAAACACTTATTCAAATCCTTGAAGTATCTCACAACGGGAGGGAGAATATGCAATCACATTTCTTCAAATCAACAAGTTCTTCATCAGCAATGGCTCCATCTTCATCAAATCAGTTAACCCCTTATCTTTCTCTCCTCTTTTTCTCTCTCCATATTCTAATTTTTAGTTAAGAATGTACTTTTTCTATTTCATCATATTCACTTCAATGACCCTCAATTGAACATATTAAGATTAATTTTTGCTAATAAGAAAAAGACTAACTTCTAGGCATATGAAAGGTCACAAGTGATGGTGATAGGTAAAAATGCATGTGGGGGTAGATGAAGAGATAATTTTTAATTCTATAAATTGGAATGGCTTCTCCATTCCAAAGGGTTGGCAATTGTTTATTGAATGTATGTTGTTGAGAATACCACTTCTACATCAAGCAATAAAAGATGCAATTCTTATTTATTGTCTTATGTTCCTCTACTCTTTCTTTCCAACTTTGCATACATGATAATATTGTAAAACCAAGAAAGGTGTCTATGCCTTTGATAAATGAGTCAATGGAATTTTATCTATGATTTGTTGGTCTTATCATTGTTTACATTTTTGTGTTCTTCTAATTGAATATGGACCTACTTTAGTTATTGTATGACGATAACTTTACGAGTCTACTTTCAACAAGAACTCACTCTCTCCTTATTTTCCCAACTTCCCCTTACCTCTCTTTGCTACAAATTCCTCCCTTGTACCTTGTACAAGCATTTGCCACAGGTTTAGTGGATTATTCATGTGTGATCCCCAACCTAAAGGCCACCCACAATATTTAGTTAGTTTACATTCAATTATGTTATCTTCCCCATATCAAAGAAGGAGGGGCTCAGTCCATGACCATTTGTAGAAACCAACAATTTCCCCACATGAGAAATTATTTTTCCAACATATACACATTATTTCATACCCATGAGAAAGGAATTGGTTGCATTACAAGTCCTATAAAAAGATCTATGCATTTAGAAGCTCGGTCCTCAAAAGAGAAGTATGAATTTTCATTTGAGAGTGAGGAAAATTTTACAATGAAAATAGTTTTCATTTTATATAGTAGGGAAGAGATAATAGAGAGAAATTTTAATCATTAGAGCCCACAATCCCACTCAAATGTGGTTATAGACAATAAACACCAAAAATTGATTCCCAATTATAAAATCCTCTACCAAAGGAATGTAAAAAATTAAATCCTATAAAAATGGGATGTTTATTAATATAGAATAAGTCTACATGTGTGATCAAGGTGTTGGGTCCAAGAAATGGTCATTATTGAGATTTAATCTTGTCTCTAACTTGCATTAATGTGAAAATTAGAATGAAAAGCTTTGATTTCCTATTACTCCCAAACTTTAGAGGGTCATGGACCACTACATTCACCACCGATTTAATTCTTTAATATATTTTCAATGATTATACTCTTGCATGATTTGGTGCCGTGAATCGAATATATGACAAAAAACTAGAGATGTGTCATTTTCCTAAGCCCTAAAAAACCCAGAGAATTTTTTGATTTCAAAATATAGTCATGTCTCCCTTTTTCTTATTAGGGTAAGCTGGAAGACTATGATTGGTTTCTCCTTTGGAACCACTTGGTCGTTTCTCATTGGTTACATTATCCTCTTAGATTTTTCTCTATTTGTGATGCACAAATGATGAGCATAGGGTTGTCAATTTTATCCTTGAAACCACCCCTATCAATCATCTCTTCCTCATTAGTTATGTTCTCTAGGATATTTCAACACTTTCTCCACTATTATATATCTTCCTAGACTATGTCTCTTGTGAGTGGTACCATGTGGTGATTTAGGGTTGGATACGGGCTCTTTGGATCTTTGGCCTCATTTTCACTCAACCTCTTATTCCTCGGTAACCAACTACACATAATTGTACCACATGGCATAATCTCTTATCTTTTCCTTTCCACTTCATTTTAACCATGATTCACCCATTTGGGAACCCTTATTACTTTTTCACTATTAATTTGAAGCGAGAATGTGTGCCACATGACACTTATTTAGGTGATCACATTCTCCACCTAAGTCGCTCTTCTTTCACCCAAAGTGACATGATGACTAATGAGTGGCACCACATGGTGGATATTCATAAGCTACAGGACCTCCAGTTGGTGTCATTTGGCACTATTTTGTGCTTTTGGGTTTTTTGGATTCTTCTCGGCCTAATTCTATCTTCCCTAAGTTCTTAAATTTCTAGAGTTGTACCATGTGGCACAATCTTGGCTTGTCTTTCCTTTCCTTCATGCCATTTTTGAACTCGGCCTTAACCACAAGGGGTTGAGTAAGTGGAGCATTTTATTTGTTTAACAATAAATTCCTTTTCTATATAAACCCTAAAATTCTCCCAACTTTGCGTAGATGTGGGATAATTCCCCAAAGAAAAAAACAAAAGGGTTGTCATTTAGGAGCTCAAGTTTAGTTGTAATCTAACTAGAAAGCAAACAAAGAAAAAAATTATCATCCTCAATCTGTAAATGCATTAAAATTACTTATCCCATTCTAAAATAAAAGGAGAGGGTAACAAAATCTCACAAGGTCGACTACTAGACTAAGGAATGGGCCCAAAATGCAACTATCAAACCAAAAGCAATGAGTGTTTTTCCCAAGACTCCAATTAGATGGTAAGTTCAATGTAGAGGTCCTAAACACTTAAAACCTAAATACAAGAGAAAATAAAATATTGGATCTGCTAAAAAAACTACAACTCCATTAAAGGGGATTTGAAATGCCATAAAATGGACTATGTATGTCGTGTGAGCTAGAAAAAAGGAGAAATGTTAAATAAATGAAACCATTTGGGGAAAGGGTGTTCTCATTATTCCAAACCTTCAAATACCTCTACACAAATTTTTAAAGGCTCCCATAAATTGAAAACATTCAAGAGAAATATTGAAACCATATAGTTGAGTTGCTCAAAATGAAGTAGGAGGCTCATTTTGGCAACACATCCCATGATAATTAGTAACTCGTTGTCATAGAGAAAATTTATTTTCATCAAGATCCTAGTGCTACTAATGAAGTCTAGATAATGATTTTTCACCATAACATGTTAGGGCTAAAATGTTTTTATGATGACATGTGTGTGCTTTCGAGTCTAGATCTACAAGTATGACATCCGGTGTCATGTTAGAAGGAAAAATAAACAATTTTGTAGTGGTCCAACATATGAGCTATATCCACTCTAAAGTTGTGCCTACATTCACAACACATGCACACACACAATGAGCTAGAAACATGTTAGTAACAACTAATCAAACCTAGTCTAGTGGTAAAAGGAGAAAAATTAGAGTTACTCAAATCACCCTCCTCTCATATAAGGTCCGGATCGCTAGCCACCTCTAACTCCTCATCCTCCTCACTCTCCTCCTTGGGAGATTCCTATCCTTATATGGTTTCTCCCTCAACCTTAGGAGTTCCTCTCTTCATTTTCCTAACCCAAGTATCATGTCTAGGAGCTCTTAGGGGTTGGTCTATATGTAATCTTGGAACCATATATCTCCATCATAACATGTATAACATACTAACCCTAATATCTCTACTCCCTTTAGTGTAAGTCAATATGGTCATAAGAGGATCAAAGTATGGGTACATAAAATATTGAGGCACTCATCTTATCGGATGTACTGTATTTGTTCCCTCATGTCAACCAATTGTTTGGTCCTTAAGAAGATAGATAATGATTTCCTCTCACTTATCTATAGTTTGACCATGTCCTCATAAGGATGTATTGTCATAAGATCTAAAATCAAAGTGTACCAGCTTTTCGGTGTGTTTCCCTAAGGGGAGCTATATCTACCCATAGTGTTTCCTAGATGGTAACTAGATTTTTAATCCTAATGTCCCTATGATAGGGGATAACCCTCTCATATACCCATGATATTACAAAAGTAGGGTGACTCAAATCTAGTGAGTGACATCTAAAAATCTATTACAAGTCATGGTAGGTAGTGGCCATGATATCTTGACCCCAACAAAACACTTTGTCATAATCCTTAATACTCTACACAATAGGATCCCAACAATATATAAAATTATTTGTACCCTTTTCGCCAACCAAACACGATGTTAATAAACTAATGATGACCTTGTGTAGGTTGGGGATAAGGTCCTCCTTTATACTAGTAAACCTAACTCCCTTCTTAACACCCACATTGAATTCCCATGCATGCCAAAGTAAGTTTCCCACCTATGATCCTCATCTAGTGAACTAGCCCCTTAAGAGATTGTTTCGTCTTTATGATTGGAAATCCTAAGGTTCTATAAACATCCTTTAGTGTAATATCCACTCTAAATGAACATGAAGAAAACCAAACATGTTTTGATTGGCATCCTAGTATTTTAAAAAGTCACATAGTAGTATACTATCTGGAGCAACTAGCTTCTGGTCGAGCCATTCTACATGTCTTTTCACCTTTTCACCGAGAAATCTTTGTTGGGGTTAATAAAGGAATAAATAAAATCAACTAGTTCTACTCCATTCCTAATGCCACCACACATAGTCTCCATGCATCATATAAAATAATTTGTGTTAGATCCCATATCAAAATTTTCAAAATACACAAAAAAATGAAAATAGATAATATAGTTTTTCCTCTTGGGAGGCAGCTATGAAACCACTACAGTGGTTTCGCCCCCAATGACAACCGCATCTCAAATCCATCTAGACTCAAATTAAATAAATAAGTGCAAAATTTATTAAAGTGATTGCTACATTCTTATATCCTATCCTTATACAAACATTTTGAATATAATTTTGTACAATTCCATCCCCCTTAGGCCATTTTAAGCAAAAACCTAAAACCTAGGGCACAAGGTAAAACCATTTGTAGCTCACTTTTCCTTAAGGCCAAAATACTATTGTTAGGTCCATTGTCATCCTCATTAAACGATCTTAAAATTAGTTGTCTCTCGTGCTTCAAATGGTCATTAAAATACCTAGAGCTCCAAACATATAAAAATCACAAATGAAAAATGATTTCCAAATTTAGAAATAAACTTCATGTGTTTATATGCGTATATTTCATATTTAGTGAAAAATATTATGTTTTGTTATTTTGACTCTAGTGCAATTTTTGTAATGTTTGAAAATATGCATGGTGTTTTCTCCCCACTCGGATGGTAAGTAATTTTTTTCTTTTCTTTTAAAAAATCAATTTTATTATATTACAACACTTTATTGAATATTGTTTTGGTCATAGGTGATGGAACATCTCGAATGACATGAAAGTGGGTTAGGTAACATTTCTAGCTCTCCCATTTTGGGATATTCCATAGTCAAAAATAACATTCAAACTTAGGTAAGTACATGGAAATTTTATGCGATGGAAAAGTTGAAAAGCTATGGAATGAGGTTAAAGAACCTCAAAGTTTAACTAAACTCAATCATGCACCATGAGATAAGATCTAAACAAGATTTAATCCTATACATGCATCATAACTTTGACAAAAACATCAAAACCTAGCATATATACTACTCTCTACTCTTTTGAAAGCTATAAAACATTGAACCTATGAAGATCCTAGAAATCAAATGTGATGTTTGATATGAAACTCAAGCTTTTAAGAATGGAGTCTCACCATTAATGGCTTCTAGGCCTTATGGTTCTCTCTATTTACTTAAAACTTGGATTATGGATGCAAATGGAGGTGTTAGCTCAACAATGGAGGAGGTAAGCTTAAGATCAAATGTCTAATTAGCTTAAAGATAATACAAATGATATATCAAAGCTTTCTTAGGCTTTTTTTTGTTTTGTGTTATGTAAAGTTATATTTTTGAAAGGAATGGGTGACCCTTCTATTTATAGTTTTTCACTTGGGAGAGTTTGAACTTTGGGTGCATGTGGGACTAAAGTCTAAAAAGAAATTTAGGATTAGATTAGGATAAACATGCTTTAGACTTAGTTAATCTTGGTTTAGGCTAGTTAACTAGGGTTTAGACTAGTTAAAATTGATTAGAAAGTGATTAGAGACTCATTGAGAGTTGGGAGGGGTTTGAATAATCAATTGTGGTGATAGATAGCCTAGGAAGCTTGATAGAAGTGATATAAAGAGAACTATGGAGGTTTTGAATGGTGAAAGAAGGAATGTCTAGCTAATAAGAGAGATATTAGCCCAATTGGATGATTATAGGAGGAATACGACCGAAAGAGGTGTCGTAAATGGGCATCCGAGAATGGAGCGAAGAAAGGGGAATTAACGAAGTGTCGTTAATCGGTTGAATTAGAGGAAATTCTAAGTGTAAGCATATTTAGGTGTTTACATTTTCCCCTCTTTGAGGTGGCATAAGTGACATCACTTCAAAGAAAGTAGAGAAACATAAGTATAAATTTTTGAATGGATAGAAGAAAAATGAGTAGAATGAAGGATACCCCTTGATTGTTGATGGGGTGATCAAAGAACTCGATTGACGATCGAAAAGATGAAGGAAATAGAATAGAAGAAAGAATAGTGTGAAGAAAAGAAAGGGGATATAGAAGAAAAGGAGTATGAGGAAGGGGAATGAACTAACATTCATCCAATTCCTTCTAAACAACTTTATTTTTCATCATATTGCTTAGAGATCTTCATCATCAGTCCTTATTAAAAAAATGAACAAGAGTGTAGTATGACATGAAAATCCATATACGAACAAATGTCCATTGCTAAAAATACCAACTCCATGCAACATACAAAATGCAATGCAATACGAGAAAGTAAAAGATTCCTAACTCCATGCAACATACAAAATGCAATGCAATACGAGAAAGTAAACAAGCTAAACTAACAGAGAAACATAATGCAATGTTTTTGTTATCGAGCTTCAATTCCAACCTATTCGAATTAATGAAAATGGTTAAAAGCAAATTGCCCCATGCAAGGATACATGAGAGGGGAATAACAGAGGACACTTGGGTCCGATGAAAAGTAATGTGCACTACGAAATAGTACCAGGAAAATCGTTGTGCCCCTGAGTATGACAAAGTAAGTAGTCTAGCTTTTGT
Source organism: Taxus wallichiana var. yunnanensis (assembly GCA_018340775.1). NCBI lineage: Eukaryota > Viridiplantae > Streptophyta > Pinopsida > Cupressales > Taxaceae > Taxus > Taxus wallichiana. The sequence goes on along the minus strand of CM031242.1, from coordinate 727,100,982 downwards.
TCATGAAGGTAGATCAAAATGATCCGTGAGTCGTTTATGATGAGAACAAGAAAGAACCAAAGATCGACATTTTGTAGGACGATTTTATATTGTTTTTGATGTTTCTTGAAACATATTTGAATGTTTTTATGATTTTTGAAATTTTTTCTCAAGCTATGTATAGGAATACAAAGAAGCATGGATACCCATAGTGATAGATGTGATGTACAATGGAAAAAGGCCATGTGCGTACGAAAAAGGTGAAGATGTAAAAATTCCCAAAGCGATTCGGTGGGAGTATTCAAATGAAAACTCTTCACGCATAGAAGCGGGACCCAAGGCCATTATGGATAGGTTCAACGTGATGATGAACATAAACTAATGAAATGCTAGGAAGAAGCAAGGATGCCCCCAGCGTAAGTTGGCCTCTAAAAGTGCATGATAGAAAGGAAGGAGAAGATTATTTTTGTGAAAGGTGACAAAGGTGTCCGCAAACATGGCAAAAAAGTAATCTTATACACATTGATGTTTTGACCAAAGTAGAAGAATGATGCAAATTATGTGAATGTATCTTAGAAGCCTCACGATGAGGAAGTGATTAGCCAAAGGCACAAATCGTGAGACAAGATATGGACTAGAGTAAGAGTCGAAAAAGGTCCAAAAAGACACTTGGTAACATACTAATCCCTGCTCACTCATAGATATCCATTATGTGCATATGGAGTTTTTTATTACCTCTTTGAGGGAGGCTTAATAGACAACAAATGAGGACAAACTAGCCAATGTGTAGGAATGATATAGTTTGATAGGTGATTTTGTGAATGGAGGGTGGAAGGATAGCCGTACATTGCTTCGCTATCACCAAAGGCGTCCATAGCCCTGACGGAGATGTATTTGATTCTAATCACATCATTTCTCTAATGCCATTTAGGCATCTATAGCCCCAATAGATATTATTAGAAATAACCCAAGAGAGAGTAATATATCAATTTGCTTTTGCCTTTTAGCTTTTGATTTTTAGATTGATTTTTATTCTTTTGCGTTCCAAAAATTATTTCAGCTCTCTTGTTTGACAAGTGGTTAAGAACCACCGATGTCTTGATGGAAGGAGGTGGAATTGATTATGATGATGACATTGGCTAGTGTAACAAATATGTCTAAAGGTTCTTTGAAACAAGTTTATTAGATGTTGAATGTGATAGGATCTCTAAGAGGCTAGTCGTTCTTTAATTTACCAAGGTGATAAAGACAAGGTTCAAACAAATACCATAAAGATAAATATCACAAGATGCATGTGAAAATTATAACCACAATATCACCGAAGGGATGAAAATGGTAGGAAGACTTGTAGAAGAATAACAAGGAAGGGAAGAAAGAAACATCCAGGCGTACACAATACCCAATGTTTGATCTTTCTACCTTTGATTTTATTATGTTTTCTCATGTTTTTTTGTATTTTTGAATTTATTTGATGTTTAATTTTTTGATAGTTTTGGAAAGGTGGGAACAACAGATTCACTCTGCATGGTAAGATCCAACAACAATGTTTGTGACTTCCTTGATAAGGGAGATTAGGTGTGTTTGTTTATCAAGCCTAATATTTTCTCCGATCGTGATGATCATGGTGAGCTCATACTCAATAAATGACTGTGATTTATCTTGAAACAAGGATTGTTCATGTGGGAGCTTGAGTTCCTTATCCATAGGTTTATGCACTTTATGCCATACTTGATGGTTGTGTTGGTGTGCATTCTTGAATCATGCTTGATTTTTAACCTTAAGATCATTGGATTTGTTAGGAGCTTTGGAGCTCTTGGAAATTTTGACCTGAGCTTGGTTAAGAAACTGTTTGGGTTTCTTATAAGTTGACGTGTGACTTGTCTAATATTAAGAAGAATAAGAAAGAGAACGTGGATTTTAGACCTGATGTTAGAAATGATCACGGGCTTGCCACAACCATTGATAGTAGAAAGGTGTGATGGATGAAAAGGATACGGTCCAAGAATTGAAGAGGATGGGCTACCAGGAGGTGAGCCACTAATAGAAGATGATGAAGGGCTGCTAGAATATGGCCCTAAGATGGAAGAAATTAGGCTACGAGGACATGGCCCAAGAATAGAAGAATATGGGCTACCCAAAAGTTTCCCATAGATAGAAGAGGATGAAGGAATACCAAGGTGTGGCCCAAGAATATAAGGTAATAGACTACCAAGAGGTGACCCACAATTAGAAAATGGAGGACTACCCGAGGGTGGCTCCAGGAGAGAAGAAGACGATGGGCTACTCAGCGGTGATCCAAGGCGGGATTTTGAATAAGGAATGAGTTGGCAATGAGAAGATAGGCCATGGATCAATGCTAGACCCCGACATCTCATCATGCTCAGAAGAAGGTGAAGATGGAATGCCAGAAGAAGAGTCAAGTTCCATGACCTTAGGCACTTCCTCTACTTTTTGATAAAAGGATTCAACTTCTTCCTCCCCATACGCAAGCGTATCGAGTTCTAAAAAGAATCCTTGTTTGCAATCCTCTAAAGGGATATCATTGTGTATTCTAATTTTCCTTCATTTGACTAGAAGAAATGGGCCCGATAAGTGGGGAAGATTGATTGACAAAAGAAGATGAAGATGTTTGATGATGTAGATGAGGGGAAGGATTGACCTTATCACTCCCACGAAGAGTTTTTATAGTGCTTTGAAAAGATATCTTAGCACATGGATTTCTTGTAATGGTTCGACATGGTTGTAGACATTGATCTTTAGAAGATGATTGAGGAAATTGTATGATATGGTTGAAAGGGCTCAAGGGCCGAAGAGGGATGTGAGTTGGACTGATAGCAAAGAAGACGAATAAAGAGACGACGTAGGCTTGGTGGTGGGTGTCTCATGAATGGATGATTTATATCCGGACCTAGGTCATTTTTCTAGAAGATGACGTAATGTAGGTTGGAAAGTAGGATCACATAGCCATCTGTTAAGTTGCGACGTAGGAGTCAAATTGGATGATTGACTAGAGGGAATCGAGTGGGGAAATCTTGATGGAGGAAGAGGTAATTGAGATGATGATGAAGGAGGTTCTACGAAGAAAGGGAGGACCATGACTCAAGAACCGAATTAGATGTTTGATCGAGGTAACTTGGAGTCGCACAAATATTCAAAGGAGGAAGACACCATTGAGGTGATTTGGAATAAATGTCTTGTGAAGGAATAGAGTCTCTGTCATTCAAGATTTGATCTGGGGTATCCGAACAATAGTTGGGATCCGAATCTTCAAAAGAAGAGTGGGGGAACTCGAATAATAATTTGGATCAGAAGCATCCAAACCATACCACCAACTATGAGTTAAAGGTGGGGAATAGGGTACCCGAGTGGGCCCTATATTTGAAAAAGAACCAAACAAGGCTTAGTCATAATGGGAATATTTTGATTTGAATTCCTAAACCTAGGTTTTGTATTTTCGTATATATGAGGGACCTTATGATAATCAATCATTGTTGGCATCGTTTAAACACAATTTTCTAGGCCTACATAGTGTGATCAAATTCCTTCAAAGTGAATAAATTTCCATGTTGATTCGGGTAGCATAAGGGAAACCAACTAAACATTTGTAAATATGGAGATGTGTGCATGATTTTCTGAAGAAGGTCTAAGGAAAATAGATAGCTTGATGACGTGATCTCGATGAGATCAAAAAGGGATTTTCCTAGAAAATAATTTTTTTAGATGAATAATCACAAGGAACAATCATGCAAGTGTGAAACATGAAGCCAATCAATAATGAAATACTACCTATGTAAAATGTGGTGTAAAATGATAGTTCGATGCAAAGATGATCAACAAAATGTCAATACTTACGTCAAGCTCGAAACAAACAAGGCGTAAATATTAACAAAGGGTAAATATGATTCCCACTCAAAGGATACTACAACCATTTTAGAGACAAGAAAGGCCTAAATGTCAAAGGGAGAGGATTACAAATATAAGCTATGTAACCACACCAATCGGAAACATCTATCAAGCTTTGTAGAGAAGCAAGATATTAGTGTCAAATTGGTACTGAAATGATGTAAAATAAAGTAAGTGACACCCGTCAAGATTTGGAGCAATGTTCAAATTTAAACCAAGTCAAAGTATACTAAGGATGTGCTAAAATGTGCACAGCAGTGTAACGCCACAATGACGAAACTTAGATCATGTTTACGAGAAACATGATGTAAGTATTTTAATTATGTCGAGACAATGCGAACAAGGTAACATGTCAAAATGGGATAAAATGATGAACCAATTGTAACTATGATGATGATCTTGAAGTCAAGATCAAGTGGCCATCAAAGATATGAGAATGTACTTGCACACTTTAGACGTTTAACAACCCAGCCGCAAACATGGATGGGCATAAACAGAAAAAAAAGTGACGAATACTATCTTTGATAAGACTCGTGAGGTATGCTTCCTTCTCACCCCAAAAATGGGAGGTGAGAATGCAAGGGTATAGATAAAAAGGATGAAAATAAATTAAGTGCTACTTGGGCAGAGTTTCACCTTATCTAAAGATGAGAATAAAACTAAGATAAGTGGGACATCATTTAATTCCGTGATAAAATACACTTAGCTCAAAGTTACGTGGGCTCTTTGCCTTGTTCGAGAAACAAGGTTCAAAATCCAAGTGAGTCATCACTTCATGATGGCTTGATGTGACAACAGACTAGCAAAGTGGGCTCCAAGATAGAATGGCCTCCTTAATAGGTTCTCTCAACTAGGTGTCAGAAGATTGTCTAATGTGAGCACGATTTTCCCAAAGAGTCACAATGACTGATTTGGGAGTATCTTGGATTTACTGTACCCCCTTCCAATACAATGAGAAACTAGTGCATTCAGTTGTACCATCATTGGAACCATGATACGAGAAAATATTTGACTCTAACTCATAATGCGTACTAGTCAAGTGGGTAAGCAGAGTGCTTCTATTTCATCCACGAGGTTACTCAACGGTGGATTACTTTATGGTTCTTAGAACCACCCCCATTGTTGTAGCTTAAGGCATTGTGCCAAAGGGGTTATGTTTCAGTAGAGAGGATAGGGACGTACCCTTTTTCGAAACCTGTAATACAGTGTGAAGTGAAATGGTGTGTTTATTATCTTGCTTAACTTAATGTGGTTTTAAGTAGCACACCGTTTGGTAACCTGTATGAAAACACAAGTATTAGAAGGTTTTTTTTGTTTTGGCATTTTTATTTCTTTGACAAGCGTTAGGACCTACATGCAAAGAGTTAGTAATTTTCCATGAAAAGAATAAACATCATTTTTGATTCTCAAGATCACCCTAAGATGCAAGAGAAGAGCATACACGACACAAAATCCAAGAAATCAACAAATGGAAACACTTAATGCAAACATGAAATATACCTTTGCTCAATTTTAGAATTTCAACACATTCTCAAAGAAATAAAAGACATAAGAATCATTTCTAATTCCCAAGATCACCCCAAAAGATGCGAGGGAAGAGCATATGTGACCTTACTCTTATAATTAAACATGCAAGGTTTATCCAATGTCTAGTCTAGTATACCCATGCAAAAATAAAACCTGCAATGATGTTAGCACTTTAGGAAACAAATTTTTAGAAACCTGAAATTAATATACCAGCTCGAGCATGTAAGCACCTATGCATGGGTTAGGGCATGTGCGCAAGGGTTAGGGTGGTTGTGCTCTCTATGTAATTCTAGATCCGCAGTGCACCTACGCCACCCGAGAGATTTCTGCGCCAGGATATAGTCACGTGTGCTAGGGTACAGTGCATGTGTACCAAGGTATAGGCGTGTGTGCCAAGGTTAGAAAAAAAAAGTATGGAAATTATGATAGTGTGCATGCGCCACCGAGAGATTCCTGCGGCGGCAAGAAATGGCATATGTGCCACTTGGGTATGTGCGCGCTTGGTAAATTTTTTTGACATAGGGTTGAGATTACACAGGGCACTTGTGTGTGGGTTTGGGTGCCTGCGCGCCTAGTAGAAATTACAGTTGACAGAGCATGTGCGTTAGAAGAAGGGTGTGTGTACCATGGTTTGGGCGTGTGCGCCTAGTTTAAGGTACCTACATGTGATTTTGGGTGCCTACACACCTCTACTAAAAATGATAGTTTGAAGGCGCCTGCGCTGATAGAAAGGTGTGTGCGCCCTACCTGAAAAACCACCAAAAAACACGAAAAATAAAATTTTAAAAGTGTCAATAGGTTAGAAATTAGCCATTAAATGTAGTTTCTAGCATAAAATTAACAAAGAAGCATGAAAATGAGGGTTAACTACTTAAAACCTGGCCAAAAATCCCAAGGAAAAATATTTAACACTACAAAAACATGTAAAAAGTTAAAAATTGAAATAAAAGCTTTAAAAAGACCCATTAATGGGGGATGGACTAAGTGTCCCACCACGTGTGCCAAATGTATGTGATGGAAAAGTTGAAAAGCTATGGAATAAGGTTAAAGAACCTCAAATCTTAACTAAACTAAATCATGCACCATGAGATAAGAGCTAAACAAGAGTTAATCCTATACATGCATCGTAACTTTGACAAAAACATCAAAACCTAGCATATATACTACTCTCTACTCTTTGAAATTTATAAAACATTGAACCTATGAAGATCCTAGCAATCAAATGTGATGTTTGATATGAAACTCAAGATTTTAAGAATGGAGTCTCACCATTAATGGCTTCTAGGCCTTATGGTTCTCTCTATTTACTTAAAACTTGGATTATGGATGCAAATGAAGGTGTTAGCTCAACAATGGAGGAGATAAGCTTAATATCGATTGTATAATTAGCTTAAAGATAATACAAATGATATCTCAAAGCTTTCTTAGGCTTGTTTTGGTTTTGTGTTATGTAAAGTTGTATTTTTTGAAAGAGAGGGGTGACCCTTCTATTTATAGTTTTTCACTTGGGAGAGTTTGAACTTTGGGTGCATGTGAGACTAAAGTCTAAAAACACTTTAGGATTAGATTAGGATAAACATGCTTTAGTCTTAGTTAAGCTTGGTTTAGGCTATTTAACTATGGTTTAGGATATTTAAAATTGATTAGCAAGTGATTAAAGACTCATTGAGAGTTGGGAGGGTCTATATAATCAATGTGGACTGATAGATAGCCTAGGAAGCCAATAGAAGTGATCTAGAGAGAACTAGGGAGGTTCTGAATGGTCGAAAGGAGGAATGTCTAGCTAATAAGAGAGATATTAGCCTAATTAGATGATTATAGGAGGAATACGACCGAAAGAGGTGTCGTAAATGGGCATCCGAGAATGGAGCGAAGAATGGGGAATTAACGAAGTGTTGTTAATCGGTTGAATTGGAGGAAATGCTAATTGTAAGCATATTTAGGTGTCTACGAAATGGGGGCCCAAAAATGGGTCAAAAGTGACCACTTTTCCTAAAATCAGCAAAAATTTAAATTCAACTAATAATTTGGCATGCATATGCTCAAAAATTGGTAATGTGATAAGAATAAGAATCATAGTGCTCATAATCTAATAATTTCTAAAATAGTATTTTTTTAAATGGTGGGTATTTAGAAGGTCAAGGTGGTGTGCACACAAAGTGTGCCTATTTTTATGTCAAAAAGATAACATATTATTTTATGTGCCCCCCCCCATGTTTTGAGCTATTTTACAAATCCCTTATGTAGAAAGTTAGCTAAGACCATGTATGAGGTCCCGCTAATTTTTCATATTTTTGGATGAATATATAATTTTTTACTAATTTTCAAGTGAACACATTCAAAATGAAATATTTGTGTGTACACCCCTAATTTTGAGAAAAATAGTTGAAAATCAATTTTTTTAGTGTGTGTAGAATGGAGTTTAGATCAAGACTTTTTTTGAAAATTTGGATGAGAAAATCATAAATTATCTATAAAAAATGATACATGTGTTTTAGCAAGAAAAGAAGGCAATAGTAAAAGAAATTAAGGATGAAAATCTTAAACTAATTGGATTTTAGAAAGAAATACATCGACGTAAACGCAAAAATAGAGCTTGACATCGTAATCATATATTTTTGGAATATTTTCTAATAACACATGAGAAATTGGGGTTTACACTCGATATTGTTATGTTTTCTACAAAACACAAATTTATTCACAAATTACATAGTCGAACCTTAGGCTCTCGGATATATACAAGCCAAAGAGTGGGTGGTTTCAAGCCAAAGAAAACAAAATGCACTTGCGTTATAACACACCGACGTTTTCTTTCTTATTTAAAAATTCAAATTTACATAGCTAAAAATGCACTCGCGTTATAAAGCATTAACGTTTTGTTTTTCTTAGTGAAAAATTCAAATTTACACAATTAAAAATGCAATCGCATTATAAGCATTATATAATGTGCTCATTTCATTGCATGGTTGCATTATAACATGAATGAACCATAACGCATTCATGTTATGTGAAAAATGGCCAAAAAATGAATTTTGGCCACTTGTTGATCCCCATCTCCATACACATGCCCCACCCATTAATGGTAGGCATGTTACTACGTCATTAATATGCATACAACCAAAATTTACACAATATTAAATTTGTAAAATATGTCTCTAACGATGATAAGGTTTCATCCAAAGTTGAAAAAATAGTCTAGACCTACCCCACTTCTCCTCTCTAAATTCCCAAGTCTCATCAAGTTGTTCTAAAACCCATTCTATATCTATTTTCATTCTTGTATTGGTGTTTCTCTCCTCCATTATAAATTCATCGATCTAGGAAGAGTAGCATTTAGGAAAACATTGGTCGAGAAAATATGGTGGTTTCATCATCATTTAAAGAAAATTAAAATATACATTTTTCACGTAAATTTTAGTTGCGATTCAATTTTATTCATGTTTACTTGCTCAAATTTACTAAATAAGCCCACCGATTTCTTCCTTGTTTACTTGGTAATCTTTACTAAATTTAACTTGATTATTTTTTTGTTTTCTCATTTACTATTGCTAAAAATATATTCATTAATTTCTCTACTCCCATGACATTACAAATAACTCTCTTTCAGTTAATTCATGGGTTAGTATTTTGTGAAATTTGAGAGAGGTTATGCTTCCAATTTATTGAGAGATTTTTCTAAAAATAGTCGATACTCTGTTAAATTTATCTTTTCAACCACATTACACCTACTTCCCTATGTCAAACCAACCAAGTTTATTAGAATTTTCATTTCTACATGTTAAGTAGGTTTAGTTGTTTCTTTCTTTCTGGATCATATGGACTCGCATTTAGAAGGAGTGCATTTGAAGAGACACTAAATCACCACCAACAAGCTTGGGAAAAAGTTGTTATATGACTGTAGTAACCAAGTTGAGGTGCATTTAGTTTTCTTTTGGTTTATTAGAGTAGTTGTTGAAAAGACATCTAAAAAACTTTTGTTAAATTATTTTAAATCTACAAAGATAACTATACTCAAAAATTATATGGCAAATCACTTAATAGTAGTAATCACTACCATATATCTATATTCAATTTTCTCAAACTTGCCTTATAGATCCAAGGGATACATTTTCCATAAGCTTCCCCTACCTCTATGAAAGATAATGTGATAAGGGAGTTGTGAAAGCTTCATTCCAAAAGCTTTTCTAATTGCTTTTGTGAGCATTTCCTTTTTTGTTTCTTTTCTTTTCTTTGTCTAAAGGTCTTTGTTATTGATAACCAATCCTTAGCTCACTCCTTTTGAATTTTCTTGGGGAAATTTAAGAAGTGGCATAGAAGGTAATACTTTTCTATTTACATTTCTTTTGTTTTATTTATGTTTCAATAAGCAATATTTACGTGGGAATTTTTTTTTCAGTTTGAGACAAAAAAATAATTGAAAAGCTTCTCTTCCTCGCAAGACATAGGTGAAAAGTCTTGATGTAAGAAGATTTTATTTGTTAAAATTTTCTATTATATCGTATGACCAAAATCTTTTTTTATTTACTTTAATAGTCTACAATAGAAGAATAACTATATTTGGTTATTCCCTACTTTGTTTATTTCATTTCTTCTAGGTTCACTTATTATTTTAATTGTTTCTAGATATCTAAAAATCAAACATATTAGATAGTTTTTGTTTTATTTCATTTCTTTCAAAGGGGCATTTCAGAAAACATAAATAATCCCGATTAAATTGTTGTTTTTACTCTATTAATGAATAATTAGAAGTAATTTAAATAGATTAAAAACACTTTCTATAATCTTTTGATTTAAATAGATTTACTTTTCATCGACCATTTATTGCTAGTATTTAATTAATTTAGCATGAAACTAAACACCATCATTTCTATTTAGATTTCAAAATACCCATACCCATCCCTTAACTCTCCTTTAGCTCAATGTTAGTTATTTCCTTATGAGTTGACATCGAATATGACCATTCCTAGTATGAATCAACCTCATAAGAGATCATTCGAACCAATGTCAATCCACCCAAGATTGACCCATATCAAATATACATAGACTTAGGATTGTGCATGTTATTCTTACAATCTAATCGTCTACCAACATTAATCATCAACCAACTCAAATCCCTAAATGAACACCTTTTAATTGCCCACCAATTCTAGATTCATGAAAAACATCCTTCTAGGCATACGAATCCATAGCTTTACCATCAAGCTCTCTTTACATTTCGATTTTCTTGGTTGGACCTTGAGAATTGAGTGTATGGTTAAACATGTCATTTTTCTCGATACAAGTCCATCCATAAGTTTCTGATTAACTAAAATAGACTAAGTGCAAGGAAATAGTAACCCTAGTTAATCTAATTAGGAGGACTAAAATGTTGTATAAATGCAGTAAATAACATAAGGTAGATGCAAATAAATATGCTAAGTAAAATAAAACCCTAGATGTATAAGAGAGTAGAGAGAAATGGCTTAGCTTATTAGTGTAGATGGTCGTAAAGTGTTGAGGTGTGAGGATAAAATCTGGAAGTGTAGACAAACACTCAGGGACCCTACGAAGGGCATATTTGGAAGATCTCGAAGTGACAAGGGTGCTTGGGAATGCTTAGGGCACCCAGTGGTGCCCTAGTATGCAATCTAGGTGCTCTAATAATTTTAAATATTCAAAACCCGCAACCGGTATGGTTCAGAAGTGGTTCTAAATGTTCTCTATTTTTCACGTTGGATCTACCGGATGAACTAGAAAATGACCTACGATGCAAAAGGAAGTATAAAACCCTAGAAAAATAAAAGAGGCATATGAATTGGTTAGAATGACCTTAGCCACCAAACTAGTGGACTTATTTATGAGTGTTGCACTACATTTCGGACCCAAATGTAGGTCCAGTATGTGTGTGTATGTCGTGCCCTAGGTTCTCTTGTGCTAGTCGTACTTTGTGAAGTAATGAGCAATATTAACTATAGAAAATGTAAATAATATGTGTGCATGGAATATAATAGAATCCCTCCCCTATGCAGTGTGTGTGATGTAGATCTCCTAGCCTTGATGCATGACACTATGTGGATGCAAGTGATGCAATGGATGCAACTCTAGATGGAGTGATAGTAGTGTGTAATGCTATGACCTAGGACCCTCATTATGGTCTTATAAGCTTTGTATTTATAGGGATCTCAAGATTAATTTCGTAATTAATCCTGACAAGGCAAACTAAGAAAAGCATAATGATGAAATATGACTAGAAAGACCCCAAAGAGAAGCGAAAAAGGATGTGCATAGATCAAGGCACCCAGAGTGGGACTGGGGCACCCCACTACAAGATGGGGTGCCTTGATTTTGGGCTAGAATGACAGGGAAGTTGTGAAATCAATGGATAAGTGTTGGAAAATACACATGAATTAAGAAATAAAATATAGAATAAAGATGGCCAAAATATGGGATTAATTAGTACTTTGTACACTTGAGAACCTTATAAATAGTAGTATAAGACCGGGCTAAATTATGTGTAAAGTGCATAATTTTGTGTCTACATTTTTCCCCACTTTATGTTGGTGAGAAGAAAGCTTGGTAACATAAAGTAGATAGAGATGCATACTTGATATCCATGTAGAGTGAAGAAGAAAACGTGCAGTGGACTATAATAAATCATGGAATCCCAAAAAGAAATTTATGGAGGCATGGATTCTAAAGATGAAAAATGCACATAAAAAGTGATGAGAGTAAACCTAGGGCGGAATGTGTGTGTAGTTGTTGTTGTGTGTAGTGTACTGTATGGTTAGGAAAGGCAAGTGCATGTAGTGATGTGTTTTCATTTTCATTATCCTTGTCATTATTATTTTTTCCCCAATTTAACTATTTGTTTCTCATACGATAGACCTACGAGGAGAAAATGATCAAGTAGTCAAATATGTATGTCGAAAAAAAAAAAACGTTGTGTAAAATATGTATGTGTAAAGTACGTAAATGTAAAATACGCTAGAAAAATTGTAAATGGAACATGTGCATCTATCCATGTCGAGAAAAAGGGTGTATAAGGATATTTCATATTTTCGTGAGTTTTTGGGTGATCCCACGCCACCCCTGGATGAAGACGTGTAGGGAGGAATTGCTCGTGTCCTCCAACTTTAATTATTTCTCGCTGAAATTTGTTGAAGAGATATCTATATTGTCTTGGTTTTTTTTGGTGATCCAATGCCACTAGACGGAGAATTGTAGAGATGCACACCCACCGTAACCCACAACCATGTAACTACTCCGTAGAATTTCCAAAGGACATCATGTCCGTTAAGACCATTGTGTATGGAGTTCGTAGCAGTGTCCGCACTCACTGCATTGTTTAAACCAAAGATAAATACGTTGTGTTAGTAGAAAACCCTCAATTATGCCCCCCTCTTTGGGGGCACATGTGATGACCCGGAAGGAGAATGCGACCCCAAAATAGGACCAACTACACTTTGACTCTGTAAAACTACGCCCTATAAGGGGAAAGGGAAATGCTTGGTAGATACCAAGCCGCACACAAAAGGGGATGACTAGCCAATACAAGTGTTAGTTTGAAAACACATGTATGTAATAAGTGTAAAATACACAGACAATGTAGAAACTACCAAAAAAAATAGTGTAAATATGCAATAAAACAAACAAATCGCACAAAGCGGGTTTCAAACATGGGACTTCACTCACGATGTCGCAAGACACGCAAGGCCATAAAGGCCACAAACAATAGACAAGCATGCACACAAGCAAAGGGAAAATCTTGCATACAATAACAAACAATGGAAGAAAGTAGAAACAAACAATTATTCATGGTAACATGTAAACTGTGTTATCAACTTATTTTGACTTCGCAAAATTAATAAACATGGAAATTTTTAAAAAATCAAAAGTGTTATTTCACGTGATTTATCACCCTCGTCGCGATTGTCTCATTCTTGTGATCATTTCGGTCTTCGTTCATCCATTTCGGGTGAGAAATCCTCCCGCCAAGTCACAAACTGCATTAATAATTAATTAATTAATATTTAATTAATTTATTACCCTTTATTTGATAAAATCAATTTTATTAATTTTTGGGGTTTTTAATTAAATAAATATTAATATAATATTTATTAAAAGTCAATCGACAAGTTTTTAATTTTCTGGGGAAAGTAAGCTTCCGCTTCCAATTGTCGGGGATGCCAAATTGGCTTCCCATACCCAAATTTCCCCTTTCCTAGAAAATTCTTCTTATTTCCCCACTTGTGGGATTTCTTCTACTGATTGCCAATTCAACCGGTTGGCAAACGGGAAAAAAATCTCCCAATTTCCCACATGGGGAAATAGAATGGGGATTTCCAACCCACCTTGCCATTTCCGCTGGCAAATGGTTGTTTTTTCCCACTTTCCCCTGGCAATTAATACCACTACTCGGGAAGAGGGAATTGGTTATTTCAATGGGAAGGGGAAATGGTTATGGGAAGCTTCTTTAATTCCTATAACCATTTCCCGTGAAAATAGTTGGAAGAAATTTTGTTCCTTACTCCATTTAATTGATTTGTTCAGTGTTATTGCTAAACTGTTTGTTCGCATTTCAATACGAAGAAGAAACAAAGAATACCAGTTTACTGTGAACATAATTGGAAGAAGATCCACGCATGCAAAGGAGGTAATACACCAGTCAAAGAAGAGAATTTTCCACATTGTCAAAACATTGGAACCGGCCACCAAGGAGAATCACCACGCTGCCCAAGGGTGAAGGAAATTACCACGTAGGAGGAGATAAACCAACTAAAATGGAGTTTTCAACGCATGCATAAGAGCTCAAACCAATACCATACGTTGCCCAAGGAGATGAAGTTCCACGTGGGTGGAAATTTGTTTTTGTATGCATGCAGCAGTTTGGAATAGATAAAAAAAGAAAACAACCCAAGAAATACAAATCATTCTCCACCAGAAAGGAAGGAGAATAATAAAAAAAAATATTTGTTTTGGTTTTGGTGAGCAAGTCTCCCCGTCGTGGGGGAGGAAAGATAACAGAAAAAGGGCATTTGTTTTGTCTTGTTAAGGAGCCCACACATTGGGCAAAGGAAAGTTTTAAATGCATACATATACCCAAAATCATACACATTGCCAAAACAACCAGTGTAAATTAGAAGATCCACGCATTTACTTGGGTCACTTCCACGCCAAAGACAAGGGGAAAGAAAGAACAACAACCCACACATTGGGCAGAGAAGAACAATCCAAACACAACCAAAGGAATAAAATCATTATCCACGCACTCAGCAAAAGAAAGCAACAAAAGCCACGCAAAGGATTAAGAAAATCACTTCCATGCATTTGCAGAACAAAAGATCTTCCACACATTCACAAAATCAGGAGTCTTCCAACGCAAAACACTAGTAGTTCATGCAGCAAGGAAGAAATATTATTTTCTAACTCTTCCACGCATTTGTATAAAGATACGATCTTCCACACATCAATCAAAAGATATCAGCACGCAGAGAAGCAAGGTGAAAAAAATTAAATTGATCTCGCGCGAAATATTAAAATTGGGATATTTTAATTAAAAATAAATAAATATCATTGTTGTCACTAGATTCAAACTCGAGCCTAGTCTCGATATGATGTATTGATTTTTTTAAAAAAATTGTTACCCGAGATCGATTATTATTATTATTATTTTAAAATAATAATAATAATAATAATAAGATGAGCTATATTCCTTTTGCATAAACGGTGGTTCGGAGACTGAGACCCGACCCCGTTTGCATTGTTTTGCATGCCTAAGTCATTTTTCTGTAAAATTCATAATGGCTGAAAAATCTAATAAATCTATAGGAAGATTGAGGAAGCTAATGGAGAAATCAAATAAGTCCGCGCTCAAGTACGAATTCCAAGGAATCATCCCATATTCACATCAATATCACCGATACAAATCTTGGTCACATCAATGTGCAACAATTTTTGATGGATGAAATTTGAAGGCAAAACCATATTCTCGGATAAGCTTTACCATAGTGGTCTACCCCAAGCAGCGGTATTTCCGGTCTCGGTGCAATGCCCGGAGCTGTTTATCACCTGTGTAGAGCATTATGATCCCAAGAGATGAGGAATTTTTAAAGATAATCGTGAGCCTTTCCTCTTAATAATACTAGAGCACATTGAGGAATTTCTCAAAGCATACTTGACTTCCCTGAGAATGTGGACATCACTCAAAAGTTAGCACAAGAATTTTGGGATGAAGAACCCCTCAGGTGGAGCAAGATGGTTAATAACAATTGGTTAGTGACCAAGAGGCCTCGAGTTGACCAAATTCCTAAGGATCTGTATCGCGTTGAGTTCATGGAGGAAATTGGGGACATGATCACTCTCCTGAGTCAAGTCTTCAATCTACCCTCTGCCAGATATTTTCCACCCATGGATGTATCGGTTATCTGTATCATCCTTTCCAAGAGAGATTTTGTGGATTGGGCCACCATCATCAGTGATACCCTTCACAAACAATTGATGAAGTGAAGATGACTAGATGTTTCTACATGACATCATACCTAACTTATGCAGTGGCTAGAAGAAAGCTATTTTAGGGCTCGAAACGAAGAGGAGTCATGGGTCCATCAAATAATGTCTTCCATTATTATCCATAGCTAAGTTTCAAAAATAGCTCTCATCATTTCAGAAGAGTTAACGATGCATTCACCTTCTGCGTGATTGAAACCTGAATTAGAATATAGAGGAAATATTCTCCAAAGAGGCCATGGATGTCATTTCCCAATGGGGAACATGGTTTATTCAATTTTCATCCTTTTCCTATATTGTGAGTAGCTTTGTAGGTACTCCATGGAAGCTTCCTAAGTACGTTAGTGACAAGTGGGCATTAATGGAGCTTGTGCGAAAACTATTCCAAGTTCATTGTCTTCTTAGTGACAAACATCGTTTAGGAATTCATTTCCCAATCCAAATTGGGGAATACCAATGTCCAAATATCTTCAGTGCACAACTCATGGAGAAAGAGTTTTCCCTCATCACTATTCATCCATATGTGAAGAGATTCCAGTTTGATATCAACGGATATATGCAGAAGATGCTTGGGGAAAAGTATCAACACAACCCTACCATGGAATATTTCTGGGCTTCCTATTCCGACAAACATGAAGTGAGAAGGTGAGAGTTTTCCCGCCTAACCCTTTCTCAGATCAAGGCCTTTCACATCAAAAACCCTCTAGATTCATTGGTGGATGATGATGAAGATGTTATTGATCCCTCATATGATGCAATTGCTTTTACCCCATTGCCACAAATTGATTGGACCAAAAGAGATGAATTTTCTCTTGATAGCAAGAATCAACCGATTCTCGAAAGAAGCATATCTTGGTATGAAAGAGAACTTGCAAAGTTACAATCAATCCAAGATCATACCTTAGGATTACAAAAATTGCCAACTCGAGGAGGTCTCCAGTCAACCAAAGCTTCTTCTCAATCAACCTCTGTGCCATCTAGTCATACACATCAAACAAGAAAGGAGTGGTTGCCAAAATCCACTTCACCAAAGAAGGTGTCGCAAGGTGAAAAATCTAAGGGTCCTAGCCCTAGTGAAGGAAGAGAGCGTGTATCGAGATTTTCCACTTCAAGTAGAGATTCTTCTACTCACATTATTGATAGTTCACGAAGCTCATAACAAACAATCCTCAGTCATGCCTTGCACAAGAGTCCACTCAAGTGCAAGTAGTCCAAATATCAAACACTTCTGAACCTACAGTTCATGAAGAGATTTCTCAAAATCTCCTAATGTTCAAGAGGTAGATATCGAGGTTATTTCTCTAGAGGTTGAGGTCATGGAAAGGATTCTTGTATAAACTAATGATGTTGAGAACAATGGAAATGTTGCTTGGTCTCTAGGCTTTTGTATGCGGAAGTGGTAAAGGATACTCCTTTTTGGGTTGATTGTGAAATCAAGAAAAGGAAGAGGGTTGTCAAGGCAATTGACATTGACTTTGATGCCCTTTTCAAATTTTGAATGATGTCATTCCCAAGAAACCTAAAGTTCTCTCCGAATAATGGTAGATGATGACGGAAACAGATTTACGGATCTTGTCATCCCACAAGTTGACAAGGAACGTGATGCCATGACATATGTTTGATTATGAAGTTTATAGGCTTGGACTTGGGAAGTCCACATTGGAAAGTGACATGGAAATGGCCCAAGATTCAATAGATATCGTGATAAAGAGGCTTGAGAAATATAAGTCTCATAACTCTTAGCTTAAGGCTGAAAAGAATCAATTGGTGGATTATGTTCAACATCTGATAAATCCCATATCATCCACTTTCCCAATACTCGATGTAGTGGCTTCCCCTGATGAAGAAACTCTCAATTTGTCAAAATAAATAAACACATTGGGTCATGTCACTAAATCTTGGCTTTCAGAGATTCTTGTTTTTGGTAAAGAGACGATCAAAACAATCGTTAAGCTCCATGAAGATATTAGCGCGTATCTTGATCCAATTCTTTCTTTTAAGGAAAATTTTGTTTCTAACATATCAAAATTGGATGAGATATTGCCTAGTCTACAGGAGATGACAAGTATGGAATCTTCAACTTTAGCCATTGAAGGAATTCTCAAATTTGAATGTTGAGGGACACGTTTTCTTTGGTGCCTGCATCTCAAATCAAGAAAGACACTTCTCGAGGATTCTATGATCCATTATGAGAGCGTATGCAATGAATCCTTCACTTCACTTGCCTTGATTCAAGAGTTCATAGCTAAGATCCCTTGCGATCTTGTAAATGAGAAAAATCAAAGGTATTCATCAGAACATGTGGAGGAGAAATTTTCACAATTGTTTAAGGACATGTATACTCCCACCATCAATTTATCTTCAGCTTCAATGGAACATTGCATCAAATTAAAGAACTTGTTTGAGAATGTTCAATCAAATATGGTCAATCTGAATGATATGCCAGGTAGGATCTTGGAATTACAGGTATTTTAGGAGGATATTCTTCGACCAAATGAGCCTCCAGAAGAATAAAATATGTTCAAAACATTGGGAAGGTTCAAATCCTTTCCATTGGCGAAGGCGGAAAATCCTAATTTCACCGATGGGTCAAGGATATATTTTTCTTGGTATCTAATGAAGTGAGAGAGTCTATTTCTCATACGATTGAGATAGGCGGGCCCCATTTCAATGGATAAGGCACTAGTTTTTGTCATATGTTTTAAAAGTGGTATTTTTAAATGGTGTTATTATTTAATTCACTTTTGGCAAACTTTGGATAACTTAAGCGATTTCTATTTTTAGTTGTTTTTAAAAAAGTTGATTGAAAAAGTCAAAGTCACTTAAGATGCCCTATTTAATGTTCATGTAAAACCCTAACTACTTTGTAACTAACTTTTGGGTTATAAAAGGAATTCAGGGGCTCATTTGTAAGGGTGACTTTGAGAAAGGAGAAGAAAATGCCTTTTTGTGCAAGCTTTGTTTCAAAGAAAGAAACTTTGTGTTCTTTTGAGAAGACATTTTGAAGTTAATGAAATATGAACTTTGTGTCCCATTCATTGTCTCTTATAGCATTTTATGTTCTTATGTTCATTAGATGTTAGTGTTTGAATCTTGCATGAAAATATTGTCTTGGATCTTATTGTCAATGCTACTAATATGTTGTTCTAGCTTCACAATGATCAAGATTTGATTATCTACTTACTCATGTGTGTTTCCTTTTACTCATTCTCGTTTAGCTAATGCAAACTTCATTTTATTTGTGTTAGTTATTTATTGTTCTTCTCCATGCAATATTAGGATCTACTTTTACCTAACTCTTGCATGTTCCTTCCATTCATTCCTTTCCTTCATTCCATTCCATCTCCCTCATTCACTTTTCTTTCCATTGATGTTCCAAAACACCCCCCACATACAATTTTGAATGTACAGTGTAAATACAGTTTTGGTTTTCAATAAAGGAGCCTCACCTTCATTGAGGAGGGAATTCGTTTCCACATTATTACATGTCATTTGCATGTGTGTAAATCCATATTTTAACAACCTACAAAATAAGTGTTCCCCATGGAACACTTGTTAGCATGAACAATATGTCAAACCAGTATGAACAAGTAGGTAGTACAAGGTGAAAAAATCCATGCCAGACGAATGTGAATGATCCCCAGGTGAAGTATAGTAAGGGTGATCACACTGTAAAAAATCTGGTATCACACTAAAAAAGGCATGAATGTGCATGTGTGTATGATAATGACATATAAGAAAGCAATCTAACATGTGGAGTAAAGTGATCATGTAAAACACTAGTAAGCAAGAGTAAATGCTACCAAGACAATGTAGTATGTGGTGGATGGATGGAATGGAATGCAAAATGGAATGATAGGAGAAACGTGCCCCGAGTGGATGGAAGTGTATGCAGTGAGGTTCATTTTGTTTTCCCCCTCAGTAGTAGAGAATGAACCGTAAACAAGAGTGCGTCATTGGGAAATGGTCGAGTAGTGTAGGTTGTGTCTAGTGCGCTATGATGAATATGTATGTGTAGTGGTGATGAAATGTGACATATGGAGAGATGTGTGTGAACCCTATAGCCGAAGCGTACATCACAAATTTGTTGAATGAAAGAGTGATGATTTATCCCTAAGCGTATATCACTATAGAATGAGTGTATGGGAATGAGATATATGGAAAGATGTGTGTGGACCCTATAGCCTAAGCGTATACCACGACTTGTTGAATGTATGAGTGATGATTTAGCCCTAAGCATATATCACTATAAGATGAAAGGATGAATATGTGTGACGATTTAGCCTAAAGCATATATCATTATGGGGTGGATAATAAGGATGTATGAAGCATATATGAGTATGCGGTGGATAATGGAAGGTGGTGATTTAGCACTAAGCATAGACCACTACGTGATGAATAAGAATGAGGTGGTGATTTAGCCTAAAGCATATACCACTAAGTGATGAGTAGGATAAATGATGATGTAATAAAATGACATAGAATAGGATAATAGAATATGTGATGATAGGATGTAAGAGGATAATGATAAATTGATGAAGAGAGTGGTGATTTAACCTAAGGTGTATACCACTACATGAGGATTGAAGGCATGATAATGTAATGGAATTTTGGAATTGGGAAAAAGCATAACTTAAGAGGAGATGATAAAATGTAATACGATGGTGTAGAATTGACCAATAGTGTGGTGATTTAACCTAAGGTGTATACCACTATGGTATGTGATGATGAGTGTGGGTGACGATATAGCCTAGAGTGTTGGTCACTAGTTTGATGAATGTGGTATGATGACATGTCACATGTATGTAAGGTCCATTTTATTGGTAAACCCTCGGTAGTTGAGTATGGACTGAGGAACTAGAGTGCATCATAGGGTAGTGAGTGCAGCGCGTAGAAGACAATGTAGTATAAACAACCAAGGGATGAAGATGGGAGGTAAATTCATGATGTGGACAATGCAATGTAGTATGTATAATGTATATAGGATATGCAATGTATATAGAAATGGAATATGCAATGATGATAAAACTAGACCCATATGTAATGGAATCTAGTGTAGCATGTAGAATGTAGATGATAGATAAATGTGTGATGGTAACTATGCAATGTAGGATATGTATGATGTGTAGGCTATATAAGATGCGGATGTAGGTAGATAGAATATGTAGTGATGACATGTAAAGCTATACCCATAGATAATGTGACCTAGCATAAATAGAGAATGTATGGATGAAATATAAAACTAGACTCATACATAATGATGACTAGTGTAACGTGGGTGAGTGTAGTGCCATCAAATATTTTTCCATGTTAAAAGTAAACACACTAAATATTTTAGATTTAACATGTAATGCATAACTAAATTATGCAGATTTCACACAAAACAACCCTTTCAAATGAAGACAAGTAAAAATAAAAGAACTCATGATTTTAATATTGTAATCTTTCCTTTTTCCTTCTTTTTATTTTTTTACAATAGAGAAGAGTTACAAAACAAAAGAGACATATGGTATTACAAGACTTTCAAATCACAATATGATAAGTTTACAAGATGAGGCTATCCAAAATCAGCCATATAAAACATAGTTACAATGAGGTGTAATATTTACAATGATTTTGAGGATAAAAGAAACAAAAGTCACAACTCCAACTAAACTTCATCCTTGAGTCTCCAACCTTGAGTGTTCTTCTAAGAATGTTGAATCAAGAGACATGGCTTGTTTACCACCCAACCAATAGGCATCATCACATGCCTTTCCATGGTTGGAAGTCATGCTAGCCTCCCCCAAGCCCATGGGAGAGAGGAACTAACTTCCACAATGTGCACAAGTATAAAGGGGATAAACACAACAAGAATACATAGAAACATTTAAACACTTAGACATAATACACATGATGAGACAACACTATGAGGAGAAACAAGATCACCCTCACAAAAAGGGGGAAGAGAAGAAATAGGATGCCCAAAAACAAGAGTGTCCAACCATAGGATACACCAAATACATATTTTATAACCTCCTTATTTCTCCCAACATTCATCCTCCTTATTTCTCCTTTATGTCAATGAAATCCTTCTTGGGAGGATTTTCAAACCCAATGGGTTTCCTCCCAAGAATGGGGAAAGGTTCAAGCCATATGAACCTTTCTCCCACCTCAAACCATATGAGGGGATGAGAAGGAACCTTCATGGCTTGACCAACAAACCATGAGGTTTGAGAGGGAAATCCCTCTCTCTTCCCCTACATTCTCCAAAAACCATCAAGCCATATGATGGTGGAGAGTAAAACAAAACAACAAAAAGAACAACCAAGACTACATTCTTCATACAAGCTTAACAACATAAAATTTCACACACTTTATTTTTGAAAAATGCATAGCTATCAATACAAGCAACAACAATTAAAGAGGGATTAAGAATCCTACCTGTACAAGCTTCCAATACTCTTAAGATTTTCCCACTTTGTCCAAGCAATCCTCAAGCTCCCCAAAATTTTCTCCAAGTCCAAAAAAAATGAGGGAAAAGTCCCCTTCCTTCACCATGAGGAAGAATATCAAGAGGAACCCAAAAGTTTCCTTACCAATAGGAAAATGATATGTGTCATCCCTCTCCTTCCTCAAGTCAAAGATTCCCAAAAACCAAATAAGTAAAATTAAACTCACCTTTTAGCCCTTATCACCCAAAATACTAAAAATGTAATTAAAACAAAGTGGAGCAACTTTTAACAAAACACACTTCCCCATCCACCTTACATGGATGTGACCAAAGGAAGGCAAAATGGGAGGGAAACTCCCTCCAAACCTTGGAAATAAGCCCCCTACCTATTAGGTAGGGTCCAAGGGCCCATTTTCATGCTAAGTGAACTCCCAAACTAAAAAGGGGTCACTAAAAATGCCCAAAATAGCCCAATTTCGGGTTTGGCATACTTGGGCACAAGGGTAGAGGGTGTGGGGTCCACCCAAGGTTCACATGTGGCCCCAATCCCTTCTACCAACACACACACACTTACCCAAAACCATCACTTAAATTAAAATGAGATCATTAAACCCCTAAACTAGTTTACTTAAATAAAACACACCCTAAACATAATTAATTTTACAAGACATAAATACATTACAATTGAGGGTTCACTCATGGTGCCCAATTAATACACCTACTCTAAGGCCTCAAACATTTAGCATGGTTAGGGCTCAGCCTGTGGGCCACTTGTGCACAATTGCGTAGCCACCCTGAAACCCACGTTCTCCTATAACCTGTCACCTACACACTCATTGCACACATTAACCGCATCTATCTAATACAATAAACATCATCTACTCATCACAAAATTAATCAAACCTATAATATCCTAACATCATTATACAATTGATAGTGCAACACATACAATTATACACATAGTTCACCATGAATCATCCACAGATATAATTACAACGACATACACCTATGCTAGCATGAGTTACCATTATTAAATCCGAAGACTATATCATTGATTAAAATCGAAATCTACATCTAACCAATAAATCTCACTATCATGTAACTTTGTTATTGTCATCAACATTATAAGGAATATATCAATATACTAATCTAGTCCAATTGGCGTTACGTGCCCAAAATACCATAATGTCCATGAGGATAAATAACATAGCATAATGTCCAAAATATATCGAGTCTCGGTCAAAACATGTCTATGCAGAAAGGAACCATAAGATAACAAGAGCTATAAAAATGTGGGCACTATAGTGAGATAGATGATGAGATGATAAATGTAGAAGATAATGTAGGATGTAGACTATGATGATATAATGTAAGTGTGTAAGACCTATAGTGCACTATGTGGGGTTCAATGGAATGGTATTCCCTCAACAGTCGAGTGTGAACCGAAGCACAAGAGTGCACCATCGGGTAACGAGGGTGCTATAATACATGAGATAGAAGTGATGATGATATAGATAAAGTATATAGTGTAAGATGATATAAGTATGCGAGGATAGAGAAAAAGGGGGATATAATGTGTTATGCCCCTTGCATGTGTCATAAAGGAGGGGTCAACCAATAAGGTTTAGGGACGGAGGTCCGACGATTGGTGTTTGGGATGATGAAACCATAGGAAAATGGTTTAGCAAGGGTACTATATGAGACAAACACTACGCGGTGGAATGCAGCCGATATACATGCGATGGGTGCACATAAGACCAATTACAAGGTGTAGTAAAGTGTGTAGGTGATGGAGATCAAGGAGGTGTTGTGCGTAAGGGAGAGGACAAGCCATGTGGAATAAAAAGAGGCCGTGATCTACGATGGGATACAATAGAAATCCTAAGAATAGGCCTATACCGATGTGTAGGACTAAGAGAATGGAGTGGTCGCATAGGGTCCAATCGAGGTGGTGAAATAGGAATAGGACACACAGGCGGTGACAGAAGAGGAGTTATGTGAGTAAGAGGGGGAGACACATGAGTATCGAGAGAGAGAAGGAGAGGATAATGGAGGTGAAGGGGGAACACCATTAATAGCAACAACTTGGTTGTCATATACAAACTTGAGGCATAAATGATTCATAGAAATAATAGCTTGAGACTTACGAATCCAATCTAAGCGAGAAGTAGGTCACATTGGTTGATGGTTTGACTAACAAGGAAAGGGATGAGAAGAGTGAGAGGACCAACCATGATAGGTAACTTTGCAACACCATAGGGTCTCTTGAATGGAATGTCAATTTGGGATGCAAGGTAGCCAATAGATCGTAAGAAAGACAAGGAACATGTACTAATAGGAGAAGATGGATCAACCTTGGTGTTGTTGATAAAGGTTGAGGTGATAGTGATCCATAAAATTCTTCACCTTTGGAACTCTACGAATCACACAATTATGTTGTTCTACTTTCAACTTTGGAAAATGATAGATTGATTGAAGATTAGAGATTTAGTGACTGATTATCTAGTGCTATAGAGAGAAAATTGTAGAGAATAGGAAAGAATTCAAACTCCAAACACCAACAATTTTATCCTGGAAACCTCTAATGGAGGAAAACCAGTCAGGAAGGGAAAAACACTCTTTCTTCCCACTTTTATTGGTCAATTATAGACAATTACATATTATAAGAAGTAGAAAATGGAGACAACAATGTAAACCTCTCCCTTCCTATACTTTCTTGCTCTATTTCTACACCTTGCTCCTACAATTCCACTCCAAAGACTGAAGATATTGCTCACTTGCTCTCATTAAACTTATAAATTTTCTCTTTGATCTCTTTGGATCTTTGAATGATGAATTATCTATCTCCTTTCATGCATTTATATGCCTTCCCATGTCCTCCTGTGCATTGGAGGATGTGAAATGGCATTGAAGGGAAGAGACACAACCATCTCTTCGAATTCTGAAATTGTTCATTCCTGATTTTATTTTTCCTATCAAAAGTGTCAGACTGCCACCCTGAGTAGATTGGTAGTTTCATGACCGCCACCTTGGCTGGGCAACGGTTATAGGACTGCCGCCCCTACAGGAGGCGATTCTGCAACCGCCACTTTGCACATAGTGGTGGTTCTTTCCAGAACCTTTGTATACCTCATTTTTCTTCATTTTCTTTAATTCTCCTTCTTGGTGTTGATAGAAATGATGAAGTGGTGTGTTTTTCTGGATCCCTATGGATCAGATAGATGTTTGTATGTATAAATGATCAGAGACGAATATAGCGTGGTAGTTAGCATGAGAAAAAGAGATAGTGGATGGAGTCATGTCAGTATTAACAACTAAGAAGTCAAGCATGCCCACATCTAGAGGTGGTGTGGCGTGGTATGTATGATTAGTGGAAGAATCCATGGTCTTTGTGTCACGGTGGGTGGAGTCTTGGTTAAAAAGTTTGACTTTACCCTTATCCTTAGTGGGAGGTGGGCTAGCAGGGTCTAGGAATTCTAGTTGGTTATTGTCAAGTAGATCTTGGATAATGGCGTGAAGTTTCATACAGTGATTAGTAGAGTGGCCTACACAATGGTGGTAATCACAACAAAAATTTCATTGTAATTGTGTCCTTTGGGTCGTGATGGGTCTAACTTGAGTGGTGGTGGAAGGGTGATGAGGTTACTATCGAGGAGTTGTTGTAATATAAGATGTGGTGCCATAGGGAGGTTGGTGAATGTATGCTTAGGTGGTTGGGATGAAACTTCCTTAGAAGGGGTAATAGCGTTAATAGTTAATTTAGTGTCGATGGGTTTAGATGTAGAGGGTTTAAATGTGGTCTTAGTTGGGAAATGAGTAGAGGAGGAGGGTTGGTCTTGATATTTGAGTTTTCCAATGGATATAAGCTTGGATTCACAGAGTTTAAGGGTATGAAAAAGTTGATCAAAGGAAGAAAAGGTCTCAAAGAGAACACTTTCAGAGAGAGGTGGTAGAATACTTTGTATGAATAGGTCCTGTAGTTCAGCGTCGATAAGGACATTAGTCATCTTGGCTAGATTGTTCTTATATCTTAAGACATAATTGGTAAATTGCTCATTGGATCCTTGCTTAAGTTGCACTAGCTGGGCGTAGGATATCTTAGAGCCGATGTTGATGGAAAAGTGTATGAGGAAAGTGTTAGCTAAATGGGTGAAATAAGTGATTGAATGAATAGGTAGATCATAAAACCAGTGCATGGCGTAGTCATGGAGGCTACGAGGAAAGATCTTAGCTAGGAGGAGATGATCATCAACAAAATCAAGACAAGCAACATGAAAGGCACGAAGATGCTCCTGGGGTCACCATGTCCATTAAAAATGGGAAATTTAGGAGTGACAAAATTAGGTGGTAGAGGATATGTGGAGAGGATAGGAGCAAAGGGAGTGTGTAGAAACAAGGTAGAATCTAAAGATGGAGATGTAGTGGCTTATTGCAATTTGTGTATTTGGGCCTGGAGATTGTGATACAAAGAGGTTAAATCTTGATTGGAAACCGAGGAGGATTGTCATTGATGTGAAACCAAAGGAGGAGTGAAGTGATTTATAGGAGTGGGGATTGAAACCGAACAATAGAGATAGGTGGAAGTGTATAAGTAGGGGTTGAGTGGCTATAGAAGTGGGTGGAGAAACAAAAGTATTGAGTTCAGACAAGTTGGTAGCTTCTTGAGCCACATGTAAAAGTAAATCTAAATCTTGTGGGTGTTTGGAAAGATGATCATTGATAGCCTTAAGGTGGGCTTCAGTAAATTCCTCGGGAGGAGAAGCCATGTGAAAGGAGTGGAAGAACCGTAGAAGGTGCTATAAAGAAACGTGGGGTTCACGAAAATGATTAACTAAAATAGACTAAGTGCAAGGAAATAGTAACCTTAGTTAATCTAATTAGGAGGACTAAAACACTGTATAAATGCAGTAAATAACATAAAGTAGATGCAAATAAATATGCTAAGTAAAATAAAACCCTAGATGTGCAAGAGAGTAGAGAGAAATGGCTTAGTTGATTGTTGTAGATGGTCACACAAAGTGTCACAGGTCTGAGAATAAAATATGGAAGTGTAGATGAACACTCAGGGACCCTGCGAAGGGCAGATCTAGAAGATTTGAAGTGGACCGGGGCTCATGGGAGTGTCTTGGGGTACCCAGGGCTCCCCGGTCTACAATATGGGTGTTCGATCACTTTGTAAATACTCAAAACATGCAATTGGTATGGTCACAAGTTGGTTCTGAACCCTCCCTATTTTTCGCGATGGATCTATCGGATGAGCTGGAAAATGACCTACAATGCAAAAGGAAGTATCACACCTTAGAAAAATAAAATATGCATATGAATGGTTCGTACTAACCTTATTTGTCAAACTAATGGACTTTTGTTGAGCGCTACACTACATTTCGGACCCGGATGTAGTTCTAGTGTGTGTGTGTGCATGGTGTGCCCTAGGTGCTCTCGTGCCAGTTGCACTTTGTAAAGTAGCGAACAATAGTAACTATAGAAAATATAAATAGCATGTGTGCATGGAATAGAATATAATCCCTCCCCTATGTAGTGTGTGTGATGCAAATCTCCTAGCCTTGATGCATGACACTATGTGGATGTAAGTGATGTAATGGATGCAACTCTAGATGGAGTGATAGTAGTATGTAATGTTATGACCTAGGGCCCTCATTATGGTCTTATAAGCTTTGTATTTATAGGGCTCTCAAGCTTAATTTCGTAATTAATCCCAACAAGGCCGTGAGAAAAGGATAAGGATGAAAAATGGCTAAAAAGGCCCCAAAGAGAAGTGAAAAAGGATGTGCATAGATTGAGGCACCTAGAGTGGGACCAGGGCACCCCAGTACAGTTGGGGTGCCCTGATTTTGGGCTAGAATGACGGGGTAGTTGTGAAATGGGCGGATAAGTGTTGGAAAATACACGGGAATTATGAAATAAAATATAAAATAAGGATGGCCAAAAGGTGGGATTAATTAGTACTTTGTACACTTGAGAACCTTATAAATAGTAGTATAAGACCGGACTAAATTATGTGTAAAGTGCATAATTTTGTGTCCATAGATTTCCTATCACCACTTAATTTTCATGTGTGTAGGCCTAGCGGAAGGTTTCGAATGAGCCATGAGGGGAAAATCATGGATTAAGTGACTAGGGTCTTGGTAATGAAAGCATATGTTGGGTATATGTTTGTTTGGTTGAGAAGAATATTGGCTTGTGAGCTTCATTGCAAATAACATACGTAATGGATTTAACAATCTTTGGTATAAAAATATAAAATAATCAAAAGGCTAGGAATCTTGACCCAAACACGAATCTTGAGGGACAATTGCTATGTGATTTCGAATTCTCAAGTCTAAGGAGAAAGCATCGAGAAAAGTATTTTTCATTAAATATTCTATTATATTCTTTT
The DNA here is from genome assembly GCA_018340775.1 of Taxus wallichiana var. yunnanensis. Taxonomy (NCBI): domain Eukaryota; kingdom Viridiplantae; phylum Streptophyta; class Pinopsida; order Cupressales; family Taxaceae; genus Taxus; species Taxus wallichiana. The sequence continues at coordinate 727,072,258 of CM031242.1, read as the reverse complement.
ACAAATATGAAACAATTCATAGGGAATCGTCAAGTAGTGTAGAGTAAGAAAGTTATAGGTCTCTTCAATATATTTTTAATAATTTAAAGTTTGTTCAAAAGAGAGGTTAGAGTGAAATTTTATGTCAAAATGATGAAATATTCCTTTAAATATTTGTTTTGGTGTCAATTTTTATTATTATTTTGAAAATAGTTGTAAATTTGTGCAAAATAGTGAAAATGTATAATAGAAAAGTTATAGATCTATCTAATATCTTTCCAATAGTTTAAAGAACACCCAAAAAAACATAAAATTAGAAATTATAATAAAATTAGAAAAGATTTCTCAAAAAGACTTAACCTTATGTGCCACCCTCTGTAACATAAGTCTCAATTGACTAAACGAGGCCATATTTATAAGCTTAAATCATCATAAGGGTGGTAATAATACGAACTTTATGCGAATAGGTCTCAAAAATTATAAAGTGGTGGTATATGCGAGATAAAATGCTTGAAAATACGAAAGAAGAGTCGACATACCCAAAAATCTAAAGAAAGCAAGTTTCTCATTAAAGCTAATTGCCATTAGATGTTGATTAGCGTTGGATTTTGCAAGGTGTTTAAACATTTTTTAATCATTTTAGATGTCAAAATACAACCACATAAAATATGATTGCCATAGTTGAGAAGTGAAAATATAATTTAAACATCAATATGACATGTATGTTCAAAATTTAACTCACACACACACATATATATGTATACATATACATACACATACATACATACATACATACAACACATACACACACACACACAGAGATATATATATATATATATATATATATATATATATATATATATATATATATATATATATATATATATATATATATATATATATATATTAGTAAATCTTTAATAGTGTTCATGTGAATATTAGTGCTTCATTAAGTTAGCATTGTAAAGTGAGGTTGTTATTTAGTAAAATAACAACTCACCTATTTTGTTAGTTTGTTTCATGTATTAAACTAAGCATAGGGTCTATTGGAAGATTGTTTGGCTTGACTCCTTATATTCAGGGAGATTTCATAGCCTATATATTTGTATGGTGTTCTCCATTGGATTTGATCAATAAAACAAAATTATTCTTTGTGTTTGGCTCATCGTGCTTTCAGATTTGGTATCGAGTAAAACATTTTTGTGATCTATTATATGGAGATTTAAATTATGAAGGGGTGGATCCACCTAAGCTATGATTTCCCAGACGGATGAGGAATCATTTTCTGTGTTGAAAAGGCGTACTATTTTGAGGCGTTAAGAACTAGAAAAATTGTTGTTTTAGTTTTGCCTGAATTGTGTGGATTATTTGATAACGAGCCTTCATTGGATTTGGATTACATCTAACCACCAAAGAGGTCATTCATTGTCATCCTCACAATGTTTCCCATATCCGATTCACAAGTAAACTAATTCCTATGCATATTTTGAGTTCCATGCAGACCCATATGCATCTGACATCCTCAATCCAGATATGATATCCACATGTAAGTTACTCTAATACAAGTTCAGTTCGAATCAATTTTTGCACCAAACAACATTGCTTCAACTCATTATATGGTTCAAAATCACTTTGTCTTAGCATCAACACAGTTATCCACGATATTTTGATCTAGAACTTGCATTCATTTCTACAAAAGTGAGAAGGCGCCTTGGATATTGGATAGTCGTGGCATTAGTTAAGGGTTCCTAGATTTGTGGATACGGTTTGGTATGGACAGACATGTCAAAAGGTTTGCATTAAATACTGCAGATCTATACAACCAACTTAACTCAATGCACAAGCATATGGTGCCTGGTAAATAGATTTTCCTTCGTTGAAGTATTACACCACTATCCAAATGTTCAACAGGTTATAGTTTGAATATATATATACATACATATACATATATATATATATATATACATATACATATATATATATATATATACACACACACACACACACACACACACACACACACACACATACACATATATACATATATATATATATATATACACACACACACACACACACACACACACACACACATATGTGTGTGTATGTATATATATACACACACACACACACACACACATATATATATATGTATGTATATATACATATATATGTGTGTGTGTGTGATGATAGATAGATGTGATATACATACATACATACATGTATATATACATATACATATATATACATATATGTATATACATGTACATGTGTGTGTGTGTGTGTGTGTGTGTGTGTGTGTGTGTGTGTATATATATATATATATATATATATATATATATATATATATATATATATATATATATAGTCGATGGTTTCATGGTCGATTAGCGTGGATTTATTTAGAAGAGTTTTAGAAGTCCATAGATCTAAAAGGATCAGGGATAATCATGTTTTTATTTTTCATTCAATGTTTGTAAACGAGTAGTGTTATAGAGTATGGTCAATGTATCCATAAGTCTCATTTATATTTGGTTTAATGTTGTGTGTACATATTAGTCTATATTGAGTTATGAACTTCTCATTAAAATCATTCTAAAAAAGTAAATAGTCAGGTATGTCATCAAAGTGTAACAAGAATCTAAATATTGTTTGTCATAGTTGTCACTATTGTTGTTTTTATCGTCTTTCGTGTGTCTACTCTCAGTCACTCGTCCATGTTATTGTCAAGTGTCAAAAAGTGTCTATGTAAAAGTTGTGTCGTCAAAAGTTGAAAAAAGCAAAAAAATCCTTACGGATGCATTTTCTGTGTAACCTGACGTTCGGAAAAATAAAGTGTTTCACATTGTGGGAGAGAAGAAAAGAATAATCAAAATGTGGAAACAGTTAAGCGATATGATCATATTTGTTGAGTAAGCATCATCCTTCTTTGGAGGATGGAGGCAATGGAGGCAGGAGGACAATCAACGTCCTTGAGTTTGTCACTACCTCAGAGGCCGCATACTACTTTAGTGACATTTTTTTACTTTTTGTGTGATGAATAAGAACATATGTGCATCCCTGTTCCGTGTAGTACAATGTTTGTGTTTCCTCTATGATGATGATGATGTGGAGATTTGTACCATTGATACTATAGCAAGAAGTTTTCTTGATTGACTTGATGGTTGATGTGAATTGGTTGATGGGTCCCAATTCATGTATTCACCTAGATAGGTTGATGGGCACCTATTCATGGATGATGTAGTTTCCACAGATTAGTGTTGAGGATCGAAACCATGTGTAGGCTACTGAGAGGCTGAGCAAACATTCGCTTGGTTGAAGATGGTGTTTTTTTCCCATGTTCGCACTAAGGGGGAAATGTTAGGAAATCTTTAATAGTGTTCACATGAATATTAGTGCTTCATTAAGTTAGCATTGTAAAGTGAGGTTGTTATTTAGTAAAATAACAACTCACCTATTTTGTTAGTTTGTTTCACGTATTAAACTAAGCATAGGGTCTGTTGGAAGATTGTTTGGCTTGACTCCTTATATTAAGGAGATTCCATAGCCTATATATTTGTATGGTGTTCTCCATTAGATTTGATCAATAAAGCAGAATTATTACTGTGTTTGGCTCATCATGCTCTCAAAATATATTTGTTTCATTTACTTTGATTTTTCTTTTTTGATTTCTTGCAAATATAGATTTAACTACAAACATTAGATTTGTGATTTTGTAAGAAGAGTTAAACTTGAAGGTTAAACTTGGAGTCTAAAAGTTAGAAGTTAGAATTCATTTTCTACATAATTGCAAGCTTACACTAGTGAGTCATTTCTTTCAATTTTTGCAATATTTTTGTTTTTTTAACTGTAATTTGAAATAGTGTTTTAATGCTCTCACAAACTTTAATGGTGTTTCTAGATCTTTCATTTGATTAGTGAAGATCCAATTGATTAGTGTACAATCGATATTTATGAAAAATAATTGTATCTCTAATAAACTATGAAATTGATTAATGTAGCATTGTTTTTGTTGGTTTATAACTATACAACAAAGGCCCAAAAATTTATAAAGATTAAGTTTGTTAAAATCATTTATGTTCGATTAATTAGAGAATGGACCGCATAGATTTATAATTATAAATTGATTCATAAAATATAAAAGATGGAATCTGCAGAGAGAATAACCTACCATAAATGTTTATTTAATCTTTTCAAATATATACCAACATTGGTTGCAACTTGAAACTTTTAATATCATTTAGCTACCTATTTTTTGTCCGTGTTGTTCTCTTTACAAGGAAAATAGAGTTAAGGATGATTAAATAGTCATGTTTTGTGGTAACAATGGGATTATGGATAGGTAATAGTTACATTCGTGGAGACATATTGATTGATCTTTACCTACATATGGAAGATTAGTAGGGGTCAAGGATTTATAAAACAAGCTATTTATTTTCAATATCTTGAATGTATAATTTAAATTAATCTATGTATTTGTTAATAATTAATATACATTTTTTGGGGTTCATATTAAAATTTGAACATCAAATGACATTAACATAATTTTTCGATGTCACTTAATTTTTTTGCGATATATAACGTTGAATGTCAAAATCCGGCACTAGATATGGTTTGAGTCTAGTGCATTCTTGGGGTCAAACCCCATGTTCTTCCACATCTATAGCTTGGAAGAACATGAAAACATGTAAGCATTAAAATAGAGAAAAAAATTACAACGAACAATAATTGCGTACGTGAGAACTATATTTTGAATAGAAAATAAGGAGACAAGAAAGCAAATTAATAAATATATTCTTCAATACTGAGCTTATGAAAAGGTATTAGTAAAGCCACGTGCCTAGTTCGTACATTTACGGCAAGAGATAATGCTTGCCTTATCTTCTTAAAATAATCCAATTTAACTAGTGATTATCGTCAAAAACATTAGTTTACTCAAAGTATACACTCACAAACCTTTTCCTCCCCAACTATATGATATGATAATTAAGCTCTCTCTACATTTATCTTTAACCGGTCAAATATAATATAAAATAATAAATTATAACTTAAAAGGAGCATAGTAAGGTTTGGATTTGTAAATTATAATCATGGAACATTAAGGTATATGTCCTTCACGCGGGAAGGGTTTAATATATTAAATAATTATAAGCCATAGCTTGTCCCTGGAATGTTGTTTACATTTATTAAATTGGTAATGGTATTTTAATGGCCAACACCTTTGAGCTTCATCATCATCATCATTACTCATTCCACCAAATACCAATTGCCACTTAACGAATAATACCTTAAATACTAAATTATTTGTCACTAGCTAGTTGACTTAATTAGGTGCAAATTTCAAATGCAATGCTTTATACATTTTCTTGTGTCCTGTCCTAATTATACATTATTTTGCCTCATTTAAATATATGAATTAACACTATTTTGCCTTACAATATTGCTAATGTGCTTAATAGAGGTGAGGGATAAATCTTATTTAAAAGAAAAGAAAAAAAACTCCGTTTTGATATTTGGAGTGCTGAAGCATCTTAAAATATTTAAACATGGTGTGGTCGCCTGAGGAATTTAAGATATGTTACACAGCTTGTTTTATTCTTGGAGGAATCATTACGGGCATCTAATGTCCCCAGATGACACCCCTAATATAGTGCTTAACGCTGTTTACATATTATATATGTTTTAATCCTAAACACTTGCCAAATTTATGAAATAACAGTCGCTTCGAATATGTATATTTAAAATCTATATGAATTGTCTTAAAATTTTAATAATAATTTATTAATAGTATTATTTTGCAGATTTTTAAATGCAATATTACTATTGGAACAAACCTTTATTTTAATAGACAAAAGTGTTATAACGGTGAGGGCCACTCACGGTCCACAAGCCAAAAATGCCACGAAGACAAGAAAAACACGCCATAAGGCAACCGACACAAAACAAAACTAGAAAGTTACATAATTGGGCATACGGGTCTACCAAGGAAAATTTAAAGACTCCCCCTAAAAAAACCATAGATATCACTTGGCGAATTTCTAAAAATGACTTTCAAAATCTTAACGAATGCCACGAATTGAAAAGAAATGTTCTCGATCGGTAAGAACTATCGGTCGAGAGTATAATGCTACCAATAGGTAGAAAATTCCTCTCTATTGCATTTGTAAAGGTGATTTGAATATAAAATTTTGGCTATTATTGTAAATGCTAGGTGAATCAACCCAAAAAATTAACTTGTACCCAGAAAATTTAGGCGAAATAACAAGCAACCTAACACCTCAAAATTATCCAAATCTAAATTTCAAAAACCCAAATATTCGTGAATTAACGAAGATTAGCCACTAAAATTTACACTGGGACAACACCAATAGGAGATGGAGCGGGATCGTCATTTGGAGGGAGGAATCCCCCGTAGTCGACACCTCAAATTGAGGATCAATCGTCCAACCATCATAATCGGCATTTGAATGTTCAAAGCCACCATGATACCCTAGCCAAGTGGCAAAGAACCTCTAAAACTAGCTCCCTAGGAGGAGAGTTCCAGTTGGAGGAGCTAGCCACATCCTTTCCCGAGGTGGCAGACTTCGACCCGGTCCATAGGTGGACGGAGAAGGAAGGCCTCGCGAAGGAGACAAACGTCAATCATGAGAGCGACTTCTGCAACATGACATAGGGGATGCCGGAGTAGGGGCACAAGCATCCTTGGGAGAAACCCGAATCATAGTGCAAGTGGCACTCCCCCAATGATCCAAAAGTTATTACAAGTGCGCAAAATCTAGCACCACTTTTTGCCCGATCCTCAATTTGCATAGTCACATAAGAGATAATAGCCACTTTTTTATTAACTTAGCTCCAAAGTAAGCTCATATTGTTGAAAAATAGCATTATTTCTATCTTTCCACAATTGAAAGAGAATAACGAATCCAAAAAAATTCCATATGTAGATAATACGAGCATGAAGATTAAGTACGGTACAGTCACTAAAGAGAAAAGTTTTCAATCAAAAAATTTGGGATGGAAGGGCGGGGAAGAGAGTGTATCCAATTCTAGGCAGATTGGGTCGTGAACAAGTCCAAAAAACATGCTTGAAAGACTTAGGCTGACCATAACCAGGGCATTTAGGATTGGGGAGGCCAATATGACTTAACAACACTCCTAACGGAAGACCTTGATAAATGAGACACCAAAGAAAGAAATTAAACTTGGGTTCAAAATAGGGGTTCTAGGCCTTGTTGAGCCTTCGCAACCAAGTGAACCATATGTTTTAGTATTAAAATAAACCATAATTTCGTCAAAATTTAAAAGAATATTAATGATATTAATTTTAACATAATATTAAAGTGTATAGTATAACAATACATAAATTATCATCATTTAAAGTTCTCATTCTTACTATTTTCATATTTTTAACTCTTCAAAAATTATCCTTTTTTAATCAATAATGTAGTCTTTTACTTTTTTTTATATTTATTATGAAATGTATTTGAAGATAATAATGTTATATACATTACTAATTGAATTACCATATTTATTATTGTAGTAGATAAGTTAGGCTTTAGATCACTTGTAGTTTAAATATTTTAAATATCCAATGATAAGATGGAATGCATTATTAGTTGAATTAAGGAGTTTGTGTTTATATTCTATACATTCAAACATAAAACTTGTGTTTATATTCTAAGTATTCAAGTACAACTTTATAATCATGACAAATTAAAAAAATTAATTAGTTTAATGTGATATGAAGTATTGTTCTTTATATTAAAATTGTAGGAAATCATACAACAAATTTAATTTTTCTTAATTCTAAATTGTGTAAACCAAAAAAACATATAAAAATATTTGAAATGATATAATTGTTTAATTTTTCTACTCTAATCTTAAAGTTTAATCTTTCTCGTATATATTTTAGGGCTAATTGAAAGTAGTAAGCGATATGGAGATATGTGGTGATTTCTACAAATATATGAAAATTAAAATAAATTATTATAATTTCTTTATATCTTATTTACCTTCATATATTCAATATGTGTACATATGTCTTTATATATAGAAATGAGTACTCTAAAAAACTAATTTGATTTAAAGTATAAAAAATTGATATAAAAAGCATTCTCGTAAGTTGAGAAGATTTTTCTTAATTTCATTAAATTAAAAAAACACAACTCATCTTGCATAAAAAACACACATATTAAAAAAATAAAATGTGCGGCGTTATCAAATACATCCAAAAGGAAAATGTTGTTTACACCCCATTTTTACTTTAAAAACTTTCTAATGATGTTTTAGAATCAAGTTTATCAAATACACTTATAATGGCGGAAGGAAGCGACACATAATAAATATTGGGGAAGTTTTTATTACATTTGTCCTTAGGGGAAGAATTTTATATCGTAAAAGTGACAACATTTTTGTTTTTCTATTAAAAAAGTGACAACATTTGGAAGACAAAAACGTACAAAAATACCCATCAAATCGGTTTGTATAATATGGTGAGATAATTGAACAAAATTTTACATGGCTTCCTCTCGATTTTACATGGCTTCTTCTCGATTTTACAATAGCCGTTGATGGTGAAGACAAATGGAGAATATTCATAGAGATGGGTAGAGTGCTTACAATGGGGTGAGGTGTGAAGTGATCGATTGTTGGTAATTATTACAGTGTATAAGGAAATTACAAATTTTGAAGGATGATTTGGACCCCGTGCTTGGGTTGCGGTGTGAGTACACATACAGTGCATGTCGATAATTGGGAGAGAGTGTAAATGTGAAGCGAGACAGAATCATGGCAAGCACAACCTTAGCTTCCATGATGGCAAAACTCTGTCCAACGCATACTGGGACCCGTGGAGAAGGGTAAGAAGGCCATTTGATGTTTGCGAGGCCTTGTGCACTCCTTCCGCGAAGCGTTGCGGATTGAATTCGTTGGCATCTTCTCCCCACAAATCTTTGTTGTGATGGATGGCAAGCACGGGGATCCAAACCGACATGCCCTTCGCTAGCTCCGGCCCCGCCCAACTTCACGTCCTCAAATGCCTGCCGAGGAAGTATCGACGCCGGCGTGTATAGTCTTAACGACTCGTTCAATATCATTCCCACCGCAATTCCATTTTACTCGTAATGTTAGTAGGCAAAGCTATGCAAATTAAAAGTAGAAAGTTGATGTAGGAATTCGCACTACCAAATAATTTTATTTTTGGTTCTAAACATTTAATCACGTAGTGAGAGTTGAATCAAACATAAAGAACAACACTTCAAACATGAAGAACAACATTAAAAAGAATTGTGATCATTGTCTAGAACTTTAATCACTTGGTGCACATTAATATGATTTGTTTCGATCATGTGAGATTTCTAATTTGCGCATTTTTCTTTTTAAAAATGATATGTGGCCTTTCTCTAGTATTGTCGTTCGATGTTCATAATTCTCTTTTCTCCCTATTTTTCTAATCTATTTATTAGACTCTATTAAAAATATTATTTATAATGTTTGTTTTAAATTTTGAGTCATATATTTTACAAGCACAAAAATCGAGACTCTCTTTCTCTTACGTTATGATTATTTTATTTTGATTTGTTGGTTAATATATGAATGTGTTTCTAAAGAATCAAAATACATATTTATTTTGAACACTTTTTCCTATGAATACATTTTCCTCCCTGTATAAAGTTACTCTTGTATTACGATATTTTGTAAGCATGCACAAATAATATTTCTTTTCTTTTTATGAGGCTGTTTTTTTTTTTTGCTCATATTTAATAATATGGAGTTTAGAGATATATATTTTAGTTTTATTATTGACTTAAATGGATTATTTTTAGAAGCAATTATGTATTTTTTTATCAACATGTTTCAAATCATTACTTGTGATCTGAAATTTTCCCGATAATGAATCATCAACAACAATTCAAAAGACGTCGATCCAAAAACAATACATAGTTGTCTCTCGAAAATCGCGTCTTCTAACTTTCATAGATAGTGAAAACATAAAAAAACTCTTTACTTAAAAAGTGATTATTTTAAAATATATATATAAATAATTAAATTATTTTTTAATTTGGTTTGAACACAAAATATTTAGCCGATTAAAATAAATAAATATTTCGTACATTTCTTTCAAAGGTGGCAAAGTTGTGCATATAGACAATTTTCCATAAGAAGTTTGAATGAGAGATTACTTATGAAGCCAAAAATTACATATAAATAGAGTAATGTAAAAGAGAGGGTTAAACTTACGATTTTGAGCTTAGGAAGGTCGGAGAAAGAGGGAGGACTTCCTTGACATACTTGGAGAATCTCGGCCCTGGCTTTTTCCTGCCACTCAGGACTGGAGGCCAGCAGCATCATGGTCCACGTCATCAGGAGTGACGTGGTCTCTTGGCCGGTGAAAAAAATGTCTTGCACTCGTCCATCAACTGTTGATTGGTGAGGCTGACTCCTTCCCCTTCATTACCGGAGAGAATCAATCCGAGTAGATCGTTGCCGTAGGACGAGCTGCGTCCTACGTGGACAGAATCTCGACGTGCTTGGATGATCTCCAGCAGTGCGCTCTCCACTTCCTTCTTTCTCCTTTTAATCTCACGGTTGAAACTTGTGGGAAGAAACCTGGCAACATAACAACAAAACACACAAGTAAATGGACCATGCCTCTGACCTCTAGCCTGTCATTCTTTTATTTTTAATCTCACTTCAACGTTGGGAAGGTACAGTGTACAGTGACAGGTTGGCAACGGACATTTGGAAATTAGGGAATATTCCCGGCAAAGCTAGTTTGATTTGACCACACCTCGGTGATTTGTTTGGCAGAGGAGGAAAATTCCTGGCATTTGTTTTTTGGGTGTACCAATAATTACACGGTGGATTAAATCTGCACCGTTGATATACTTGTACAGCTTTGAAGTTAACTAAATAGTGGATTGTATGGGCGGCCGTCAGACAACATTAATAATTTCTGCCGTGCAAAACAACTCTGTGCTGACAATATAAATTAATGCCAAATTCAAATGACTCTGATGTTTATGACTGGATTAAATGGTGCCACGGACGGCCTTGTTTATTATATTAACTGGGTTGTTTTCAAGATACACACTGCATGCTACGCATCTACGTAACACACCTTGCCAAGACAGCAACTTTTACACGCCAAATTACTAGGTAGTTTGCTATATTTGGACATGGGCATTATTCTTTGGCTAAAATAATTCGTACGTCGTTTTTATGAAAGCAATGGAAATGATGTGAATTCAGAGTTACAAAATTACCGGTTGCCTGGAAGCCATAAATATCGTCCCGACTTTGACGAAAGCTTCTGCAATGAGTTGAGTTGTTGAAAATCCTTTTGCCCTTTTCGTAACTGCTGCCGAACTCGGTGTGTGCAATTATGTCGGCGGCCAATCTGCAGAAATGCTCGCCGATTTCGATTTCTGAAGACCCGCTCGCAATACCTACAAACCCGTCGAGCATTCGTGATGTGCATTCCACCATATAATTTACATGTCCCTGCAAAATCAGTAGTACTTGTTTAGGTTGATATAAGTTACAGATATGCAGAGAAACAGTGCTGTTTTGGGTATCTAATGAAATCAAATACCTTGAGTTTCTCGATGCGGAAGGCCGGTGCAACGACGCGGCGCTGGTGAGCCCATTCCTCGCCATTGGCCATGAGCAGACCTTTCCCAATGAAATCCTTGTTTCCCTTTTGCTGCAGTGCTGATTTTCCATAGCTATGGCTGTAGAGCATTTCTTTTATAACTTCCGGTTGGGACACAGCCAGTCTCGGCTCCACGCCCCACCACATTACGAATTGCTTTCCTGCACACAATCCAATCGCATGCATACTTCACTTGCTTACTTCAATTTCATTTTCATTCCGAATACAGAAACGATATTTCCCGAATATAGAAACGATTTATCGAGTTAATTTTCCTAATCAGATACCCTGAGAGCAAAAAAAAAAAGGAAGATGAATAGTTATCTCACCATAGATGTTAGTGTTTTGAAGATAGTGCGGCAAGATCCTGTGAACAATGTCGTGGCTCAAGCATTCCATGTCATTTGCGATTGCTTTGTCACGAAGTTCGTTCATCTCCATGAGATTGCCAACCATAAAAGCAGGCGGCGGCCCACTCACTCCTTGATTCTCTATAAATCTTCTCATACGGCGAGGCCTCCACACGTAGGCTAAGAAAAACTGGGTCGCAGCGCAGACGATGATCAAAACCATTAACAGAAAGAAAGATGCAAGAAATTTGTAGACCCATATTGTAAGGGAATCCATTGCAGAGGTGTAGAAGAGTGATGAGATGGTGCAAATTACAAGTGCATTTGCAGCGCAGTTATAAAGGAAGCGAAGGAGCAAGAGCAAGAGCAAAAGCAAAAGCATGTAGCTTTCGATTAGAGTGTCGTCCATGCATACCCATGGCCGACTTCACCATGCCCCACACAGTGCAAATGTCGTGGGCAAACTTCAATTTTCTAAATACCATATTTCAGAGGGCCTTCGTCAGCCACGTATAGAACAATTGGCCTTCTAGTTTTTTTTATTGCGCATCACCTCTGACTTCATCATGAATACAGTTATATCAAAGCCCCGCGCGAGCTTCTTTTTGTGAAAGAGAGAGGAGAGGAGACCTAATAAGAAACAGCAACAAACAGGTTCATCTTTGAATTGAATTCTTGCGATGGCCACTCCCACAATTTAAGGGACGACGACTCTTGTCCCCCGTGCCCGTGGGACCTTTGCCCTTCTCATTCCCATTCCCAACGCACAGTAAATACAAAAACAAATATTAGATGCAGTCAAAATACGTATCACTTCACCATTTTTGTCAAACACCTAATCCACTACTGAATCTGGGGAATGCAATCTACCCAATCCATAAAATTCGATATTTTCTCCCTTCTCCACAGATGAAGTTGGACTGTAGATCTCGGTGGGGTATGTGAATTTTATTCATACGTGTGGGAATCAAATTGGGTGGTTTATTTGCGCAGAGCGGGTAAGTTTGAGGAGAAAGAAAATTGTCTTTATGAAGCTTTTTGCCAACTGGCTTTATTGAATGGGCGGGTTTTCCAATGCTGTAACGAACTTTAGCAGCAATTCACACGAGCAATCGAGCCCGGAGAATAATCTTATAATATACTTAAGTAAAACCCTAAATTAGCAATAGGACTAGGGGCCTTAAAAGAATTAAAAGCGCAGAAAGAGGCGGAAGGCGAGGTGTCGGCGGGCGATTGGAGGCGATGGCCACCTAAAGGCTCTCTCTCTCTCTCTTTCTCTGTGTTTTGTCACCCATGTTGAATATATGTCAGGGGCCGTCCCAGAATAATTAAGTGTGTCCCAACAACACCGCATTTTGCCTGCACATGCATCCACACTCTCCACACATGACCACCTTCTCCTCAATCAATTTCTCTCGGCGAAAACGCTCGAAACCTCCCAAAAATAAATAATAATTATATACTCATGCTCTTGCTCTTGCTCTTGCGTGGAGAGGGTGGCCGTCAATTCCCTCGCGGATACAACTGCCCACGGTTTCCGGGTATTTGGAACCCCGCGATTGGAACTCGCGACCTCAAACAAAGAGTCGAAATGCTGCCATCGTCGGATGTTTTTAAGATACCCATCCAAGTTGCCACCTGATTACTTTTATTTTTTCTTTAAAAATTTAAAATATTATAAGGCGTGAGCATTTTTATGGAGAAATGAAGGCGGCTCTGTAAGTGTGTCGACACTCAACGGTCAGCCCAAGAGACCACCCCACTCGTTAGAAACTACCTAGTTGCTATAATGGTTAGATGTAATTCCTTAATTCCATTCCATTCCTTTTTTTTCTTTTTCTTTTTCTTTTTTTATTTCAAAATATTTCTTCAAATTTAAAATATTTTTTTAAAGATTTATTTTTAAATCAAATTATTCTTTCACCACTTCCATTAGAATTTACGTTTTATAAGATTTGATTTTATAGTGAGAATATAGTACTATTTTTTACATGCCTTCTATCCCACCATTTCAGAGCTCGTATATTTTTTTGGTTTTTTTAATATATATTTACGGTTACAACATAATCAATTTAGTGTTTTGATAGTAGTTAATATTTGATAAATATTATGTTGGGTTAATTGTTATGTTTGTTATTAATTTAGTGTATATGTGGAATTGTTAATAAATAACTCCCCTATGTAGGAAAATGTGGGGTAAGTGGTTGAGGCTAACTCCTATTTTGTAGGAGTTTAATAGCCTATATATTTGTTTATAATTTATTGAAGATATATTGAGAATTTTAGTTCTACAAATCTCGTACCAAATCAATTATAACTAAAATTTTTCAATATTGATAACTCATTACATTATATGATGGACAACTAGGGAAAGGATCCTATAGTTGTGCATGTACCAAAACATGTACATCTCTTTTCAACATAGGTTATTGACAAAACAAAAGTACTAATAGTTCACTTTTTGGTTAATGACACTTTTTAAGAGCCAATGAAAATGTGACACATAGGGCACTCGGTCATTGGTCCCTCTTTCAAATGCTTTATATTAATTTTCTTCATATTAAATCAATTCAAAACTACCTTTCCCTCCAAATTAACACGCGAAACAAAAATGTTGATATGACACGATCATACGCCACATGATGATATAACTTTTTACGGTACCGAAATACCTACATATATATTTACGTGCCCCTAAAATTAAGTGCATGATTATACGATCCTCTCCCTTATTACAAAAATATATTTAATATTTTTTAATTACATTATAAGATTGGAAATTATTATAAAATGATATTCATTACAAATGAAAAACTATTTAAAAATAATATTTATTATTTTTCAATGCAATTAATTTGTTACAAATAAGTATTACTTAAGAACAAATATAACTTAAGTCCGAAAACTCTTAATGACACAATCAAGTAAAACATGATTTTAGACTTCCATTCATACATGTTCATATCTCGCTTTTGTTTTAAATTTGTTAAACTTTGTTATATTTCTATACACAACATATTTGATTATGTAATATAAAACTCATATTTATATTTTAATATTATTTAAATAGTTGTTAATGGTAAATGGTTATTTTAGAAGTTAATATATGTATTGTGTATTAATAATTAGCACAAATATATTACGTAAATTATTTGAACAAAGTTCTTATTTTAGATTTTATGTAAATCATATTGATTAGTAATTTTATTACATTCTTTTCATATTTCTCATTTTTTGGTTAGTAGAAAAAGAAAAGCCAAGATATTATCTTGTTTTTCATTTGACTTTTTAAAGTTAAAAAAATCCCTCTTACGTGATGGTCTAAATAATGTCACATTTAATACATTGAATAAAAGTTCTCATAGTCACACCATTAATTGTGCATTATTTTCTTGCTCATGTGTGAAAAATCTATTACGATTCACATGATTATTAACCTCCTATCTTGTAAGATTATTTGATCAACAAATATTGGAAAATAATCTTACAAGATAGGAGGTTAATAATCGTAGTCGTAATAGATTTTTCACATGGTATCGTCGAGCTAAGTTTGGGTAGAAGAGATTTACCCTAGGTGAAAGAAAGTGAGGGTTTATAAAACCCGGTTTAACCTCTTCAAAATTATTATTATTATTTTCCTTTAAGATGGCCTCAAAGAGGTTTAAGAGATCGGGACAGATTGATGGAGCCTCGAATTTTGGTGTGCGGAAAGCTAGAATTTCTCTATTCTTTGAAAGAGAATGGTATCAAGGAATATGTGACCACCTTTGTTGTACTGTACCTACAGATGTAACACAACTCTTAGCATATAAGAAGGAAGATGCCAAGGCGAGGAGGTTGATTCTGGCGTTGCAAGGATCATATTGTTCCACATATTACGAGTTAGATACTGGCCGAAGACGATGTGGGATGCCATTATGAATCTGCACTGAATGCTACCACTAACCTAAGTGATTCTCGAGAGAAAAGTTGAGGAATACCCGGATGAATAAGGGAGAAGACGTCACAAGTTACCTCACCAGACTTAGACTTGTCAAGGATGAATTGGCAGTTGTTGGAGACAAACCAAGTGATGATGAGCTAGTGAGAATAGCCCTAAATGGGTTTCTTAGCAAAGTGGGATGTCTTTGTTCAAGTCATCAATGGACGAGACACCTTATTGAGTTGGGATCGACTATGGAGTGATTTCACTCAGGAGGAGCTTAGACTAAGTCTTGTCAATGGAGCCAACAATAAGAGTTAGAAAAGTGAGGTGGAACAGGAAAATGTTGCCCTAGTGGGTAAAGGGAAAGCAAAGAAGGGGTCTAAGTAAAGGATCAAATTCACACTTGGTGAAAAGAAGAAGAAAGATTCTTCGAAGATCAAGTGTTATGGTGTCACGAGTTTGGCCACTATGTCAACGATTGCCCGTAAAAGAAGAAGAATGAAAAGAAAGGCAAGAAGCAAGTTGCGGCTTCAAAGAAGTGCGAGATGAGCTCTCAAGTAGAATGGAAGATGAGTTTGCACTCATAGCATGTATGGTTAGCTCAACCTCACAGAGTGTTTGGTACATAGATAGTGGGGTGTCATATCATATGACAGGAGTTAGAGAATACTTCTCCAGTTATAAGGAAGAGAGCACCAGAATCCAAATCTCTATGGGGAACATGTCCAAACTCAACTCAGTTGGGAAAGGGACTGTTCAGTTTCAGAGGGAGAGTGGTAAGATGATTCCCCTTCATGATGTGTTGCATGTTCCAAGCTTAGGGATGAATTTGATTTCTGTATCTGTCCTTCAGGACAAAGGGTACAATGTACTCTTTAGAGGGGCACATATGTTGATCAAGCACGAGGATTGGAAATCACCCATAGCTATTGAATTAGGAGCGGCCACTTTATAGGCTGCAGATTTGACATTCCTAAGGCACTCATGAGCAAAAATAATCTTAGAGATCAGGGAGAGCTTTGGCATAGAAGGATGGGCCATATCCATCATGGAGCCCTTAAATTACTTCATGAGACAGTGACAGGTGTTCCTGAGGTGAGCACAGAGCACGATGATGTATGTAAGGGATGCGTGTTGGGGAAGTTTGCTAAAGCATCTTTTCCAAGGAGTGACACCAGATCCAAGGGCATTCTTGATCTAGTACATTCAGATGTATGTGGACCAATGTCGATGAAGTCTCTCAGAGGGTATGAGTACTTTGTTACTTTTATTGATGATTTCTCCAGGAAGACATGGATATACTTCTTGAAGACCAAGGATGAGGTTTTCAGTCGCTTCCAAGAGTTCAAAGCTCTTGTGGAGAATTCGATAGGAAGGAAGATAAAAGTTCTTCGGTCAGACAATGGAGGTGAGTACAAAAGCAATGAGTTCCAGGAGTTCTATACCAGAGAAGGAATCAAGAGAGAGTGGGCTGTTCCTTACAATCCGTAATAGAATGGAGTTGCTGAGAGGAAGAATCGGTCTATAACTGAGGCATCGAGGGCTATGTTGCATGACCAGGATTTACCCCGTTATCTGGGCAGAGGCATGCAATACAAACAGAAGATACATACTGAGAATAGAGTTCCACATAAGGTACTAGGGAAGATGACACTAGAGGAAGCATTCACTAGGAAGAAGCCAGATGTTAGTCACTTTAGGATCTTTGGGAGTTTGGCATATTGTCACATTCCTAAGGATACACGTACCAAATTAGATCAGACTGCAGAGAGAGGGTACTTTGTGGGGTACAATGAAACCTCTAAGGCATATCGGATATTCATTCCGGGGACCAGAAGGATTATTGTTCGACATGATGTCAAGTTCATGGAGGACAAGGCATTTAGAAGGTCTAGAGATTTGCCAGTAGATGATCGAGTAAAGGCAACAATGTAAGCTCTAAGGATCACTCAATCAAGTCAAGGGCAAAGAAAGCTCGAGTACGAGCTTCAAAGTACAAGCATAAATTCGGGAGGAGAGAGTTTTCAAAGTATGGAGCAACAGGTGCAAGAAGAGATGCATCAAGAAGACATGGAGGTTGATATTTCATCCTCTACATTGGCGGCAAAGAAGAACCGTGAGGTTCAATGCATACGTAATAATACTCAGGAGTTAGTGGGTACTCCTAGGAGGAGTGATAGACAACGGAAACCACTAGCTAGGTATGATGACTATGTTGCATTAGTTAGTATGTTGGTAGATAGTGAACCTTCTAGCTATCAGGAGGCTGCACAACATCAAGTGTGGCAAGAAGCAATGGTTGAGGAGTATACTTCAATTATGCAGAATGATGTGTGGGAGGTATTGCCTAGACCAACAGATAGGGTAGTGGTTGGATCACGCTGGATCTATAAGATCAAGCACGGTGCAGATGGTAGCATCGAGAAATATAAGGCAAGGTTCGTGGCAAAGGGGTTCTCTCAGAAAGAGGGAATAGACTACGAGGAGACATTTTCTCCAGTTGCCAGGTATACTTCTATACGAGCTGTAATCTCAATTTCAGCACAGATGGGATGGCAGATCCATCAAATGGATGTCAAGATAGCGTTTCTTAATGGTGAGTTGAAAGAGGAGGTATACATAGAACAACTAGAAGGCTTTGTAGCACACAGCAAAGAGACCCACATGTGTAGATTGAAGAGAGCATTGTACGGACTCAAGCAAGCTCCCAGAGCATGGTATGAGCGCATTGATAGTTACTTGCAGGAAATGGGCTTTGTGAAGAGTGAGGCAGATGCTAATCTCTACTACTTGGTAGTTGGAGGTGAGATTCTCATTCTTGTTCTATATGTAGATGACTTGTTTCTTACAGGTTCACTGGGGCTCATAGAAGAATGCAAGAGGGATCTTGCAGCGGAGTTCGAGATGAAGGATTTGGGACTTATGCACTACTTTCTAGGCATGGAGGTATGGCAGAAAGATGGAGAGATTTTCCTTGGGCAAGGGAAATATTGCATGGAAATCTTGAAAAGGTTCAGGATGGAAGATTGCAAAGCCATGTCTACACCCATGATCATGAATTGGAGAAAGGTAGACACATCCAGGGAGAAGGATGTAGACCCCGCCTTATACAGGCAGTTGATTGGTTCTCTCATGTATTTGGTCAATACCGGGCCCAGATATAGCTTTGCAGCTTAACTCTTTAGTCGGTTCATGGTTGAGCCAAAGAGAGTGCATGGGACTATGGCAAAGCATGTGCTGCGTTATTTGCAAGGTACAATCGAGTATGGAATTAGATATGCTCGAGGTGAAGGAATCAGGTTGATGGGCTATACTGATGCAGATTGGGTAGGTAGTACAATGGACAAGAGGAGCACTTCAGGGTGTTGTTTCAGTCTGGGATCAGGAGTTGTATCTTGGTTCAAGTAGAAGCGTAAGTCTTGTGGCTCTAAGTTCAGCAGAGTCAGAGTACATAGCAGCTAGCATGGCAACATGTGAAGCTATATGGCTTCGGAAGTTGCTAGTAGCTTTGTTTGGTCAGAAGGTTGAGACTACGGTGATACACTGTGACAATTAGAGTTGCATCAAGTTGACCGAGAATCCGGTGTTTCATGATAGGTCTAAACATATAGACATCAAGTATCACTTCATCAAAGATTGTGTACACATGCGTAGGGTTGTTAAGCTACTGATTTGTACCTATAGATCAGCGGGTAAAGAAACATTCGACAAAGGCATTGGGAAGGCAAAATTTATCTTCTTGAGAGAGATGTTGGGTGTCATGCAGTAACAGCTTCCTCGCTAAGAGGGAGTGTTAATCTTAGTAGTTTGTAGCTTGGACAGCTGTTTGTCCTCATCCAATTGTTATTTGGACAACCTAGAATTTAGAGAAATAGTTGTTTTTGTCAAACAAATATTGTTAGGATAAGAACAATTGTTATCTAATATTGACTCCTTTTAGGTGACACCTCATAACCAAGGTTGTTATGGTTATTGAGTTGTCTTAATCTCAACCGTTCATTTGTATTAATCTCGGCCGTTGATTTTCAATGAGAGTAGTATATAAGGGGGTCATTGGGGTCATTTGTAACAAGGAAGTTTTTAGAGAAACTTGCAGTGTTAGCAAGTAGTCTTGCAGTGTTAGCAAGGGCAGTGATAGTGTTGGAGATAGAAGTGGAGGAATCTCGGGTAGGAGGATTAGGAGATTGTTTGAGCTCCGGAAGAGGCAAGCAGATTTGTATCTCTTGATTTGCTAAAGTTTAATATATTTCTCATCGTAATCTTGGTTTTCCCTACGGGGTTTTTTTCCAGGACAATTGTCAAAAATATTGTGTTCACCTTGTTGGGTATTTCTTATGTGAACTTGTATTTGTGAAGTTAGAGTTGTGTTATTTTCCAATATTTGTTGATCAAATAATCTTACAAGATAGGAGGTTAATAATCAAGAATCGTAATAGATTTTTCACATCATGCATCCTCGTCATGGGATAAATAACGACTATTTTAATGTTTTTTATGATGTTAATCATCAAATATTTTCAAAACCATCACACGTGACTCATATATTTAAAATATGGCCGCCATTTTTTATATACAATTAAATGTAAATTATATTTAAATATTTAAATAAATATAGACTAATTATTTATAAATTTTATTAATGATATATAAATAATATTATTTTGTATTGTTGAAGGGTAACAATAAAAAATTACCATCACCTAAAAATTGTTTGACACGCATTGGTGGCCGTCAAATTTAACCCTTCACATGATCAATTTCTCCTCCAATTTCTTTGTGGGTTTAGTGTAAAGGAACACACCAAATCCATTCAACATTAAGGTTTTATGCACTTTGGCAAGATTTAATTATTCATGGAGAATATGATACCTTTGTTAGATGGCTCCTAGCGAACTAGCCTAGAACTCCATGTACATTTTAATGGGAAAAAAATTACAAAGATTTTGATTACATATAGATTTAGGATCACACTTTCTAACCATTGATAGAAAAAATATAAATTAAAAACTATGTACATTATATGATGGACAATTATTATAAAATTATATTTGCTATTTCTTAATTACATTATAGATGGAGAACTATTACAAAATAATATATAATATCTACTACTTTTCAATTTAATTATAAATAAAAAAATAATTTTTTTATAGAACAATCATTGGTCCACAAACTCTTGAATGACATAACCAACCAAAATTCATTGAATATATTATGAGTTTACACTTCTATTTATACATGTTCATAGCCATTTCTTTTTTTGGTTGTCTTTCTAAACATGACATATTTAGTTATGTAATGCAAATGAGTTATTTTATTTCATGCTCATATCTAATTATTTAATATTATTTAAATAGTTATTGATGGTAGTTAGTTTATTTTAGAAATTACTTGTAAATTCAATGTATTTAGTTATAATTGTATTGGGTGGTTCTAGATGTTAGTAGTAAATTCAATGTATCTAGTCATAGTTTTATTAAGTATTAATAATTAGTGCATACATTTTAAAGAAATCTATTTGGCATTTTTTCATAGATATCAAACTTAAGGCTCTTTTCTTAGATTTTACATATATCACGTTGATTAATAATTTTATTACATTCTTTTTATATTTTCTATTTGTTGGTGATAAAATATTTTTTCCACAAAAAAAAAAAAAACACCACAAACCATATAATCAAGATATTACTATTTTTGATTGACTTTCAAAGTTCAAAAAAATCTCTCAAATGAATAAAAAAATAATAAAATTTAATGAGAGAATAAAATTTTACATGATCACACCATTAGTTGTATATTAATAAATAAAGGCTTGAAATGGATACATTTTAGAAATTATCCCACTAATTAATTAGAATAAAAATAAAAATATTTATCTCACATATAAAGAAGTCATAGTATAAGTAATTGAGTAAATATTGTACACAATAGAGAGTATATGAAGTAAGCGTGTTTGATCGACTTTTTAATTCAAATAATGAACATTGTATACCTAGATGAAGATGCTTCTATATAAAAATGTGTGAGCAAAAAAATTGGTTAAACATTTTCAATCACACTCAATGATCCATCATCAATATGAGAATATGATGAGTGTGGATTGTAAATTTAGATTTCTATTTATGGATGTGTTGTTTATAGATCTATGATTTCGGGTAATTAAGTTCAAGAAAAATACAAATAACATGACGATTATTACTAAATTTTTAATTTTTAGTTTTAATTTATAACTTATCTTGCACTAATAAACCTAATCTCTATTACGCCTTAAAAATGTATCTAAATTAAATATAAATTAATATTTATTATTATTTTAAAATGTAATTATATTCTAAAAATTAGTTTAAAATTAAAGAAACTACTATTATGTTTTAATTCATTTTTAATTATTGATTTTTAAAATTAATTCTTAATATCTAATTTTTGATTTTAACTTATAATAATAATAACAATTAACCATAAGCTTTATTCCAACTTTGAAAAGGGATATTATTTCAATTTTAATTAACAACATTGAATTAGTAAAAACTAAATGGAAAGAAATTGGCGATTAGAAACCCATTTATGTTAAAATTGGTTAACATGACACAAAGTTGAAAGACTAAAATTGGTTAACATTGCATGATGTTCCCCTACTTCAAGGGCTTGGTCTAGTTTATGAGTATATTGGGTTATTTTATTTCTAAATTGTGAGGACTAGCTTTTATTATTCATAGAATTCTATTATTATATGTAGGATTTTGACATATGGTATTAAAGATATTTCTACGGATATGTTCCACAATAAATTTTAGATATACAAGTCAAAAAAAAATTGTGTATTGCATTTTACAACGATTTAATGAGAAGCATCAAAGTGGAGTAAAGTTTTTGTTGGAAAGTAGATTTCAAGAGTTTCTAACAAGTAAGAGTTCATAAACAATATTTGTATTGTGGGAGATAAGGGGATTAAGCCCTAGGAAAATTAGGCGAGTTGCTTATGGTGTCTAAATCTAAATACTCTCATTATTATTGTTTATTTTTAGAACTTAAAATTAAAACAATTTATTTGAATATTCAATATAGATTACCCATTTATTGATATTTTTATATAGTAGCATAAATTTCATGCATATACACAAAAATGTACTATAAATATTTTGCAAGTAAAAACAAATATAGTTTATTTATGAGCTAATATTATATTGTTGGCATTGTTACTCATTCTTTGATGTAGCTCTAGATTATACAAATGTGTATTTTCCTAGGAAAAAGTTCATGTATTTTTGATAATGTCATTGTTTTAGTCAAGAAAGACGAGTATAATTGAAGGGAAGAAGTATTTAATTCTTTATATTCTGATTTGTTTGTGGGTTGTGTCTATTATTTTTATGGACGAATTAATAGACATGGTCAAAATACCACTCTTCACAAAACCATGAGAGCTTCATAAGAATTTTTATTGTTTTGTGAAAAATTGGTGCTTTGTTCAAGTTTAAGTCCCACCACCTACTTGATATTGGTTAATCAAACTTGCAAGAAGCCTTGTATAAAAATTCTATTTGTATCATTTTGAGCACCTCTTGTGATTAAATATCCTAATCCATGGATTATTTCTCATCCTTCTATGATAATTTTGTAGGATATTTTTATTCTTTGTATAACAATTTCTTTAAATTTGTGATTTATTATGATCTTGATAAAAGTTTTATAATATGAGATTGTAGGCAGCTTTTATTTATTTATTTGATAGAAAAACATTATAAACAATTGGGAGAAGGCGTCCACTCCAATTATTACATAGGGCACGCCTAACCTTTAATATAGCTTTAGTGGGAGATATATCAATCATAATTTTTGTTATTAAATCATCTAAAAATCTAGCAACCTCTCAACGAGAGATAAAAAAACTCGATTTTTTTTTTAAGTAGAGTTTTGAATCACACTAGCTGCCATTATTTAATGTAAACTACCTAAAATTGTGGGGTGACCATTGGGATGGGGATCACATGTGAACACTCCACTAAACCTATATAAAAGAACTTGTACATTAAGTGTACAAGGAAGGAATGTGTTGTGAAGGGAGGTAAAGGGTAGTTAGAGAGAGAGAGAGAGTTAATGTTGTGAATAGGCTTACAAAATTCACATACATCAACTAGAGTAGGTCCACATTTAATTAAAAGAACACAACAATGTAAGCAATAAAAAATACTAACAAATTAGAGACACAAAGTTTTTTTCTTGGTTATACAAGATCACCATACTTGTAAAGATGGGAAGTAAAGAGGGAATTTGGAGGAACATAAGAAAAGAAAATAGAGGAAATGTAGATTTCATTTCTTGATGTAGTGGTGATACAAAGCTCAACAACATACAACAATCAACAATTGTCAACCCTTTGGAATGGAGAAGCCATTCCAATTTATAACATACAAAAATGTCTCTTCATCTACCCCCACATGACTTTTCACCTCTCTTCATCACTTGTGACCTTCCATATTCCTAGGAAATGAAATGAGTCTTTTCCTTATTGATGAAAAATGACTCTTACAATGTTAAATTGAAGGTCACTTAAGTGAATAAGAAAAAATAGGAGAAAATTTTATTCTTAATGAAGAATTAGAATATAGAGAGAGGAAAAAAGAGAGAGAGAGAGAGAGGTTGAAAAATTTGATGCGAGATGAAGAGCTTCATTTGACTTGAAATGTTGTGATCACAATCTCCTTCTTTTCGTGAGGTATGAAAACATTCAGAGCATCTAATAAGTGTTTAGAAACATTGTTATGAGATCTACATTGTGATGGGAACATGATGATCTCTTTTGATTACAAGGTAGGAGTGAGGATCACTTTCTTACTTCTCTAGGATTTCAAAATTCACATATATGACCAAGAGTCAATTCTATGATGCTCAAACCATTTCATGATTGTATATCACTTACTAGAATAGGTCTTTAGCTTGAAGATAAAAGGATTTATCCCGAATGAGATGTTTATCTTATGGCCATCTGTTGAATTGAAATGAGGTGATTGCAATGTGCTTCCTCTTGAGGTTTGAACACACTATAAGGTGTTTAATAAGTGTTTAAAAACACTGCCAAGTGAATGACATCAAATGAAAATGAGATGGTTTCTCATTCTTGTATACGTGGTACTCCATATGATTATCATCGTCTTACCATTTCGGCTCCATAATTCTACTAAAATGGAATCAACTTTAGGATTCTCATACATCTTCTTTCTCATATGCATCTCATGAAAATATATTACTTCTTGATCCTTCACACATGATGGTTTTAGACTCATCAATATCATGACTAACTCATCCCGACTTGTTTCTCGAAGAGAATTGAACAAAATGACGGATTCAGGATATGATAATCATCACCTCAATACTTGATCTTCACATTTCACCTTTAAACATGATCACCCCTTCACAATTCACTTTCTTAACCAAGATGTCACATGAGTGGAAACATACTTAGAGTGTTTGGGAATCCTTTTTCTTAAATTCTCACGAGGGAGATAGGTTTCCTCATCTAGATATAAGGATGGATCCCTGAATGAATTTTTGAGGATGAGTTACATGTTCTTGATCTCTAAAATGCACCGAAACACTACATTTTCCACCTTTTTGGATGCAAGATGTGATTTTATCACCAAACATTGATTAAGTGTTTAGAAACACTCTTAGAAGGTACAAATTGTTTGTGATCCCGAGATGTCTTCCACCATCACTCATGGTGAGCTTCTATTATCATTCCCCGAAAACCATCCTTGATGACCTTGAGTTTCAATGGATCTCTTGATGTTTTAGATCCTTCACAGACCTCATGATGTTCTTGATTACACCCGTTGTTCAAATGAGTGATTTCACACACCGATTCAATTTGATATGTTGTTTATCACAATGTGATCCACATGACATCCCTTTCATAGATGAAATCAAATAGGATGAATCTCTTCGCAACAATTAGGATGATCTTCAAGACCAGTTTGGACCATGAGAAAAAAATTGGCCTCACGATGGTGGAAAAAAATAATGAGATAGGAAAAATGGGAGTTGCCACAACTTTCTGGGCTCAATTCCAAGACTTACTATTTTTAGCAGGTCCTATTAGGACTGTTATTTTTAGCAAGTTTTCATAGTGTCACCTTCTTATGTTTCTTATTCAATCAAAGTGTTACAAATGCTAGAAAATTTATAGTTTAAGACATCCATTGCTTTGAATACTTTCTATTTTTAGAAAGTGCACTTACATCTATCAAAGTTGCAGTGAAACAAAATTGGTCTTGAAATTATTTTTTTGTTCCAAGATATTCTACTCCAAATTTCAAAGCTTTTCATCCACTGGATCTCTCGTATAATGAAACAATAAGCTTAGGTTTAATATTTTTATATTACTGCTTTGTAAAAAATATAGAACATTAATGGATTTGGTTTGATAGTATTCTCAAAGGTGTTTTGGAGAGGAAGAAATTAGAAATAATCCCAAGAAGAGAAGAATGACAAGAGAAGAGAAAGAGTAAGTCAAGAGACTAGGTGTGAAAGAGAACCTAGGTGAGGGTTGAGCAAGGTGGAAAATATTTTCTGAGAGAAGATGGAAGAAGAGAAAGTCAAGATAATGAAGAATTTCTTAAGTTCTTAATCCATGAGAAGAAATAAAAAGAGAAAAGAGAGAAAAGGAGAAAATAACAAAATATGGGAGAGTTAGAAAAGAAGAGAAAGTTATGGATGGAACAAGAAATAAGGGAGATAAGAAAGGATGTGGAACAACTATTAGTATTCATGGAGAGAATGAGATAAAAACAAGGCCAATGCTTTGAAATTAAAAGGGTGGTTAAGGGCCTATAAGGTTACTCGTGGAGAGGAAAAAGAAAATGCATATGAGAACATGGATAAGAGAAGAGGAAAGAAGGAAAAAGATGATAGGTAAGAGGACATGTAAGAAAGAGGAAGAAAAAATTAGAGAAATGGTGAGGGATGAGTTCATTGGCAAGGAAGGAATTAAAAGGAAGCAAACAAAATCAGATTTTCAGTTTGTGTATGAAAGTAGAGAATAGTTAGAAGTCGACATATAAGTTCTTGAATGTGATTTGAATGGAGAGGAAGTGAAGGATGATGAAGCAAGAGTTGAGATGATGGATGGAAGGACTGAAAATGAAAATGAAGAAGAACAAGGAAAATCAGTTGTGGAAACAAAGTTCAAGATGGAGAAACAAGAAGCAATGGAGGAAACATGTGAAGAGACACAAAAGTCTCTCTTTTTTTCATCTAAGGTTTTGTGTGAATGTGTTTTTACAGGTTTACTTGATGAAGAGATAAAGTCCATTGAAGAGGAATTCCTTAAAAGAGCTCAAATGAAGAGAAAGAGGCATGAAATCCTCATTTTTAGGACAAATATATGAAGAAGAAGGTGGAGACAAAGATTAAAGAACAAAGAAGACATATTTTTGTTGGAAATATTGTCATTGATGTCAAAAGAGGTGCTGAATTGGTAAACGGAAATATGTCGTAAAGTAACGGAATTATTGATGGAAATGGTAGAAAGTAACTGAAATAACTAGCAATATAGAAGGGTAGAAAACGAAAGTTTAAATACATGAAAAGAAGCATTTTTGCATGAGGATTATCATGGTATAAGCGAGATATACACAACTATACATAAGAGAGAGATATCCGCATTTTAAGGTGTTCATATGCAATGTTTTATGGTGAAAAAGAAGATTTAATGATGGTTGGCAGCAATTTAATGATAACAATGATTTGTCTAAGGAGGGGCAAAGTGCTCTATCAAGTGGTTAATTGCATTGATTAATGTGCATTTAATAATTATGGGTTGCATTAATTATTTTTTGGTTTTAGTGACTAATGCACTTAATTAAGTTGTGTTAATGGAAAGGTTGTGTCGGTTAGAATGATGTGTCTTTTGAAAAGGTACGAAAGGCTATATAAGAAGATTCATATGAGACTTATTAAGCATGGATTCAAGTTTAATGTCTTAAAGAAAAAGAAGAAGAAGAGGAAGCGTAAGGGCAGAATTTTAGAACAACAAATCTGAAAGTAAAAGAAGAATTTTCCATTATTCGTTGAGGAAGCAATAAGTTCAAAAGTGGAAAGAAAATTTTGTAAGGAAGGTTGGTGCCTTCATATTCGAAGAGATCGGTGTCTCTTCTGAGTTAGTGCTTAGAAAAGGGGTGGGGTGCTCCTATAGGTTGGTGCCTACAAAACTGTAATTTGGGGATTGGTGTCTCCAGTAGGTTGGTGCCTACAAATTTTTGAGAAATATATATAAAGAAAGAAGTTTCTCCGTGGTTTTCTCCTAAAGGGTTTCCACGTATATCT
The DNA here is from genome assembly GCA_018340775.1 of Taxus wallichiana var. yunnanensis. Classification (NCBI taxonomy): domain Eukaryota; kingdom Viridiplantae; phylum Streptophyta; class Pinopsida; order Cupressales; family Taxaceae; genus Taxus; species Taxus wallichiana. Next base: position 727,044,027 of record CM031242.1, on the reverse strand, counting down.
ATGTCTACTTGCATTAAGTTTTGTGTTCTTTGATTGATTTGATATATTCACATTGCTCGTGATTATAGATCTAAGTTTAAGTATTGAAGTTTGAAATAATATCATAATACTGATTCACCCCCCCTCTCAGTATTATCTTGTGCTCAACAATTGCTATCGAGCAGTTCCTTCAGAACAATCTAACTTGATTGGAAGGTAGATCTCGGGAGCACATATGGCTAGTCAAGTACAATAAGGTTTTTCCTTGAACAAGGCTTTGTTGTTTCGACGGATCAAACTATGCATTTTGGAGCGTAAGAATGAGAACCTATCTTTATGGCACTAGGGTTTGATATTTGGAAATCAGTAGCAGTCAGATATATCATTCCATCAACTCCACCAACAGACCAAGCCGGTAAGAAGGCTTTTGAAAACAATGCCAAGGCGATGGATGCAATCTTGTGTGGTCTGTCCGAGTCTAAATTTGTCAAAGTAATGCAATGTGACACTATGAAAGGAAATATGGGATAAAATTTGAACAATATATGAAGGTGATGATAAGGTCAGAAAAGCTAAGCTTCAAACCCATAGGAGAAAATTTGAGAGCCTAAAAATGAAGGATGAGGAAGATGTTGCAGCTTATCTTCTGCGGGTGGATGAAGTTGTCAACGCCATAAGAGGGCTTGGAGAAAAGATTGAGGAACCTGTGATCATCTAGAAGGTCTTAAGATCTTTACCATTAAGATTTGATGCTAAGGTGTCTGCCATCGAAGAAATGAAGGATCTTGACAAGCTAAGCATGGACGAACTACATGGAATACTGACGGCTTATGAAATGAGGACCGAGTCTAATAAACCAACAAAGAAGGAAGCCGCATTCAAAGTCTCGAAGAAAAAGGAAATCAAGGAATCTGAAGCGAATGTTGAATCAAACAGCGAAGAAGATGAAAAGGAAGCTTTATTCATTTAAAAGCTAAAGAAAGGATCCGGGAGATATAAAGGTAAGTTACCATTTAAATATTTTAAGCGTGGTAAAATTGGTCATTTTACTGAGATAAATGCTCGAGAGAAGGAAGATAGCGAAGATGAAGAAAGCAAGCCCAAGTTCAAAAGAGAATTCAAGCAAAGCAGAGGCAAGAAAAGATTTGAAAAAAAAAAGAAGAGTCTATATTCAAAAAGAGGTAGCAACTCATCCGAAGAAAGCGGAATAAGTGATTCAGATAGTGATGATGAAGAAACATTGTTTATGGCTATAGAAGAAGGTTCATCAAGTAGCAAATTTGATTTAGAAGGAATCGAGGACATAAAAGAAGAAGGTGAGGTAAACCTCGAAGAAGAACTCATTTGTGCATTGGGTGAAATAAAAGCACTCAAAAAGAGGAATCAGAAGAAAAGACTTTAGCTACAAAAATATGAAGAACAAAATCAATCTTTCGAAGCTAAGTTAGCACAGAGTCTTAAAGAATCAAAGAATCTAATCATTAACCTGAAGACCCAGATTGAAGAAGCAAAGAGAGTTGAGGAAGGGTTGAGAAGTCAGCTCAAGGTGAAACAAGAAGAATGTGAAAAGTGTGAGTCAGAGATTTTTGCGATGAGAAAAGACTTAGAAAAGGTAAATACCAAACTAATGAACAACTTGAAATTTGAAAAGAGTACTAAGGTTATAGATGAGATTCTAGAAAATCAAAGATCACCATCCAACAAATCAGGACTCGGATATGAAGAAAAACTAGAGAAAGCTTCAAATTCCATTGAGATTCCGGAGAAGAAAGGTTTAGAAAAGGCAAAAAGTTATGTAGAAATTCTAAATGCACCTATGAAGAATAAAAGTAGAAAGGAAGAGGAAACTATGAAGACCAGTTCCATCCACAAGGAAGGTGTTAAAGAGAATGACATCAAAAGACCATTTACTCCATGACATAGGAATATGAATAGGTTCGAAAGTTCCTTTCATGGTTATTGTTTTTATTGCAATATATATGGGCATAAAAAGATAGAGTGTAGAAAGCAAATGAGAGATAATGAAGCCTGGAACAAACCAAAATCTGCTCATAGAGTGTTGAATATGAACTATAATTCATTTTCTCCACTATCCTATTATAACGAGGAAGCCATTATTTGCTACAAGTGCAATAATTATGGACATATAGCACGCTTTTGTAGAAGTGTGTTTGACTCGAAGACAAGATCAAAAGACAAAGCCTTTAGATACAAAGAAATGGAGGCTACGAAATCCTAGACAAGGAGAAAGATGGGCTAGACAAAGAAAAATCCATGCTCATTCAAACAACTTTTCATGCTCGAGATGAAGGACAACAGTGGTACATTGATAGCAGATGTTCAAGACATATGACTAGTGATAAAAGTAAGTTTCTCTCCTTAAAGAAAGTAAATGAAGGTACAGTAAAATTTGGTGATAATGCTACAACGAAGATCGTTGGCAAAGGTATGTTGAGTTTGGATAATGGAAAAACAAAAACAGAGAATGTTTTGTATGTTGAAGGATTAAAACATAACCTCTTGAGTGTGAGTCAAATGTGTGATCAGGGACACACTCTTAAGTTCTATGCCGAAGGATGTGAAATAAGGAAAGCAGATATAGGAGAACTAATTGTAGATTGCCACCGAACTGCAAATAATCTATATATGCTCGGAGAAATAAAAGAAGAAAAATTACCTAAGTCAAGTTGAGGAGAGTTGGCTATGGCATAGAAGGACGGGACATATAAATTTTGATAATCTTGTGAAGATAAGCAATAAGCAGGCCGTACGGGACATGCCTAAAATAACAAAGCCTTCGAGTACTCTATGCAAGCAATGCCAGCTTGGGAAGCAGACCAGAACAAGATTCAAAACAAAGGAGTATTCATCCACCAAACCATTGGAGCTAATTCACACGGATTTGTGTGGACCTACTAGAACGAAAAGTATTCAAGGTGAGAGTTATTTTATGTTACTCATTGATGACTACACTAGAATGACATGGGTAGCATTTTTGAAAGAAAAATCTGAAGCATTTGGAAAGTTCAAAGCTTTCAAGGCATTAGTAGAAAATGAAACAGGTGAAGATAAAATTTCTAAGGTCGATTGTGGAGGTGAATTCATGTCAAATGAATTTATTGAATATTGTGAAGACCATGGAATTAAAAGACAATACTCAGTTGTAAGAACTCCACAACAAAATGGAGTAGTAGAAAGGAAGAACAGAACTGTTCAAGAGATGGCTCGAACAATGCTAAATGAATCTAAGCTATCAGATAGATTCTGGAAAGAAGTGGTAAGTACTACCGTTTATATTTTGGATAGAGTGCAAATCATAGTTAATCATGACAAAAATCTATATGAATTATGGAAAGGAAGACCAACCTTGGTCAAATATTTTAAGGTATTTGGGAGAAGATGTTTAAAAATTAAGATTTGAAGAGGACTTAGGAAAATTTGATTCAAGATTTGATGAAGGGATTTTTCTTGGGTACTCCACTAAAAGTAAAGCCTTCAGATGTTATAACAAGAGGTTGCGGACTATCATAGAAAGTGCAAGTGTCAGAGTGGATGAGGGTCTGGATCTAAAGACAAAAGAAAATTCAGAAGAGTCTTTAGAAATACCAAGTCTTGTGAAAGAAGAACAAGAGGAAGAAGAAGATATTGAAGAGTGGAGTAAATCAGAAAGGCAGGATACCAAGACGCCATCTCGCTTCGTTCAGAAAAATCATGATGAAAGTCAGATTATTGGAGAACTTGATACCGGGGTTCAAACCAGAAGAAGAATTACAAATGCTTCTGAGCAAGGGTATTTTTCTCTGCTATCTAAGGTAGAACCTAAGAACTTTTTAGAAGCAAGACATGATAAACATTGGTTGAAGGCGATGGAAGAAGAATTAGATCAAATTGAGAAAAATGAAACTTGGGAACTGGTTCCCAGACCAAAGAGTCAGAATGTGATTGGCACTAAGTGGGTATTTCGGAACAAACTAAATGAAGATGGTCAAGTCACTCGAAATAAGGCAAGATTGGTATGCAAAGGGTATGCTCAAGTGGAAGGTGTTGATTTTGAAGAGACTTTTGCTCTAGTTTCCAGACTAGAAGCAATCAGAATGTTCCTTGCTTTCACAGTGTTTAAAAATTTCAAAGTCTACCAAATGGATGTCAAATCAGCCTTTTTAAATGGGAATTTAGAAGAGGAGGTTTACATAGAACAACTGAAGGGTTCCTATTATCAGAAAATGAAGATTATGTGTGTAGGTTGAAAAAGGCATTGTATGGATTAAAACAAGCCCCTAGAGCATGGTACTCAAGGCTTGATCAACATCTACAGGACCAAGGATTCAAGAGAGGACATGCTGACAGTAATCTTTACATCAAAATTGAAGATGAACACCAGTTAATTGTGGTTGTATATGTGGATGACATAATCTTTGGAGGAGACAATGAAGAAATGTCTAGAAAATTTGCAGAAGACATGCAAAAGGAATTTGAAATGTCTATGTTGGGTGAGTTATCCTTTTTCCTTGGATTGCAAATTTCTCAATCTAATAAAGGAATATTTATATCCCAAACCAAGTATGTGAAGGAAATGTTGAAAAAGTTTGGTATGGAGGAGTGTGCACCTGTCAGCACACCGATGATCACCGGAACCAAGTTAAGCAAAGATGACGAATCTCCAGATGCTGATCAATCTCTCTATAGATCAATGATTGGGAGTTTATTATATGTGACAACATCCAGACCAGATATCATGCAAGCAGTGGGTATGGTGGCACGTTTTCAAGCAGGGCCGAAAGAAACACATGTGCAAGTTGTAAAACACATATTCAGATATCTAAAGGGAACTATGGAATACGGGTTGTGGTATCCAAAAGGAAAATATTTCACATTGACAGCTTATACAGATTCAGATTGGGCAGGATGTGTAGATGACAGAAAAAGTACAAGCGGAGGAGCATTTTTTCTTGGAAACAGCCTAGTATCTTGGCTAAGCCGAAGCAAAATTCTATGTCCCTATCCACAAAGCAGAAGTAAAGTATATAGTAGCAATACTATGTTGCATGTAAATTTTATGGATGAAGCAGACCTTGAAGGATATCAAAGTAGAGTATGATCATCCCATCTCCATATTATGTGATAATACCAGTGCAATAAGTATTTCAAAGAATCCGGTTATGCATTCCAGAACAAAGCACATTCCCATAAGATATCACTTCTTAAGAGAGCAGGTGGCAGAGAAACAGGTAAAGTTGGAGTATGTCGCTACATCCGAACAGATAGCAGATATTTTCACTAAGCCACTTCCAAAGGAGACATTTGAATATCTACGACATAAGCTGGGAGTAATTTCTTTTACATCTTTACATTGAAGAGTCAAGGGTAGCACTGGTTAAGGGGGAGCTAAAACTTTGCAAATTTTTCAGCTCCTAGGATGACCCTTTGCCATTGATGTCAAAGGGGGAGAATGGTAGTAAGGGGGAGCTATAGAAAGAGGAAGCTGCGAAGAGGAGATTATTTTTTTGGGGTTTCCATCAATGACAAAGGGGAGATTGTTGGAAATATTGTCATTGATGTCAAAAGAGGTGCTTGAATCGGTAAACGGAAATATGTCAAAAAGTAATGAAATTATTACAGAAATGGTAGAAAGTAACGGAAATAACTAGCAATATAGAAGGGTAGAAAATGAAAGTTTAAATACATGAAAAGAAGTGTTTTTGCATGAGGATTATCATGGTATAAGCGAGATATACAAAGCTATACATAAGAGAGAGATATCCGCATTTTAAGGTGTTCATATGCAATGTTTTATGGTGAAAAAGAAGATTTAATGATGGTTGGAGCAATTTAATGATAACGTGAGTGATTTGTCTAAGGAGGGCAAAGTGCTCTATCAAGTGGTTAATTGCATTGATTAATGTGCATTTAATAATTATGGGCTGCATTAAATTTTTTTGGTTTTAGCCAACTAATGCACTTAATTAAGTTGTGTTAATGGAAAGGTTGTGTTGGTTGGAACGATGTGTCTTTTCGAAAAGGTACGAAAGGCTATATAAGAAGATTCATATGAGACTTATTAAGCATGGATTCACGTTGAATATCTTAAAAAAAAAAGAAGAAGAAGAGGAAGTGTAAGGGCAGAATTTTAGAACAACAAATCTGAAAGTAAGAAGAAGAATTTTCCATTATTCGTTGAGGAAGCAACAAGTTCAAAAGTGGAAAGAAATTTTTTAAGGAAGGTTGGTGCCTTCATATTCGAAGAGATCGGTGTCTCTTATTGAGTTGGTGCTTAGCAAAAGGGGTGGGTGCTCCTGTAGGTTGGTGCCTACAAAATCATAATTTGGGGATTGGTGTCTCTAGTAGGTTGGTTCCTACAAATTTTTGAGAAATATATATAAAGAAAGAAGTTTCTCTATGGTTTTCTCCCAAAAGTGTTTCCACGTATATCTGTGTCTACTTGCATTAAGTTTTGTGTTCTTTGATTGATTTGATATATTCACATTGCTTGTGATTATAGATCTAAGTTTAAGTATTGAAGTTTGAAACAATATCATATTATTGATTCACCCCCCATCTCAATATTATCTTGTGCTCAACAATTTACGATGAAGATGAGAATTAAAAAATAGAGAAAAGAAGAAGTTTAAGTAAAACATGATTGGAAGAAAAGGAAGAAAAGTTTTAATTGTACAAGTGTTAATTCTCTCTATTTGGGGAGTATTATGCAAGATCATCACTTGTAAATATTTCAAATTTTGGGTTTCATAAGTTGTTTTAGGTTGTGAGGGTCCATTTGAGTGTCTTGGCATGTATTAAGTCCATTTGGACTCTTTTAGCATGTAATAAGTGGTATTTAGAAGTTTCCCTCCAAAACCACATTTCAAATGTTTAAATTGTCTTTTAAGTGTATTATAGGGTTAGAAGTTAGACTAGGTTGAATAAGTGATATAAGTGGGGCCATAAAATAATTGTACACCTTATACAAGGTCCTTATAAACCTCACATGGCTTTTTTGACTATGGTTATCATATAATGGTGAGTTAGTTGGATGAAAAACATAACTACTTCTCTATTCCCTTGATTATCATGAGAAACATTAAAATGGGAGGAGAGAGTGAATAGTGAGGAGGTTAGTATTAGAGAAATCAAATTTGTATCAACGCAAAGTGGCTCAAGAAACCTTGTATTATACATGACATTGATGAATCAAAGGATCTTCTTGAGCATCACTTCATGTCTTAATGGATGTATGTTCATGAATGAACATTGTTTGGTTATGATTTGAGAAGTTTTATTACAAATGATTGAGGTCTATGTAGGCTTTTAGTGGTTATGAAGGAGAGAGACCAAAGTAGTGAAGCATCGAGATTCATATGCAAGAAGAAAAAATGAGTTATTAGTGAGGAATATGAGGTAAAGTATCTTCCATGAAATATAAAACTCTTCATTAAAGTTTGTAAGGATTCCAAAGGGTTTAAAACTAAAGAATTCAAATTTATTTCATTAAGAAGGGTTTTAAAGTAAGGTCATATTTGAAAAGAGTAAACAAACATATGAGCATTGTTGAGAAAGAGCAAGTTTGTAAAAGCTGTGTGTACACTTATGTCACTATGTAACTAAGAAAAGGATATTTTCAAGAAATTTAAAGGAAGTATATGTTGTGTAAAGGTTGAGGAAGATTGAAGGAGGTCTTATAGTGGTAATCTAAGTGTTGATAATCTTTAAACTCGTGAAAAGTGAAGGAAACATCAATTACTGAGTCTTAGATTGTGTACCATGTCCTAGGGTTTCAAGTTAGGAGAAAATTGAATAATTAGAGATTTAACCATTGAAACTTGCTACAAATTGGTGGTTAGTGAGATTAGAAGGTGACAAGGTTGTATATTAATTTTTAGAGTATCTAGAAAGGTATGACCAGCTTCTTAACAAAAATATAGTCCTATTTAGAGGTGAAAAAAGTCTTGTACAATCAAGAAAGGTGATGAGGAAACATACTTATTGCTAGATACTTATGCACACCGTGAGGTCTATGGAGTCCGGAAAGTAGAAATAGGTTTAAGGTGATAAATGTCGGAGAATTAGTGAATAAGCACAAAATGTTAAATAAAGGAGATAAAAGCACAATATTATATATAAACTTATGACACTCATAACTATACTAATGAAACAATGTCCTATGAGACTAGAATACAAGAATATAATAGTAAATAATGCTAGGAATGTGGTTAGTGTGAATGAAATCATGGAAGAGTGAGGAAGGTTCCATAAAAACCATCAATAAGAAGATACTTTGATTGTTGTGCTACGAGTACTTGAGAAGCTTGGGAGGAGTATGTGGATAGTTGATAGAAAGTTCCTTGACTAAGGATAGGTGAATGAATTGAGATTGAATTTTGGAGAGTGTTGTTAGAGTATATTATATGCCTTGAGAAACTTAGACAAATCTTTGTTGAGTCATCATTTTGAATATATTATTGACCATCCTAAAACAATCTTGTTAAGAATGTTAGGAAATCTATGGTCGTTCTCCACATATGTGTGTGTAAATAATAATTACATTTGTAATCATTATTATGTAAGAATGTAAGTTAGTAAATTAGTAGGTAAGTTAGTAATTTGTTATTAGTTGTTATATAAAACAACAATAACAAATTTATAATTTGGGAAGTGAGTTACAAACAACTCATGTAGGAGGTTTGAATTGTTATAACCACCTCCTATATTTTAGGATGGCTATTTCCTATATATTTGGTGTGTGTAATATGAAAGTTAATGGAGAATATTGAATATATTTCTTGATTATTTATCTTCGGTGTCTTTGATCTCTCTACAAATCTATGCATACTCTTCATCTGGTATCAAAGTATGTAGGTCCAACAAAAGGATTTCTTCATCTGGTTTCTTGCTACCATTTTTATGTGCTTCTAATTGAGTGCCCAACCTTGAGAAGAAAGGAGGACGTGTGGTCTACCAAAGTAGGAAAGAGACTACAATAGAGTTGTGTATTTAAGAACCAAATCAAAACAGTCTCGTTAGCATCCTGATTATCTCTTTATACACATGTAGATCCTATTTTGTTGGCAGTTGGCTTGGACTTCACGTTACTAATTTTTTTGATTGTAATCACTAGTGATTTGCCAATCGCCACTGATTATAGTAATTGTCATCGATTCTTGTTCAATCACCAACGATCCTCTCTAATCACCAATGATCACTATGGTAAATAAGAAAATGAATTCATTTTCAGATTTCTAAGTAAGTGTCTTTGTTTTTCAAAGGACATGTTATTTCCTTTAGATAAATTCAATGGTTTGAACTTCCATGCTTGGAAAGTCAAAATCCAAATGCAATTAATGATGAATAAATTGTGGAGAATTGTGAATGGTCAAGAACCGGCTCCATCAGATCAAAGTAAATTAGCAGATTGGAAAAATAGGGATGATAAAATCCAAAGCTATTATTGGCCTGGATATTTTATATTTTGAGTTGCATTATGTTGATCTAGACAAACCATCTCATGAAATGTGGGAAAACTTAAACAAGTTATTTGGAAAAAAGTTAATGCTAAATTTTCTTTAAAAATCCAGTTGTTTAGATTTAAAATGAATGATGGGGTCACCATGTCTAGTCATATTAATGATTTCAGATCTCTCACTAGACAATTAGTAGAAGTTAAACCTATAGTTAATGATGAGGATGCAAAAGCTACATTTTGAATTGCTTGCCTTCCAAATATAACAAAGTGGTTTTCAATTTTGGACAGATTCCTTCACAATCATTGGAAGATATGATATCAGCTCTTCTAGCTGAAGAAAAAAGAACCAAAGAAGAGGTAGAAGAGGAAACTGCAATGTATGTAAAAAGGAAATACAAAAATTTCTCTAAAAATAAAGAAGAAATGGAATGCTTCTATTGTAAGAAAAAGGGACATACATCTTCATTTTGTAGAGTTCGAGCTCAAGATATACTTAGTGGAAAACTCAAGGAAAATGAGGCCAATATAATTACTAAAGAAGAATCAGATAATGAGGAAGAACAAGTAAATGAGGACAAAGTGGCTCAATACTTCTGTACTTAGCAAGATTTCACCGAAGGATGGAGGTAAATGAAGGTTGAAGGTCAATCAACAACCTCTCGTCGCCGCTAACGACCTTGGGCCACATCAAAGGTTTGGTGGCATTTTTAAAGTTGTTTGTTTTCTTCCATTTGTGTGTGGTGTGTTACGGTTGTGTAATGTTCCTCTTTAGACAAGAGGAAATTTCACATTCGAGGGGGAACGTGATCCAATGTTCCATTTCCAATTTTCAGTTTGTAATGTGTGAGCATATTTTCCTATGTTATTACCTATAGTAAAATGTGATGAGAGTTGATAATAGTACTTGGCACATCATGATGTGGTCAGAAGTTAAACCACTTAAAACCATCATTTTTGGTTTGTGGTAAACCACTTGCAGAAAACCATCATTCTTGATTGTTGGTAAACCATTTGTAAAACCACCACCTTTTGGTTTATGGTACTCTAAATATAAAACCACCATTCTCAATTTGTGGTCAACTATTTGTAAAACCATTCGTTATGTTTGTGATCATCTTGTGAAAATCACTAGATCATGAATAGTGCAAGTATAAGGCATGCTTTCCCCATGTTCACATTAAGGCGGGAATGTTAGGAAATATATGGTTAGTGATCTACATGTGTGTGTGTAAATAATAATTACATTTGTAATTATTGTTATGTAAGAATGTAAGTTGGTAAATTAGTAGGTAAGATAATAATTTGTTATTAGTTGTTAAATAAAATAATAGTAACAAATTTATAAGTTGGGAAGTGAGTTACAAACAACTCATGTAAGAGCTTTGTATTGTTATAGCCACTTGGACTATATTTTAGGATGGATATTTACTATATATTTGGTGTGTGTAATATGAAACTTAATGAAGAATATTTAATATCTTTCTTGATTATTTATTTTCTGTATCTCTAATCTCTTTGTAAATTTGCTGCATACTCTTCAGAGAAGCCTTAGAGGAAGAAGTGGTTGTTTGATAGAAGGTATAGTGAAAAGAAGAGGGAGTTGAGTTATTTGAGGTGGTGAGTAGGATTAATAAGAGATAGTGATAATATTATTGATAAGAGCATTTAAGAAAGCCAAGGAAAGGTTAAGAACAAGATATAGAGAAGACAATGGTGTTAAGAACAAATAAATCTTGAGAAGCCAAAACTTGGAAATTAACATGATAGTTAGAGAAAAGGGTAAATGAGCATTGGAAAGAGCTTGAGAAATTTTGTTAAAGGTGGATCAAGGTGAATATCATAATGAAACCAATGGATAAACAATAAAACCTAAGAAGCAACCGTAAACCCTAAGAAGATCTAGTGAGAGACTTAGTGGAAAAAGAAGAAATTGGAGTGGGGAGAAACGATTGTGATTTAGATGATGAAATTAAGCATGAAGAAAGATATCAATGAGGGTATCTATAGAACTAGAAAAAAATCATGAATGTTAACAGGTGTTACTAGCTCCAAACTTTAGTTGTTTGAAGGACTACTAGATAGGGCTAATTATGAACGGTAAAATGAGAATAAAAATGGAGTTCTTGAAGATAGGAGGTAAAACTTTGGATTCATATTGAATGCCATAAATGGTGCTTATAAAAACTTGACAAGAAGAGCTAAGACCTTGTAGATTGCTCTATTCATCTAAATTTGTCATTTAGTAGGGATAGAAGCTAGTAAGAAGGGATAAATGGTGAACGGTGAAAATGATGGTTTGAAACTTCTTGAGGTGTCTAGAAATATGTATTAGATGAATTTGAGCAGGTGTAAATTATATTTATCCTTGTTACATTGGTTTGATACATTTTGGTGTTTTTGAGCAAATTAGGCTTCTTGAGAAAGAACATAGTTCATTGTTTTGATGTTATTGAATGATAGTGGAATCTAATTGTGTTGTTTGTTCCAAGAATTTAATTTTGGTGTGAAGGTAGTTGATTTTTTATTTCCATCACACATAAATGTGTACTTCCTTATTTTTCTTTTATTTCAATTTCAAATTTCAGAGTTGAATTTTCCATTTTCATAACATAGACATTTACTACATTCTTGTTGTGCATATTTTCACTTTGGACATCTCTTAAGTGCTCAAGCACTTTAGTATTTTAGTAGAGAAAAGTGTTTCTACAGGCTAAGGTATGCATTTCCTTTAACTAGAAAATTTATTTACTAGAATAAACGAGAGGAAAATCCAAATCACCCAAATTTAGTCATTTGACATCTAATTATACTAGTTTTGGTTTATATTCTAAATGACTTTCATACACAAAAAAATCTCAAACACATTATCTTTGCGCTATCATAAGGCTTGAAATATCTCATTCCACTACTCATACACCTACAAGAATACCCATGTTATTCAATATCACTTTATATCTCCTATACAAGTTTATGTAGACCATTAGGTGATATTTTTCCCGATTGGATATAACCATTTGGTAGGGATACAATTGAATTGTAATTTTTCTCTGCTAGAAAATCTTGCACTTTATATTTTAATGGTAAAATTTTCAAATGAGAATCTTCTTATGAATTGTTAGTTTCCTATAGGTGGCCTTAATGTGAATTATTAACTTTAGAGACAACTAAATACAAATCAAACCCACTCATTTACTCACAAATCACTTACTAAGAGAGTCTCTAGAAATATATATATATCAAGCATCAAGAAAACCTTCCATATTATTTCCTATTTCTATATAATACATTAGGAAAATCCCTATCTAATTCCTCGAATCACTCTAAATGCATTATTCTATTGTCAAATCTTTATAATTAGCATGTGCCCAAATTAAATTAGATGCCATATATCATTTTCTATACTTTTATATTTACTTATGAATGTGTAACTTCTAATCGAATGTTTATATTTTCTAGATTCTAATCCCAATAACATGTTAGACCTCCATTGGCACCGTATTTTTAAAAAGTATGGTGTAATCACATGCATGCATTTTGTTTTTGTACTTTAATATTTTAATAAATAAACAAAATTCAATCGAACAAAAAGCAAAGAGGAAATCAAGAAAAAATGGCCAAGATGTAATCACACAAATAATACAAGAGGAAATCAATTAAAAGGAACTAAGAGGATATCAATAAAATAAAAGAGTTAATCAATAAAATATGAGGGCACATGATACCAAATAGAAGAAAGTGGAGTGTTCTAAATATATATATAACTTTCATTTGAACCAAATATACACAATGTATAATGTAGTCTTAGGAGAGTGGAGCTAAGTGATATGTCCCAATATAAATTACAATCGTGAATAAGATAGTCATGACTTAAATAAATGAATGTGTCTATATGTAATTCATAGTAGGCTCATACCCATACAAATGGAAGTATATGGGAAAAAATCATGCCCACTAGTGGAAAAATATATGCAAGTAAAATCATAGTGTAAAGTAATGCCCCCAAATGAGTTTATATATCAATCTATAAAAATGTAGGATTGTAATAAAGTTTCATCAATTATTTATGTGTAATAATAATATGATCATGAAAGCTCAATGTTTGTTGTGATGATGTTAGTAGAAGAAAATAATATGGGGGAAAATTAGTATTCCCATTGTAAGCAATGAGTATGTACAAGTGTAACAATATGCGAGAATGTCTTATAATATGTGTAATAGATTCAAGATATCTCATAAATATGTACACGTGTGTTTCATCATCAACTAAGTAATGTAGATGTGTAGAGCGATCTAAAAATCAAAAACGCAATGGCCTTTGAACCATAATAATCAAGGCCAATAGGATAGAAAAGAAATCAATGTAAAAATAAAGGTATTAATGTAAAAATATAATAATGAAGGAATGGATCGTTCAACTCTAGAGAATGTGATCAAACATTAAACAAGTGAAAAAGAAACTATGTATACTAATATGTGTGGTTGATTTGGCCTAACGATAGGCTATGAATGCTAACCTATGATATTGTAAATTGGATGATGTGATGGTCATGAATGAACCAATATGTCACTTACATTTGGATAGAGTGTATCATCAAATGTCATAATGTCCTCATTATTGAAGTATTATTATTTCATAGCCGATTCTTATTCTTTACCTTTTTAGGTGCACATGTTTAATTAATGATTTTATCTCAGCGTGCCCATTTTTCTTATGTACCAATACATTTACTTTGAGATGTAACCATATCCACTTTAGGATTTTTTATTTCTTGTTTTATTTTTGTTTTATGTCATTGAAGTGCTATCTCATTTTCTTGAAACTCAAATGAAATATTCTCATTTGTATCATCAACTATTTCTCACATTTTCTCTAGCCATTGTTATCTAAGTATAACATGAATTTCTTGAAGGTAGGCACTAAAAATAATAATGTACATACTTTGTTTTGACTACACAAAATTGGTATTATGATATGACATATTATGTTAGTGTAGTATTTATTTTCCTTGCTTTACTTTGATTATCCTACTCAGGATATTCCACCTCACTTGGAGTTTCCCTACACTTATGGGATATGCTTACTTAGGTGTACACTTGACTACACCATTCTACACCATTCTAGGTGGATATTTCCATGATTCTAGGAGGAGATTACACATTTATATCTTATATGTACATCTCTTGTGTTATTCTATTTGATTTCGTATTGAGTTGGAGCTATTTTTGTGTTATTTCAATGATCTCTCTTGTATTTTTATAATTTGCAGTCTTGTTTTGTCTTGGAATAATTCACATCTTGCATCATTTACTTGTGCAATCTTCAAACTAAGTAGTGTTGGGGTTAACAAATTGGTTGTATAGATAATATATCATATCTAAACATACATGCAAATAAAAGTAGATATTCTACCAGAAGAAATATACAAAACAAGAGATATAAATAAACACCAGATTTAACGTGGTTCACCCAGTGTGGGCTACATCCACCAAGAAACAAGCCAATATATTATCCAAAGCTTTCACAAGATATATAATTGAAGATTTACAATCTTCCACACCTCTCATATTTACAGTACTTTATTTCTCTCAAGCTTTTGCTTCTTCTCCAAGAATTCTCTCTCACAATTATTCTCACAATAATAATCAACTTCTTCAATTCTTACTTCTAAACCCTAGATTTCATGCTTATATAGGCATATACAAACTTAGGGAAATTAGTCATGTAATTACAATCAATAGATTTGATTTTATGATACTCACACACAGTAACCGATGCCGGTTAGCCTTAACCGATGTCGGTCCCTCCATAACCGATGTTGGTTACTGTATTTTTCCACAAGTTTCCTATTGCATGCTAATATGAAGTAATTGAGATCCATAACTCAACAATATCCCACTTGGAGATTAATTATTGCACTATACCCGTAAAACGTCATTCTTGGATCCTTCCTTAGCTTTGTTTCTTCCTTTTCAAGTCTAAAACTCAAAGACCAATAGAAGTGGAGTGTAACTCTAACTTCTCTTTTCTAATGGCTTGGTTAGCATATCCGCAGGTTTTCACTCATATGAATCTTCTCCGGTTTAACCGCCCATCCTTTAATACCGCCGTAAAAGTGATACCTCAACTAAATGTTTTCATTACGTTAGTCCAAAAATCTATCGAGGTGGGAAAATCTATGGATAGACAGGCCAACAAATGTGCAGGGAATAGCCCTCTTTGAGACAAAAAAATGAAACTAGTTTATTGCTATTCTACCAACAGAATCTATGTAAGTCTTATAGTTTTCTACCTTCGGGGTTTTAGGATCTCATCCCAAAGAGAGTTAGTCTCGACGAAGAACAGAAAGGAATGAAGGAAGGAAGGTAGATCTAAAGGGAGAAAAGAAATGAATTCCAAAGTAGAAAGGTTAGAGGGTTTATGTTTTAGGTTGGTAGTAAAACAGAGCCAAACTTAATCACATAAACAAAAAAGCAATACTGATAAACAAATGACAAAATATACGTGAATCCAACAGAATAAGCATACAAATCTAACTTAAGAAAGATCTAACACGTAACACAGAAATTCAGCACAAAGTCTCAATTTTGTATTAATAATGTTCTATTACAAGAAAGCTCAAAGTCTTTCTCTCCTCACTCTATTTTTCATACAAATTTGCTCACACGGAATACAACAAGCATTCCAGTATTTATAGAAGGAGAAGGAGAAAGAAGACAAAAAGGAGCCAACAACTATTTACAAAATATCTACAAAATATTTAAAAGTCAAAAGTTGACTTTGGGGCAATTTTGTGGATAACAACATCCCATGATGCAACATGGATGATGTCATCATTTGTGCCAACATTCTTTTAAATATTTTACAAAAATGGGATAAATCCCTAGGAAGAAGGAGCCTATTCGTCATCATCCCTTGGCTGGAAAGGAGTGTCTTGCTTCTGCTCAGGAGAGGAAATGTGAAATTGAGCTCGATACTCCATGAACTTGCTGACCATCGTTTGAAGTTGATCCTGAGCGGGACCCTTGGTGTGATCCCCGATGACTTTGCAAGTCTCCTGTTCATCTCTGAGTCTTTCGGGAGTTTGAAGTATTCATTACCTACCTCCATCAGGTATCCAACAAAGTCGTGGCAGGCCAGAAGGTTGTTGATAGATTCTGTATCAAAAGTGGCTTCTGAAGTTAAACCCTGCGACGTGATCTCCTTGAAAAGTTGAATAGTATCATCTACCTTCCTCAAGGTGTATGATGGGGTGAGCAAACCTGGAGACATCCTTAAGATGATCTACTCCATTTGATGCATTGCATCTAGGGCTTCCTCCTTGATTTTGTCTATTTTCTCCAAGACAAACTCCATTTGGTCAACCCGATAGTCTAGAGCAGCAAGGACTTTGTTGGGTGCTCTCGGGTGATCGAAGATGCCGAATTTCATTAAGTCATTGACTGGGTAGTCGAGCATCTTCGGAATGTCTCGTGTTGCAACCTGGCATGGTCCAACTCTTCGAGAGATAGGTCCTACTATTTCCTAGAGTTCCTTGTTAGCTTGATCTATATTTTGATACAGCTCTGTGAACTTTGTAATCACTTCCTCACTATCTTTGAGGATCTACTCTCTCTAGGTAGACACTACTACACCTTACTCACCAATCTTGGCATACTCATTTATCTTCTCTTGACTAAGGGCTTCAGGAGTTTTGGTGGCAGCTACAGGAGGTGCATTGCCCATCTTTTGCAGGGCTTGGAGAAGATGCTTGTTTTGTTCTTTTAATATTCTCTTCTCTTCCTTTGCTTCTTGAAGATTTTTGCAAAGGGCATCCACTGCGGATAAGGCCTCTCCTTGCAGGCTCTCTGATGATGTTCCCATTGTGACCTGAGTCACTGTAAAATCTGTAGGAGACAGATATTTTTTCTCCTTTGTGGGATCAGGGTATGCGATCTCCATAACTCTTTCACCTGAAGCACTTTTAGAGAAGTGGGTTATAGCCTTTTGCTTCTTAGCCCCTTTAGTTGGAATAACAGAGAAGTCCATAGGTGCAATAGGGACTTTCCTCTTATGCTGGCTTAGGTGTTCGGAGATCCATTCTGGACTTAGGGGAGTGGGAACAAAGGAGGAGGAGGAAATAGGGGTGGAAGGAGTAACTACAAAGTGGACATGGGGAAATGTGTCGAGACGTTGGGTGGTGGCATTGAGAAAGAAGCCAACCCTCCAACGCTCATGGGGGTAGGAGTCACTGTAGGAGAGGAAACCGTGGGGGTGGAAGGGATCTGTGAGATGAGGGAAGAAATGTTGGGGGATAGATCCACGAGGGAAGAGAAGATGGAGGAAGAGGGAGGGGGAATGGTAGAAGACGGGGAGAAGACACAACCAAAGGAGTGGTTGGTTGAGCGACATGAGGAGGGGAAGGAGGAGCGGGAGATGGGATGGTGGGAACCTCACCAGTTGTAGTAGTGGAAACATCCTGAGTGGATGTGCGCATTGGAGCACTTACCACTACTTATTCTTCTGGGGATATCATGCTTACTACCTGCTCCTCGGCGGCGAAAGGAGGGCTCTCGAGAAATTTCCTCTGAGCAAGTGCTTATCTCTCCCTCTTTATCTTTTCCTCTGCCTTTAGGAAAGTGCTTCGGCTTAGTGGGTGCATTACCCAAGGGAGACGTGGTAAAGTCTACTCTAAGGTAGATGAGGCCATTCTTCTTGCACCAATGCTCCATGCACCGCAAAGTACCCTTGACCCTTTCCTCAATAATTTGAGGTGCCTTGTTTTTATCAATCTCAACAAAAGGCCAATTGTCCCCATCGTGTCTAGATAAACCTAATCAACTTCTTGATCAGTTGCTTGGAAGCCCTTTGGGACAATGGCCACACCATACTGAATGATCTCTGCCAGGGCCAATCGAGAGTGATCCTTTCATCTGAGCTCGACTTCATGATATAGATCGATGTAGATATCTTCGATTTGAGGGACATGAATTGGATCGAGATTTGCCCTTGGAAGGAAATCACGAGGATCAAAGGTTGGCCTCACGGGAAATTATGCTTTAAGTTGAGCAATTCGAGCTCTGCAAACATTTCCTGAGCTTTGCTCTGTGAAGTGCAGGTGTACCTACCCACTGTGAGGGGGAATGGAGTTCCACCCTTCTTTCTTTTCAAACACTTCTCATGGTATGTGATAAGTTGTCTAGACAGCTCCAATAGGATCAGCTTGGGTCCCGCATACCTCGGTAATTTGGTGGGCTCTCCCAAGAAGTTGGCGGCTCTGAGATAGGTGAAAGTGGGGAATTACGTGAATAACACTCCCCATTTCTCTGTGGTGGTGACCATGCTTTTGGTCATTCGTGAGTCATATTAGGCCTCAAGAGGCAGATGACGCCGTAGAAGAAGGCATCATTGATTTTATTGAATTGTGTTATGATGTTTTCCAGTTTCAACTCTGGATAGTACTCGTATATCCTGACCTGAGGCCATACCCCATACCGACTCAATCTTTGGGTGGTCCTCTCTCGAGGTAAAGAACATATACCACGTAGGAGTTCATATAGAACTTCCTAGTTGTTGAAAGTTGTTGAAGCTGCTCGGAGATTGTGCTGTTGATAATCTCCCCCCACTCAAAACGTTGATCAGGAACATTTTTTTCTCATTGTTTTTAAATATCTGAGCATCCACTTATGAAAGTAATGGGTGTCAAGAAGCCCAAAAACCCTACTCAGGAAGGCGATGGTGTCACTCAACTCTTCGAAAAGTCACCGTGATGAATGAATTGTGGCCACCTGCTTACCACTTTCTTGTTTTTGAGGTACACCTCATTCATCAGCTGTATGCATTTGTCTTTATTTTCATTCCATGTCTTCATGCAAATCCTCTGGCTTACCGCTACAAAATGTCAAGAGTGAGGGATACCCAAGATGATCTAAAAATTCGGGAAGTGAGGTTGATTATTACCTCTCCTTCTCAGTTTTGACACATCTTGTGTCTTTATTGTAACAACGACCCACCAACATCATGAACTTGTTTTTGATTGCGCTCACGGAATCCCTGCGCAGAAAGTGCGAGACCACCGCCAAACAGTTTATCCATCCATGGGCTTCCCGTGACCTTCTTGGTTCTAGCCCAGAAGTCCTCCATGTCAATGTGGCCGAGTTCTGAATCTTTGATATCCAGGTCACACTCTATAAGGGATTCAGGCATCTTGACCCTTTGGTATTTGTATTTCATTTCTTCTTCCGTTAGCTTGGCTTTACCCTTGGACTTGGTTGGCTTCTTACTCGATGAAGACATGTGTGAATCTGAGTTCAGTTGTTGATCTACAAGAAGAATCAGGGAAGTCCATCGCAAAAGAGCCATGTTAGCTGTTAAGTCATCCATCAAATCTTACAGAATGAAAAATGGCTGATTTATAAGCCTCTAGGCGCAAGGCACAATTCTACTGTAGGCTGTAGGGTCTCAGAAAAGCAAGGTGCACTTTGGGAAAGTGTTGCATGGGAGAAAACAATGCCAAAAGGGGCGCGGGGCACAAAAAGACTACACATAACATTTAGATGTTGGTGTCAATGGATGTGCACTTGTGCCATATGAAGGGTTTTAACTGGGCACAGATTTATTTGGTGTAGCAAGGTCTCAGGGTGTGCCATTGGCACATATGTGGTAGATGCAACATTAAGGTGAGGTGTGCCAAGGGTTTAGCTTTGCACGTGGCACGGGAAGGACTTGCACAACATGTAGATGTTGTTGAAGCTATAGGTGCGCTTGTACCTATGCCCGCGCTTAAGGAATTTTTGCAGCTTTATCTTTTACAAGGCATGGAGAAGGATAATGTTGCGTGTGGGGAAATTGTGCCTATGGCATTGTTCTTGATGAAACAACAATGATACCTACACCGAAGGAAAAATAGTGGGCTGTTTTGCAAAAATATATGATTTTTCACTCTTTCGGCAGGATTTTGATGGCAAGGGGGAAAATCCAGTGAGCAAAGCAGGAATACGTTGAGTAGTTTCATGGCAGAGGTCCTCCAGATTTGTAGATCTAGAAGGAGGACGGAGAATGGTTTTGGAGTTGAGTATTTGGATTTGTAAAATGGGTTGGGATTGCATTATCTTCTTAGGTTCATTGTTATTTTTAACAATCCTAATCACCTAAACCAATAGAAAAAACCATAACAAAGCCACAAGAAAAGAAAGGGCCACTTACCGAGAATATATAACAATAAAGGGGATGATGTGGGCTCCATGAACATGACAAATGGCAACACGCAGGGCTGACAGGAACTCGACAAGTACAAAGGAATAAATTTTTCATGTTTTTTGAATTGTGAAAATGACAGGTCAGACGCGCCTATATATAGCAAAAGGTGTAATAAATGTGCCACCAACTTTTTCTATGGCGCACTTAGGGAGATGTTGACACAAAAATATTTGTGCCATAGCGCAACTTTGGAAGTGTCGACACTACGTTTTCAGCGCCTTGGTGCACCATTGAAGGGCGCAACATTTTGAATGTTGACAAGTTGGTGCATGCGCCTAGGTGCACCTTTGACAGGTACAACATGGAGTGGCGCAACATTTGGAGTGTTGACACTCCCAAATCTGTGCCAAAGGAATAGAGGGGGCGTAGTTTTGACTGATGTAACATGAAAGAAAATTGCACCCAACCCAAAAAGGTTGAAAATGAAAAACTAGATTTTCCGGAAAGAGATTTTTGCCATTCCCAAAAAACTCAACGGGGACCAAAATGGAAATTTTGGTATGGTTACCTACAAAATTGCACTTTCCGCTTTACAGATAACACGTTCTTGAATGAAACGCTGAGTTCTTTACCAAATGAATTACACTTTAATTATCAATGAACAATTTGTAATCATCTTAGTCCTTTCCTAAATCTTCCATGAACCTTCTCATCCATATCATTTCCTTGCTAGCCTCTCGTAGTTGTAACATACTCCACCTCTCGTAGTAGACAAATCCACAACCTTTTGTAATCTTTAAATCTAATCGACTATCATCCCGCCTACCGTGAAAATATATCCAAGAGTGCTCCTCCTACCATCCATATCTACAACCATATCCGAATCAACATAGCCACATAAAGAAATATCTAAACCTCCATAACATAATTGTATGCTAGATGTCCCTCTCAAATGCCCGAGTATCCATTAAACTACTTTCTAGTGCTCTTTACATGGATTGGACATAAATCTATTCACAACTCCCACTTCCCGTGAAATGTCTAGTCTGGTATAAACCATAGCATACACGAGACTCCCAATTGCTAAAGAATATGGTACTCGTGTCATGTATTTGACCTCCTCATGTGATTAAGGACACTGATATTTGCTTAATTTGAAGTGTCCTACCATAGGTGTAATTACTGGGTTTTGAATCTTGAATATTAAACCTTTCTAACACCTTATTGTTATAAACCTCTAGAGACAAATACAATTTCTTGTTCTTCCTCTCTCTGTGTATTTTCATGCTAAGGATTCTTTTTGCATCTCCCAAATCCTTCATAGACAATGTGTGAGCTAGCTTTCCCTTAAGCTCACCAATGTCCTGCATACTAGATCCTACAATAATCATATCATCCACACACAGTAACAAAATAATATAGCTCCCATTTTCAAGCTTCTTGAAATAAATACAATGGTCAGATTCACATCTCAAGTAACCATGCTCATGCATAAAACTATCAAACCTCGTGTACCATTGCTTTGGAGCTTGTTTGAGCCCATATAGGCTCTTTTTCAACCTACACACTAATTTCTCCTTACCCTTGACTTCATACCAAGAGGTTGCTACATATAAATCTCTTCATCCAAATCACCATGAAGGAAAGCCATCTTCACATCTAGTTGCTCTATAAATGCAAATCATGTATTGTAACTAAACTCAATACAATACGAATAGAAGTCATATTTACAACAAGAGAAAATATTTCACCAAAGTCAATACATGCTTTCTGTACAAATCCCTTTACTACAAGCCTTCCTTGTACCTTTTCTATCCACCCTATTCTTCCTTGATCCTGTAAACCCACTTGTTCTGCAATGTCCTCTTACCTGCTGGTAACTTAACCAAATCCCAAGTCTAGTTCTATTCCAAGGAGTCCATCTCCTCATCCATGCCATGCTCCCACTGGACATGGGTCTTATCCTGCATTACTTCTTCAAAAATCTCTGGTTCACCATTATCAATCAATAATAAATAAAATTGAGAAGGTGTAAATCTTTTTGGAGGTTTACTTACCCTTTGAGACCTTCTCACATAAGTTTGGGGTACCAGGAGGATCATTCTAGACCTCCTGGACATTTGTATCCAAATATGATAGTGACCGACGCGGTCACCTTTAACCGACGTCGGTCACCTTTCGACGTCGGTTTAAGTATTCTATAATCGATAGAATGTTGGCTAAGTACAAAAGGTGCGTATGCGTGCAGGAGTCCTAGTTGAAAGAGAGGCGCTGAGGACAAAGCGCGCAGGACATGTTTAAGGAAGCCCGTGGCGTACGTGGCGCACATAAATAGAACTAAGGGTTCGGGACTTAGCCAAATTGGGTTTGGGAAAGAACATGTGAAAAGCATGACCGACTGCACATGTTGTGTGGATAAGGTGCCAGCTTGGTGACAGGTTGGCCTAGGAAGGAGCATGCATGCGGTAGAAGCTTCTAGAAGCACATCATGGTGAAAAGTGGAAAGCTCAGGCCTAGGAGAGCATGCTCGCATGGAGGACCACATTTAGACACTTGGCATTAGATCTGAGGGTGTTGGAGGATGAGTTGGCAGCCCAGAAAGGCTATAAATACAAGCACCTACAAGAGTAAACAAAGAGAGAAAAAAAGAGGTGGAGCTCTGTAGAAATACTGCAAGAACTTTGTTAGTGGATAATGGTATTTGGGAAAGAATGTATAATGGGTATGGGGATTGTAATTTTTCTTTTGATAGCCTAGCTACATTAGTCCAGTTGTAATGCATGACTACGGTCTATTTCTCTGTGACATTCTGTAATGGCTCCATGGATGTAATGAGGTTACAGTTATATGAATATGAATATCAATGATTTTGATGCATACGTCTTTCTCATAGGTTCTCTTTCATTTATGTTTATGCTAAGTATGGATGCTTGTATACTTCTTTCTGTTATGGTACAAGTTATATAATCTGTTAAGTACTTTCTATCTGTAATGACTACAAGGATCTAGAGGCCGTTTTGAGCTCTATGGTTCTTGAATGTCTTAACTCCATTTAAATCTCTTAAGCACAAATCATAGATGATGATATTTCCCACTAAAATCACATAAAAGAGAGACTCAAAGCACCCGCGCATGCCTGGGTGAGTGCCCAACATCCATTGGGTGATAGGTCGTGCGCATGGGGTACCTTTCTTTTGTGATAAGGGTAAAAATGACTACATCTTGGTTCCATTTCGGGACCTCTTTTCAAAGTTGTAGTGGGAAATAACATACAACATGATCTATGTAGTGAGTAATGATAGAATGGTTAACTTTGGAAAGTGTTGAATCATGGTTCAAGAGCATGGAGGATGAATTTTCTCTAGAGATTCAGCACTGGACCTAAGTTTGATGCACGTAAATGGGTAGAAGAGAACCTCTACCATGATTTATATGAAACATTTTTTTGTTGTTTCCCAGTAGAGCTGTATGAATGGCTCTCAGCATATGCGTCTAGATCAAGTTGGCATTATGGATCATGCATGTGGACCCAAGAAGATTACCAAAGGTTGCGTAGGATGTAGATCGACATGGACCCATGTTGTGGATCATTGGTGGAAAGGAGTACTGGCTAGCTACACTCTAGAGTATGCCATTTCCACATATTCTTGTCTGGAGGTTGCTGAGTTTGAGTTTCTATGGGATCCTAGAGGATCATTTCTACATGTTATCCCTCTGGAAATGAAGATCCTGGTTGTTACTTTGGGTTTAGAGGCATTTCTAATGGCTAGGCTAGACCATTCTAAGTGTTGGGCGAGGAGCTAGGGTGGAGGAAGATGAAAGATATTACGATGGAGAAGGAAAGGGAGGAGAGATGACTCAAGTATAGTGAAGCATGTGAAAGGGAGATTGTTAGATGATGTGAGGCTGTAAGTGTGATGGATCTATGGAGGTAGACATTGCGGGAAGGAGTCGAGGTTCACGTAGAGGATGTGGAACCTGAGCAGTCTGTGCTACCCCATCTTGGCAAAGCGCGTAAGAGAGACCCTTCGGCTTCTAGTGAGAGTTCATCACGTAGAGAAAGAAGAGTCATTAGCACATATTTGAACCCACCCAGTGACCAAACCTTGGCGCTTGGTTTTCCAGAACCAGGAAGGAGTATCATTGACCCAGTTGATATAGTGGAAGTGACAGATCTGCACCTAGGAGGTATAATTTTTAGTTCCCACTTCTATGGCTACACATATTCCTAGTATTCGGAGGAGTCTTTGGACAAGGATCCAGTATACAAGCCTTTGGTCTCACGTTTGGGAGTGGCGCGGGGTACAATAGTGGTAGTGGGCACTATCACAGACCATCGTGTGCATATTCGGTGGAACCGTGGGGACACTTGGCATGACTACTATAGGACTTGGTGGGTTGGGGGCATAGGACCTGGTGGACCTAGTGGTTCTGGTGGATTTGGTGGCTCAAGAGGCACAGGACCTAGTGGACCTGGTGGATCCGGTGGCGGAGGAAACACGAGAGGAACCAAGGCTCTAGCTCAAGAGGACAAGGGCCCCAGACCACCCCCTCAAGTCTTCTTTGAGATGTCATTACACTTGCTAGATTATAGAGGTATTGAGGATGTTGTGGAACATGTTCACAAGTGTGAACTACTATGGCGCGCAAAGGGTATCACAACCTCAGAAGTGGAAGGCTAGTCATTTTACAACCATGTTGCAAGGGCGTGTGCATAGCTGGTATAGGAAATATGACCCTCATCAAATAGTGGTGGATTATACTGCTTTAAAGAATGCATTCTTGGTAGAATTCCACATCCTTGAGTTTGAATAGAAGAGCATCAGTGCTTTGAAGGAGATTCAACAAGGAATGACAGAGAGTGTGTGAGAGTATGATGTGCTTTAAAACTCTCTTATCTAAATTATCATATGATATTCACCCTTCACAGCATGCTCAGTGGTTTGTTGGAGGATTGATCACACCTTTTAGAAGGGATTTATCTCATAAAACTTTCATCAGACCCACGTGAAGCATTGGAAGCTACTCTGCACACCGAGGCTATTGGTAGTATTGATACTGGTGTTAGCCCATTCTGGAGGCTCAAATTGCTGTTATGGCTAAGCAGACTGGAAAAGTTGTCTGCAAACTCAGCCCATGAGACTCAAGTGGTTTATGGTGCACAAATTGTGAAGTAGAGGGGCATGTCAAGGATAATTTCCCCCAGAGGATGGTATGCATGCCATGATAGTAGACTGTGAAATTTTCATGGGGACCATGATGCAAGTAGATGCCCCTTGTTTATAGCGTGCAATCCGGAAGAATGTGTCTTGCTACTATAAGATCTGCACCTCTACAACCCATGATACTAAGGACTATAGGCTCATTGATCAAATCCATGAGGCCATTGATCATGGGTGTGCACAGACCAGCATTTCCAGTAGTTCCAAGGGTGATGATCACCGTTATGAGGAGCGTGCAGATGGAGGTGTGCATGGAAGGGGTTTTGAGGAGGATTTGTGGTCATGGTAACCGTGGGGAGGAAGGACTGAGTTCCCGCATGGAACCTATTTCAATTGTGGGTCTACAGAGCATTACAAATGAGAGTGCCTAGACCTGTTGCAGTGCTCATGGTGTGGAAAGAAGCACAAGTATGAGGAGTGCCCAGAGTTGTTTGAGCACATGAATCAGCAACACCGAAAAGACAAGGGCACTGCAATGGTCAAGCATTAAAAGGTAGACACATAGTGGATGCCATGGGTAACATGGGATGTAGGTTTGGAGCTAGTTTTGGTAACAACAAGAGTAGAAGCTATGTGCAAAAAGAGATACCAAGGTAGAAGAACCTGGTTTCGAGGGAGGAAGTAGTTCATGGAAAGTACCCAGACCCTGCATCAAAAGGAGGTATATCAAGACACCATGGATGTCATTCAGAGTTTACAAGGGGAGATCCAGTGTCTAAAGGAGTAGTCAGGAGGGAGGAACAAGGAAGGAGAGTCGAGGTGCCAAGGGATGACCTGGATGAGGTCAAGGAAGTATGTAAAATGCTAAGGCAAGAGAATATTATTCCCTTACTAGGATCATGGTTGAGAGAGAAGGTACCACACATTGGAGAGAGAGTGAGAGGTAGGTCTTGCACATAAACCTTCCCCCTCATAGCCTTGACTATGACAAGGAGATCACATTGAATGCAGTTGTAGATGGATGGCTCCTTAGTAATATCCTCATTGACACATAGCGGAGGTCAATGTTCTAACTTTGGATGCATGGCATCAGATGGGAAGACCTGCATTACAACCATCTTTGAATGTGTTGTATATGGAAAACAAGACTAAGGCAATGCCCATCGGTGTCTTAAAGGATGTAACTATCACTATCCAGGGAGCTAAGTTTACTGGGGACTTCGAAGTCTTGGCACTCACCAAGGAAGACAATTTTCTAGCACTACTTGGGTGCACCCATGGTGTTACAAGAACAATGCGGACCTTCGGTTCAACAAAGGGTACATCAGCTTTGAAAATAAGGAGGAGTGGGTCATTATACCCCTGGCTGATGGGAAGTCGACACCCTATATTGAACCTTTGGGGGAAGAAGTTCTGGACAAGATATATGTGTGCTCAATTAGGGACCCAGAGATAATCCATCCTACCAATGAGTTATCTAGTTTGAGGATGCTTAATCAATAAGTGACACCACCAGCCTAGCATGTGATAATTGGGTGCATGGGACTTATGAATTGATCAGATGGTAGTTGAGAGGATCGGTAACAAAAGTAAAAAAAGGCACATGGTCCGCGCCTAGGAGGAAAAAAATTACCTAAGTATTCAGGAGGGGCCTTCCTGAGATTTTTATAGGAGATGGAAGCTCAGTGGAAGGAGGAGAAGGAATGGAGAGGGATGCTAAGTTATGTCCTACTCAACACAATGGCATGGTGGTGGGATACACATCAGGAGAGCCTTTTGGAATGGCACGAGGTGAGAATTTCTCTCTCTATCAGATTTTCTAGAAGTAACATGCCCACCGTCATCAAGGACTACCATGGTAAGGAGCCCACCTCTTTCCATATCTAAGAGTGTGAGAGGATCTGGAGAGAAGGTGCGGAAGATTTGCCACCATCCCTTTGGGTACACAAGTTGTATTCTACACTACAGGGTTACGTGCGCATGGTACATACACTCTAAGACACATGCTGCCAAATAGGAAATTGGCAAGAGCTAGCAGCTGACCTCATTCAAACATTTGAATATCAAAGTACCAAGCCATCAATTGATAAGGCATTACAAGTTGTTAAGTGCCTTACCATGGGGATAGTGCCATGGATAGAAGATAGGTTATTGGAACTGCTTAGGTGAACCAGGTTTGGAGGCATGCTTTGAAGAAGAAGTAGAAGAAACATAAGAGTTACTGACTTGAGTGTGCGTGTTTGGAAAAGGAGAAAGGGAAGTTGGTGTATGTGATTGATGGGGAGGAAGTAGAAAGCTTGGATGTTAGCCATTCTGTAGGGACGCGTGAGGTAGTGGATAGTGTTGATACTCGCGCGTGCACCTACCATGAGCCCTTAAAGACAAAAGAAGGTTAACATCGGCTCAGAAGAGGAACCTAAGGAGGCTATCATTGGAGATTACTGGTCGGAGAAGGAAGTCTCTAAGGTCATAGATCTATTGCGTGAATTTGAGGATTTATTCTGCGTGGGTACCATGAGCTCAAAGGCGTCCACCATTCCTTGGGGGAGATGAGGATAAAGTTGAAGGATGGTGTGTGCCCAGTCAGGAAGAGACCCTACTGAATGAATCCCAATTTTGCGTAAAGGTTAAGGAGGAGATAGACAAAATGATAGCTTTTAGGATCATTGAAGTAGTGGAAGAATCGGAATGGATAAGTCGATGGTAATCAACATCAAGAAGGATGGGTGGATTAGGATCTGCGTGGATTATAGGGAGCTGAATGTAGTTTGTGTCATCGATCCTTTTCCAACCCCCTTCATTGAAGAGATTTTGGAAGGAGTCACTGGGCACAAAATCTATTCCTTTATGGATGGATTTTGGGGTACCACCAAGTTGGATTGCAAAGGAAGACCAGGAGAAGACAACTTTCACCATTGAGTGGGAAGTTTTGCATACACAGTCATGCCCTTTGGTTTGAAGAATGTGCCTACTATTTTTCACACATAGTGGTGCAAGCATTCCAGGACTTCATCCATAAGTTTCTTTAGGTCTATTTGGATGATTGGATAGTGTATGGGCTAGTAAAAGACCATTGTGACAATTTGAGGTTAATGTTTGAGAGGTGTAGGTAGTTGAGGATATCCCTCAACATTAAGAAGTGTGTATTTGCTACACCCTTTGGGACTTTATTGGGGCACATCATATGTAAGGAGGGCTTACTAGTGGATCCTGCCAAGGTTGTAGTTATTGTGGGATTAGGGGAACCTACTAGCCAAAGCGCAGTGTGTGGATTTCTTGGGCATACAGGTTATTATAGAAAATTCATCAAGGGGTATGCCAAGATAGCCACACCTCTAGAAGAATTGCTCAGACATAAAAGTGCCTTCCATTGGGGAGAGGCGCAATAGAAGGCATTTGACACATTAAAAGATAGGCTTGTCACCATGCCTATATTACATTTTCCCTCTTGGGACAAGCCCTTCCATGTCCATGTAGATGCCTCAGGAACCACCATTGGAGTAGTGCTTGCACAACCAGTGAAGGAATTGTTGATCATCCTCTATGTTTCACAAGTAGGAAGTTGACACCAATAGAGAAGAATTACACCATGACTGAGTGTGAAGCATTTCAATGATCTACGTGCTTTTCAAATTTAGGTAGTATCTGCTGGCAACACCCTTTGTATTTTACACCGACCACATGGCATTAAAGTATTTGGTGAACAAGCCCTTCTACAAGGGCATATGTCGGTGGGTATTGTTGTTTCAAGAGTTTGAGTTCACGGTAGTAGTGAAACCTAGGAAGAGTAATTATGGGCCTGATCATCTATCAAGAATTGATTCAGGGGAGGATACACAGAGTATTGAGGAGACAATGCTAGATGTGCAACTATTTAGGTTGCGCACGCACCCTCAGATTTGGAGGAGATTGTAGTATTTTTAAAGGAAGGTGTAGCACTGGAAGGAATGAAGGCATTAGAGAAGAAGCAGCTCACCATACGTGTCATGCCCTACATGTTGATCAGTGGAGACTTATACAAGTTGGGATGTGATGAATTTTTGTGTAGGTGTGTATTAGAGCATGAGCACCTCACCATCATGGAGGAAGCACATGAAGGAAGTGGGTGGGCATTATGCAGGTGACGCCACCATGCGTAAGATATTAATGGCTAGGATTATGGTGGGAAACCTGTACAAGGATTGTAAAGACTATTGTAAAGCGTGTGACCATTGTCAATGCATTGGCAAGCTAGAAAGAGAGATGAAATGCCTTTACACCCTATACCTAGCATGGAACCTTTTGAGAAGTGGGAAATAGACTTTGTAGGCCCTATTGCACTAGTGGTGTGTAGGACTGGGTCACGCTATGTCATCACTTGCATAGACTATTTGACAAGGTGGGCAGAGGTAGCTCCAACTAAAGATTACACAACAGCCACAATGGCAAGATTTTTGTGGGAGAACATTATCACAAGGTATGGATGCCCTTTAAGTTTAACCAGTGATAGGGGTACACATTTCTTAAATGAGACCATGAGGATCCTATTAGTAGAATTCATGGTAGCTCATCACAAGACTACCCCTTATCACCCACAAGCAAATGGGACCATAGAAGCATTTAACAAAATACTGAGTCATACCCTGACCAAAATTTGTGATGTCGAAAGACAAGATTGGGATGACAAGGTATCAGCCGTATTATGGGCTTATAGGACAACTTATAAAAGGATGAAAAAATCCACACCATTTCAATTAGTGTTTGGCATGGAAGTCATTCTGCCAGTTGAATTCATGTTACCTTCTCTGTGAATAAGCGCATGTAGGAGGGTTGGATGATGAGCAAGTGCTGGAAGAGAGAATTGATGAGTTAATGAAGTTGGATGAGAGACGATCACTCGCCAGGTGGAGTCAAACAATAGAGAAAGAAAAAAAAAAGCATGGCATGATCGCCACATCAGAAACAAGAAGTTTGAGGTTGGGAAAATGGTCTTACTATATGATTCTAAGTTTTGCACCATCTGGGAAGTTGAAAGTCCATTGGTTAGGTCCCTACACAATCTCATACATCCTTGATTGGAGGCGTGCGTGGTTATAAGTGTTGGATGGAACGAAATTGCTTGGACACTTCAATGGGAGTAGGTTGAAGCCCTACTATAAATAAGTCTTCTTGGTGTTTGTAAATAAGATAATTTTTCTAGTTAGTTTAGAATTTTCCTTTATGCATTTCTTTTCTTGTGTTTCCCTTTCGCGTTGTTGTTTTGTTTTATGCCTTGGGTGCGGTAACCTTATTACTACTTTTGAGAATTTTGAGTGCGAGAGACCGCACATCATTTTAGTGTGGGGTGGAGTAATGTGAAGGAGAGCATGGTTAAAATGCCAAGGAAGTTTGTGTTGAAAAACCTAGTTGAATGGCCTGTTGAAAGAGGTGCTTGGAAAGAAAAGATGGAAAAAGGATGGTTGGTGCCAAGATAAAAGCTACTTTTAGATCCCATGTACAAAGAAGGGAAAAGCACATAAGCAACACGAGGTAGGCGAGAGCAAAAATTAGGACAGAAGAAGTGCCTTCGGCGTTGGTTATGCTGCTGCAAGAGTCTCTTGTCATGTTGGATTGGTTACGTGCCAGAAGGTTGGAGGATTGTTTGTGCAGGTTTGGGTGCGTGAGGGAAAGTGCTGAAGTCGGGCTTTGTTTGAAAAATCCACATTAAATGTTAAAAGTATGGTGGTAGGTGAAGGAGCACTTAATGCTTAAAAAGGAAAAACTATAAATAAAGGGGTCGAGGCACTTCATTATTCACTTTGCATATAAAGAGAAAGAAGCACTTTTTACACCTTTGCAAACTAGGGCTTCCAAAAAAAACTGATCCGTGTGAAGAAACATTTGGAGAAATTGAAGTGAGTAACTAGTTCAGATTTGTGAACTAGGAGGAAAGGATTTCACGGGTGTAGGAAAAGTGGGAGAAGGCACCATCTTGTGAAAGGAGTATCCCGTTAGGGTTTGAAGAACTAGGGCACGGGGTTAAGGAAATTTCTTCACAAGTTCGAGATCTAAGGTTGGAGAGAGTGGAAGAACAGAGTAACACGGAGTGATTGAAGTAGACCTAGAGAATGGCACCCAAGAAACTAGTTAGCACACCCAAGAAGGGAAAGGGAAAGGGAAAGGGTAAGAAAAAAGAAACTGACGCACACACAAATGAGGAGTGGTATGTAGAAATGTAGTACCCAGATGGAGTGTTTTTGGGGAAGGAGTGGGAGTCCCATATGAGGAACATGTCGTGAATGACTACAATCATTGGACAAGCACAATCGAGAAGGAGATGGCGTTGGAGTTAGTGCGCACCCAAAAAACAAAAAGGACACCAGAGGGTTTTCCCATTTATAATGATGATGTGAAGGTTAAGTTGGAGAAGGTAGGGTTATTACAACTCTTTGAGTTTCCCTACTTCAGAAACTTGAGTGCTTATATCAATGGTTGATGTCGCATGCGCATGCATGAGGACTACTTCCACTTTCGTAGGGCGTAAGATGTGCATAACCCCTCAGCTCATTTCACATTTCACAAGCCTCATCTGTGAAGGAGACAGTTTGGAGGATGACTTGACCAAAAAAGAAGTGATTAAGGAAACTATCGCCGCTTATGCATACAAGAAGGGGTCAAGGTATTATGATGTCGCAGACATTAAGGATCGGTAATGAAGATGGCCACACACCTGGTGTCAAAGTTAAATGGCAGGAGAGATGGACCCAAGTTAATAAGCCATGGTTGAATGTTTGTAAGAAAATTTTAGAGGGCACCATCTACAACTTATCGCATTCATCACGAATGAGATTGTCAATTGCGTGAAGGAAGGCGATAGGATCCTTTTTGGAAATGTCTTATTAACCATTGTGTTTTTGAGAGATCGGGGTACTGGATGCATCAGAAAAATTTGTGTGGGAGTACCCTGCTGAAGACCCCTCACCCGTAAAGAGGTTTGAAAAATACACTTGTGACACCATGACAACTGTGCACAAGGCACGCTTGGAAAAATGGTATATGCGCCTAAGGAACACGTTCGGGGTGGAATGGAGAATTCTTAAACAACCAGTAACCACTAAGGGAGAAGCATGGAATTTTTTGTGTACCAACATTTTTACCTAGGTAGATTCAAATTGTTAGATGAGACATGGAGCCCATGGTGCAAGCTCCCCTTTGCCTTCACACTCAATACTTCAAGTGGGAGTAAACAGTTCAAGGAGTCCAAGAAGTTTAAGTTGACCTTGGTAATCTAGACTAGGACCATAGGGAAATGCACAAAGGGTTGGTCTACCCCAAGAAAAACACGTGTACGTGGAGTGGTATGTGTCACATGAAGTTCAAATGACAAGGCCCATGACTCTTCCCATTATAGAAGGATCACGACGCGCATGTACATCCGCATAAGACCCAAGTCTGAGAAGGGCACATATCTAGAGAACAAGGTATCTATACCTCAGGATCCAACTGGTAGGAAGAGACCCACACCCAAATGGGAGGAAAAAGAACCTAGAAAAGAAAATACCAAGTGTGGTGGAGACACAGGCAATAGGTTCCCCTGGGACAAGCACTAGAACTAGTATGTACACGTGCAAGAAGAAGCCCATAGTAAAAGAGAAGACTCTAGAGCTAGAAAATCCATCAAACAAGGAGTCATCAGGAGAGGAAGAAACGAAGTCACCTACACTAGAATCTCTGGTTAGGAAGAAGCAAAGGGTAGAAGAAGAGACCGTCTCGGAAGAGACTGAGAGTTTGGACAAGTACATAAGAGAAAAATATGAGAGTGAAGAGGATGAGAGTGGAGAAGAAGTAAGTGGGGAAGAGGACCCGGGAAGGATCGAGGACCACCCGTCTTCAATATACATGATTCAGAGGAGGAAGGAGAGAAGAAGAACAGGGGTTCCTTTTCATACGATGTGAGGATAGCCAGGTAGGAGAAGGTGCCCAAGACATGGGAAAAGGTGAGGAAGCTAGCGCGAAGCAAGAGTCTCCAAGTTCTACGTAGAAAAACAGACAACCAAGGTGGTAGAAGGAGAAGAGACCAAGAATATTGAGACCATGGTGGAGGACAAATTGGAACACAACGTTGAGCCAGTGTTGAACAAGGAGAAGGAGGAGAGCATGAGAAGAGGAACATGACAACACTAGAGGCCCCATTTTGACTGTAAGTATACCTAAGTACACACATGGGAGGAAGGCATGCAGAGGGGAGAGGCCGAAGATGGGTTATATTGATGACCCCAAGAAAGTGTTTCATGCATGTGGTTCCAAAGTACCATTCCAAGCAGAGAGCTTGTAGGAATGTCATCTTTTGACAAGGAGGCTGCATATCCGTGGAAAAGGAAGATGCTCTCATGGGCAATAGAGTCCCACCTTGATGAGCTAGAGTTTGAGGTAAGCCACGGGGTAATAATAACATTGCCAGGACTAAGAGAAGACAACCAGTGGTGGATAAGCTCTCGGATGAACAACTATGCAACGCGCTCAACAAAGTCTCCATTGAGATCGAGGCTAGACTCTTTAGGTGGAATGATAGGATCAGAGATATGGAAGGGGAGCTAAAGAAGAAAGAGGAAGAGCTAGCTGTAATGACAAAGGAGCTAAGCCATGAAAATTTGATCAACACCTAGTGGTAGCATGAATTGAAGGATGAAAAGGCTAAGGTATGTGCTGTGTATAAGAAGGTGGAATCCATCAATGAGGCTATAGTATTGAAGCATCAAACCTAGCATCACCCGTGAAGTATGGATCTGCCTTGGGATGCTGGAGGATTTAACAAGGATCCTCACCATGGAAAGACAACCACTAGCCTTGGAGTCTACAAAAAGTTTGCCGCGCGCCTAGAGAAAGAGGATAAGTTGAAGATCATAGCACTTGTCATCATGGAATACAACAAGGTTCTTGTTGATGTAAGGGCTTGCTTCCCGGATTGTTGAGGCCACGTACGAAAATTGTGGATAGAGACAAAGTGGCAGGTGCCTTGGTCACCACTCATGAAGTAGAACTCAAGGAGTTCCAGGAGAAGAACAAGGGAAATAGGGTGGAAAGGGATAAAATCCTTGCCAAGGTCGAGAGGAAATATGAAGCCATTGAAACCTTAAGGGGTTCAATCAAAAACTAGTTGAAGGAACTATATCCGTGTATTACATGAAGAATGGATGCGTTGGAGGATATAGGCAAGGAGTTGGAGAAAATCACTGATACCATGAGCGTGCAAGGAGATGGACTAAATTTTGGGGAGGTGAGCACCTAGTCGGTGACCTCTGTCAGAGAGCGCAGAAGAAGTCGATGCCTGGAACAAGTTAGAGGCTGACTTGCAAAATGATTTTCCTAGCTTGTTGTAGTGATTCCTTCACTCTCCCATTATTTCTTCTTCCCCATTCTTTCATCCCCTTATTTTTGTTCAAGGCATAATCCTATTGTATTCTTTCTTTCACTAGAGAAGTGTTCCCTCGTAGATGGAGAACAAGCATAGTGTGGGGTGATGTTGGGCCCCTAGAATGTTGGCTAAGTACAAAAGGTGCATATGCGCATAGGTCCTAGTTGAAGAGAGGCGTGCAAGGACAAAGTGCGTAGGGCAGGGTTTAAGAAAAGGGTTTAAGGAAGCCTGTGGTGGTCATGCATGCGTGGATAGAACCAAGGGTTTAGGACTTAGCCAAATTGGGAGTTCGGGAAGAACACATGAAAAGCATGACCCGATTGCACATGCTATGTGGATAAGGTGCTAGCCTAACGTGATAGTTGGCCTAGGAAGGAGCATGCCTACGGTAGAAGCTTCTAAAAGCACATCATGGTGAAAAGTGGAAAGCTCGGGCCTGGGAGAGCATGCTCACATGGAGGACCACATTCAGACACTTGGCATCGGATCTGAGGGTCATTGGAGGATGAGTTGGCAGCCCAGAAAGGCTATAAATACAAGCACCTGTAGAGTAAAAGAAAGAAAAAAAAGAGGGCGGAGCTCTGCAAAAATACTGCAAGAACTCTGTTAGTGGATAATGGTATTTGGGAAAGAATGTATAATGGGTATGGGGATTACAATTTTTCTTTTGATAGCCTAGCTACATTAGTCCATTATAAAGCATGACTGTGGTCTATTTCTCTGTGACATTCTATAATGGCTCCATGGATGTAATGAGGTTACCAATTATATGAATATGAATATCAATGATTTTGATGCATACGTCTTTCTCATAGGTTCTCTTTCATTTATGTTTATGCTAAGTATGGATGCTTGTATACTTCTTTCTGTTATGGTACAAGTTATATAATCTGTTAAGTACTTTCTGTCTGTAATGACTGCAAGGATCTAGAGGCCGTTCTGAGCTCTATGGTTCTTGAATGTCTTAACTCCATTTAAATCCCTTAAACAAAAATCATAGATGATGATATTTTCCACTAAACTCACATAAAGAGAGACTCGACACCCTGCGTGCCTCAAGTGAGTGCCCAACATCCTTTGGGTGATAGGTCGATGCACATGGGGTACCTTTCTTTTGTGATAAGGGTAAAATGTTCCATGATTTTCCTATTCATTCTTTCTGCAACACCATTCTCTTGTGGTGTTCTTGGAACCATCATTTCTCTACATATTCCATTCACTAAATAATAATCATTGAAAACCTTGCTACAATATTCACCACCATTGTCAAATCTAAGGCACTTTAACTTTGAATTTGATTCATTCTCAACAAGGGATTTCCATCTTTTAAAAGTCTCAAAAAAATCAGATTTATGTTTAATACAATAAACCCATACCTTTCTTGTAGCATCATCAATGAAAGTAACATAATATTGGGATCCTCCATGAGAATCTACCTAAGTTGTTCCCCACACATCTGAGTGAACAAGCTCCAATTTCTGCTCCTTATTAGTTTCTCCAACTTTGAGAAATCTCACTCTCTTTTACTTTCCAAAGACACAATGCTCATACAAATCAAGATCTAAATATTTCAAATATGATAAATTACCCTTAGCCTTTAAGATCTGTATTCTTTTTGAGTCATATGGCCCAAGCAATTATGCCACATGCATGCATCTAAATCAGAAGTAGATAATGTAGAAAATGAATCAATAATACAAGTAGATAAATATAACACTCTTACCTTTTTACCTCTTGCCACAACAAAAGCACCCTTGGTGAATTTCCAAGAGTCTCTTTGTGAATGTAACCATGCAACTAGCTTCACCTAATTGCCATTCAAAAATAAGATTCCTCCGAGGCTTGGCAGATGCCTCACATATTTCAATACTCATGTATTTCCATTCTGAAATTTTAGATGAACTTCCCTTTACCGATATCTGCAAGGTTCATCATCACCCAAATAAACATGCCCTAAATTGCCCTGCAAATAATTTCTGAAATAAACCTTATTAGGGGTTGCATGGAAAGAAGCTCTTGAATCTAAAACCCATTATTCTATTCTATTATCCAAAGAAATAATAAGAGCATCTTGCATTACCTTTGCTCCAAAATTTACTTCTTTATTTACCTCTTTAATTTGGTATGGGTGTTGGTTCTCTTTATCCTTTGACCAAAAATCTTTCTTGGCATGTTCTTTCTTTCCACATTTCCAATAGGTAATTCCCTTACCTTTGGATTTAGATTTCTTATCCCTTAACTTTGATTTCTCATTACTCTTACTCTTTGATCTCTCCTTCTTCACCGCCTGCTTTCTACATTCAAAGCATTCCTAGATGATGATTCCTATGTACTTGTCCTACAAATTTCATCATTCAATATTATACTAACCACATCATCAAACTTCAAAATATTATTGGCAAATGTTGTATTACTAAAATCCATTACCATGTTATCCCAACTATCGGACAAAGAACATAAGAATAAAAGTGCTTTCACTTCGCCATCAAACAGAATATCAATCGATTTTAACCGATTTACAATAGATCAAAAATTATTCAAATGATTATATGCAAATCCACCTTTATGCATCTTAGAACTAAATAGCTTCTTCATCAAATAAAATTTATTTGAAGCACTCGCTTTTCATATAAATTAGCAAGAGATTTCATTAACTCTACCATAGATGTCACTTATGTAATATTGGAAGCCACTAATACTACCATGCTCAATGTTATAGATCCCAAAGCCTTCTCATCAATAATCTTCCATTCTTCATCAATCATCTTCGTAGGTCTAGAATTTTCATCCAACGGTAAGTACAAATCTCTTTGATATAGATAATCCTTAATATGCATCTTCCATAATTGATAATTTCGGCCGTCAAACTTCTCTACATTGTATTTGTTTTCTTCGCCATTCTTTGTAGCTCCCACTCAATTAGAAAATCCTCTATGAGTAAATATGTCAACACACAAAACCCTCAAACAAAGCTCGTATACCGATTATTGGGGTTAGCACACCGGTTGTATATTATATATCGATCTAAGCATACATGTAAATAAAAGTGGATATTACGCCAAAGTAAATATATAAAACAAGAGATATAAATCAACACCATATTTAATGTGGTTCACCCAATGTGGGCTACATCCACCAAGAAACAAGCCAATCTATTATCCAAAGCTTTCACAAGATATACAATTGAAGATTTATAATCTTCCACACCTCTCAGATGTACAAGTAATTTCTTTCTCTCAAGCTTTTTCTTCTTCTCCAATAATTCTCTCTCTCACAATTATTCTCACAATAATCATCAACTTCTTCAATTCTTACTTCTAAACCCTAGATTTCATGCTTATATAGGCATATACAAATTTAAGGCACTTATCCATACAATTACAATCAATAGATATGCTTTTATGCTAAAATTAGATCTAATTCCCGTGAGTTAATTAAAACAATCACACACAAGTAACGGATGTCAGTTAGCCTTAAATGATGTTGGTTCCTCCTTGCCTAATCTATCTTTGGTCATAGGTGACCGATGTCGAGTTCCTCCATAATTGATGACGGTTAGTTTGTTTTCTCCCGTAAGTTTCCTATTGCAAGCTAATATGAAGTAATTGATCTCCATAACTCAACAAGTAGATCAATGGTGCTTCTCGATATGGTATCGAGCTAAGCTAGTATTATTGAGCTTGTGTGGTTATTACTTTGTAAATTTGATTTCATTTGAGGTAATTATTTGTAATTATTTGGGTGTTTTTGGTGCTGATTTTTCCTAGTTTGTGGGTATATATCCTATTTGCAGGCTTTTGAGGTTTATAGGCCCGTATACTGCATATATAGTTCCTAGAGATTACTTTTTTATAGGCCCTAAATCATTATTGTAGGATCCCTCGAAGATTTATCCATATCTAGGTGATTTCAAACTGTGAAGGAGGTTTTCACCTATGGTAGTGCTTTGCATGCATGTTCAGAATTGTAAAGGGCATGTTTCTGATCAAGAGGTGTTTCAGACTTGCAACCAAGTTTCCAATAGTCCATACACGCATTGCAGATCCATATTCAGTCATTTTTTTCCGAGTCCCGCGACAATACTACTTTCTACAATTAGATCTCGCAACAATTTCAAAGTGCCGTAGTGAAGATCTTCTTGATCCAACGTGGTCAAATCTTGTGTACTAAAAAATTCCATCTCATCCTAATGGTCTTGGCTGTGCATGTTGGCTAACACCAACCCCCCTATAACTCCTTGGTGTATTTGGCCTTCGGTCGTGCCTAGCACATATAAATCGAAGGGATTAATATTGGAATCATCAAAACCCTCCTACTTCTTTTGCTAAAATTATATTTTGGTTTAAAAGTGTATTTCAAGTTTAGTGGAAATTTATTTAAAATAGGGTTTATTTACATGAAATAATTATTGTAAAACTTTTGATTGGTAGCTCAATATCGAGTGTCATTTTGTGCAAAATTTGAATATTTTTCATTTTCCAAGCTATTGGACCTATTTATTCTGCAAAAACACAAAGGTATAAAGTGCCAAAATTGTGGGGGCTTTGATATAGTTTCAGGGGGTGTTCAAAGTTTTCCTCTCTTGTTCATAAATTCTTTATTTTCGCACATTTCTTTGTTTTTGGAACAATTACCACAACCTTTCTTTGTACAATAATGGATCAAAGTTTAAATAACCCACTTAACCTTTTAACTACCATGAATGCACATAAAAATCTCCATTACACTAATGAGTAAAGGGTTGTACCATATCACAATGGGATTAGAACCAGAGCCTTTGATATTTTGTGTCTTTTAGTGTCTCATGAACTCCTCTTCAACATAGAGTCATCCAAATCTCTCAAAGAGGTGTGTAAAAATTAAAAACCTTGTTTGCAAAAGTCGACACTATGAAATAGAACTTATCAGCTTAAGTGCTAGTAACTTTGACACCTTGGAATATTTCTTTACCAAGCTCAAGTCCTTAAAATTGCAGTTAAAATAATGTGGAATAGAAAATAAGGATGAACAACTAATTCTTTCAAGTGCTTTCCAAACTAGGTCCTGACTACTCTATCTTTGTCTCTACATTTTAAGATACCAAGAGGGCTCTTCGAGCCAAATGGTCTATGCCTTCTTTAGATGACTTTATTTCTTATTTGACTAAGGAGAAAGACAAGATAATCTAAATGGGCACCTTGAATTCATCTAAACCTCAAGCCCTCATTTTGGGAATGGGAAACAAAAATCCTCTAGCAACCAAGAGAAGAAGAAAAAGAGAAAGGATCTAGAAAATAAGAAAGAACATAAATCCACTACCTCTTCCAATTCTACCACTAAAACCTCCAGTTCAAATGGGAAGCCTAAGAAGGAAAAGGTTAAGTGTGCCTATTGCAAGAAACTTGGGTAAGGTGAGCACAAATGTATGAAGAAGTAGATTAAACACCTCAGCAATCTCCTCGAGAAGAACAACACAGGGGGCCCTGAATATATCAAACAGTCTTCATCAACCCAAAAATCTACTAAGGAAAAGTAAAAATATAAAGAGAAACACAAGGGAAATACACTAGTTATAATTGCATCCTCCTCTACTCCTTTCGTGGGTTATCGACTCTGGTGCTTCATACCACATGGGTTCATCATGAGTTGATTTTTCTCCCTTATAACATTTTAGCATATCCTTCATCACTTTGGGTGATGATAATCTAGCCACGATTTCAAGGAGAGGGTTTGTTGAAGTTGAAGGTGGAACATTCACAAATTTTCTCAATGTACCTTCACTTTTAACTAATCCCCTATCAGTGTATGAGATGAATCATATAGGGAAGGGCATCGGGAGAGTCTTATTTTAACTAGATTCAGTTGAGATTAGGTAGTTGTATAGAGATACAATAGTAGCAAAGTGGGAAGGATAAATCATCATGCTAGATTATATACCTTCCCACATTTTTCACTTGATTTTTCCCTTACCACATTTCTCACACACTTAGATGGAGTTAGTAGATTATGAAATTAGCGGTTTGGCCATCTTAACTACCGTTACCTTGAGAATTTCGGTCAATATGTCATGGTTACATGATTTCCTAGAGTTAATTTCTCAAAGGAACTTTGTGAGGGTTGTGCTCTTGGAAAACACCCTGAAGAGAAATTTGACAAGGGAAAATATTGGAGAGCTTCAATACCTTTAGAGTTGATTCATAGTGATTTCATAGGGTATTTCCCCATCCTTATTTCACTAGGGCCAAATATTCTCTCACCTTCATAGATGAATTTTCCATATATACATGGGTCTACTTCCTTAGGAAAAAATATGAAGTGTTTGATTACTTTCGGGACTTCAAGGAACTTGTTGAGAATCAATCTAGGAAAAGCATCAAATTTATTTGAATAGATAATGGGGAGTATGTTAGAAATAGATTTGAGTAGTTTTGTACCATAGAGGGTATTGATCTATAGTGGATAGTGCCTTACACTCCTCAGTGAAAATGCATGGCAGAACACAAAAATAAGTCCTTGAAAGAGATGGCAAACTATATGATCCACTCTAAATATTTGACTCTCACAGTTTTGGGAAGAAGCCATCAATTGTGCTTGTTATATACAGTAACTGGGTTCCCCATAAAGCTTTAAAAGGTATAACTCCCTTTGAATCTTGGCACAACAGAAACTAAAAGTTAAGCACTTTAGGGTCTTTGGATCACCAGCGATGGCATGCATTCCCAAAAATAAACGCAAGGCAATGGATCCTCAATCCAAACCTTACATATTTATTGGGTATCTAGAGGGGGTCAAGGGATATAGACTTATCCATCCTACTACTCATGAGTTGTTCATCGAGAGAAGTTTTAAGTTTCAGGAGAGTCCCACTGACTCTTTACTTGATGCTTCTCCATATACTTTGGCTTCACTTAGTTTTGATGAGTAGTTTGAGGATTCAGATCATCCAATAGGTTCTAAGGGATCTTCTTCTACTACTTTCAGTTTTGATAGCGAGAAAAGTAATGATGAGTCATCCTCATCTACTTCTAGCCATACTTCAGAGGATGAGGATTTGACACATGACTCACCCACTTCAGGCCCTCTTTGGGCTAGGTAGACACTTTAAAGTGCAAGCACTTGGGTAGGGGATCTAGAGGATGACATACATACTCGGGAAGACTATTAGAGTAGGCCACATGCCTTCTATGCTTCAGTGATAGATCCATAAAAATTTCGAGAGGCATCAGGCATACCTGAGTGGGATAGTGTTATGCATGAGGAATATAATTCCTTAATTAGTAATCACACTTGGGATTTGAATTCACTTCCTAAGGGAAGGAAGATGGTTTGATGTCGATGGATATATCTAACCAAATTTGTAGCAGATGGGTCATTTGATAAGTACAAGGCTCGAGTTAGTAGCCAAGTATTTTTCATAGTTAGATGGCATAGACTACTCGAGATACCTTTACACTTGTAGCCAAGATGACTTCGATTAGACTCACACTTGCTTTAACCGCAACACATGGATGGAGTGTGGAATAGATGGATATGAAGAGTTATTTTCTTCACAGAGACCTATAAGAGGAGATATACATGGATCTCGCCACTAGGGTTTGTTTAGGATTCATCCTTAGTTTGCAGACTTAGGAAATCCATCTATGGCCTCAAACAGTCTCCTAGGGCTTGGCATGTCAAGATGGATTCCTTCCTCCTAGCTTCTTATTTTACTCCATGCCATTCAAATCCCAATGTATATATTATGGTGGGATGATTCATTACTGATATATGTACTTTATGTTTATGACCTTTTTATCACTGAGATTACTTCATCAACTATCTTGCCAATGAAGAAAATTATGTAGGATATATTCGCCATGACTGACTTGGGTCTACTGCACTAATTCCTTGGCATTGAGATCACATAGTCTAATTCAGTCATTTCACTTGCACAACCCAAGTAATCTCTCGATCTTTTGGCTTAGTTTCACATGGCTAACTGCAAGCCATATCCAACTCCTTTCTTATCTAGATTCAATCTTGAGGCTGATTGTTCCACACCCTTGGTTGATGCTACTTTGTATCGACAACTTGTTTGACAACCTTACTTACCTAACTCACACGAGACTTGATGTTGGTATTATTTTGAGGTTTACGTAGGAACCCCATGAGCTGCATTGGAAAGTAGCTAAGAGGATTTTGCACTACATTCAACCTTACTTACCTAACTCACGCGAGACTTGATGTTGGTATTATTTTGAGGTTTATGTAGGAACCCCATGAGTTGCATTGGAAAGTAGCTAAGAGGATTTTGCACTACATTTAGGGTTCACACAGATATGGGATTCACTACAGGGTTGGTTCAAACATTGACTTAGTTAGCTAC
Source organism: Taxus wallichiana var. yunnanensis (assembly GCA_018340775.1). NCBI lineage: Eukaryota > Viridiplantae > Streptophyta > Pinopsida > Cupressales > Taxaceae > Taxus > Taxus wallichiana. Next base: position 727,000,536 of record CM031242.1, on the reverse strand, counting down.
TGATTGATTGAGATAGTGACACGATTGTCGTAATTACACTTCATGTTATAGTTTCTCATTGGGTTTTGGTCCCATCAGTTGTTCGAGCAAGAAGTATAATACTATTGCTATATCATCCATAGAGGAAGAGTACATGATAGTTGTTAACGCAAATACTAAAGCTATTTGGCTTCAAGGATTATTTTTGAGCTTGGTATCTAGATTAGGCAACCTATAGTCATCTTTTGTGATAACTAGAGCACCATCCAAATATGCAGGAATTTGGTTCTTCATCAGAGGACCAAACACATTGAGATTCATATGCACTTCATTCGGAAGATCATTCATGATAAGGTCATTAATTTAATGTTCTTACGATTCCGACATCTTCACCAAACCTTTCACTGAGAGCAAGTTCATTCATCTATGAGCTCTTCTTGGGGTGTGGTCTACATCAGTAGCTTCATCATCTTCAGGAGTGTCCATCTATCATATTCTCTTCTTCATGTCTCTTTTTTTTTGGGAAGTTTTTCCCATTGGGTTTTCTCCTTTTAATCTATCTTATGAGAGATTGCATTGTACGTGGGTACCTCATCAGGCCTTGTTTTGGGACCCACTTTCATTTTTCACTACCCACCTAAGTTATGCTTATGAGGGGGTGTTAGTGTAGGATTTATTTTCCTCACTTTATTTGTATTATCCTACTTAGGATATTCCACCTCACTTGGATTTTCCCTACACTTATAAGATATGCTTGCTTAGGTGTACACTTGACTACACTATTCTAGGTGTTAGTCACCACTTAACTACACCATTCTAGCTATTGGTTACCACTATTCTAGGTGGATATTTCCATGATTCTAGGAGGAGGTTACACATTCACCTACTTTATGTAAATATCTTGCATTATTCTATTTGATTTCATATTGAGTTAGAGCTATTTTTTTTTATTGCAATTATCTCTCTTGTTTTTTCATAATTTACAAAGATTGTATGCTTGCATTGTTTTTTCTTGGAACAATTCACCTCTCGCAAAGCATTCACCTGTGAAATCTTTGAACCGATAGATCTGTGACACTTCTCATATATATTAACACCTTATGATATATAATTTGGTTTAACTCATTTGAATTATGTCCCAATCACTCGAGAAAATTGATATGATATGTGTTGAATATCTTCATTATAGACCATGATTTTTTGTCTATAATCATATCATAAGAATACTGATATAATCATTGGATATTTTCATGGTTGTTTGTGCACTATTGTTTTCTTAAGAATTGTGTGAGACATTTATTTGTTGAGGTTACTCAATATTTGTAGAAGGAAGCATGTAGTTATTAGACTCATATTAAAATTTTATTATACCACAATCAATAAGTTCCTAAATATTTTTACGTAATGCATAACACTTATCCCTTCCATGTTTAGTGATTATATGGTACTCATAAAATGGTTTTTCCCTTTTTCATAATAAATGAGTTGTATATTGATGTATAATAAAAACTAAAGTGATCAAATTCTTATAAAGAAAAATTCATAATATAACTCTGGTTAATCATTTAATCTATAGGAATTTGATGTATTCTTAATGGAAGAGAAAATGTTTGTTGTAGATGTGAATTTTCTTTAGTCCATAAAATGACTATCAGTTGAATAGATTATTTTGAAACTAGAAGCAAGTGGCATAATTCAAAGATTAATTCCCATAATTGAAAGAATGTGCATCTAAGAATTTATACTCATAGTCTATCATTTCACATAAAAAGTTGATTAAAATATGTACACACATGATAGAATGCCTTATTTTTAGAGAAGGTAAAGTATTATCGCTAAATATGAATTGTTCCTTTATCTTTCCAAGTTGGTAGATCAATGTATGCATTGTATCCTTGAATCTACTAATGTAGTGAAAAATAATATTATTTATATCTTACTTCAAAGAGTTGAAATGTGTTTGAATATAAGTATAGGGCCTTTTTTAGTGATGAAATGAGATAATAATGCCTCTTTGATTTGGATGTAGGTGTGTATGGAACCTAGAATAAAATCAATATAGGCCACAACCTACTAAATTTATGTGGAAATTTTAGAGTAATGATTTTCCATCATGCATATTTTTAAGGGAAGAAGAAAAATAAATAAGGTGTAGGAGAAGATCCCCAAATATGTCAAAAAATGAAAATCACGTAGGTGAGGAAGTTCGGGTACCACCTGTGAACAATAGGCTAGAAATAGATAGCGTCATGTTCTACCCTAGCATTGGATACAATTGAATCTTGGGATAAATCCTTGAATTGTTTTTGTAACTTGCGATTGTATACGACATCATAGAAATTATTTGAACAAGGATGGTAGTTTCTTGAAGAGTAACACTAAAATTGATATTTTCACCATTGATTCCAAACATAGAAATGGAAGAGTCAATATGAATAAAATAATGTGTAATGCAATCATTACTGTAAGGTATAGATTCATTATTCACATTATGGGGAGAAAAAACGCATTACTAGTTTTTGTCATCAATCCGAAAATGGTTAACAAATAAGTGATTCAGTTTTCCATTTTTGCGGATAATTATTTATTCTCAAATTAATGTTTTATATTATATTTTAACATAAATTGGTCTGAAATTGATTAGAAATGCATTACAACTCTATTTCATAAATTCCACATACATATTCATCTTTTCTCAATTTTCTCGTAATTACTTGAAAATACATAAAATTGTCTTAACTTGATGAAATCAATTTATAAATATGAATTTTGAGGTTCAAATAGACCATGGAAAACATCCTAAATACCTCAACCAATTTATTAGTTTTGGGTACTTTACAAGGCAATTTCCATTTCTTGTAAATGATTAAAATGGATTTAAAAACTTAAAATCATATCATAAATTTTTTTGGATGGTAAAAGTGGGGGTTTTGAAAGGACCCGTAGCATTTTACAAATGCCCCAATGGACCAGATATAAAAATGAAGCAATGAAGAGAAGAAGCCCGAAGGTAAAGGGAGAAAAGGACAAAAAGGCCCGAAATAAAGAAGGAAAGAAGCGAGGGAAGAACAAGAGAGGAACAAGAGGAACAACTACTATTCGGATGCAACAACAAATTTCAGCTACAAAGAAGGAGTTCAAAACCTCAAAATAGCTACAACAAGTAGCGAGAAGAGGGAAGAAAAAGGAGGAAGAGGAGATGCAATCGAAAAGGATACAAGATTGAGAAAGAAAAGGAGATGTATGATAGAAAGGGAAAAGGAAAGATAGGGGGATCAATGCCTTCCCTTCTTTCCCTTCTTTGAACGCACTAGTTTCCATTTATCCTATGGAAGCATCTCTGAAATAAGAGGATTGTATTTCATTAAGTCCAATGGTGAGAATCCATCAAGAGGATGGGACCCATCCTTGTCTCGAGTTGGAGTGATCGGAATCGTGGTGACTCTTTAGAGTGGAGAAGGTCCTTCCAAAGAGGGAGTAATAACCAAGTAATTTCCCATCCTCTTTAGAAGGAGCTGAATTTGATGGGGTTGTAGTTGAAGGGAAGTAGATGCGAAAAAGATGGAACAATGGCTGAAATTGGAGATGTTTATGCAACTCTTTGATTTTCTAATTCATAATATTCTTCTTCATCTATATCTCGGTGGACTCCAACTCTTGGTAAGGGATCCTTTTTCTAAGGGGCCTAGGTTTTCTTACGAGGGAAAGCAACATGGAGGTAACCCGATGTACTAAATTTTTGACATCTGAAAGCTATATTTTCATATTCAATAATATGAGAATATCTTGTTTCACCCATCTTGATGGTTATCCTATCCGGTAGCCCCTTGCTGAGATCAAATTTAATGCAAATCCTAACATAAGTAAGAAGACCATTCCACAACCTCTGTTTGTCTTATTTTTATGAATTGCCATAGGAGGTTTCAGTTTCCTCCATTGTAAAGACAAAGTGAAGGAAGATTGGAAAATCTCACCTAAACTAGAACCTGTGTGATGGAGAGGGTATTCGGGTCAAACTTTGGAAACCATGGGGTAGTGAAAATTCCTACTAATCCCTAGAACCAAGGACCCTCTTCAATAGCTCTCTGGTAATCCTTTTGTTCATTGAAAAAAACTATGAAGAAGCCTCGGGCACAAAGGAAAAATTTACAATTTTCTATCCATGAGGTGTGAATCCATTAGATCATCCTTTGCATTAGACGATGGCCATGTGCCATTAAATCTGCATATTAAGGACTATGATTTTAATTATTTCAACATATCTAAATATTCTAGATCATCGATCTCCAAGGTTGTGGCTTCAAAGACTTACTCAACGATGTAAGCGGGAGAGGAGGAGAAGCTCTTGTAGATTTCAAGGATGTGGAATTTTTAAAGAGTGCCTCCTTGAAAGGGGAAGAGCTTTAATACTTGGCCCCTCCAAAAATCATACCAGTCATAATAATCATAGAATCGCGGACTATCCCAAAAGAGAGGAGCATAGAGGCATTTATAAGAGGTTTACCAACAAACACCATCCCAAAATTCCCAATCCTACTGCACGGTTTATGAGAAAGAAAAAGTTTCAAGTCCATACCTCGAGCTATTCGATGGATACGAATGCACAATGTATTTCTTCTCGGGGTGTGAATAAGGACTCATATCAGATCTAAATGGCCTCTCGAAGGGTTCCGACAGATTTGTATTAGGGTTCTAAAAATCAAATCTACCTTCTTTGGGAAGAGCCACCCATAGTTTTGATAGCATGTTGGGTAGATCCACCCATAGTTTTGATAGCATCTTTGGGCCATAAATCCATGACCACCACCACCACCTATGGGAGAGCCAACTCTAGAGCCGAGATATTGTAGAAAGCAGTTGACCAAGTTATGGATAAGGGAAAAAAATACGGGGATTTATGAGAAGCCAAATCGATCCAAGAAAATGAACCATCAATGCTTCCTTTTTGATCAATAATAATCTTTCCTTTGTAGTTCCCAACACCGGAGGATCCATAGCTACTAAGATTTTGGGAGCTAGGGTTTCCGAGAGGAGGATGCGAGAGGGAGCCATCGTAGAATTCCTTGTGTAATAAAATCATATCATAAATTGATTTAAAATATCAATATGAATAAAATCGAGACCAAAAAAACTCCAAACTTGATAATGAAGTTATAACATGAGGGACTACATCTCCAAGTTCACTAATAAGACAAAATGATCCTATTAAAATGATGTAAAAAGAACTTTCCTATATCAAATTCTCCAAAATGGCCATTAGGACCTATAAATAGTTTGTCTCGGTTTCTAGGAAGTATTCATTGGTTGCTTCCTACAAATGACAAACATGTAATTATTTCTCCCTATCTAGTTTACTTTCTATGTTATGGAAACAAAAATCAAGTCCTTGATTCAAAAAACAAGGTTAGCTTTCAACATCATTCAAGATAATCAAAACCATGCAATTTGTACACAACTCAAGAAGCCTAATTTTCTCACCAACATCAAAATATCTCAAATAACATATTCTAGGGCTAATTATACCTTACAAATTCTAAAATTCACCTTACGAACATGATAAGTCACCTTAAGAAGTTTCAAACTATCACTTTTTCTCATTCACCATTTAAGACCTTTATATAAGCTTGTAGCCATTTCAAATGAAAAATTTAGATGAATAGAACACTATATAAGGTCTTATCCTTCACTGTCAAGTTTCTCAGGAACCCTTTATGACACTTAAGTTGATTCCAAAGTTTCAAGACTCAAATCTAATCCAATTCATTTTATTCTCCTTCTCCTGTTCACAATTAGCCCTATAGGTGGGACGAAAGTTAGCTTTCTAGATTATAGAATGTTTTGGCCCTATCTACTATAGAAATTTGAGTATGTTGCAGCTACATAAGCTAGCAATGAGATGATATGCATGAGCATGTTCATGGAAGAGTTGGGAAAGGAAAAAGAGGATTTCATATTGTATAGTGATAGTCAAAGTGTGATTCATCTAGCAAAGAACTCAGCGTTTCATTCTAGAATGAAAACCATTCAGTTGAGATATCACTTCATATGGAAAGTATTAGAGGATGGGAAGATGAAGTTAGAGAGAAGAATCATATAAAGGAGAACCCTAGTGATATGCTAACAAAGCCGTTAGAAAAGGATAAGTCAGAGCTACACGCCACTTCTATTGATCTTCAAGTTTGAGACTTGAGGAGGGAGAAATAGGCCAAGAAAGGATCAGAGGAAGGATTTTTATGGTACAGTGCAAAAATTTATCTCCAAGTGGGAGATTGTTGAGTTATGGAGCTTAATTGCTTCATTGGCATGATTTTGCAAACTTACTAGAATACACGATGGCGGCGTTAGTTGACGAACTGTCATCGACCACCCACAAACCGGTCTCGATCAGGAAAGGAGGGACCGACATCAATTAAGGCTAACTGACATCAATTACATGTGCATGACTACTATAATTAAGTTATTGGAATTAGATCTATCTTTAGTTGTAAAGTGAATCTAATGGTTCTAATTGCATAGATAAAGTTCCTAAGATTGTAGATGCATATATAAGCCTAAAGCTAGGGTTTAGAAGAGATAATTCATTTATAACTAAGAGAAGTTTCCTTTAGAGAGAAAAAGAGAAATTTGTAGAGAAATAATACAAGAAATCCAAAAAGGTGTGGAAGATTGCAAATCTTCATTGTATTTCCTCTATGATAATAAATTGGTTATTTCTTGGTGGACGTATCCCACATTGGGTGAACCATGTTAAATCTTGTGTATTGTTTCTTCTTGTTTATTTACGTATTGATCGTTTTTATGATTAGATCTGATTAATATATCTATAAAACCGATGTGCTAACCCCAACATCCTTGAAAGGGTTTGGGTCGAGAAGGAATAGTGAAGATATTACCTTCATATTCTTATTAGAGACAACGATGGAGGGTGGATGGGATATAGTGCATAACATGTATCCATGGTCATCCTAATAACATGTTATATTGAAAATATCCTTCTACCAGATAGAAGAGTTCATGGAGGGTATTAACACCAACTTTGATTGTTATGATAACCGTGCCCAATATGGGAGCGATGGTGTCATTGAAGGAACATAGTATTGTAGGTGAATGGGTGATAATATTATTGGGTAATTGGAGTTGATCAAAGGTGTGTGATGATATAATATTGATGTTGGCATCATTTTCGATCATGAATCTCTTAACAAGAGTATCATTGATTTGGGTGGTGATGAATAATGGAAGGTCATGGTCTTCGGGTTGCAAGGACGGGATTTTAGAGCTATCAAAAGAGATGTTTGTGAACATTAAGTGTAATGACTAGATTTACAAATGGTTTTGGATTATATGAGGGTATTGATATGGATTAAAGTGTATCAATCATAAAGGTACATATGAATGGAGCTTGATGAAGTTGTTTAATGATGGTTTTTCATGCAAAAGTAATAGGTTGGGTATGTGGAGTGGTAAGGATGGATACATTATCCTTGGAAAAATGTGTTAGATTAGATGATTCAGAGTGAGATGGGTGGAGACCCTGGATTTGTTTTGATATGAATTATTAGGGTCTTGTGCATGAGATTTGTTAGTTATATGCACTACGTTAATTTGATGTAGTGGGGATTTTATGGAATATGCCTTGTCTTTGCTAGATGTAGACATAGAATCGAGGTGATGGTTTGGATGTAGTGGTTTTAAATGTATGATGGGTCATTTTTACTAGATTTAATTGTTCTATATTTGTGGGAAGAATTCCTTTATTAGAGAGACTTCGAAGGGAAGTGTGAAGGGATTTGCAGTACTTGGTGGAATTTCCTGGTGTTTGATGATAATCAAAAAATTATTAAAAGTTATACTAGGAGGGTTTCTACCCCGATAGCTATATGGCTTGAGAGGAGAAAAATTTATGATAGATCATTGGATAATCCTTTCAAGAATTTTTGCATAGTGTTATTATCAAAGTTGAGGTGAAGGAATTAATTTGTTATTAGATGATATATAAGTTGATGTTAGGGGATCATTTGTTGTGTGACATGCTTAGGTGTCGATTAAGGAATGATCTTGGATTCTCGTAATTGTGACTAGAAATTTGGATGAGGGTGCAGCCTTAATCAAGGGTAAGGACTTTAGATCCTACACCGAGGTTATTGTATGGCTTCGTGGTATGATGGATTCCTTTGTGGATGGAGGGATTGAAGGCTGCATAGTAGACCTTTTGAGATTTTAGACATAATGTTGGGTGACGTGATTTTCATAAGAGATTTTCATTATTTGTATGATGGGATCTTTCTCAAAATGTATTGAAGAGGCTACGAGATGATTTTGAAGTGGATGCAATAGATGCAAGAGATATTATTTGTCTTTCAAGAGGTGAGAATAGGTGAATTGTGTGATATAATAGGTGCTTCTAGAATAGGAAATCTATGTGTTGAGGAAGTAGATAATTGAGATGGTGTTTCTATAATATAAACAATAGGTGTTTTTTTTTAATATTGGTAAATAGTTTTTTGAAAGGGACTATACCCTTGTGTACAAAAGGAGGCCTAAAAGCCTGAATGCGAATCAAAGCACAAAAGTTACTGACAAAGAACACCGAAGCCTAGAAACAAGAACACAAAGCGAGACTTAACAAAAAACAACGCAACTAAACAAGCAAGTTTACGGCCTGGGTAAGAAGCGGTAGTAAACCTGGACTACTTCTTGCCGCTTGATCAATACTCATCTTTACTTTTTTCCAAGCATGATACATACCAGCGTGGTCATATGAGCAAAGCATCCGTCTTATCGAGCTCCTCTCTGGTTCTTTTACTCTCTTTCTCATTGCCCCAAAGAGTAATCGGGACACCGCTGAGATGCGAAACACTTCTTGCATGACCTTCGATGAATTCCTCTATGGCCTTGAATGCTGCAATATTATACTCATGCCTAGTCTTCGTTTTCCCAAGGAGTCTAGGGAGGTCAGTTTTTGTATATTTCATCAAGTCAAGCTATTGCCAATGCTCCCTTCTCCTCAATGCTTTTTTTTTTTTCCTTTTTGCTTAGCAAGATTTTTTACCTCATCCTTGACCAATTTAAGCTCGGCCTCTAAGGCCTCCAATCTTCTAGAAGGGTTATCCGTTGGTGCCGCACTTTGGGTGGCACTACTAATGTTCAAAGCAGATCACGAGCAATGTCATCTAAAGGTTCATCCCCCTCGGCAAAGAGACTCAAGGTTGAGTCTCCAGAAGCCCAGTGACACGTTTAGAAGTAGAGACAAAGTGTGGGTGGCGTGGGGCAGCGGCGAGGAGAAAAGAAGGAGAAGCATGAGCAGCTGCGCATGGGGGCATCAAAGCACCGTGAGGCGGGGCAGCAGAGACAGGGACAGGGGGGAGACAGATTGGCAGAACGGAGCCCAACAAAGCCAGGCCGGGAGAGGAAGGGAGACCGGGGAATTTGATAAGGCAGTGCTTGTGAATAAGCAGAATAAGCCCTTGGTGAAGGGGAACCGCCCGGGTATGCTTCTGGAACTCCAAAATGGAGCGCTCAAGAGAGTTTAACAGATAGTGGGGGAAGCAAACCAACCTACTCCTACGAAAGTGATTCAAAAAGACAAGGTGCTTGGCAGGGACAAGAATAAACCTACCTTCCAAGGATATGTAGCGAATCATCATGCGGGTGACTTCATCAAACGGAGAAGGAATTGAATTAATAATGAGACCGCGGTGTTGAATATAAGCTTCTCCTCCTCCTCCACAAATCTTCTCTCTTGACCTCTTTGATAACCCTCTTGTTGAAGAAGCGGTATCCTTCCAGTGAGCCGAGGCCGCCGGCCGGCTATGAGTTCGTCATTAATAAGAATCTTTACGCCCTCAAAGTCGACCATCCTCTCATTCCACTCCTTGCAAAGCAAAGCGACAGAGATGCTTTGATCATGCCCTTGCACTCTCTCCACAAAGTTGGTGAATCCGCCAATACTAAGAATGTTCAGAGCTCGGTGTTATCTTTCCAGTCGAGTGCACTTTGACACGGCTCAATCGCGGGAGGCCCTCCCATCTTCACTGAGGATGTCTTTGGTTACAAAAAATTTCAAAATACCTTTGGGCGTTGAGAGTGGTTCGTTTCTCACCATTGCGGGTCGCATAAAAATGGGAAGCTGTGAGCCGTTGGTCCTCCCACGAACTAGGTAGGATTGCCGATCTGAGTCTGCGTGAAGTCGCGCGTGAAAACCCTTATCTGTCGGCTTTCACCTTGTAGTTATCTTGATTTTCGCGGAGGCTTGGCAATCGAATATCAGCTACAGACTATACTTCCCGCGTGCGCTGTTTTTAAATTTAGACAACTCCACTTGAAGTTCCTAAACAAAATCTTGCTATCATTTGGAGTAGATATCATATGCCACGCCAAATAAACAATAGGTGTTGAATATATGGATAGTTTAGATAGTTCTTCATGATAGGAGCATTAGATCGAAGGTGTGGATGAATGATATTTGATTGTGTTAATAGTGTGATGAGAATAAATGACATTAAATTGGGGTTGACTAGTGGATGGAGCATGGTTTGGAAGGGGTTGTTTGAAGACATTTGAGTTTTGATTCAGAGGTGCATTTGGGTTATCTAGTTGTAACTCACATTTGTTGATAAGGTTCTAAAGGATGATTCGAATGAATGACACCTTTTGATGTTGTGACCCTTGACTTGATGGTATTTACAATAATAATTTTCTTGATACCAAGAGGTTTTTGAGAAATATGTGTCAATGGGATGAATAGGAGGAAGTTTGATCATACATGTAGCTAGGAGTTTGTCGAAAACTATTATTTAAGATTCGTTGATGGGTGTATAATTACGTTGAGGGAGGGTATGTTTGAGATCCGAATGTTCTTTGGAAGTGGATTTTACAAAAACTACGGATTTTGAAGTTTTTATATTTTCATGACTAGAAATTTTTTTGAATAAGGATTCTTTGATGCGAGTTCAACCATGTCATCCTCAAGGGCAAAAATTTTTAGTTTGTGAGTTATAGTGAAGGCTTCGTCAAACATCGGAAAGATTGAATTTGTAGTGTTGATGATATATGTTTGGCATAGGAGAGAGAAAATAGTTTTATCAATTATGTTTGCGGGAGGGAGAAAGATAATTGATTGATAACACCCCTCTAGATGTGAAAAATATGTGATAGATTCATCTTCAAATTGTTTGATGGCATAAAGATTGGTAATGGTGACCTTGCGGGAGATATTGATTGAAAAGAGTTGTAAGAAAAGATGTAGAGGTTGTGCAAAGGAGAAGAGTGAGTATTGTGGGATACTATTATACCAATCTAATGTGGGTCCAACTAAGGACATAGGGAATGTTCTCAAAATGAGGTCTTGGTCATGTGCGATAAGATAACAAGCATGAAAAAATACTTGAATGTGTTAATAAGGGTGTTTTTTGCTATAGAATTTAAGGAACTTAGGGAGTTCCCAGTGTGGAGGGTACACTTTGTATGGTACGAGAGGGATGGATGGGTTCATTACAAAATGTAAATCTATTCATAAGATAGCATGTTTTTGGACCCATGGAGGCATCTTCTAGACTATAAATCATGTTTATTAATTATTGAAAGGGATCATTTTGTGATGGTTGTTGTTGGGGATTGAATGATGAAGGGCTGGTTGATTATATGTATGCAGATTTGGTTTTGAAATGGATGATATGATAGGGGGATATTATGTTAGAGTGGAGTAATCATCAAAATGTTGTATGTTGGATATGAGGATAGAGATTGTGAGGGTTGGATGTATTGATATTGAATAGGCATTGAAGTGTTTATAAGAGGTTGTGACTATTGGGGTATATACTGGGATGGGTTGGAAGTATGGATAAAGGGTTGAGACTATTGTGGTATATGGGAAGGGGATGGAAGTGTGGATGAGGGGTTGTGATTTTTGTGGTATGTATTGAGACGAGATGGAGGTGTTAATAAATGGTTGGGATAGTTGAGGTATGTAATGAGAGGGGATTTGTGAGATGGGGTTGATATCTACTGTGAAGAAGGGTGAACATTAGAGATAGAAATTGTATTGATGAGGGGTATTGAGATTGGGATGGATATGACCACATTCGAATAGATGATGTGGGGTTTTGCGAAGAAATAGGTTGAGAAACACTAATTGGGGTGGATATCGAGCTTATAGGAGGTGTTTAGGAGTACTATAGACTATAGGACATGAGGTTGAAGAATATGTGTTGGTGTTATTTTGTGAAAAGAAGGAGCCAAATGATAGATTTGGTGAGGATTATGATTGTCGATTGGTTGTATCTTGCAAATAAAAAACATTGATATCAAAAGTGATGATGGGGGTCAATGACACGGGATTTGATATTCGGAACCATTAATAGTGGAATAGGGATGGATCTGGTTGGATGACCGACTCATGGTTAGGATCAATAAGCCAAGAAAATACATAAGTGACATTGGTAACATGAGGTCATTATTTAGGTGTAGATTGTTGAATAAGTACACCCCATGAAACTAAGTAGGAATTGAGAACCATTGGGGTTTGAATCCGAATCTCGGTGAATCTTTGGGTCACCATTGTTGAAAAAGTGAGGGCTAGAGGGATCTTGGATTTTTGATGTTACTGATTAAGTACTATGAGAGTGTGGGGTTCTTGATTGTCCATTGAAGGTGGCATATATTGGCCAGTGATACATCAAATGTCATCAAGGAAAGATCAGTAAATTTTCTATGGATTGTTGGTAACATTCAATCATGTTGTTGGACTTTTGTAGATGGGACGTTATGTCGGTTAGGACCATGAAATAAACAAACAATCACTAAAAATAAAAATAAGCTAGATGGTTTATTACAATCACATAGACAAGTCACACAAGAGAATTTTTAATTATCTTGATTAAATTAAGAAAATATGAAATGTGAAAAATGGTTAAGAGGTACTAGGAAATGGCAATCTAAGGCAAGTTTTAGGTGATGTTAGAGGATGGAGTCCTTGATACACTGAAGGCTGAATCTGTGTTGGTTTTGAGACAAGGCATGGTATTGTGGCCTAACCCCTCATGTCACAAGATCCGTAGTGATAAGAGTGTCGAGTGCTTATAAGATATACTACCCACCTGACTTCTTTATGTTCAGGCTAGAACATTGATTCGTCTTATCCTCTTAGTGATGAAATCCAAGTAGATCCGCCTTGTAAGGAGTGTTTAAATGTGATTTGTGTTTGACATGGTTTGGTTGTGTGTGGGGGAGTTAAGTGAATGCAATTCATTTAACCCCTAATTAAACTATGTGATCAATAAAGAATCGAGTGTTCATTTTAAGTCCCAAAATAAATGTTGATTAGATGAGGAAAAATAAACATATGCAATGCTAGAAAATAAAATGATGAAAGAAGAGAGTGTACCTATGATCATTTTTCTTTTTTATTTTTGATTTTATCTTATTTTTGAATGCAGAAATAGGTCTAGGACAAATAACCTATAAGGTTAGGTGAAAATAGAAAATGGAGAATAGAAAATTGATGTAAAAGGAAACTAACTGAGTAATTGGAAACAATTCACAAGAATCGTCAGTGATTACATGAATCGTTGGCAATTTACTTAAATCATTAATGATTAAAGAGTAGAGACCAAAAATGACTAAAAAATTAAAGAAAATAAAGAGAATTATGTCCCATTAGATGTGTCAAGAATGTATAAGGTAGTTTTGGTTAAGTTCTATCAAATGCTAAAATTTTCTAAAATTAAAAAATAATGAGGTTTACCAATACCTACGCCGATGACAAATGTAATGTTGGGATGATGAAGTGCACATAATGTAAAAGTTCTCCTCCTTTCTCCGAGTGAAGAGACTCAGTAAACAAAGATAATATAAATGATACAAGACAAGGAAACTAAAAATTAAAATGGATAGAAGATCATGTTTATCTTCGTAGATGGCCTAGGCTAGGGCGGTGGCTATCTTGAAGTCTTTTAAGTAATCGTATTAGTACTTCTCGTATCTCATTAAGGATCTCAAACTGCGTTTGTTCTTTGATATCTTCAAAGGTTGGTGCAAATGTGATGGTGCACAAAGTGAGATTATGGAGGATGTCAAACTTCTCCCACATGAATGGTTGTTAGACAATCAAAAGATTGTAAATGCTTGTGATTGGATGGGATTTTCCTAGAATAGTCATCTATAGGAGACACATCGTGAAAAAAGATAGATTAAGTCTATATTGATTGATAAAAGATGATAAAATGTAATGACTAATAAATATAAATATATTGATGTAATGACAAGTGATTCAAAAAATTTGTAGGTGATTTGGGGTAATTTCTAGAAATTGGAGGAATTGTGGGTGATTCGTGAAAATGTTGGTGTTTTGAAAAATGCTAAACCGATAGAAAATAGAGACTGGGACATTTGTTTTAACCTTGTTTTGATGTGTAAACAAAATGGAAATAAGAATAAATGGATAAATCTTATTGTTAATAGGAAAATTATTACATAAGCTTTTTGAATTTTTAATGATGTCTTGTTGAATGTATGATGATGTGAGGACGTTCTTAAAGATGTTTCGCTAAACAAAATGATGTGGTATGAATTTCGGGGAGCGACATGGATTCATTGAATTATTTTGGATATTTTTATAAAGTGACAGAGTTTCATAAGTAAATTTGAAGATCCTCAAAATAGGAGATCAAATATTCTATTTATACTCATTGGTGATTTGTTATAGTCATCAACGATCCACAAAATGTGGAGAAACCCATTTGGAAGTGGTTTCAACCACTTCCAAAATGAGGTTTTGGGTATGGGGATGAGGGGAAATGGTTAGGGAAGAGGTTAGGCATGGTTAAGGAGTTAGATGGTTAGGATAAAAATGGGTAGGATGGGTTGCAAGTGGTTAGGAGGTTTTAGGGAGGTTAGGGTAAGTAAGGATAGGTAAATAAGATTTACGGGGTAAAAATATGATTTTACGGGGTGAGTGTAATGACTTAGGTTATGTTAGAATGATATATTAAATAATTTAATGTGTGTATGAGGTGTAGGTGGGTCACGTAGGGTGAAGAAAACGTGGTTTCTATAGTTAGCATAGGTTTGATAAAGGATGTAAAAAGAATTCATGGAACATAAGATCATCTAATACATGGCCTACTTGACCCCAAGGCTTTAACTCACTTTGGTCATCCTAATTATAGGTGAATTAGGTGGTTTGACAACCTAGCTACCTCTATTCACTTCATTAACATAGTGATCATTCTAATAAAGGGAAGAGAGAGTGTGAGAGGGTTGGTAGAGAAGAAATAAGTTCAATAAAAAATCCAAATGGCTCAATAAGTCTTGTAATTGCCATGAAATTTATAATTTAAAGGAATTTCTTGAGCATTAATTATTTCCTTAGTGATTGCATGTAAATTTTGTGAATGAATGTTTTTAATTATGACTTGTTGAATATGTTATGACATGTATAAAATGTCTATACAAACCCAAGGAGGACATGAGAGATGTATGAGGAGGTGAGAATGACAAAGAATACAGTCATATACAAGGAGTATAAAAATGTGAGGAATGAGGTAAGTTTATGAAGGAGTGAATAAATGATAGTAATAGATTTTGCATGTCATTTAATAGAACTATGTGTGAAGCTTTAAAACTAATGAATACTAATTTTACATAGTCATAGAGGTTAGAACTATAGCTAAGAATCGTTCATGTGAATGTTAAAAGTATCTAAAAACTGCAAGTCTGGATATTATAGTAAAATTGATGATTGTGATGAGGTAGAACCTATGGCATATAATGAGAACATGATAATGGAGATTGGTATAATGTCACAAAAGTCTGTAGGCATGTTTTAAGACATCATGAAACCACACAATGTCAAACAAAGAGAAATAAAACAAGAAAACTCCTCTCTGTTTGGGATACCATGTTCAAGGGTTTAGAGATAAGAAATTTATCTAATGTTAAGAAGAAGATGTTAAAACTGTTAAAAGAGGATGATAAAGGGTTTTAAATCATGTTCAAGGTGATTATGAAACATTGATACAATAGAGAAGAAAAATTTAAGCCAAATTTGTAAACATATACCTAATTGTGTTAATGCCTATTTTTGAGGGCTTAAGAAGGAAACATAATTAGTAACATATTATAATTCATACCTTGAAGATTTGTTAAGTCATGGAGAATTTTTAGAGATGAATATAGGATTCAAGGATTCATGATAACTATTGTATAAGTTAGATCATTAAAGAGTTATAAGGAAAGGAATTGAATGCATAGTTTATGACCTACTTCTTGTGACAGTCATGATCATAGTTAGTGAAACAATTATATTATAAAGTGTATTTAAGGAAATTGTTTTCAAATAGGTTTATCAATGTTGTTAGTGTGAATGAAGGACTTGAAGAGAGAGGAGAGTTGTCTTGTCAAAATCAATTTGAGAAGCTTGAGAAGAGCAAATGCATAGGTGGTAGAAAGTGTCTTAAATAAGAGTGACTGGGTGACTTGAGGGATTTAGTTAAGAGTTGTCAATTAAAATAAGAAGAATGATAAGAGAACTTAGAAAAATCCAAGAAAGGTAAAAACAGAGCTAAGAAGATAGTGTGGTGTTAAGAGAGAAAGTAACACCTAGAGTCCAAAATTGTAAGATAACATAAAAGTTGATAATAGGGTGATTGAGTATTGAGAAGTATTTAAACAAGGTGTATATGTATGGTGTAATGTGTATCCAAGGTTTAAACTATTTAGTAAGTGCTAAAACACTAAGAAGATTGTTAAAACCATAAATAATGCCTAATTAAACCTAGCCTTAAAAGAAGAAATTGAAGTTGAGAGAGTTGTGTTGTGAGTTAGAAGATGAAATTGAGCATGAAGCAAGAAATCCTTAATGGGTATTAGAAAATATAAACATGTCTTCATGAAAGTTTGTAGTTTGTTCTCAGATATGACCTTTAGGTGTTTAGATTGCTAGTAAATAGGGATAATTGTGAATGATATAAGGAGAATAAAAATGAATTTGATTAGATTTGAGTATTGAAACTTTGGAATCGAATTAAGTTCCATAAAGGGTGCTTGAAAAACTTGACAATGAAGGATAAGACCTTCTAGAGTGTTCTATTAATCTAAAATTTTCATTTGGAAGGGCTACAAAATGATATGAAGGTCTTAAATGGTGAAGGAGAAAAGTGAGGGTTTGGAACTTCTTAATGTGAATAATCATGTTTTTAAGGTGGATTTGAGTAGGTGTAAGATATACTTATCCCTATAATCAGTTATTTGATATATTTTTATGTTGGTGAGAAAAATAGGCTTCTTGAGTTGTGTACAAATTGTATGGTTTTGATGATCTTGAATGATGTTGAAAGATAAAATTGTTGTTTGAACGAAGGACTTGAAATTTTTCCCTTAGGTGGTATCATATTAGTTTTTCTTGTGAGAAAGAAAAAGTTTGGTTTGGAATTGGAGATGATAATGAAGAGGTGAGAAAAGAAACATCGTCCTTTAAGAAGGCTTAAAAGAGAAAATTGAAGAATTGAAGAGTAATCCAAGGTGTAACAAACTTGGAGGTTGAGAAAGAAGGAAATTTGTGCCAAAATACTAGGTGGAGTCCTAGGGTGAGGTACTTGGATATAGTAAGGTGAAAAATATGTTCTTGTGAAGAAGAAAGAAAAAAGAAAAGAGAGAGTTAAGAGAGAAAAGTGAGAAAGATGAAGGGTTTATTTTAGATGGGTACTATAACAAGTTGAAGGAGAGTGAAAGAAAGAAGAGGATGAATAATGAATAGATGTTAGAATATTTTTGTGAGATAAAGGAGTATTCTAATTTTATGATAGTAAGAAATAAGAGGAAATTCAAATTCTTAGTTTGATTATGAAAAGAAGAGTACAATGTACCATTGAGTGGCTTATTGAGAGAAAGAGGAAGAAAATTATTGATTAGAAAAGAGAAGAGAAAATGAAACAAAGAAGTATAAAGATTATTTATTGTTATCCAGAAGTTAGTGTGATGTTGGGTGAAGAAGAAGAGCCTAATAGTGAAGAAGAAGGACAACATAGAGAAGAAGAAGAAGAGCTCTTGAAAGGAGCTTCCCATGAGGATAAATGACCTCCATATTTTTATTATAATATTTTCTTGTCATGTGTAAATGAAAATGAAACAAATGAAAAATTAAAAACAAATAAAATTGGCATGAGAGAAGACAGAGACAAGACAAAGAAACTAAAGATGAAATAACCAATGAAGAAGAAGAATAATTTATAGAAGAAGAAAAAGAGCTGATTCAGAAAGAATTCATGAAGGAATAAGAAAATTCATATTTGTTTAGAGATGAAGAATACTATAGGAAAGAAGATGAATAAATAATGAATATCTTACATGATGGAGAAGAATTCAAGGAACATGAATAACACATTGAATCAGATTGGAAGAGACCATGAGAAGATGAAGATATATTTGAGCTTGATCTTATATGGCAGTTGAGAATTGAAGAGGAAAAGAGAAGAAAGAATGAATATAAAGACAAATAAGATGAAATAAAAGCAAGAAAACAAAGGGGAGAGAACACAAAACAAAAGGAAGAGAGAATAAATATGGATGGAGCTCAATATAAGAAGAGGAAAATCAAGTCAAGAAAGAAAATAAATTGGAAAACAAGAAATAAAACAAAAGGGAGATCAAATTCTTGCCACTTTGGGAGTATGATGCAAGAGCATCACTTGTAAATAATCAATTTTTGGTTTTTCTAGTTGTCTTAGGTTTTTAAAGGTTTGTTTGGGTGATTTGGCATGTTTCCATCCCATTTAGACTCATGTAGCATAGTAATAAGTGATCTTTGGGGTTTCCCTCCAAAACCACATTTCAAATATTTGAATTTTTTTTTGTGTATTAGAGGTTTAAAAGTTAGCATAGGTTTAATAAAGGATGTAAAAAGGGATCATAGAACATAATATCACCTAATACATGGCCTACTTGACCCTAACAAGGCTTTAACTCACTTTGGTCACCTTAATCATAGGTGAGTCGGGTGGTTTGAAAACCTAACTACCTCTATTCACTTCATTAGCATAGGGAGCATTTGAATGAAGGAAGAGAGTGTGAGAGGGTTGGTAGAGAAGAAAGAATTTTTGTAACAAATCAAATGGCTCAAGAAGTCTTGTAATGACCATGAAATTGATAATTCAAAGGAATTTATTGAGCATTATTTATTGTCTTACTAATTGCATGTGAATTCTATAAATGTGTTATTTAATTATGACTTTTTGAATGTTATGACATATATATAATGTTTGTATAGTTCCAAGGAGGACATGAGAGAAGTCGAGGAGGTGAGAATGACAAAGAAGACAATCATATGCAAGGAGTATAAAGCGAGAAGAATGAGGAAAGACTATGAAGGAGTGATTAAATGATAGAAAGAGATTTATCATGTGAATGAGTGGAAATTTGTGTGAAGTTTTAAAACTAATGAATAATAAGTTTACATATTCATAGATGTTAGAAGTATAGCTAAGAATCCTTCATGTGAATGTTGAAAGTATCTAAAAATTGTGAATCAGGATATATAGCAATCAAATTGATGGTTGTGATGAGGTAGAACCCATGTCATAGAGCGAGAACATGATAATGGAAATTGGTAGAATGGCAAAAAGTCTTTATGTGTGTTTTAAGACATAAAGAAACCACATAGTGTACAATAAAGAGAAATAAACCAAGAAACCTCCTCTCGGTTTGGGATACTTTGTTCAGGGGTTTAAAGATAAGAAAGTCATCTAATGCTACGAAGAATATTTTAAAACCTATTAAAAGAAGATGATCAAGGGTTTTAAATCATGTTAAAGGTTGATTGTGAAGAATTGAGACAATAAAGAAGAAGACTTTATGCCAAATATATAAAGATAGACATAAGCGTGTTAATGCCTAGTTTTGATGGCTTAAGATGGAAACACGCTTAGTGTTACATAGTCTAATTCATGCCTTGGAGATATGTGAATTCATGGATAATTTTGAGAGATGACTACAAAAGTTAAGGATTCATGAGAACTATTTTACAAGTTAGAACATTAAAGAGTTAGAAGGAAAGGAATTGAATGCAAATTCTATGACCTACTTCTTGTGACATTAATGATCATAATTGGTGAAATAGTTGTCTTAAAAATATATAGTTAAGAAAATTGTTGTCAAATAGGTTTAGTAATTTTGTTAGTGTGATTGAAATACTTTAAGAGAGAGAAGAGTTTCTATAAATCCATAAACAAGTAGTAACCTTCATTGTCGTGTCACATAAATTTGAGAAGCTTGAGAAGAGTAAATGTATATGTGGTAGAATTTTTTTAAATAAGAGTGAGTGAGTGACTTGAGTGAATTAGTTAAGAGTTGTTAACAAAAATGAAAAAATTAGTGATAAGAGAAGTTATAAAAATACAAGAAAGGTAAAAACAAAGATAAGAAGAAAATGTGGTGTTAAGAGAGCAAGTAACGCCTAGAGTCCAAAATTGTAAGATAGCATAAAATTTGATAATATGGGGAAAGAGTTTTGAGAAGTCTTTGAACAAGGTGCATAGGTTTGGTGTAAGTTGTATCAAAGATTGAAACTATTTGGTAAGTGTTAAAACCCTAAGAAGTCAGTTAAA
Source organism: Taxus wallichiana var. yunnanensis (assembly GCA_018340775.1). Taxonomy (NCBI): domain Eukaryota; kingdom Viridiplantae; phylum Streptophyta; class Pinopsida; order Cupressales; family Taxaceae; genus Taxus; species Taxus wallichiana. The sequence goes on along the minus strand of CM031242.1, from coordinate 726,979,957 downwards.
ACCCTAAAGAAGACCTAATTAGACCTATCTTAGAAAGAAGAAATTGTAGTTGAGAGAGTTGTGTAGTGAGTTAGAAGATGAAATTGAGCATGAAGAAATAAATCCTTAATGGGTATAAGAAAAGATAAACACTTATTTATGAAATTTTGTTAACTTTCGTCCCACCTATTGTGAAAACATATCCAAAGTGGTGCTCTGCCATCCAAATCACCAGCCATGTCTAAATCCACATAGCCAAGTAAAGAAGTATTTGACCCTCCATTGCATAAGCGCACGTTGAATGTCCCTCTCAAATACCTAAGAATCCTTTGGAATGTTTTCCAATGATATTTACCTAGATTAGCCATAAATCTGCTCATAACTCCCACTACTTGAGCAATTTTTGCTCTAGTACAAACCATAACATACATCATGCTTCCAACTCCTAAAGCATACTAAACTCATGCCATGCACTCAACCTCCTTGTGTGATGTAGGAAACTGATCTTTGCTCAATTTAAAGTGTTCACCACCGGTGTACTTATAGGTTTTGAATTTTACAAATTAAACCTTTCCAACAACTTACTGATATAATTATCCTAAGACAAATACAAATTCCTCTTCTTCTTGTCGTCGTTAATTTGCATGCCAAGGATTCTCTTTGTAGCTCCCAAATCCTTCATTATAAATGTGTGAACTAGCTTTTCTTTAAGCTCACCAATTTCTGCATACTAGATCCTACAATAAGCATATCATCCACATATAGTAACAAAATAATATAGCTCCCACTTCTAAGCATCTTGAAGTAAACACAATGGTCAGATTCACATAACAAATAACCATGCTCATGCATGAAACTATCAAACCTCATATACCATTGTCTTGGAGCTTGCTTGAGCCCATATAGGCTCTTTTTCAATCTACACACACATTTCTCCTTCCCCTTGAATTCATACACAAGTGTTTGATTCATATAAATCTCTTCATCTAAATCACCATGAAGAAATTTAGTATTGACATCAAGTTTCTCTAGATGCAAATCCTCTCACTATGCAACTAAACTCAATACAATGTGAATAAAAGTCATCTTAACAATAGGAGAAAATATTTCACCAAAGTCAATACCTACTTTCCGTGTAAATCCTTTTACTACAAGCCTTACCTTGTATCTCTTACTCGTCCACCCTCTTCGTCTTTGATCCTATAAACCAACTTATTCTCGCATTGCTCTTTAACCTTCTAACAACTTAACCAAATTCTATGTTTGGTTCTGCTCAAAGGAGTCCATCTCCTCATTCATGTCATGCTCCCACTGCTTGTAGGATTTATCTGACACTGCTTCTTTAAATATTTCTGGTTCACCACTATCAGTAAATAATAAATAAGATAAAGAATGTGAAAATATTTTGGAGGTCAACTTACCCTTTGTGACCTTCTTACTGAGATTTGGGGTGTTGAAGGCTCAATTTGCTCATCCTGTAGATTTGTATCTACTTCTGATAGTGATCGACATCGGTCACCTTCTACGATGCCAATTTGGCTAACTAACGTCGGTTTGGATTTTTTTCAGAATAACATTCGGGTACGAGGAGGATTGATCTTTGGTCGGGTAAATCGATCATCAAGTTTTGTGTAAACCTATAGGTGTTGATTTTAAATTCAAGAGTTCATTTTCATCCATAAACTTCTCCCTTTGGTTCACATTTGGGTACTAAAACTTGATCCCCATACATTCTCTTTTCATTCCGGTCAATGTTACTACTCCTAATTATCTTAAAACCTTCTAAATCCCAAAACCAGAATCTGAAATCACCATAGCTATAACCAATGAAAGTACATATTTTTGATTTATCATCCAATTTATTTCTATTTTCCTTATCAATATGCACAAAATATTCTAAGCCAAATACTCTAAGAAAAGAAAGATCTACCTCTTTTCTAGTCCAATCTTCTTCTGGTATTCCACCATTTAGTGCACTTGAAGGTCCACGGTTAATCAAATAAACCACCATGTCTATTGCTTCCACCCAAAACTATAAGGGCAATCCAGCATGTATCCTCATGCTTATAGCATGTTCCATGATTATCTTATTTATTCTCTCTGCAACACCATTCTCCTGTGGTGTTATAGGAACCTTCCTTTCTCTATGTATTCCATTCACTAAATAATAATCATTAAATACCTTGTTACATTACTCACCACCATTGTGAGATCTAAGACACTTTAACTTTTAATTTGATTCATTTTCCACAAGGAATTTCCATATTTTAAAAGTTTCAAAAACATCATATTTATGATTAATACAATAAACCCATACCTTTCTTATGACATCATCAATGAAAGTAACATAGTATTGGGATCCTCCATGAGAAGCTACCTGGGTTGGTCCCCACACATCTGAGTGTACAAGCTCCAATTTATGCTTCTTCTTTGTTTCCCCAACTTTGAGAAATATCACTCTCTTCTACTTTCCAAAAATAAAATGCTCACAGAAATCAAGATCTACACGTTTTCAGATCTAATAACTTATCCTTTTCCTTTAAGATCTATATTCCCTTTTCACTCATATGGCCTAGGCGATTGTGCCACATGCTTGTATATGAATCTGAAGTAGATAGAATAGAAAAGGAATCGGTAATACAGGTAGACAAATAAAATGATCCTACCTTCTTTCCTCTTACTAGAACAAAATATCCCTTGGTAACTTTACAAGATTCAAATGTGAGTGTAACCATGCAACCAGTTTCACACAATTGTCTTGCAGAAATTAGATTTCTTTTAAGGCTTGGAACATGCCTCACATATTTCAATATCCATGTATTTCCATTTTGTAATTTAAGATGAACTTCACCTCTACTAGTAATATTGCATGGTTCATCATCTCCTAAATAAACATGCCCAAAATTACCTTGGACATAATTTTTGAAATAACCCTTATTAGGGGTTGCATGGAAAGAAGCTCTTGAATATAAAACCCATGACTCAATTTTACTATCCAAGGAGAGAATTATGGCATCTTGCATTACTTATTTTAGAAAAATTTCCCTCTTTACCTTTCTCTAGTACATTCTCTTTGTTTTCCTTGAACCAACAATCCTTCTTTACATGTCCTTTCTTTCCATAATTCCAACAGGTATTCCTCTACCTCTAGATTTAGATCTGCCATTCTTATACTTTGATTTCCCATTATTCTTGCTCTTGGATCTCTCCTTCTTCCTTCCCCTAATTTCTACATTCAAAGCATTCCCAAATGATGATTCTCATATACTTTTCCTACGTATTTCTTCATTCAGGATTATACTAACCACATCATCAAACTTTAAAACATTAGTAGAAGACATTGTATTACTAACAATCATTACCAAGTTATCCCAACTATCTAGAAAAGAGCATAATAATAAAAGTGCTTTCACTTCATCCTCAAATGGAATACTAACTAATTTTAATTGATTTACAATAGACCATAAATCATTCAAATGACTTGATGTAGATCCACCTTCTTGCATCTTTATATTAAACAATTTTTCATCAAATAAACTTTATTTGAAGCATTAGGTTTTTCATATAGATTTGTTAAATATTTCATCAACTCTCTGTAGATCCTAATTCAGTAATATTCAAAGCCATAGACGATTGTCGAGGCTCAATCTTATAGATCCAAGAGCCTTTCTAACAAGAATTTTCCATTATTCATCAATCATCTTTCTGATTTTACCTTCTCATCCAATGGTAAGTATATATATTTTGATATAGATAATCCTCCACCTATATATTCCATAACAGATAGTCATGACCATTAAATTTATCTACTCTGAATTTTCCTTCTTCTCCCATTTCTTTTCCCGAGTTAATTAGAAATCCATCTATGAGTAAATCATCAACACACACAACCCTCAAACAAAGATTCTCTTATACCAGTTTTGGGGTTAGCACAATGGTTTGTACAAATATATTAATCATATCTAAGCATAAAAGTAATCAATATAGAAATAAACAAGAAGAAAAAATACACAAGATTTAACGTGGTTCACCCAATGTGGGTTATGTCCACCAAGAAACAACCAATTTATTATCATAGAGGAAATACAATGAAGATTTACAATCTTTCACACTTTTGGATTTTGGATGTCTACTATACTTTTTCTCTCTAAAAGAAACTTATTTTAATTCTCAATGAATTATCTCTTCTAAACCCTAGATTTTATGTTTAGATCTTATTAATATATCTGCAGACCGATGTTCTAACCCCTAACAAAGGCATGTCACATGACATATCAAACTAATAATGTGATTGTACCTAAAAAAAACTCGGGCTCCTCTAATGAAGCCTCTACCAGTTCTTCCATCACCACATCAAAATTACCAGATGACACCTCCTTTGATGATGTCATGTAACATCTTTCATTGGGGAGTATCACCTCCTTACCCTTAATTCTCTTCCTACATTGAAGACTTGAAAAACAACAAATGTATGATCCTAAATTCAAAGAGGTTATCTCCTTTGACCCTCTTCATCTCAAAACTAATCTTGTCTATGGAGGGATCGATCATCCTTCCCCGCATCGCAATAATCAACATCATGCAAAATCATTCATATCATATTTTTCCTTCTTGTATAACCAAGCCTTTACGCACATGTACCTCCATCATTGTGCCTAGAAATGATTTTGCCTCGTACATTATGAACAGGTATTTATGACCTAATCCTTGATCATTCCCGTAAACATCATGAAAAATATGGACTAGGTTTTGAAAAATCAAGCTTAAAATCCTACGCAAGCATTACATCTAGATCCTTAACAGTAACCAAAACCATTTTCTCTACCTTCAAATGAAAACCCTATGGACATGGATGACACCATTTCCATCCCGTCTAAATTTACCTTAGGACCACTTACTTATCAAAATAACAATGGTACTAAGACCCTCCCACTCGTATTACTTGAAATGAAAGAGGAATACTCCCTACCATCAACATCCTTCAATGTCATGATAATTAATCTATCCTCTTATATGGGGGCGGGGGACCATTACCTTAAAAATATCATGTCACCCTACCCATCGACACTCTTTGACGAATCCACTATTGAAGTTAACATAAGGACTCTGTAGGATCCTCACATAGTCAAAGTTAGTCAATCCTTAGATTCAAAAGAATTGAAGAACTTCACCTCCTTCCTCTCCAAACATAGTCAATATTTCGCATGGTCGTATAGTGACATGCAAGGATTTACCCTAACATTCTCAATCATAATATCATCACCTACCCCAATGATAATCTTGTCAAATAAAAGCTATGTAGGATGCACCCTCACATAAATCTCCTTATCAAATAAGAGTGACAACATCTTCTTTTTGAAAATTCATCTTACCAAGGCTTTTGGACAGTTACACATATGCAATGATTTTGAGACCTCAATCTTGTTTGTCCCAAAGATGACTTTCCTCTTCCAAACATCGATAAGCTTGTCGACCTCACCACTAGCCATGAGATGCTTTCCCTTATGGATGGATTATTTGGCTACAATCAAATCCTCATTGTTATGTACGATTAACATAAAATGTCCTTCATTACTCTTTGGGGAATTTGTTTTTACCACGTCATGCCCTTTAGACTTAAAATGTAGGGGCCACTTATCAATGCACAATGACATACATTTTCCACAATCTTATCCACAAAACTATAGAAGACTACATTGATGATCTCTTAGGTAAATATAAGAAACATAGGGACCATATCGATATCCTCGACACAATATTTTATTGACTCATCCAATATTTCCTTCACCTTAACCCTACTAAGTGTGTATTCGGTGTTCTCACGAGAAAGCTCTTAGGGTTCATCATTTCTATCGGGGAATTACAGTACACCTTTCCAAGATCAAAGCCATCATATAAATGCCTCCTCCATTGAACCTTAACTAGCTTCATAACCTTTAAGGTAGACTTCAATCAATCCACCGTTTCATCTCGCAATGTTTAGATCGTTGTTAGACTTGAATCCATAATCTCCTTTGAAATGACATACACTTTAAATGGGATCAAAATTTTCAAAATGTTTTCGAAGACCTAAAAAAATATCTTCTATCACTACCTATTCTTACACCTCCACACAAGGGGGTTTCATTATATGTCTACATATCTGATACACATCATGCATTGAGTGTTATGCTCGCTCATCGAGACAAGCAAGGTCATGAACAAGTTGTCTATTATTTAAGACGCACTTTTCACAACTACGAGACTGTTACACCAAAGCAAAAAAATTGTGTTTTTCCTTGTATTTTCTAATTTCTAAACTCCATCATTATCTACTTAATCATAAAACATATGTTGTCACAAACTTTACTCCCCTTAAAACTATACATTCTAATCCATATCATAGTGGTCGTATCACTTAAGTGGATCATGCTCATGACCAATTTTTACCTTGAATTCATCCTACAAAATTGTATTAAGGGACAAGCCATTGACGAAAAGCTTGTTGAATCCCCCTTTCTAAAAATAAATTACCTCAGAAAAATTCCTGGATGAATCCATCAAAAACATCAATCACAAATACATACCTACCAAAATTTCACTCTTCTTTGATGGATCTAAGTGTCTGCAGGTGTGGTGCCAATATCATTATCATACCTCCATGAGAGAATCCTATATTTCCAATTAAAATTTGAATGCACTAACAACATGGCCAAATATAAAGCCTTAATCATAGGTTTGAAAACCACCATCATGATTGGTGTTCAAATCTTGGATGTCTATGAAGTCTCTCAATTCGTCATAAATCAAATCAAAGGAATTTATCAATGCAAAAAACAAATCTACAAAAATATAAAATCATTTTTGAATTCATCTAAGAAGTCTTTGATTATTACACAATCCAAATAGTTCCATGATATTCTAACAAATTCATGGACACCATGGCTTCCACTTGCATCACTCATCCTCTATCAACTAATGATTGCAAACTATTTGTTGTTGTGCATAAAATTGATCAACCATCCCACAACAACAAAATTCCATCTATCAACCTCATCAAAGATAATCAAATAGACCTCTGGTACACTCAAACATTTGAATATCTCTTAGAATCCAAAATTCCCTCTAACTTATCTAAGAATGCTAAATGATATTTTCTTCAATGTGCCACCGATATGTCATCATAGGTGGTGTTCTATACAAATGCAGATTTGATGACCTCTATTACGATGTCTCAAATCCCATGAATCCAATAAAGATATCCAAGAAGTCCACGACGGTATATGTGGTGGACACTTTAACAATATGGCTATCACTAAACGCGCGTCCTACTTATAGGCTATTACGGGCCTACTTTCAATCAATAATTTTTCTCGATATGTCAAGAATAAAGAAGTTAAGAAATTATGCGACACATTCAACATCAAACTAATATTTTCATCCCCTTATTATCCACAAGCAAATGAAAAGCTGAAGCTTCTAATAAAACACTTAACAAAATTCTAAAATAAAACACTTGACAAAATTCTCATGAAAACATTGACCAAGTAGGCAGGAATTGACATCTCCAAATCCCATTTTCTCTTTGGGCTTATCAAACTAGCATCCATACTCCTACAGGAGATACACCATTTCCTTTAGTCTATGGCTCTAAGGTGGTCTTACCCCTTTAAGTTAAAATCCCATCGCTTTGTGTATCCCTTAGATATTTCATATCTGATGAGGATTATCATCAAGAACATTTAGAACAACTCAAATTGTTAGATGAACGTCACCTAACAACTCTTGAACATCATCATTTCTATCAAGAATACATAAAATGAGCTTATAAAAACATGTTAGAAAACATGATTTCAATATAGATGATATCTTCCTCAAATAAAATCAAAATTTCACTACTCTAGAAAGGTGTAAACGTGGAATTTTTTCCCCCAAGTGGATCGGTCAATATGTCATCACTCACAAGTATGGGTCACCATCCTATTGCTTAGCTTCCCTCTATGGCACACCTAAAAGGAATATTTGAATGCCTTACACTTGATTCCCTTATACTATTAATACATCAACCATCATGACATTAGTCACATCAAAGATCTCATTCCATCACCAACCCATCATTTTAGCATTGTAATGATTTGAAAGTATGTGGTCTACTATCACTATCATATAATCAAGACCTTAAAGATGAGCACCATGGATCTATTCATCACATCTTTCACATGGATAAGTTCCTCCTTAGTAAGAACCCCATAATCATTACATCCATCCACCTTTTGTCTACCGACTAAAAACATGTTACAGGATACACATGTGTAGTCTATGCACACATCTTTTCCCCTCCTCAAAATGGTCTACTAGGCCTTCCCTTAGCATGAAAATAAAAAAATCAAGAGTATTTATGGATGCATCGTATCAAAATATAGAATGATCTATCGAAGGATGGCTATCAAATTATATCATCAAAAACAAAATGATCCCTTGAAGGAAAATTTTCTATCAAAATATAGACTGATCCCTCGAAGGATGACTATTCAAAAATCAAAGAAATCAAAATTGTAGACCACTCCTTCGAAGGATGACTACCCATGTCATTATTAAAAAATATTCCCACATCGATCAACCTTCAAAAATTCAAATGCGTTAATAAAGTATAGATGGGGCATGAGCTTACAAAACCATCAAAAGGATAACCTACTCTCCCATATGAACTACATATGTCAAGCCTTCCAATTTCTTAGGAAGTTATACAAATTAACTTGTCTATATCCAAGATCTTATATGTGAATACTTATTGTTAGTTGTGTGTTAAATTATGTCACAAGGCTATAAGTGAAATTTCTTCTTATACATCTTACCATCATTTTGCATATACACCAAATCTAGTCTAAAAGAAAGCGATTCACATTTTATTCCCAACCATGATTAAAGTGCATTTTGATATACATCAAGACCATTATATTTGAAGTCACATCACATCAACAAAAAAATTAACATATCATATATCGCCTCTAACATCACATCAAGATCAACATGTCAACATCATATCTAAACATCACATCAAAATTATCTCAACATCACATCAAACATCATGATCAACATTTATACATCTAAATATCATATCAACATCACATCTAAAAACACCACATTGAAACTATGTTAACATTATATCATAAACACCCTTACGCGCTTACCTGGCAGCCGCGCAGCCATGGTTGCTACACGTTCGCGTAGGTCTGCGAGCTCTCTACCGTGCTTGGATCGGCCAGAACACGGGAATATTGGAGACACGAACAACAAATCTAAACAAGATGCCCTTCTCTCATAGCTGGGCTTTGGGAACTGTCTTGGCGTCAAAACTGATGGCGGTGCCTGTAAAATTGGCATGGAAAATACAGCACCAATCTCTTGGATTGACATGGCTTTTGATGCAAATCAAGACCCCCTTCAAAGAAAATCTGGGATAGAGTTTCTCCGACCTGTCAAAAAGTAGAGGGTCTCTCCATTGAGACAGGTAAAGTTGGCTCGGTCTCTCCTACAAATCTCAACAATGATAATGAATCATTTAAAAATGATGGATCTTCTTTCAAGAGCATGGATAGATCCAACTCGCTTCAGAAAAGTGGTCGCTCAGGAACCTCTAGTGGAGATAAGTCCACTTCTTATGCTTCAGCGGTCTCCAAACAAAAGGAGAGTACCAGAAATGAGCTCTTGAAACCCTCCCAGGAGGTCCCGACGCTGAAAATCGGGAGGATCTACTTATAAAAATTCTTAAGGAGGAGGAAAATCTCTCCCAGCTGGGTCTCATATGCAGATTCCATAAATTTTGGCCTAAGCTTTCTCAGCTCCATGAATGGATAGCCCAGAGATGGAGAGAAAAAATACAAGGTAAGATTGAGCTTTATCCCTGTGCTAAAGCTTACTTCATTGCGGTCTTTAAAACCCCTGTTGATAGGGATTTAATCTCTAGCCAGCATTGGGTTTGGGGGGAACATGGGCTGATGTCCAAACCATGGTATCAAGTCCTTCGACCCGTTAAACGAGTCTTTGATACCTACCCGATTTGGGTTCGTTTGACTTCCGTTACAAATTTGGAATAGATCTTGTCTCATTGCTATAGGCTATAATCTTGGATCATGTGTGGCGGTTGATGGTAAGACCTCCATTCAAACACATACTACGTTTGCTCGTATCCTAGTTGATATTGATACCTCCAAATCCTTACCAAAGAAAAATCAATCTTTAGATTGGAGAAAGGCTCACAAAGGATTGACTATGAGAGACTTGCCTTGAGATGTCGGTGTTGCTTCATTTGGTCATGTTACAAATGATTGTGAACATTCCAAATGTAAGACCAAACCTGCATGGTGGAAGGATTCACTTCGAACATCTCACTGATTGACTCGAGATCCGGTTGAGGATTCGGAAGCCCCTGCCAGGGAAGTTGACTCAAATATAATGGCTAATTCACAGGCCAACATAGAGAAACTACCTACAGACTATGCTCCGTAGATTGCTGATTCAGTGTTTAAGGAAGTTTCGGCCCCCCTTCCTATGGGTCACATCCACATCAAATCCATTGCAGATGCTTCGTTTGCATTGGATGCAGGAAATCCTGAATGGACAGTGGTGGATCGGAAGAAGAAGGGAAATGTCAAATCTAAACCCCCCACCACTCGAACAAGGTTTGATTCTTGTCATTGTTAGTGCTATTTGTACATCTAGGCAAATGCCCAATTATGATTGGGGCGGTTGTTTCTTGTAAGTTGTTTTTAGCTGTTTTTGAAGCATTGATTTGTTTTTTGGTTCTTGTTTTTTTCTTTTCTTGGGATTCACGGGGTTAAATTTTGCTTTTGAGCACTGTTGTAAAAGGGTATAGTCCCTTTCAAAAACTATTTACCAATAATAAAAAAACATTATATTATAAACATCAATCATTAAAATGAGTCAACAAAAGATGATCCAAAATCATAACCATATATATGGGTACATTAATATACATAACCACAAGTCTTAAAACTTTGTATACCAAGAATATACATCAATATAGGCTTCAATAGATCCACATACATCAAAAAAATCATATATCTTGAGTATATTGAACATCCATCACCCAAATGCTCCCTCGGGAGCTGCTCCCTCCTCCTCACCGCCGACACCTCCATTTGGTCCCTTATGAAAACCACCTCTATTTGGACCCCATTATTCTGCTATCCCAAGCTCTATGTATTGCATGTCTATTTTGCTTCTCTCCATACCTTATACACCACCTCAAAAGTCTCATTAAGTAGCTTCTATTGTACTATTTTCATGTAATAACTCAACTACTCACATAATTACCGGTAGTTAGCCAAACTAATACTATCAGGTGGCCCCATCGACCACTAGCTTGAGCTCTCGCTACCTACAACTCGCCCCTAAAACTAAGGTACCAGTAATATTAAGGATTTTCGTAAGATATCTCGCTACTTTCTATATCGATCCCTATCATGTATAGCCTATGTCAACTCTATTTGTACAATGGCAAGCTTCTAGAACAACCCATCACACTCTCCAACCAAGGTATCCTTCTTTGTTGTCGGGGTCATTATCTCGAGATAATAGTTTGGACTTCTCGGCCTCCAGATGCTCTATAATAGCCTCAAATTCTATCCTATCCTCACCCTCACCTCCTCCAACTACACTAACTACCTCTTGAGGAGTTACCTCCAAATGGACTCATACTTTCCTATCAACCCTAACAATATGAGCCTACCACCATGAAATGTAAGCCTTAATAACTATAGCAACATCCATCGTAGGTGTACCCTAGTCATCTACACCCATCACACCCTCCTCATTTGATATGGTATGAAGCTATGTGACATCTAGAAGTGGCGTATCTACGTTATGATCATCATGTATGTAGGTAGTGGATGCTTCAGGAACATCCTATACTAATCCAAATTTTCACCTGATGTGACCAAATATTACAAGGTTACACTATTGGATCGTCAACCCTGCACCCATATATCTTGTTTGGTGGCTATGAGCTCACCCTCCTCACCCCGACATACTAGAAATTTAGTATAAGGCCTCCATCTAAAATTACCACCCTGGAATCCTATGAGAAGCTATCGAAAATACTCCTCACCTCTCATTGGCCCTACCTCACCCCTATCTAACCTTCATCGCAAAAATCTAGTTGTCTCATCCAAAATTTATAGGCCTCCCATGGTAGACCCCTTGGCCAAACCACCGCAATGTTCTCGTAATCCCAACACCGTAGTAATAATCTTCCATTCGATACTTAACCTCATCCCTACCCTCCATGACCATAACTCCTATAAGTCTCGCATATGAGTAATGCAAGGCCCATGTAAAAACACTCCTCTACTCCATCATGTATGCTAACACCCCTATCAACATCAATGAAAATGACCTCCAGCAGAGTCGAGAAAGGTGTAACAACCGATACTAATCATCATCAATTTCATGAGTTCTTGACCCTATATCTTGGGCCTATCAATGTCCCATATGAAAATAGACCTAACAAAAACTCCACCTCATTTGCCTCATCACAATAAAACTTCCTCATCACTTGAGCCCTCTTTGTCTCATCGATCAAATATACCTACCCCCATTAACAGAATTCTCAAAATCCTTTGTACATCCTCTAAATTGATTTTCATCTCCCCTGTCAGTAACCAAAAAGTCCACTATCACGTGATCCAATCTCTCCAACATCGTGAGTAATAAACCCCACTTGTATCGTGAATGAGTATATAATAACGAATCACTCCTAGGTCCACATCCTCGAAGTGATCCCAATCATCTTCTAACAAGGATTCCCATACATAATCTAGAATCACTAAAATCTTGTCTCATATGGTCAATTTTTCCCTCACCTGCATCCACAACATAAAAACATCCATTAGAATATCACTTAGTTGAAAATTTTTCAAACTGCAACATTAAATCAAATCATACTAGATATCCAATAAGTCACTAGCAATTCATTATAATCACCGACGTTTCATCCTAATCGTAGGTGATTTTACCAAATCACCGAAAATTCATGCGATTAGGTAATCATGGCCTTACACGAGCTAAAAATACAAAAAAATAAAACCAAATAAAAACTAAACAAAACACAAAAACGGGCCTACCTCTCTCCTAGTGTAAGCCTCCATTTTCTTCTAGATCCTCCGATAGCCTCCATTTTTCTCTTTTCACTTGAAATATCTTAAGTTAGAGCTCTTAATCTCTCAAAACATGTGGTAAGAATGAAGTTACGATTGTAATTTTCACTTATTTATAGAGCACAATTTTTATCGCTAAGGAATCATTGACGATTATTCTAGTCACCGACGATTTCCTTAAATTTCTAGTGATTATTTTCAAATCATCCTAACACAATATTTAAACATCCAAGTCAATTTAAATTAATGATTAAGCCATCATTATACATTTTATTTTTAGGGCTCTAGGCCCTTGCAAAAGAAATAGTAATTAATCAATAAAATCCTACCTCGATCTTATGACCCAATCACTCAAACCCTACCCTTACCAAAATCCACCTCATATTTTTGTAGCCTTAAGCATCGGTAAGTCATACATCTATAGGACATGAACCCGTTGGTTCCCCTATCACTTGAATTCCTGGTTTTAAAATCCCACCTTTGTGGCAACATCATCATGGATAGCATACCCAACCGGGATCTACTCTCCTACCATTTCTTACTATATCGTCATACATTAATAGGTTACGAACCCTTTGGTTCCCCCATCATTTGACTCCATGGTAGCGTAAATCCACCTTACGACAATCTTGTTTCCATGCCTAGTCTTGGGGCAGCTCAAAGTGAAACATAAATGTCAAACAAATCTATCTCATTCAATAAACTCTTTCAAACTGGTGATTATTGCACTCTGTCGTAATCACCCCGGTTTGAGAGGAATCACCCATCCAAGCACAATTCAAACCACTTGAAAAAAGTGAAAATGTAGACACTGGGTTTTTGTCACACTACGTGACCTAACTACACCCCATACATGCATATTAAATTATTTAACCTATCATTCTAACATAACCTACGCATTTCACTACACTCCCATCGTAAAACCATCTTTTTACCCCTCTAAACCTTATTTACCTATCATTACTTACCCTAACCTCCTAAAACCTCCTAACCACTTCTAACCCATCCTACCCTTTTTATCCTAACCATTTAACTCTTTAACCATGCCTAACCTATTCCCTAACCATTTCCCCTCATCCCCATACCTAAAACCACCATTTTGAAAGTGGTTGAAACTAAATTCAAATGGGTTTCTCCACATTTCCCATATCTCCGATGACTCTAATAAACCATTAGAAATTGTAAATAGAATCTTAGAGCTCCTATTTCAGGGATATTTGAATTTTCTAGCAAAAATATGTCACTTGGTAATCTCCAAAGCTACTCGCAACAAAGCCCCTGTCACTCTAGGAAGCCATACCACATCATTTTGTGTAACCACACATCTTCAAGACCCTCCTCACATCATTAGAGATTCATTTGGACATCATCACAAATTCAACAAAATCCTTTAAGAATTTTTGTGTCAACAACAAGATCTATCAATTTATTGTTGTTTCCATTTTGTTTACACGTTGAAAAAATTTCAAAACAAGAATTTCAGTCTCTATTTTCTATCAATTTAGCATTTTGTCAAAACACCAACTTTTTCACAAGGATCGCCCACAATTCCTTCAATCACTGGTAATTATCCCAAATCACCGGTGATTTTCGTAAACCGCACTCGCGAGTATTGTCAAGAGTATAATTATCTTTATTAGTCATTGAATTTTATTATCTTTTATCTATCAATCTAGACTTAATCGACTATTTTTTATATGTGCCTCCTATAGATGATTTGTTCGAGATAAATACCATCCAATCAAAAGTATTTACTGAGTCATCCAATCATCCAAAAACCATTTGTGTGGGAGAAGTTTGACATCCTCCATGAGCTCAATTTATGCACCATCACATTTTGCGACCTTTGAAGAACAATTTGAGATCCTTAATGTAATATGATAAGCAACCGAGGATTAATGGTATGACTACTTGAAGATGATGAAATCGCCACTATCTTAGCCTAGGCCACCTAGGAAGAAGAATAGGATCTTCCTATCCATCTTGAGTTTTAGTTTTCTTTTCTTGTATCGTCTATATTATCTTTATGGATCCACTTCATTATAACAAGAGGTTGACACCCTTCAAGGAAGTCCCTTTGGATTCGGGATTAGAATTTTCTACGAGAAACTCATTATCCTATCTATTTAATATCTTTTGTTTAGCTATCTTTGTATACATGTCTCTTCACTCGGTGAAAGGATGAGCACTTTCATATAGTCGCACTTCGTCATCCCGACATTACGATTGTCGGAAAAAGTATTGGTAAACCCCGCTATTTTTTATTTTTAGGTACTTTCAAGTATTTGATAGCACTTAACAGAAAACTACCTAATATACTAACTCCTAAACCTATAACACACACAAAGACAAATTCAAACATTTGAAATTTGGTTTTGGAGGGAAACCCTAAAGACCACTTATTACAAGTGCTACATGAGTCCAAATGGACCTATCACAACCTAAGACAATTATAAAATCCCAAATTTTATTATTTATAAGTAATGCACCTGCATCACTATGTCTCCAAAATTGGGCCCACAACATTAAAAATTCCCCTTTAAATACAATTTCTCATTTTATATTGTTTCTTAGGTATATGGACTAGTAGTTAGGGCTAATATTTTTACTCAATCACCCCAATTTTGAGTCTCATCCATCACTTTTAAAAAAAAATTCATATGGGATGTTTATCCCACATTTCTTTGAGGGTAGACAAGTTGAAGGCTTAATATATCCTTGGTTGTTAAGTCTAACTCATGAATTCTATCATGTCTTTGCATAGTTTTTATTTTCATTGGCTCAGATTGCCATTTAGATACTTGTTAGTTGGTTTAATTAGTTTTTGGTTGTGGAACTTGGTGTATATATTTGAAGGAACTTGGTATCCACATTGGATCTCAGGATTGGTTTAATTGTGAGTTGGTTCCTCTCTGTATTAAAGGCAAGTTCTTCGATCTCAATAGTTTACTTGATTCTCGATCTTGGTATGTGGGTTGTATACGGGTTGACATTGAACATGACTTGGAGATGTGAATGAGTTGGTGATTTTATGCAACTCACCATGTAGCTCAACCATGCAACAAAGTGGATCGACTATTGTCAAATATTGAACTCGGTCTCTAGCTTCCCCTCCATGTTCTTTGAGCTACTTAGGATTATTTGATAAATATGTGGAATTAGTTCCACATTAATGGTGGGAAGGCATGATGAAGGAATTATATGTAAATTAACATACCATTTATAGTGAAAAAGGTGATAGGGCCCCCTCATGAAAAAGAGTGGATGTCACCAATTTTTGGGCGCTTAGTCGACATATCATGAGGGACCCGCCTTGCTTGTCCAAATCTTTGGAGGCTACAAACCAATTTTTTACACAAGAAAAATATTCCACTTCTCACCACCACACTCATCCACTTGTCACATTATCAACATGCCACATCTTCATTGTGTAACCCGCACTTAATTTTTATAGTTAAATATAAAATTTAGCAGATTGTATCTTCGTATATGGTATTGATTTTCTTCGTTCAAAAGGTGTCAAAAATATATCAACAAGATTTCCCATATGTAACTAGTTTAGGAAGATTAGGGAACAACTTAACCATGAATATATTCTAGATCAAACCTCCCCACTTTGAAAAAAATTTTACCACCAAAAGTTTCAGACTTATAAAATCACCAAATGAATAATTCCTCATTTTCTAGATTTCCCTTCTCTTATGTGGAATATAATACCTTCCTGAAACTCATTTAGTAACTTAAGAAAAAAATATAAACTAAAGGAATTTTTAACTTCTCACATTGATTTACTATCATCATTCTTTAGATATCTCTTATTATGTTGTTATTTCTCCCTATTGGTGTTGTATATCCCATAATAGAGCTATTTATTCCATTACAAACTTGTCTCTCCTAAAAAATAGCTATTTCTTACATTACTGAGTTGTCTCTTGTATTAGCGGATATATATTCCATTATAGAGTTGTATCTGCCATGTCTTGACATGTACTTAAAGTAATTTGTTTCTCGGTTGTTATAAACTACTAATTAACTAAAAGTAAGTAGAATGGAGCTAGCTATGAATAGTTAATATAAATAGAAACTAAGTGCTATATTGGAATGAAAGAATTTGGTTTTTATATTTGGAATATATATAAAAGTAAAAGGGAAATAGAAGAATGTGTTACTAACCTATGAATAACTTAGCTCACGTAATCTTGAACTATGACACACTTTGGTATGTGAATTGGGTGGGCTATGATAGAGTGACCTTAGGAAGGAAGAAGTCGATATTTTCTGTCTTTGAGGTGCTGAAGTGGTCTTGAGGCACCTGGGGTGCCTTGGTCTATGTTTTGGGCAATGCAGAATGTGAAGATGCCAAAACCTAAAAGCTAGTAGTGTCACAATATCTTTATGTTAAATTCACTCATGTCACATGGAATGTTGCAATAATGTTATTTATGCACTGTTGTATGAAGATCTACCTATAAAACCCTATCCAAAGAATCAATCCCTAAAAAATAAAAATGCATATGAATAGGTCGAACTGAGCTCTGCTACCAAACTAGTGGTCTTATGACTGAGTGCTGCACTACATTTCTGACCCAATGTAGTTCTATGTGTGTGTGTGTAATTTAATGCATAGAATACCCTAGCACCAATGACATGGTAGTAGGGAAATAACTAGATGTAAAATGTAAAATGGTGGATGTAATGGAAATAATACAACCATTTCCCCCTATGCTTGTGTGATGTAGATGTAGAAGAAGCCCAAATGTAGTCCCTTTCCTTAATAGATAAGCTGCCCTTGATGAGTTAGATGTCCTTCCATAATGTTGTGAGTATGCTTTATTTATATAGGGATATCTTGTTCAAATTTTGACACCAGCATTATTACTGAAACTACCGATTACGACCTAGGGAATATACGGGGTAAGCTGTTAGGAGTGACCTCGAATAAAAAAATTAAGATCACAAATTACGATGACACGGGCACATAAAATCACAGTTAGGGCACCACAGGATGCCCCTATGTAGACATGAAGATGAAAATTGAGAAAATTACGACATCATATACACCTTGAAAGATGGCCAAAACTGCAGAGACAATTGATGAACCGAGAAAAATGAAATGACACCTAAATAACTAACAAAAAGACACGGAAATGGGTCACGGTGAATACTTTTATTATGCAAGATCCATACATAAATTAACATACCCAGGAGTATAAATGTAATAGTAAGTGTGTGATTTTGTGACTACATTTACCCCACTTTATGTTGGTGAGAGGAAAGCTCGGAACATAAAAGTAGATACGAATGTGTACACGAGAAAAAGCCGGAGAAGCCCAAGCTATAGAAGAACACACATATGTGTAGTAAAAGTGTCTTGATAGAACCATAGAAGTGTACCAACCATGGATAAGCGAGTTGATCCATGCAACATATCGAAAAGTGTAAATATTACGATGAGGTGTGGAAAGTGAAAATGATGATTAGGTGATTTTTAATGTGGTTTAATAATGAATTGGTGGGTAGGGAGTGATTAGTTCCCAACCCAAACGCTTGTATATGAAATGGAATAATCATAGGATTTGGGCATCCTCACACCTGAGGAAGAGTGTAGGGAGAAAAGATTATTATTCTCCAAACTTTAACAACATCCTCATGTTCTAGCCACTATAGATGGAATTAGATTGAAAAGTGGTGATTTTGGATCAAAATGATTTTGATTAAACAATTGACCCATATGCGAGTGATAAGGGGAAAATACTCTTTCCCCCACTCCACGGGTGTCATAGAAATGTAAAGGCTTTCGAGTTAGGTCATCTAAAAGCTAACATGATATAGAATGAAATGGATTCCAAGTTATGTCATATGGAAGCGAATGTGATAGAAATAGATAGCTTATAGGTTAGGTCATCAAAGAAGCACGGAGAATGAGCAGAGGCGACTTCCAAGTTGGGTCATCGGAAGTGAACGTGGAATATAGAATAAAATCCTAATTTAGGTCATCTAGGAACAAAGTGGTGATTTTTATTCCCAAGTTATGTCATCTTGGAGACCACTCATGGATTTGAATGGTCTGATTTGAATGTGTTGATTTATTGTTATTGATTGGTTACTCATGCGAGAGGTTTTTTGATAATTTCCCTAGGTTAGGTCATTAGGGAAGGTTCTTTAGAAATTTATAAGATGTCACGTAAAATTATTTTTTTATCTGCTTGTTGTCCCAGGAGTTAGGTCATTAGGGGAGATTGATAAGTTACAATATGTGAAGGTGTTTAGAAAATGTTAAATGATTATTACCCCTAGATTAGGTCATTATGGGAGATTTATGGTGAAATGTTGTGGAATAAGTTGTGAGGTGTTGGATTCATGATATATGGATCCGTGGTGATATAAAGGATATTATAGGGGGACCCCTAATGATATGCCCCCTTTTCGATGAAAGAGTGAGTGGTGAAAATGAATAGATTCTAAGCAGTAAAGTAATGACAAGATGTTAGAACGTGGTTGTAAGGAATAGAAAAATAATAGTAAGGTATATAACATGTGTGAAACATGTGTAGTATGATGGTAGGTGGAATTCCACAAATGAGGTGCAAATCGAGTAAAACCCTCAAGATATTACCGAAATGGTGTCTAGTGTATTAGTTGTAGTGATAAACGTGAAATGTAGAACATAGTAAAGGTGGTAATTGTAATTTGATTATAAATAAGTAAAGTGAAAAGGTAACGTATCACTTTATTTATTTTTATCATGAGTCTAGGAGTGTATACAACCAACCTTGGTGAGTAGTGATGCCTCTAGGTTGATCACTTTCCATCCGAAGCGTGAGACCATTACATCTGAGAAAGAAACAAATTTTCCCTGAAGAGAGTTCTGCCTCCTAAACTACCTAACATGGTAGCAAGATAATCTGATCTAATCTGCAGGGACAGGGAGAGAGAAAAGAGAAAGAACAAAAGCCTACACTAAAACGGTGATACAATGCGAAGGAGGAGTATCAAAACTCGCCACAAGAGATAGAGAGAAAGGTAAGTACATCACAAGCCAAGGATTTTTTCTTAAATGTAGGGTGTAATAGGCAAGAAAGTTGAAGTTTTGCAAATTTGAAATTTTATAGCTTTCTCGGCATTCTAGGAACCGAACACCCAATTCGGTGGTGAGGCGCTAAAGTGACTCTTGGAAGAAAGGGACTAGAGTGCCCAAACCAGGGGGCTAATGTCTTGCTCTAGGTGCCTGATTTTGCATTTTTAAGAATTTTTCCTAGTGATATTGAAGTGTTAGGCAGAGGCCTTGGTGAAGAAAATTAGATTTTGTGGAAATTGCTGCCTTGGAATTTGTCACAAATTTTTAGGAAGAAAGCAGAGATGATGAAAAGAGAGAATTTCGTGCGCCACTTCTCAGGCGATCCTAAGTGCTAAACAATATTTTCCTATGTCCCAACTTGATCCGTGTCATTGCCACTTCCAAAAAATTGAGTATTTTTTTTTTCATGAAGTTGTTTTTGCTAATCATGTAAAGTGTGCTAATCATTATGTTTGTTTGTTGTTGTCAGTGTGTTGGGAAGAGGGATATTCACTCGAGGGAGTTCCGTGGTGGTCGATACTTGAGTACATTACAAGAAGGGATTAGGTTTGTTGAATGATGAGTGGGATGTGTTGGACCATTCCATCCTACGACATAACACATATGGGGATGTGCCCCATAATATGCCTATCTTGAGCTTTTGCATTGTGTGAGAGGTGGTGTGCAGACACATGCACATTTTGGTTTCCTATGGGAGAGATGATAATGACTTTTTTGGAATTTGTTTCAGAGGATGTATATCACATATTGTGGTTGTTCATGTGGGAAGAGTAGTTGGGGAGAGAGTACATGTGATGGATGTAGTGAATATGGAGTGGCATATTCTCTCGGCTAGACAATATTTCACGGGGGGCCGAGGTTCCTAGAGAGGCCCATATTAGTTTAGATGTGATATTGCAGTCAAGGGTTCCGTGTTTGAGAAGTTCATCGCCATGCAGTGATAGAAGAAGTTCATGTATAACAAACAAAGGAGGAAGGAGGTGTTAGCATCTTCTATAAGATGCATGATGTAAGCAAGGAAAATAATTGTAATGAAATAAATAAACAAAACATGCAAACCTTTCAAAGAACCTTACGGGAAACCTAAAATAAGGGTCTCTGTGAAACCTTGAAAAATGGATATCCGAAATGATTGTGGATGTTTTGAGTACTCGCAAATACAAAATACAAATGCTATCAACACAAATAATTCAATAGAGTTTTTGTACTTCAAATTCAAGAGGATTTGAAAGGAAGGTAAGCGTGTAATTTATAAAAATAGAAGGTAGTTGAAATCGGTTACACACGGATAAATGAGTATGCTAAAAATAGCATTGTGGGTAGTTACAATAGTACCGAGGGAAGTAAATAAATTAATTGCAAAAAGTTGCATCCGGAAAGGTGGTTGTACGTGCATTTTAATTGCCCCCACCTTTCTAGGATTCTAGAAGTGCAGTTAACTAGGATAAGGATAGGGAGTCCAAGTGGAGTCTAAGTGGAGTCTAGGTGGAGTTTGATCAAGTGGAAGATGACTAGGATGTGCACACACTTAATTAATTAATAAATAATAATTAACTTAGCTAAAGGGATACAAAGGATACATGGGATTAATTTAATTGATCCAAAGGGGTACAATGTGTATAAATTAATTGATTTAATCAATTAATCACAAATGAGTGAATAACAAGGTGTACTAGGATAACACTGGGAACAAGTGGAAACATAAGTGTAATTTTGGGGTGTCTACATTTTTTCCCTCTTTAAAGTGATATTGCAAAGTAATATTTCTTTAAATATAGTAGATGCATGTAGATCGGTGAGCAAAAAAATCATGAAGCATTGAGATGTCCCACCAAACAAAACAATAGAGGAATGCCCCCTCAAGTGGGTGGATGATGCAGCAAGGTGGTGAACAACCACTTAATAGGAAGAATGTAAGGGATGAGAACAATAATGGGAAAGGATTGTGTTCAGTAGCATGAGAATTATTTAGAGAGTAATTTTTTAGAGCAACGTGATTTTGTTGTTGCACAATAGATTTGTCACCATGATTATGAAAGAATCAAGATGGTTAACCCAAATGCACGTAAACAAACACACACACCAAAGAAAAGATAAAAAGGAAAACAAGCCCAATATACAAAGTAGGTGCCAACACCAGAGTTATAAAGTAACCAAGATGTAATCACACTACTCGTAAGTGGTCCAAATAAGAGTAAACATCAACAATGTAACAAAAACTTGAAAAAAAGACAATCAACCATGCCCCCTCGATGTGTGCCATAATGATGATTAAGAAGATACAAATGCTCCCAAGTGGGAATAGGATCATACTGGAAGATCGAATTTAAAGCGAATCCTTATGACACTCTTGTTGAATCCATTGTGCAAATGATCAAGGTTGAAATTTTCCTAGGAAAAGTTATATTGCGAAGGAAAATTTTTTTGTGACTTGCCCCAAGTAGAGTTAGCATATCATGCAAAGGGAAGAAAATGATAGTTGTAAGATTGACACAATCACTAAGGTAATAGATAAATGTATGACGTTTATCAAGATTGTATTGAAATGTTGAATGATTCACTTTAAGTGTTTTCCAATTGTAGGATTCTTGTGATAAGTGAATGTTTGTTTGAAAGTTTTTGTGATTTTGTTTTTGATTTTTTTGTATTTTTGAAATATTTGATTTTTTTGGATTTTTGCAAGTTTGGAAATACAAATGCAAACAAAAATGAAGACATTCCATGGCTTAAATAAACTAGGAGGAAAACATAACATGTGCAAATGACAAAAAGATATAAAAGAAGTAATAGAAAGAAACCCAATATGAACAGGAAAGAACCACACCGAAGTTATATGTGAAATAGGATGTGAATAATTTTTCTACAATTGGTCCATGATCGTATTCGAGATACACAAAGTACTAGTTATTTGAACTATCAAACATAAGAAACTAAGCTAAGAATATACAATACAAAATTCCATATGTACAAATGTTAAACAAGCAAACAAGCTAGTGAACAAAAACACACTAATGTAAAAATTCTAATAAAGAAGTGAATATATACAGATGTCAAGTTTCCCCCAAGAGAAAGCCAAAGCCAAGTGATGTCCCTATGCAAAGTTACATTGCAAAGAGTAGCTTGATTGATTGGAAAAGATGATTGGGAACAATCAGATGAAGAAAATGGTGAACAAAATTACACAAATTGCGATTTTTGTTTTTTTGAAAAGCATTTTGAAACATTTTGTATGTTTTTTTGTATTTTCTAAACAATTTTATATTGTTTTTGGGATTTTGAACATTTTTATTTTTTTGTAGTTTTTGTGAGACATTTTTTGAATGTTTTTTTTTTTTTGGAATTTTGAACCACACGCCAAAGAAGAGGGAAAGGAAATTCCCAAGTCAAAACCAACATAATATGTATGAAAGCATAATGGAAGGTGAAAAATGGTGGTAAAAAATGGGCATGACAACCTAATAAGGAAAACATGTGACACACGACAAGGTGAAAAGTTACAAGTGGGAAACAAAGTGAAATGATGAAATAGGTGGATGCACTGATATGCCCCCAGTACAAGGGTTACTCTTTGGAGACTTAGGAGTAGAAATTCTTCAGATGAATGAAATTCATAGGCTCCTTCAACTCTTTTTCATCCTTGGTAGATAGTTTGTATGCACTAGATCCAAATTTAGTAGTTATAACATAAGGACCCAACCAATTAGGCTCAAATTTGCCCTATTTTTCTCGTGGTTTAGTTGTGTTCTTTTGATTTTCCTTTAGGACCAAATCACCAATTTCAAATTGTTGAGGTTTTATCTTGCAATTATAATTATGACACAATCTATTCTGATATACTTGCATATGGTCTAAGGTGTGAAGCCATCTCTCTTGTCCAATAATTCTAGCTCTACAAGGCATGCAACACGGTAATCATCTTCATGAATAAGTTGTTGGAGGGAGACTAGAAGTGAAAGATGTTCAACTTTGATAGGTAATATGGCTTCAGATCCATATACTAGGGAAAAAGGAGTAGCTCTTGTAGGTGTATGGAATGAAGTGCGGTAGTCCCTGTAGAGGGTAGGATATAACCGCGTATGCCCAATTACGTTCATGTTTATTGATTGTCTTTTCCAGAATGGACTTGATAGTCTTATTTTATGCTTCGGATTGGTCATTACATTGTGGATAATAGGGTGTAGCCCATTTTATGCGGATATTATATTTCTTAGCTAGGGCATTGAGATCCTTATTCTTAAAAGAACCACCATTGTCAGTGAAAATAACAGTGGGGATGCCAAAACGATAGATAATATGGTTGAAAATGAATTTAGAAATATTGCACCCAAGTAATGTTAGTAAGAGGCATAGCCTCAACCCACTTGGTGAAATACTTAGTGGCAGTTATAATAAATGTGTGGCCATTAGAAGATGTGGGATTTATTTTTCCAATTAAATCAAGTCCCCATTTTGAAAAAGGCCAAGGTGATGTAATAGGTTGTAAGGCTTGGGATGGTGCATGAATGAGATTACCATGTTTTTGGCAAGCCTGAAATTTCTTCACAAAGTTACATGCATCTTCCTCCATTTTGGGATAGTAGTATCCAATGCGTAAAATTTTCTTTGTAAGGACTATTCCGCTGGTATGGGCACCACAAAATACCGAATGTACTTCACTACCATCTGATTAGCTTCATCCTGATTAAGACATCTTAAGAGAGTCCTATCATAAAATCTTTGATATAAGGTGTTAGCAAGAAGGGTGTAGCTGTGAAGCACATTGTGCTAAGGATCTTTTATTATCTAAATTAAAATTAGGAGGATAGGATTTAGTTTGAATGAAGGTGTATATATCATGGTACCAGGGATGATCAAGACCAACAATCTCACAAACCATGGTGGACTCTGGCAATTCATATGTGGGCACCAAAAGATGTTCAACAAGGAACTCGTTGTGAGTTTGATTAGTGTTAAACAAAAGAAGGGAAGTGATAGTTTCCATGGCACCCGCTAATTTATTTTTATGTGAGGAACTTGTTCAAAATTGATAATCTAGAAATACCCTCTAAGGCTATCAACCATTATTTTATAAGGTAAGAGATTTTCATCTTTTACCTGATATTCTTTGTTAACTTGATTAATGACTAGAAGAGAATCACCAAGAACTATCAATTCTTGTAGGCACCATGAGATAACAAACCCTAATCCTACTATCAATGCTTCATACTGCTATGTTATTTATATGATAAGATTTAGGTATGAGATCTCCATCCGGTGTGTTTCCAGACAATTCCTTCTCCATAACCATGGATATTGCAAGATCCATCAAAGAATAATGTCCATAAGGGTGTTGCTTCTATGTACAACAAGTATTCATCTGGAAATTCAAAATTTAATGGTTGTGAACCTAGTAGTGGTGTTGTGGCCAATTGGTTTGCGAACTTGACCTTTGATAGCCTTTTGATTGACGTTTTGATGTCAAATTTGGTGAGTAGTGCAATCCAACTAGACATTCGTTATGTTATGAATAGTCTTGAAAGTAGGTACTTAGGAGGATCAACCCGTGAATTTATCTTGGTGGTATGATTTAGGAGATAGTTTTGCAGCTTGCCAAAAGTATAAGCAACTGCTAAATAATCCTTTTCAACCTACGAGTGCTTGATCTTATGCTCAAGAATAGTTCTACTCAAGTAATACACAACTTGTTCCTGACCCTTATCATTGTGTTGCACCAATAGTGCCCCAATGGTATGTTGTGTTGTAGATGTATACAACAACATAGGCTTATCCTATGTATGTGGCATGAGTAACGGTGGAGATGCTAGAAATTATTTCAATTTTACAAAGGCATCTTGATCTTGTGTCCACTTAATTGGACATCCTTTTTAAGCGGTTGGTTGAAATGATGGAACTTATCCGATAATTGAGAGATGAAGAGATGAATAGACTGTATATTTCCTTGTAGGCTCCTTATTCATCGAAGTTTTCGAGGAGGTGGCATATCTATTATAGTTTTGAACTTGATAGGGTCCACTTCAATTCCTCTTCGTGAGACAATGAATCCCAAAATTTTCCCTGAAGTGACACCAAAGAGACATTTTTGGATTAAGGCAAACCTTGTACGCCCTTAACCACTCAAATATACACCTAAGAACTATTGGATGATCCACCCTAGTATTTGATTTAGCAAGAATATCATCGACATAATATTCCATTATGTCGTGAAGAAGGTCATGAAAAAATAAATCATGGCATGTTCATAAGTTGCACCATTGCGTTTTTAAGGCCAAAAGGAATGACCTTGTAACAAAATGTCCCCATGGGGTTGTAAAAGTTGTTTCATGTTGGTATTCTTCAGTAATTTGAATTTAGTTATACCTAGAAAATCCATCCATAAGGGATAACATCTCATGGCCCGTAGTAGAATCAATCATGTCAATATTAGGAAAAGGGAAATCATCCTTAGGACATACCTTGTTAATGCCACAAAAATCTATAAAAATATGGATTCCTGGGGGTCTTCTTTGTAATTGTTACCATAGTAGATATCCAATTTGAGTAGTCAATGCACCATATGAGTCCTTCATCCAATAATTTTTGTAGTTCGGCCTTAACAAGAAATGCAACCTCGGGATGCATTTTACGTAGTTTTTTTGCTTGACAGTTTAACATCCTGGGTGCACCACAAGGTGATGAATGACAAGAAAAAGATGAAGACCAGGCATATATTTGTAATACCAAGTGAATACATCTTGA
Organism: Taxus wallichiana var. yunnanensis; assembly: GCA_018340775.1. Lineage (NCBI taxonomy): Eukaryota > Viridiplantae > Streptophyta > Pinopsida > Cupressales > Taxaceae > Taxus > Taxus wallichiana. The sequence continues at coordinate 726,953,008 of CM031242.1, read as the reverse complement.
AACTCAATTAGAAGTGTTGGGAAGGCTTTGATTTTGGTTTATGATAAACTAACACCTAGTTGTAATGATTTTGGTTGGTCTCGGTTCCAATGTTAATGGTTGTCGTCTCTTCTACCAATAGCTTAGAAGTGTCATTATATTGAAATGATGTTGGAGGCTTGTGTAGATTGTCATATATTTATGGATCCAAATCTCTTCTCTCTAGTGCCTCTGAAAGGTTTTCACTAGGAGATGCATCCTTTTCTTTCTTTTTCTTTTCATTTTTGCTTCTCGTATAATGCCTTAGAATTTTTTTACTTTGTGAGATATAATTTGTCTTTTTCTATGTTTAATTTATTTTTCTTTAGGACTAGAGATTGTAAGTTCTTCATCAAGGTAATTGGTAGCATCAATGTTTATATCAAAACCCTTCTTGTGATCCGATAAGGGAAAAGGGTCCCGATCCTCGAGAAACTCTTGGACATGACCTCATCATTTTGAAAGAGATCCATGGAAATATGACACTGTTGGTCTTGATCAATGAGGGAAGGATAAACAACATCAATGGTTTGAATGGATAAGTATTCAAGGAAAAGTGTAGTTTCAGCTAGGTCTTCAAAGAGGCTATGTGTGGAACTAGTCTCAATTTTGGAATCTAATTCCTCATCGCTAGGTAACACATGAAATAATATAGGCCTCTTCTCATATGTATCATATCCTAGACAATATGTGTAAAGGTTAGACTTGATATTCATAGGTTCAAGAAATCCATGCCCTTGTGGGCCAATGCCTCTTCCTTTCTAATTCATGTTTTTCATCATTTTATGGCCCTTGGTGTAATTAGTGGATTCATAGCATTATTTCATCTTGTCATCATATAGTCAAGAGTCGTCAGAGATTGGAATATTTTCATCTTCTAGATATCCATATCATCTCCAAAGAGTGTTTTGAGATAACAAGCTGGAGGTTCTTATAAATGAGGATTGTTAGGGTGCCCATAAGCGTGAGGCAATAATGGGAGTTTGCCAACAAGAAATGTATTTTCAATTGTGTACTTGCCTAAAAATTTATGAGAGAATGTGGCTTCAGATGACACCTTAGATGTAGATTCTTTAGAAGAAGACGTGGAAGCATGAGGGCACAATATTACTTCAAGATCAATACGGTTGGTAACAATAGAAGTTGCACTAGATCTAGTTGTGTTATCAATAGATGGACAATAGTTTTCCTTTTTGTACCTTTCTTTGAGAAATTGATGGTATTCAAAGGGGTTAGTATCGCCATGCAAGGTGAACTCTCTATCATTATGTGGAAACTTTATGCATTGATAGAAAGTGGAAGGTACTGCGTGCATTGCATGTATCCAAGGTCTACCCAAAATAAGGTTATATGACATATATGCATTAACTACATGAGACATAGTGTCAAAGAGTTGGGGGCTGACTTGTATGGGAAGAGTGATGGTACCACAGGACTGGCACTCAATATTATCATAACCATGAATGGTAATGATATTAACATCTAAGTCATCCATTGTATGATCAAGGCAATTTTTTTTATATGACAGATGTTAAGAGTCGCTCCATTTTCGATAAGAATTCTCTTGAATTTATGATCTGTAACATAGGCTTTGATGTACAAGGAGTTGTGGTTAATCGATTTGGGTTCAACATATCTTGAGGGTCAAAAGATAGGATAGGATTTTTAGGCATAAGGTTCGTGATCATATCCTAAAAGTGTTGAACATTGAGAGTATGAGGAATACATGATTCATTTAGAGCATGAGTGAGAATATCCTAAAAGCTAGGTGAATATTTCGGTAGTTCCATGAGAGAGATATGTGCTTTGGCGTGGTTGATAATTGTTTGATGAAGTCATATTGACCTCGATTGGAAGATTTGACATTAGAATTTGACTTTTGATTTTAAAGAGCTGTTGGTTTAGATGTTTGAGGTTCGCAGAGAAGACGTAGAAAGTTGGTTTTCGTAGGAACAAATATATTCTATTGGCATATGGTCACACATTACTCGAATATGTGAATTTAATGGTCACCATTGTAGATGGTACTTCCTCAATAAACAAGATAATTGAACTAAAATCAGCGTTATTGGCAGAGGGAGCTTTGTCAGAATTTTTATTGTCACCACCATGTTTGGGAAATGGGTTTGAGAACACCTTAAGATTGTTGTTAGGTGTTCTATTTGGTGATGGTTCTTCAACAATGATATCTTTACTATCAATGAGGTCTTGGAAAAAGTTACGTAAGTGAAAGCATCGATCAATCGGGTGACCATAAATGTGATGAACATCACAATATGTATCATCCTTGTACCAACTAGCCTTGGGTTTTTCCTCATCCCAAGGTATGGTAACAGGATAAGTAACCATGTTTGCATTAATGATTTGTTGAAGGAAATTTGATAGAGGTTCTCCCAAAGGAGTGAAATGACATCATTTAGAATCAAGAGAGGAGGAAACCTCTTTACTAAGAACAACAAGAGGTTGTTTACCTTTGTTTGGTCTAGTCTGAGTGTTTTGGACGTTGTGGACATTGTGGTTGTCCAGTAATACCATCATTAACCATATTACGATTGTGGTTAACATGTTTAGATTTGTCTTGGTGAGAGCTATTAGGATGATTACTATGTTGCCCATTGTCTTTTGAATGAGGTTTAATCAAACCTTTTACGATAAGGGATTTTTAAATCTGTGATCCTTTCTCAATAAATTTTTCAAAAGTATTAAAGAAATGCATTTACATGTGAAATGATAGCTCACTGTTGAGATTGGGTACAAAGATGCTCATAAGCTACTTCTTAGGCATGGAGCATGGGAAAAAACTAGCAATCCCATGCCATATTTGTAGGAATTGTGCAAAGGTTTCATTTGTTCATCGTTTAGCATTACATAAGTCCATCATTATAATTTCAGAATCTAGGTTGAATGATAAATGTTTGACAAACTTCTCTAAGAGGTCCGCAAAATTTTTTATAGAGCCCTTGGGGAGGTGTAGGAACCAATCCAAGGCTTGTCTTCCTAGAATTCATGGAAAGAGATGCATTAAGAAGACATCACTATAGGCCACCTCTTAGCAAGCCATATAAAACTCCTGATATGCTCTCTAGGATCATTGTTTCCCTCAGACGTATTTGTCAAAGTTGGGTGTCTCAAAAGATTTTTGAAAAGGAACATGCAAAATGTCCTTATCGAAGAGGTAAGGAAACAATTCTTCAAAGTTGAATTGTTTGCATTGATGTTGCATACTAGAGATGGTGTCCTTCATCATTTTCCATTCTTGGGAAAATAGTGAGTTTTTCTATAAGAAAGATAAGGAACCATCACTTGTAGAGTTGTTGTTATCTTTGGTGTGTGTGGTATGACTCTTAAATGAAGCATCACTAGATTTCTTTAGTGCCTCATTGTCATGGGATTCATTGGTGACTTTAGAATTTAAGATAGCAAGTTTTTAGCCATGTCATTAATTTGATTCAAGAGGGCTTGAGTAGGACCAAAGTGGCGAATCAGTTGATTTTCCTTTGTTCATTTCATTAGATTTTTCTTGTTTGATTCATTGCTTTTGGTATTGTTTGAGGTGGACTTGTTTGATCATCATTATTCACGTGACTATATCCTTCCACATCGTCATTTGTTTATCAAAATGAAAGGTTCACCCTTGTTAGGTGGTGGTTTTCCAAATAATGTTTTTAAACTAGCTTTCATCGAAATCGGAGGGTAATTTTTCTCCTATCTCAAGGAGACGAAGGAAAAATTATTCTTTATTCATACCTAAAATATTTTCAACGTGGGATTGTTCTTGAGTGAGATGTAATTCTAATCATCCTCGAGTTTTGGTCATTATCACTATCAAAATTTCCAAAAGGATTTCGTTCACCTCTTCCAAAAGGACTATAATCTCTGTGTCATGTTCCCACCATTTTTAAAAGAGGGAGGGAGCAAAAGAGAAATGGGAAAGATAACTCAATCCATAGAATGTGACGATGGAAGAGAAATTTGCGATTAAACTTGGTAATAAATTTTCCCTTAGTAAAGTGAATGCTAAGATGGGAAAGAGGTTTGGAAGATATGAGTGTATGACCCTTAACAAATTGAATGTCAAGATGGAAGTGGGAAAAAGTGTTTGATAAACTTGACCCTTGACAAAGTGAATGCCAAGGTGGAAGAGTGTTAAGATGTGATGAAGGTTCTTGTCCTCTAATAAAGTGAATGTTAGAATGGAGGAGGGTTATAGTGACAAAAGTCCGAATGTGTTCAACCTCTAACAATGTTAATTCTAGAGTGAATAAGTGAGGATAGATTGATTGCAAATGCACTCTACCACCTAGAAAAATTGAATTCTAAATGGGAAAAGGGCATGAAAAAGGAGTCAAATCAGATGTGAATGCTTAACAAGAATTAGTTAAGAAGGAAGAGGCTAGTGAAGAGATAAGACTCAAATACGATAGTGTAGATGTTGGAAAGAAGATATGATGAAGTGTCTCGAACACAACAAACATGTTGTCAAGTTAGAGATGTGAAGAAATAAAACATATATAGTTTAACAATAATGTTGTCAAACTAAAGGATAACATAGGGGAATGAAGAGAAAATGTGATGAAATTGAGTTGTGGAAAAAGTGGAACACAACATCGCTAAGATGCGAGTCGTAAGATGAAAGTGCTTGAGAGAGGACATGGATATACGTAACTCAAGACTTGATGTCAAAAATAATATGAAAAATTATACTTTAGGAAGGTTATCCAAATCTTTAAGTGTTGAATGGATAGGGAGATAAACCAAAATGAGGTGAATACAAAAGATAGAAGAATCGTAATCGTGAAAGGGAAGAATCAAGATTAGTGAACAAAAAATACAAATGAGTGAAAGAAATCAAATGGAGAAGACAATGAGGATGAAAAAAAGAGAAGATTGAAATAATAAAAAAGAGATGACATTTCTAAAAGGGGAAAAAAATTGAGAGTGAAATGAAGGTTAGTGAATGACTAATGAAAAGAGAAAAGATGACGAGAAAAGATGAAACGAGAATGTAAAAGGAATCCAAACAAGTACTGTTTGGAAAAATGACAAAAAAGATAAGAAAAGTGAAAGATGGATAGAAACAAGGAGTTTTTAGGGAAAATCAAGTTTGGAACACTACTATAAAAGGAAAGAAAAAAAAAAGAAGAAAATAAAAAAGAGTTTTTGTTTGAATGTTTGTTTATGGCCTATACCTTAGATTGGCTTGGACAATGTTTGGATTTCTGGGTGGCTCTCTCAACTAGGTGTCAGAAAAATATCCAAGTGAGCAAGATGCTATTGCTAAATGATAGATTTAATTTACATCCTTTTAAACTCTAAGTAAAGATCTTGTTGAGAATGAATCACACTGGGGTCACCACTAAGGATATCCGTGACTCTAACTCACAAGGTTTTACTAGTCGGTAGTAGGATAAAAGGTTCCCATTTATTCCACCGGTTCCCTCAAGGTGCGGAATAATTTGGGGTTCCTAGAACCACCCCTTTTTTGTATCTTAAGGCTTATGCCAAGTGGGTTATGTTCTAGTTAAACGATCGAGCCATAGCTCTTAACCGAACCTGAAAATCAAGTGTTTTGAATGTGGTGTTTTTTTAATCTTTTGATTTAGGTGTGGTTTGGTTGAAATCCTTTGACAATCTACTAGTTAGTAGTTTTGAAATGTTTAATCCACCTTGTGTGAGAGCGGGTCCTGCAAACAATAATTAGAAAGTTTTCCGGAATGAGGAAAAATAAAAAAATAAATAAACAAGACGACAGAAGTGAACCCACGTTTTTGATTTCCAAGATCACTTGAAAAGCACAAGGAAAGATAATCGTGTGGGTTGGATTTGGTTAAGTGAAATGTTAATTCCCCAAAAACAAGAAGAAACAACCACATTTATGATTCCCAAGATCACTTAGAAAGTGTGAGGGAAGAGCATATGCGTGATCATGTCATGGTTAGTCTCACAAAAACAAAAGAAAACGATAAAGGAAAAGTATGCAAAAACACGTTAGAAAGGGTTAGTTGATAAAAAAAAATGATGAAACATGTGCACAAGTGATTAAAAATGTGACAAAAATTGAACCGAAAAATTCCAATAACACTAAATTTTCAATGTTGACAAGTAGTACCCTATAGTGATTAAAAGCTTCCACAAACCCTGCAAAATCAAATTACATAGTTAGTCCTACTAACTAAACCCAATTATACAAAACAAAGAATATCACTATAATAGAAAATAAAAGAACTAAATAAAATACACTAACCTAAAGTTAGAAAATGATAAACAATAAAAAAGAAAAAAAAAAAATAAAACAATCTATAACCTAAAGTTTAAACCTAAGTCGACTATCAAGTGGAAGAAACCCTAAACATGGTAATATAAGAATATTTAACATAAAGATTTAACCTAAGTGTTAGTGTGTGTGTTTGTTATAGGTTGGGGAGAGTAGCTTGGGGTTGCAAAGCAAGTTATGGCTGAGGTGCATGGAGCTGCGGGGAGGAGTGTGTGAAACATGTAGTCTGTATGGGGAAGGTAGATTGAGAGCTCGATGAAGGATGGTCGGGAGGGAAGGTGAGGTAGATCGGAGGGAGGGATCATAGGGAAGGGAAATGTAGGGGTTGTGGAGAGTGTGGGGGTAGTGTGGGGAGGGACGAGCATGAAATGGTGAGCAAGCGAGGGCTCGAGGTAGTGTAGGAGCGAGGTGAGGTAGTGAGGATGAGGACATAGGGTTAGGGAATGGTAGGGGACGGGTTTGTGCAGATCTAGAAGATTGCACGGGAAGGGAATAGGGATCGGGATCGGGACTTGGGGTGAGTTGTTGGGTGTAGGAAAAGGATGGGATCAGGCCTATGGAAAAATGGAACAGGGTATGTAGGGCTCGGGAAGGGGCTCGGGGTAGGCTAAGCGGGGGTAGTGAGGTGGGGACGTGGGATAGGGAGTGGAGAGAGGATTTAGGAATGGGGAGCGATATGGGTAGAGAAGGGAGAGAGGGGGTGGGATGGGGTAGATCTATAGGTAGGCTTAATAAATTAAAATTTAATTATTATTTTTTTGTTTTGGAATGTAGGTAGTGTTAAGGTTATATATATATATTGAAATTTAGATTTTTTTCAATTAGATGTGCTTTGTTTTATAAAAATAAAATCAAAAGCTAAGCGTATTTTTAGTTTTATTGTAAGGAAGGTGCGAGAATGTGCGAGTGAATTGACTTACCTATACACATGGACTAAAAGTATAATTATGAAGTACATAGAAACTGGTATATTAAAAGAAAACAAAAAAATGGAAAGTAAACAACTTCCTACAACTGCAAACACTAAGCTTAGTTCACCTGTAAAAGCTTCAGACAAACAAGAAGGTTATTATGAAATGAAGAACACGGGAACAAAGAAAGAAACCAAAAATGAAAGATAATGGGGTGTGACTCCCACTGGGTGTTCCAAAATTTAAGCAAGGAAAATCACTGTAGTGAAAGAAAAAAAAACCATGCAAACCTTTCTAGTAACTTTTTGTGCAAACCTCAAATAAGGGTCTCTATGAAACCTTACAAAATGGATGTCAGAGATGATTTTGGATGCTCTTGAGTACTCTCCAAATACAAAATGCAAATGCTATCAACACAAAGAATTCAACAAAGTTTTTGTACTTCAAATTCAAGAGGATTTGAAAGGAAGGTAAGCCTATAATTTATAGAAGCAGAAGGTAGTTGAAATTGGTTACACACGGATAAATGAGTATGCTTAAAAATAGCATTGTGGGTAGTTGCAATACTATTGGGGAAGTAAATAAATTAATTGTAAAAAGAAGCATCCGGAAATGTGGTTGTATGTGGATTTTAATTGCCCCCACCTTTCTAGGATTCTAAAAGTGTTGTTAACTAGGATAAGGATAGGAGTCCAAGTGGAGTCTAAATGGAGTCTAGGTGGAGTTTGATCAAGTGGCAGATGACTAGGATGTGCACACACTTAATTAATTAATTATTTAATTAATAAATAATAATTAACTTAGCTAAAGGGGATATAAATGATATATGTGATTAATTTAATGAATCCAAAGGGGTAATGTGTATAAATTAATCGATTTAATCAATTAATTACAAACAGGTGAATAATGAGGCGTACTTAGGATTACATTGGGAATAAGTAGAAATAGAAGTGTAAGTTTGGGGTGTCTACACATGATATATGTCAGAGATAGAGGAGGATGTGACGAGATATGTGTGGGCGCTGCCCTGTGTGTTGGCCTACATTTAGAGGACTTGTATTGATTCATGCATGATGATCATGGTGGGCGTATAAGGGCCACCACACTACTACATGTATGGGCATATGAGCACATAGCCATATTGGGACTAGTTGCAAGGCCACGAGGGGGGTGGGATCAACCAAAGGTATTTTCTCTATGATGGGTGGATATTCGAGGCAAGAACATGGACACGAGATAGCTTGAGGCAGCGATAGATAGGATGGGACCCAAGTCGGTGACATGGAGGCTATACCATGATAACGAGGATGGATCGAGGATGTGACAAAGTTGTGATATATTTGAAGGACTATGTGGTTAGAGGACCGATTTCAGTGTAGCGGATATTTTTGGTGGAGAGAGTATCGCGGTAGTTCGAGGTTGGCACATGATGTACCCCCATATCCATATATATGGTTAAGAGCTGTTAGGGCCTCAAGGAGGGTGGAGTCTTAGCGAGGGCCCATGGTTGAGTAGTTGATACAACTAGGCTAGATTGGTATACCCAATGATAGTAGTGGTAGATGGAGATGATGTGGGATGTACAAAGGATTATCGAGCATGATGGGAAACACATAAGTGGGTATTGCTATACCTAGTGTTTACAGTGCCATGGATTTTCTTGTAGGAGGGTAGGAGAGGAGGTGTCCCCACTGCGTAGGGGTGGTGGTGGTGGATCATAAGTATTTGTGTACATTTAAATTTTTGGTTAATTAATTGTCAATGTGGTTTTGTATGGGGTTGACTAACATGAGGTTGTATGTTATAAATGCAGGATATGGCATTTAGTCGTTGATAGTAGAAAATTTATTCAAAAATTGATGCGAATGTGTACTAGCAATATATTATGCGGAGGGATACTAGAGTGCATGGATGACATTGTGGGCATGCATGCCCATTTGTTTGAGCCAATGGTCATAATAGTAGTGACATGTAAGGTGCTTCTTAGTGAGAGGGACGAGGCATATGAGGAGACTCGACATGCTCAAGAGGCGATAGGTGGTGGTCCCTTGGCCTAAGACGTGTTCGCACGATATGTAGATTTACAACGTTAGTTCTTGGAGTAAAACATGGAGATTATGATGTTACACAGATAGGTGGAGAAGTTTCGGGGTCACGAGATGTAGCTTCATGTTGGTGGCGAGGCATCTATTTCTAGGGCTCTCATAGTACACGAGAGTGATAGTAACGATGAGGATTGATAGTGATGATTGTATATGATGTAGGGGTCATGCCCCCCAGTGATGAAACATGTTTTGGATTATATGACCGATGTATGGACACCTATTTTTGATATATATGAGATCAATATTTGTGTTGTGTGGCTATTATGGTGTAATGATGGTATGGTACCATGTTTTATTATTTGAGCATGTGTGTTGTATTGTATGTGATGAATATAAATGTGCATGATGATGTAGTAATAGTATTAGATAAAATATGGATGTAACATGATGTTGTGGATAACTAATGCAATGTAATAGATGAAATATTGGATGAATAAAATATGTAGCATGTAGGTAATGATGATAGTAAAATAAATATGGAAATAGATAAATGTATCGTAATGAATATGTGAAAATGCAATGTAATAGGATAAAGTGATGAAAATAGTAGGGGAAGAGAGTAATGATTCCCCCAACATATGGATGAATAGACTCGTGTGATAAGACCCCTTAGTAGTCAATTATGAGCCACGTAAGTAAGAGCGTGTCATCAAGAAATGATTGAGGTGCGCTAGATGAACAACGAAGCACGTGATGAAAGGTTTTAAAACTAGTCCATCAACAAAGTCATGTAATAATTGTAAGAACATAAGTGCATCATCGGGGTAAGGTAAGGTGATATTGATCACCTACCAACGACTAGGAAGATGGGTGGAGGTGGATTCATATGAAATGGAGGAGCATGAGTGTATGGATTGAACTACGTTTCATATGGAGTGACCAAGAGGATATGCGAGATACTAGTGGAAACCCATGGGATACATGTGATGGATAGTGCAAATGAGGTGGATGTAATGAATGTGGTGGTGGAATAAATGGAGGTGGTGGATAGCGTGTGTGTGACAAAGTGGTACATGATAAACAAAATGAGCACCAAACAAAGAAGACTCGGGGGTGTATGCGTGCACTCTCATGGTGAAGGAAATAATGATCACTCATGAGATGTAAAAGATATGACACCAATGTCCTCTAATTGTTGTAACCTCTCACGTAAAGAAAGATAGTCATTATCACGATGGCCACTAATACAATGGTAATTATAGTAATAATGATCATGTTGACATTTTAAATGGTGTGGAGGGTGATGTTGATTGGAAGGAAGGAAAATTAATCACTCATCAAGTAATATACGCAAGACATCATGAGGTCGAGCATTAGGTGAAAAAGCAGGGCTCACGGTAATGAGGTGTAGTAGTAGTAGTAATTGGTCGTGGAGCTAGAGAGACATGTGTAGGAGGTGGAGGAGGGGAATGAGGTTGTTGCCTTTGCACTTTGGGTTGAGATACGGGTTTCTTTTGATTGTTTCTAGGAGGTGGAGTAGGAGGAGCACGCTTTGTTTGATTTTTAGCCAAGGGTGGGGGTTGCTGAGGATGTACAGTGGCGAAGGTGTAGGTGGAACAACGGAGGACATGGTAGTTGGAGAAATGTGGGAAGGCTCTGGTAGAGGAGAAATAAGAAGGTCATGTTCTAGATCAATAACCTTGTAACAAAAAAGTATAAAGGACTCATAAGTATCATGTTGTAAGCATTGCTTTAGAGGATAAATAAGACCATGATAGAAGATGATCCTGCTTTTGTAAGTCACTAGGATGAAAGATAAGTTGATTTATGCATGCATTAAAGCGTAAGATGTAATCCTGAATAGGTTTGGAAGAGCCTTGATGTAGAGTAGGAATGTGATCGTATGTGACCCTAAGACCATTAGTGATAATAAAGCTATGAAGAAAGGCATCCTTCATGTCATAGAAAGTGCTAATAGAACCATAAGGGAGATAGGTATACCATTAAAGTGCATCGTCAACTAGACTAAACTGGAAGGCGTTAAGTAAGAGTTTATCATTAAAATAAGAGGCCATAAGAGAGAAATAATGTGTAATGTGAGTATGAGGTCAATAGTACCATCGAAGCATGTAAATGTGGGCATGATGAAATCCTTAGGAAAGGAAAAGTTATGGATTTTCTTGGAATTGGATTACCATGCAAGGAATTGTGATCTATAGATGCACAAGTAAACCCTAATTTATAAGGTGAGAAAGTGAACTGAGCTAAAGTTGACTTGTAAAATGCACGAGAGATAGAATGTCTTATGATGGAATAGAAGAAGATGGAAATAATGTATTAAGAGCTTGAATCTTGCCATTTTGTGTGATCATGGGTATATACATAGGTGAGATAGTAGGCTCACGATGCTAAGGATTCTTGAGGAGTGTGTGTTGAAGGAGCTACATGAGATGATGAAGGGGAAGTTTCACTAACAATATCATAAGGAACATGTGGTATGGGTGAAGTGGAAGAAGGAAGTGTAGATGAAGTAGGAGTAGAATGAGAAGAAACAGTAGAAGGTGGAGACTCATGCACTATGGTAGAAACAATCATAGAGAAGAAGAAGATGGAAGAGGTGAAGCACTCTTAGTAGTGTAGAAAGAAGGATACTCCTTAGGAACAAGAGATGGAGTAATATGGTCAATGTCAGCTAGAACAATACTATCAATAAGATCATCAAGGTAATAAGAATGTGCTAATGAACTAGAATGAGAGGTCATAGAAACACAATGAGAAGCGGTAGGAGACATAGGAGTAGCGATAGGAGTGGCCGAGGAGAGGTAGGAGGCATACTAGATTGTGAATCAATGCCTAATAAATAATTAAAGATAAAAGGATCTAAAAATTCATGTGGCATATCGTGGGAGAGGTTCCCTTATTCGAAACAAACTTATTTACAAATGTACGGGACATGATTTGTTGGTTAAACTTGGATACCACGAAAGTGTTTTCTATGAAGGTTATCAATTACAAAAGGTGAGGAAATGAGAGAGGTGAGAATGAGAAGAAAGGCAACATGCGAGAATTATAGATATGAGTAATTCTTTATGTATGCAAAGTCATAGTGAATTGAAAACAAGATCATTCGTATCGTATAAATACGATGGAATTTAGAGACACAAAGTTCTGTAAATAACATCTTGCGAACACAAAGTTTCTTAACGTAACACGATTTATCAATCAAGGACACAAAGTTCCTTGGTTATTGGTTATACAAGATCACCAAAGAGCAAGACTAACATTTGAGACAAATGATCTTCACAAAGAAAATAAATGAAAGCTCGAGAGATAACGGAGATCGGATAGACAAAGAATAGAAAGCCCATACGTATTGATTTCTTTATGATCTATTTACACTTGCGAGAAAATAAGCCAAGTTCTTCCTCCTTTTTTTCAAAATGGCGTAAAAAGGCCATTATATAGCTTACATTCGGTTACTCTCGTAACCGTTTCTTTTAACTAGAGAATAGTTAAGGAATGCCAAACGCAATTTCTTAACTAATTACATGGAATATGAAAGGAATAGGAAGAAGAAGAAAAGAATGAAGAAGGAGCAAGGTGGGCAGTCGAGAAGGACCCACCGTCTTGAAAACCACTTCTTGAATTTCTTTAACGTCTCGGCTATGTCTTTGCCACGAGGACACACCGGACGTTTCATCTTGAAGATGACAATGGATATCTTTGAAAAGCTGATGTAGCGGCGTCTTGAAAGCTTCGTCTTTACTGCATTTGTCCTTGAAATTTGATCTTCGAGCAACTTAAATTCAAATTTAGCATATTCGGGTAGAGCGGGAAAAACTAAGTATGAATTGCATTAGGTTCACTTGGGACATGTGAGGCGAATGCATGAAAAACTCGAGGCTCGGCGATTCGGACGAAAAAGGAGAAACGCACAAATGCATTTTGGGACATTTGGGATGAAAATGCGCGAAGGGCGCGGACTCGGGCGTTTCGGCGAAAAATGAGCAGCTCGCACTTTTGGCCGGGACGGTTGGAACATGAAAGCGCGGTTGGGCGGATCGGCCGATATTGGAACAACTTGCACTTTTGACTTGGGACACTTGGAACAAAAATGTGCGAAGTCGTGGTTCGGGTGATTCAGAAAATGAAAATGGAGCAGCGTGCACAATTTGACTTGGGATAGTTGGGACGAAATCGGGGTGAATCGCCGAAAATGGAGCAGAGTGCACTTTAAGTTTGAACTTGAGAAATTTGAGACAAAAAGTTCGGAGTGCGTGACTCGGCAGTTCGGGCGAAATTGGAGCAGAGCGCACTTTTGAAATTGGGACATTTGGGACAAGAAAGTGCGAAGTCGCGGTTCGGGTGGTTCGGCGAAAGTGGAACATCTCGCCTGATAACCCGGGACACTTGGGACAAAAACTTCCGACGGGCCCGAAAATGGGACAAATTCGGAGGTTTCGGCCGATCGGGGAACAAAATGCACTTTCGTACTTGGGACAGGCGGGACAAAAATGTCCGACAGGCCCGAAATACTTACAGAATGACCCAAAACTTAGATTTTTTCGACTTCAAGACTTTTTTCACACCACCAGCTCGACAGAAAAGACATTTAAACTCAAAATTTTGAAATTTTTACTTTTGACAGAGCGGGGAATTTTGAGTGGACAACAGCTGGCTCCTTCTGGGGATGACTTGGCATAAATTCAAGGAATGAGACAAGGCAAGAACTTAGACAAACTTGGTGAAGCAGACCAGTGCCTTATCCCTTGGGCAACGGAGTCAAAAACAGACCAACACAGAGGGCAACACACAAAAACAACAGAAGGGAAACACACCAAAACAACAGAAGGAAAACACTGTACAGAATATACAAAGGGACTCCCTAGTCACCTAGGACTTGAACAACTTCAAATACTGCCCACTATAAGGAAGTGGGAGGGGCGAACCATCCATGTAATCAAGATAGAAAGAGTTCTTACCAGCAAAGTGTCTGATCTTGAAAGGTCCGAGCCACAGGGAATCAAACTTTCCATGGCTGCCACGAGGTTCATGTCTTTTGTCCCATAACAACACGGTGTCTCCAACTTGGAACTCTCTACGAACCTAGCTTTCTTGTCAAACAGGACCTTTACCTTTTCTTTGGTGAGCGAGATATCCTATCAATGACCTCAATCTGTCTTCATTCGGTTTGTGCGGTACATAATTCTCTTATCTAAAGCATCACTGAAACTAGTATCTCGATATGGCCTTCATTAGGTGCAAGGTGGCGGTTCACTTTATTCTTTGGCGATTGAGCTTCTACTCCATATACCACTTGAAAAGGGGACATTCAATAGCTCTCTTTAGGTGTGATCTGTCTGCCCAAAAAAGAGCATCATATAGCTTCTTGTGCAGTTTCGTTGAGACTCATTGACCAACTTCCTTATGATAGTCACCGGGTTTTTGTTTGTGGATTACGCTTGCCCATTTCCACTGGGGGTAATAATCGAAGAATGAGCCAAAGAAATGCCATACCCATGTAGAAATCCATTATCTCGGTTGAGAGAAGTTTGAAGCATTATCATTCTGATCTTGTTAGGTACACCATACCTTACCAAGATGTTCTCTTTGATGAAGTTGCATACCACTTGAAGTAGTGCTCTTGGTGGAATAGCTTCCACCCATTTGGTGAAGTAGTCGGTGGCGAGTTAGCACATGAGTGTGACCAGCACTAGAAGTAGGATTAAGTGTACCGATGAAGTCAAACCCCCCTTTGTTGAAATGGTTCCTCAATCACAAGCGGCTTGAGAGGCAAAGAAGCCAATTTAGGTCTTCCCACAAAAAGTGCAGCGAGCCTCACATTTATCCACCCACTTGGATGCATCTCTGAACAAGGAAGGCCAGTAGTATCCTCCACGGAGTATCTTGTGAGCAGTGACCATTGATGAATAGTGCCCTCCACATGCTTGATCATGAAAAGCTGAGAGCAATTTTCTCTGTTGTTCCTTGTCCACACACTTCAAAAATCTCCCATCTAAGCCACGCTTGAACAAGGCATTTTCCCACAATACATATTGTGCTGACCTCAATTTAGCAGTCCTCTTTTCTTTGGTAGTTAAATGAGGGGGGCATTCCCCATAGGTGAGAAAATGGGCGATGTCGGCATACCATTCATCAAGCCCGAACTCGGGAGCAGAGCGGTAGGAAGGTCAACTTTCTCCTCCAGCAACTCATGTTTGGCTCCTTCAGCAATGAGCTCACAAAGACCTTTTCCACGAACCAGCTTGGTTGGTTTGATATCAATGTCATACTCTTGGACCTTAGCCACCCAGTTCCCTCTCTTGGATCCAAATTCTTGTTGTGTAAGAATTGACTTAATGATTGTATATCTGGAACCGGCACCATAGAGTGAGAGTTGAGGATATAGAAGCAGGCTGCTTATGACTTTGACTACTGCAAAAGCATGCTTCTCCATCATGGTGTATTTTAGCTCATGATTCTTCAGGATATAGCTCATGAAGGCAATTGGTAGCTCATGTTTATCGGAGTCTTCTTGAGTTAAGGCATGACGGCTGAAGGGTATTATACATAGCATAGCAATATAGATGATGAAATCTTTCTTGAAATCGGGACGAGGCCAAAGCGGAGTTTTAGCGATAGCTTTCTTGATACCCTCAAAGGATTCCTTTCCTTCAGAAGACCAACCAAATGTTTGCTTCCCTTTCATCATCTGAGAAATATTCAAAGTTAATTCAGCAAAATCAGGGATGAATCTTCTTAAAAAATTGATCTTACCGAAGAAGGAGTGCACGCCCTTTTTATTGGTTGGGAGAGGAATTTGCTTTGGATGGCTTGAACTCGTTCAGGATCAATCTTAATACCATCCTTGGAGACAATGTGCCCTAATAGTTTTCCCTCTGTAACACAGAAGACAGATTTTTTAGGGTTCAGAGAGATTCCATGCTCTCTGCATCTCAGTAGAACTGTCTCCAGGTGATCAAAATGATCCGCTCTTGTCTTGGAAAACTTTGTCGAGTCATGAGGTATATGACAATACACTTCCCTTTCAAGCTTCCAAAAGCCAGATCCATAGCTCTCTGGAAAGTGGCACCAGCATTAATAAGCCCAAAAGGCATTCTCTTGTAGGCAAAGGTACCCCAAGGAGTGGTGAAGGCTGTCTTGTGTTGATCTGCATGTATCGACCTCTACGATTGTATCGAGAGAATCCATCAAGCATAGATAACATTTCAGATCACATTCTGCTTGCAATATTTGATCCATCATAGGCAAAGGGTAATTATCTTTCGAGAGAAGCTTTGATTCGGGTTCTGAAATCAACACGAATGCGGATCTCACCATTTTCTTTTCACAGCGAGGCACAATATTTGCAATCCATGTCGAATGGTGAATAGGAAAAATAATTTTAGCCTTCAACAACTTTGAATCTCTGAAAGATGGTGTCGGCTATTTTGGGGTTATCTTGCCTTTGTTTTGCTTGAAGGCTTAATTCTGGTTTGAGAGGAATCGAGTCTTTGCATATCTTTTGGTTTGAAGGCTTTGGATCTTCATAGAAATATGAGAACATCTTTATACCTTTTAGAAGATCAATTGCTTTTCTCCTCTCATTCATCATTGTGCAACATTTTCCAATATTTACTAGCTTAGGGTCATTAGAACTCCCAATATCAATCTTATCATACTCGGTGATTCTTTGAGGTCGATAGAAGCTTTAGATTTCACATACTTTGTCATGCTTATCAAATAGTTCCTCCAAACTCACCAACCCTTTAGGAATCTTGTTTCCTTTGAGATTGATGCATCCATCTTGATCTGTTTCTTGTCCTTGGGTGGCGGCAGTGAGAGGACACACTCTCACGAGGCGAGTTGTCACTTCCCTCAAAATACGGTTGTTGAAATTACCCTTGAGTTCGGGAAGGAAAGCAAATGCTGGTCATCGTTGAAAACTTGCGATTATTGGTATTATCGGGTACACTAGGCGGTGGACCATTTGATAGTGAACTTATCTGAGAGAATTCGGGATGGGGAATCGTAGTGACCACGAGGCGGCCGAGTGAATCAGCCCTGCTTTGTTCTTTTCTCTAGGTATTGCTTGATAGAGAAAGCATCGAGAATTCAATGGAATCCCAAACTGATTCGGTAATGCTTGACCTCCCATTTTTACGAAAGAGGTTTCGACTTCACAATCAACTCTGCATCACCACGAGCGAGAAGGTTCTTCACACCTCGTTCTTTGGCCACTTGCGGTCAAGAATGAGAGCCTCATACTCTCTTTGTATTATTAGTGTTTTCAAGCTGCAACTTAAATGAAAAGGATGTAGGCATCCTTCGGGTGACACTAGCGAGGACACCAGCTCGAGAACCGGTGAGGAACAACTTCCATCAAATTCTAAAATCCAAACACCATTGGGATCTTTAGGTGACTTTACTTTGGGGGTTGGATTTCATCGGGGGACATAATCATGTAATTGCCATGACCTATATCTTCATAGAGTATTTGTGCCTTAGGATCATCCGTTTTACGCACAATATACTCGGAGTTGTTTCTCGGTGCAACAACTTCTTCATTTGTCCATTGTGGTATGAGTGCATGCGACCGATCCATTTGATTTCCCCACCCACATCTTTGTTCTACTTAGCAACATTCCATAAGAAGGAGGGATATCTGCTACTAGGATGGTAGCCAAGACTTTCTTTTCGAGGAAAAGCGTGCAAAGGCCACTTGTGCATCTTTAATCCTCCGACCAAAGGCACTTCCTTACTTTCCATGGAGTAGCGAGGATCCATAAGTGCAGTGAGGTCAAGCCTAAAGCATGAGCTACTTTAGCGAGGCATCACATTATACGAGGCTCAGAATCTATGACACAATTCTGAGCCTATGGCGGTATGAGAAGTGTTACATAAAATGGTTTAATTTTGTCACCGGGAGAGGTGACAGGCTACTGAGGACTTGGGTTTGTGGTGCGAGAGGAGGAGTAGGTAGAAGGCCTTTAGAAGTGGTCTTAGAGTTGGAATTAACAAAGTGGATCATTTTGGCAAAGGCTTTGGGATGGGTTTGATAGTACTCGGCTTGAGATTTGTACCTTGGTCTTTTCGGGTGATCAACAATATCAAAGGATCCGAGAAGTGGGACGGGCCATCATCATTTGGAATTCTAGGCTTATCAACTTTAGGAGAAAAAGAAGAAGCAACTTTGGTAAGCTGGATTGATAGGACTCACCTTTGTGTAGGCGAAGTAGGGATAGGAGATCCTCTTCTTGTAATTACGAGAGGATAGTTGCCATTGCTCCTTGGATTTCTTAGGGGGTGGGTCACCTTCTCCCCTGCTTTGTCTGCATTCTCGAGTCATGACATGACAAAAGATTCATTTGTTCATGTCTGCTACCACTTCATCATAATCATCAATGCCCTCGGTGGTAAAGAAATTAACCCGAGATCCCTCAAGTTCCTCTGCTTCATCATCAAATTCCTCCACAAACTCCTCGCAAGCTTCATCATCATCTGGCTCTTCGACTTCACAGGTTGCGTTCACAGGAACCTTAACAGGAGGTCCTTCAAGTGCTAGTCTTGTGTGAGGAGCGAGGCAAGCGATTTACTGGGCTGAAAATTTCTTCTTGGAACATCTGCACATACGGGGCATCTTTGAGCCATTTGTTTCTTTATAGCGACAAGATCATTTGCGAGTTTACGGACTAATGGATCGTACTAGGTCCGAGGGTGGAAGAGGAAGAAGCGGTGAGACTTAGATTTGGGAGGGTCTCTTCTCAACTTCCCGACATGATCAAGTCATCTTCGATACTAATGCCCAGTTCTTGATCGAGCTAGTGTTCGAGATTAGCCCTTCTTAGTGCATAACTAACTTTGGGTGATTGAGCATTTAGGAAGAAACACTTTTGAATTTGGTCGGCAAGGTCGGGTAGGCGTTGGAATTTTATTTACCAACTTTGTTGAACCGGGCCACAAATTCCCTCATGGGCTCTTGTGAATCTTTCTTTATCACGAGAGAGACTGGGCAAGCAAGGCATGCACATCTTACGCCGGCTTGAAGCGGTTCTCGGCGAGTTCTCATTGTGTCCCGATCGGTTATAGCACCGGTCGGAAGGTGATAGAACCAATCAGCGGCATTATCTTGTAACGTCTCAACAAAGCGGCCTTACGGAGGCGTCTTCATATTCGACTCCCGAGAACTCCACATGCAAGCGAAGGCTGCGATGTGTTCGTCGGGAGTGCACTTTGCCATCGCCTTTGAATTTGGGAAGTTCTTCCGGTTCCTCCTCTGGGTAACTCATGCAAAGGTGAGCAAGGGCCGAGGCCCGACACGATGACCCCATGGTAATGTGGCTTTGCCATTCTTGGAAAAAGCGGCTTGGGAGGCGTAACACCGGCGAGGATCAAAGCTCGTAGATTGGGACTAGCGAGGCTCACGAAGGAATACCACCCGTAGGACTTCTATCTTGAGCAGGTGGAGTGCTTGTCGAGCGGGTCCTTCTATTTCTTGTTGAATTTGAAGGGAAAGGAAAACCTTGTTGTTCTAAAAGCTGGCGAGAATCTTCGATACAGGGCCCTTCTCCCTCGAGTGAAAGCGGAGTCGCGAGATCAAAGGATGATCAAAAATTGCGAAGCTGGAATGCGATTTTCCCAGTAGTCGCCAAAAACTGTTGGTTTTCAAATAGGACTTTTAGAAGAGCAACAGTCAGGGGACAAGAAGTCCCTCCTCTTTAATGGGAGAGGTTCCCTTATTCAGAAACAAACTTATTTACAAATGTACAGGACATGATTTGTTGGTTAAACTTGGATACCACGAAAGTGTTTTCTATGAAGGTTATCAATTACAAAAGGACTGAGGAAATGAGAGGGTGAGAATGAGCAGAAAGGCAACATGCAGAATTATAGATAACAGAGTAATTCTTTATGTATGCAAAGTCACAGTGAATTGAAAACAAGATCATTCGTATCGTATAAATAAGATGGAATTTAGAGACACAAAGTTCTGTAAATAACATCTGCCAGAACACAAAGTTTCTTAACGTAACACAGATTTATCAATCAAGGACACAAAGTTCCTTCTTGGTTATACAAGATCACCAACGAAGTTGACAAGACTATCGATGAAGCGGAGACAAATGATCTTCACAAAGAAAATAAATGAAAGCTCAGAGATAACGGAGATCAGATAGACAAAGAATAGAAAGCCCTTCTGTATTGATTTCTTTATGATCTATTTACACTTTCAGAAAATAAGCCAAGTTCTTCCTCCTTTTCAAAATGGCGTAGAAAGAAGGCCATTATATAGCTTACAATTCAGTTACTCTTCGTAACCATTTCTTTTAACTAGAGAATAGTTAAGGAATGCCAAACGCAATTTCTTAACTAATTACATGGAATATGAAAGGAATAGGAAGAAGAAGAAAAGAATGAAGAAGGAGCAATAGGTGGGCGAGTCTTTGAGAAGGACCCACCGTCTTCAGAAACCGCTTCTTGAATTTCTTCCACGTCTCAGCTATGTCTTTGCCACGAGGGACACACAAGACGTTTCATCTTGAAGATGACAATGGATATCTTTGAAAACTGATATACCGGCGTCTTGAAAGCTTCGTCCTTTACGCATTTGTCCTTGGAATTTGATCTTCGGATTGATAGTATCAGAGCCGCAACTTAAATTCATATTTAGCATATTCGGGTAGAGCGGGAAAAACTAAGTATGAATTGCATTAGGTTCACTTGGGACATGTGAGACGCGAATGCGCGAAACACGCGGCTCGGCCGGTTCGGATGAAATAAGGAGAAGACGCACAAATGTATTTTGGGACATTTGGGATGAAAATGTGCGAAGGACGCGACTCGGGCGTTTCGGCCGAAAATGGAACAGCTTGCACTTTTGGCTTTGGGACAGTTTGAACATGAAATGCGCGGTTGGGCGGATCGGCCGATATTGGAACAACTTGCACTTTTGACTTTGGGACATTTGGAACAAAAATGTGCGAAATCACGCGGTTCGGGTGATTCGGTGGGAAAATGGAACAGCGTGCACAATTTGACTTGGGACAGTTGGGACGAAATCGGGCGAATCGGCCGAAAATGGAACAGAGTGCACTTTAAGTTTGAACTTGAGAAATTTGAGACAAAAGTTCCGGAGTACGCGACTCGGCAGTTCGGGTGAAATTGGAGCAGAGCGCACTTTTGAAGTGGGACATTTGGGACAAGAAAGTGCGAAGTACTGCGGTTCGGGCGGTTGGCGAAAGTGGAACATCTCGCACAGTAACTTCGGGACACTTGGGACAAAAACTTCCGACGGGCCCGAAAATGGGACAAATTCGGAGGTTTCGGCCGATCGGGGAACAAAATGCACTTTCGTACTTGGGACAGGCGGGACAAAAATGTCGGCAGTGAGGCCGAAATACTTAGAATGACCCAAAACTTAGATTTTTCGACTTGAAGACTTTTTCACACCACCACATTTCGGCAGAAAAAGACATTTAAACTCAAAATTTGGAGCTAGCTATGAATAGTTAATCTAAATAGAAACTAAGTGCTATATTGGAATGCAAGAATTTGGTTGTTATATTTGGAATATATATAAAAGTAAAAGGGAGATAGGAGGATGTGTTACCCGTTAATAACTTACCTCACCGTAATCTTTGGACTATGGCAGATTGGTATGAATATTGGGTAGGCTATGAAAGAGTGACCTCGAGAAAGGGAAGAATCTGATTGTTTTCCTCTAATGAGGTTCTGGAGTAGTATTGAGGAGCCCCAGGGCACCCTAGTCTTTGTTCTAGGTGTTGCGGACTATGAAGACACTCAAAACTCGAAACTAGTAGTGTCACATTATTTTTCTCGTTATCTTCACTCCTATTGCATGAGATGTCTGCAATAATGTCACCGTAACTATTATAGGAAGATATACCTACAAAACCCTATCCAAAGCATCAATCCCTAAAAAATAAAAATTCATATGAATAGGTCGATGGCCTCATCTTCCAAACTAGTGGTCTTATGACTGAGTGTTGCACTACATTTAGGACCCAATGTAGTTCTATGTGCGTGTGTGTGTAATTTTGTGCCTAGGATGCCCTAACACCAATGACGCAGTGGTAGGGGTAATAACTAGATGTAAAATATAAAATGGTGGATGTAATGGAAAGAATAAAACCCTTTCCCCTATCCTTGTGTGATGGAGATGTAGAAGCAACCCAAATGCAGTCCCTTGCCTTAGTAGATAGCTGCCCTTGATGAGTAAGATGTCCGCCCATAATGTAGTGAGTATGCTTTGTTTATATAGGGATATATTTTTCTAATTTTGACACCTTTGGTGACCTAAAACTACCAACTACAAGCTAGGGAATACATGGGTAACCATTAGTACCGACCTCGAATAAATAAATTAAGAGAAAAATTATGATGACACGAGTGCTTAAAATCACAGATCAGGGCGCCCCAATGCAACCATAGGCACCTCGGTGTAGACCTAAAGTTGACAACCGAGAACATTATATGAAATTTGAGATACCCCTGAAAGATGGCCAAAATTGTAGAGACAGGCGGCGAATGAACCAGAAAAAACATATTGATACTTAACTAACTGACAATAAGACTTAGAAATGGGTTACTTAGTGAATACTTTTGTTACGCAAGATCCATATATAAATTAACATACCTGGTGGTATAAATGTAATAGTAAGTGCCTAATTTTGTGACTATAACTACTTGTCCCAAAATGGAACCTACAAACCCAGTAACAAAATTTTTCACAACTACCTCATATCCTTGTCAATTGACCTTCTTTTACTCACGGTGTCTTGGTATTTTTCTAGTGGTTTCTCTTATCCTTTTCATGACTACATGATAGAATGAAACTATTTCATAAGTAATTCCTATATTCTCCTTGTACAATGTTATCAACAAAGGAAAAACAATACATTGTAATAAAAAGCAATTACTTTATA
Organism: Taxus wallichiana var. yunnanensis; assembly: GCA_018340775.1. Taxonomy (NCBI): domain Eukaryota; kingdom Viridiplantae; phylum Streptophyta; class Pinopsida; order Cupressales; family Taxaceae; genus Taxus; species Taxus wallichiana. The sequence goes on along the minus strand of CM031242.1, from coordinate 726,929,814 downwards.
AATGTATGTTAGCATCCTCTCTCTTTCATTGAAATCCACTTGTACATTTTCCCCTTCTTTGGTTCTTTTTCATCAATTACAACATATATGGATATTGTTTATTTTTCCATTTACAAACATTCCCAATATAAGGTCTTAGAAACATGCATTTAGAAAATTGCAAATGTTTTAAAAGTACATTTCATATGGAAGAAAAAAATACCAACATATATTTAGAAAACAACAACGCTCATTATATCTTAAACACGATTTGGGAAACCTCTCTACCCATATTGTCAATTGTTGTAAGAATTTGTAAGCATTCATATGCGAATGTCTTGAATAAAATGATATAACTTATAACTAGTTTCTCATATTTTTGTTTCTCATTGAATATCTCTGCTCCATAGTCTACCTTCACATTTACTCAAAACAATGAGTTAGTTTCCTTCATGTTTAATGGAAACCAAAAATAAGCAAATGAAGGTGCAATAATGAACATGCTAAATGAATTTCAAATGTGAAAATATTTTATCCATAAATGAAATTAGTATCTTACTAACCCATTTCGATGGATGATCCTCTTTGGGTAGATTCTGTTTATTGGGTTCTTCATTGGATAGATGGTTTTGTTCACAAGATTGGACTATTGGTGTTTGTACTACTTTCTTTAGATGAACATGTGGGTAGAGTTTCTAACATTTTACAATCTAGTTTCCACTCATTATACAATGAGTATAATAATTCTTGTTATTCTCCACATCTCATTTTGGAGAGTAGTATTTATTAATCTTCCTTTCTAAGGATTTCCTCTTCTAACACATGGCCACATAGTGGTTATTCATCCATAAAAAGTTACATGGAAATTAATACTATAATTTTTATGTTACCGACAACCATTCACATAATCAAAGTGAACATTGGATTATTTATGTCGTCCATAATTTCTAGGACAAAAACTTGTGCAATAATTCTAAGGGGAAAGTATTTCGTCTCCCCCTTTATCTCACTTTAGAGATGTCTTGTATCCTCTTTGGACTTTTTTGTCTTACTTGGAAGGTTGTTCCTTCCTTTGTTTCAAGTTACACTCACTCCCACGATCACTTTGTGAGGCATGCCTGTTTTAAAAAGAAACAATATCCTCATTATTAATATTGACAAAACAAATCTTGTCTTTACTTTGAATATGTTTTTTTATTGGTATAGGATCTTATCTTAAAGTGTGTCTTACTTAATCTATTTTAGAGCATTCTCCAACCTCTTTTTTATCACTACCATATTCCAAAAATACATAGTGAGGTTTTCCTTTAGCTATATTGGATTAGTAATTCTCACGGAAACAAATACGAGGCCCTTTCCATTAAAACCCATCATATTTAGTAATTTGGATCCAATACCTTTAGTATGTATCTCAAATGTACCAAAATCAACATCCGGTTCTTAATGGGAGGAAATAATACACAGTGATTCACTTATAATGCATACCTCAATGATATGTAAATTTGTGGTAGAGGGATGACTCTTATGAATGGTAGACGTGTCTATCTCTGTTGTCTAAATTTATTCATTCATACTCAAATTAATAAGCTATATACTAAAATAAACTAACTCATAACTTGGAGGGTTTATTATACATCGAGAAGTGTGATATACATGGATGGATGGGCACTAAATTGATCCTTGCTATGGCGATGAACCTATAAATAGGACATACTAGAAAGGAGATTGATTAGATAGGATATGTGGGCATTTCCGAATAATGACAACTCCAAGAAGTGTGAGCTTCCTTTCGCGGATGTCAACCCATTTTTATAGAAAAAGTGAAGTAAATGATAGAATAACGAGATGACATGCATAAACACAAATATTAATGAATCTAAAAATAATTAAGATATGATCTAAATATTGATTTGGTGAAAGAAATGTAAATTAAATGCTACCTAGTGCGGGTCGAGGATGACCAAGACTATGCAGAAGCAGTCGCGATGACACAGGAGGTTTGATTCGAAGCGTAGGTTGGATATGCAAACTGCGAGGGTATGGATACAAAACAATATCCTGTGGATGTTGTGGGTCACATGTAGAAGATAACTAGAGGCATAAAATCTAGAAAGTAGCAGAAAATAGAAATAAGGGAGGTTAGATTGACAAAATGGGCCTAGGTCAATGAAAACCGGGGTTTAGGTAGGATAAATTTGAAGCACAGAGGAACATAATGATGGTCATGGTTAGCTTAGTCGGGAAAAAAATGAAGGTGGACTCAAAAAAGGGATTGGAGGCTAAAATCACGATTCACTGAGATGGATGGTTCGACGGTGATTTGACAGAGGTCGATTTATGACCTGTATTAGAGTTAGATAATTTGAGGTCAAAAGGATGAAATGGGAGACCTGCAAGTGAAGATGTTGGAAAAGAAGGTTGATAACAAAACTCTGAGTGTTACAAAAGCTGATATGAACTGCAAAATGTTATATGCAAGCAATATGAAGATAATATGATAAATACTATATAAATAACACAACATGATAATAATTCTCACGAAGTATGATCATGACTAATTCAAACATGTCTAAAGGAGGTCTAGGAGGTCTATAAGCTGTCGCATGAATTCTCGGGCATGAGGGTCAATTCAGAAGTCACAAAAAAGCTCCAAAATTCACATACATCTAATGATTTCTGATTATTATAGGGTCGATGGTGGTAGGCTGGTTCGACACTCGACTACAAGGAAAGTTTGCCCAATGGGGTGTATTTTGTGCTTTAGGTTAGGATTTCATGTTTTTAAGGGTGGGGGGGGGGGAAGTGTTTTAAAGCTTATATGTACGATTAGGTTTTTAAGGATGAATCATAGGTAGTTATAAGATAGGAATGGGTGGAAAAAGCATATGGATTTATATTTAGGATAAAACTATCCTAAATAGAAAGTATATTAGGGAACACTAGGGATATGGATACTAATTAATTAATTAATGGAAATTAATTAATTAATGTGATAGCATAATAAGTGGGAATTTTATTAAATATTGATGGGGATGTATTTAATTAAAGGGGGAGCTAAATATGACCATAGAAAAATATGCGCACGTGAGCATACAAGGGTAGAGATATCAAATTTAGGTGTCTACATTTTCCCCTTTTTTTGAGTGGTTTGTGCTAGCAAGCCATGAGACAAAAATAGTGAGAGAAGAGAAGTATGATGAAGATTGATAGAAGGTTGATGATGAGATCCCTCTATAACAGGGATCAATGACGCTAGAGGAAATCAATGATGTGTTTGAAAAAGGTAGATGATGAAGGGTGGGTGGGTGAAGAAATATGGGTAAAAGGATAGTGTAAGGCAAGATGGCCCAAGCAAAAAGGATCAGAATAAAAATAAAAACCATGGCGGTAATTCGATATCACATGGGTAAAGGAAAATTGTAGTCTCAATGGAGACAAGAGACAATGCTCTACATGCCAGTGAGTGGGTGAAAATCACTACAAAAATGAGAGAATCTAATGGGAAATATCTCAAATGGATGCAAGCCGGAATGATCATGGGGTCATAGGAAAGCATCAAAGTATGCACAACTAAATTTGAAAACTATGCAAAATCTTTCATACAAGAGGAATCGAGAAAAAAATATGCGTTTGTAAGGGACGAGGATGAAAATAATGGTGCCCCAGCACATGACATGAGAGAAGGCTGAAAAGGTGAGTAGTGAAAATTATGCCCCAAGGGGAGAGAAGTATGGCCATGAGGTGGAATTTGTGCACAAATTAGATAGGATTGTAAAAGTAAAATGCCTGAAGAGGGAATAAGTATGGCCACAAAGGTGGACTTTGAAATCACAAAAGTATAGGATCAAAATATTGAAACAAAATTCCCTAAAGGGATAAAAGGGATGGCCACAAAGGTAAACTTTTAAAAATGATGAAGAAGAGGTCATAAAAAAATGGATCAAGGAAGCCAAAAGCGAAGGCTATCAAGGCCAATCGAGGGTGACTAAGGCCAATCAACGGTGACCTAAGGGGTGACAACTACTATGTGTCGGTGGTTATATAACCCCGGTGGTCGATCGACGATGCTCATTTTCACTCACAATATTGATGACAGAGATTAGATCGATTAAAGATAAAATTGAGAAATGGAGGTCGCAGGAGTTATAAGGAAATCCCCAGAGGGTGCGGAGGATGGTGAGTAACAAAAATCAAGCTTATTTTTAGTTTAGTTTTGTATTTCATTTATTTTTAATGCATGTTTTTATAAAAATTTGATGACGCCAGGGGTAGTTGGCGGTGATCCAGGTGGTTTGACATTGACTGGGCTCTAAGGCGTGCCGATTGACCTTAAAAATGTTGACCCAACCAGGTTGGTGTCGAATAGGGTTTGATTGACCATGTTTAGGATTAAATTAGATTTTTAATGAAATTTAATGGATTTGATTGGATTTTGGATTTTGGATTTGATATTTGCATGTTCTGTTTGTGATTGTAGGTCAGAGAGACCCTATATTTGAGAGACCAAGTATCTATGCTATACGAGACGATTATAATATGTTATAGATGCCAATTGGGATCACTGGCTGCAATGGGGTTAGGTGGGTTTAGGCATTATCAGAGGATCCTACAAGATGTGGGATTGATGATTGCTTTGGTAGAGAGATGGGACCGATAGATGGGGACCTTTTCATTTAGGACAAGGGAGATGGACATCACCCTATAAGATGTGTATAGAATCATGAGATAGACTATACATGGGGAGCATATAGTTCCCATCACATCGACATCATGCTAGTAATTTTGACATGACTATTTGGATTGATGTGCCCCACATAAGGTTTTCTTGAGTGGTATTTTTCATATGAGATGAGGTAGGAGGTGGGTGTTATCTAAATAACTCTCTTAGTGATTTGGATAAATTGAATACATCTTCTGATTTTGAGTTCTTAATTATGAGATTGTGCTTGCTTCAAGTTACCTTAGCACATTCCTTTCTTTACCCTTAGGTGCCCTTGTGCACTTTCCTTTCTTCCCTTCCTTTCCTTTTCTTCTTTGTTCCATCTTCCCTTTGCACATGTCTTCTACGTATTCACCTTCTTCCTATAATTCATTCACCCTATGCACGCACCTTGCACCTGCTTCAACCAACTAAGTCCCCTGGACCTCGTGCTTGCCCCACATATCATCTCGTAATGGTTGCACCTTGAGCATGTGTTCTTTTCTCACCGGTTTTTGCCTCATTTCCCCACGTGCATTCCTCTTGGCCTTCCTCTATTTTCTTCCTCACTCCCTTCCCTCATGCCCTCCTTTGTGCCCTTTTATGCCAGTCATCTTCTGACATGCTTGAGTGTGCCACACGTAACTAGCTAAAGCATGCCAACAAGGTGCTAAATTATTGAGACAAATCGGTGAGTGACATGGCGAAAATGACAAACATTTTACACAATTGGCCATCCTTTCAGCCAATTTGCACATGCCACGTGTCTTGCATGTGCATACAGATTTGACATCCTATATAAAACTATATTTTTGCCACAAATATCCGATCGGTGCATGCCTAGACTTGTCAGAGAGCTGCTGACATCAACCATGGTGTTAGACATTTAAATTCAAATTATGGTGTACCTAGTAGGTGAGAAATGGGAAAATGTCTTTTTGAGCATTAATGAAGAAGATATGATTGCTTCAACCACCCGATTTGATATGATCCACCCTCCTTCCTCCTCCAACATGCAAAAGCAGACTTGGGAAGCATTAAATAGATTTGTAGGCATTGAATGCTTCTTATTTGTGGTTGTATTTCAAATTCAGGTTTTCCTCCTTCTCTTCTCCTTCCACAGATTCATCTATAAATGTAAGATTTGGGCTCATTATTAAGATTGGATACTCTAGATCCTTACTCTTTTTATAAGGACTTCATATTTTTTTATTTTGAGTTGCAAACCTCTAGATCTAGTTCATGCATGTGGATATCGACCTCTTTCGCCATTGTAATAGCTCTGTGCATTTTTGGAAGTAATAGAAGCATCATTTTGTGACTATTCTCTATCCTAACATGTTTTCATTTCTTCTTCTTGCCTTTCTTTACATTATGTGTTCATTGTGCCACTTCATGTCCCTTGTAGTTCCTTATTTAGTTGTGTTCCATGAGAATGATCTGGTAAACATGTTTTCAATTGTGTTACTCATGCCTAGCCTCCTTTCACGTGTTCCCCTTTTCATTCCCACTCAAAAAAAATAGTGTCATCCCTCTTTTTGGTACTATCACCCTTTTAGTGTAGTTCATTTTCATGTTATCCTTCTATCCTTGGTCCCTTGGAATTTATTAGCTTAGTTTCCCCTTTCAAAGCACTAGGAGTAAGCAGTAGCAATAGAAATAGATAGAGGAACCGGCCTTCTCCAGAGATTTGTCTCAAGCACACAAGGTCCCACAACTTGGAGATGGTTCCATTGTGATCTCAAACAGCTCATCCCTTCTAGATCGAGACACGGGTGTAAGTTTGAAGACCAATAGTTTTTGGCATGCCCGGTGGGACCAATAATGAAATCTTAAATTTCATATTGCTAGGTTTTGGTGTGTGGACTTAGTATTTCAGCCTTTGGAGGCTCATTTCAACACATGGTGACTCCCAACATTTCCATATCTCTATTTTAGTAGTCCTGAGTCCTTTCATGAGAAGAGTGCATACAAGAAGAAGTGCAACAACTAAAGATTCTTTTGAGTACCTCCAACTATCCCCGAGAAGAGTTCATTCCAGAAAGGCCCATGTGTGTATCTCTCTCATCTCCCAGTGCACCATGCCCATTCAACTCCTTCTAAAAGCAGAAAACTTGTGCACCCTACAATGGTGCATCAACCACCTCCTCCACTGAGAACTTTACTAACTTCACAGGAGGAAGTCCCTTGGTGTTGGCTATGCAAAATGACATGCCAAATGGCATGCTCAAAAGTATTCCATACTTTATTGGTGAGAATCAAGTCACCCTCAGGAGCATATCCAGATGATGTAGCAAATGTGTGTTCACTCTATTTGATCACACATGATGATGTAGTAGTAAGGTTACTTGTAACCTCTTTCAAAGGTAAATCACTTCAATGGTACCGAGGCTTGAGACTTGGATCTATTACCACTGGGATGAGCTGGGAACAACTCTTTGTAATTACTTTGAAGATAAGTCAGATCACTGTATCTCGATGGAGAAACTAACAAAAATAAGAAGGGTACCCAACGAGTAGATGATTGATTTCAACATTAGATTTTAGAAGACTTGGGATAGAATCCCTCTTGTGGTAAGACCTACAACCCAACACACTTTTTTGTATTATCTAAAGGCATTGAACAATATCTCAGTCATGATTCAATCCATGGGAGGTAGGACCTTACCACATTACTTATAGTATTGTAGTAAGGGCATAAAATAGTCTTATTTAAGTGGGAAAGATAGCTCCTAGACCACCTATGCCCTTGTTCCTAGAAATTTCACAAGCGCCTCAACCTTTTGTGGCCCCTATTCCTATTCCTGAAAAAATCACGCAACTTGTTGCATCAACATCCTACTCTCCAAAGTGCAACAAAAGGAGGATGAAGAATTAAAGGCTTTGATTAGAAATTTATCAAACAAAGTCATATCATTAGAAAAGCAAACATGTGCAAGCCTATAGAGGCAATTCTAATTAGGTGCATAGCCAAAACAATCAGCCTTGGCGGAATCAATATGGAAACCAAAGATATGCGCCACCCAACCAACAAAATGATAGATGGCATGCTAACACGCATCTTCCCTTACAAGTTGTTCCTCCCGTGCCTCTCTTCCAGTACCTAGTACAAGTCAGGCACTCATTCCAGTTCAAAACAATTTGGCACAAGAGTCAGAATGGTGCTTCCTTGCAATATGCCTCATATCATATAATATCATTGTGTAAATGTTTGTGTGCCCAAGCCTACATGATCCAGAATGCTTCAACTTGTGAGCCTTCAACAAGTGCCTCTGAAGCAAGGAAAACCAAGGAAGACCAAAAGCTCCTCCAGAGGAAAATTTGATGTTCTTGGCAAGCGAGGAATTCTATGTAATCAACCAAGCAACAAATGATACAAGTAGACTGTGTGCCCAAGTTGTGGACAACACAAGATATAAGAAGAGAATGTTGGAGTTAGGCGCGTAAGTCACACTCCCAAAAACATAGACCAACCCTCAAAAGTAGAAAGAAGCAGCCAAGGCATCTAGTAGTAAGAGCACTCAAGTCCCTACACAAGAGGCCCCGCAAGGCTTCTAAAGTGGCACACGTCCCTCCTTTGGTAGGTCAAGCTCCTGCTTCAACTAAAACTCTTGCTTTTGTGCTTGAACAGTCAAAAAGGGATGTTGTTCCTCAAATGCACAAGTCAGCGGGTCTTCCATTCAAGCATTGTTGACCAGATGAAGAAGACAAATATAAATGTCACAATGTGGGATGCCCTGACTATTCCATCTCAATAGGATCTGTTGCATGAAGCTCAGCGCACAACTCCACATGTGATCCAGCCATATAAAGTCCATTCTTCTATCAAACATCTTCAAGAAGATGAGAAACAAGTAAGTAATGTTGTTAAAACCCCACCCTTCTATATGTCCTTGATCATAGGAAAACATCTTGTCCATAATTGCATGATAGAATCGGGTGCTAGTACCTCTGTTATGCCCAAGAAGATAGCTGATGTCCTAGGTCTTAGGTATATCCCCTTGTCTAAAGGAGTCCTACACTCTGACGAATCAATTGTCACTACCTTAGGAGTCATTAAGGATCTTGAGTTGACCCTTCATGCATGTCCAAGTTTAACAATTACTCAAGATGTGTCAATCATTGACTTACCTCCTTTTTTTGCCCTATGTCTATCAAGAGATTTCACTACTCAAGTGGGTGGTTACTTGTCTTCTGATTGGTCTCATATGTTACTCAAGACAAGGTATGGTACCCAGTTTACCATACAAGATGAACCAATATTTTCTTATCATGTAGATTCATATGTCCCATCCCCTCTCCAAGCCAATTGTTTAATCCAAGAACAAGCTTCAATTCCTAAAGAGCAGCCTCTTCCACCCTCTATTCCTGACCTAGTACTTGATGAATGGGTAGAAAGGCACCATAAATTTGATCCATATGCTAAAGAACTAGAAGCTTATGAAACTGGGCTTGGTACTTACTACATTCTTGAAGAAGAAGTTGTGCTTGATGCGTGCGCTCAAGAAAGACCAAGTTGAACCTAACCTATGGAAGTTATACTTTGATGGTTCCAAAAGTAGGAATGACAGGAAGCGAGGAGTTGTTCTCATTTCTCCCAAGAATGATAAATTCTTCTTCATGCATAGGCTATATTTACATGCTCCAATAATGTGGTAGAATATGAGGCGCTTGGTGCATGGTCTACTGATTGTTGAAAAGAAGAAGATTAAGGCACTACAAATATTTGGGGATACAAAGTTGGTCATCCATCAGGTTACCAACAAGTGCTTAACAAATAATAAGCTTCTCAAAGCTTATAAGCATAGATTTTGGGACCTCCTTGAGAGCTTTGATGCTCTAAACCTACAAGTGGTTCCACATAAAATGAAACAAGGAGGATTGACAAATGGCCACTCTTGGTTCATAATTCTCTCTGTTGAGGAATTTGTCAAAGGAAACACTTAACACATTAATATGGTAATCAGACCATCCATTCCAGAAACAAAACAATACTAGTTGGAAAGTGTTTGACAAGTGATGACACACATATCATCTAGTTCATCCAAAATGAAGTTGAGTTCTCATCAAGCATGCAAGTTGACTTGCATGATAGCTATGGTGACCAAGTAATACAAGTTGAAGAAAAAAATTTCCTAAAGGGCTGGTCACCTTAGAGAAAATTTTAGCCCTGATGATGAGTTCAAGGGTGAAGAAAAGTATATACGTGTCACATAATAAGACTTTGCTCCCTAGTCACTATTACACGTGGAAAGGAGTTGCTGCTCAACAAGGCTTATATGCATGATGAAAGGAAGGCCTTCATCTCTCGTGTCAAAAATATAGTGATATATTCTCATGGGAGTATGAAGACCTCAAAGGTTTTGATCCAAGTATTGCTCAACACTCCATTGACCTTGATCTGGTATCAAGCCCATCAGACAAAAGCAAGCAACAACCAATCAATCCAAAGATAGAACCCCTCATGAGAAAGGAATTATCAAAATCATGGAGGAAAAAATTATTTTTCCCATCAAATACTCTATTTGGGTCGCGAATCTAGTTTTAGTGTGCGATAAAAGAATGGTGAAATCAGACTCTATGTTGATTTCAAATATTTGAATAAGGCATCTCTAAAGGATCATTATCCTTTGCCTTCAATGGAGAAAATTCTACAAATTGTGGCCGGCACGCAAAGAGGTTCTCAATGTTAGATGGATATTCAAGGTTTCAATCAGATCTTGGTCAAGGAAGAGGATCAATTAAAAATGGTGTTTACAACCAAATGGGGAACATATGCATACCATAAAATTCCCTTTGGTCTATCAAAGGAAGGCGTAACTTTACATTACGCCATGGACATTGCCTTCAAAGGTTACATCAATGAGTTCATCTTGGTTTACCTTGATGACATAACAATCTTCTCAAAGTAAAGTGTGGATCATATGGCACACCTGGAAAAGAGTTTGAGAGATGCAAAAAATATGGGGTGTCTCTTAACCCCAAGAAGTGTAATTTTGTAGTGGCGTAGGGCAAGCTCTTGGGCCATGTGGTTTCAAAGGATGGTATCACAATTGATCCCGAGAGCATGTTTCATCCATCCTAGCTCTTTCCCTACCAACGCACAAAAAGGCCTTACAATCCTTCCTTGGTAAGATCAACTTTGTTAGGCATTTTATCCCTAACTTTGTAGGATTAGTTTGACCCATCACCTTGATGCTCAAGAAGGACATAGCCTTTAGATGGACAATAGAAGGAAGAGAAAGCTTCAAAAAAATCAAGCAAGAAATTTCTTGCGCATTAACACTCATCAACCCAGATTATTCCAAGGATTTCATCCTTTATGCTTATGATGCATTGATACTAGTGTTGTTGTTGTCCTAACACAAGAAAATGAACAAGAGCTAGAACAACTAGTGGATTTCTTCAACTACACTGAAGGATTATGAATTAAGATACAATCACATAGAGAATCAAGTCTTTCCATCATGCGTGCACTCAAGAAATTCAAAATTATGCTCACCACAAATCATATCAAGGTATTAGTCTCCCACTCTTATGTTAGAGACTTCATCATGGGAGCAGAGATCAGTGAAAAGAGAGCATGATGGGTGACCAAAATCATGGAATATGATGTGACTATCAAAGCCACAAAACTGGTAAGAGGTAGCACACTCTATAGGTAGATTGTTGAGGATGCAAAAATGAATATGAGACTTCATTATTTCTGGATGAAGGTCTTCCACATGCAGAGCTTGAGTAGAATATAGATCTTGGCACACGTGACTGGATGAAGGACATGATCACATTCCTTTCCAAGGGTGCATACCCTCCTGGTTTGAACAAGGAAAAAGAAGACATCTGAGGTTACAATCTATCCCTTATGTTTTGTTGATGGACTTATCTTCAAGAAAAATCTTTATGGTGTGTTGTTAAGGTGTATCAATGACACGTGGACTAAAAAAGTGTTAGCAAAATTTCACGATGGATTCTCTAGTGGACACTTTTTTGCCAAAACTACAAAAATGAAAATCATAATGACAAGTATCTTCTAGCCTACCCTATTTACAGATGCACACAAGTGGGTCACAAAATTCAAGGAATGTACTTTCTTTGCAGGAAACAAAAATTGGTAGCACTTCCCCTCCGACCAATCCAAGTGGATCAGCCTTTTACGCAATGGGGTCTTGAATTCATAGGTATGATCAATCCACCTTCAAGCACTGGACACAAAAGTGGGTGCTAATAGCTATGGAATATTTCACCAGATGGACAGAAGCTGTCATACTCAAGGAATCAACCAAGTCATTCATCCTTGACTTTCTCGTAGGTATAGTCACAAGGTTTGGCATCCCTTAAACCATTATCTCGATAATGCAAAAGCCTTCCTTGGTACTAAAATCACTAATTTGGCATTAAATCTAAGAATCTACCTAAAGAATTCTTCCAACTATTACCCTTAGGGAAATGGTTTGGCAGAGTCAAAAAAAAGAACTTGATCATAATCATGAAGCGCATAATGAACATCACCAAAGACAGTGGCATACAAAGGTCTCTCGTGCGTGCTCTAGGAAAATAGAATCATAGTCAAAAATTTAATAGGAACTTCACCTTATAAGCTTGTCTATGGTAAGGAAGAAGGCTACCCTTCCTTTGAAGAGGAATTGAATCATTAGCAGCTTTGGTTAACTAGAATTGAAGAACTAAGAGAAATCAGAATATCATGATGGTTAATCTTGAAGAATCTAAGAACACCATGATCAAGCTAGAACAACATCAACAAGAAACAAAGAAATGGTTTGACAGAAATGCTAGGCCCCAAGCTTTCAAAGTTGGGGACTTAGTTCTAAAATGGGATCTTTGAAGAGCTAAACCAGGTGTCATTCAAAGTTTTATGCACTTTAGAGTGGCCCATACATCATCAGTTCATGCAAAGAGGCTAACTCTTTTGAGTTAACTCATCTTGATGGAAGTGTGCTACGAATCCCTAGTAAATGGGATTTATCTCAAACCCTTCCATTAAGTTTTCTGCATCATTTTGTATATATTAGATTAGTTTCAATTCCTCTAAGTGCATTGCATGCACACATTGTTTGTTTGTACATAGTTCTTTCCTTTTTGCATGCTTCTTGCGCATGCTCTTCTTTTGCTTCTAAAATACGAGATATTCTTTCAAAGATTTGCATAATTCAGAATCGAGTCAAGAATGATCCTTCAAGTGACTTCAGGGGAAGTTCTTCAAATGATTACATAATAGACTCCATGCCCAATGGATGCTTTAGGCTACTGATCTCCTTCATCTAGTAGGAAGATGGCCCTGAAAGTCACCAAAACTGTTATCCAAATAACTCTCCTAGTTGATTTGGGTAACTTTTATACATCTTTTGAATCTGAGCTCTTCATTACGAGGTTACACGTGCTCAATTTCCTTGGAAAATTCCTTTCTTTTCCTTGTGCTCCCTTGTGTGATTTCCCTTCTTCCCTTCCTTTCCTTTTCTTCTTTGTTTCATCTTCCCTTTGCGTGTGTCTTCTCGCTTATTCACCTTCTTCCTAACACCCATTCACCTTGCACGTGCACCTTGCACATGCTTCAATCAGCTAAGTCCCTAGCCCTCATGTGCACCCGCACATCATCTTGTAATGGTTACACCTTGACCATGTGTTTTTTCTTGACCGGTTTGCCTCATTTCCCCACACGTGTCATGCGCACGTTCCTCTATGCATTCCTATTTTTCTTCCACATACCCTTCCCTCATGCCCTCCTTTGCACCCTTTTGTGCTAGGTCATCTTTGATATTCTTGAGTGCCACATCAACCGGATAAAGTGAACCAAATCATTACAACACAAATCATTGAGTGAATCATGGCAAAAATGACAAACATTTTGCACAGTTGGCCATCCTTTCAACCAATTCACGTGTGCCACGTGCCTTGCATGTGTGTGTAGATGAATTCGACATCCATATATTTTTCTACAAAGCTCTAATTGGCATGTTCCTAGACTTGTAAGAGAGATGCTGACATCAACCATAGTGCTAGACATTCAAATTCAAATTTTGGTGGATCTAGTAGGTGAGAAATGGGAAAACGTCTTTCTAAGCATTAATGAAGCAGATCTGATTGCATCAACCACCTGGTTTGATATGATCCTTCCTCCTTCCTCTTCCAACATGAAAAATAGACCTAGGGAAGTGCATTCAACAGAGTTTTACATGCATTGAATGCTTCTTGTACGTGGTTGTATTTCAAATTCAGGTTTTTCCTCCTCTTCTCCTTACACAGATTCATCTATAAATTTACAAGTTGGGCTCATTATTAATGTTGGATACTCTAGATCCTTACACATTTTTATAAGGAATTCATATTTTCTATATTTTGAGTTGCAAACCTCTAGATCTAGTTCATGCATGTGGATATCAACCTCTTTCACTATATAATAATAGCTCTTTGCATTTTCGGGAAGTAATAGAAGCATTGTTTTGTTAATATTCTCTATCCTAACATGTTTTCATTTCTTCTTCTTGCCTTTCTTTTACATTGTGTGTTAATTGTGCCACTTCATGTTCCTTGTAATTCCTTTTTAGTTGTGTTACACAAGAATTGATCTGGTAAAACGTTTTCAACTATGCTACTCATGCCTAGCCTCCTTTCACATGTTCCCCTTTTATTCCCTCTTAGAACAAATAGTGTTCATCCCTCACTTTCTGGTGCTATCACCCTTTTAGTGTAGTTCATTTTCATGTTATCCTTCGGCATTTATTAGCTTAGTTTCCCCTTTCAGCACTAGGAGTGGCAGTAGAAGTAGAAATAGATAGAGGAACCGGCCTTCTCCAGAGATCTGTCTCAAGCACACAATGTCCCAAAAATTGGAGATGGTTCCATCTTTATCTCAAATAGCTCGGCCCTTCCATATCCAAGACGTGGGTGCAAGTTTGAAGAATAACACCATTATATTCGTTTGTAGAATCGAGACCGATCAGATTAGATGGCATCCATATAGGGACTTTCTCGCATGGCCTAGGGTAGACGTAAAGTTATGCGGGATGAGGTGGACATGGTGGGTTTAGGGGAGATGGCCAGAGATGATTGAGTCCATTAAGTTTGATCGAGTACGATGACATTTTAGGGTCTTTAGACTATACCTCATGATCCTATTTTGTATAGGTGGGAAGAGATAGATAGGGAGCTATCGAGTCCTGTTATGGTAGATCCATTAGAGGAGGAGGCTGCATCGTGAGATGATGATTAAGACGTAGGATTTAGAGAAGGATTTGGTGATTGGATGACCACCATCTGGGAAACTAGTGTAGCTATAGAGGGAGGAGAGGAGGAGGTAGAGGAAATGGAGATTAGGGAAGATGCAACTTCGGGAAGTGGAGATGGAAGAGCTAGAGAGACTATAGATTTAGTATGGATTCACACCGAGTTATACCAGATGAGGGTGGAGAGATATGTTGCGGTCTAGAAGAGGGACACAATTGTACAAGATAGGGACTAGTACCACTGATAGAGGGAGGCCTATAGGGTCCGTTTTGGAGATCTTTCCACCATACTAGATGTCAAGGCTATGGGTGGAGGACATGTAACACCACAGGGAGGAGGAGAGATGGTGCCTCCTGGTATGATTTCCATTGATAGATACAGAGCCTTAGCCATAAAGGCTAAGTATTATAAGGGTATCGTGATCAACAAGTTTCCAAAGACACTATACTATTGGGAGCATCTATAGAGGAGAGAGGAAGGTGGAGCTAGGCCATCTAGGAGCATACTGAGTGTGGCTCAGCAACATCAAGGAGAGGGCCAGGGTGGAGGTGATGAGGGTGATACAAAGATGGAGGGACCTACCTCATAGGGGTAAGATATTAAGCTCTCGACATTCAATTTTTGGTTTTACTGATATCTCCACTTTGAGAGAGCCTCGTTAGAGGGAAATGATGTATTGATATAATTGATTTGATGATGATGATGATGATATATATATATATATATCTCTCTCTTTGTGTGTGTGTGTGTGTGTGTGTGTGTGTGTGTGTGTGTGTGTGTGTGTGTTGATTATTTGATTTATATATGATGATATGGATATGATGATGATGATGTGAATGGTTATGTATAGCTACTTTGAATTTGTATATGTGTGGATTATTGATAACATGAATTTATTGTATGGTTAATAAGGATTAATATTACATGTTAGTTTTGAATTTGACCATGGTAATGAAATGAATAGATAGAATGTGATGTAGATGGAAAAAATAATGTGGATGCGATTATTGCTTAATATAAGTAAAGGTTGACGTGTTTAGATAGATATACAAATTGATAGGTGATCGGATAATGAAAAATGTGTTGAAACATGGATGAGAGATAGATGCAAAAGGATTGAGGAAATAATGCAACCAAAGGATGACTACCTATAGGTGCAAACAACATTACATCGTATCAAGGAACACACAAAGAAAATATGCCTCTTATTACATTAGAGGTGAATAAGAGGGGATCCAAATAACACAAGGCACATGTAACCAAAACATGATGTTAGAATGTAACCAATGATATTTAGTTATATCAAAGATTATAAATAGACAAGGGATGGAATTAACTCATAGACCTAATTTCAACATGAAAAATGGGTTTGAGATGTAACTTGTATGTAGGAATAGGGTTCTACGTGAGTGGTGTTCCCTAAAAATATGCCCCTGCTACGGGAAAGGGGGAAATGCTATAAGAAATCAGATCAATGTGGGAATATTTCTTAGGATGTTGATAAAATGAAATGTTGATCAATGAGGAAGCTTTCAATACAATGATAAAAATAGTATCCATCCTTCCAAGGTATGGTCTACTTTTTATATATGTAATATAGATGGCAAACAATAACATATATGATAGTTTTCCTTGAGGGATTAGTATATTTATTTGATTTGATTTGACTTTGATTTTTTTATGCATGAATAGATTTCCTTCGAGGGAATAGTTTGTTTTGAGTGATTTTACTTTTGATTGGAGAATCCTTTGCATTTGATTCGACATGAGGAATAAGCGGGAATAGTAAAGTAGACCACTTAGGGACAATGAATTTACAAGAGACACCCCTTGACCCTTTGCATGGTTCCAATAGGTGAATGAGAGGGTGGTAGATGTAGTGTTAGTGGAGTTCTCATTGAGATGGGAAAACATATCCATAAGAAATATGCTACGAGCATATCCGTGGTGCTCATATTTAAGGTCATAACTAGGAAAGTGATGGATGGTGACATAATTCCAAATCACTATGATGAGAGATAGAAGAGGGAAATGATGGAGGGATTATCTAAGGATATGATTAAGAACTCACTAGAAAACACACTAACATTAGAATGGTCATAAGTGCAATACGTTAAGAGGTTCCACCTACATTTACCATAAAGAGAGGCCAATTGATATGCTCCCGACCCATACTTATGCATGGTAATATATGGCCCAATTTAGTTATGGGAAAACTTTCCACGTTAGCTCCTTTCTAGAGTAGTGATGTTCAGATTTTCTTTGAGAATGAGGTCACGACATTGAAGTCACATTCCTTGATGTGCTTGTTATAAGAAATTTTGTTGTGCTCTTGATAAACATGATGGTGTTCAAGAGTGAGAAGGTGACACTCATCTAACAACTCAAGTTGTGCTAGATGTGCTTAGCGATAGTATTCATCAAAGATGAAGTTGTGAAGGGAAACGTGTAAAGATGAAATTTGAAATTGAGAGGAGGATTACTTTGGATAGGGGTAGCCCCCATGGAAGTGCGGATGCTAGTCCAATAAGCCCACAGAGCGAAGGGGAGATGAAGATGTCAGTTACATCCTGACTGGTCAATAGTTTTTGTAAGAATGTTACGAAGATTTTTATTAGTGGCTTCATCTTAACCATTATCTTGAGGATAATATGGATAAGAGAAGTTGAGTTGGATGTTAAATGATAAAGCTTCTTAATATATTGTGTTTTTAAAGGACTTTTCATTGTCTCTGATGAGTTTGTGAGGAACACCAAAGCAGAAAATGATGTGATGTTAGATAAAGTTAATGATTAGAATGGATTTGGTTGAAGTGAGGAGAATTGATTCCACCCACTTAGTAAAATATTTAGTGCAGTGATGATAGAGTTATGTTATTTGTGAAGATCGAGGATTAATGAGACTAATGAGATCAAGACCCCATTATGAGAAGGGCCAAAGGTCACATTCGCTGCAAAGATTGACTAGAAATACGAATAAGATTGGAATGCTACTGAAAATTTTCACACTTCTTAACATATTCATAGCATTCTTGATTGAGAGAAGGCCAATAATAGCCAAGACAAAGAATGTGTTTAGCAATGGATAAGGCACTAAAGTGTCCACCATAAATACTATCACGGACTTCCTGGATAACATGAAGAGATTCATCGGATTTAAGGCATTGAAGGAGAATACCATAAAATCCACATTTGTAAAGGATCTGCGCAAGGATTACATAATGGTTGGTGTGCTGGAGAAATGATCTACTAGCATTTTTTGATAGGTTTGGAGGAATTATGGACTTGGATAAATAATCAAAGATTTCGGAGTACCAAATATCTGACGAACTAGGTTCAACAAGATTAACTTGGGGTAATTCATGAAATGGTCGATCACTACGATGAATGACAACAAAAATCTTGGATTCCTCCATTGTCCAAGGAATGAGAGATGCAAGAGATACCATCGTATCAGTGAAATGATTGGATGATCGAGGGACAAATTGGATAGTGTAAGAATCAAAGGCTTCGAGGAGAAGATGAATAATGTCACGATATTTTTGAAGAGTATAATTTTTACACTAATAATCACCTGTGAATTGTTTAATGATTAGTTCAGAGTCCCCAAATATGTTAAGGACTTGAACATCTAGGAAGGTGGAAATTTCAGGACCCAAGATAAGGGCTTCGTACTCTACCATATTTTTTTTGGATATATAAAGTGGGTTGAAGGGACCCATTCCCTATTTGCATAAATAGAGGCCCAACCTCAATATTTCAAACAAAAATAGCAAAATCATAAGAGAAAAAAATTAGGTGGATATACATGAACATAGGTCAGCATTATCCGAGATATACTATAACTATAGTACTAGGAAAGGGAGGGATTACTCTCCAGACCCCAAGGTGATAGTAACACTAGCAGCCTGAGACACCCGACCAAGGATGGTATCATCTTCTATTTCAACTTTCACTTTAGAATTCACCTAGTTTAGCTAGAGAAAGTCATAGGCCCCTACCACAGACAACCACAACTCGGTCCATCCAGGTGGGATAGGGTCCAATAGAGTGCAGAGGGTCTTCAAATTAGGAAGCACCAGGCAGGCATGGTTGGCAGCCCGGTCCCGGGCATACACCACCAGCTGCTTAGTGAAGGCTAGGAGAATGTCAAACCATTTTTCAAGTTTGCTAAAGACACCCACAACCACCCCGAAATGCTTAGAAAATACTATTGCACAACCCGAACGCGGACAACAATTCACCCCTTCGGAGGCCAAGTTACCACAGTATGTCGGTCGAAGCTAGTGCAGAGCCAGACTCACGACATCCACTTTAGAGGGACAAATTATTAGCAGGTTCTCAACAAATACAGAGGCAACACCACTATTGACTGACACGTGGCCAACCAACAACAGATAAATATTATTTGCCCAGAAATCCTTTAGTGGCATCCAACTCTTTAATGCAGGAGAGATGAAAAATTCTTTTCAGCCGGTTTCTGTTATCAGGCGAAACACCATTTCACATAGATCACAGCTCAAGGCAATTCACGGAAGATGAGGGACAACCATAGCTAGCAAAGGAGGGAGAAAAAAATATAAGGAGAAGACCTTGTCCAAAGCATTAAATAGACCCTTCACATCCCACAAGTGTATCATTAAATGACGTGTGCTCTGAAATCCACATCACGCGAGATCAATATCCCCAATCCTTTCCATGCTTTGAAATTAAATGCCACTATCTCGTGTTGTGCTTTCTCGATCACTACATTCACTAGCTTATTCACGCAATTATTACTTTCCCAAAACACGTGCTTAATGTTCCAGAACTGAAATTCTTGAGTTGCTAAATGACCTTTTTAACTCCTAGGTCCAGTTTCCAAGATAGGGCTTTCTTTTTAATTATGGCATTCACAATTACTAGTGAATCCCCTTCGATTTCCAGATTTTCTATCTTTAAGGAGGCTACTAGATCTAGACCTTTCTCAAAGCTTATAGTTCAGTTGAATTACAAGTGTCATCCCTAAGCTTGTAGGAGGCAACACCGACTAATAATCCCTTTTCATTTCTTATAATGCATCTAGCATTGGAGATGCCAGGTTACCTCTAGCCGCTCCATCAAAATTTAGTTTGAGGAAACCCGGGGTGGGGGAGCCAACAAGCTAACTAATGGAGCAAGGCTAAGGAGATTGAAGGGTGCTAAGCACCTGCTTTAGGCTTGACGATTCTAGGCCAACGCTGCTTGATTTCCCTGTCAATGTTGGAGAAGTGATGAAAGCAGGACCAATTAGCAAAAACTACCTCAGAGACATCCCATTCCAACCTGAGAATGACCCTATCCACCGAGTTCTTCTCCTCCCTAAATATTATTTTGTTACACTCCCACCAGATGTGCCAGAGAAGTAGCATGATACCACACAACCAAATTGAGGAGAGAGCACCAGAGTGGAGGTTTACAAGCCAAGCCAAAATGGTTCTTTGGGAGTGTAGAGGGCTGGACCCATGGGAGATTGAGCCTGGCACACAACCAACTCTAGCATTCAACTGTGAATGGGCAATGAAGTAGAAGATGATCATGATCTTCCTCATGCTTCTCACATAGAAAGCACATTGAGGGACCATGAAAACCAAATCTCTTCCTCCTTTCTTGAGTGAGAATTTTTCCTTTGAAAGCCATCCAAGTGAAAAGGCCAGCTTTAGGGGGACATGAGGGGGACCAACATGCCTTCCAAATTAGAGCCTCAGCTTCCTACTCAGCATGCAATAATTTATAGCCACAATGTGGGAGTATTTCCTAGAAGAGGCCGTAGTCCAGAAAATTTCATCATTACCCCCAGAAAGCACTATCTGTTGTTCTGCAGAGCCGAGCGAAAACTATCCTTAGTTTCCAAAGAGAGATTTAGGTGATCAATACTTTTCCATTCTAATAGAGAAGGAAAAATTTTAGAATCAGCCCATAGTTGGAAACATATGGTCCCCATTATTCAACTAAGAGCCTCTTGATTTCCCCAAACTCAGGATTTTCCCCAAGCATGGGAAAACCATTCCAAGGATCATCCCAGAATAACACCTGTCACCTTTTTCAATTTTCTAGGCCACATTGAATAAGAAGAGCTCCTGAAATTCAACTAAGAAGTTCCATATATGAGAACCACGAGGGGGATTAACAATGTGGAGAATTGATTCTGGAAGATGGGCCCCAATATTTTTTTCCACCACTTGGCTGCAAAGACACAAAGGTTTTGTGAGGAGATTCCAGACAAGCTTGGCACCCAGGGCCAATTTTTGAATACCCAAGTTGAGAATGCCAACCCCGCCTAGATATTTGGGTTTGGACAAAGTTTCCTTGTTGATCAATGGGATTTTCCTTTCCATAGAGGACCTTTCCATAGAAACTTTTGCATAATCGATAAGATTTGATAGAATTTTTTTGGGGATTTCAAAGTATGGAAAGCATGTATAAGGGGAGGCACTAAGAATAGATTTGATGAGGACCGAGTCTTCCACCTAGTGATAGCCATTTTCCTTTCTAGGAGTTAAGTTTTGAATTAATCGAAGAGAGGATATTTTTCCACATCGAGGTCCAACCCAAGCCACCAAAAAAAGGCACACCAAGATATTTGACTAGAAGGGATCCTTTTTTGAAATTGAAGATGCCAAGAATTCTAGTTTCTAGAGAAGGGGGACGTTAAAAAGAAGATGAAGATTTGACATGGCTAACCTCTTGTCTAGCGCGGTTGCATAAGCATTGAGTAACCTCTTGATTATCGGCCTCCTAAATGTTGGCTTTGCCAAACAAGAAAGTGTCATCCATGAATTGCTGGTGAGAAATAGGATCCACCCCCTCTGTAATTCTTAATCCCTGTAATTTTCCTTCCTGAACTTTATTCGATGACCCTACTCAGCAAGTCAACAACTAAAATGTAGAGAAAGGAGGAGAGAGAGTCACCCTGTCTTATACCCCGATTACCTTCAAAGAAACCTTTAGCATTACCATTAATTAACATGGATAAAGAAGGCCTAACTATGAAACTGAACCGAAAAACAAAACTTTCTAAGGATTCTGATTAGAAAACGCTAGTTGATCTTGTCAAAGGCCTTGCTAATATCTAGTTTTAGTAACATACCTGGGGATCTATTACAGGAGAGAGAATGAATGAGTTCATGAGAGAGAAAAATACCATCAAAATTGACCTCCCTAATAAGATCATAGGTTCCAGAGCCCTTTGAGTCTAGAAGCAATGGCTTTTGAGATGATTTTGTAGGAGGTATTACACAAAGAAACCGGCTGAAGTCCATGAATGAAGAGGGTTGAGGGATCTTTAGAAAGATACTTTTAAAGGTATAGTTTAGTGATTTAAGCACTGAATGGGATCTGTGAGATTCTTCCACAGCTACCCAAACATCATACCTAATGATGTTCTAAAATTTCTGAAAGAAATCAGCCTAAAAACCATCCGGACTGGAGCTTATTTCTTGGCCATAGAGAAAACCACTTTCTCCACTTTTCTCATAGTGAAGGGCTTAAGAAGGGCCACATTTTGAACATCAGTGACCAACATTGGGATAGTGTCAAGGAAAGAGGATTTCTCTGAATCAAAGGATGCAATATCACCTTGAAGGAGGGAAGTAAAGAACCAGACCCCTTCATTAGAAATATGTTTTTGATCAAAGAGGACAATACCATCATGACTCTTTATCTCGGAGATGAAAGATGAGCTCCGCCTTGATTTTACAAATGAATGAAAAAAATTTGTGTTCCTGTCCCCATCCTTCAGCCATGATTCCCATGATATATTTTTCTAGAAGACCTCCTCGCATAGAAGTAATTCACCAAGTTCAGCTAGTAAAGACTTCTCCAGAAGAAACTCTGCCTCCCCCATGCCAGAGACAAAAATTAACATATTCAGATCTTTCAACTCGGCTTCCACTCTAGCCTTTTCTTGGAAGATATTCTTAAAACAAGATTTTTTCCAAGATCTTAGATCCTTTTTGAGAATTTTTAGTTTTTGTGCAAGCACCAACATTTTTGAACCTTCAACCCAATAGGAGTGCCACCATTGCGAAATGTTGTTTTCCATAGAGGCATCCCTCCTCACCACATAAGCTCAAACTTAAAAGGGGATTTATGAGGGGAAAGTCGATATTGACTAATAGGGAAACCGGGAAGTGATTAGAGTCAGACCTGAGGTAGAATCAAGCATTATAAGACAACATTATTCAAAGACCACTTAGGGCCGGCTAAGAACCTGTCGATCCGTTCGGTAATATTACTAAATCCCTTCCTACGATTTCTCGGGTGAACCAACCTTGCTTGGGTGTGATATCTAAAAGAGAGTTGTCGAGAGATAAAGGATTAAAAATATGCCTAGGATTGCCAATTTCTATAAATACTACCTTTTTTATCTTTCTCATAGGTGATAGCATTGAAATCACCACCAAGAAGAAACAATTGATCCTCGAGGGGAGAAAAGACGGAGATGTCTTGCCAAACCTCTCTTTTGCTAATTATTCTATTCATAACATACACATTAAGGAGGTAGAAGATCAAATGAGAAATTTTTAGGAAAACCCAACCCAACTGCCAACTATGATTCTGGTGGATAAGATCAACTTGAACCTGACATTCCTTCCACCAGAATCCCAAGCCCCCTGAGGCCCCGATAGCATCAGAGAAGAAGAAATTCCAGCCCTTAACTAAATTTTTCCGAGCGCGAGAAGCTTCTCGCCATGGCCATCTTTTTTGTTTCTTGAAGCAACACCACACTCACCTCCGAGGAGAAGAGATAACACTTAAACAAGTGTTGTTTATTAGGGGTGTTGAGACCCCTAATATTCTAAGAAAGTATTATCATTTAGGAGAGGGAAGGACATTCACCTTCCTGGACACAACTTTGGCAAAGTTCAGGATTTTCCAAAGCATCCACTTCCAATAGTACCGAGTTCTTGTTAGGATTTTCTACCTTTTTTGCCATTAAGACACATATGGCCTCCTTGACCCTACTTGAACCGAAGCCAATTTTAAGGAAAATCCGGTACCAAAAATCTGGCTCAAATTCTCCTTCCTCTAAGACACCATCACCAAAAAGGTATTGAAGCTTATTTGTCTCAACTTTATCCAGGAGCCAAGATTGTAGTGAGTTCAAGGAAGCTACTTTGCCCTTGATCAAAACCTTCCTTAATAAGGGAAATTAATTCCCCGAAGTTTGTATGCACTTCTTCGGTTTCTTTTAGAAGAGAAATATCACCCACAAAGGGTGATGCCATTTTGTTATCCACCAGCCCTTTCATCATAGAGCCAACCTTCTGAGAATCTAACTCCTTAGAAGCCTTGGCTAGTTTCAAAGATCAAGCCTTACTCAGATGACCCAACCTGCCGGCAATAAAAACATTTTGCATTTAGACCCTCATACTCAATGGTAAAGAACTTGGGGCTGGAATTTTTTTGGAGAGTCAAAGACGGCAACAGAGGGTAGTCAGTCCATAGCCACACAAAGAAACACTGAGATTTTGTGCCAGAAATTCAGGGCAGGATTACGGATGGGCACGAGGGTCCCTAGGGAGTTCGCAATTGGCTTTTGAACAGACCATTTGCGGAGATCCAAAGGTAGATCATTAATGCTTAACCAAAGTGGGGCCTTGGAAATTTTTCCTTCCAGGGGTCAAAATTTGGTGACCAAGGACGAAAGTATAGGTTGGAAGAGTTCATGAACCAGGGTCCTTCTTTAAGCACCAAATTCAGCAAATTAGGGGAGGGGAAACATACCTAGAAAAAGCCGTTGGCATGGAAATTGACTTTTGGTTTAGCATTTGAGCCCCATAAGCACGCAACATAGCTTGAAATCCTCCTCTGAGAGAAACGAGTACCTACAAACTTGTAGAAAATCACCCTTTTCACCCGTGAATCAGAAAAAATATCTTTGGGAGGAGGAGGCACCGAGAGATGTAAACTTTCTGCAGTGATTTTGAAATCAATTCTATCATCCTTGAAGTCTTCCAAGATCTTTAGCCTATCAGACCCAATCAGGGATGGATTGAAAGGGACCTCTTATATCACCTCAACGGTTGGCTTAGCCTACACCAAATTTTTTTCTACCGCCATGTTTTCTAGTAATGACTCCCCAAACAAAGAAACTAGGGTTTTGACAACCAAGCTAGCACCGAATTGTCCTATCAATTCAAGCACAACCTTTTCTGCTTCAAGTTCACGGGCTGATCCACGGGCACCACCTCGCCAACCATTTCCCACTGGGATCTTGTTCACACCAGTGAGGACCCCAACACCCAAGTGCGGGAAACCCATCTCCCGCCACGACCTTTGTTATTTTTGAAAAAACAAGCTTTTTGCCTTTTTCGCATTTTTCGCAGATTTCACTATTTTCGCATAATTCACAATTTTTGCTAGTGTGACACTCTATTTGGTCTCCCATGTTTCAATGTCGACTCTACCATATTATTTGTACACTCAAAATTGAGTTTTTGGCGAGGGAATGGGAGTATCCTAATGAGGAATGAGAATGATATCGATGCCTCCCCTTTCCGACACTTAGAATCATCGAATAAAAGGGTCATCTTAAGGATTTCATACTCATGATGGAAGTGATTGATTGATTCATCTAGGAATTTTCATTAGGAAGATGCAATTTGGAAAGAGGGGCTTCAGCTAATTGGTTTGTGATAGCTTATCCCTTGATGGATTTTGAGGAATGAACTCAAGGTCAAACTCAGTCATGAGAAAAATCCATCAAGTAATGTGATTGTTGTGATAAGGTTTATAATGCATTGTCTTAATAAGATGGAAGATAGTAACAACATAAGTCTTGTGATTGAGAAGATAGTGTCAAATTTTAGAGGTGGCAAAGAAGAGAGCGCAACACAATTTTTTCAGCTTCAGTGTAGTGAGTCTCCTAATCGTGAAGGGTACAATTGATGTAAAACAACAACGCTGCTTCCAACCTTGGTCATCATGATGTGCTAACATAGCCCCTAGAGAATGACCAGTAGTAGAGATGTATAGATAAAAAGGATCCCCCTCGCGGGGGGTGTAAGCATTGGTGGAGACAAAAGATATTATTTAACATCATCGAAGGATTTTGACAATCTTAGTCCTAATTGAAGTATATGTCTTTTCGAAGGAGGTGATGAAAGGGTTTGCATTGATCTGAAAGTTGTGAGATGAAACGATGAACTGATTGAAGTTTCCCTTGAAGACTACAAAGTTTCTTAAGGTTGGAATGATGTGGAATTTAAATGATTTATTTGATTTTTATAGGGTTAAATTCAATGCCCCTAATGGAAATGATAAATCCAAGGAGTTTGCAAGTCATCACTTCAAATGGCTGGATTAATTCAAAGGTAGAAATAGATAAGGTGTTTGAAAATAACTTCAAGGATAGAAAGATGGTTGTGTTGATGTTTAGATTTACCAAAAATATCATCGATGTAATCTTCTATTATTTTATGGATGAGATCATGAAAGATATAATTCATGGCCCACCGATAGGTGGATATGACATTCTTTAGATTGAAATGCATGACACAAGAGCTTAAGTTCCCTAAGGGGTGATGAAGGAAGTCTTATGTTAGTATTCTAGTGTGATGAGGATTTGACTATAACCAGATAACCCATCCATAAGGGAAAACATCTCATGGCTTGCGGTGAGATCCATAGGTTGATCTATGTTAGGAAGTGGGAAGTCATCTTTAGGGAAAGAGAAATTAAGATCTCAAAGTCAATACATATGTGAAGTTTTCCTGATGATTTAGAGATGGGAACGATGTTGGAAACCCATTGGGGATAGTAAATGGGGATGATGAAATGTGACAGAAAGAAGATGTTGTAACTCCTCTTTGACAAGGAGGGTGACTCGAGGATGCATGTGGCGAAGCATCTGCTTTACCAGTTTAGCATTAGGGTAGGTGAAAATATTATGGATAATGATAAAAGGGTCAAGACCAGGAATTTCTTAATATAATCATGTGAAATATTAGCTATGACAAGAGATAAATGTGTTAAAAGACTCAAGCTCATGTGGATCAAGATATTGACCCACTTTGAGGATGCGAGGCTCGAAGGAGTCCCAATATTGATGTTGATGGTGGTTTTATTGAGAAGAGTGGATAATTCATATGGTAATTTATTATGAAGATAAGAATCCTCTACCCCCATGTGGGAAAGAATGGCATCATCGTCAATGCATTGAAGTATGTCAATGGTAGAATATTCTTCTTCTATCATGTCCGGATGACCGAGGGAAGGTACCTACTCGGTTCTTGCACCGATAGGTGACCAAGACCAAAGTGATGGTGGAGACTAAAAAAATTCAGGAGAAATAGACATGGTGTCATCTATATCCATGGAATCATGTGATTGATAAGATGGAGAAGGCATGTCCATGCACATCTCTCGGGCAGTGGGATAAGGTCAGTGGATTGCTCATGATATCCTAACCCAAACCTCTTGTGAGACTTATAGCACCGATCAATAATGAGGTCGTGTGGCCCTTGCTCATAGTGTCCCATGCCGAATCCATTCCATGCGCAATGGTAGAGATAGGTGTGGGTGAAGGATGGTTTGTTAAGGAAGCCAAAACCATTGGTATAAGGTTTGGCGTGTGGAAGATCAACGATATGAGAAGAAGGGGTGTTGAAACCACCATAAATGAGATTGGTTTGAAAATGTGGTGGACCGAAAAAATAATATCCCTAAAATTTGGTTGGTACATGGGTTCCTTGTAGGGTCTACCAAGACGGGTAGGAGTGGGAAAGGTGTTAAGTGTAAGAAGGTGATACTCCCCGGTGTGATTTTATCCATTACTTTATCTAGAGAATCATAATTGGGAAGTTTGGAAGAAGGGATAGATAAACTAGTTGATGGTGTAGATGGATCTTCCTTGGGAACAAGGACATCATTGGTTTGATAAGTCATGTTACACATCCAAAAGGGAGGAACGTCCCAAGAAGTGTCAAAATATTCCCCTCATGCTCATATTTAAGGGAACGATGGAGTGTAGAAGGGACACAATGCATAACACAAATCCAAGGTCACCCAAGGAGAACATTGTATTGGAATTACCCTTCTATGATGTAAAATACCTCATGGAGGAGATTCTCACCAACATGGATAGGAATAACAACCATTTCTAAGGTGGGAGCGACAACATCATTAAAATTGCGAAGGACCGCGGGTGTCTAGGAAACAAAGGCCTTTGGTATCTTAAGTTGATCAAAAGTATGTGATAGGAGGATATTGATGCTCACTCCACTATTAATCATGGATCATCAGATAAATGTGTCATTAATATTGACCGTGATAAAGGGGGAAGATCATGTTCTTCTGGCGGGATATCCAGAATCTCAACATCATCAAATGAGATGGTAGTAGAAGCCGCGAGTTCTCCTACAAGGGATGTAAAGGGCTGAGCATCATCACTGGATGTTAGAATGTGCTTTAAGGCTTCAATAAGATTATGTCTATGGTCTAGAAATATATTTGGATGAGCTCGTAGAGTGAAATATTTACTGGGACCTAGTGGAGTTGTTTGAATATACTCTGTTCAATAGGCATAGGTGTTGTTAAGATGGAAACCTTAGGTGTTGGTGATATTGTTAACTCTTTAGGAGGAGGAATGTTGATTAAGGTTTTAGCTTTCAGTTGGGTTGTTTATTTAGGCTCATGTTAGCCAAACCGATTGGTTACTCAAACAACATTTATGAAAAAGGGGGACTATCCTTAGAAGAATGGTCACCTGGAGGTGGGATGAATATGATTGTTTGTGGAAAACCAGGGGAATTTTACACTTGGATGGATGAGGTAAAAGGCACAGATGTTGGAGTGTAAGGAAGATATTGATTTGGCTTGGGAGAAGGTATTATTACTCAATCAAGCCATGAGCGATAGCTTGGAATGCTCGCAATGCTCAAGATTGTGTCCTTAGGCACGATGATATGCACATACGAGGTTGGGATTAAACCGAGAAGGGCTTCTTGTTATTGGTCAAAGACCCCTAATAGGCATAAGCATTATTGTAGAAATTCGTAATAAGTGTTGGAAATTTTCCGCATATGATTCACCTAAAGCCTTAGGAGGTGCTTTTTACTTATGGAATGTCTTGGTCTTTGAAGGAGAAGTGGATGCCTAAGATGATAAATTTTGATTATGTTGATGTCTTCATGGCTCGGGTTTAGTTTTGTCATAGTTGTTGAATAGTTTCAGTTTGGGTTAATGAAATGTTCTTGATGAAGAGGTTGTTGTGTTGGATGGTTTGGATGTGGGACTGTCAATTTTCTTGTAGGAATGTATAAGGGATTTTTGAGGTAATGTATTAATCGTTGTATATTTTATTTTTGAGGGTGCGTCATTAGGAGGAAAGAACAATTTCCACTAGAGGATCGGAGGTGGTTGTTGGAACATAATGGTTAAGTGGAATGGCCACCCCTTAATTAATATGGGTCCAAGATTATAGTATAGGTTAAATATTTAATAATGTGAAATATTTATATTTCTATTATTAAATATTCAAACCTTATAATATGTGTCAACAAACTTATTTAAAAGGGTGAGTCGGGAGACATACCCGATCACCTCATATAAAAAAGGACTTTGGGTCCTCATTTGATATATTGGAGGAATATATTGAAGGTGTGCAAATCAATATTAATTGATTTGATTTTTAACCTTGTTATTAAGGTTAGTAAGGAGGAGGCTTCTACTAGATGTAATTGGGTTCTCTATAATAAAGGTTACTTTTCACAGTGGTTTTTTACCTTCGGGTTTTCCACTATAATTTTTTTTATGTGTTATTTACATTTTGTAAGTATTTATTTAATTATTATGTAATATAGTTTATTAATGTGATGTTTATGTATTTATTCATTTTAATGTTGCATAATATATTAATGTTTAATATTTAAGTTGATTAAACCCATTGTCATTTGAATCCTCAAATTATAACATGGTATCGAGCTTTGGATAATTAAATAAATTAGATCAAATATTTTTGTATTTACTTTATTTAATTTTAATGTAACGAGTTTTTCAACCAACCGGAAGAGTATTTAAAGTATCGGGTCCCCTTCTTTTTCTCCCCTAATTTATTTTACAATTACATTTGTACAATCTAAATTTTTGTGTGCTTTGTGAAGAAGTGTAATTTGCAGAAACGAAGAGATTGTGGTGGACCCCCTCTTCAAAACTATTGGTAAATTTTTCAAGGTTTTTCAATTTTAAATCCCTAATTTTTTCGGGGAAATGTAATATGATATGATTCTTACTTTGATTTATATTTGGAAATTATATGGAATATTTCCTTTGTTCTAACCTTTTAAAATTTAATGTAAATTCTTTGAAAGGATATTTCTTTTGAAATTTTTATTTAATTTTAGCGATGAAATTTTATTTAATTATGTTTCAAAAGTGTTGTGTGCAGTGGGGAATCATCATTCCCGAAAGTGGAACTTTATGTCGGGAAATAGACTTCTGAGAAAAGATCAAGGAAATTAAATTATTAATTTAATTTTAGTATAGTTGTACCAAATAAAATAAAATTATTTATTTAATTTCACTAAAATGGTATTATTTGTTTTGTATTTTTATATTTGCTAATGCCCTTTGGTTTTCTTAATGTTTCTTAACTTATTTGCATGGAAAATAAATCTTTCTCTTGGTTTGCACTAGCATGTATTTGATAATTTGGATAAATTGAGGTGAATTAAGATCCAATATTTGACATAATTTTAGGTAAAATCACCCAAAAATCGTGCAAAATTCACATTCGGAAATACACAAGAAATTTTCATTGTGTTAAATTTGACGGTTGAATGAAGCGTTATGGAAGAAAAA
Source organism: Taxus wallichiana var. yunnanensis (assembly GCA_018340775.1). NCBI lineage: Eukaryota > Viridiplantae > Streptophyta > Pinopsida > Cupressales > Taxaceae > Taxus > Taxus wallichiana. Next base: position 726,899,073 of record CM031242.1, on the reverse strand, counting down.
ATAAGGCGAATGACAGTCATTTAGATGTCAAGTTTAAGCTAACTATATCTTTATCTACATTAACACTTTCAAGAAATTTGAGGTTATTGTGCATTCTTAGGGGTTTCATCTTCACTTCTATATGGTTGAAAAAATTTTATGATAGGTTTGGGGTATAATCCCAGAGCCCTTTATAATGTAGGTTATTATTTGATTATGGGAAGTTAATTAGTATGCATTTTAATGACATAATTAGTTATGATCAAATAATTTCTTTAGATCTATAAATTTAGATCTGGTTCTATTAATATTGTTATGACTAGATTTTAAAAAATAGTTATTTAATATATATATATATATATATATATATATATATATATATATATATATATATATATATATATATTGTTTTTAATCATAAAATAATACAAGTTTTTAATCAATATTTTTCTAACCCAAATGGTGCATTGTATATCATAATGGGGTATGTTTTTAGGTTTAGCAAATTTGAAAGACAATATCATCTAGTTTCTTTTGCCTTGATAAGTCCTAGATCCTAAATGGAGTAAATTACAATATTTGGAAGATCAATATCAAATCGAACTTATGGCAAGGAAACCCGAATGACTGTTTTAGGTATTGAGCATGCGCGCCCGCCGCCGCTCAAGCGAATGTGGAAAATATGAATGGATTCTCACAATATACACAGGAGGCCATTTCCATGATCCCATATGATGTGAACAATGAATATCTTCTACACATTGGTAATATCAAACATCCTAGTGAGGTATGGAAATAATTAGAATCCATGTATGAAGGTACACACTTGTCGAAATTATTAAACTTGTTTTAGAATTTCTTATGACTCATATGAAAGGAGATGAAAATATAGTTAATTTCTTAGCCAAAATTAAAAATATCAAAGGAAAATTAGATGGATGAAATTGTGACTTAATTGGTGAAAAATTAATCTAGTTTATTGTTCGATTGAATATACATGAAATATTTAGTTTCTATCTTAAATTCTAAATATCAGAATGAAGATGAATTACCAAATTTGAGTACTTTGAGTTCTCTTCTGATATAGGAAGAGTAAGTGATGATGAACTTTGACTCTAAGGAGAATGCCTCACAGGAACTTCTTGCTCATAATTTGAAGTTCAAGTCTCGCAAGCCCTATTCTGATCAGAAGTTTAGATCTAATACTAAATATTCATTTGCTGATAAAAATAGTTTTACTTCTAAACATTTGTGTGTAAGCTTTAATGGTAAATGTCACAAATGTGAAAAATTTGGGCATAAAAAGGAAGAGTGTAAATCTAAGAAACCTATTGATAAAAATCAGAATGCAGACTATCACATCCAAATATAAATTGAAGAATAAGGATAATTCTAATGATGCTCCTAAAAATATTGCATTATATGATGTTTTGTACTCTTCCTCAAATTTTGAATGGATTTTATATTTAGATGCTTTAAATCATATATTTGGTATTTCCAATTCTTTATTTCATGTTACAAAAATCAATGAACGTGTGTATCTATGTGATAAGTCATCTTTAGAAACAATAGAGAAAGGAAAAGTAAAATTTGCAAATGTTATTTTAAATATTGTTTTTTTCTTAAGATTAAAAAAATATTTTTTCATGTTCACTAAGATAACTCATGATAGTTTTACTATTCAAATTTTGTAGGATACTTGGTACATCAAGGATAGTACTAATAATATGATTACTAAAGGAATTCAAAGAAATGGATTGTATATTTTTGATGATTTTTATTTTGCATCTTGCTATGTATCTCAAAGTTTGAAGAATTAAAACTATGGCATGAAATGTTAGGACATGTCAATTATCAAAGCTTGTATGAAATGTCTAGATGTAGTCTAGTTAAAGGTTTTCCTACGTTGTATTCAACTCACGATGCTTGTGAAAGGTGTTTACACACAAAACATAGTGCTAAATCCTTTCACTTACATCTTGAGGAGAGTTCCTCTTTACCACTAGAACTCGTTCATAGTGATGTTAGAGGACCTTTTGAAGTAGCTTTGTTAAATGATCCTTTGTATCTTATGACATTTAATGATGATTTCACAAGAATGATTTGGACATATTTTCTTTAAAATAAATATGATGTATTTGGAAAATTTAAGGAATTTAAAGCATATGTTGAAAATTCATAAAATTATAAAAATAAGAGGCTTATAATGAGATAATGGGGGTGAATATGTTAGCAAAAATTTGGAACATTATGTATTGATTTTGGTAGAAAAGAGAATTCATTTCTCCCCATTTTCCTTAGTTTAATGGTGTTGTAGAACAGAAAAGTGGGACTATTTTAGATATCGTTCACTCGATGTTTCATTCTCATTGGTCTTCCCAAATTTTTGTGGGAAGAAGTAATGAAAAAGACACCATATATCCTAAATAGGGTTCCTACCAAAGTTGTTCACAATTTTACCCCTTAGAAAAGTGGTCAAATCAAAAAACGATGTATCACATTTAAAAGTGTTTGGTAATCCTTCCTCTTTATATATCCCTAAAAATTAAATAAAAAACTTGATATGACTTCTTTTTATTGTATTTTCATTGGATATGGTATTAACACTACATGTTTAAGGATTTACGACCATGTAAAAAGGGAAGTAACTAAAACCACAATGTTGTTACTTTGGGAAAATGTTTCATTCATCTAGAAATAGTAATGATATTCTTAATCCTCTCAATATTTCTAATGATGGTTCTAATATTGATAATGAAAATATTGTAAATGATCATGATGATGTTTCTTGTGTTAATGCTATGGATGTTTCTGAATCTCATGTCTCCCTAGCTAAGAAACCAAGATGGGCTCAAAATGTGTTAGAAAGTTCTAATCTTATTGACCTTAGGAAAATGAACATAATCCATCATACGTACCATGTATTAATGACCTTGTATGAACTCGAGCCACGAGTTTTGAAGAAGTTTCTCGGGATGAGAATTCAATCAAATAAATGCAGGTGAATATAATGCTTTGATTCAAAATCAAACTTGGGAGTTTTTTCCACCTCCAAAAAAAAGAAGCATTATAGGGTCTAGATAATTGTACAAAGTAAAATATAATGTTGATGGTGGTATTGACAACATAAATCTAGACTTGTTGCTAGAGGTTTCAATGAGAAACAATGTATTGATTATGTTGATACCTTTGTTCATATAGCTAAGATGAGAATTTTAGGGCCTTGTTTAGTAATCCTACTTAGTTTGGGTGGGAAATCCACCAAATGGATGTGAAACATATTTTTGAATGGTGATTTAAAGGAAGAAGCAGAATGTGAACCGTTACACCAAAACCTTGAGGCATTAGTGAAATCCACACATGAGGATCATAACATTCCACCACACTTCTGTAGCCTAGACCCTAGGCTAGATTTTCACCTATATAGCGGGACCACACCTTGCCCTAGACGAGCCACAGGAAAACAATGCAATGCCGAGACATAGCTACCCGTGTCAAAAATCAAACACAGGTGGTCGCTTTGATACCAAAATGTAATGAATCATTACACCAAAACCTCGAGGCATTAGTGAAATCCACACATGAGGATCATAACAAGAACTTTACATGTATCAACCTAAAGGATTTGAAGAAATTGGTAAAGAAAACTATGTTTTTAAGTTGAAAAATATTTGTATGGTTTAAAGCAAGCTTCTAAAGCTTGGTATGCAAAAATTAATGATTTCTTCAAACAATTAGGTTTTCTTAATTGTTATTCGACAATGATATATTCATTAAACAAGAAGGTTATCACATTATTGTTGTATGTTTATATGTTGATGATTACTTATAATTGGTGATAGTTATTTAATTCATAATATTAAATAAAATTTGAAATAGTACTTTGAATTGACTGATTTAGGTATCTTACATCATTTTTTGGGCATGATTGTATTTCAAGATAAGCATTCTATTGTTTTTTTCAAGTATAATATGCCGCCAATATACTGAAAATGTTTAATATGATTGATTGTAAACCAATTTATACACCTATGAAAGTTGGAATAAAATTTGATCCTAAACCCGCATGTGAAAAATTTGATCCTACTTTGTATAGACAGTTAGTTGGTAGTTTGATTTATCTAACTATAACTAGACCAAATATTTCCTATGCTGATAGGAATTTCTTCAACGTTTACGTATGAACCTTATAAAGATAATTGGAATCTTGCAAAAGAATTCTTAAATATATTAAGGGAACAATAAATTATGGGTTACATTATAATAAGTATGAAAATGATAACTTGTATGGATTTTGTGATTCGATCATCTTTGGTGATGTATTAGATAGAAAATTTACTTCCGGTTACGTGTTTAAATTTGGTACAGTGTCATTACTCGGTGCGGTAAAAAGTAGCCAATTATTTTTATCTCTTCAATCAAGCTAAGTATAGAAATGCAATGGAAGCTATAAAATAGGCTTTATGGTGAAGAGGTTGTTTGACGAGATAAATATAAAGGATTAAGGTAGTGTTCCTTTGTTCTATGATAACTAGAGCATCATAAATCTTGCACATAATCTAGTACAACATCAGAGGATGAAGCACATTTAGATACATATACATTTCATTCATGAGAAGGTGCTAAGTGGTGAGATAGATCTCAAGTTTGTGTTGATTGAAGAGTAGGTTACTAAAATATTCACAAAGCCTTTGAGTACTACAAAGTTTTGTCACTTTCGTGAAAAAAATTGGATTGTCGAGTTTCCATTAAGGGGAAGTGTGCATGACAATGTCACCTCCTTATGGAACTTGGTATTCATAAAATGAAAAATGAATTGTAATAAAGACCTTCGAGAAAGTGTAAAAAGACCTTTGGGTAAGTGTAAAATAGATCTTTGGGCATGTGTATACCTCCTCATATTTTTTTAGAAAGAAGTGTAGAAAGACCTTAAAAGTGGCCGTTAGGTTGTGGAGCTTGTTTTCATGTGAGAAAGTGTTGAAGAATGTACACTAAGAGTAATGTACACTTTTCATAGTTGTCTCACTAGGGTTCGAGGGTGCAGCCCCGAATTTTTTGGCCTTAAAATGTGCCCGATATATCGGGAAACGTGATTTTCTCATATGGGCGGGATTTTTGACCCATAGGTTTATGGGACGGTTTTGGCCCATGGTTTTGATACCCATGGTTTTGTAAAACTACTTAAGCAGTTGTCTACTTATATGGTTTTATGCATATGGTAGGATTATGTAACATTACAGATGTGTTTTGAATTCGGGTGTGAATTTTGTAGAGTTTGTTGAGCATAGCTCCAAATAGATCTGGGTATTGTATTGAGAGAGTGGTGGCTTGTAATAAAATCTAAGCAAGTGATTCTTGGTGGACATAGCCCAAATTAGGTGAACCACATTAAATACTATCTCTTTGTGTTGTGTTATTTTATTCTACACTTTTATTTGAGATCTGTAATATTTTTTGCATATTAGTTTCTATTGTTGCGATTCTGTGAGGGATTATTCCACATATTTTATCCCTTATTTCCTAACAATTGGTATTAGAGCTTGGTTTGGTTTGCTGAAGTGTTGAATCATAGGGAAAGTTTTATCTTGAGTGGGAGCTATGGTAGATGATGGAAGATCTAGGGTTGATAAATTCAACGGGAAGAATTTCAGTCTTTAGAAGATGCAGATGGAAGATTACCTTTATCAGAAGGATCTTTATATTCCACTATTTGAGAAGGTGAAAAAACCCTCGAGCATAACGAATGCGGAATGGGATTTTCTAAATAGGAAGGAACTTGGGACAATTCGGTTATGTCTTGCATTTTCGGTATTATTTAATGTTTTAAAGGAAAAGACTACAAAAGAACTGATGGATGCATTAGGAAAGTTGTATGAAAAACCCTCTGCCTCAAATAAGATATTTTTAATGAAAAAATTGTTTAATATGAAGATGTATGAGAATGGTTCAATAGCATATCATTTAAATGATTTTAATATGGTTGTAAATATGCTAGCTTTGGTTATAATAGAATTTGATGAAGAAGTTAGGGCTTTATTAGTTCTGTGCTCTTTACCTAAGAGTCAGAATAGCTTCAGTAATGGCGGTAAGAAAATTGGTTCTAGCTAACTCAAAGTTGAAGGTTGAGGATGTTGTAGAGGTGATTCTAAGTGAGGAAATGTGAACAAAAAGCTGGTGAATCTTCTACTTCAAGGAATGCTTTTGACAAAGTGGAAACTAGAGGGAGACAAAAGAATAGAGGAAGCCGTGGAAAATCAAAGGATCGAGCAAGGTCAAAATCCAAAAGCAAGATAGTATGTTGGCATTGTGGAAAGTCTGGGCATGTAAAGAAGGACTGTTGGGAGCTTCGGGACAAGAAGAAACAACAAGAAGAAAACAAGGAGGCAAATGTGGCAACGGGTAATGTATGTCAAGATGCTTTGATTCTTTCTTTGCACAATATTATTGAATCTTGGGTTTTAGATTCGGGGCTTCTTTCCATGCTACTCCACATAGGCATTATTTTGTTGATTATGTTCAAGGAGATTTTGGGCATGTTTATCTTGGTGATGATGAGCCTTGAAAGCATAGTTAGAAAAGGTTCTATTCAGGTTAAGATGCAGAATGGGAATACTTGGCCATTGAAGGATGTCAGACATGTGCCTACATTAAGATGAAATTTGATGTCGGTAGGGCAGTTAGAAGTGATGGTTATACTGTGATATTTACAAAGTGGACTCTTGGAAGGTTACCAAGGGTGCTCTTGTGGTGGCAAGAGGTAAGAAGGTTGGAACCTTGTATTTAACCACTTATAGCACTAATGTTTGTAATCTTGTGGCTTCAGAAGTAGATACAACATTGTGGCACTATAGGCTTGGTCATATGAGCCATAAGGGCATGGAGATCATAAAGAAGGATTTTCTGGATATATAGAAATAGGTTTGGAGTTCTATGAGGACTGCATATATGGGAAACAGAAGCGAGTAAGGTTTCTCAAGGTTGGACCTATAAAGAAAGAGAGTAAGTTAGAGTTGGTGCATTCTAATGTATGGGGTGGCTCAGGTATCATCTCTTGGGGGTTCAAGTTATTATGTTACTTTTATTAATGATACAACAAGGAAAGTTTGGGTTTATTATATTAGAAACAAATCTGATATATTCAAAACTTTGGTTAAATGGAAAGCCTTGGTAGAGAATGAAATAGGTCTTAAGCTAAAATGTCTCAGGTTAGATAATAGAGGGGAGTATTGTAGCAATGAATTTTATGATTATGTTTCTAATAATGGAATCCACATGTAAAAGATGGTTCCAGGAACTCCTCAGCAGAATGGGGTGTTAGAAAGTATGAACAAAATAATAATGGAACATGCTAGGAGCATGAGGTTACATGTAGGACTACCTCTTTCTTTTTGGGCAGAAGCGGTGAGCACAGCTGTGTACTTGATAAATAGAGGACCCTCAAGTGCCTTGGATGGAGGCATACCTGAGAAGGCTTAGTATGGTAAGAAAGTTGATTATTCATTTCTTAGAGTCTTTGGATGTAAGGTGTTTGTCCATATAGACAAGAATGATAGGACTAAGCTAGAGGCTAAATCAAAAAAATGTACTTTCATTGGTTATGGTGATGATGACTTTGGATATAAATGTTGGAGTATTAAGGACAAGAAAATGATTAGATCTAGGGATGTGGTCTTAATGAGAAAGTCATGTATAAGTAGCGATTGTGAGAAAATAGGGAAGAATCCAAGAAAGAATATGCAGTGGTAGAGGATCTTCCAGACGGGAAAATGACACATGAATCAATTCAGGAACCTCCTCAACAGGAACCCCAAACTCCTATATTGAGGAGGTCTTCTAGGGTATGAAGAGAGCCTGGAAATTTTTCTCCTTCTCTTTATTATTTATTACTCACTGATAGTGGAGAGCCAGAGAGCTTTGATGAAATAATGCAGGTAGATGCCAGGAAGAAGTGGGAGTAAGCCATGGATGAGGAGCATCAGGCTCTCATGGAGAACTAGACATGGGATTTAGTAAAGCTACCCGAAGGTAAAAGAGCATTATAGAACAAGTGGGTGTTTAGAGTCAAAGAGGAAGAAGGAGGAAAGAAAAGATACAAGGCCCAGTTGGTGGTCAAGGGGTTTGCATAGAAAAAGGTATAGATTTTGATGATATTTTTTCTCCTGTAGTAAAAATGACTTCTATTAGAACTGTTCTAGGAATAGTTGCAGCAGAAGACTTGCACTTAGAACAACTTGATGTAAAGACTACATTTATCCATGGTGATTTAGAGGAGGAACTATATATGCAACAACCAGAGGGCTATGAGGTCAAAGGTAAAGAGGAGATGGTGTGCAAATTGAAGAAGAGCTTGTATGGATTGAAACAAGCTCCACATCAATGGTATAAGAAATTTGATAGCTTCATGATGGAGCAAGGTTATATTAGATGTCATTCTGACCATTACATGTATACAAAGAAATTTGAGGATGAGAATTATATTATCCCGTGTCTATATGTGGATGAAATGTTGGTTATAGATAAAAACATGGAAATAAAAGTACTCAAGAAACAACTTAGTGAATCCTTTCTTTATGAAGGATTTGGGGCAGCCAAAAAATCCTTGGTATGAGGATATCTTAGGATAGGAAGGAATGAATGCTGACTTTATCTCGGGAAGAGTACATTAAGAAGTTCTTGGAGAGGTTTAATATGCAGGATGCTAAATCGATTGGAATCCTTTAGCGAGGCCATTTCAAGTTATCAAAGGAGCAAAGTGTCCCAAGACAGAGAAGGAGAGAAACTAGATGTATAAGATACCTTACTCATCAATGGCTGGTAGTTTTGATGTATGTAATGGTGTGCACTAGGCCTGATATTGCCCATGCAGTGGGACCGGTGAGTAGATTTATGAGTGATCCAGGTAGAGATCACTGGTAGGCAATAAAGTGGATCCTTCGGTATTTGAGAGGGACCATGGTGAAAATTTTGTGCTACATGGGATCAAACACCACTTTGTGTGGTTATGTAGATTTAGATATGGCTGGAGATGTAGTCAGTAGGAGGAGCACAATAGGTTATGTTTACATTGTAGGTGGGACAACAGTACGTTGGATTTCATGACTATAGAAGCTGGTGGCTTTGTCAACCATAGAGGTTGAGTATGTTGCTGCCACAAAGGAAAGCAAAGAAATGATTTGGCTACAACAATTTCTTGAGGAGTTGGGGCATAAGTAGGAGGAAGGAAAGTTTCATAGTGATAGTTAGAGTGCTAAACACCTAGCTAAGAACTCGCTTTCCACTCTAGGATGAAGGATATATAAATTAAGGCACCATTTCATCATGACAACTTTGGAGGAAGAGAAGTTAAAGCTGGAGAAGATTCATACTAGTCGAATCTGCACAGACATGATGACCAAGGTGGTCACAAGGGAAAAAATAAAGTTGTGTTCAGCTTTGGTTGGTCTTCACGAAAACTAGTGAAGGGTTGAGAAGCTTGCTCAGAGGAAAACTAGTCTCTAAGTGGGAGATTGTTAGGTTGTGGAGCCTGTTTTCATGTGAGAAAGTGTTGAAGACTGTACACTAAGAGTATTATACACTTTTCACAGCGGTTGTCTCACCGGGTTTTCGGGGTGTAGCCCTCAATTTTTTGGGCCTTAAAACGTGCACGATATATCAGGAAACATGCATTTCTCATATAGGTGGGATTTTTGACCCATAGGTTTATGGGATGGTTTTGGCCCATGGTTTTGGTACCCACAATTTTGGTAAAACTACTTAGCGATTGTCTACTTATATGGTTTTATGCATATGGTAGGATTATGTAATAGTGTAGATGTGTTTTGAATAAGGGTGTGAATTCTGCAGAGTTTGTTGAGCATAGCTCCAAACAGATCTAGGTATTGTATTGAGAGAGCGGTGGCTTGTAATAAAATCTAAGCAAGTGGTTCTTGGTGGACATAGCCCAAATTGGGTGAACCACGTTAAATACTATCTCTTTGTGTTGTGTTATTTTATTCTGCACTTTTATTTTGAGATTTGTAATATTTTACGAATATTAGTTTCTATTGTTGTGATTCTATGCAGGATTATTTTGCATATTTTATCCCTTATTTCTTAACACGATCTTCAATAAACTCTCTAGTGTTATTGAGTTTACTAGTAAACATCCAGTGTAAACATATTGTAAAGGATGTCCTTGGTTATAAAAGGCTCCTATATTCTTGGTTTCAAGTAACCTTTTACAAGATCTTGTGAGAACATGTAAAACTCACAAGCCATACTTAGCCACTTTGATCATGGGATGATATTTGGGATTCCAAATCCTTTTGTACCAAAACGTAACTTGAGTATGATGAAGGTGTTGTAACTCCTTCAACGTATATGCTAGCCTACAACCTTTATTGTCTAAGGATTGAAAATCATGTAGTGTACCATGGGAAGGTAATATATTGGTATATGTTACCCCACTTAACATTAAGGGGGAGTGTTGAAACATAATGGTTAAGTGGTGACCACCCCTTAATTAATATGGGTCCAACATTATACTATAGCTTAAATAGTTAATAATATGAAATATTTATATTTCTATTATTAATAGTTAAACCTTGGAATATGTGTCAACTAACTTGTTTGAAAGGGTGATTCGGGAGACATACCCGATCACCTCATATAAAAAGGATTTCAGGTCCTCATTTGATATATCAGAGGAATATATCAAAGGTGTGTAAATCAATATTAATTGATTTGGTTCTTAACCTTGTGATTAGGGTTACTAAGGAGGACGTTTCTACTTGGATGTAACTGGGTTCTTTATAATAAAGGTTACTTTTCACAGTGTTTTTTTACCTTCGGGTTTTCCACTATAAATCCAATGTGTTATGTGTTATTTACATTCTATAAGTATTTATTTAATTATCATGCAATATAGTTTATTAATGTGATGTTTATTTATTTATTCATTTTAATGTTACATAATATATTAATGTTTAATATTTAAGTTTATTAAACCCATTGTCATTTGAATCCTTAAATTCCAACGGTGGTGTCACAATTGGTATAGGATTAGGAAGTAGTGTTTGTTCGAAGAAAAGTGAAGATTGATTTGATTGTGTCGATGAGGTAGAAGGATCATTTGAGGTTGTTGGAATTTGAAGTGTTTTCAAAAGTTCTTCAAATAATAAATATGGTGTTGAGGAAGAAGGTGGTGTGGATGTAATTTCAACAATTGATGTGGGTACGGGTAAAAATCTCTGGAAGAGGCACTAATTTTAACTATGAGGAATGTATATCGGGTAGAAGTGGAATGCATGTAGGTAAGGCAATCAGATTTGGTGAAGTGGATTTAGTGCGTAATGAATTAGATATAATAGGTAACGTAGTAGATGTGGAACTAATGTTAAGCGTAGAAGTAGGTAGGAATGGTTGTTTCATAAATACTTCCGGGGTTAGAATGATATGTTTACGAGTGGGGTCCTAGTTGTAGGAATGGATATCAAGGTAGATGTAGATATGATTGGTGTAGTTCGGGGACAAGTGTTAATGGGTTTGTAGATGTGATAATAATATCAAAGAGGATTCATTTTATTGGTGATGAAGGAGGGGAAGTTTTAGGTTCTTGATCAATTATTTTTATAGTATGAGCATTAGGTGTTTAGGTTGTGGAAGTGGTAGCATCTTGGCTTGTTGGTGTATGCTTTAGAAAAGGTTGTTTGAAGATGTCAAGGGGTTAATTGGTTTAAGTATTAGGATTTCAACCCGAAGGTTTCCCGATCAATTATCCTTCAAGCCAAATCCTTGAAAGTTCAACGTTTCTCTATGTCGTGACCTCGGGTTTGGTGGTATTTGCAATAATGGTCTTCACGATACCACATGTGTTTTGGTATTGAATCATCAACTGGTAGGATAGGCGGTAGTGTGATTATATTTGATGTTATCAACTTGTCAAAGATATAGCCATATAATTCCTCAAGGGGAGTGTAGTTGGGTGTTGGTCATGGAGCTTTTTGTTGAGTCCACATGCTAGATGTTGGTGCAAGAGAAGATTTGACAACCACAACATTGGCCGCTCCCTTAGATTTTTTTATCATGTGTGGATGTTTTAGTGAATTCATGTTTAGGTTTTTTTGATTTTAGTTTCAAATGGATCTACTCAAGGGCACGTGTTTCAAGCTTTCGAACCATGGTGAAGGCTTCGTTAAAGGTTTGGAAGGATTGGATTTGTAGGGTAGAAGATATATGTTTTACACATGAATGTGAGAACATCTTGATGATTTATGTTTGTAGAAGGGTGAAAGATAGCTGGTTTATAATTCCGTGCCACTGTGCGATGAAGTCTATGATTGATTCATCTTCAAACCATTGGATGGCGTATAGACCATTGATAGTTATTTTACGCACAATGTTGATCGAAAAATGTTCAAAAAATAATTGTGCGAGATGAGTGAAGGAAAATATCGAATATTGAGGGATGTTATTGTACCAGTCTAATGCTAGACCAGCCAAAGACATGGGGAAAGTGTGGAGCATCAAGTCCTGATCATGTGCAATAAGGTAGCACATATCTCCGAATTCACGAAGGTGTTCTTTGTGGAACCTCATTTTGTTAAAATTGGTGAATTTAGGAAATTCCCAATGTGGAGGATATGACCTAATTGGTACAAATGGGTGAATTGGCTCGTTGTAAAAATTTTCATATGATAATGCAACTTTGGGCCCTAGGGTAGTGACCTCAAGGTTGGATAACCTATTCGAGAGTATGCATAGGATCATTTGATTAAGTGATAGTGGGTTGTGGTTGTGGTTACACAACTTGCAAGATAGCTAGATAAAATTGTTGGTGAGATTGAACATTTGATTGGGGAATCTCTTGTTGAATGTGAGTTAAAGGTTTATTTTAGAATATTTGGTGTTGTGTTATTGATCCATAGGGATCCAAAATAACTCTACTTCATCAAAATTAGTTAGCACAAAGAAAGAAAAACAATAAATGGAGGTTCTATCTTTTAAGTAATAGGACTCGCCACCAATGCGGGGTAGTGGTTATAGAACTACCACCCGGCTAGGGTGGCGGTCCTGATCGCCGATCTACATAGGGTGGTAGTCTGGCCATTATGAATAGAAAATAAAATCTGAAATGAATAGCCTCTGAATTTGAAAGGATGTTCATTTCTCTTCTCCTCCATGACCTTTCCCATTCTCCAGTGCATGGGAGGACATGAGAAAGGCTATAAATACATGTTGTAGAGGAGAAACAAAGATCATCGAAGCATGAAAGCAAGTGAGCAAGAAATTCTTAGTGTTGGAATTGTATTTTGTAGAAGAAAGGAGTGTGAGACAGAGCAAACAAGTAATTGAGAGGAAGTGTAGGGATATTATCTACTTCTCTTTCATACTTATTGTAATTTTTGTACTTGTTGATTTGAATTGGCCAATAAAAGTGGGAAGAAAGAGAAATTTCCCTTCCCGACTAGTTTTTCCTCCTTGGGGGTTTTCTAGGATAAAATTGTTGGTGTTTTGTGAGCTTATATTCTTCCCTTTCTTGCAATTATTGATTCTAAGCATAAGCATGATTCATTCACTAGCTATCTCTGTTATTTTCTAATAGAAAGTAAACAACAGTGATTAAATTGTGATTTTGTGAATAATTCCAAAGTTGAAGAGTTTACATATCAATCATGGGGATATTGTATGATTATTGATATTGGGTAGGAAATTGATGAGTATAGGTGGCTGAAATTGATGTTGAAATGGGTTAGACACTTTGAACAAGGTAGAAAACTTGTAAGAGGAGGTTGGGAAGTGATGATATGCATGTGTGATGTGAGGGGATCATGTTTTCCAAATAGGGGACGTGATATTGGGGCCAAAGAGGCAATAAGAAGGGTAGTGGTGATATTTGTATTGATTTGCTGAAGATTTGGTGGAATGGACATGACTAGATGAGAAGTTTGGTGGGTGGATGATTGTTAGAAGATGAGGCAAGCTCGTTTCATGTGAATTGTTGATTAACATCGGGATTATTCTAATAAGGATAAATATGCTAAAGCAAAGTGGACCATCCGGGGAAGCCGAGTTGATTTCTTTAGGATATAGTCTTGGAGAGCCACCGGATTGGCATCAAGGAGATCCTAGAAATCCAAGTCACCATGAGGGATGACTGGAGGTCCAAAAGGTATGGATGCAAAAGGAGGGGTGACTGGTCTAGACGGGACAAAATGATGATAGAAGAAGGGATTAGTTTTTCCTAAGCTAGTGATTTGAACAAAGGATTCTAGGTGAGAGACATTAAAGATGGGTTGTGTGCCCATGAAAGAGGTAATAAAGGGTATGGACAAAGAAATTATTGTAGTAGACGTCTGTTGGGTCGAGGAGGAACTATTTGAAGGGAAGTTTTGTTCCATTCTATTGGATTTTGAATGAGTAATCACATGCATGCAACAAGAATAATTTTTATGTTAACTAAACCAAGAAAGTGAAGCAAATAGTTTTTTTTTTGTTGTTGTTGAATTAAGAAAGTGTGAAAAATAGAAAAGGGGATTGATAACGGGGTACCTAGGAGAAGGCAGTCTATGTTTAGTTCCAGGACTATTATCATTGGGGAGTCTCAGGCAGCTTCCTATTAGGTGATGAAATCCCAAGCATTCTATCAGGTAGGATGATGTTTAGATGTGTGATTTGAATGTGTGAGTTTGGTTTGTGTGCAAGGAATGTGAGATATAACAAGTTAACCCCTACTTAGACTATATGAGCAAGCAGGATGTAGAAAAGAAAGGTTCATTTTAAACCAAATAGAAGTGTGATCTTTCAATGAGGACACACACAAGAAAAGGAAATACAATGCAGAAAGAAGAAAATAGGGAAAAATGAGGAATACCTGGATAAATCTTTTCCTTTTTATCTAAACTTTAGCGAAGAGCAATCTAGCAACTAAACCAACACAAGAAAGCAAGAAGCAAGGCTTTGTGTTTGTAGTGTTAGTAGAAGATAGAAGAAACAAGAAAAATAGAAAAAAATGAAAAGGGATCACCTAAGGGGTGGTCCCACCGGCATGCTAGGAATGTTGTCCAAATTTCTTCATTCGTACTCAAATTAATAAGATAGCTACTAAAAGAAACTGATAACTTATATCAAGGAGGATTTATAGTAACTCAAAAGCATGATATATGTGGATGGATGGGCACCAAGTAATTGATCCTTGTTGTGAGTGATAAAATTGCAAATAGGACATACTAGAAAGGAGATTGATTACATAGGATATGTGGGGGTTTCCTGAAAAATTATGGCTCCAAGAAGTGTGACCTTCCTTTCATGGATGTCAACCCCCATTTTAAAGAAAAAGAAAAGTAAAGGATAGAATAAATATTACCGAATCTGAAAATAATTAAGATGTTATCTAGATACCGATTTGAATGAAAGAAATGTAAATTAAATGTTACCTAGTCTGGGTTGATGGTGACCCAATCAATGAAGAGGTAGGTTGATTATGACCTAGGAGGGTGGATTTAGACTGTAAGTTGGATATGTAGACCTGCAAGGGTCTTGATGCAAAACAGGAGCCTGTGGATGTTGTGAGTCACCTGTAGAAGAGAACTAGAGGCAAAAAAATCCAGAAAGTAATAAAAATATCAAGTAAGTGAGTTTGGATTGACAAACTGGGCGCAGTCAACGATAATCGGAGTGCAGGTAGGATAAATTTAGAGCACAAAGGAACAAATTGATGCTCTTAGTAAGATGAGTTAGGAATAAAATGAAGGTGGATTCAGAAAAGGGATTTGGAGGTTGAAATCATAGTTGCAGAAGGATGAGTTGACAGTGATCGACAGGTCGATGACAAATGTATTAGAGTTAGATAAGGTTGAGGTAAAAAGGATGAAATGGGAGACCTATAAGTGAAGAGGCTGAAAAATAAGGTCGATAATAGAACTCTGAGTGTTAGAGAAGCTGATTTGAACATATAAAATGTTAGATGTAAGCAATACAAAGATAATATGATAAATATTGCATAAAATTCACAATTCTCATGAAGTATGATTGTGAGTGATGGAAGCACATCCAAAAGAGGTTTGTAACTATTGCGGGAATTCTCAAGCATAAGGGTCAATTCACATGTCACAAAAAATATCCAAAATTCACATGCATATGATGATTTCTAATGATTATGGAAAGAAACTACTTAGTTTTATAGGGTTGATTTACTTATTTGGATTGGGTCACGGCCGACTATAGGGAAAGTTTTCCCAATGGAGTGGATTTTGTGCTTTAGGTCACGATTTCATCATTTTAAGGGTGGGAAAAGTGATTTAAAGCTTATGTGCGGGATTAGGTAGTTGAAGGATGAATCACGGGTAGTTAGAAGATAAGAATGGGTAGAAAAAGCATATGGATTTATATTTAGGATAAAGGTCTCCTAAATAGAAATTTAATTAGGAAAGCTAGGGATATGGATAGTAATTAATTAATTAATTAATGTGAATTAATTAATTAATGATGATAGGATAATAAGTGGGAATTTTATTAAATATTGACGGGGATGGATTTAATTAAAGGGGGACCTAGATAGGACCATAGAAAAATATGCGCATGTGGGAAGACAAGGGTAGAGATATTGAATTTAGGTGTCTACAATATCCTTGCTTCTTCATCAAGTATGATACTTTACCGAGATCACATCCTTGTGTTATGAATCAAGTTACAATATTTCAATTACATTCATGAGAAATGGTGTAACCACTTAGGTCATCTAAATCTTATGATCATGTCATGTTCATCCTCCATACTAAAACCACATGTCTTCTTAACATACTTGGGCTATACTTCATCCAATATGACCCTTTTCTGTCATCAAAACAAGTTAGATCCTTGCATAACATATTATGGCCCAGTTTATGCACTTGTACACTATGGAGAAGATAAATCTCAATGATCTATCTTGGCTCCACCTTAGGGAGGTATCCTTCCATAGACAACCCTTGTATAAAAGTATTCACTATGATGTATCACATGTATTAGATCAATAAGATTATATATACTCTGTCCTACACCCTTTCATGGAGTTTACATGCACTACCAAGGTGTCTAGATGCTCAATAATTAAGTAATCAATATGCTTGTTCTCATGGTCACCAAACCAATAGCTTCATTACCTGAGACAAGGGTCTTGAAAGTCCACTTAGCTTGCAAATGATCCATTCAATATATCTAGTAAGATCTGCATCTCAGTACTCTGTCATGATGTCATAAAAATCAAGAACTTGTCTAGGCTTTGTAGAAGTTGTACCTTAAAGGAAAAAAGGGATTCCACATTGATATCAACTAGTCAATGAGAAATTATATTCAATACATCCTGACACACCTACTTCATATGCATACTAATAAGGATCAATACTTGGAACCATACCTTCACTCCCTATTCTAGAACATGCACCCAAAGTTGTCTTCTTAAGAACATACCATATTTGTCACTTGGTGTGGGAAGGATAATGGGAATATGTTGTAGTAACACTTAGATTGAATTCTAACACCTTGGAATCACTTGATTCACTACCCTATAAGTATCTAACCCTTTTAGCTACACATTCACAGATGATTCCTTACACCAAGACCCATTCATGCCCATTCTAGTCCTTTGTTCCATGCATTTGACCACAACTGAAGGCATATTAAGCATAAGGGTTATAAGATCATGCATACCTATTTCATCATGGTAATGGCATAATTTCAGAGGTTTAGATCCAACATTGGTTCATCATGCACTTGTTTTGCTTCTAGTTCTTTATCACCTTGTTCTAGGCTCCTTCTAGCCCTCCTTAGGCCCAAATCAAGTTCTAGAATGCTAATGAGAGATCTGCAAGTCATAAACCTATGATTTCCTAATACCTTTTATTGAATATAAGGTGTCCATAAAATTCTATGATCTGTCCCCAAATGTATTTTTCGCAGCTCTCTATGAACAAGTTTCCAAAGTGACCTAACTAGGTCTCATTACATGCACAGTCAAAATTACTTCTAAGATAGTGACATACATTGAAGGAAACCTCCTAGAACTTGTTTCACCACCTTAAAAACATTCCAAATCATCTACATTATCAAGTTTAGAAGCATGATAGCTAATATTTCATGAAATTGGCTCTCTTACCTCCTTATTCTGGTCACTGTTACATTCCCTTGTTCATCCAAAACACAATCATGCATAACTTTGGATGGTAAAATCCATTCACTCTAAAATTTGGGGTTGATGGACCCAAGACAAAACTTCTCCAAAACTTTCATATATTTTTATTGGAGGAATAAAATGTTATCCAATGCCCTAGTTTGAGCCCGAGAGGAGATATTTTGCTATAAAAACTATGTTATTCAATGTCAAGAATTATAAAAATTATATTCATACTCCTCATCACCTGTGAAAGCATTATGATTTAAAATCAGGATATTTCCAACATTTAAATTATCTTGAGGGTTTCAAGTTCGTTGCCTTCTTAGGAACCATAATGCACAATCAACAAGAATACACACAGTCTATCATTTAATCTCATCAAATTGATATGCATACATCATTCAAGCTCATAAATCATTCATGCAAGCAAGATAGAAAGTCTAGACATCATCATGCATTCATAATACTCACATATGTCTTTATTATGGCCTGAAAATACAAGTTTCTCCATACATCATTCATGGTATTTCTGCATTCTTCCACTCTTCTCTACTTCTTCAGGCTAGAATTCCATCTCCTAGTCTTTCTCCACTCTCATTTGACCTCATACTCCCTTGGTTGATCTCTTTTCAGTTGTATCTCCTCTTATCTTAAGCTAGAATCCCATTTTTAGTGTGATTTGTTGGTATATGCTTAAGAATAGGAGCTAACACCCCATCTTTGACCTTTTACAATTATAACACTTGATCATAAAAGATCTCAACCTCCATCTACGTGGAGAAGATACCTCACATCCACACAAGTCACCTAGAAATTCACCTATTATTCTTACACTATGGTGAAACCATCACAAATCACAATAAATTTTCATGCACACCTATTTTCACTCTTTCACTCTTATGGTAAAGAGTTTTTACATTGTTAATTCAAACTTCTCAAACTTGAGACTAGGAGGGAGATTTGACAACACCTAGTACATGCTAAGGATGCCTCAAGAAGGCTTATTCACACTTGTTCATATTCTCCAAGCATCTATATGATGCTACTACATCAAGAACTTATCCATGGATTTTAATATCTCTTAGAGCTCCCAAATTTCATCCTCCAAAGATTTGCATCTTCTTCTCATCTCATATTTTTCCTCCGAATCTAGTGGTTTATGGCTTCAAGTTCCTCAAGTATTTCCATTTTCATATCCCCGACCATGGTTATCTTATTGTAACTTGTATATTCAACTAATAAATACAATAATACAAGAATATAAAGTAGAAAATTGTTATCAAAGATTCAAAAATCCTACTATAAGACAAAACTTGGTCCGAAAATGGTTAAAAACAACTAACTCGAGTTTTCCATTTTTCTAGAAACTTAACTATTTTTCAAAACCATTTTCTATGTTAGATTTTGGAATAAACTGATATGAAATTGATTAGAAATGCATTACATCTTTATTTTAGTAATTTCACATACATATTCATCTTTTCCCAATTTTCTCGTAATTAATTACAAGTACGTAAAATTGGATTAAGTCGATGAAGTCAATATAAAAATCTTAATTATGAGTTACCATGAAAAACATCTCAGATTCCTCACTTAACTAGTTTATCAATTTCATGTACTTTACAAGGAAACTTCCATTTCCGTAAATGATTAAAATGTCTTAAAAATCAAAATCGAACATAAATTGACTCAAAACAACAATAGCAATAAAATCAAAGACAAAAAACTCCCAACTTGATGAAAGGGTTCGTCCCTTAGGTACCATTTATCCATGTTCACTAATAAGATGAACCAATCCTATTAAAATGGCATTAAAAGTAACTTTCTTACATCAAATTCTCCAAAATAGGCATTAGGACATGCAAATTCTTTTGTCTTAGTCTCTAAGAATTATTTAATGGTCAATTCCTTCAAATGATGGATATGTATATGTTTTTCTATTTCTCCAATTTTATTTCTATGTCTCAAAATTGGACCTACAACATTAAGAATTCCCCTTCCATAAACACTCAAATTTGGTAATCTATCCTTTAAATTTTTTTATCTTAACATTACAAACTTACATGTACAAATGCAATCTCCTCACTCTTTCTCAACAAACCATGATTTCCCTTCGAGTTGGTTACTTATCCTTGCACACCTCTATATAAATCAGTTTCTAAGGTTTAAGAACATAAAACACATTTAGAAATATCCATCCCGACCCATAAATTCAAAACAATCCTTTTCCCTCTCGGTCAAAACCACCATTTTGATCAACTTGTACATATATATAAGTCAAGCCTCATGTACAGTATTGAAATGACACATTGTGTACTCAAAATTTTAATTCTATCATCTTAAATGGACTAATACCCCGCCCTTGGTTAGCCTTTCATGACATTATGACCTTAGGAATCATATATAAGTAAGTAAATCATACCTCATTTAGAAATCGACACTTTAAGAACTAATGTAAAAGCAAGCACAAAAGTACTCCAACCTCCCAAAACTATAAAATAACTCATGTACATCCATTAGGAAGCACCCTCTACATGTATGAAGTCTCCTTCTAGGTTTAGGAGTCTCCATGTTATCTCTAGAAGTAAGCAAGTGTGACCTCAAGTCGAATCATTGTCAAGTCTGATTGCGATATGATAGATATCACACATTAGGAGAATGAAGTGATTTGAGACCTATTCAAGAGTAGTTGTGACATCGGTGGTACACATGGGTTCCCATAACACACCTAATTTTGTTTTGCGGGAACTCCTTACTTACTATAAGGGTTTTAGGGTGCGAGTAGAGTTTACAAAGCCATTCGAAGGTGAGAAAATAAGACCGATACACAACAACATCCATTTCCAAGAAGGAAAAATACTAAAATATTTACAGCCCCAAATTCAAATCAGGCCCAAGACTATACAAATGGGTGAGGATTGTATTGACGATTTGGACTTAGTTGTATGATTTTGACCTACTTATACGATTTTGACGATTCTAGTTTCAAGTTCTAATTTCTATAACTAAGAATTTTCAATCCCATATCATATTTTTCTATATCTACATAGGATCATGAAATGGTATAATTAGATGTACACAAACAATCTTTTTCATTATTCCATGCATAATACATTTACATACATATACATACATACATACATATATATATATATATATATATATATATATATATATATATATAGGACATATACTTCCTATATTTTAGGAGGTATCCTTAACTACTTCTCCCACAAATCTCTCCCACACACCATATAGGTGAGTGGTTAAAACTCACTAACAAATAGTTGTTATATGTTGTTTTATATAACAACCATATAACAATATAAACTAACATGAAATAATTAATTACATTTACATGATAATACAAATAATGGAGCACTATAACATATTTATTTCCTAACATTCCCCCTTAGTGTGAACATGGGGAAAAACATTTACACTTCCTTTGTAGCTTGTTGCCCATGCGTGCTCATGATATGGATCGGTTTTCGGGACAACCAACAACCTTAACAAGGATGGTTTTACAGGACAACCAACAACCTCAACAAGGATGGTTTACTGGGACATCCTACAATCTCAACAAGGATGGTTTTATAGGACAACCAACAACCTCAAGCAAGCATGGTTTTACAGGACAACCAACAACCCAAATATCATGATGCTACTTTTCCTTGTGCTTTCGTCTATCCATTATGTTTTTCCTTCAGGGAATTATGAAGGAAACATTGATCACTGAATACAAAGGCGAAAAAGAGGGAAAAATTAAAATGGAACATTGAGACTATGTTCCCCCCTCAATGTCAACATTTCACTTATTCAACACAAAAGAGGAACTCTAAAATCATGTTGCACACAACAAATGCAACTCGAAAAAGAAAACTCACACACACACACTATCACCACAACTTCGTGTGGCCTCGTCGTTGGTGACTGACGAGAGGTCATTGATTGACCTCCAGCCTCTTGTGCCTCCGTCCTCTAATGAATGAAAATGCTACCTCAACGAGAATGTGATCATGGTTCTAAAAAATAACCTCCATAATTTGGAAGTTGCGTACAAGAGAAAATACATCCTATTATTAACCAATAAGGATTTTTATTTATTTTAACAACTTTTGAGGAGGATTTTTTTTTGACAAGGACACTACAATACAAATTGACTTGACTTAATGACAAACTCAAATATATTGACAATTGAAGGACTAAACATAAAAATGACTCTAGACTCTCAATGCAACATACACTTTGACAATTGAAAATGCACTTAACCCACTTCTTAAACATAAGTGGCTAAAATTGAAGACTCTTTTACAAATACTTTTTGTAAGAATTTTGATACTCAACTAATGGTCTACCAAAAAATATTTTTAATTTTTTTAGTGGTAGACACTTTACTTGAAAAACCTATTGATACAAATTAATAACTAATACCAAGAAAATATAATTTTCAAGACCTCAAAAGTGAACACTATATTCGAAACTTTTACCCAATAAACCGACTACAATTTTATATAAACTCACCAAATAAAGTTGTGACACTCTGAACACAATGATGAACTGCGATTTTGAGGATATTTTCCACATGTACTACTCTGGCTCACAATGGAGTTCTGACTCATTAATTTTGTGAGAATACATGCACAACATATAGATGGAAATAATATGGACTACGAACAAGGAGAATTGGCCTAATTGATGAACACAACTTTTTGAATAGGTTTGTGAACAAGTGCTATTGAAGCATATTTTTGTTGATGGACTGATTTGTGTCCATAAATAGTCAATAGAAGGAACTTATAATTATCTTAAATATAAGATAATGGAATAGCTATCAAAAATGTCAAAGCGTGAGGTGCTTTGGATTCTAGAGGGACCGGAGAAGAACCAATGCAACAAACAAATTAAATATTTTGAGAAGGATAAATCAAAATGTAATACAATAATATTCCAAATGTAGCATACACTTTGAAGACTATTGAAACCATGTATGGAGTCAAGATGAATAGAAACACACATGTTCACTTGACTATTTTTGACACACCTCAATGCACCATTAGAAACATGCATCTTTTGAGCTAAATGAATTAAAATAGAGATATAAGAGTTTTTTTTTCTACACAGTGAGTTCTTAGCACATGAAAGTCTGTAGATATGTGCACTAAAGAGTATATCCTCCTTTGTGTTAATGACTGACTGGTTGGTTTGTATAGAGGCATAAGCTTTTAACAAGTCAAAATAATACGATCGAATGCCCAAAATAGTGCATAGTCAAAACAAGTTGAGACAGAGACAAATATTTTGAAGCTTTGTATGAATCGGATAATTATTAGATTTTCAAAACACTATTGCAATATATCACTTTAATAAATACTACTCTACAAAGCTCAATGACGCATGAATTCAATATAGAAGAAATCACATTAGATTGGGCAATGAAATCCAATAGGAATGCCCCTATAGAAAAACCATTCTTCCATTAAAAGTACTATCACTATGATACCATATGAAAGTGTATAAGTAGATGTACACAAACAATCTTTGTTCACTATTCCATACATAATACATTTACATATATATAGGACACATACTTCCTATATTTTAGGAGGTAGCCTTAACTACTCCCATAAATATCTCCCACACACAATAAACATGAGTTGTTAATGTTGATCGAGAGAACACTTGACGAGAGCATCGAAGAAGTCTCGCATGGGAAAGTAGGTCATATTCAAAGGCATGAATGGATAGGGAGAACACGCACGTGGGGCAGAAGTTCAGCTTTCGGGACTTAGCCATTTTCTCTCATGAAGGTCTATTTTTAGAGATGGCGTAGAGCACAAAAATGAGGTATATGTGCCACACATTGGCTATTTTTAGAGGATCGGATACGAAGCACTTGGCATGGACACGGGACAAAATAGATCTACTACTTGTCGCTAGCTAGCGCAGTAGTCTATTGTTAGCGCACTTGCATGTGTGGCTAGTTTTGTAATGGCACATGGCTAATAATAGCATGCAACCTATTTTGGGAATAGATAAGTGGTGAAGGGAAAGTCCCCACCCTTATATATATATATATATATATATATATATATATATATATCACACATAGATAAGTGCATACATAGAGAGATTATGTTACGCGCATACTACTGTTATTGTAATGAAGCTTCTGTATACTTATGATATTTAATATAATGAAGGATATTGGCTGAATCTAAGTGTTAGTTCTGTGTGTATCTGAATCTAGTATGTTTTTGATCTCATCATGGTTAATACTTAATTTTGTTCTCCCTTAGGTATAGATCTAGTATGCTCTATAGAATGATGTGTTAGTAATGGAACTATATGTGTTAAGTCTTCATCATGCTAGCATCCTACAACAACAACCCTAAAGAGGGACCTGGTACCTTTGTGCACTTCGGGTGAGTGCTTAGTCCAAGCTGAGTGATGTGCCAGTGTGACTAGGGTTTATTGGATTTGTATCACTGAATTCTAGGCTACATCATTAGTTACATTTCGTGACCTCTTTTTTAATTATTTTAAAGATGGTTCGCGATGAAGACATATCGAGTTGACCTTAGCAAGTGTTGAAGAATGGATACGTGATCATGGAAGAAGAATACACATAGTGATTTAGAACTAGATCTGAGTTTAAAACATGCATGTGGGTGGAAAAGAATATGTATGATAGTTTATATGAGAGATTTTTCATTATCTTTCTAGTAGAATTGTATGAGTGGTTGATTACTTATGCATCTAAGCGGAATTAGAGGTATCGTTCACTTATCTGGACATAGGAAGAATTCTAAGCCCTTTATGATGCTGATCTGATTTAGACTCGAGTTATGGATATGTGGTTTTGTGGTGTCTTGAACATTTATATATTGGAATACTCAATTTCCACTTATTCATGTCTAGAAGTAGCTGAATTCCAGTTTTTATGATATCCAAGGGGAGCTTACCTACAAGGCATTCCTTTGGCGATCAAGATCCTGATGGTAACCTTGAATATGGAGAGTAAACTGATGGCTAAATAAACCTCACCACACGTAGGGGTAGGAGAAGGTTTGGTGAAAGATGGAAGACCTAGTGGTAGAAAGGAAGAGAGAGGAAAGGTGGCTTAAGTATAATGAGGCACGTGAGAGGGAGATAGAGCAGCATAATGTTGCAGAAAGTATGGTGTTGAGGAGAGAGATGGCTCATGAAGGATTTGAAGCTCATGTAGAAGACGTGGAGCCAGAGCATTAGGAACTCCCCATATGGGAAAGCATAATAGGGATCCCCCTTGGCCTCACACAGAAGCGTGCCAATAGAGACTACCTAGGCCACAAGCGCATATCTAAATCCACCTGGTAACCTTGCCCTTGTGTTTGGTTTTTCAGTATCTAGTATAACAAGTAGTCAATAAGCTAGTTCAAGTAGTGGGAGAGTAGGAGCAAGTCTTATAAAAGGTATAGCAATGGTAGCACAAATGGCTTCATTGTTATATGGGAGTACCTTTTCGGGTGTATCATCAGCATAGAATACAAGTGCACCAATTTTGGATTAACTTCTGGGAGTAGTAACGCTTTGTAGACTATTGGGGTATAGTTCAATTCTACTGTTGGGAAACAGGGAAGAACATCTTCTATTCCAACCCCAGCTACAGTTTGGGATCATGAGGCATAGGTAGCTCTAGTTTAGGTGGATCTGGTGGTTCTAGAGGTAGGGGAAACACATGAGGTTCTAGATTAGGTGGGAAAGGTCTGCACCAACCCTAGAATATTTACATGGAAATGTATCTTCATCTTCCAGAGTATAGGGGTATAGAAGATGATGTTGAACATGTGCATATGTGTGAAATATTGTGGCGCGTAAAAAAGGAATCACGGCTTCTGAGCGTAGGTCAAGCTAATTTTTAATATGTTACAAGGGCACACACACACTTTAGTGCTTGAAATTTTGACCCTAATCATACTTGCGTAGATTATACTGACTTTAAAGGATGCATTCCTTAAAGATTTTCATATCCTTGAGTTTGAGCAAAAGAGTATAAGTGCACTCAAGGATATTAAGCAAGGCACTACTGAAAGTGTTAGAGAGTATGATGCATGGTTTAAAACATTGTTATCAAATATTTCTTATGACATACACGCAAGCCAACATGCATAATGGTTCATTGGGGGCTTGATTACCCCTTTTAGGAGGGAATTATCACATAATACATACACTAATCTGCATGAAGCACTTGAAGCAGCCTTGTGCACTGAGGTAGTTGGAAGCATAGATACTAGGGTGAGCCCATTTTAGAAGCACAAATAGTAGCAATGGAAAAATAGTTGGAGAAACTATCAACAAATTTAGCACATGAGATGCGTAGGGATTTGGTGCATAGATTGTGAAGTAGAAGGTCACACAAAGGATAGTTGTCCTCACAGAACAGTACACTCATTGTTGATGGATTGTGAAATATGCCACTTAAACCATGATGCTAGCCACTGCCCATTATTACAACATGTGATAAGGAAGAACGTTTCAAGCTACTGTAAAATATGCAAGTCCATGACTCATGACACGGAGGACTGTCGACTAATTAGATAGATCCATGATGCTATAGATATTAGTGTACGACAGATAGGAGTTTCAGATAACTCTAAGGGCAAAAATGAACCTCGGGATGGAAGAAAAATCAAGCACACTATGATCGGAATGAGGGGCATTTTAAAGCGGATCATGGCAGAGGTCGAGGATACCATGGTGGATTCATAGGATGAGGTCGTGGTGGTGGAAGAAGTGAGTTTCCTCATAGAACATGTTATACATGTGGATCTCCTGACCACTATAGGCATGAATGTCCTCAGAATATTACATGTTCTTTCTACGTGGAAAGAACCATAGCTATGAAGAGTGCCGGAATTATATGAACATTTGAGTAAGCAACATAAACAAGAAAAAAAGGTGCATGGATGGTTAGGATACAACGTCATTATAGAAAATCAATGGATGCCCAAGATGGAAGAAGAATCTGAGGCACTACAAGTGAATATCACGACCCACACTGAGGTGGCACATGCCAAGGAAGCATTATAGTAGAAGCCTACCATCACTAAAGATGAGGTTATTCATGCATGGTACCCAGATCCTACCTATCAGAAGGAGGTTTATCAGAAACCATGGAAATTCTAAGGAATCTTCAAGGTGAGATCTAGTACTTAAAGGAGCAAAAGAAAGCATTAGAGATGGTCCAAACTGATATAGATGACTTGAGGGAAGTGTGTAAAATTTTGCATCAGGAAAACATCATTCCACTATTAGGGAGTTGGTTAAAAGGAAACACTTTGCATGCAGAATACTAAGAATGGATGGCATATCCTATATGCAAATCTCCCTCCTCATAGCCTAGATTATGAAAAGGAAATCAATCTGAATGTTGTTGTGGATGGGTGGCTATTGAGTAATATATTGATTGATATAGGTGCAAAGGTCAATGTTTTTACCTTGGATGCATGGGTAAAAATGGGAAGACCCCCATTACAGCCATCCTGTAATGTCTTATTCATGGCTAATCAAACTAAGGCCACTCCCATAGGAGTTTTGAAAGATGCATCCATTACCATACAAGGAGCCAAGTTCACTGGAGACTTTGAAGTTTTAGCGCTGGAAGAGTTAGAGAGCTTCCCATCTCTATTGGGGCATCCTTGGTGCTATGTAAATAATGCTGATCTTTGGTTCAATAAGGGCTATATCAGTTTTGAAAATAAAGAGGAAAGGGTTATTATCCCTTTAATAGATGCAAAGTCTGCGATCTATGTTGAGCCCTTAAGTGAAGAAGATCTAAATAGGATTTATGTATGTTCCATCTCGAGATCCAAATATGATTGAACCAACGAAAGAAGGACTAATTTAGTGGGAGGATGCATAGTCTATTAGCGATAATACAATTTTTGTTTTTATAATTGGGATCACAACACTTATGAGTTGGTAGGGTGTGAAGTAAATAGCATATTCCTCGAGGCACAAAACCACGTTATGTCGAAGGATAGGTAACTCGGTACCTTATTACATAAGAGAAGGGGATCCCATGGTATTCCTACACGACATGGAATAAATATGCTAGCATATACACTATGTGGGACAACAACACGTTAGTGGGTGGTCCACAGGATAATCTTGTCAGATGGAATGAAATTGGGATTTCTCTTACTACTAGGTTCTTTAGGAGCAATGCACCTACTCAAATATGTACTTATCATGGTAATCAACCTATTCAACACCATGCTTAGAAGTGTGAGAGACTCTCACATGAGAAGGGTAGGAATATTTACCACCTTCGCTATGGGTGCACTAGTTTTATTCCACTTTATAAGGTTGCGTGTGTGCTTGGTATGTCTATGCAAAACTCCATAGAGAAACTAGAAATTGGCATAATTTAATTACAGGAATGGCCCAAACATTTGACTTCTTCTCTACAAAGCCTCTAGTGGAAGAATCATTAAAATTTATCCAATGCTTAACTATGGGGGATAGTGCCAAGGATAAAGAAATCCTTCAAGATTTATTAGATAAAGAAGACTCAGGAGTGCGTCTTGATAAAGAACCAAGGGCTGATACAACATTACTTCAATGTGTTTGCCTTGAGAAAGAGAAAGGAAAAATGGTCTACTTAGTGGATGATGAAGAAGTAGATAATCGGATGTAAACCATTCAACAGAAGGCGTGAGGTATTGGAAAGTGTGGATAAGACCACGCGCGCCTATCATGAACCTATGAAGACAAAGTGAGTGAATATTGGAACAGATATTGAGCCTAAGGAATCCATAATTGGAGACTATTGGTTAGACTATGAAGTGGCAAAAATCATAGAGTTACTAAGGGATTACCAGGACCTATTTCCTAGGGGGTACCATGAACTTAAAGGCATGCATGAATCATTAGGGGAGATGAAGATAAAGCTTAAAGAGTGTGCACACCGAAAGAGACCTTATAGAATGAACCCCAATTTGTTTGAAAGGGAAAATAAGAAATTGATAACTTGTTGAAGTGTTGGATTATCAATCCCCTTAATGAGTCAGAATGGGTTAGTCTAATGGTGATTAGTATCAAGAAGGATGGATGGATTAGAATATGTGTGGACTATAGGGAGCTGAATGTTGCATGTGTAACTGATCCATTCCCTATGCCATTCACTGAGGAAATACTAGAAGGAGTTACAAGGTGTGAAATATATTCATTTACATATGGGTTCTTTGGGTATCATCAGGTTAGGATTTCCTAGGAGGATCAAGAAAAGACTACATTTACTACTGAATGGGGTAGCTTCACCTATACTGTAATGCCCTTTGGTTTGAAAAATGTGCCTACTGTATTTTTGTGCATAGTTGTCCAAGCATTCAAGGAATTCATTCACAAATTTTTATAGGTATATTTAGATGATTGGATGGTGTATGGATTAGTTAAGGATCACTGTGACAATCTACGCTTAATGTTTGAATGGTGTAGATAGTTGAGTATCTCTTTGAACATCAAGAAGTGCATATTTCTACACCATTTGGGATACTTTTAGGACACATAATCTACAAGGAGGGTTTGTTGGTTGATCCAAAGCAAAGGTTGCAGTCATTATAGGCCTAAGGGAGCCTACTAGTCAAAGTGAG
This sequence comes from Taxus wallichiana var. yunnanensis, assembly GCA_018340775.1. Lineage (NCBI taxonomy): Eukaryota > Viridiplantae > Streptophyta > Pinopsida > Cupressales > Taxaceae > Taxus > Taxus wallichiana. The sequence goes on along the minus strand of CM031242.1, from coordinate 726,869,328 downwards.
GTGCATGGATTTTTGGGTCATACAGGATATTATAAATTTTTATCAAAGGCTATGCCAAAGTTGCCACACCATTAGAAGAGTTACTAAAAGGGAAAGGTATGTTCTACTAGGGAGAAAAACAACAACGTGCATTCAAGACATTGAAGGAGAAACTTACTACCGCGCCTATTCTACATTTTCCTTTATGGGACAAACCATTTCATGTACATGTTGATGCCTCTAGCATGGCCATTAGCGTGGTGTTTGCCCAACCTAGAGAAGGTATTGTAGATCATTATATCTGTTTTGCTAGTAGAAAGCTATGGCTCTGTGGAACATAATCACATAACTATAGAGCGCGAAGCTTTATCGATGATCTATGTGCTTGCATTAATTTTTTCCGTACCTACTAGCTACACCATTCATATTTTATACAGATCACATGGAATTGAATTATTTGTTAAATAAACTTGTTTTAAAATGGCACATATGTCAATGGGTGCTCTTATTTCAAGAGTTTGATTTCACAGTTGTGGTAAAAGTAGGAAAAAGTAATTATGGACAGACCATCTATCAAGAATACAATCGGATGCATAGTTATACAAGTTCAATGCACGCCATCGTAACTATAGGACATTGTTTTCTTTCTATGCACAGGATGGCACGAGAAGGAATGAAATCCTTGGAGAAGAAATAAATTTCTATATGTGCCACACCTTATATGTTAATCATTGGTGACTTGTACAAATTGGGCTAAGATAATAGTTATAGACCGAGAATATGCATAGTATGAATGATATAATAGCTATAGATCGAATGATTAAAGTCTTCATCATGCTAACATCCTGCAATAAAGAACCCTAAAGAGGGGCCAATACCATTGCACACTTTTGGTGAGTGCTCGGTCTACCAGGTGAGTGATGTGCTAGCATGCTTGGGATTGTATTGCTAAATTCTAGATTGCATCACAACCCTTTGGCAGGTGTTTTTAACACATTTCACTAGGGGAGTACACTTGTACAATATCGACACTTTCCAAACTCCTCAAGAGTATGGAAACCTTCATCAACACCCACATTATGACCATTGTATAGGAGAAGTTTTTCCATATGGTCCTCCCCACCTTCGTACCAACTTGAAATTTTGGGGACTTGATGCTTCTTCTTACTCTCCCAAACCACCCACTCAAACATGACCTTTTTCCTCCGACTTTTGTTACCTCACCAACCGCCGCTTCGCCTACACCTTTCTTCATCATTGTTCTTGGAATCAATTTTTTTGCCTTTACAAACAAGTTCATCACATAGTTATTCCTTGTACTACCCGTAAGCACAAATATCATCATGGTATCATGTTTTTTGAACCACCTAGTCCTAAGAAGGAAAGAATCACCCTTAATGAAGAAGATCAACCTTCTTCACTCTCTTCGCCTATTGCACCGCCTTCACCCATAGATTCCATGGATCTAGAATCTATTCCTCCTAAAAAATGTGAACACCATTTATATGGGACCTCTAACCTATCATTGTGATGGTGAGGTGCCCTCTTCCCTTCCTCTTATTTATCCTAACATGTTGGAAGAAGACACACCTTCTATCAACGTTGTTCAATGTCAGGATGATGATTCCATTCTCACCTATTTAGGTGTAGAAGATTCTTACATTCACTAGTCATTACCTTCTGAGACATAAACCATGTTGAATGAATCAACCATAGAGATCAACATTCACACTCAAGATGACCCTGAATTCTAAAGATAGGTCAATATTTAGATTCTACTGAACAAGAAGCCTTCACCTCTTTCCTCTAAGATCATAGCAATGTTTTTGCCTTGGTCTTACACCGATATGCCCGGTATTGACCCAAATATCATGGTGCATAATATCATTACTATTCCTGATGCCAAACCTATGAAACAAAAGTTGTAAAAAATGCATCCACGCATTTCCCTTCTTGTCAAAGAGGAACTCTAGCACCTTCTTTTTGTTTCTTTCATTCTACCTATCGATTATCCACAATGGATTTCAAACATCATTCTTGTCACCAAGGCAACAGGGGACTCTACATTTACATGGATTTCTACAACCTTAACCTCACTTTCCTAAGGATGAATTTCCTTTTCCTAGCATTGACCAACTTGTTGATCTTATAGCCGGCCATGAGATGTTATCTCTCATGGATGGGTTCTTAGGTTATAATTAAATATTACTCGCACTAGAGGATAACAAAAACCCCTTCATCACCCCTTGGGGGACCTTTTATTATCTATTCATGCCCTTTGGCTTGAAAAATTCTAGTGTCACTTATCAGTGCACCATGACCTATATCTTCCATGACATCATGCATGATACTATGGAATACTACGTTGAAGACTTCTATAAATCCAAAAGTCATGACGAACACCTCCAGTTCTCAAAATCATCTTTGACTGTCTCATCAAATATTACATTTTCCTTTAACCAAAGAAGTGTTTTTCATTTCTCTCTAGAAAAATCCTTGGTTTCATTATTTCTTTGTGGGGCATTGAAGTCGATCCCACCAAAATCAAGGCTATTCTTGAGATGCCTCCACCTACTAACCTTCGACAACTTCGTAGTTTGCAAGGAAAATTGTAATCCATTTGATGCTTTATTTCCCAATTTTCACCGATGTCACCTTTTCATCATCTTAAAAATGATGTCTCCTTCAATTGGAATGATGAGTGCCACAAATCCTTTGAAGTATTGAAGAAATACCTTCTTCAACCACTGTGCTCATCCCACCTAAAGATGACAAACCTTTCTACCTATACATTTTTTCCATTGACCATTCCTTGGGTGCCATGCTTTCTCATCGCGATGAGAAACAAGGAGAAAGTGGTTTATTACATAATTCATATGCTTTTAGACTATGAGATGAGATATACCCATGTTGAAAATATTTTCTTAGCCCTAGTCTTTGTCACCACTAAACTTCACCACTACCTACTCAACCACAAGACCTTCATTGTCACCAACACCAACCCCTTGCATTACATGTATGCTAAGACTTATCAACACCAATGCTTTTTTTGGCTCATGCTCCTTGCAAACCTAGATTAGTAATTCATTCATTAAAAGTCTATTAAGGGACAAACCATTGCATAGATCAGCTTGCAGATGCACCTCTTTCTGGAAATCAATCTTCTAACTTTGATTTTCTGATGAATCCATTACTACACTCTCCTTGATGACACCATTTATCAGATGACCCTATTCTTGATGGTTCTAAATGTCAATGTGGGGTGGTACAAGGGTTATCCTCATTCCTCTTGATGGCGAGCCTATTCCTTTATCTTTCAAACTTGACTTGATTATACCAATAACATGGCTGAATATGAAGCACTCATGTTAGGTCTCAAAATTCCATTCCCTATATGTTAAGACCATTAATATATTTAGTTATTCTCAACTTGATCCTCAACCAAGTCAATGGTTTATACTAGTTTCTTCGTAAAAATACTTCAAAAGTATAAGCATCACGTTGACATGATTTTGACTACCTTTGATAATTACAACATTCAAATTGTTCCATGATCCACTAACAAATTTGTAGATACCATGGCTTGCCTCACCTCACAAATACCTACCTCACCTTCAAACTCTAAAATATTTTCACAAACAATGGTTGCAATCACCCTCTTATCTCATCCATGACATAAATTTTGTGGGAAGAATTGAAACTAACCCACATGATATATGGTATAAGTAGTTCATTGATTACCTTTCCCTTTCAATCCTACCTCCAGATCTCACTCGCAATGGTAAATGAGCCTTCCTCCAAAAGGTATCTTCATTACATCATCATGGGGGTCATTCTCTACAAGCATGGCTTTGATGGTATCCTCCTTCTGGTGCCTCACTAGTTCTGAAATTCCGTACACCATTAAATAAATCCATGATGGGATTTGTGGTGGACATTTCAGTGGTCACTCATGTTGCCAAACATATTCTTCACCTTGGCTATTATTGTCCAACCCTTAACCAAGATTTTTTGACTATGTCAAACATTGTGTGAAGTGTCAACAACATGCTAACCTTCACCACACCCCAAGTCATGCCTTACAAGTTGCTAGAGAATTTTGGCCTTTCTCCTAATGGGTTTAGATCTCATCAGAGAGATTAACCTCATTCTTCTCAACGTCATCAATGGATCATCACAACAACCAAATACTACACTAAATGGGTGGAAGTCATCCCTCTCATTTCTACAAAATCTGAGAAAATATGTGAATTCATTAACCATCACATCATTTTTCATTTTGGTGTTCCTCATCGCCTCATCACTAAAAATGGTAAACAATTCAAAAACAAAACCCTACGCAAACTCTGATAACTTTGGTATTCAACTTAGTTTCTCTTCACCATATTATCCTCAAACAAATGGTCAAGTAGAATCAACCAACAAAACCCTCAATAAAATTCTCATGAAATTTTTGATGATACTAGTAAGGATTTGCATATACACATTCATTTTTCCTTATGGGATTATCACACCAACATTTCACCTCAACCACTGCCACACTTTTCTCTTTGGTCTACGGTATAGAGGTCATCCTGCCTCTCAAAGTCCAAATTCCATCTCTTCATATCTCACTTAAATATATGCTCAATGATGATGAATTTTTCCAAGACCATTTGGCACAACTTGAGTTATTAGACAAATGTCATTTAAATTCTCTCAACCACCTTCAAATCTACCAAAAATGTATCAAACATGCCTATGAAAATGTGTTCATGAGAGAAATTTCAAGATTGGTGATCTTGTCCTAAAGGAAAATCAACACGTAACCAAAGCAGAGAAAAGAAAATGGGGCAAGTTTGCTCCTAATTGGCTTGGACCCTACATTGTCACCCATACCTATGGATCAGGTGCTTATCATTTATCTTCTCTTGAAGGTAAACCCAAACCTAGAGCCCTTAATGCCTTGCATCTTCAACCATTTCTACTGTTGAATAAAGTACTACATCACTTTATGTCACCTATATGCTCATCCCTTGAGAAAACCTTTCCTCCATCTACCTATTTTAAGGACCAATGACTAAACTAGAATTGTGTGATTATCCATCACCATTCAACCTTATCTTAAATATGAGTACCATGGCTCTACTCATGGCATGATTCTCATGGATACTTTTCATCTTTTTTAGGATGGAATCCCATGGTCATTCGTCACTTAAAACCCCTCTTTCATAGCTAACTTTTCGTGTTATGGTCTTTCCTTCATAAAAGAGGCCTATACTCCTTTATAGTCTTGTCCATGACTTCAAGTTCAAAAATAAAAAGCAAAAATATACATGGGATAACCAAAAACTCAACTCCTTGAGTCAAAATTCTCACAATAGATGAATCCCTCAAAAGGACATCTACCTCTCTTTCTTTTTGCTATAAGTAGACTACTCCCTCGAAGGACAACTATAAAATCTAGCCACTTATTGTAATTAGTCTATCCAAAAAGAATACTAAACTCGTATCTCTCAAATAAAATAATTCTAGAGCTTCCCACATCGATCAACTTCAAGAAGACCTCAAGGAGAACCTATTTATCCCATTATAGACTTCCCACATCAATCAGTCTATATAAACAAAAAGAAAAGAAAAAAATCAAGAAAAATACAAACTTTTGGTCATGGACTTGCCTATTCTTGGTTTTGGGTATCTTGCAGAAGGGGCATGTTATCCCACAACAAGGTTACGCTAAACAAACTCTTCCACCTTACCCTCTGATTAATATCTTCTAACTCAAATTCAAGGGATGACACATGTATTTTACACATTGTGATCATGCAACTTCTTTCACCTATAGACCTATCACATTATGCAATGTATCTAGGGACTTACATTCAATAAGTCTAAGGGTATGACATTTATGGTCTTTTCCAACTTGGGGCATTTCACTTCTTTTAGTTCACCTCTTCCTACCTACCTTTTTTTGTTCAACATGACAAGATCATCAAAATTGATTTAACCATGACACCTTCATCTATACCTACATCTAACTCACCTTTCCTAGTACCTATTCAACATTCAACCTTCCTATTTTCAAACATGCCTTACCCAACCAACCTATCAATCCAACTTACCTATTCATCTGACCTAACCCAATCTCATTCTTCCCTGGTTTATGGGAGAACTACATCAGCCTAAGGCCCCTTTCGTAAGGGCTATGTAGGCAAGCACTCTGAGGGCATGGGGCCCTTGGAGGTTAGCTCAGCCACTCTTTCCCTTTCCTCATTTTCCACCCTTTTCCCTCACCCATTTTTCCACATCAAAAAAAACTTAATTAAGTTAGTTTCCATCAAAACAATACCTTGGAAATTGACTCATAAAAAAACCATACATCACACATATACATCATCATTTACTTTCCATAATGTCACCAACTTGGAAACTAAATCAAAACAAACACAACTCGATCATGCCTACATCTAATTTCCATGACATCAATAAATTGGAAATTCACATCAAACTCAACCATGCCTAAATACCTAAGTTTCCATAAGAACAATAACTTGGAAATCAAAATAACATTATCTCATTATCATTCATATAATTTCCATGACATCAATATAATGGGAATGAACTCACATCATGACAACATCGACTCAACCATGCCTAATCATCTAGTTTCCATAACATCAAAAACAATGGAAATTAAAACATTCAATCTCATAACCAAACCATACCTACATCTAGTTTCCATGACACCAATGTAATGGAAATAAACATACATCATCCAAACCATGCCTACACATCTAATTTCCATAATAACAATACAATGGAAATAAACCAAGTGCATCATCTATAAATATCAACATCCATCTATACATCATAAATGTATGTATATCAATACACTGAATATACAAATATGAATACAAGTATTCTCAAAACTCTCATATACATCTCACATCTTTGGCACGTAGGACGATGTATATATCAAAAATAAAAATAAAATACATATCATCTCAAATCTATGAAGGGTCCAACACCTCTGTTACTCTCTTCGGTACCCTCTTACCTCGGCCTCTTGTCTCTCACTCTAGTCACCTCTCCCTATGGATCAATCTATGAGGCCGATGACTCTCTCGAGTTGCTAAAAATCCAGTGAGTCCGTGAGATTGTCTTCGCACTCAGCCTATTGTGATCTATACTCGCCATATGTCACATATGGGATACCACTCTCCATCAAATGGTCCTGATAATACCTTACCTCTACACATCATTTCTATAACTAACCATGGAAATCACGAGGGTGCCATAGTTCGACACCTAGTTCTAGACCCATAGACATGTATCCTATACTAATGGTCCTATCTATATCTGTTATCTATAAAATGGGACTCTGTCCCCACTGGTACAATGGGATCTATCCCACCTCGGTGACATGTGCCTAAACCAATTGGCCTTGCCTAAAGTGGAAACCTATGCCCTATAAGGTAACAACATGAGCTTATAGTCCTTCCACCTATCCCCCATCCCCTTACCATACACATGTGCCTATGTACTAACAACCTGAGCTTGTATCATGGATATAAATCTGTAACCCATCACATATGCTTGCAATGCTGTAAAATTCCCTCCATCCCCTACCAATGGCTTGTGTGAACTGAAGCTTGAGCTTGTCAGCTAGCTACCCTGTAACCTGTCACCTATCCCTGAAGGGTGGCCACATGGGCTTGTTCTTGAGTAATTTGTAGTTGTAACGTTATCACCTGACCCTATAACTGGTCCCTTTATATTGTAACTATGGCTAGATCAGGTTGTCCTAGCCTCGGTGGTGTTTACATGTAGCTAGGCTATCCACCAACACATGTATCCATCAATAATACTAACATCATCAATCCACCTATTGGCCACTTGCTCCTCCTATTGTGTAGGATCTATTGGATGTGGTGGAGATAATGGTCTCTCAACATCATCCCTGCAGTAATGTGGAAATGGTGGAGGCACATCTCCTGCGAAGCCCAAATTTCTATCTAACCCGGTCCGATGAGTATCATCTTGTGCTCTCAAGCCTCCCCCTATATCCACCTAACTAGTTGTAACCCAGCTAACTCCTCTACCATGCCTCCATAGGAAGGGAAATCAACATATGGTCACCATACAATATCCAAAGCATATAATCCCTCTAATATCTACCGATAGTATGTCACATCTCGTGACACCTCCTCCACTCGTAGATGTGCTCCTATTAGCACCCACCTCCTTCATATAGCCTTGTACACCCCACATGTCCATCCTATCATGGAAGTCTCTATGGGCGCACACATACTATGTGCTTATATGCCTAGTAATGCAATATATAAGTGCAACAGATACCAAATCACCGAATCCTTTGATATGCCCATAACTCTCTATATAACTGTACCAAATAAGTCGAAACCCACCCATGAAAAACACACTCGCTCCTCTATCATATCCTCCAAGACACCCATCAAGGCCCGAGGAAATATCCCACCCTCTGAATTGAAGAGCATATAGCATCCCAACACAACCATCATCAGAACCACCAATTTGGTCTCCTGAGGATGTGTAGCATACATATCCCCATAACTGATGATAGAACTGTGGTATCTCAAGTCAATCATACCTCACCAAATACTATCACTATAGGCTCAACGATGCCTCTGAAGAAATCTGATAGAGAGGCTCTCTAACAATCGGAAGCCTCAAAATCTGTAGACATCCTCCAACATGATCATCATCTCACCAGTAGGTAAATGAAAGGTGTTGGTCATTGAGTCCCATTTATCGATGAGAGCGACCATCAAAATGTGATCTCATGTGATGCATTGGTATCGCCTCACACCATTGAGAGCCCAACATCTTTCATATGTGACCACTCATCATCTATAATACTAGGTCACATCTGTACCAAAAGTGGTGGCACCCTATCTCGCATAGTCAACTACTGACGTGCTACATCATACCATTTACCATTCAATAAACTTTCAATCATTTATTCTAACTACCTACATCACACCCCTTGCGATCATTTATTCTACCTTCTACCCCATTCACTCACCTACCATATATTCTACCTTTCCTAAACATTCACACCTATTCTGATCCATTGTTTTCACTCCTTCATTGATTTACCCAAACTTTGTCACCTAAAACCACCCATTTTCCCTACATTAACTCTAAATCCACCCAATTCTTTTGTTCCAAACCCCTAGTCCATCTCGCATACCTCCTCACATACCTAAATTAAATTTACCACCTAATTACCCTACATTTTACTCTACCTATACCCAATTTTACCCTCTTCTACCCACATTTCCAATCAAAAATTTCAAAAACCAAATTCTCCATTTATCTACTTTAGTTTTAATCAAAAACACCAAATGGAGATCGAATCCTACCTCTACTCGGTATCATCTCCTTAGTGGGATGTCGACCTCTAAACTGGAGGTCCTCCATCACCCTCTTCTACCTCAACCATGACTAAATCACCCTCTTAGCTGTCACCCAATCCAATCACTCCGCAAGATCTCATAGGTCCACAACACTCCACTCCTCCAACTAATCAACTCTCTCCAACTCAGCTTGGAAAATAGTCTTGTCCTTTTCTCCCACGTCAAAATCCTAAATTCCCTATCTCTGTCATTTTCCAAATATAGAAAAGCACAAATGAAACCTTTTCAATACATATTTTCTATTTTTAACCCCATTTTCACCTAACCGACTTCAGTCTCGTTCCCTAAGCAACCAAAATTGGTTACCCCCTAACCAAAGCATCGGTTCACCCTCAACCGGTATCAGAAACCCTATAATATCCATTTAACCTAATTTTACCCAAATTTTTGATGTAATGTGTCATTTTCTTGCTACCCCTAACCTCACCCATCACCTACATCCCTACTCTAGCCTTTATCTCACACCCAATCTCCTCAACGTCAATTAGGGCATGATTTTTGCCTATACCTCGGCCTTACCCATGGCCTCGCCTATACACCCAACCTAAACCACCCATTTAACACTTGAATTCACTTACTCATTGTACTTTGTGAAGTTACTCTTGTTTTTAACCTACTGACCTTTCCTTGCCTAATGTCATGATGTTTATCTTAACCAACCCAAAATTTTGGTGCTTTGGAACCCACCTAATGCCCATTCCTACACCTAGCCTCATTGTGTTTAGGACCGTATCCTATACCTTGGATACCTGAACCACATCAACCTTGTTTAGATAAACTATCGACCCTTGATGATGTAGAGTTTTGTGCTCTTCAACCTAGTGCCTTATCACATTCTACACGTGTGTGCATGCGTTTGAATTCCCCTCCTATTACCTACACCCAAAATCACCATTGCCCATGCCCATACCTTACCTTATTTTTCTTCACCTACCATTTTATCAAACCCATCACTGATTCAGCCTTTTACTTCATCAGTTCTAGGTTTGAGGGGGATCACCTTCACTCATACCTGGGGTGACATAACCTCAACCCATACATGGGGAAACCACTCCTATTTTTATCAACGTCACTTATAAATACAAGTTACGTGACAAAAAGAGGGAAAATGTAGACACCCAAATTTGGGTCACAACCCTCTAAACCACCTTTGATTAATTTAATTCACACTACACCTAACCATGACCCCTTGCACACATTCTAATTAATTTAATTACCATAGTTAAATTAATTATCTACCTCACCCCTCCACCTCACCTAAGCCACCTCACCCTAGACCCATTCCAACTCCATTTATTACCTTAGACTAAGTCCCCACTTATCCTAACCAATTAGGATTTAGTCTAACCCTAATCTTAATGACCTATTATCCCTCTAACCACTTTCTAACTCCATTTACCGCCATTCTTCACTTGTGACCCAAAACAAAATCAAGATCATGCCAAATTTAGTAAGGATCAAGCTATTTTTAGCAACTATGACCTATTCTCCTTAACCGGTGCCAGTTATCCCTCGGTGACATCGATCACCTAACCACCATCAATTACCTTAAATAAGAGTTTATAACTCTTTTTCAGGTTTAAAATCTAGTTTTATAGCTCTTGTGACCTTACATACTGACTCTCAAGATTTTTCAGTGATCTTGTGACATACCAGAGACCCTTACAATGTTCAGACACCACATAGTTCATCAAGAGATTGATCCAGAGCTCCAATGCACTCACAAGGAAGCATCATGTCCTCCTGCCACTACTGCATTCATTCGGGATCACATTCTCCTGCAATCATCACCACCACCTACTTTCTATCTGCATTCCACAAGTAAATATTATTTCTTCTTTTTCATTGGTTTTAGTAGATTAGCTATTTAGTAGTTATCTATTTCATTCTACCACCTCCCATACCTAGATCTCTCCTACAACACCTCCATCTGACCATTTTCCCACAAAACCTATGTATCTTGCCTAAATACCATTCTAATCACCTATGATTCTTTATAATAATCCCACAACCTCACCTAAACCTTCCCAACTCTCTGTGTAATCAAAAAGAGCTCCCAAAACCCTATTTTTAATATTCTTACCAAATTTCCCTAGTGACACCGGTCACCCAACCGGCGTCGGTCGTTTATCGATACCGATAATCGGTCACCTAAGCGATAATGTCTCTCTATGACTGGTAATATTTCCAAACCAGCAAGCTCATATCTCTTTCCAAATAACCCAAAACCTAACCAAATATTCTCTAGACCTCCTTTACAACCTCTGTCACACTTGTATACCTTTCAACCACCTACCACCCTTCTCGGATTTAGTCTTACATGCATTTACTAGACTAGATTTGAATTATTTTGCTTGTGTAGGATACCTAAACTATACAACTATAGTAGGCCTATTTATTTCATGTTCTTATCAAGTATTTAAATTGTTTTAAAAGTGGATTGACAACCTTCTAGGAAGCACCTCACTTCTTGGATCTAGATTTTGCTAGGAAATCCACCAATTGTTGTTTTAATCCTATTTTTTTGGTCTTACATTCTATTTCAGGTCATTCCTCCTATCCAAAGGAATATCTCACAATCATCTTGGTTAACATTCTATGCTGCATAACCAATCTTTGACTATCATAGGTATTCCTCCTTGACCTTACCCTTATCTATTTTATCTCATACTTTGCGGTGAAACACCTAAACCTTTTCAACATTTCTTTGATATATTTGGTTTGGGATAAGAATATAGCTTGTCGATTGACTAATTTGCAAGCCCAAGAAGAATGAAAGATCTCTAGCATGGACATTTAAATTCTTCTTTTATCATATTAGAAAATTCATATGTCATTTTATCATAGTCTCCTCCAAAAATAATGTCATCCACATATACAATAAAAATCAACAGATGATATTATTCTTCCTTGATGTAAATATTACTATCAACAACACCTTTTCTGAAACCTTTCTCAATGAGGTATGAATCCAATCTATTATACCAAGCTCTAGGAGCTTGTTTGAGTCCATACAAAGCCTTTTTCAACCTACACATAATCTTTATCTTCAGTTAGTGAAAATCCATCAGGTTGTTCAATATATACCTCTTCATTCAGAAAACCATTGAGGTAGCCTAATTTCACATCCATCCTGGAACACTCGATCTTCTTATATCTGCATAAGCTAGGAATAATATTATTTCTTCCATCCTCGCCACTTTGCTATAAATTTTTCATCAAATTCAATTCCTTCCATTTGCACATATCCTTTGCACACAAGTCTTGCCTTGTTTCTTGTTACTTATCCCTTTTCATTCAGCTTGTTTCTAAATACCCATTTTGTTCCAATTACATTCTTGTCTTGTGGTTTGGGTACAAGCTCCCATGTTTCATTCTTTTCAATCGATCAAGTTCTTCATTCATTGTGTCTACCCAATGTTGATCCTTACTTGCTTCCACAATGATTTTGGGTTCTACCATGGATAGGAGTGTTATATCTTCATGATTCTGCTGATCTCTTAGCCTTCTTCTGGTTAGAATGTCACCTTCTTTGTTTCCAATGATCTGATTTGTTGGATGGTCCCTTTTGAATTTCCTTGAGGGTGCCTTGGAGTCTGGCCTTTCTTCCTCTTCATCTACTTCTTCACGTGGATTGTCCATTTCATCATCATCTTCTTGTTCTTCATGACCGCTATTGTATTGAGTGTTGGACTTGGGATTTTCATCCACCTTTACATTTGTGCTTTCAACAATCTTCTGTAACCTTTTATTGTAGCACCTGTAAGTCATGTTGGTATTTTGAGTATCCAAGGAATATGCCTTCATCACATCTAGAATTGAATTTTCCCAAGTTTTCTTCATCTCTTTTGATGTAACATTTACTTCCAAACACTCTTATGTGTTTCACGTTTGTAGGATTATTCTTCCATAGTTCATAGGGTGTCTTATCACTTTTTACTCTTAATTGGGCTTTGTTTAAGAAGACCATTGTGTGTATCCAATATCCATTGTGTAATTTGGATTCATTCAACATCGTTTTCACCATTTCTTGCACATTTTTATTTTTACTCTGACAAATCCATTTTCTTTGAGGTTTTCTTGTGGTGAGAATTTTCTTTGAATTCCATTCTCTTCAAAAATTCATTGAACTCATGAGACCAGAATTCTCTACCTTTGTCTTATATTTTTGTTCTTCTCATTCTCCATCGATTGCCTTGAATTTCTTGAATGTCTAAGGCTTCTAATGTATACTTCAAGTAAGCTACCCATGTCATTTTGGTGTTATCAGTTATCAACAACACGAAATATACCACAACTTGTATACTTTCAGTTCTTGTAGAACCGCAAAGATACGTATGAATCAACTCCAGAGGTTTGGTTGTGAGTATTCCTTTGATTTGAATGATCTCCTTGTTTTTACCATGCAAGCATGTTTTGCAAAGCGTATCTATTGGTTATACAATTTTTGGCATATGTTTCACACACCTTTTAGTACTTAGTTTCACAAGATTTTCAAAACTCATGTGTCCCAATCTTCTGTGCCACAACCAGTTGTAATCAACCTTACTTGTGAAGCATTTTTGTTTATCTCATTTAGAACATACATGTTGTTATTTGTCCTTTTGGATTTTGTAACTTTATTTCATGTTTTTCCATTGATAATATCATAACCTTTGTTATGGAAGATCACATTATATCCTTTCTTGCACATTTTACTTATAAATCATAGATTGTGTTTGAGGCCTTCAACACATAGAACATTTTCAGGTGATATTCTTTCCATTATATAAATTGAAGGTTTGTTTTCCAACTATGTTTGTTGAATTTTTATCACCAAATATCACAGCACCCGATGCATTGTTTGACAGTGAAATGAATTTTCTTTTGTCACCTGTCATATGGTTGGAGCATCCACTATCCAGATACCAGATTTTATCTTCATTTTACACATGAAATTTAGTTTGTACTATTGAGAAGGACTCAATTCTTTTGTTTGCATCTTTCTTTACAACATACACCCATTTCTTGTTGGTGTTAAACCATATAACAATGTTGCACATATATAAAATAAGATAAATCATACACACAATGAATGCGAAATAACCAAAAGATAAAATAAACAAGAGAAAGATAACACCGGATATAACATGGTTTAGCCAATATGCGTTACGTCCACCAACAAATGGGAAATGTTATTATTCGAGTGCTTTTACAGAGGAAATAAAATGAAGATCTGTTGTCTTTGAACACCTCACACGGGATGTTCAATGTTTTTCCCAAGTCATCTACTCCTTCTTGCTCACCAAGAAAACTTACATGAAAACAATTGCTATTTCCTACTCTCATATCCTCATATAATCCATACATGCATATATAACTATTATGGGAAGCTAACTATTCTTTTACAATCAATAAATCATATTTAAAGCAAGAGATTTATTCTATTTCTCGTTAAAGAACAAAGCACTATCTCACCTTTGGTGATTGATGTTGGTCCCTACGACCGATGTCGATCATGTCTCGACTGATGTTGATTATCCCTTGATTGATGTTAGTCATCCACGACCAATGTCGATCCTTTGTCAAAACAAATAACATGTAAAATCAAGTTTCTTGTGAAACAATTAAGCTCCACACTCAACATCTCTCTTGTTTAGGAGGTTCTTGTTTACTTGTTGATGCCTCATTTCTTTTCTTGTAATAATTGTAGTGAACATCATTATAGTTCAATCTGGTGTAAGATGGGCCAAATTTTCTTTTATAGCCTCTAGATAATTTTCTACACTTAGCAACCTTATGTCTAAATTGATTACATGAATAACAATAACCATAGAAAGAATGTGTGTACCTCATAGCATAGGTGATTCTAGAGAAGTAGTCCTTCTCTTGGTGGATTTGTTGAACTCTTTATTTACAACAGAAGATGTTCTTGGAGTTGATGCGAGTCTTGTTTCCTTCATTCTTTACAGGATCCTTTTCCTTACTTTCTTCCTTGAAACCAATCCCAGACTTATCATTTGTATTATGTTGGCCACTTAGTATACCAGTCAAAACATTTGAACTCTTCTCTAGCTTTTCATACACTCTCAGCTTACTGCTCATTTGTTCCATCTCAAATTTTAGTCTCTCTAGTTCTAAGTTCAGTTTTGTGCACTCATCCTCCTTTGATTTGTAAGAGTTTGAAATCTTTTCTAGTTGAGTTTCAAGATCTTTGAGCTCATTAGCCTCTTCTTCTTCTCTTAGAGTTTGTTTTTCCTTAAAGATGTAGATTTTTTCTTCATAATCTTTTAATGTGCATCTCATCTTTTGATTATTTCTTCTACACAGTCTCAATTATTCAAGAGCACATACTAATTCAACTTCAAGGTTTACTTCAGCTTCTTCTTCATCTAAATCTTTAAAATAAATTATATTCTTTCCTTTGGATCTGCATTATTTAGGTACATCCATGGCCATAAACAAACATTTATATTGATCTTCATCATTTTCATTTTCAAATTTTTTTGGGTTGCTTGAATCATATTCACTTGATTCTTCTTTTGAATAGAAGTTCCTTTTGTTCTTAAAGAACTTCTTCTTGTTATTTTTCTTTTTATATCCAATTTCTCTCTTGTTGTTTTTATGATTATCCTCTTCATGTTCAAATTGATCTTCTTTAATTTTGTTTAGAAATTTAACAACAAAATGACCTACTTGTCCACATGCGAAGCATTTGAAAGGAAGTTTTCCTTTATACTTACCTAAACCTCTTTTCAGTCTTCTTATGAACATTTCTTCAATCTTTTCATCATCTAACTCATCCTTTGAAATTGATTCTTCTTCTTCTTATTTCTTAGATTGGGTTTCTTTCTTGACCTTGAATGCTACTTATTTCTTGGTAGTCTTAGATCCAATAGTCCTCATTTTGTATGATGAAATAATTATCTGTAATTCATCCATTGTGAGAGTCTTCATGTCTTTGGATTCTCTCTACAGCTGAAACCTTTGCATCAAATTTTCAGTCAGGGATCTTAGAATATTTTGAACAATAAAAAATTATTCTAACTTCTCTCCTAGGCCTCTGATCATATTAATAACTTCATCTATTCTCTACATGTAGGCCACTATACTCTCATCATCTTTCATTTTCAGATTCTCAAACTGAGCTCTGTAGGTCTACAACTTTGCTAGCTTGAATTTTTCATCTCCTTCATAAATAATTTGAAGTTTTTTCCATATCTCCTTTGTTGTTGTGCAATGCATAACTTTTACAAACTTTGATTCAATCAAGCCGCATTGAATAATGTTCATTTATATTGAGTTTTCTTCATATTACGCTTTGCATGTTGAAGAATTGATTGGCATGGTGGAGGATTGTATCCTTTCTCAACACATTCCCAAATATCAAAACCAAGTGACATCAGATATGTTTTCATCCTTATTCTCCAGAATGCATAATTCATTCCAATGAAGAGAGGTGATCTTGACAGTGACAAACCACCTTGTGCTTGATTGTTGCCATGCTTGTGAAAAGAGGATCTCCTTGAAGATGTTAGGATTTTGATAGAAGGGCGTTTTATGATACCAATTGTTAAAGATCACAAACACTGAGAGGGGGGTGAATCAGTATGAATTAAAATTAATATCTAGAGCTATACCAATTCATAATTTCTCAATTTGTGCAATAACTATATCATGTGCATTTTTTCAAACATACACCAGAAAACAAAAATTTAGACACATAATTAATAGTGGGAAACCCTTTTGGGAGAAAAACCCACTTGAAACCACAACTTTATTAGGAACACAAATTCCAAAGTCTTGCAATGATTTCAGTTGAGCACCCACTTCACAACTTCAAACACCCACTCAAAGATTTATTGAGCACCCACTTAGTGAATTTTAGCAAGCACCAACTTGCAAGGTGCACCAACCCACAAGGAGGCTACAACCCCATGAATATGCTAAGCTACTACTTAGACTTATTTTACATACAATTTTGATCATCTAGTTTCAAGATTGCTTACACAATGGATTATGATCACTTTTCTGTATCTATCTATGTTCTCTCTTTCACTCTCTTCTTCTCATCTGATTCAAACTCTTCTTACTCAATTAATATGTTGCATTGATGTTCTTCTCATCTGATATATCTTCTTCACTTCATCTATCTACTCTGCTCCTTCCTCTCTCTCTCTCTCTTTTCTTTCTATATCTCCTTTAGCTTGAATGCATCATCTTCTCACTTGAGCAACCTTTGTATTGGTATCAAATTTCCTCTATATAGTTAATCGACCCATTCCAATGCTTCTCTTAGCATGACGTAAAATCTTCCTGCTTTTTCACCTTTTTCTATGCATTCACCAGAAAATATTTATTAGCCGATAATTGAAAATAGATTTCTCATTTTCCTCGGATTTTCAATGTGATCAAGATGAGCGATCCAATTTCTTCTCTGATATTTAATTTTTCCTTGAAATCAGGAATCACATAGACAACTACAAGCGTATTTCAAAAAATTTGATGAGCATTAAATGTTACTGATTAGATCTCTGTATATTTCTTCATTCTTCATGGAGCTCAAGTTGTATACTCAGCTGCAATCATTAGAAAATCAAATCACCATCAATTTTAGAGAAAAAATCTAACTTTTCTATGTTTAAATCAATTTGATTGTCCTCGAGCCCTAACTAGTTTGATGTGTGTCATTTTTCCCTTCATTTAATCAACTCTTTGTTGATGTCATATTCAAACCAAGGGTGTGTCTGAAGCTATATGCAACAAGAAAATATTAGTGATCTAGTAATTGATTGTAGGTATTTGTTATTTTATTTTCTAGGGTTTTTTTAGTGTCTTTAGGATTCCATGGCCAAAGCCTTATTATCTCTATGTTGTAAGAAACTTGCTGAAATAAACACTCATTGCTGGAAATAAACACACATACATGAATAAATAGATTGCTGGAAATAAACACACAATGCAGAAGTAAACACACTTTTCTTGGAAATAAACACATAGTTGAAAATGTTGTGAAAAGATTGCAAGGAAATGAAAATCTAGTCTTCTTGGAGAGAAAATTTTTCTTGTTGAAAAATTGGTGAGTTTCAAGCCAACACTATGGGAATCTAAGTCCCTCTACTTGAATGGTGCAGCTTCCGTATGTGCATGCGTGAAAAGTGGATTTCAATGGTTGCCTTTCGACTAGAGATCCAACAAGGGCACTCCACTGACCTTGTGGCAAAGCTAGCAATTTCTCACTAGAGAAGAAATTTGTCTGAGAAGGGGAAAGGGAGTGAGAATGGAGGTAGGAGAAACTAATGTTGCGAGTAGAATATCATATGCCCACACACATTAATTAGAAATTTCATTTACATGTATTTATAGTTAGAAGAAAAATAAACCCACAAAAGAAGCTACAAGACCGAATGAAACTCATTGGTTGCAAAGTACCAATCAATCCCTCAATCAAAAAGGCCAAAATTCCTTATTTTATTATTGAAGCTTGAGTAGAGTTTGTACATAGCTTGAGAATGGAATAAATTCGAGGAAGAAGAGAAAATAGAAGCAATGTGGCATTTTCTATCTTTTCTAGGTACAAAGCACTCTAGTCTTTTTTGAAATCAATCGCCAGCCCTTGGAATGACATCGAGAAGCCATTATATTCTTCACAAGAAACCATTACAACTTCACAAATCCTCAATGCCTTTTCAAATTCCTTTATTGTGAAGAAAACGCTCATGGCGGGTTAAAAACTAGATCTTGCAAAGCAACCATTACATTCGATTTGCCAGTTTAAATATAGACCATTTGATTTGCTCCTCTAACTCTAAAATTGGGTCGTCCATGTGGCAGGAAGGGATTGGAGTGGTTACGGGGAAGCCTTTTACATTTTGTGATTTTTCATGAGATTTGGCAATTTGGAACAAATTGGCCCACAACCCCACTTTGACTTTTCAACTTAGACACGTGGCACGTTCTTATTGGAAATGGGATCGTGGCCCTTTTCTAAACATTTTAACTTTTTTTTGGAAAAAGACTCAAAAACTCAATTTCCTCGGCCCACTACTCGATTGAACTCTTAACATGTGGCATCCTCTTATTAGAAATGGGGTCGTGGCCCTTTTCTCAACATTTTAACCTTTTTGGAAAAAGGCTCAAAAACTCAAAGTTCTTCGTCGTTCCACTCCTCCGCTTTGAATTTTCAATGGTGGGCCTGAGACCTTGGCGGTGTCACGGGAAAATTAGAACTTTTACTTCACTTTTGGGAATTTGGTTAAATTTCCAAAAGTGCCCCGATGGCCCGCTTGTTTGCTTTGACTTTTCAATAGCGGGCTTCACCTTTGACTTTCTCCCTGTGGGCTTCAACTTTGAATTTTTCCCTTTAAAGCTTGATCGGGCTGCGGGTCACTTTTTAAATTTTCACCTTTTTTACAAAGAGGCTCAAAAACTCAAAGTTCTCTCGTTGTTCTTCTCTCTCGCTTTGACTTTTCAATGGTGGGCCCGAGACCTTGGCGGAGTCGCAGGGCAAATTTACCATTTTTGCCAAAAGTGACCAAAAGTGTTAAGTTCACCAAAATCTGTTCCTCCCCATCCAATAGGATCGACCATGTACCTGCATTCATTGGGGTCAAAATTTAATGGGGAAAAGAAACCCATCATCTTGTCGTGGAAAATACACAAAGAAATAAAACTTCATCGTTTTGAATCCAATTTTCAAATTTCCTTCACGAACCAGAGGCATGGAGGAAAAACAATGATTTAACAACCCAGGCCATAGAACAAGTGAATAATTTTAATAAAAAATGGAGGTTGTAAAGAGGATATTACGTGCATAAACTAGGAAATGGAGGATTTCTAAAAATGAGCAAAACAGAGGTTTAAACAGCTCTAGGGCACAACTTTTGCTAATTTCTTGAATCTCTAACTTGGCTTAAACACCAACGAAGGGCATGAGCTCAAAAAATTTGAATTTGGCTATGAAAACGTAGAGTAGTTTTTGGGAGACAACAAGTCTATAACACTGCATAGGATGAGTATAAAACAAAGTTTAACTTAAAGAATTAAAAAGCATTTACATAATTAACAAATCTACACTATTTTCTTTAGAAATATAAATAACAATAAAACAAGAATCCAGGTTCTTGGAGGAGTGGTTCCTTAATCCACCTTAAATTGGGATTTGATAAAGTGATATTCTCTCAAAATGAAGTGGCTATTTTATTGTTGAAATATTTTGTCTTACAAAAACATCTTTGGATCTTTCTATATCTCTACCTCTACGTATCTCGTATGTATATGTTCTCTCTTTTAAATCTATTTACAAGTATTTTTTATATATTTCATTCAAAGATTCATTTAAAACCATAGTTTTTCTACCGATTCAGATGGAACCAAATTATGCCCAAAATAGATGTTGAATTTGGAACCTTGCTGGACGTATAGTTGTCTGATAAGTTATCCCTGGATATTTGAGTTTGAAGAATTAGAAATCTTCTGATCTGCTCTTGATTGAAAGGGTCATTGATTTCTTTATCATTAGATGTTGTCAAAATAAATAGATTCCCAATGGTTCCGGAACTTTGGAGAAGTTCTGAAACTAAAGGGGATTGTTCTTGATCAAACCATGAAAGTTTTGGAGCTAAACACAAGAGTTTCAAAACTAAGTGTTGGAGTTCGGAACTAAGTGTGAAAGTTATGGAACTAAGTGATAGAGCTCATAAATTGTGTGATAGAGTTCCGGAACTAAGCTGTATTAAAGCCAAGGATCCCAAAAACATGTTGATCACTTCATACTTCGTTCTCTGATTGATTATGACTGTTTTATTACAAAAAAGTGAATTTCCACACACTTTGTTAGGAATTACAGAGTTTTTATATTTTAGAAATAAATTCAACAAAATATGGAAAATTACATCCTAACTTACATTAGATCAAACAAAATTCACAAAATGCAGTCAAACTTGATAAAAAGGAGAGTAAAATAAGATCATTTATTGCGCATTAACGAGACATATTTTGGCCTTATCATCTCCCTCATACTTACTTGTTTGTAAGTCCCCTTACAAACTTTACTCTTCAAATCTTGGGTTGTGTATTCTACATTCTAATTGACTGCTCAGGTCAAATGGTTGAAACTGAATATCCTAGTGTTTTAGTTCAGAAGTACTATACCCTGATCCTGCTTCTACTTTCCTTTGCAATTCCTCAAATTGAGTGGGATCTTGAGGCTCTCTATTTTTCATGGAGACATGGGAGTGAGAAGAAGGGGATGCCTTGTTCTCATTCCCATCCATATGCCCCTATATTTTTCATTGACCTGAGGGATTCATGTGTACAAAGATTTAGCTCTTTCTAAGCTCCATATTAAGTTTGTGGGAGATATCACTTCTCTTCTTCTCAATGCAACTGTGAGAAACTCCCATATTTTCAAACATCCATCATAAATCTCTTCAAAGTTCTCCTCCTCATAAGAGGTGAAGGCATTAATGATTTTATGTAAATTGTCCAGATAGTGTGCCTTGAACCGACTATCAAAGGCATGGGATCTGAAATGTATAGCAAAGGAAGATGGTTTACCATAGTGAGCCCTCATGCAAAGACCAGATGAAATAGCTTTTAATAGATGCTCAAAATATCTTTCTTTCCATGATACCTAATTTTGAATAATAGAAAAAAATGCATTTAGTTGGCTTTCCCTTACATATAAATTGATCATGAAGCCTGTGTTATTTTCCAACATAAGATTGTAGAGATGGAATATGCAGAGAAGATTTTTCTGCTCTACACTAGCTGAGGAATAGGATATCATGAACTGAGATTCATATTTTATTTCATGTGGAAGGCCACATGTAATTCTTAATAGCTTCCAATGAATAAATTGTTCTTCTAAAAAGATATTGTATAGGAGAAGGTCTCCTACATGTGAGTAACTTTTCACTCATTATGCAAACCATTTGTATTTTTACAAGACATTTAAATTTGTCTTCTTCCTCTTTGTAGAATTTTTCTTCCCATTTCTTCCTTGCTTTCTTTTCTTCTTCCATCTTGTTTCTCAGGTCCTCATTTGATGTTTTGAATTCATTAAGTTCCCTGTAGGTATCATCCCACAACTGCTTGAGTGGCCAGTAAGTCAATTCAATCTGTGTAGATATTGTTGACATAACACTTGGTCTTCTGGAAAATTGACATTCTTCTTCTTTTTCCATCATCTATTGTTTGACCATTGTCAATTCTTCAGTCCTATTTGTGAGCTGATTTGTTAGTTGCTCAATGAGAATTTCCCTTTATTCTAACTTGAGTTTGAGGAATTTTAATTCCTCATCCTTTCTCTCGATGATGAGTTCTTCTTTGGACAAAAATAGAGTCTGTTTTAAGTTTTGTTTTTCCTCCTTTCTAAAAGTTCATTAGGAAATGAGCATTTCTCTTCTACCAAAGGGGATTTCCCTTTCAATTTTAAAGATTCCAATTATTCTTCTTCATGTGATTGTGCTGATGGTTAACCAAAATATTGAAAATCATGTTCTTAAAATCTTTCATCTTCCTTCTCCACCTCAATTTGGCTTGCCTCAAGATGAGTCATGGCCATGTTGCCCAAAATATTAGCAGCTTCTTTTTCTAACCCATCTCGTTCTTCCATCACTTCTAGAATTTCCCTAGATCTATTATGAACTCTTCTTCTTTGGGGAGTTTCAAAATTTCTGGAAATGGGTTTCCTCCTAGAGATTCTTCTGATTTTAACTTCATGCTCTAGCTTAGGTGAACTATCACTGTCAGAGATAGATATTAGTTCTCCTAGTACTGTTGCAAAGGAAGGAGTTTATTTGACATGGCACAATAGGTTCTACAACTTTAATCCTTCTTCCAGATATCCTTCATTTTGGTACATTACCCCCACCTATTTCCTTATTTTCCTCTACAGGGGCATCAATCTCCAAATTAATTATAGGAGAAAAAGGGGTTGGTATTCCCCTCCTGATAATATCAGGGTTTTTCTTAAACTTGTTAAGAAATTTTTCCCATATTTCTTCTCCATTTTTCTTTGAAAGAAAATGGTGTTGGCATACCAAATGGATTAACCCATGATGTTTGATTATTCCAACTCCCCAAGAATACCTCTGAGCCATTTTCTGGATGGAGTCAAAAATGAATCCTAGAAGATTTACTATATATTCTGGTTTTGAATTCCCATACCTAAGATATATTAACATCTTAAGGAATTCTCTTCCCACAGTCCCAAATTGACCATCAAGTTAAATACTTAACTACCAAAATGCTACCTTGTCAAAGGGTTTGGTAAAGCTGGCCCTTTTGACCCCCTTTATGATTTTCTTGGTGTTATAGATATATTGGGGCTCAGATTCCCCCTCTTGTACCAAGGTTTCAATTAGATCTTTAAGGGTTCCCTTAACAGGATTTAGGACATGCACAATTGGTATTCTAGACACATTACTCATTATATTGATAGTAAAAGGAATTATAATGCTTCTAACTTTAGTTCTAGATTCTTCTAAATTTACAATGAATTCCCTTACCAATTCTTCATTATACCTCGAGAAATTTTTCAAGAACTCCAACCACCCTGCTAGTCCAAAAATGACTACACATTCTTCATCTGCAAGAGTTTAGGTATCATCCTCGCTCGACTTCTTTTTAATCCTCATGGAAAAGAGGATGATTCGAATTATTCTTTCTTCAAATTTCAGAATTAACTGTAGAATTACTGGATTTAGCTACAAAAATATTGTGTTTAACTATGGAACTGTTGTATTTATCTAAGGAATTGATGGGTTTAGCTATGGAATTCAAATACAATTCTTGATTCTTCTTTGAAATTCTTATGTAACTACTTCTCAACTTTGTTTATTCTACCCAAATGATAGGTAATTATAAATATGCCGCCACTTTCTTATTCTATCAACATCAACCTCATGATTACTTACTTTTAATCATAATGCACAATAAATGACTCATCATACCAACTTTTAAAATCAATTCTAATCACACATGCAAACTTTTAATTTAACCTTTAATAAGTTCAAGACATAATTACCATCCTTTGCTAATGTAATCCCTCCATCTTGATGACTCATCATTCCTAAAAGTGAAAAAGGAAAAATGGTTAGAAAATACAACTAGAATTCAAACAAATTCTTTTTATTTTGCATTAGCCATTTATTGAGGAGACCAATCACCATTCTAGTTTTCAATTAATCTTTTGAGAGATTTTTTTAGGAAGAGAACACCATTATTGGTTTTCATTCCTTCCCTTTATATATATATATATATATATATATATATATATATATATTTCTTTTTTATTTTTTGGGGAAGAGAACACCATTTTCTAGTTTTCATTCTCTTCCCTTTATTTTGGATCCATGCATCTGATTATTTGATCATTTTGGAAGAACTGGGTTCTTCCATATGATCAAATTCTTTTGTCTGCTTCAATCTGCTTCAAGAATTCATCCCTAGTAGGAGGCTTCCTATAAATTTTTAACCTATGTCCATTGACCAAAAGTGTCCTTCTGCTGCCATCAATGGGAAGTAGTTGAATAGAGCCATTGTCAAATATTTTCTCAATCTGATAGGGTCCTAACCATCTAGTTCTCAACTTGCCCTTGAATTGTTGGTACTTGGAATCAAATAGTAATGCCCAATCTCCTACCTTGAATTTCCTTTTCTTGATATGTGTGTCATGCCATTGCTTCCTTTGATCTTGGATTATCTTTGTTTGTTGAAGTGCTTCCATTCTCAACTCATCTAATTCATTGAGTTGAAGAATTCTTTCCTTTTATGTTGCATCCAACTCAATACCCACTTTATTTGATGTCCTCAATGTTTGTAGTTAAAATTCAATAGGTAACAAGGATTTTTCCCATAGATTAAATCATATGGTGAAACCTTGCTATAGTCTTTCAAGTTTTATCATAAGCCCAAATAGCTTCAGGTAGTCTCTTTACCAAATCTCTTCTACCCAATTCCACTATTTTGGTAAGGATGTTTTCCAATTCTCTGTTTGTTACTTCTACTTGTCCATTTGATTGTGGGTGATAGGGATATGACTTCCTATGATTGATCTCATAGTAAATTGTGAAGGCCTAGATCATATTAGACATGAACTGTGGCCCCTGGTATGAAACTATACCCCTTGGTGCACCAAATTTCATAATAATTATGTGCCAAAGGAAATCAACAATTGCTTCTTCAGTGGCATTTGTTAAAGCCTACACCTCTTCCCACTTTTTCACATAATCAGTACACACAAGAATTTTCTCCTTTCCTTGTGAAGGAGTACTAAAGGAACAACAAAATCTAGCCCCGCCTTTTAAATGGTTCAATCACTACTTGAGGTTGCATATGCATTTCACTAGAAAAGGTTGGTTATCCCATCCTTTGATAGGGATCATAGCACTTGATATATCTCTTAACATATTTATACAAAGATGGTCAATAATATCTAGTGCCAAGTATCTTGTGAGTTGTTATTTTTATTGAAAAGTGTCCTCCACTTGGTTCATCATGACATGCCTTGAGTATGTCAAAGATTTCATCTTCTCTCACACACCTGCATAAAACCAAATCAGGACCACATTTAAACAACATTCCATTTAAATTGTGCACTGGTTTTGATCAACTTCTTCATTTATTTCTTAAGGAAAGAAGGAGAAAACTTCCCTATTACAAGATAATTTTCCATATCAGCAAACCATGGTGTATCATCTGAAATAGCAAACAATTGTTCATCTGGAAATTTGTCCTTAACTGGATCTTTCTCCCTGTAGTGGTCAATCTTGACAAGAAATCAGCTACCACATTAGATTTTCCTAGATTATCTACTATGGTAATATCAAATTCTTGTAAAATTAATAACCATCTAATTATCCTACCTCTAACCACTAGTTTTTTCATTAAGTATCTAATTGCCGATTGATCTATATGTATATATGTTTTGTACCCTATAATATAATTTCTTAATTTATTAATTGCATAACTCATATAAAGAAATTCTTTTTCAGTGGTAGTGTAATTTCATTCAGTGGGAGTAAGATTTTAGTAAGGTAGTAAATAGCATACATTTTCCCTTCTTCATCTTTCTATCCCAAAACTGCACCTATTGAGTTATTTGAGGCATCTATTTGGATGTGAAAAGGTTTATCCTAATTAGGCCCTCTCAATATTGGGGAAGTGATTAATTTTTCTTTAATTTCCTCAAAAGCATGTTGACACTTTTCAGCCCAACAAAATTCACAATCCTTGGTAATTAAACTAAACATGGGGGTAGCAATTTTACTAAAATCCTTAATAAAACACCTATAGTATCCAACATGCTCTAAAATGACTTCATATCTATGGGGGTTTGGGGAACAACAAAGTCTGAAATAATCTTGATTTTGTCCTGATCAACCTAAATTCCTCTTTTTTAAATGTGGTGTCCTAATTCAATCCCCTATCAACCATCATTAAACATTTCTCATGACTAAGAGACAAATGGTTCTCCTCACATCTTACCAAATGGATTAACCCATGATGTCCGATTATTCCAACTCCCGGGAATACCTCTAAGTCATTGTATGGATGGATTCAAAAAGGAATCCTAGGAGATTTACTATATATTTTGGTTTTGAATTCCCATACCTAAGATATATTAACATCTTAAGGACTTCTCTTCCCACAATCTAAAATTGACCATTGCAAGTTAAATACTTAACTACCAAAAATGCTACCCTATCAAAGGGTTTGATAAAGTAGCCCTTCTGACCCCCTTTATGATTTTCTTGGTGTTATAGATATATTGGGGCTCATATTCCCCCTCTTGTATCAAGGTTTCCATTATATCTTTAAGGGTTCCCTTGACAGGATTTGGGACATGCACAATTGGTATTCCAGACACATTACTCATTGTATTGACAGTAAAAGGAATTATAATGCTTCTAACTTTAGTTCTGGATTCTTCTAAATTTACAACAAATTCCCTTACCAATTCATCATTGTACCTCAAGAAATTTTTTAGGAACTCCAACCACCCTGCTCGTCCAAAAATGGTTGCCACTTCTTCATCTGTAAGAAGTTGGGTATCATCCTCTAGCTCTAACTTCTTTTTAATCCCCATGGAAAAGAGGACGATTCAAATTCTTCTTTCTTCAAATTTAGAATTAGCTATAGAACTACTGGATTTAGCTACGAACTATTGTGTTTAGCTACGGAACTGTTGTGTTTATCTATGGAATTGATGGGTTTAGCTATGGAATTCAAATACAATTCTTCTTCTTCTTCTTTGAAATTCTTCTGCAACTACTTCTCAAATTTGTTTATTCCACCCAAATGATAGGTAATTATAAATACACCACCACTTTCTTATTCTATCAACATCAACCTCATGATTACTTGCTTTTAATCATAATGCACAATAAATGACTCATCATACCGACTTTTTAAATCAAGTCTAATCACACATGTAAACTTTTAATTTAACCTTTAATAAGTTCAAGACATAATTACCATCCTTTGCTGATGTAATCCCTCTATCTTGATGACTCATCATTCCTAAAAGTGAAAAAGGAAAAACGGTTAGAAAAGATAGTTGGAATTCAAACAAATTCTTTTTATTTTGCATTAGCCATTTATTGAGGAGACCAATCGCCATTGCTGGTTTTCAATTGATCTTTGAGAGATTTTTTTGGGGAAGAGAACACCATTTATTGGTTTTCATTCCTTCCCTTTATATATATATATATATATATATATATTTCTTTTTGGGGAAGAGAACACCATTTTCTAGTTTTCATTCTCTTCCCTTTATTTTGGATCCATGCATCTAATTATTTGATCATTTTGGAAGAACTGGGTTCTTCCATATGATCAAATTCTTTATCTGCTTCAAGAATTCATCCCTAATATGAGGCTTCCTATAAATTTTTAACCTATGTCCATTGACCAAAAGTGTCCTTCTCTACCAGCAATGGGAAGTAGTTGAATAGAGTCATTGTTAAATATCTGCTCAATCGATAGGGTCCTAAAGTTATCAACTTGCCCTTGAATTGCTAGTACTTAGAATCAAACAAGTAATGCTCAATCTCCTACCTTGAATTTCTATTTCTTGATATGTGTGTTATGCTACTACTTCCTTTGATCTTTGATTATCTCTATCTGTTGAAGTGCTTCCATTCTCAACTCATCCAATTAATTGAGTTGAAGAATTATTTCCTTTTATGCAAATTTGCATCAATTCAATACCCACTTTAGTTGATGTCCTCAATGTTTATAGTTCAAATTCAATAGGTAACAAGGATTTTTCCCATAGAATAACTCATATGGTGAAAACCCTGTTGTTGTCTTCCAAGTTGTATTATAAGCCCAAACAACCTTAGGTAGTTTCTTTACCCAATTTCTTCTACCCGATTCAATTATTTTGGTAAGTTATGTGGAAATGTTTTCTAATTCTCTGTTTGTTACTTATGCTTGTCCATTTGATAGTGGGTGATAGGGATATGACTTCCTATGATTGATCTCATAGTAAATTGTGAACGCTTGGATCATATTAGACATGAACTGTGGCCCCTAGTTTGAAACTATACTCCTTTGTGCACCAAACTTCATAATAATTATGTGCCAAAGGAAATCATCAATTGCTTCTTAGTAGCATTTGTTAAAGCTTGCACCTCTTCCCACTTTTTCACATAATCAGTACACACAAGAATGTTCTCATTTCCTTGTGAAGGAGGACTAAAGGGACCAACAAAATCCAACCCCCACCTTTCAAATGGTTCAATCACTACTTGAGGTTACAGAGGCATTTCACTAGTAAAGGTTGGTTGTCCCATCTTTTGATAGGGATCACACTGCTTGATATATCTCTTCACATATTTATACAGAGATGGCCAATAATATCTAGTGCCAAGTATCTTGTGAGATGTTCTTTTTATGGAAAAGTGTCCTCCACTTGGTTCATCATGACATGTCCTAAGTATGTCAAAGATTTCATCTTCTCTCACACACTTGTGTAAAACCAAATCAGGACCACATTTAAACAACATTCCATTTAACCATTTAAATTGTGCACTGGTTTTGATCAACTTCTTCATTTGTTTCTTAGTGAAAGGAGGAAACTTCCTTGTTTCATGATAATTTTCCATATCAGCAAACCATTGTGTATCAGCTGAAATAACAAACAATTGTTCATCTGGAAATTTGTCCTTAACTAGATCTTGCTCCCCTGTAGTGGTCAATCTTGACAAGAAATCAGCTACCACATTAGATTTTCCTGGATTATCTACTATGGTAATATCAAATTCTTGTAAAAGTAATAACCATATAATTATCCTACCTCCAACCACTAGTTTTTTCATTAAGTATCTAATTGTTGAGTGATCGTTATGTACAAATATTTTGTACCATGTAATATAATGTCTGAATTTATTAATTGCATAGATCACAACAAGAAATTATTTTTCAGTGGTAGTGTAATTTCTTTCAGTGGGAGTAATATTTTTACTAAGGTAATAAATAGCATACATTTTCCCTTCTTCATCTTTTTGTCCCAAAACTGCACCTATTGAGTTATTTAAGGCATCTATTTGGATGTGAAAAGGTTTCTCCCAATTAGGTCCTCTCAATATTGGGGCAGTGATTAATTTTTCTTTAATTTCCTTAAAATCATGTTGACATTTTCATCCCAACAAAATTCACAATCCTTGGTAAGTAAACTAAACATGGGGGCAAAATTTTACTAAAATCCTTAATAAAACACCTATAGTATCAGCATGCCCTAAAAATGACTTGATATCTATGGGGGTTTGGGAAACAGGAAGTCGAAATAATCCTAATTTTTTCTTCATAAACCTGAATTCCTCTTTTTGAAATGTGGTATCCTAATACAATCCCCTCATCAACCATCATTAAAAATTTCTCATGACTAAGAGAAAAATGATGTTCCTCACATCTTGTTAGTACTCCCCTGTATCATTAATTTTTTTCCATGTACAATAAATTCATCCATGTATACTTTTACACAATCATTTTTTAGGTCTGCAAAAATTGTTAATAAAACTCTTTGGAAGGTTGTTGGAGCATTACATAGTCCAAATAGAAATACCCTATAGGAAAAGGTACCCCATGGATAAGTAAAGGTTGTTTTATCCGATCTTTAGTAGTAACTTCGATTTGATTATATCCACTAAAGCCATTCGGGAAGGAAATATATTGTTTACCTACAAGGTTGTCTAAATCTTGATCTATGAATGGTAAGGGAAAATAATCCCTCAGTGTGGCTTTGTTCATCTCCCTATAGTCAACACAAATTTTCCATTTTCCATTCTTTTTAGGCACAATTACAAGAGGAGACACCCATTGACTATCTGAGATAGGGTAGATAAAACCTACTTGTAATAGTTTTTCAATTCCTGCTTGACTATGTCCCTTGAGGTTGAATTAATCCTTCTCTGAGGTTTCCTAACTAGTTTAATGTTTTCAGTATAAATGTGATAAGTGAAAATACTTGGATGGATTCCTTTCATGTCTTTATAGTCCCAAGAAAAATATCTAGTATGATCCTTTAGAACATCAAACAATCTAGCTTTTTCATCATTCTTTGATCAATTACTAATGTTTAAAATTTTACTCAGTTGAATATGAATATGTTTGGTTCCAATGTGTGATGAACTAATTTGTTGAAAGGGTTCCATTAAGGTGTTTAGTGGACATGGATGTGGTAATAACATATGATATGCAACAAAATCTCCAAAATTCCTTGAGAAAGAATATTGGACAAAGGACAATAGGAAGAGTTATGATACTTATCTTGTTGTTGGTCAAACTCCTCGTCACTGTTGTTTTCCAAAAATTCCCCACCATTTCTGATATCTTTGAAACTGAAACTACTAATTCCGTAGCTATTTCTGCTCCTCCCCAAGAGAAATCTCATTCTGCTAGAGTGAAATTATTTACATTTACATGGGATCATTGTTATGGTTTCAGAGATAAGTCTGAAGGTTCCAGAACTAAATTTGATGGCTTTAGAACTAAATCCGTAGGTTAGAAACTAAGTTTGTAGGTTAGAACTAACTAAGCATTATTCCAAGGACAATTGGTGTTCGTTCAATGGTTGATTAATCATATCTTCCATCTCCCGTACATGATCCTATAATATTATCATAGCCAAAGAAGACATATTTTTTTATTAGTGTCAGGATCATCAACCCACAATTTCTCTTGATTATCAATAAAAGGTCGTGCGAGAGGGTATAAAGAAATTTGCTTAAAATGCTTACCATTTGATATATTCATATCACCGATCTACAATCAATTAAGGAAGCAATTGCAGCTAACTATGGTCAGCCCAAAATAATGGGATAACCAAGTGATTTACCTTTTGGCTGCAATATAAGGAAGTCCACTATATATTCCCATGACTCCACCATAACTGCCACATCTTCAATAACTCCTTGTTTTGCTATAGACTAGTTTTCCATTTGTAATATAGTGTTAGTAGGTTGGATACATGTTAATGGTAATGTTTTAAAAGTGTCCACTTTGTCATCACATTTATAGTTGCTCATAAATCAACAAAATATTATGTATATCTTTATTCCCTATGGAGACAAAAATAACGGGGCTGCTTAGGATCTCCATATTTGGGAAGAGCTTTCCTGCTAATAAATCAGAAATTTTCCCATCTACTTAAATAGTCTCGGGTACTGCTTATTCCTTCCATGTCTTCTTAAACATAGTATCTTGATTAACTTATTCAAGTCTGGAATGCCCTTTATTGCTTGTAACAATGGTATTTCAATATTTAATTTCCTCAACTCTTGCACCAACTTAGATTCCCTAGTCCCTATAACTTCTTGAAATATCTTTGGGAATGGAGTTTCAGCAGAGTTTATACCTAACTCCTTATCTTTTTCTTTTTCATATTTCTTGGGAACAACCACACTAGGGGTTTCAGTTTCTTCTATCATTTTAGTAATTATAACAGGTGGACTGCTAATTAATTTTCCATATCTGGTTTGAATATCTTTACAATCCATGACATTTAGATCCAATGGTTTTCTTGTTCTGTCCCATAGACAAGAGTTAATTGTTTGTTTATGGGATTAGCAACTGGTTGTGCTGGCATTTGTGTTTGAACCACATTTTCATTTTGTGAATTTTTGGTTGGGAACCCATTATGGCTTGTTGATTCTGATTGGGATATGTCCTCCCTTGAGCATAATTATTAGGGCTCCACCTAGGTTGTGACCAAGCATTTGGGTTACCTTGACCAAACCATGGTTGTTGGTGTCCTTGGGCATACCAAGATTGTCCTGACCAATCCTGAGGATTCCATGTTGGTTGAGGGACCCAAGGTGGTTTTCCCAACTTTTTGGTATTGTCTGAGCTACCCATGGCATCATCCAGGGGTTAGGAATTGACCTAGGCATGAACTTCCCCTAGCTAGGTTGTCTCTGGACAAAATTTACTTCTTCTGATGTGGATGGAGTGCTAGTTTGTTTAAGCTGATTTTTAATAAATGGAAGAAGAGAACATACATTACTCTCATGGTCCCTAGATTCACAGATAAGACACATTTCTATTTTATCCAGGGGACAATATCTTATTGCATGCTTCTTCTTGTATCTAGGATAATACATAGCTAATGGTTCAGTTTTAGCATTTTCTTTATCTTGCAATCCATCCATGGTGGAGGTTAATTGAACTAAAATGTTTGTTTTAAAGTTTTCCAGTTCATCCATCAATTTGTTCATATTTGGGTTCAGACTTTTTAACTATTTTTCCTTTTCTAGGTCCACCCCTTGTTCTTGAATAAATTCTACAAATGTCTTTAATATCATTCATTCTTAATTGATCAATGTTTCCACCTCCCATAAAATCAAGGGCTTCCCTAGATTCATCATCCATACCTTTAAGAAAAATGGTTTTCTTAACTCTTCTTGTAGTACAAATCCACATCTTTTACTTACAAAGATGAATCTGTCTAAATAATCTTCCATATTCTTATCCTCCTCTCTGCTTGATTTTGAAAACTTATTCCTTCCTATTCCTCCTCTATAGTAGTCTTGATACTTTTCTAGGAAGGAAACCTCAATTTGTGCCCAAGTGGTAATAGAATTAGATGTTAATCCCATAAACCACCTCATTGTTGCATCCTTTAGGGTGGATGGAAAAACTTGAGCTTCTAATTATTTGTTTTGTAATCATAGGTCTGACACAGTACTTTAAATTCAAACAGAAATTGGTTAGGATCTTCACAAGACATTCCTTTAAATGTCGATAAATGTGTAGGTGAAATATTCTTCAGGGGTGTATCATCATCGTCCAACTGAATTGGATAAGTAAAGGTCCTATCAGGTTCTCTTTCAACTTCTTGTACTATTTTTTAGTACCTTCTAAACTTTTCTCCCAATCAATATGGTATGTGAACTATTTTGGGGAAGGTGAAAATTTAGGAGTAGGAGGTTGACTACTCAATTGTGAATCAAAAATTTCTCTAAACCGGTCTTGGGATATAATCCTTTTCTAAAGGTTCCACTTCCTTCTGGTGACTGATCCAAGAACTCCAAAGGTGGAAATTCTACTTCTTGTCTAGCAAGGGAAATGGTGCTTCTAATTCTTGGTCAACTTCCTTATTTGATCGAGAACATGTTGATGATTCTTGTTCATATATTTTTGGGAGGAATCTACCCTTGGAGTCTCTTGGTCTACTCAAAAATTTATGATGACGTAGGGAAGATTCTTCAATTACTAGATGTATGATTGTTTCTCTTGTTGACACCTCATTAGACAATTCATGATATTGGATCCTCGATAATGGTGCCAAAAATGATGGGTGTCGTTATTCCCTTCATTTAATCAACTCTTTGTTGATGTCATATTCAAACCAGGGGGTGTGTCCGAAGCTATATGCAACAAGAAAATCTTAGTGATCTAGTAATTGTTTGTAGGTATTTGTTATTTTATTTTCGGGGTTTTTTCAGTGTCTTTAGGATTCCATGGCCAAAGCCTTATTATCTCTATGTTGTAAGAAACTTGCTGAAATAAACACTCATTGATGGAAATAAACACACATACATGAATAAATAGATTGTTGGAAATAAACACACAATGCAGAAGTAAACACATAGTTGAAAATGCTATGAAAATATTGCAAGGAAATGAAAATATAGTCTATAACACCTACAGGGACGAGTATAAAATAGAGTTTAACTTAAAGAATAAAAAAACATTTACATAATTAACAGATCTACACTATTTTCTTTAGAAATATAAATACCAATAAAATGAGAATCTTGGTTCTTAGAGGAGTGGGCCCTTGCTCCACCTTGAATCAGGATTTGACAAAGTGATATTCTCTCAAAATGAAGTGGCTATTTTATTGCTAAAATATTATGTCTTACAAAAATGTACTGGATCTTTCTATATCTCTATCTCTATGTATCTGTATGTATATGTTCTCTCTTTTAAATCTATTTATAGGTTTATATATATATATATATATCATTCAAAGATGCATTTACAACCATAGTTGTTTCTACCGATTCAGATGGAACCGAATTATGCCCAAAATAGATGTTGAATTTGGAACCTTGCTAGATGTATAGATGTATGATAAGTTATCCCAAGATCTTTTAGTATGAAGAATTGGAAATATTTCTTACTGCTCCGATTGAAAGGCTCATTGATTTCTCTATCATTGGATGTCGTCAAAATAAATAGATTCCCATTGGTTCCGGAACTTTGGAAAAGTTCCGAACTAAAGGGGACTATTCTTGATCTAACCATGAAATTTCGTAGCTAAACACGGGAGTTCATAACTAAGCAATAAAGCTCATAAAGTGTGTGATAGAGTTCCGAAACTAAGTCTATAAGTTGTGGAACTAAGCCGTATTGAAGCCAAGGCTCCCAAAAACC
This sequence comes from Taxus wallichiana var. yunnanensis, assembly GCA_018340775.1. Classification (NCBI taxonomy): domain Eukaryota; kingdom Viridiplantae; phylum Streptophyta; class Pinopsida; order Cupressales; family Taxaceae; genus Taxus; species Taxus wallichiana. The sequence goes on along the minus strand of CM031242.1, from coordinate 726,834,043 downwards.
TGTTCATCACTTCATAATTCATTCTATGACTGATTATGACCTATTTTATTACAAAAACTAAATTTCCACACACTTTGTTAGGAATTACAAAGCTTTTAAACTTTAGAACTAAATTCAACAAAATATGGACAATTACATCCTAACTTACATTAGATAAAAAAAAGTCACAAAATGCAATCAAACTTGATAAAAAGGAGAGTAAAATAATATCATTTATTACACATTAATGAGACATATTTTGGCCTTATCATCTCCCCTATACTTACTTGTTTGTAAGTCCCCTTACAAAATTTACTCTTCAAATCTTGGGTTGTGTATTATGCATTCCAATTGACTTCTTAGGTCAAATGGGTGGCCGAATATCTTAGTGTTTTAGTTCAGAAGTACTATACCTAATAATGCTTCTACTTTCCTTTGCCATTCCTCAAATTGAGTGGGATCTTGAGGCTCTTTGTTTTTCCATGGAGACATGGGAGTGAGAAGAAGGGGAGGCCTTGTTATCATTCCCATCCATATGCCCCTACGTTTTCATTGACTTGAGGGATTAGTGTGCACAAGGCTTTAGCTCTTTCTAAGCTCCATATTAAGTTTGTGGGAGATATCACTTCTCTTCTTCTCAATACAACTATGAGAAAATCCCATATTTTCAAACATCCATCATAAATCTCTTCAAATTTCTCCTCCTCATAAGAGGTGAAGGCATCAATACTTTTCTGTAAACTGGCTAGATAGTGTGCCTTGAACCGACTATCAAAGGCATGGGATCTGAAATGTATAGCAAAGGAAGATGGTTTACCATAGTGAGCCCTCATGCAAAGACCAGATGAACTAGCTTTTAATAGATGCTCATAATCTCTTTATTTTTGTACAACCTGATTTTGAAGAATAGAAACAAATGCATTCAGTTGGCTTTCCCTACATACAAATTGATCACAAATCTTGTTTTCTTTTCCATAATAATATTGTAGAGATAAAATTCGTAGAGAATATTTTTTTGCTCTGCACTAGTTGAGGAATAGGCTATCATGAACTCAGATTTATATTTTATTTCATGTGGAAGGCCACATGCAATTCTTGATAGCTTCCAGTGAATAAATTGTTCTTCCAAAATATATTGTATGTAGGAGAAGGTCTCCTACATGTGAGTAACTTTTCACTCATTATGCAAACCATTTGTATTTTTACAAGACATTTAAATTTGTCTTCTTCCTCTTTGTAGAATTTTTCTTCCCATTTCTTCCTTGCTTTCTTTTCTTCTTCCATCTTGTTTCTCAGGTCCTCATTTGATGTTTTGAATTCATTAAGTTCCTTGCAGGTATCATCCCACAACTGCTTGAGTGGCCAGTAAGTTAGTTCAGTCTATGCAGATATTGTTGACATAACACTTGGTCTTCTAGAAAATTGACATTCTTCTTCTTTTTCCATCATTTGTTATTTGACCATTGTCAATTCTTCAGTCCTATTTGTGAGATGATTTGTTAGTTGCACAACGAGCACTTCCCTTTTTTAAGTTGAGTTTAAGGAAGTTTAATTCCTCATCCTTCTCTCTGATGATGAGTTCTGCTCTGGAAAAAAATAGAGTCTGTTTTAAGTGTTTTTTTCCTCCTTTTCTAAAAGTTCATTAGGAAATGAGCATTTCTCTTCTACCAAAGGGGATTTCCCTTTCCATTTCCAAGATGCCAATTCTTCTTCTTCATGTGATTGTGTTGCTGGTTCACCAAACTCTTGAAAAGAATTTTCTTCAAATATTTCATCTTCCTTCTCCACCTCAATTTGGATTGGCTCAGGAGGAGTCATGGCCATGCTGCCCAAAATATCAATAGCTTCTTTTTCCAACCCATTCTGTTCTTCCATCTCTTCTGGAATTTCCCTAGATCTCTTATGAACTCTTCTTCTTTGGGGAGCTTCAAAATGTCTGGAAATGGGTTTCCTCCTAGAGCTTCTTCTGACTTTCACTTCATGCTCTAGCTTAGGTGAACTATCACTGTCAGAGACAAATATTAGTTCTCTTGGTATTGTTGCAGAGGAAGGAGTTTCTTTGACAGGCACAATAGGTTTTGTAGCTTTAATCCTTCTTCCAAATCTCCTTCTTTTGATACATTACCCCCACCTATTTCCTTCTTTTCCTCTACAAGGGCATCAATATCCAAATTACTTGTAGGAGAAAAAGGGACTAGTATTCCCCTTTTGATAATATCGGGGTTTTCTTAAACTTGTTAAGAAACAAGAGTGGGAAGCACAAATCAACAATTTATTTATAGAGAAACTTTCTTCACTAAGAAATTTCAACTTCCCCCTTCTTCTCTACTTCTCCCTCTTTCTTCTCTCCCTCTTCTAATTCTTTGTTGAGTGTAATCATGGTATTTTGTTATAATCACTTAAAAGTGACATGTTAAGTGACAATTGTAAAAGTATTTTCTCAAAATTATAAGAGAAATACTTAATTTTTTATTTTCTAATGTAAAACAAAAGGTCACAAGTGGAATATGAACACGAAGAGTCATGTGAGGGGAGATGAGAGGTCAATTCACATTTCTATAAATTCTGATGACTTCTCCATTCAAAAAGATCCTAAAAATTTAAGTATTTGTAGCAATAGTGGATTGTGATCTATTGTTGGGATTTGCATCACCAATACACATGAAATAAAAGCTACATTTCTTCATTCTCATTTTCTTGTGTTTTTATACTTCTATCTTTTATGCACTTTGCAAGCATAGTGATCTAGCAAGAGCTTTGTATCTTTGATAGATGAATCTAAGAACTTGGTGTCTTGGTCTTTCCGTCTCACTAGATAGCTTCATTTTTTATTTCCTTTATATTAAACATTGAACTACTATGGTTATTGGGTGTGAACTCTACAATTATCCTACTCACGGAAATAACCTTCCTTTCCTAATTCCCCTTCTTTATCCCTTATCGTTGTAATTTCCTTCCTTGTACCCCATACAAGCACTTTTCCATAGGTTTAGTGGAGTGTCCCTATGTGATCCCTGGAATCTCTATCCAACCTACAACATTTATATAGGATTAGATTAGTTTTCATTCAAAATGAGAGATGTATCATTCAATGCAGAGGGGTGTAGGCCCGTGAACATTGGCGAGACACCTAATTTTTCCATAATGATAAATTTTATCACCAATAGTTTTTGGGGACTCCACTAGGGAGATATTTTCCTAAGAGCACCAAAAAATATCTCTTCCCAAAAAATAAAATACAAATCAGGTTTCAAAGAAAATCATTATTGAAGGAAACTCCATCAAGGCGAATTTGTGTCACATTCATTTCCCCCAACCCAATGAAAAATACAAGACTGGAATAAAGTGCCAATGAGTGACATCGAATAATATGGTTTCCAAGAAATGCAAATTTTTGATCAACCATCATTATGAACTAGTTTTTGCAAAGAGGAGAATTCGAGAACAATAAGGTCTCTTTATTCAAGCAATAATCTACAAATAGATACAAGAAATAAATCATGACTTACCGATGAGGAAGAAGGTAAGAAACTACTAAAAACCATGAAAAGAAGATACAAGATGTTGTGTGAAGCCCACGAAGACCAAGAATCTACTGAAGTTAACACTTTCAATCTCACTCAATTGAATGGAAGCTCGAGTTGTGTCTTTCATCACTCTCCTTGGGATGATTTCCTTGCATATAGAAATGATGAGATAGTAACTTTGAATATTTAGTATGTGAAAAGAATCATGAGCATTTCACAAGGATATTTTGATCCCAAAATCTTCCTCGAAATTCTGAAATATGTTGAAGCCTTGTAAGAAATGTATGAACAACTTGAAGCACTCCATAACAAGGAAGAAGGGGAGATTTGTCCTATAGAGGAATATTCGATGATTTTCCACATTACGAGGTGTTCATCCTTAGAAGATTCTTGTACACTCTTGAGGAATGTCTTATCATTGAACCTTATAATGAGAATAAAGTTAGCACTACGAGAGGATGATGAAGGACATGATTGTGCAGGATCCACTGAAGTTAAGTTTTTCAATTTCACACACCTAACAAAGAAATTCATGAGATTGTATTTCATCTCCCTTCCTCTAGATGAATTCCTTACATACGGTGATGAAGAAATGGACATTTTGAAAAGAGAATATGTGCAAAGGATTCTGAGTGCAACAAAAGGAAAATCTAACCTTAGAGCCTATCATCAAATTTGGAGGTATTATTTAGCTTTGCAAAGAAGGTATGAACACCTTGAAGCACTTCACATTATCAAGGATGAAGAAACTAGAGAAGATCCCAATGATTTGTCCACACTATGAGGTGTTCATCCTCGAAACATTCTTAGATGATTAAGAAGAAGATCATATCCTTAAACCTCCTCATAGGAACCCAATCAGAAATATGGAGGATGATGAAGAATACATGATGATTGAACCTCTGTTTATCAACTCATTTTGGCTCGAGGCACAACTTGTGGATGAAACACTGAATTCAAGTGAGGATGATTCTAGTTGCACAACATAAAATCTAATTTCTTATGAAGACTCCACCAATAATGAAGAAGTGAAAGAAATCCATCCTTCACCTTAGACTCGAGATGATGAATGCAAGGTATTCATGGATAATTTTATTTCCAATTTTGACTTTTCAAGTGATGAAGAAATGTTGAATGACGAGATGGAGGAAATTAAAGAATCAAATTCTATTCCCGATTTAATCATGGATGACCAAATGGAAGAGGACAATTTCCTATTAAAATCCAAGGAGAATGAATAATTCAAACATAACCTATTCAAGGAGTTAACTCCACCATTCTCACCCAAGTAGCACAATGTTGGTCATCGCGGGAGTGCGAAGCCTTTCATTTTCCATATGAAAAATAGATTTCAATAATGAATGATTAAGATAAAGTTGAAAATTATTCCCATTTGTCTACCTTGATATGGTTTTATGCTTCCCATCAAAAGGATGGTGTCATTTACTTTGAACTCAAAGGAGTTCCCTTCCCATAAAGCATGGATCTCTTCTCCTTGTCAAAAATGTTAAGAATCAAGTATGTTCGTGTTTGCAAGAAGGTGAACTTTGGACAATGGAAAGCATGGAGGATGGGAATGAGGATTTTTCAAATGAATCATGTCCATGTGTTGATCATACTTTCAACCATCTTCTAGAGGCGCCATGCAAAGCTTCTTCCAATGAGGAAGAAGATGAGTATATGGAAAAATTCAAATGAGTTATCTATGCAAAACATCTTGAAGGCTATAGAAAGCGAAGACCCCAAACTTAGTATCGAGATCTGACTCAAGCCATGGAGATGCAAGATAAGGGTGATTCAATTTGTGCTTCTCATTTTGATACACCAATGTTTGATGTTGATGAGGAGCAGATGGATGAGCTTGATGTCTTCCCCAATGCCTTAGCTAGTGAGAGTGAATGTGAAAGTATGTATTTCTCTTTCACACTTTGCGAAGAAGATCATGAATGTAAAAGGAATGAGATTATTGAATCCACAATGAATATTCCCAATCTGGAAGACATCTCCACCATGGAAGATGATAGTGAGAAAAATGTGATCTTGATTTGCATTAAAGAGGGTTGTTTAAAAAAAGGAGAAAATTTAGAGGAGTCTTGTGAACTCATTCTCACCATTTTTGTATGGCCTACCAATTCGGAACAAGAATCCACACTGCAATATTCACTCAAGGGTGAAGAATTCTTATATGACTAAATCAAGGGTTGCAGTTTTGAGAATGATGCCAAAACCAATTTGGAGTGGATGGACATTGAAAAATTTGTTCTGAACAACAAAGAGAGAATGCACATGAATCTTGTGAAATAATTCAAAATCATATTGCACTCACCATTTCCCAAGCTCTAATTTGTCTTAAACATGTTTCCATGTTGCAAATTTCTCAAGGATGATGAAGACTTTTGGCTCAATGATGTAACCTCCATTTTTGAAATAAATTGCATAGAGCAACAAAGTGAGATGTTCAGAGAAGCTATCAAATGGGAAGAAAATAAGTTTGTTCTCACCCCTTCAGAGTGCCTCGCTGATCTAAGGGATGCTTCCATGTGGTTATTCCAAGATGAAGTATGTTTCCATAAAGAGATCAATTTTCCCACTCTTGATGACATGAAGGGATGGTGTCTCATGATCATATGACATCAAATGGAAGCTGACATATGCAAGAGTTTCAAAAAGGTAACCAAGTGTTAATTGGATGCAAGAATTTTTTTAGTATACTATGAGTATGAATATGGAATCTTGGTGCATCTTCTTATGCTCAAACCATGCAAAGCCATCACATGAGCATGGTATGATCATATGGTAGTTTTATTTCTTCAAAGATCACATTTCAATATGTTGTTCCATGCAGGAATGTACTATTCCCAACTTTGTCCTAGGGTATGTGTACATTATTTCCCTACCTCTATAAATATCCCTCCCCTGTAACATAGTTTCCCTTTTTTGTTGTGTGTTGTTTTCCACTTTTAGTGTGTTTCCCTTCTACGTATGTTTATGTGTGTGTGTTGGAAGAAATGAATCCATAATCCCAATGGATAAGGCACTGGTCCATGAAATGAATTGAGATTCTAGGATTTCTGCATGTTATGTCTTCTTGTGCTCATTCCACAATATGTCCCCAAGCTAGAGCTAGTTGTTGTCATGCAAATGTGCAACATGAAAATTTCATATTTTCAAATATGAAAACAGACTCCGGTGTCAAATTTTTGTGTGTAAACCCACCGAGAGAACTTCCCTAGATCAATTCCCCTTGTGTCAAGCCTATCCCAATCCCATTCTTCTCCAAATTATTTTTTCAGTCAAAATCATATAAGTTCCCAAAAATTTCTCCGGAGCTCGAAAATGTCATTTTCAAGCTCCTCTCCAAGGTTACAAGCTCGACCTTAGAAAAAAATTCAATGCCACATGGCAACATGAGGCTAAGGTGTACTTTTGGTTTCCCTTTGTCCCTTTCCAAAGGGACATGGGGGACAATAAATTGTGCCCCCACCTTGGAGCTCTTAGATCATCACATGACCCCATTAAGTTCTATGAAGCAAGCTAAGCTCTTTTTCACCTCATTCTCGTTCCCTCCATTACACAATAAAAAGTTCCACTTATCATCATGAGACCGAGGTGAACCTTTTTTCCCTTTCGTCCATTTTCAAGTGGACAAGGAGGACAAGAAAATGCACCCTCCACCCTTGCTTCCACATGATTTAGTCTCAGCCCCGGAGTAAAGGCAACAAAAATAGGTACTTGATCTTTTTTGAATGATTGTGGGAGATCCATAAGTATTTAGGAGGAAAACAAGAAATCATTTGAAATATAATAGGATCCTCTACAAGTTGGAACATTCAATTTTTTCACAAGCCCTTGGTGCTTATCAAGGGAGCTCATTTTTTTGTGGGAATAATATGTTATTTCAAGTAATAAGGTCATTTTTTTAGGGTTTTAAGTAGAACCAAACATTTTGACCCATCTCATTCTTATCTAAATGATTTTTCCAGTCATAATAATATAAATAAGTTCCCAAAAAGACCTTCGGGAGCTCCGACAACTTCATTTTCAAGATCTCTCTCAAGGATGCTCTCGTAGTTAAAAAAAATGGTGCCACATGTCATCATGGCACTTAAAGCACAATTTTGTGTCCCCTTCTTCTTCCTTCTAAAGGTATAAGGGGAAAATAAAATTCACCCCCTTCCGTAGAGCCCATGGACATACCATATGACCCCAGGACACCCATGATAAACACCTTTTGCTAGTTTTTGAGCCCCCTCTCCTCGCTCCGAATGAATGCCAAGTGTCACTCTAGAGGCTAGGTTCAATTTTTGTTCCCTTATTCCCTTTCCAAGGGGATAAGGGGGAAAAGAAAATTCTCTTCTTCCCCTTCCTCAAGGTAAAAATCTTATAAATACTAAGAGTTAGTGTATTTTTCCATCTCCCCCATTTTGCTCCAAATCCTCCTTGAACTCTAGCGAAAAATTTCCCATAATTTATTGCCTCCATTTTTATCCTCCATTTCATTCTCCATGTTTCCGTAATTGTAGAAAATAAATATCTCACAAAAATTGCATTTTTTCCAAGCTCCATGCTCATTTTTCGCCTAATTGACTTTGTGCCCTAGATAAAAAAATCTTCATATCTAATAAACTGGTGCACGGATTGAGGTGGGATTTTTTGCAATATTCCTCATTTTAAAATGCCATCAAGGAGAAAGTGACAGAATTTTGAATGATCCCCTATATTTTTATGGTGAAGAAACCCTCGTTTTCATGCCCTCTTTTTGTAAAATTTTATTTTCCACCATTCCAGTGATGATTGGTTTGAGCTAAAAATTTGTATGTGAGATAAAGAGAAAAAACCCATCTCAAAAAAGTTGGTTTCATCAAAATCCAAGGTGGGGAAAGCCACTTTCCAAAAAAATTAAGTCTCTACACTAGCACTTAATATAAATAGTAAATTCTCACGGTAGGTAAAATCTTTCAAGGAAATGTGCACAGGGAGTAACCAGTGCAACAAGAGAGGTGGTCAAAAGTAAAAAAGTGAAAAATGACATTTTCTAAAAATAGTAAATCCTCATTCGAGTGTTAGAAGTTGAACTTGGTTATATCTCTATTAATCTCTCTTCTTTACAACATCTTCACATGGGTGTGTGATAGTTACACAATGAAACGAGGTAATTCATCCTCCACAGTGTATCCAAAGACATCACCGTGGTCATAGTAGTGTACATGAGAAAATAAGAACACCACATGGCATAATAGTGGAAAATAAAAATCATCTGCAGTCCAAGAAAGTATTTTGAAAGGTTTTAGGGTTTTAAATATCATCATGGTAAATCTTTAAACAAGTCAAAGGCATCCTCTCTCCCCGGTGAGTGAGATGAGTGAGCTCAGTAAGTTGTTCAAAGTGAGCCAAACTAGTTGAACTCAGTGGGCTAAGTGAGAAATTTGGGTTGAATTTTTCAAGACAGGAAAGGTCCATCAAGCAAGAGTGATTCCTTGTAGAGCATTAAAGTGTCCATATCTCCCAAGGTAAAAATATTCCTCACAAAAGTAAAGAATTGATCCTAAAAGAAGCTCTTGAGAATGTTCCGAGAAAAAACCATGTCAAAACCTGATGATCCATTCCCATACATTATATAAATGACCAACGAGAAAGCAAAAGGATACATGATGTAGGGGAAATCAATGAGAAATGAAGTAAGAAATTCACTAAGCAATGTAAGGCATTATTTACGAGATATCATTTCTCTCATCAAGGATACTCTTGCAACATTATGCGAAGAGAGGAAAGCAAAAAGAGGTCAACCATTTAAATGGGGTGTTCCCATTGTATATGAGGTCTTGAATGATGGATGCAAATGTGTACAAAGATTTGATTTATGTCCACTCAATGAGGACTCATCATTAGAAGAGCTCATCATTGCATTCCAGGAGCTAGTCAAGAAAGAGGCAAGTGACTTTCTCTCCTTCAATGAAGACAATCTAGGTCTCTGGCCAACATCAAAAGTTATGTTGTTGTAATTGTAGTGAATCATGAAATATGGATCAGTTATTGCAGAAATATCAGTGATGTTCCAAGAACATGGATCAAGGTGTTAGGCTACGTATGCATTCCAGAGGTGGATAAGTTTATGGCTATGATAACTCAGTTCAATAATGAGTTCAAGGAACAAGAGTGGGAAGCATGAATCAACAAGTTCTTCATAGAAAAATATTCTTCATCAAGAAATGTCAACTTACCCCTTCTTCTCTACTTTTCCCTCTTTCTTCTCTCCCTCTTCTAATTCTTCATTGAGTGTAATCATTGTATTTTTCCTATTCACTTAAGTGACATATTTTGAAATTGTAAAAGTATTTTCTCAAAATTATAAGAGAAATACTTAATTTTTCTTTTCTAATGGAAAAAAAAGGTTACAAGTGGGATATGAATGTGAAGAGTCATGTGAGGGGAGATGGGAGGTAAATGCAAATTGCTTTATAAATTTGGTCAACTTCTCCATTCGAAAGGTTCTGAAAATTTAATTTCCTTATAGCAACAATGGATTGTGATCTATTTTTGAGTTGTGTATCACCAATGCACATGAAATAAAAGCTACATTAATTCAATTCTCTTTTTATTGTGTTTCTTTTAATTCTCTCTTTTATGCACTTTGCAAACATAGTGATCTAGTAAGATTTGTGTATATTTGACTAGTGAATATAAGAACTTGGTGTTTGGGTTTGTACCTCTCACTAGATAGCTTCATTTTTATTTCCTCTATATTTAATGTTTAACTACTCTAGTTATTGGGTGTTAACTCTGCAATTTGTCTACTCATAGAAATAACCTTACTTTCCTAATTCCCCTCCTTTATCCCTTATCACTTTGTAATTTCATCCCTTAAACCCCATACAAGCACTTTGCACACGGGTTCTTTGGAGTATCCCTATGTGATCCCCGGCCTCTTTAGCCAACCTACATCATTTAGATAGAATTAGATTAGTTTTCATTCAAAACCGAGAGCTACACCATTTAATGTAGAGGGGTGTAGCCTCGTGATCATTGGTGGAGAAACCTAATTTTCCATATCGATAGATTTTCTCACCAACATTCTAACATACCATCTTCTACACCAATAATTTCTTTTGATTATTCTAATATATGTGACCTAATTATCTCTAACATATTATCTATCCCGAGTCTATATTCATTAGATTCCTATTTAGGGTGTCTTGGTTACCTTAATTCCATATAAAATGTTTGTACATGGCCATTACTTTAGTCTCTTTGCATTCCTTTTGAGATTCTTGCACTTGATTTTGATCCATATTTTTGATGAATTACTCTACCAATAACAATTATATCTATCACTACATGCCCCATTCTTGGTTTACAATTACATTACTCTTTGGATTATTTCATCTAGGTCTCCCTTGGCTACATTCTCTTAGGGTTGTTCCATCCATTGTTCATAAGTCTATCAATTTTATTAGTAATCATGAAGTTGTCACTATTTGAAGTATTCTTTTTTAGAATTTATCTCCTAACATATTGTGTCTTTCTATAGCTTATAGTGCATCTTGTAGAAAAACAATCTATGCACTTGGATACATTTCTTGGTGAGAAAACATATTATTATATACATGATTCCTATGCAAGAAAACTAGAAATTTACAATGTCTTTTGGGATTTTTTCTTTGTCTCTTATACTTTTATTGACCTTACACACCCTATTTATCTTTTATGGCCTCAGACACTAGTGCCCATTGAGGACGAGAAGTGCCCCCGGCACTCCTATCCCTTTGGGTGCTCGACCCTCTTTACTTTCTTTCTTCTTACTTCTTTTGGGTCTCTTTTACTTTTGGGTCATCTTTTTGTAACTTTGGGTCATATATTTTAATTATATTACAAAATTCAAACAATGAATCATATATATATATATATATATATATATATATATATATATATAATACACATATACACACACACACACACACACACACACACATATACACACACACACACACATATATATATATATATATATATATATATATATATATATATATATATATATATATATATATATACACATACACACACACACATGTACATATATTATATATATATACATAGTCATAGCTCCCAAATGAAGGGCCAAGCACTAGTGATGGAGGGACATCATAAAAAACACATAAAAATGGGAAATATTCTCCTTTCATAGTTTTGGAGGTCAAATTATGTGTTATATAATGTGATGAAGTCATGAGGAGGCGTCAAGTTGGCTAAAATTTCAAACTTTTGTATTTCCCTCCACTTTGTAAATTTAAATTTCTAAGGTTGTAAAATGTAAGTATGACTTGTAAAAGAGTGAAGAAGGTGTTTTGATGGTTTTCAAGTGGATGTGTAAGTGTTTAGATATGTGACTATAAGTCATAGGTGAAGCTATGAGTTAATAAGCGATTAAAGTGTTATGATATGCTTATTTTGGCCATGTGTGAGGATCATGAGTCATGGTGAGTTAGTTATGTTTTTAAAAGAAGTTAAAAGGGTGAATTCAAGTTAGAGATTCAATTAGTGGGAGAGAGATTCAGTGGAGAGAGATTATCTCTTGAGGAGAATGGAGGATAAATAAAGGAGATGAAGGAAGTATGAAGAAAATCGGGATCAATGAAAAGAAAAGCGTAAATTTGGCAAGAAAATAAGAAAGGTGGACTTGAATAAGAATTTTATATGTTTTCATGTATGAACATTCCTTGTATTTATGTGTTCTTCAAGTATTTAAGGTTTTTAATGGTGTTGCACCATGAAAGATATTTGCATGTGAGTATTTTTTGGTTCTATCAAATGTGAAGAGCTCTTACTTTGTTTTTAGCATTTCAAGGATCTCTTAACTTTCATAATGGCATGAATGATTATGGAAACATAATAATGGTGTGTTACTGAGTTTATTGAATGGATCCTCTATAAGATTATAGTGAATTTTATCCTTAAGATCATAATACCTATGAGGAGACACATGCTTTGTTTTCTTGTTATAAAAATGCATTGAGAAACTTGTATTACAATCACCTAAAATCGAAGGATGTTATGCACATGTTAACTTGCAATTGTAATTTGATTTAATATTAATTTAGGAGCATGAGAATGAGAGGAATATTTATAACAAGGTTTAAGTGTGAAAGGAATGTGATCTAATCTCTTGCATGTGTAAAACCCTACACGCATTATGCGGGTAAGGAGAAATCAAGTTACCTTTCAAGGTCTAGTGTATTATCTTACCCCATTGGTAATAAATACATGTGTGTTATACTAAAATATACCCTCTGAGAAGTTTGAAGCCATGAAAATAAATTCCTTAAATTTGATAACTATGATAAGTTTCTCGGAGTTCTCAAGAAACTAGTTAGGGTTTAACAATAAAGTGAAATTAGAAAACCTAAAGCTCAATCTCGAGAGCTGTAAGTTGGAATAAAATTATCTCATAGTTCCTAGCAAATAATCAAGAATTATCATTAAAAAATGATGGCACAGTTAAGAGAAATTGATGGCAGTCCATAGGGAAGTTGTATGCACAATTAGGAGGCCTAATTGATAAGGTCACATTAGTAAGGAAGTGGGGTTTCTACTTAGAGATAGTCCATGAAACTCTGGATACAATTAAATCTTAAAAATGGGTATTTTGAAATGTCCTTACTTGGTAAAATGGGTGAGGTAGTCGGAAGTTGTGCCTGAAAACAATGCTTGTAGGGTTGGTAGGAACTAGAAAGATAGGAAAGAGAAAAGAGATTTTGTGAGAGAATAAGGAGTTAGTTTATGAAATTTGTACCATGCCTTAGGGGGAATAAATGATGTGTGAAACTTTAATCACTTTTTTTGGAAAACACAGATCATTCCAACCATGGAATCACCAAGGCGGTGCTCTTAAGAGCCTATAAAGACAGAGTTTTCATAGAAGGAAAGGATAATGATGACTTTATTGTTTTGAATTAGTTTGAGGACTAATAATGCATGGGTTTGAACTTGTGAAATAGGGTAGAAGAGTTGAAGGATCCTATAAATGCTAAAATTCATACTTTTTCTTGTTTTGTGGTAAGAAGCTAGTGAAAGACAAGATGAAGAAGGTATAGGTAAATGATGCTTTCATGGAATTTTATAATTTTACAAGTTTAATTGGCATTACATGTGGTATGGGAGCAGGGTGTAGTGATTTTTCAATACCTCCAAGGTGAAAAAGGGATAATTTTATGAAAAAAATTATTTTGGGATTCTTGTAAAGATACTCACCTTTGAAGGGATTTTGGGTGTAGTTATTGTTGAGTCTTTCTTAACTTATTAAATGCATAGAAAAGTGATAGTAGATCTGCATCAACTAGCATTATCTACTAGCACCTAAGCTTACATCCAATGGCACAAGAGCATTGCAAAGTATATATATAGAAAATTCACTCAAGGGACAAGGATTGCATTCTTTCGCACACACACCATAGGAGGGGAAGTTTATTCTATTTCATCTCGGTCATTCTATACATTTGTTACATTCTAGATCTAGTTTGTTATCATATTGCAACTTACACAAGGGCATCCTTGGACATCATTACACACACTTACACAAAGAACTACATGGAGTTTGAAATTTGGTACAACGATCGGTACTAAGTTCACTCTTTGAGTGATCATTGGGGTCGATCCAACTCCACATAATGCATATATATTTTTAGGATTTGAATTGGTTTGTGGGTATGTGCAGCTAGAAATTTTCTTCACAAGTTATAGGTACAATCGGTGACATTGAAGTGAAACCAGAGCAATAAAAGAGGATCAACACAAACCTCCTCATATACAAAAATTTTAGAACATGAGCATCCGGGTAGACACTTGCGCCCAAATCTAGTCACTAATGCCCGAGTGATCCCATCCTTCTATGGGAGCTCCTATCCCCCATATTTTTGGGTTATATAACCTCTAGTGAGGCCTAACGACACTCCTCTCATTTTCTTTCATTATTTCCTCTTTCTATAATGCTTCGATCACTCGAAAACTAAGTAGTCTATCTCTCTCATTTCTTAGGGTTTCATATTTTTGTTTGTTTGTTGTTTCTCCATTTATTGTATTTTATTACTTGTATATCATACACTACAGTAGTTACTATGTAATTAAGATTTAATTCAATTTATATTAAATCATTTGGTGAACCCACTCGCTCGAACCCTACCTTACTCCTATCCATTCTTTTTATTCCTCTCCCATGGTTAAGACTCATAACACAATTATCGATGAATATCTTCATGACCTCTAAGATCATATTGTTGAACATCCTCAAGATCTAGATCTCTTATTATTCATTGTTTATGATGAAGCCACTAATCTATTTGAGCTCAACCTTCCAGTGTCTAATGACACATCTCGTACTATTACAACACATCCTCTTAATTCCACTCTTCCACCTTCCTTCGCACTGCTCCTATTTCTATGCCTACTCTAACCAATCATTTCACCCTACTTAGAAATTATCACACATGACAAGTTTTCTCTCACGGGAACTCAAGACCTAGCTTCTTTATACCATGACCTACAAATCCAAATTTGTCAATTACAAAAAGCTACTTCACATTCCTCTCCATCCCTAGATTCCTCACTTCTTCTTCATATCCCTTTTGCACCCGCCATATCCTCTTATCCACTTCCTCCTAACTTCATTGCACCCAAGCTTCCAACCTTCAATGGCCATGGCGACCCTCAGGAGCATCTTTGATCTTTTCATGTGGCATGTCTTGACTATATGAATGACCTTACATTACTAGCTAAATTATTTCCTAGAAGTTTGTAAGATTACGCTATGTGATGGTTCTACGATCTACCTGTTCATTCGGTAACCTATTTTACATACTTAGTCGATGCTTTCCTTGCACTTTTTCTATCAATATCGGTACTAGGAAAATTTTAAGGAACCCACCTAAAAAAATTATAGAAATCATGGTGAATATGGTCGAACCAAATTCACTAGGTTGTGAATTATCTAAAATCTGTGTTTGTGGCATTGGCAAAATATAATATATTTTTGAAGGAAATTGTAGGAGTGGCGAATGAAGGATAATTCATTGGCATGAAAGATATTTATTGAAAAATATAATTTTAAGTCCAAATGGAGGTCTGCCACATGTTCCCCTGATTGTCACTCTACCTCATCTAACCGTGGACTTGAAACTTTATTGAATTGGTTCATTTTGTGGGCTTGGAGTCCACAAAATTCCTTTTCCTTCACAATTCCCAGAGAATCCATCCACATTTCCACTTGATATTCAATTCTAGGCATTGGGTATCCTTTTTCATACCTTTATGCTCATTTTCTAGAATGGGTGACACGTGGCTGCTCCTCATATGCCAAGGATTATACAAACTTTTAGCAACTTTTTAGGTAGTTAGCAGTGTCTTTTAAATTTGGCGGGTCTTCTAAAGGTTTAATGATTCCAATCTAGATCACTCTGTGTGTGTGACTATATATAGAATATAGAATATAGAATATAATATAATATAATATATATATATATGTGTGTGTGTGTGTGTGTATATGTGTGTATATATATGTATGTGTGTGTGTGTGTGTGTATATATATGTATGTATGTATGTGGAAAATTTAATTAAATTTTAAAAAAATTCTAAACATGATGGCGAATGAGACCAAATGAACATAAAGATTCCATAGATTTCTTGGCGATCTAAGGATGTTTTAAAACCACGACCCATCTATCATGTAGTGATTCAATAAAAATATACGTTGGGATTGGAGATCTATTGGCTATTCACATGGGACAAATTATTGTTTGTGGAATTTTTGGGAGAAACGTGATCACTTCCATGATCATAAAAATAGCCAAATTCCTACTCCATAATTCCTAATTTTAGCCAAATTACAAATATTAGCCACTAAAATTCTCCACAATCGGTACTAAGATATCTTATGCCCAAGAAGATCAACTCAAACAAAGTTCCAACAAATGTTTAATAGATTATGTGTTACTCGCAAGAGAAATCTTGCTAAGATGACCAATGTACTAGTTGATTCTAAATTGCAAGATCTCTTTATTCAAAGTCTCTTACCTCCACTTTAAGAGAGTGTTATCTTTTAGACTTCTCCCTCCTTTGATCAATTATGCCATACACTCAAATTGCACGAAGGAAAAATTTTATCTATGGGAAAATTGAAATACTATGATATTACTTCATCCTCATCCTCTAATAGGTTTCAAGATAAATCTACTTTCAAACCATCTCCTAAGCCCACTGAAGCTAAGGCCATTGTTAACATTGTTTCTACACTAGACAAGCTTCAATTACAACCCACAAGGCATACTTTTACTAAACTACCTTACACACCTCAGCTCCTATTACCACAGCTTATTGAAAGAAATCTTATTACTCTTCCTCCACTACTCAACCTCGATCCTTCTCACCCACGTGGTTGTAACTATGATGAAAATGCACGCTATGAATACCACCAATGCATTGGGCATTTTATTCAATGTCTTTAAGCTTAAACATATAATTAATATCTTATTGATAACAATGCAATTGAGCTCCCTATGCCGCCTACTTATAAACATGTCAATGATAATTGAAAGATAAAAATATTCAATGACCCTTTACTAAAGCATGACAAGAAATCTATTGATTCTTCTGAAAAGCATACATATTGTGTTGTGCATCCTCCTTCCTCATGACCACTTTATTTTCTTGTCGTTATTGCTAACATTCTCCAACCAGTTATCACATTATCATATCATGATTATCATGATACATTTTATTTTTATTCATTGCATATCAATGATTTTATTGGTTCCTATAACATTAAAAATATTATGGTCTATCCATTGATTGTTACCAATGCATGCCTTGTGGCACTACTATTAGCAATCAAATGTCCAACTTATCTAATCACATTTCCAATTCCCAATTCTTATGGTTGTGTCATAATTCCCATCACAGTTGCATCTCTTACTATATTCACACAATTGTCAATGAAATCGTTGATTGTGACATGCTCTTAGGACTTCCTTGGCTCCGCGTTACACATGACATCTCTTCCATGCATCACTTGTGTCTAAAATTCATTCATAATAAAAAAATTGTCACCATCAAAGGTATTCCACCACATACACCATTTCCTCATCCCACTCTTGTTGATATATATGCACTAGTCATGACATCTAGGTATCCTAAGCCTCTCAAGTCTAAAGCTACTTTTGCACCTAGTTCTCATATTTGCACATGGCCAACATCGTGATATTTTCATCCTCATCGGTCTGTCAAACCACCTCATCAACCTAAGTCCCCTACTCAGGAAACCCCTTCCTATATATGTTTTCCATTTCCTTAACCACACCGATCTTATCCACGTTCACATAGTTAGTCTCCTACACCACTAACCTTTATCATTGTTACATTCCTATGTCTCCTTGGATATCGGGTGGGGGCCCTCTCCCTTCACTATCATCGAGATATTTTTCTATCCCAAAAACTTGGTGGCATTTCTCTTTCTCCTCCCTATTTCATCATTATCGGTGTCTCCATTGCCTACTATTACACTTCGCGACATGTGCTTCATATCTACTCTTTCTACGTACCCTACACTCTTTGGTACACACATCATATCATCATTACCGATGAAGCACTCTATGCTACGGTTTGCACTTGGCTATTGAGGGAACACTTTATTAATGAACCTCACATCATTTACTCTTCACTTTCTATGCTTCATGATATATATTTCCTAACAACTAGTCTCAATTACACACAAAATCTTCATTTCCCGATGACACAATCTTGTTTTATGGTTCATTCTTGACCATTAAGGGTGCATTTATAAATTACCTCATTGCATACACATCCGATAGGGGGAAACACTTCTCTTACCATCTACACAACTTACATTCCACACCACACCATCACTTTCACACAGTATTTTCATATCTTGGTTGCATTTAATATTGTTAGATCATTCTACTTACATGTTGCACTTTTCTTACTATGCTATTCATTTTCTTAGTATGTCATTATATTTTTCTATATACACATGTGCGTTCACTTGGTATCTTGAGGTGAATGCAAGACCTTTCAGATTCATACATGATGTATGATGCTTGACACAACTCTTTACCAATCCCATCGAGGCTCCTGGGGTATTTACTTTCACTTGCTATCACATACTACACAGGTTCTATTGCTACATTCTTCACTACTTCTCACTACTATCACCTTCCTTTTTATTGATTTATAAAATCTTTGACATACGGTTTTTCTTTCTAACATGTTAATAGGTGCTTCATGTGTAGCATTTTCCTTGCGGGACTATATACAATCATGGTTATATGAAAAAACATTCTTGCTCTTGATTCTTTATTGTGTTATTTTTTGCGGGCTATGCCTGTGTCTTTTTTTATCATTGTATGCCTTTGGCTGCTTTGGCCTGATTGTCTTGTGAAATTGTGATTGATTTCCCATGTATAAAACCTACTTTTCATAGTCTATCTTGTCTTCAAACTCACTTGTCACATTGTCTTTTATCACATGAAGATCAATAATACTTTACTAGCATCTCTTTTTTCATGTGACGTGGTTTCTCCCATGCACATCCCCTATCCCCTATAGGTATCCACACTCAGATATGCATATCATTTTTAGATGCTATCGTTTGGTCCACACCCCCTACATTCGTCATGTGCACCCCAAGTGAGGGGACATCTATTGGGTGAAAAAATCTCCCTATAGTATCTCAAAGCTTTAACATAGATTAGTACAAGTACAAAAATGGCATAGGAGCACATTTACAGATTGGCTTAGAATCAAACTTGGGCCCAAAACATAGAGAATACACTAGTTCCTAGACTTGGACAATAATTGTGAGTGCTTTTTTCCCACAGGCACAAATGTCCGTGGGAAAAAAATCCAATTTATTAGTTGAAATCATTTTACATTAGTTTTTAGATCAGTTCTCAAGTAGTGGGTGCTTGTTCCCGGGCACATAATTCATTTTATCAATCACATTTAAGTTATAATTGAAACAATAAAAAAATTGGAACAATCGGAACAAATCAAGGAAGTAAAATCTGTAGTGGTGCTTATTGGGGAAACATCATAGAAGGAGAGAAAATTTAGAATTCTCTCCCCAACACTCTTTTCTTAGCATGAGATCACCCAAAACTTGCTCTTGGCATGAGATTGCCTAAAAAACTCACTATTAGCATGAGATCACCTAAAACGTCACCATTTGGCAAAAATATAGTAGCATCTTCAAGAAAATCAAGAAAATTCTCTATCTCCTACACTTTTATACATAAAATGCACACTTTCCTTTTACACACTTTTAGACTCTTTACTTAATTATACACATGTTACTTAAATTTTTCAAATACATGTCTTTGACTACTCTCTTGCTCTTCTTTTACAGGTCTATCCTCAATACGTAATAATAAGTAGCTCACATCAGCAAGCACAGCTCCCAACAACACTTTACTACGCATACACTTCACCCTTAGGGTTCACTTCCCTTTCTAGCATCCACGCTTCACATTACGATCACTTCATGCTTCACTTTTCCACTCGGCACGCTATCGGATACACTCTTCTTTATAGGTATGCATCTTCTATCTACTTTATGATATCACTCAACAACATAAAGTGGAGGAAAAATTTAAACACAAAATCTATGCACTTGGGTACATTTCTAGCTCCTGGTGCATATTATTATATACGCGATTCTTAAGCAAGAAAACTAGTAATTGACAGTGTATTTCGGGCCTTTTGCTTTGTCTCTCGTACTTTTATTGACCTTACACACCCTATAGACATGTTAGTATTTAAGTGATTTATCTTTTATGGCCTCAAAACTCCTATGAGCCCTAACGACACTCCTCTCCTTCTATTTCAGCAGTTCCTCGATCCGAGAATGCTTCTTGATCACTTAGAAACTAACCAATTTGTCTATCTCTCTTGTTTTCCTAGGGTTCCATATTATTGCTTGCTTATTGTTTATCTATTTACTATATTTTATTACTTGTATATCATACACTATAGTAGTTACTCTACAATTAATATTTAATTTGATTTATATTAAATCACGTCTATACACATGCCTCTTGTTTCATCCACCACTTCACATAACATTATTCCTCCTAGGTCTCCTAATGGGCCTTTGGTTGCACATACTGATTCACAAGATTCTAGATCTCTTAGTAGGCCTTTAGTTGCACACATTGCACCACATAGTTCTAGGGACCCCTTGGTCCCCTCCTAGACCTTATTTTGTGCACATTATCTCTAGTAGATCATACTCTCACAACAATTTACGTAGATGTTCTAGCTATCCATCTCACTCCACAGTTTCTCACAAGTATTCTAGGAGCTCTCACCTTATAGTCTACCATGTAGGCATCACACATCACATTATACTCAATGCTATGCTATTTTTGGTTCTCCTCATAGTAATTTCTCTCGTACATATCACTAATATGGTTCCACTTGAACTTGAGTCATATTCATGAAACATTCAAGGTTTGATCCTCCACATATTCAATAGTTACTTTACCTCCTCGTAAGGCTCTCTTGGGTTAGTAGTTATGCTCTCCCCATCATTTCTGATGACACTCTTTATTTATAGGTTTAATTTGACTATCGAGGAGTGGTTCTATAACTGAACCTCACTTTTGAACCTCACACACACACACACACACACACACACACACACACACACACACACACACACACACACACAAGGGGTCAACCTTCCCTCCCATATTTAGTTTCATACTCTTTTTAAAACAATGAAATATTTTCAAAATATAAAAACATTCAAATACTTACAAAAATACAAAACCAAGACCTGTTTCTATGGCATACATTGTTTACAATTTACATTATACATGTTTGTATTCCTTTATTTTGATAGATATCATTTCTTATTTACACACATGCATTTACATAGTATATTAAACATGATGTAGGATATTCATAAAGTGTTACACTATGACAGGTGTTGGCCTTCCCTTTACCTAGATTCTTAACCTTTAGCAACATCTATTTTAACATACTATATAGAAGTTCTATATTTCTAGTAAAGTTCCTTTCTATATTGTCTATTTGTTATCTTTTGTACTAACAAGACTAAGCGATGCATGAGCATCATCTTAGAAAGATTTATAGAATCAAAATTTCATTTTGAGCATGTTTGGGGGGTCAAAGTAGGCTAGTTGGGGTGATTTGAGGTCATTGGAGGGCTTCAAAATTCAAATTTTGGCATATATAAGTTTTCCCTCCAAAACTCAAATTTGAATTTCTAAAGAAGGTATTTTCACTTTTTGTCAAAATTTTGGCTTGTTGGTGTCTAGGTAGGTGTCTAAGATAATTTAGGTGTATATATACATTATGTAAGATCCTTCTTGAGGGAAAAAATATATCTTCTTGGTATTTTTTGAAAAATTTTATTTATAATACTTGAATCAAGCATGGAGCTTGAGTTGAGGGTTCTTGTAAGGTTGAGTTAAGACAATAACTAAGAAGAAGGTAGTTACAAATGAGATTATTTGAATGGTAAGAGGTTGAAGAAGGTAGGGGAGAGATTTTCTAGGGGATGGAATATGAGAGGGGATAAATAAGATAATAACTTTCTTTTCATTTATAATAAGACTATATGTGTGTGAAAATAGTTCAAAAGAAGAATTTTGAATAAGAATCTCAAATATGTTACTTGATATCATTGAATCTCTTGTATAAATTGTTTATTCAGTGTGATAGAAGGTTGAAATAGTTTATTTCAAGATTTATAATTGAGAATAGGTGATAAAAATTGTCTTCTAATCATGCACATGCATGTTTGGTAAGAGAACCCTATTTTAGTGAGGATAAATTTGTTATTGTATGAGTTTGTTTGTGTTTTTATTTATAATTCCTACTCAAGAACGTGACCAAGGATCAAAAATACCTTCATATAAATTTTTGTGGCTTGAAACTTTGTTAAAAGGTTTTAAAACCATTTTCTCTCTTACAGTCAGTTAGCAACCCTAGTTAGGGTTTAGGAGAAAATCCTTGTTAAAGGGCTTACAAGTTGAATTTTGGGCTAAAACATACAAGAAATCATCTAAGACATGTATTATGACATAATTTGAAGGTATTTATGGTTAATATGCATCTAATTACTTGGAAATCTTGACAATTTATATTTAAGGAGGTGTTGTCATGTAAATATGCAACAAGAAAATTCTCAATTTTTAAGCATGACAACGATACCCCTTTGTCAAAATTTTAAAATTTTACCTTTCCAAGACACCTCAGGTCTACTCATCCTTAACACCAAGAATTCATTAGTCCATGTAATTGTTGTTAAATTTATTTTCCATCCAATTCCCTAGGTTATTTATGAAATCAAAGTCAGTCCAAAGCTTATTTTCCATCCATTCCCCCTAGGTTATTTATAGGTGATTTTAGGAGCTTTTGGAGAATGCCATTTTTTGAGCTTGAGTTTGGGAAGGGCTATAATTGGCCTTCCCTTAACTAATCACCCCCTAGAGTGGAATGGAGGATAAAAATTCAACATGGAAATGCATTCAAGTTCCAAGAACATCCACAAAGAGTTTTGGGATATTTTGGAAAGATTTGGAGGTTTTGGAGCCGATTCAACAAAAGTGGGTTTTCGGGCCTAAAGGAGAAAATGCCATGAAGGAGTTCCTGAACTTCAATCAAATATTATAGGATATTTTAAAATATTTTAAGATACAAAAAAATTACCTATGTAATTTATTTTTCATGCCCTAAATGGTGGAAAAAAGAGACATCATGCACTTCCCTACGATCCTCATTCTTACGGTGTGCAACTAGCAATACCGAGAAATAATGGGTAATTTTGAGGTGAATAAGTCATAATTTTATATTTAAAACATAACCATTAAACTCATTTGTTTTTTTCCATTCAAATTCATATAAAATTTCACCTTGAAACTCATTCAAGAACTCAAGATATCATTAGTGCAAGTTGGCCTCAAGGTAAGCTCTCGCAGTTAGTCATTTTTTCAGGAGGACACGTGTCAGAACCAAGATCCTCATGGGATTGAATGTACCTTTCATCCCTTTACAAAATTGATATAAGGGACATAAATATTCACCCAACCATTTTTATCCCTCAGAACACCAATGTGACCTCTTGTTTGCCAATTAAGCCCCGAGAGCTAAATTTGAGTCTTCCCTCTCTCTGCACGGATGATCACCAAGTGTCGCAACCATGCAAAGTGGAAATTGATGTCCCTTGCATCCATATAAAAAATTTACATAGGGGATATAAAATTCCACCTAGCCCACTTAAGTTGTGTGGTTCCTCATGTGCCCAAAAGTCATCTCCCAGGTGCTTCTCTCAAGCTCCCTCACTTAAACACACATCCAATCAGATCTTGCCAAGTGTCATAACCAAGATGGAAGGGGAATTTTTTGTCCCTTTACTCCCTTTAGAAATAGGAAATAGGGGGCACAAACAATTCTCCCAACCCCTCATGATTTCTTTTTTGATAAATAAAGGCCAGGACTTAACCATTTTTTCATTTTGTTTCATCCCCCACATCTCCATACCCCTGTTGAAACTCCGGAATTTTTTTCCAGATCTCCCAATATCCATTATTGCACTCAACCAGCTCAAAAATATATTCCTCACACTAAAAATAGAGGGATCTCATAATAGAAGTGGATCAAAGTGAATAATAACGGAGAGAAAATTCATCAGAAAAACCCCTCGTTTCGCCCCAACAAAGAAATTACCATAACTTGCAAACCACAACATGGATCAAAGTAGCATTTTTATTATCTTCATGAGTAAAAACCTTGATTTTTCTCATGAGTAGTAGTGATTTTTTTAGAAAATAAATCATCTTTTATGTGCAAAGAAGACAAAAAGCTCATCTCCCGCTAAACCAATGATCGGTTTGCGAAGAAATTTCACCTGTGTAACAAGTGGAAAAAACCCACATTAAAAATATAATTTCCATCAAGATCTGAGGAGGGGAAGTGAACCTACAATTTTTGATCTCCATTAATGGCTTCCGTGCCCACAACCGCTGCTAGGTGAAAAATTTCAAGTTTTAAAATCTCACAAACCGACAATCAGGTAGGTCCAAAATTTCGAGAGGGTGATATTGGGAAAAAACCATATCAAAAATATTCATCCCACCATGATCCGATTGTAAGAAGTATACTTACTAAAAATAGCAAGCCTTTCTACATGGGAGACTGTTATTTCGGGTAAGCCATCATTTGAAGAAGCTGTGAAGAAGGCAATGAACACAAAGGAAGTATCGTAGGTGAAAATCATTGAAAAGGTCATCTCGGCCCACAATTGACACTTAATAAAAATAGTAAGTGGTTCCATAAGCACCTACTATAAGTAGCAAGTTGGTTTAGAAAGTGAGAGGAACATAGTGAGAAGAAGGAATTCAAGTTGTCGTAATTGATTGAGGTTGGAAAAATATGACTTTTACACTTACTAAAAATAGTAAGTTGTCTCATAGGCACTTGCTAAAAATAGTAAGTTATTCCAGAGGATGGATTTCACAAAGGGAGTGTCTTTGGGAGTTGGAAATTAAATTTTGAAGCTATATTTGAAGTTCGGAGAAGTATTTTTTGACACTTACTAAAAATAATAAGTTGCCCTTCCTAGACATAGTAAGTGTTGAGTAATCATGAAGTTCAAGTTTTCAAGAATGAAACTAGCACAACCTTTCTCTTCTAAGTATGAGATAGATGAAAACGATGTTTCCTATATGGATTTCAATGATCTGAAATCTCCCATGATGTCAATGGAAAGAGGGGAGATCAAAGATAAAGTAATTACAAGTGGGTGTTTTTGCGGTGCGGGACACCACGTGTCCGTATAATGCACTAAGCTGGTCTTGGCTTGCTCACACCACTATGAGCCTGATACATAGACAATTCGAGTAGAAAATGGTACGGAAATGGAATTCATAGACCCTAGAACCATCTCACTTTCCTTACAAATCTCAACATCTCCATACATGGTTGTCATCACCAAGGAGAAGGTTATGCATGAGTGGGAAAAAATAGACACATAACTATGAGGGATTACATTAGGATCATGGATGAAGATAGGAAGAAAGCCTTCAAGGATGCCAAAAAAATTCAAGATGTGAATTTTGTGAAGGCTATTCAGATACAATCACTCTTCTCATCAAGGTGATGGGAGAAGAAAGTATAAGGTACTTTCAAGATTAGATGGATTTTTTCATCCTAACGGTGGATTGAAGGAAAGCAACAGATTGATTGGGGTAGATAATCAGTGACAAATTGCATCTACAACTACTCCAGGTGCCCATGATAAAGAAGTTCTACATGAATTCTTATTTGGTCTATTTTCTCACCAGCTCGAGGTCATTCAAGGGATTGGATCTTCCCTGGAACATTGATGCCAAGGTTCCAACATTTGAGAAACTCCCCTAGTTGGCAATAGAAGTCATAGACACCTCACCGCATGAATGATGCATTCACGATGTACGTGATCAAAAATTTAGAGGGGATTTGGAGGCAAGGATGTCACCACAAGTTACATCCTTAATAAAAACAATGATTCCTATTTCATTTAATTCTAAACATTCTCCTACTTGTGAGTTTCTAGCTTTGACCAAGCTCCACTAAAGTTTCCCAGATACTTGAGTGATCAACTTGTGCTATTTGAGCTCGTCACTAGTTCACATAGGTGAACAAAAACTTAGAAGAAAAAAAAGGAAGCTGATCTCATTTCCCATCTCTCTCGTGGTGTTCACATGTAACAATGTGAATGATGCATCCCATCTAGAAGCTACCTTTTCACACTTAATTCTACACACGGGGATTCACTTAGTAAAAGTATGGTATAGCACTGCGTTCAAGGGTATTAAAGAATACCCTTAATTCTAGTTTCTACCTCTAATTATTCAATTGATAATACCCCCTCCCGTTATATTATTAGAATGAAAATACCCCTATTTTTTCCATGTACCTTACTTACCCATTTTTCCATTACAATTTTATTTACCCCTTTTTATTTCTACCCCAATATATTAGACAAAAATATATTATAACTCAATTTTTTTAATATGCATTTCCTTTGAAAGATAGTTGAAGCCATTGAATACATATTACAAGTCACCTTATATATGTTAAGCTTTATGCATTTATCAATAGTTCTTCAAATAATTAAGATGGTGAAATAATATCACTTGTGTTGAAAAGCATACTCAATTCTAGTTTTCTACCATCTTATTATTTCTTGGTTAAGAATCTAGATTTATTTATTAAAAAGAGATTATAATTTAATTTATGACCACACTCCTTTTGCAATTTTAAGGTATTTACGTTTAAAAACTAGGGTTCAAACGTTTTAGTTTTATATTAAAAGTAAACCTCTATTTCCTTTGGCCCATCTCTCTAACCTACCCCCAATACCTGATTCAAAACATTAATAAATTAAACCCTTTCACCCCCTCATGTCTACCGGTATATTGAGTTTAATTTTATTAATTTTAATTACCTCAATATGAACCCACGTGCTTTAGGATATTGCCTAGCTAATGAACCCCGTGATTCTACATCCCTACATTTCCGAGCTAACTTCGACATATAAGATGATTCAGATGCCTTCCATATCCCATAGTTGCACCATGATAAAAAAAAAAATTGAGGAATATTGAGCCAATTGTGTCGAAAAATTCAAAGTATGAGATAAGGATCACATGAGGATGATAGTTGATGAGTGAAGAAGTTTTAATTCTCTTAGTATGAGGATATTTTGTAAGATGATGGAACATAAATGTATGATCCCTGAATATGAGGTGGTCAAAGCTTCCCTATTTCCGCAAGTCAATTGGTACATTCACGAGGGAGATATCAAGGAACGGATTGAGAAAGTGGTTAGAAGAACGAGGGATTAGTTCCCGAAAAGAGAGCCACTACTATTTAATCATGAGGTACCCCCATAATTCAAAAACAAGCTTCACATCATTCATCATCAAAAGTGGTGGAAATTAATTCAAGTTCAAGTCTAGAACAAGTTCAAAGAAAAAATCCTTAGAGTTGGATACTTCTTCTCATGAAACATCACCTAAGAGAACCAAGACAAAGGAAGACCTAGTTGTAGAAACAGAAGTTGTAGAAGAGCATGCAGTTCAAGACCCAAGTATTTGAACCACCACAAGAGGCCTCACCTCTTGTCAACACTACTACCTCTCCTATCTAAGATGTTCTTCCTCCACCCAAGCGGGGAAAAGTTGATATGCCTTTTGTGAATCCTAAGTTTGATGAAATGTTCACATGGATGCAAGAGAAAATAACACATGATACACGAAGCTGTTCAAAAATTCATGGTCCCGATTTATTGACAATTTCATCATTGGCCTAGGGAAGAAAAATAAAGCTCACACACACAGCCTCACGGTTATACGGTGGATACATAGGTAACGAGTACATTGAGGTGGCATGACCTAAGGTGATTAAGCCAGTGGATGAAATGACATCGATTGATTATGAAATGAGCACAATCAAACTAGGGCTAGATACTCATGAAGGATATTTGCATATGTATCAGTAGTATTCCACTCACTTGGTGGTGAGAAATAAAGAATACAAGAAAAATATTGATGAGTTGGAAGAGCAGGTACAAACTCTTTCATCCTATGTACAACACACATGGTGGATCCGAGTTCCTTAGAAATTCCTATTGAGGAAATTTCACCCATCAACAACTTCAATCCAAAGTATCTATCAAGAGGACACAAGAGCTCACGGTGCAAAGACAAGCTAATAGCAAATGGATCAACACAATTTCCAAAAAGGTAAATTCGGTACTCAATAGGTAGTTAAATTCTTCTCTTACATGTGTGCAACTAAAAAATAGTGTGTGAGTGTTTAGAGAATATTTGGTGAAAGAAATGGATCATTGGGATCCTTTGTGTCCATTAGTGAATGAAATGAGAAACACTCACTCTTAGGAGATGATTAGCAAGTAGGTTTTTGTCACTCCTTTTGAGGACTTGTCAGGTGTATGGGCAAGGGCCTTAGAAATAAGATATGAGAAAATCAACCGAGTCATCGCATAGTTGGATGAAAAAGAGGAATAAGTGTACAAGATGCATGACAATATCAATTGTTAAACCCAAAAACTTGGAGTTCTCTGCAATGGGAGAAAGCACAACAGTTGATGATTTGATTGGGCCATTCGAAGAACATGTTAAAAAGGAGGTGGGAAATCCATTATCCTTCAATATGGATACCCTAGAGTTTCTATCATGAATTCACACTGCCATTGCACTCATTACAAAAAATCACCCATCATGGTTCAAAAAGTGAAAATATATCAATGATGTTTCTGATGGGTGGATAGAGACTCTAAGTTGTGTGTGTATTCCCTATCTTTGATAGAGTAGAACTGCAGACTTGTTTCAATAAGGAATTAAGAGAAATGGAGATCTTCTCGGTAGCATGAGATGGAGAACAATTAGGAAGTGAGATCAAGTTTGCAAGAGTGGGCCATTCTTACGCATGATTATTTTCTCTTCTTTTCCTTCCCCCTCTCTCTCTCTCCTTTCTTCCCCCAACATTCTCTCTCTTCAATGTTATAATTTTACATTGGGGTTTGCACTTTTAATATGTCTTTAAGTCAATTAAAAATGACTTTAGAAACTTGATGTAAAATTAAGTCAGCTTATTTTTATAAAAGGGACTTAATATTTGATATGACATGAAGACTCTAAAGTCAAAAATAGGGCATATGAAGTGTCACCAAGAAGATGAAGAGTTTTTCCTCTTTTATAAATTGTAATGAGCTCCTCATTTGAGCTTCTTTTGAAATTTCTTAGTTGTTGGTCATTTTGTGAATTCATGAGAGAGAGATCCTTGTGAAAAGATAAAGAGATAGAAAATTCTTCCATTCTCATACAATGTATAACTCTATATTTTCAATGTTAATTAACGAATAAGATTTTGTTTTCTATGCAATATGAATGTGTGCATATTTGTATGCATGGTTTCCTCTAGCCAGTAGCATTAAAATCTTGTGTTTTTCTTATCTTTAATGCATGTGATGAAATTTCTAACTAGTGCATGTAAGAATCTGATTTTCTACTTGCAACATTAGTTCCCTTGCTTCATATTCTCACTCCCTCTCCCGTTCTCTTTACAAAGTCTTCTTGAACAAGAAATTTTTAGCTTCTCCTCGGGGTCGGTGGAGTGCCCTTTTGGATCCCCGGTCGTAAGGCCACCACAGATAAAAACTCACTTTACTCGCACATGTAAATACAAAAGTTGTATAGTTTAAGTGGAGGGACTTTGACTCTCGGAGCGTTGTAAAGAAACCCATCAATTTTTCCACTGCATGATTTTCTCACCGGTAATTTTTAGCATCCACCGTGTGGTAGATTTAGCAGATGTCTACACCCAAATATGGCCAAAAGGTCAAGAAAATCCAAAAAAATCAAAAAAATCAAAAATAAATTTTTTAGAATTTGAAAAGTCACCCAAGCCTTATGTCTACAAATCATGTCTATTCCAGGTAACCCTCCCTGTTTAAATACTTGAGCTACTATTTCACATCTAAGAATACATTACTTCTAAATTAAGGGAAGCCATCTAGCACAATGGCGACGAATTTTCACTCAATACTTCATCGCCACAAGAGTATTGGACCTCGAAGAAGAACGTGTCATTGAACTAGAAAGAAAAAGACAAGTTCATGCTCCATAGAGAAGAGCATAGATTTTCAATCTCGTAGATCAAAGGTACACTTGGAAACAAAGACAAGGAGGAAAACTGATCCCATCTTTGAAGAAATCCAAAGAAGACAAGAGCTTCTTATAAATCCAAGTCTCACCTTCATCGAGCAAACATTTTAGGTGGAAGTACAAGATTCATCAATCCATAGGACGTAAAGTTTCCATACATCAATGAGAATATTGAAGATTTCACCGATGTAATATCGAAGAGGAAGCTAGAGAAAGATAAGCAAGATCTCGAAGAAGAGATTTTAAACTTAGCAACAGTGGGTGAAAGCTCGATAGATTTTATTAATCTCAATCAACCAAATTACATTTGTATGAGCTACAATACTTATAGGTATTATGCATTGAATGAATACACACAAGAAAATAAGTCATGTATTCAACAATATCCCTAATTGCATAAGCTTCCAAAATATCATATGGGAAGCATAGCCAATATTAAATACAAAAAAACAATTATATTGTTAAAACAATATAACAACACCCGTATGCATAATAAAGACAATTAGATGGTTATGAAGAAATATAACCATATAACAAATAAATAAAATAATTAATATCCAATGCATAATTAATAAAGGTAAATAATAATTAACCTAACATTCCCCCTTAATTGTGCATTGTCTTAAGGGATGAGGAGAGGAACTCTCTGAACAACTCAAACTTGTCATGTGCAAGTGACTTTGTGAAGATATATGACAACTATTTAGTTGTTGGACAAAATTGAAGTTGTTGTTGTGCTTCAACACATGCTTGTGTATGAAATGAACTTGTACCTTGATGTGCTTTGTTCTTTCATGAAAAACTAGATTGCGAATAAGTTTGAGAACACATTTATTGTCAACATATATGGTGGTCGGTTTGTCTTGTGGTATTCCCAGTCCTTCGAGTATGTGAAGTAGACAAATCACTTCAAAAACACCTTCTCTTGCAAAACAATACTCGGCTTCTATGGAAGAATGAGAAACAAAGTGTTTTTTCTTGCTTCCCCATGATATTGGTCCAAATCCCATAAAGAATACAAATCTGAAGTGGATTTTCTATCATCAATATTGCCTACATGATTTGAATTTGAATATCTTGACAAGAAGAATTTATCGTTCTTCTTGTATTCTAGACCAAGATCTACTAATCCTTTGAGATATCTCAAGATGCACCTTGCTTCTTTCCAATGACAAACTTTGGGTTCCTATATGAACTTGGATAGATAGCTCATTGCAAAGTTGATATCTAGTCTAGTGTAGGTCAGGTAAATGAGACTCCCAATCAATTGTCGATAGAGAGTGGCATTTACCTCAGGAGATGGATCTGAACGAGATAATTGTAATCTATTCTTCATAGGTGTAGCAAGTGGTGTGCAATCCATCATCATAAATTTATCAAGCGTTGTCTTGGTATATTTCATCTGAGAAACAAATATGTGATTCTCTTTCTTCTAAACTTCCAATCCAAGACAATAGTACATTAGCGAGATCTATCATGCCGAACGATCGATTAAGATATTTCTTCATTGCATCGATCATCCTCACTGAACTTCTAATGATGACTAGATCATCGATATAAAAAATACAATCACAATCTCCCCCCCTTATTTTTGAGGTAAAGATTGGGATCGTATGGATTTATAACAAATCCATGTTGTACGAGATGCTCATCAATTTTGATGTACCATGCCCGGGGTGCCTATTTGAGGCCATACAAATATTTCCTGATTTTGCATACCTTTGCTTCTTGACCAGGTACTATATATCCCTCAGGTTGAGTCATATAGACTTCTTCTTGTAAATATCCATTCAAGAAGGCACTTTTTACGTCCATCTGATGGAATTTCCAACCAAATTGTGTAGCTAGAGAAAATATCATCTTGATTGTCTTGATCTTAGTTGTGGCCTATGGGAGTAAATGTCTCCTCATAGTCAATGCCTTATTTTTGTGCATACCCCTTTTCTACTAGTATTTCTTTGTACTTGTCCACTATCCCATCTGATTTGTACTTCATTTTGAATATCCATCTGCATCCAATGGGTTTCTTCCCTAGTGGAAGATCAACAAGTCTGCCAAGTGTTGTTTTTCATTACTGATTGATATTCAGAGTCCATGGCATCTTTCCAAGCTTTTGACTATAGGGCTTCCTAGACTATAGAGGGCTCATTAGACTCAATAAATCTACTCATCAAATCAAAGTTGACTTCTTCTCTTACTTTACTGTGAGTTTGTGGTCCAGGGGTGGATGTATCCGGTGGAGCATCCATTCTTGCATCTTGTAATGTGCTAGTACACCACTTGGGCATATGTTGAACTATTCCCATGGGTTGTGGTTCTATCTTATCAACACCATCATCCCCATCATCACTTTCATCATATGTGGGAACATCATCTTTAGTTTTTACAACTAGTGAAGAATCTACATCAAGTGAGTCTGGAGGAGGAGAATCTACTTCCTTCTTCTAAAAAAACTCAACATCTTTGTTGGTGTAGAATTTTATGGTCTTTGGATCCATCAATCTATACCTAAGAGTCTCTTCACTGTACCCAATGAAGATGAGTTTATGTGAATTCATGTCCAATTTCTTTTTGTACTTATTAGGTATGTGCATACTTTCTTTGCACCCGAATACTCTAAGGTGTGAAATAGATGGTTTCCACTTTGACCATGCTTCTTATGGTGTTACTCCATCAAGAGAAACTGTGAGTACTCTATTCAACAAATACATTGTTGTCTTTGTTGCTTCTAACCAAAATGTCTTTGCAAGCCCATAATCATTGATCATGTATCGCACCATTTCCATGATAGTATGATTTCTTCTCTCAACAACACCATTCTGCTATGGTATGTGTGGAGGAGGCATTTGTCGATGAATCTTGTGAACTTGTAGGTATTACGTGAAATCATTACTGGTGAATTATCCCCCTTGATCTGAGTGGAGAGTTCTGATGTGATGACTAGTTTCATTCTCAATAGCTACTTTTAACTTCTTGAAGGTTTCAAAAGCTTCACTTTTCATGCTAAGACAAAAATATCCACATTTTTCTTGAATAGTCATCAACACATAGCATGAAGTAATGAAATCTAGAATGACTTGGTTGTATTAGACCACAAATATCAGTATGAACCAGATCAATCTTACCATGAGCATGATATGTACTCTTCTAGAATGAAGCTTTGTGGTTTTTATATTGCTAGGCGCAAAGTGAGGACACTTTTCTGTATCCTTCTGAAGAGATGGTAGCCCATGTACCATATTACATCGGCAAAGTGTCTCAAGATACTTGAAACTAACATGACCAAGTATCTAATGCCATAACTATGTTGAGGTAGAGTTCTTAGCCATAAGTTCTTGATCATCTCTATGGACAAAATCAAGTTGGAACATGCATCCCACATTGGAGGCTTTTGCAACTATTTTTGAGCCTCATGATTTGTCTCGAATCAAACATGTTTTCTTGTCGGAATGACTATCAAAGTCAATTTTTAAGTTGTGATCTAGGAGTTGACTAACTGAAAGTATATTATTTGTCAACCTAGGGACATATAAGACATCTGATAGTATGCAATTGCATGAACCAAGGGGTAGAGAAATGTTCCCAATCCCTTGAATTATATATGAAGAATCATCTCCCAATGAAACATGGTTTTTTGAAGGTGTGTCCCTCATTGAATTAAATCACTTTTGTGGTTGGTCATGTCGTGTGGCTCCCAAATCAACATACCAGACATCACTAGATGACATGGAAGGTTCACTTGATCGAGTAGTGTATAAGAATTCTTCATTATCTGAATGTTCTTCTTGCTTAGAAAATTTTCCTTCGATGGGGTATTCTTTTCTAGTTCTCCTTTTTCTACCCTTTATTGTAGTTTGTATGTCCCTTGTGAGATTTTTGGTGTTGAGGTCTAGGATTACTTGATGAACCTTTTTTTTAAGTATTATACCAACAATCTTTCAACTAATGTCCTCTTTTACTGATTGGACATTGCTTCTTACATTGTTTGTCCCCTTGATGTTGATGCATATTCGATGTTGGGACTTTTGATAGGAATTAGGTTTTCCTTTAACTTTTCCTTTCCATTTTTGATGAGAAGAAAGTGCCTGCTCCTCTTCATCATCCTTGTTATGCATGGCTTCCTCTTGTTGCAGAGGTTTACTGACTTGCCAAAACTAACTATCGTATCTGACAAGTTTAGTGTTGTGAAAAAATGTGGTAAGAAGAGGGGAGTGCTCTCAGAACAATGGGAATGAGAGCATCATCTATGACCACTTCTCCTAGGGCTAGAAGTGAAGCCCTCAACTTTGTAACTCTTCTTAAGAAAGCTTCAATTTTCTCATTCTGCTTGAACTTTAGTGTGTGTAACTGAATCTGCAAATTTAGTATGACATTCTTATTTTTGGCCTCATATACTGTGCTCAATTTATCCCATGCTTATTTGGCTGTTTTGGCATCTCGAATGTGAGGTTAGACATCATCGGACACCAAAAATATGATGAGTTTGGCCTTCGATATGCTTTATCAAACTTCCTGTCATTGTTGTGTTGTATTAGTTGTTGATATGGTCGAGTACTAGTCACAACAAGGTAGATCTCTTTAAACTGAAGTTGTGTCTTGATTTTTTTCTTCTAGGAAGCATAATTGTTTCCTCTAAGTAGTTGTGAATCTGGAAGAAAAAATTTTGGGGCATTGGTGCCCATTTTATAGAAATCATTGACAAGGTTTGGCTCTTATCACTCTAGGTATAAGATCTCCCAATCTATATACCATCATTCCGATATACCAAACCTTTCTATATACACACCCTTTCGATATATGTGGTGGTATGTGGAAGAATCTCACCCTTTCTATATACATGGCGGTATGTGAAAGAGGCGTTAACATACATGAAAGAATTCAATACGTGGTACCACGACAATACTGAAAGGGTTTGTGCGATTATTGACACCGGCTCAAATAAATATCCTCATATGTGCGCATAACTTTGCTATGTACTCGGATAATTTCTCAATCCGGATTTATGTCATGGAATTGTTCATAGATGGATGGGATGGCTCATAGTGTATGCACTGTAACCTTATTACTCCCGTCAATTTAAAGGGTCGACGCCTAGATGACGTTGTTGCAACTATATTAGGCGTTAAGTGCAATAGTATTTGTGACGGCTTTACCCATAAGCACTTCCCGGAGGCCTTGTATATACCAAACACTACGAATGAAATCTAGGATCTCGTGAAAGAGTAAAAATTTCAAAATTTTAAGTTTAAGTGTTTTTCTCAAGTGCCTAAGTCGTGAAATTGAAAAAATTTGTGTTTTGGGTCATTTTGTGTGATTTTTTGGGCCTGTCGGAACTTTTTGTCCCAACTGTCCCAAGTACGAAAGTGCACTCTGTTCCCCGATTGGCCGAAATCCCCGAAGTTGTCCCATTTTCGGGCCCGTCGGAAAGTTTTGTCCCAAGTGTCCCAAAACTTATTGTGAAGTTGTTCCAATTTCGGCCGAAACACCCGAACCGCGTACTACGCACTTTCATGTCTCAAATGTCCCAAAGTTAAAAAGTGCGAGCTTTCCAATTTTTGGCCGAAACTCCCGTGTCGCGACTTCGTGAGCTCCTTGTCCCAAATCGAAAATGCAAGTTGTTTCAATTTCACCCGAACTGCCAAACCGCGTGACTCGAACTTTTTTGTCCCGAATGTCCCAAGTCCAAACGGGCCCACTGTTCCAATTTCGGCCGAATCACCCGAACCGCGTACTCCGCGCATTTTCGTCCCAATCGTTCCAAAAAGCATTTGTGCATCCTCTCCCCTGTTTCACCCGAATCGGCCGAGCCGCGTGTTTCGCGCATTCGCCTCACATGTCCCAAGCGTACCAAGTGTCATTCACACTTAGTTTTTCCCGCTCACTCCGAGTATGATGCTATTCAAATTGGTGGTTGTGTATTCAATGCGCATTAAATTCATTCCTCTCTCCAAGTGGCTATATAACGAGCATTTCCCCTTTGCATTTTTCGCATTGCTTCCATGCTATCTTTGCTCGAACCCTTGCAATTTGAAAACCTGCGCAAATATCCCCTCCCTTTGCAAATTCCTTCCCGAGTCTAGGTTGCAGCTCCGAGACTATCAATATGAAGATCAAGTTTCAGGGACAGGAGCAAATTTCTCCGCTTGAGTCTGCTGTTAGCAATATTGGGGACAGCGAAGCTCGTCATCTCGACTTCGGTGATTTTTGGGCAAGAATGGCAGATGCAAACCCTACACCAATAGCACAAACGATTCATGATAGCGGTTTGGCTTTTGCCGGTGGTTTCCCAATCTCAGTACAGTGTGCTGATACTGTGCTTTCATGCGGAGCTCACTTCGACCCCGCTTCGAGCGAATTGACAAATGTACATGGGGAACTCATTGCCAAGCTGGACGCTGCCGCCATTGGCGCTGCTCTGAGGATTCCGGAGTTGGACAATGCTATAGTCGCCTCCCGGATCAAGCATGCACTCTATTCGATCAAGACAAGGTGACAAATATAAGGCGCGAGTGGCGAAGTCTTGGTTGAAGAACCCTAAGAAAGGTGCTTTCGCCTAACCAAAACCCTCTTCCGAGTAGATTTCAATGAGGAATTGTCGACTTCATAATCCCGCTCGGCTCGGGTTATGGGTTTGCCCTCCACCAATGAGTTTCATTTCTGGATGTGCCCGCCATCAAAGCATGGTGTGCGAGGGAACACAAAACATCAATCGGGCAGTAGATCATCAAGATGAATTTGGCGGAGCAGCTATCCAACGCTCAAAGCAAACAAAGAAGTTCTATATGACTTCATACCGATGTATACCCTAGCAAAGATCAAGGCAAAGTGGTTTGGTTTCTCCTATATAGATGCACACAAAGATGATCCAGTTGTATGCCTATTGCCGCAGCTCACCCCTGAGACCAAAGAATCGGAATTTCGTAAGGGTCAATGATGCTTTCACCATGTACGTGGTCGATTGCTCAAGGTGATACTCGCTAGAAGGTTTTCAGATGAAGCCATGAACTCGATATCGCAAAGATGGAGCCTATTTCATCCAATTCAGAAATTTTCCTATATCAAAGCTTGTCCGCTATGAAAGCACTCCTCTACGGCTTCCCATGTTCTGCAATGATAAAATGGCCTTGATAGAAATATGCAGGCAACTAGACAAGTTGCACAGAACTTGCAGAGACAAGAAGATTTCTGGCTTGCACTTTCCCATCTCTCTGGGAAACTACACATGCAAAACAGCTCTGGATGCTCAGAACATAGAAAGAGCCCTGGTCCCTATCACTGTTCATTTCTTCAAGCCAAGAACCGCTTTGACTTGAAGAAGTTTATCAATGTAACATCAAGATAATCTATCATCATAGGGCAGATACAGAAGACTACTGGGCTGACTGTGCAGATGATTTTGAAGCCAGGAGAAGGCATTGTGGCAGGTTCTCCCTGCAATTGATTCAAGAACTCGGTCTGTACCAAGTTCCTGAAGGTCTCCAGGATGACAATTCTGACCTATACTCGTATGAGTATGAAAATGTGATTAAGCACACCCCTCTGGAGGACCTGGATTGGAACAGGAAAGAGAGGGATGATCTGGCTGAGATTCTTGCTCCAGTCTTAGTCAGGACTAAGGTCTGGTTCAGTAAGAAGATCCGAGAATTCAAGAGGCACTCAGGAGAATCCTCCTCCAAGGATGACTCGACACCAATAAGAGAGGCATCGGCCCAAGGTCTCGAAACACTAATGCAAACCCTCCCGCCTCATCAACACAAGGACCTCATCGAATCTACTACCCTCTTCATCTACCTGTATATAAGAAGAAACTCAAAGAGGTAAAGAAGGAGCCTGCAGAGAATGACCCTCCAAGAAAACAGCAGAGTTGTTTATAGGCCGAGAACATCATTGTTCTCAAGTGAAAGTGAAGAAAGTGAGATGCCAACTCCTGCAAATGTTCCTGAAGATCCAGCAGATAAGGACAAGGAGGTCCAGAGCACTGAACTTCTAGGTGCTACTGATTCTTCTACCGCTATTGCCTCCAGTGCTCTACTCACATCTCAGCTTGAGTCAACAGCTGCGCAGACCCTGAGTGTCATGAGCTCCCTGTCTCTTGGTCCCCTTGCTTCTCCTGCAGATTCTTCTTCCTCTTTTGCTTGGGTGCAACCTTTGGTTGACAAAAGGAAGAGAAAATCCTCCTCTCAAAGCTTGGGACCAAATTTCGATGCTGTTGCAGCCTTGTTGGGCACCACTCCTTCTCGTGCCAAGAAAGCCAGAACCACTTCCATAATAGTGTCTGATGCCCAAGGTCAGCAATTCTTGGAGATTGCTAAGCCTACAGTAGACAAATCAGAATCAGACTTGCTGGCATCTGACTTGGAGCTTTCAAGAATCCCTATGGGAGAGTCTACTCCTGAAGGTGAAATTCACAACCTCCGTGAAAACAAATACAAGAGTCATTGGAAGGGTAGAGAAAGGGCAGCAAACTATTGAACAGCTTGGAAGAACAAGCCCGGATTCTCACAAAGTTTCATCAAGTCTCTTTTATCTAAGGATAAAGTCTTG
This sequence comes from Taxus wallichiana var. yunnanensis, assembly GCA_018340775.1. Taxonomy (NCBI): domain Eukaryota; kingdom Viridiplantae; phylum Streptophyta; class Pinopsida; order Cupressales; family Taxaceae; genus Taxus; species Taxus wallichiana. The sequence continues at coordinate 726,795,230 of CM031242.1, read as the reverse complement.
ACCCTACCCCATTGACTACTCTTCCACCTCCCCGTAATTCTAAGCCAAGATGAAGTGCAAAGTATCAAAGATATGCACAAGTATTCTGTCTATGGCAGAGCTATTGAAGCCATGGTGGATGACATGCTTGTTGCTGGATTAAACTTCATCGATGAAGCTTTCAAACTCCACGAAAAGGTGAGTAATGTGCAACTGAAGCTCTCCTCCACTATCAATACCATGGATAAAGAACTAAAAATCTGGAGCAGTTGTATAGTAGACCTTCGCCTTATGGGACAGACAGATGAGAACATCTTACTGGCGAATAAGATTTTCGATGATGCTAAGGACAATCTATCAAAATCCTGGGTCTACAGCATGGAGTGGAAGATCAGAGTTTTGGAGGAAGCTTTGGGAGAAATGAAGAACAGCTGGCAGAAGGGAGAAGCTTTCAAGACACTGGCTGTTGCTGCTTTCAAGGATATACATTGTCATCTTCAGGATGAAAACTCTGGTGTTTCCCTGTCCTTGCAAGAAATCAAAGCTCGGCCAGAGCTTTTGTCAAAGATAATCTATTCAAGGAAAGCTCCATCTCTAAGGAAAAGATGAAGGAAATTTGTTCTCTTCAATCGCCATCAAGAAGCAAATAAAGATTATCATACTCACGCCGAGTTTGATAAAGAGATGGAGAAGTGTCTCGGGATTTTGGACTCGGCCCCGCAGCCAACACGCGGCTCCACGTGGCGTAGACATAGCTGAGGCATTCAAGAAATTCAGCAAATGGATTCTCAAGACACAGTGGGTCCCTCCCAAAGAGCCGCCAATTGCCTCCTTCTCCTTTCTTTTTTCTTCTTCCCATTCTTTTCGTATTCTTTGTAATTAGTTAAGGTATTGCAATCGGCGATCCTTAACTATTCTTTAATTAAAAGAAATGGTTACGAAGAGTAACTGACTTGTAAGCTATATAATGGCCTTTCCACGCCATTTTAAAAAGGGAGGAAGAACTTGGATATTTGTTGAAAGTGTAAATAGATCTTAAAGAAATCAATACAAAAGGGCTTTCCATTCTTTGTCTATCTAATTCTTGTTATCTCTGTGTTTTCCTTTAATATTGTGGAGATCATTTTGTTCCTAACTCGTTAGTCTCTCTGATTGCATACTGCTCAGCCTTTGCAAATACAAGTGATCTTGTACAACCAAGAAGGAACTTTGTGTCCTTGATTAATAAATCAAGAAGGTTATTTATGGAACTTTGTGTCTTTAAATTTAATCTCATTCAGCCAACGCAAATGATCTTGTCTTAAATTCTTTGAAGCTTCGCATACACGAAGAATTATTCTGCTATCTATAATTCTGAATGTTGCTATTCTGCTCATCTTCTTATTCCCTTTCCTCAGTCCTTGTGTAATTGATGATCCTTGTGGAAAACACTTTCGTAAAATCCAAGTTTGACCATAAAACAATGTTCTGTACATTTGTAAATAAGTTCATTTCTGAATAAGGGAACCTCTCCCATTAAAGAGGAGGGACTTCTTGTCCCCTGACTGTTGCTCTTCTAAAAAGTCCTATTTGACGACCAACAGTTTTTGGCGACTCCGCTGGGGAAAATCACATTCCAGTACTGCAATTTTTCGATCATCCTTTGATCTGGCGACTCCGCGTTTCACTCGAGGGAGAAGGACCCTTGGTATCGAAGATTCTCGCCAGCTTTTGGAGCAACAGGGTTTTCCTTTCCCTTCAAATAGAAGAACTCGTTCGACGAGCACTCCACCTGTTCAAGATAGAAGTCCTACGGGTGGTATTCCTTCAGAACCTGCTAGTCCCAATCTACGAGCTTTGATCCTAGCTGGTGTTACAGTTCCCCTCCAAGCCGTATTTCCAAGAATGGCGGCACAATTGCCATGGGGTCAACGTGTCGGGCCCCTGGCCCTTACTCAGCCTTTGCATGAGTTACCTAGAGGTAACCGAAAGAACTTCCCCAAATTTAAAGGAGATGGCAAAGTACACCCTGATGAACACATTGCAGCCTTCATAGTTGCATGTGGAGTCTTGGGAGTTGAACATGAAGACGTCTCAGTAAGGCTGTTCGTTGAGACGTTACAAGATAATGCTGCTGATTGGTTCTATCACCTTCCGGCTGGTGCCATCACCGACTGGAATACAATGAGAACTCAGTTCGAAAGCCGTTTCAAGCCGGCAGAAGATGTGCATGCCCTGCTTGCCCAAATTTCTCAGATAAAGAAAGATCCATCAGAACCCATGAGAGAATTTGTGGCTCGATTCAACAGACTGATCAACAAAATTCCTGTAAATACTCGACCGGTTGATCAAATTCAAAAATGTTTCTTTCTAAATGCTCAAACGCCCAAAGTCAGTTATGCTCTAAGAAGGGCTAATCTCGGAACGTTAATTCTGGATCAAGAACTGGCTGTTAGTGTCGAGGATGACTTGATCATGTCAGGGAAGTTGAGAAGAGATCCTCCCAAATCTAAATCTGCTGCTTCTTCCTCTTCCACCTCTGGACCCAATACTGATCCATTAGTCCAGAAACTTGCAAATGATCTAGTAGCTATAAAGAAACAATTGGCTCAGCATGCCCCGTATGCAGATGTTCCAAGAAGAAATTTTCAGCCCAGAAATCATTTGCCTGCTCCTCACACAAGACTAGCACTTGAAGGACCTCCTGTTAAAGTTCCTGTGAATGCAACCTGTGAAGTTGAAGAGCCAGATGATGATGTGGACAATGAAGCTTGTGAGGAGTTCCTGGAGGAATTTGATGATGAGGCGGAAGAACTTGAGGGATCTCGGGTTAATTTCTTTACCACCGAAGGCACTGATGATGGAGATGACTATGATGAAGTGGTAGCAGATATGAACAGTGAATCATTTGCTGTCATGACTCGAGAACAGACAAGGCAGAAGGAGAAAGTAACACAGCCCATGAAGAAATCTAAGGAGCAGCCAGCAACTATTCCTGTAATTGCCAAAAGAGGATCTCCTATCCCTACCTCATCTGCACCAAAGGTAAGTCCTGTCAATCCTACTAGCAAAGTTCCTTCTTTTTCTCCTAAAGTTGATAAGCCTAGAATTCCAAATGATGATGGTCCATCCACCTCTGGATCCTTTGATATTGTTGATCACCTAAAAAGGACCAAGGTTCAAATTTCAGAAGCTGAATACTATCAAACCCATCCCAAAGCTTTTGCCAAGATGATCCAATTTGTTAATTCCCATTCCAAGACCACCTCTAAAGGCCTTTTGCCCACTCCTCCTTCTGCACCACAGCCTAGTCTGGTAGCTGCTGTCACCTCGCCTGGTGACAAAATCAAGCCTTTTTATGTAACACTTCTTATAGCTGGCCATAGGCTCAGTAACTGTGTCATAGATTCCGGAGCCTCAGATAACGTGATGCCTGCTAAAGTAGCTCATGCTTTAGGCTTGACCCTCACTCGTACTTATGGATCTTGCTACTCCATGGAAAGTAAGGAAGTGCCTTTGGTTGGAAGGATTAAAGATGCACAAGTGGCTTTTGCTGCTTTACCTGAAAAGAAAGTCTTGGCTACCATCCTAGTAGCAGACATTCCTCCTTCTTATGGAATGTTGCTAAGTAGGAACTTCTGTAAAGATGTGGGTGGAGAGATTCAAATGGATTGGTCACATGCACTCATACCTGTCAATGGACACATGAAGAAGCTGCTGCCTGAGAAACAATCTGAGTATATTGTGCAGAAAACGGATGATCCTAAGGCACAAATACTCTATGAGGACATGGGTCATGGTAATTACATGATTCTGTCCCCTGATGAAATCCAACCCTCCAAAGTATCACCCAAAGATCCCAATGGTGTTTGGATTTTAGAATTTGATGGAAGTTGTTCCTCGGCTGGTTCTGGAGCTGGTGTCCTGCTAGTGTCACCTGAAGGCTGCCTACACCCTTTTTCATTTAAGTTGCAGTTCGAAAACACTAACAATACAGCAGAGTATGAGGCTCTCATTCTTGGACTGCAAGTGGCCAAAGAACGAGGTGTAAAAAATCTTCTGGCTCGTGGTGATGCAGAGCTGATTGTGAAACAAGTCAGAAGCATTTTTCAGGTAAAAAATGGGAGGCTGAAGCATTACCGGAATCAGGTTTGGGATTCAATTGAATTCCTTGATGCTTTCTCCATTGAAGCAATACCTAGAGAAAAGAACAGCAGGGCTGATTCACTGGCTGTCTCAGGATCACTACTGATTCCCCATCCTGAATTCTCTCAGGATAAGTTCACTATTGAAATGGTCCACCGGCCTAGTGTACCTGACAATACCAATAACTGGCAAGTTTTCAACGATGACCAGCATTTGCTTTCCTTCCTGGAACTCAAGGGTAATTTTGAACAACTGTATTTTGAGGGAAGTGACAACCTGCCTCGTGAGAGTGTGTCCTCTGACCATCCTGTCACCCAAGGAGAAGAAACAGATCAGGAAGGGTGCATTAAACTCAAAGGAAACAAGATTCCCAAAGGTTTGGTGAGTTTGGAGGAGTTGTTTGATAAACATGACAGATATGTGAAATCCAAAGCTTCTACTGGACCTCAGCAATCAGCTGAGTATGATAAGATTGATATAGGGAGTTCTACTGACCCCAAGCTAGTAAATATTGGAAAATGTTGCACAACCGACGAGAGGAGAAAAGCAATTGATCTTCTAAGGAGGTATAAGGATGTTCTTGCTTATTCTTATGAAGATCTAAAAGCCTTCAAGCCAAAAGATATGCAGCATTCTATTCCTCTCAAACCAGGAATTAAGCCTTTCAAGCAGAAGCAGAGGCAGTACAATCCAAAAATAGCTGACACCATCTTTCAGGAGATCCAGAAGTTGTTGAAGGCTAAAATTATTTTTCCCATTCACCATTCGACATGGATCGCAAATATAGTGCCTGTTAGGAAGAAAAATGGTGAGATCCGCATCTGTGTTGATTTCAGGAACCTGAATCAGGCTTCTCTGAAAGATAACTACCCTTTGCCTATGATGGATCAAATATTGCAAGCAGTAACAGGATCTGAAATGTTATCTATGCTTGATGGATTCTCGGGATACAATCAGGTAGAGGTTGATACTGCAGATCAACACAAGACAGCCTTCACCACTCCTTGGGGTACCTTTGCCTACAAGAGAATGCCTTTTGGGCTGATTAATGCTGGTGCCACTTTCCAGAGAGCTATGGATCTGGCTTTTGGAAGCTTGAAAGGGAAATGTATTGTCATATACCTTGATGACCTGACAGTGTTTTCAAAGACAAGAGCGGATCACTTCGACCACCTGGAAACGGTTCTGCTGAGATGCCGAGAGCATGGGATTTCTTTAAATCCTAAAAAATCTGTCTTCTGTGTTACAGAAGGAAAACTATTAGGGCACATCGTCTCCAAGGATGGTATTAAGATTGATCCTGAACGAGTTCAAGCCATCCAGCAAATTCCTCTCCCAACCAGTAAAAAAGGCGTGCATTCCTTCTTCGGTAAGATCAATTTTTTAAGAAGATTCATCCCTGATTTTGCTGAATTAACTTTGAATATTTCTCAGATGATGAAAGGGAAGCAAACATTTGGTTGGTCTTCTGAAGGAAAGGAATCCTTTGAGGGTATCAAGAAAGCTATTGCTAAAACTCCAGTTTTGGCCTGTCCTGATTTCAGCAAAGATTTCATCATCTATTGCTATGCTACAGATAATACCCTGGCTGCTGTCTTAACCCAAGAAGACTCTGATAAACATGAGCTACCAATTGCCTTCATGAGCTATATCCTGAAGAATCATGAGCTAAAATACACCATGATGGAGAAGCATGCTTTTGCAGTAGTCAAGGCTGTCAAGCAGTTCCGTTTCTATATCCTCAACTCTCACTCTATGGTGCTGGTTCCAGATACAACTGTTAAGTCAATTCTTACACAGCAAGAATTTGGGTCCAAGAGAGGAAACTGGGTGGCTAAAGTCCAGGAGTATGACATTGATATCAAACCAACCAAGCTGGTTCGTGGAAAAGGTCTTTGTGAGCTCATTGCTGAAGGAGCCAAACATGAGTTGCTGGAGGAGAAAGCTGACATTCCTACTGTTCTATTCCTTAGTTCAGTCGATGAATGGTATTCTGACATCGCCCATTTTCTCACCTATGGGGAATGCCCCTCTCATTTAACTACCAAGGAAAAGAGGACTGTTAAATTGAGATCAGCGCAATATGTACTGTGGGAAAATGCCTTGTTCAAGCGTGGTTTAGATGGGAGATTTCTGAAGTGTGTGGACAAGGAACAACAGAGAAAGTTGCTCTCAGCTTTTCATGATCAAGCATGTGGAGGGCACTATTCATCAACAGTCACAGCTCACAAGATACTCCGGGGAGGATATTACTGGCCTTCCTTGTTCAGAGATGCATCCAAGTGGGTGGATAAATGCGAGGCTTGTCAGACCTTTGTGGGAAGACCTAAATTGGCCTCTTTGCCTCTCAAGCCAGTTGTGATTGAGGAACCATTTCAACAGTGGGGTCTGGACTTCATTGGTGCACTCAACCCTGTTTCTAGTGCTGGTCACACTCATGTGCTAACCGCCACTGACTACTTCACCAAATGGGTGGAAGCTATTCCAGTCAAGAGCACTACTTCTGAAGTGGTATGCAACTTCATCAAAGAGAACATCTTGGTAAGGTATGGTGTACCTAACAAGATTGTAACAGATAATGCTTCGAACTTCTCCTCAACTGAGATAATGGATTTCTGCTACGGGTATGGCATCTCTCTGGCTCATTCTTCAGATTATTATCCCCAGGGAAATGGACAAGCAGAATCCACCAACAAAAATCTGGTGACTATCATAAGGAAGTTGGTCAATGAGTCTCAGCGAAACTGGCATAAGAAGCTTTATGATGCTCTTTGGGTAGACAGGATCACACCTAAAAGAGCCATTGGAATGTCTCCTTTTCAAGTGGTGTATGGAGTAGAAGCTCAATTGCAGTGACAGTGGAACTGCCAGCCTTGCACCTGATGAAGGCCATTGAGGATACTAGTTTCAGTGATGCTCTGGATAAAAGAATCATGTACCTGCACAAACTGAACGAGGACAGATTGGAGGTTGCTGATAGGATATCTGCTCACCAGCAGAAGGTAAAGGTTCTGTTTGACAAGAAAGCTAGGTTCAGAGAGTTCCAAGTTGGAGATACCGTGCTGTTATGGGACAAAAGACATGAACCTCGTGGCAGCCATGGAAAATTTGATTCCCTGTGGCTCGGACCTTTCAAGATAAGACACTTTGCTGGTAAGAACTCTTTCTATCTTGATTACATGGATGGTTCTCCCCTCCCACTTCCTTATAGTGGGCAGTATTTGAAGTTGTTCAAGTCATAGGTGACTAGGGAGTCCCTTTGTATATTCTGTACAGTGTTTTTGCTTTTCTACTTTTGGTGTGTTTTCCTTCTGTTGTTGTGTGTGTTGCCCTCTGTATTGGTTTGTTTTTGACTCCTTTGCCCAATGGATAAGGCACTGGTCTGCTTCACCGAGTTTGTCTAAGTTCTTGCCTTGTCTCATTCCGAGAATTTATACCAAGTCATCCCCAGAAGGAGCCAGCTGTTGTCCACTCAAAATTCCCCGCTCTGATAAGAGTAAAAATTTCAAAATTTTGAGTTTAAGTGTTTTTCTCTGAAGTGCCTAAGTCGTGAAATTGAAAAAATCTGTGTTTTGGGTCATTTTGTGTGATTTTCGGGCCTGTCGGAACTTTTTGTCCCAACTGTCCCAAGTACGAAAGTGCACTCTGTTCCCCGATCGGCCGAAATCCCCGAAGTTGTCCCATTTTCGGGCCCGTCGGAAAATTTTGTCCCAAGTGTCCCAAAACTTTTTGTGCGAGTTGTTCCAATTTCGGCCGAAACACCCGAACCGCGTACTACGCACTTTCATGTCTCAAATGTCCCAAAGTTAAAAAGTGCGAGCTTTCCAATTTTCGGCCGAAACTCCCGTGTCGCGTACTTCAGAGCTCCTTGTCCCAAATCGAAAAATGCAAGCTGTTTCAATTTCACCGAACCGGCCAAACCGCGTACTCCGGAACTTTTTGTCCCGAATGTCCCAAGTCCAAACGGGCCCACTGTTCAATTTTGGCCGAATCACCCGAACCGCGTACTCCGCGCATTTTCGTCCCAATCGTTCCAAAAAGCATTTGTGCATCCTCTCCCTGTTTCACCCGAATCGGCCGAGCCGCGTGTTTCGCGCATTCGCGTCTCACATGTCCCAAGCGTACCAAGTGTCATTCACACTTAGTTTTTCCCGCTCACTCCGAGTATGATGCTATTCAAATTGGTGGTTGTGTATTCAATGCGCATTAAATTCATTCCTCTCTCCAAGCGGCTATATAACGAGCATTTCCCCTTTGCATTTTTCGCATTGCTTCCATGCTATCTTTGCTCGAACCCTTGCAATTTGAAAACCTGCGCAAATATCCCCTCCCTTTGCAAATTCCTTCCCGAGTCTAGGTTGCAGCTCCGAGACTATCAATATGAAGATCAAGTTTCAGGGACAGGAGCAAATTTCTCCGCTTGAGTCTGCTGTTAGCAATATTGGGGACAGCGAAGCTCGTCATCTCGACTTCGGTGATTTTTGGGCAAGAATGGCGCAGATGCAAACCCTACACCAATAGCACAAAGCGATTCATGATAGCGGTTTGGCTTTTGCGGTGGTTTCCCAATCTCGATGACACGGTGTGATATGTGCTTTCATGCGGAGCTCACTTGACCCGCTTGAGCGAATTGACAAATGTACATGGGGAACTCATTGCCAAGCTGGACGCTGCCGCCATTGGCGCTGCTCTGAGGATTCCGGAGTTGGATAATGCTATAGTCGTCTCCCGGGATCAAGCACAGACCCTATTCGATCAAGACAGTGACAAATATAAGGCGCGAGTGGCGAAGTCTTGGTTGAAGAACCCTAAGAAAGGTGCTTCTCGCCTAACCAAAACCCTCTTCCGAGCAGATTTCAATGAGGAATTGTCAGACTTTATAATCCTGCTGGCTCGGGTTATGGGTTTGCCCTCCACCAATGAGTTTCATTTCTGGATGTGCCCGCTCATCAGCATGGTGTGCGAGGGAACACAAAACATCAACTGGGCAGAGATCATCAGTATGAATTTGGTGGAGCAGCTATCCAACGTTCAGCAAACAAAGAAGTTCTATATGACTTCATACCTGATGTATACCCTAGCAGCATCAAGGCAGTGGTTTGGTTTCTCCTATATAGATGCACACAAAGATGATCCAGTGTATGCCTATTGCCCGCAGTTCACCCTAGAGACCAGCAATCGAGAATTTCAGAAGGGTCAATGATGCTTTCACCATGTACGTGGTCAGATTGCTCGAAGGTGATACTGCTAGAAGGTTTTCAGATGAAGCCATGAACCTGATATCGCAGTATGGAGCCTATTTCATCAATTCAGGAAATTTTCCTATATCAGGCTTGCTGGCTATGAAAGCACTCCTCTACGGCTTCCCATGTTCTGCAATGATAAAATGGCCTTGATAGAAATATGCAGGCAACTAGACAAGTTGCACAGAACTTGCAGAGACAAGAAGATTTCTGGCTTGCACTTTCCCATCTCTCTGGGAAACTACACATGCAAAACAGCTCTGGATGCTCAGAACATAGAAAGAGCCCTGGTCCCTATCACTGTTCATTTCTTCAAGCCAAGAACCTGCTTTGACTTGAAGAAGTTTATTGAACAGAACATCAAGATAATCTATCATCATAGGGCAGATACAGAAGACTACTGGGCTGACTGTGCAGATGATTTTGAAGCCAGGAGAAGGCATTGTGGCAGGTTCTCCCTGTAATTGATTCAAGAACTCAGTCTGTACCAAGTTCCTGAAGGTCTCCAGGATGACAATTCTGATCTATACTCGTATGAGTATGAAAATGTGATTAAGCACACCCCTCTGGAGGACCTTGATTGGAACAGGAAAGAGAGGGATGATCTGGCTGAGATTCTTGCTCCAGTCCTAGTCAGGACTAAGTGCAGTTCGATAAGAAGATCCGAGAATTCAAGAGGCACTCAGGAGAATCCAGCTCCAAGGATGACTCGACACCAATAAGAGAGGCATCAGTTCCAAGGTCTGAAACACTAATGCAAACCCCTCCTGCCTCATCAACACAAGGACCTGCAGAATCTACTCCCTCTTCATCTACCGGGTATATAAGAAGAAACTCAAAGAGTAAAGAAGGAGCTGCGAGAGAATGACCCTCAAGAAAAGGCAGAGTTGCCTATAGGGCCGAGAGAACATCATTGTTCTCGGTGAAAGTGAAGAAAGTGAGATGCCAACTCCTGCAAATGTTCTGAAGATCCAGAGATAAAGGACAAGGAGGTCAGAGCACTGAACTTCCAGGTGCTGCTGATTCTTCTACCGCCATTGCCTCCAGTGCTCTACTCACATCTCAGCTTGAGTCAACAGCTGCGCAGACCCTGAGTGTCATGAGCTCCTTGTCTCTTGGTCCCCTTGCTTCTCCTGTAGATTCTTCTTCCTCTTTTGCTTGGGTGCAACCTTTGGTTGACAAAAGGAAGAGAAAATCCTCCTCTCAAAGCTTGGGACCAAATTTCGATGCTGTTGCAGCCTTGTTGGGCACCACTCCTTCTCGTGCCAAGAAAGCCAGAACCACTTCCAGAATAGTGTCTGATGCCCAAGGTCAGCAATTCTTGGAGATTGCTAAGCCTACAGTAGACAAATCAGAATCAGACTTGCTGGCATCTGACTTGGAGCTTTCAAGAATCCCTATGGGAGAGTCTACTCCTGAAGGTGAAATTCACAACCTCCAGGAAACAGTCACAAGAGTCATTGGAAGGGTAGAGAAAGGGCAGCAAACTATTGAACAGTTGGAAGAACAAGCCCGGATTCTCACAGGTTTCATCAAGTCTCTTTTATCTAAGGATAAAGTCTTGGACCCTACCCCATTGACTACTCTTCCACCTCCTGTAATTCTAAGCCAAGATGAAGTGCAAAGTATCAAAGATATGCACAAGTATTCTATCTATGGCAGAGCTATTGAAGCCATGGTGGATGACATGCTTGTTGCTGGATTAAACTTCATCGATGAAGCTTTCAAACTCCACGAAAAGGTGAGTAATGTGCAACTGAAGCTCTCCTCCACTATCAATACCATGGATAAAGAACTAAAAATCTGGAGCAGTTGTATAGTAGACCTTCGCCTTATGGGACAGACAGATGAGAACATCTTACTGGCGAATAAGATTTTCGATGATGCTAAGGACAATCTATCAAAATCCTGGGTCTACAGCGTGGAGTGGAAGATCAGAGTTTTGGAGGAAGCTTTGGGAGAAATGAAGAACAGCTGGCAGAAGGGAGAAGCTTTCAAGACACTGGTTGTTGCTGCTTTCAAGGATATACATTGTCATCTTCAGGATGAAAACTCTGGTGTTTCCCTGTCCTTGCAAGAAATCAAAGCTCAGTTCAGAGCTTTTGTCAAAGATAATCTATTCAAGGAAAGCTCCATCTCTAAGGAAAAGATGAAGGAAATTTGTTCTCTTCAATTTGCCATTGAAGAAGCAAATAAAGATTATCATACTCACGTCGAGTTTGATAAAGAGATGGAGAAGTGTCTGCGGGATTTTGGACTCAGTCTGCGGCCAACACGTCGGTTCCACGTGGCAGGGACATAGCCGAGGCATTGAAGAAATTCAGCAAAGTGGATTACGAAGACAGTGGGTCCCTCCCGATGGTGGCCACTGTCTCCTTCTCCTTTCTTTTCTCTTCTTCCCATTCTTTTCGTATTCTTTGTAATTAGTTAAGGTATTGCACGGTGGCGATCTTTAACTATTCTTTAATTAAAAAAGCGGTTATGAAGAGTAAGCCGACTTGTAAGCTATATAATGGCCTTTCCACGCCATTTTGAGAGGAGGAAGAACTTGGATATTTGCTTTGAAAGTGTAAATAGATCTTAAAGAAATCAATACAAAAGGGCTTTTCATTCTTTGTCTATCTAATTCTTGTTATCTCTGTGTTTTCCTTTAATATTGTGGAGATCATTTTGTTCCTAACTCGTTAGTCTCTCTGATTGCATACTGTTCAGTTTTGCAAATACAGTGATCTTGTACAACCAAGAAGGAACTTTGTGTCCTTGATTAATAAATCTGAAGAAGGTTATTTATGGAACTTTGTGTCTTTAAATTTAATCTCATTCAGCCAACGCAAATGATCTTGTCTTAAATTCTTTGAAGCTTCGCATACACGAAGAATTATTCTGCTATCTATAATTCTGAATGTTGCTATTCTGCTCATCTTCTTATTCCCTTTCCTCAGTCCTTGTGTAATTGATGATCCTTGTGGAAAACACTTTCGTAAAATCCAAGTTTGACCATAAAACAATGTTCTGTACATTTGTAAATAAGTTCATTTCTGAATAAGGGAACCTCTCCCATTAAAGAGGAGGGACTTCTTGTCCCCTGACTGTTGCTCTTCTAAAAGGAGAAAAATTTTTGCCCTATATTAGGTTTTTCTCGCTAAATATTTGGGGGCGGGTTTAGTTATAACTAGTTGTTTAGTGCAGGTTTTTAGCAAATTCACCTCCACGGTTGGCGGTTTTGCCATTTTTGCCGCCTAAGTCAATTTTTTTTAAAAATTGTGTTGAGGGTGGGGGTTGAACCCCAAACCTCCCTTCCCCAAGTTGTTTTCAACTACCAACTAAGCCAAAGAATGCGCTTTGTATATACTTTGAAGTAAATTCAATTTAAATGAATGCAAAAAAATGCTAACCTTTGGAAAGGTGTCGTGGTAGGTAGGAGGGACTGCATGGTAGGTGACCAAGCTCCACATGGCTGAAAGTGGAGGGTGAGTTTAGGGTTTCCTCATGCTTAAAAACTTTATCTCGCTCGTCTTTCACAAAATATCTCCTCCAATGTTTTTGTTTTGGATTCAACGTTGCTTCTAATTATATCTCCTTTGTTGTATTTGTTGTTACAGGAGCTCATGTATATCCCAACTCATTTCAAACTCACCAATGGTTTTTCTTATGCCACCGCTGGTTTTATTCCACCGTGTTTTGATTGATTCATTTCGAGCTATGTTTGCAAGTTACTCATTGAGGATGTGTGACCCAATCTGCAGGTCCGTTCTGCGTGGTTAATCGAACTCGGGCTTGGTGCAAACAATGGTATCTCTCCTCCAAATAATGGCTTGGCTAGTTGTATAGGTTGGATTTCCAGATCAAATGCAATATGGACACTACTATTTGTCAATGGGCTCGGCCCAATACATAGAAATACAGACACACACAAGACTCGACCGAATCGGCAATGCTTCCAAACAGCTCACCTTTCTTCAATGTGATGCGGTTTAGACAATGGCTTGGTGGGGAGCCAGAGTAGAGGAGCTTGGTCGGGTTGATCAAGGAGATCTAGGAAGTCTGCTTTGGAGGCAAAGCACTAGCTCTCCAATGATATAAAATTCTTCTCCATGATAGTTCTTCCTCGTAACCTTTCTCTAATCTTGTTAGGACCTTCAATTCACTCTGGTACCAAATGTAAACTTAGCAACAAGGGCATAATCCTAATAGATTTTATTAATTTCAATCAACCGAATTACATTGGTATGAGCTGCAATAATTATAGGTATTGTACAGTTGAATACACATAAGAAAATAAGTTGTACAAGTACAACAATATCCTCGATTACATAAGCTTCCAAAATATGATGTGGGAAGCATAACCAATATTAAATACAAATAAACAATAATATTGTTAAAAAAATACAACAACACTTGTACACAAACAAAGACAATTATATGGTTATGATGAAATATAACCATATAACAAATAAATAAACTAATTAAAATACAATGCATAATTAATAAAGGTAAATAATAATTAACCTAATAGAGATAAGAGCTCAAATTGTAGAAATTGAGAGAGCTCAATCAAGCCGGTACACGAGCAACAACAACCTAAGAAAGGTTGGAGGCTAGGATCAGAAATAGAATGGCAGATCATGATCATGAATAACGCGGGCCAAATGTGTCGTGGGGTGGAAACACTGGCCTACATTAACTTCAACAACCTCTCCACGAATTACTAAGAGGATCGAGGAAGAAATTCCCAAAGTTAATAGTAGATGGTTCACAACTTCCCGAAGAGCATGTAGAAACATGCATCACTGCTTGTGGTGTATTGGGAGTAGAACACGAGGATGTGTTTGTTTGAATCTTTGTGGAATATTTACAGGATAAGGTGGCCGAATGGTTCTACATGCTTCCCCAAAGATCTATCATGTGTTGGGAAGATATAAGAAGAGTATTTGAACATAGGTTCAAAACCAAGGAGGAATGTCAAGATCTTTTAGTCCGGTTGGTGCAAATGAAAAAAAAAAAGCTTATGAATCAATGAGAGACATTATTGCCAAATATAACATAATAATTAGGAGGATTACATAAGATGTTTTTCCTTCAAACAAAAAATCGAAAAGGTTCTTCATCGATTGCTCTACCATCAGAAGTTGGTTTCTTCCTCAAGAGTTCCCAACCTAGATATCTCAAAGAAGCACAAGATTATGCAATAGAGACTACAAATGATTTGATCCTTTCTAGCAATGTGAAAGGTCCTTATGGAAAACAAAAATGTTAGAGTTTTAACTCGGTCACCATGGACCCAATGTTCCAGAAAATGGAAAAAGACTTGGTCGTCATGAAGAAAAAAGCTGTCCCAAATCACTATGCAAAATGCTCCAATAAATCCTAATCCTCCGAACCGGCCAATAATCAACCCTCCTCATAGGATTAATCTAGAAGTACCCTTGGTCAATGTCGCATGTGATGTTGAAGAACTAGAGGAGGAATCAGAAAATCAAAGAACCTAAAGGAGAAGATGCAAGTAATGACGAGAAATATCTTTAAATTAAGGAACTTCAAAGTGAAATGAAAAATGGCCTTATTGAATATGTTGATGGAGATGAGGACGATGATGACAAAAAGTTCCAAGTTTCTTGTGCATGGTTTTCACCAATGCACAGTCTAAGAAAGGATCCTTAACATCCTAGTAAAAGGAAAATAAAAAGAAAGAAGACTCCTGGGAGGAATTTCGAAAAATAATATTATCAGCAGAGGATCACCATTGCCACCTTCAATGGAGTTGGCTAAAGAAAAACCAGCCCCATTAGTTAACAAGAAGCCCCTTTGCTAGACCAAGTAAGTCTTCTAGTCTTTCTCTTAGTTCTAAAGTTTCCAAGGATAATTCTTCTTAAAATACTACTCCTACAAAATCATCTAAAGTAATTATTATCTAAATAACTCCCCTAGTTATTTGGACAATTTACATTCATAGTTTGGCTTTGAGGTTCTACACTGTAGGTTGCACACACTCCAGCTATCTACTTAGCACATCTCCTTTGTTGCATTTCCTCGTGTGCCTTGCACACTTCACTTCGTGCCTTCCTTCCATTTTCCTTTTCCTTTTTGTTCCACTCTTCCTTTACATGCACCTTCTGCACATTTTCCTTCTTCCCAACAGTTATTCATTATGTGCACATGCCTTAGAATTACTTTCCAAATCATTTGAGTCCCTAACTTTCATGCACCCCTTTCTCCTTGTTGTCGCACATTATCTTTGCAATAATTGCGCCTCTCCCATACATTTCTTCCTTGGGTATTTTTCCCATTTCCTTCCACATGCATCACTTCTACATGCACCCTTCCTCTATTTCCTCTCATGCTTAACTCTTCTATGTAAACGCCTTTACACCTTCTTTTGCACCCTTTTGTGCTACCTCATTAATTGTCATACATTTATTTTGTTACACGCAACCAACTAAAGTATGCCAATAGAGTACCAAATCCTTGCAACAAACCAATATATGACACATGGCAATAATGAAAAAACAAATCAACAGTTGGCCATTTCTTCAACCAATCGCATGTGTCACGTGTCTTGTGTTCCTATATTACACTATAGATCTTCTGACAGTCATAACTTCTATTCTAGTGCTCAAATCCTTGCGTGCCTAGACTTTTTGGAAAGCTGTTGATGTGGGCTATATGTTAAGCCATTAAAATTAAAATTTCATTGGGTTTGGTAGGTGAGGAGATATAAAATCTATTTCATGCCATTATTATGTGATTTGATTGCTTCAACTACCAAGATTTGATCCGATCTTCCTTCCTTCCTTATCCAACATGCTAAATAGAAATGGAGAACTGCACTTGAAAAATTGCAAGTGGATTTGTAGGCATTGATGACTAGTGGTTAAGATTTCAAGTCGATTTCCTCCTCTTCTTCTCCTCTTTCCCTTCATCTATAAGTGTAAAAGCTTGGCTCATTATAAAGGGTTGGATGTTTTACATCCTTTATTGTTTGATAAGGATCCTATATCTCTACATTTTGAGTTACACACCTCTAGATTTGGTTTTTACATGTGAACATTGACCTTTAGATGTCATTGTAACTATCTATGCACATATGGGAGCAATAGTAGCATATTTTTGTGGCTATCTTTGGCATTAGCGTGTTTAACTTCTTATTTTTTGCCTATTGTTTGCATTATGTGTTTGTTGTGTCACTTTAAGTTCCTTGCAGCTCCATTTTATGGTTTTATTTCATGAAATCGATGCTATAAATGTTTGTTGGTCTATATTAAGAATGCCTAGCCTCCCCTCATGATTTCTCCCTCATTTTCACTTAGAACAGATAGTGTTCATCACGCTTTTTCTGGTGCTTATCAACTCCTTTAGTTTAGATTTCCATTATATTATCCTTCTATCCCCTGGTCCCTTAGTTTGTTAGCTTATTTTTTCCCTTTAAGCATTAGGAGAGTAGTAGTAGCAGAGAAATAGGTATAGGAACCGGCCTTCTCCAAAAAATTTGTCTCAAATGTGTAAGGTTCCATAACTTGGAGACATTTCCATTGTTGTCTCAAACAACTCAGCTCTTCCATATCCAAGACACGGGTTAAATTTTTACAACCAACAATTTTTGGCATGTCCTATGGAACAGCATTAAAATCTTAAATTTCACAATTGCTAAGTTTTTTTGTGTGACTTAGCGATTTCCAGCCTTTAGAGGCTCATTCAACACATTTGGCGACTCCCAACACTCAGATCTATTGTTTTAGTAGCTAGAGCACCTTTTATGAGAAGAGTGCATACAAGATAGAGTGTTGCAACTGAAGGATCCTTTGAATATCTCCAAATTTTTCCAAGAAGCACATGTAGAAGAATTTTCATGCACACATCCCCATCTCTAGCGTGCCGTGTGCATTCCACTCCTCCTCATAACAAAAGACATACATACCCCACCTTGACACTTCAACCACCTCCTCAAGGGAACTTTTCCATCTTCATTGGTGGAAGCCCACTTAATCTCAATGCACAACATGATATGCCAACAACAACGCTCAAGAGCATTCCATACTTCAAAGGATAATAAATTTACATGTGTCGATCATATCCAGGATGTGGCCAATGTATGATCTACTTATTTGATCACGTATGATGAACATCCTGATGTAGTAGTCATATTACTACTTGCGGCTTCATTCAAAGGCAAAGCACTCTAATGGTACCATGGCCTTGGACCTATATCCATGGAAACCTGGGATGAGCTTGGAATAGCTCTATGTAACTAATTTGAGGACAATTTAGATCACATGTCTTTGGTGGAGCAACTGACTACAACAAAAAGGGTGCCCAATGAAAAAATGAATGATTTCAATATTAGATTCCAAAATACTTGGGACAAAATTCCTTAAGTGGTAAGGCCTATAGCCCAACATGCTTTCTTATATTATCTAAGGGCCTTGAATAGTGACATCTCTATCATGATTCAATCCATGGGAGGTAGAACATTACCTGCTGCTTACAACATCACCATAAGGGCAGAGAATAGTCTCATCAGGTGGGCAAGCTAGATACTAGACCTCTTGGGCCCTTGTTTCTAGAGATGACTCTAGTACCCCTGACCTTCTATTGCCAATATTCTAGTGCGGAGAGCATGTAACCCATTGCGTCTACATCCTACTCTCATGTGCGGTCAAAATAAGATGAAGATATTAAGGCCCTGATTAGAAACTTATCAAATAAGTTCATCTCCTTAGAGAAACATTAGGCGCATTACCAGAATAATTAGCCCTAGTGGAATCAATATGGGAACCAAAGATATGGGCAAAACCAATAGAATGATAGATGACATGCTAATGTGCACTTTCCCTTGCAATTTATTCCTCTTGCACAACCTCTTCCAAAGACTTGACATAAGCCAGAACTTCTCTAGTCCAAAATAATATGGTGCAAGAATTAGAATGGCGTTTTCCTTATAACATGCCTTACATTCGGTGTCATTTGTGCCAATGTTATGCGTGTGCAGATCTATATGATCCGAATGCTTATAACTATGAGCCATCCATGAGTGCAAGTGAGCTTGAGAAGTTACAAAATCCAGGAGGATAATCCCTGAACCCAACTTGATATTATTTGGTGCAGGAATTTTGTGCAATCAATCAAGCTGCAGATGATACAAACAGATGCGCACCCTGAGTTATAGACAACATAATATACAAGAAGATAATGCTCAAGTATGGCACAAAAGTCTCTATTCCTACAACATGGGTCAATCCGCAAAAAAAAAAAAGATGCAGCCAAGACATCCAACAGTAAAAGTGATCAAGTTCCTACATGTGAGGTTCCATGCAAATCTCTGAAATTACGTGTGCCCCTCCTTTGGTAGGTCAAGCCTATGTGTTAGCTAAGGCTCCTACCTCTGCACCTAAATAACAAAGAAATGATGTTAATGTTCCTCAAATGCACAAGTCAATGGGTATTCCATTCAATATTGTGAACCAGATGAAGAAGACAAACATAAATTTCACAATGTGGGATTCCCTGACCATTCCATCTCAGCGTGACTTGCTACATGAAGCTCGGCCCAAATTCTACGCACCGACCTAGTTGTTTAAAATTTGTGCTCTTCTGTCAATATCTGCCAAGAGGAGGAGAAAAGTAAGTAATGTTGTTAAAACCCAACCCTTCTATATGTCCTTGATCATAGGTAAATATCTCATCCATAATTGCATGATTGGCTTAGGTGCCAATGACACCTCTGTCATGCCTAAGAAAATTGTTGATGTCTTAGGTTTAAAGTATAGTCCCTTGAAAAAAGGAGTCCTATAACTTGATGGTTCAACTTTCACTACTCTAGGAATCATCAAGGATCTTGAGTTAACCTTCCATGCATGTCCAAGCCTCATGATAACTCAAGATGTGTCAATCATTGACCTACCTCCATTATTTTCCTTATGTTTGTCAAGATATTTTACTACCAAAGTGGGTGGTTACTTGTCTTTGATTGATCCCATATGTTACTCAAGACAAGGTATGGTACCCGATTTACCATACAAGATGAGCCAATATTTTCCTATCATGTAGAGTCATATGTCCCATCCCCTCTCTAAGCCAACTATTTAATCCAAGAAGAACAAGTTTCAGTTTCTGAAGAGCATCCTCTCGCACCTCCTATTCCAGACTTAGTGCTAGATGAATGGGTAGAGAGACACCATATATTTGATCCATATGCTGAGGAGCTAGAAGCTTATGAAACTGGGCTTGGTACCTACTACATCCTTGAAGAATAAGTTGTGCTTCTACGTGCATTCGGGCAAAGTGAAGATAAATATAGTCTGTGGAAGTTATACTTTGATGGATCTAGAAGAAAAATTGGCATAGGCGTCGATGTTGTTCTAATTTCCCCTAAGGATGAGAAATTTATTTTTATGCATAGTTTGTAGTTTGCATGTTCTAATAATGTGGCAAAATACGAGGCTAGTGCTTGATCTGCTTATCATTGAAAAGAAGAAGATCAAGGAGTTACAGGATATTTGGGAACACATAATTTGTTATCCACTAGGTCACAAACAAGTGTGTTGTGAAGAATAAACTTCTCAAAACTTATAAACATAGAGTTTGGGATCTCTTTGATAGCTATGATTTGAATCTACGGTGGTGCTACACAAGATGAATAAAAAAGTTGATCAGATGGTCACTCTCGGTTCACAATTCTCCCCTACTGAGGAATTTTTCAAAGGGAACACTCAGCACATCAAGATGGTGATTAGGCCATCCATTCTAGACAACAACACCAACTGGAAAGTGTTTGAAATGACACATAGATCATCCAGTTCATTCAGAATGAAGTTGATTTCTCATCAAACATGTAAGTTGACTTACATGATAGCTATGGTGACCAAGTAATACAACTAAAGACAAACAAGTTTCCTAAAGGGATGGTCACCTTAGAGAAAATGTTTATCCCTGATGATGAGTTTAAGGGTGAAGAAAAGTATATGCACACCGCATAAGAAGACTGCTCCCCAATCATTATTATGTGTGGAAAGGAGTTGTTGCTCAAGTAAATCTTGCATGCATGATGAAAGGCATGCCTTCATCTCTCTCTATGAAAAATATAGTGATATCTTCTCATGGGAGTATTAAGACCTTAAATTTTTTAATTCAAGTGTTGCACATAAATTCATTGACCTTGATCCTAGTATCAAGCCCATTAGACAAAAATAGAGGTCATTCAATCCAAAGATAGATCCCCTCATGAGGAAAGAGTTATCCAAACTCATTAAGGTGAAGATAATATTTCCGATCAAGTATTCTACTTGGGTCGTGAATCTAGTTATGGTGCGTAATAAGAACAGTGAAATCAAACTCTATGTTGATTTTAGAGATTTGAACAAGGAATATCTAAAGGATCATTATGCTTTGTCTTCTATGGAGTAGATTTTTTAAAGCGTGTGGTCGCGTGTGCAAATATTATCTATGTTGGACGGATACTCAAGATTCAATCAGATATTGTTCAAGGAAGAGGATCAATTCAAAACAGAATTTACAACTAAGTGGGGAATATACGCATATCATAAGATGCCCTTGATATTGCAAACGTAGGTGCAATATTTCAACGCACCATTGATATTGCATTCAAAGATATATATATCAATGAGTTCATCTTGGTCTACCTTGATGACATCATAGTTTTTGAAAGCATGATGTGGATCACATGACACATGACACACCTAAAAGTATTTGAGAGATGCAGAAAAATTTGGGGTATCTCTTAACCCTAAGAAGTGTAATTTTGTAGTAGCGTAGGGTAATATTTTAGGCCATGTGGTCTCAAAGGATGACATCGCAATTGATCCTAAATGTGTTTCAACCATCGTGTCTATTTCTTTTCCAATGCAAAAGAAGGCCTTGTAGTCCTTTCTTGGAAAAATAAAAAAAATTAGGAGATTCATACATAACTTTGCAAGACTAGTAAAGCCCATCACCCTCATGCTCAAGAGGTACACATCCTTCAGGTGGACAACAAAAGGAAAGGAAATATTCAACAAGATCAAGAAAGATATTTCTTGTGTGTGAACACTCATACACCCCAATTACTCAAAGGATTTCATCTTTTATGCTTATGGTGTTGATGCAAGTATTGTTTTTGTCTTGACACAAGAAAATGAACAAAGACTGGAACACCAATGGATTTCTTCAGTCAAACACTAAAGGATTATGAATTGAAATAAAAACACATAGAAAAAATGTCTACACAATCATGTGCATGCTTAAGAAGTTCAAAATCATGCTCTCAACAAACCACATTAAGGTGGTAGTCTCTCATGCAAGTGTTAGAGACTTCATAATGGGAGCAGAAATCAGTGAGAAGAGAGCATGATGGATGACCAAAATCATGGAATATGATGGGACTATTAAATCCACAAATCTAGTTAGAGGCGTGTCTTGTGTAGACAACTTCTTGAGGATACACAAGATGAATCTTAGAATTCATTATTCCTCGATGAAGTGATCCGTGTATAGAACCTAAATAGAATGTAGACCCAGGGTGCACGACTTGATGAGGGATATGGTGACATTCCTTTCTAAGGGCACATACCCACCTAGTTTAAATAAGGAAAAGAGAATATGTCAATGTTGTAATCAATCCCATGTGTTACGATTGATGGTATTCTCTTTAAAAGGAATCTTGATGGTGTGTTGTTAAGATGTATCGACAAAATGTATTGAAAAAAGTGTTAGCATAATTTCATGATGGATTCTCTAGTGGACACTTCTCTACTAAGACTACAATAATGAAGATCATAATGGAAGGACTATTTTGGCTTACCCTACTTGTAGAAGCACACAAGTGGTTCGTGCAAAGAATGTGCTTTCTTTGTAGGTAAGAATATATTAGTAGTGCTTCCCTTCAACCAATCTAAGCGGATCAGCCTTTTCCACATTGGGGTCTTGACTTCATAGGTATGATCAATCCTCCTTCAATCACTAGGCACAGATTGGTGTTAATAGCTACAGACTACTTCACCATATGGATAGAAGTTATTACGATCAAGGAATTAACCAAGTCATTCATCCTTAAATTTCTCGAAGGTATTGTAACAAGGTTTGACGTCCTTAAACCATTATCTCTAATAATGCAAAATCCTTCCTTGGTACTAAAATTACTGATTGGGCACTAAGCCTTGGCATATATTTGAAGACTTCTTCCAACTATTACCCGTAAGGCAATGGATTGGCAGAGTCAACAAACAAGAACCTAATCAGGATCATGAAGCGCACAATGAATATCAACCAAAGAGCAGTTTCATACAAAGTTCTTACGGGTGATCCGAGAAGACGGAATCACAATGAATAAGGGTATAGAAACTTCACCTTATAATATTCTCTATGGTAAGGAGGCCACCCTTCCCTTGACAGTGGAGTTAAATTCATTGTTATTTTCTTAGCATTTAGAAGTGGAGTGCGTGGATCAAAGAGAAATTACAATGACAGAGCTAGTTAAACTTGAAACAAAAAGAAACTCTGTCATGATCAAGCTAGAACAACATCAACAAGCAATAAATAAGTGGTTTCATATAAATTTTAGACCTCAAGCTTTCAAAGTTGGGGACTTGGTCTTAAAGTGGGATACTGATAGAGCTAAACCTAGATTCCATTTAAAGTTTGATGCAATTTGGAGTGGCCCATACATAATCAGTTCATGTAAGGAGGCTAACTCTTTTGAGTTAACTCATCTTGATGGAGGTACGTTTGAATCCCAGTCAATGGGATCTATCTTAAACCCCCCATTGAGTTTGTTGCATCATATTATATATATTAGGGTAGTTTCAATTCCGCCAAGTACATTATGCACACATTTTTTGTTTGTACATAGTTCCTTCTTCTCATGTGCTTCTTGTGCATGCTCTTCTTTTTCTTCTAGGGTGTCAATCATCTTTCAACAATTTTAGAAGTTTTTCAGGATTCATAACAGAGTTCAGAAATGTTTTACCAAGTGACTTCAAGGGTGGATCATCAAGGTCACCTAATCATAATTTCATGATTATAGAGCATACTTCATTCCCAATAGATGCTCTAGGCTAATTATCTCCTTCATCTAGCAATAAGATGGCCCCAAAAGTCACCAAAATTGTTATCCAAATAACTCCCCTAGTTATTTGGAAAACTTACATTCACAGTATGGCTCTGAGATTCTATATTGCAAGTTGTGTGCACTCCATCTATCTACATAGCACATTTCATTGGCTACATTTCCTCATGTGCCTTGCACACTCCGCTCTACACCTTCATTCCATTTTCTTTTTCCTCGTGTTCCACTCTTCCCTTTTGCACACCTTATGTACCTTCTTCCCAGTAGTTATTCTATTAGAATTTGAGGATTCTAATAAATACGGATTTAATCAAATTAAATATTATATAATGTTACAATAAATATTTAAATAAACATTACATCATAGCATAAGTAAATAAAGAAATACTTACATGAAATAAATAACACATGTGACACAAGTATTTATAGTAGAAAACCCCAAAAGGGTAAAAACCACTTTGAAAATAAATTTTTTGCTTCAGAGAACTTATTTTACATCCAATAAGATCACCTCCTCATTAAAACCCTATTTACCAAGGGTAAAACAAAATCACTTTATTTGCACACCTTTGATATATTTCCCGAATATACCAAATGAGGACCTAAAGTCCTTTTTATATAAAGTGATTAGGTATGTCTCTCGACCCACCTTTTCAACCTAAATGGTTGACACATATACCTAGGTGAGTGTATTTAATAAATATAAACATAAATTATTCACATTATTAAATACTTACCTAATTTATATTACCTAGGCATGAATATTTAATAATAGAAAAGTATTTCATATTATTAAATATTTAACCTATATAATAGTTATGAACCCATATTAATTAAGGGTTGGCCAGACCATTTAATCATTATGTTCCAACACTCCACATTAATGTTAAGTGGGATAACATATGCCAATAGATTACCTTCTGTGGTACACTACATGATTTACAATCCTTAAACCATAAAGGTTTTAGGCTAGCATATCGGGTGAAGTAATTATAACACCTTTATCATACTCAAGTTACCTTTTGGTACAAAAGGATTTGGAATCCCAAAGATCATCCCATGATCAATGGCTAAGTATGATTTGTGAGTTTTACATATTCTCATAAGTTCTCATAAAAGGTTATTGAACCCAAGCATATAGGAGCCTTTTATAACCAAGGACCTCCTTAATAATATGTTTGTACTAGATGTTTACTAATAAAATCAATAGCACTAAAGAGTTTACTAAAGACCGCCTTTAATATCTTTCTACAATTCTTTCTAAAAAAGAAGCTGAGGAGGTATACATGCGAAGGTCTTTTTACACTTTCCCAAAGGTTTTTACAAAAACCAAGTTCCATTAGGAGGTGACATTTTCATGCACACTCCCCTCAATGGCAACTCTGAAAATCCAAGCTTTTCACAAAAGTGAAAAAAATTTATAGCACTCAGGGGCTTTGTGAAGATATTAGCAACCTACTCTCTTTGATTGACACAAACTTGAGATCTATTTAACCACTTATCACCTTCTCATGGATGAAAGTGTATATGTATCTCAATGTACTTTGTCCTCTAATGTTGTACTGGATTATGTGCAAGAGATATGGTGCTTTGGTTGTCACATAACAAAGGAAAACTACGTGGATCCTTCATCTTTATCTCATCGAACAACCTCTTTAGCCATAGAGCCTCTTTTGCAGCTTCCATTGCACTTCTTCTATACTTACATTTTAAGAGATAGAAATAGTTGGATGCTTTTTTCGCGCACCAAGTAATGACACCTACACCAAATTTTAACAGATAACCAGAAGTAGATTTTCTACCTAATACATCACCATAATGATCAGAATCACAAAATCTATATAAGTTAGCATTTTCATTCTTAGTATAATGCAACCCATAATTGATTGTACCTTTAATATATCTAAGAATCTTTTTGCAAGATTCCAATGATCTCTATAAGGTTCCTGTATAAACCTAGAAGTAATTCCTATTGCATAGGAAATATCTGGTCTAGTGATAGTGAGATAAATCAAACTACCAACTAACTGCCTATATAAAGTAGGATCAAATTTTTCACATGCAGGTTTAAGATCAATTTTCAGTCCAACTTCCATAGGAGTAGAAATTGGTTTATAATCAATCATGTTAAACTTTTTTCAGTACATTGGTTGCATATTGTGCTTGAGAAACAACAATAGAATTTTTATCTTGAAATACAACCATGCCAAAAAAATGATGTAAGAGACCTAAATCAGTCATTTCAAAGTATTGTTTTAATTTTTCTTTAATTCTATAAATTAAGAAGGATTATCACTAGTCATAAGAAAATCATCAACATATATACAAATAATGATAATATGTGATCCTTCTTTCTTAATGAATAGATCATTGTCAGAAGAACAATTAACAAATCCTAACTATTTAAAGAAAGAATTAATTTTCACATACCAAGCTCTAGGAGCTTGCTTTAAACCATACAAGGATTTTTTCAATTTACAAACATAGTTTTCTTTACCAGTTTCTTCAAATCCTTTAGGTTGAGACATGTAAAGTTATTCTTTTAAATCACCATTCAAAAGGCATTTTTCACATCCATTTGGTGGATTTCCCACCCAAATTGAGTGAAAATTACAAATAAGGTCATAACAATACTCATTTTAGCTACAGGGGCAAATGTCTCAACATAATCAATACCAGTTTCGAGTGAAACCTCGTGAAGCAACAAGTCTAGCTTTATATTTGCCAATACTACCATCGTATTATATTTTACTTTGTATAACCACATAAACCCTATAATATTTCTTTTCTCGGAGGTGGAACCAATTCTCGAGTTTGATTTTGAATTAGGGCATTATATTCAGCTTGTATTGCATTGATCCACTTCTCATCCTAAGAAGCTTCTTCAAAAATTTGTGGCTCAGGTTCATACAAGGTCATTAATGCATGGTATGTATGATGGCTTCTGGTCATTTTCCTAAGATCAATAGGATTAGAACTCTCTAACACATATTGAGCCCATTTTGGTTTCTTAACTAGGGAGTTAGGAGATTCAAAAGCATCTATAGTATCAACACAAGAAACATCATCATGACCATTTACTATATTCTCAATATCATAATCATAACCATTATTAGAAATATTGATGATTTAGGAACATCTTTACCATTATCAGATGAACAAAAGTATTTTTCAAAACCACCACATTGTGGTTTTCAGTTACTTCCCTTTTTATAGGGTCGTAAATCCTTAGACCTGCAGTGTTAATACCATATCCAATGAAAACACAAGAGAAAGAAGTCATATCAAGTTTCCTTCTTTTCTTTTTAGGAATGTATAAACAAGCAGGACTACCAAAAACTTTTAGATGAGAAATATCAGGTTTTTGATTTGAACATTTTTTAAAGGAGTTGAAAGATGAATAGATTTGGTGGGAACCCTATTTAGAATGTAGACTATTGTGTTCATTGCTTCTGCCCACAGAAATTTGGGAAGACTAGCAAAATGAAGCATAGTGCGAGCCATATCTAAAATAGTCCTATTATTACGTTCTGCAACACCATTAGATTGTGGAGAATGAGGAGAAGTTAATTCCCTTTTAATACCACAATAAATACAAAAATTTCAAATTCTTTGCTAACATATTCACTCCCATTATCATTCTCGAGCTCTCTTAATTTTATAATTTGAAGATTTTTCAACAAATGCTTTAAATTCCTTAAATTTCCCTAATACATCAGGTTTATTTTTAAGAAAATATGACCAAATCATCCTAGTGAAATCATCAATGAAAGTCACAGCATATAAAGAACCATTTAATGAAGCTGCTTCAAGAGGTCCTCTAACATCACTATGAATAAGTTCTAGTGGAGAATACGAACTCTCTTCAAGATGTGAGTGAAAGGGTTTAGTGCTTTGTTTTGAGCGTAAACACCCTTCACACGCATCATGAGAAGAAGACAACACAAGAAAACCTTTCATAAGATTATATCTAGCCATTTCATATTAACTTCTATAGTTAACATGTCCTAATCTTTCATGCCATAGTTTTGAATTATTCAAACTTTGAGAAACAAAACAGGATGCAAAATGGAAATCATAAAAAATATACAGACCATTTCTTTGAATTCCTTCAACTATTATATTATCATTACTATCCTTGATATACTAAGTATCTTTCAAAATTTGAATAGCCAAACTATCATGAGTTAATTGAGAACATGATAAAAGGTTCTTTTTAGCTTAGGAACAAATAAAACATTATTCAACACACCATTAGAAAATTTTACTTTCCCTTTCTCTATTGCTTCTAAAGATGAGTTATCACCAAGATACACGTTCATTGATTTTCACAACATCAAATAAAGAATTTGAAATACCAATCATATGATTTGATGCACTTGAATCTAGAATCCATTTAGAATTAGAAGAAGAATACACGTAGCATATAATTCAATCATTTTAGAATATCATTAGAGCTATCTTTTTCCTTAAATTGTATTTTGAAGAAATAATTTGTTTTTATTTTTATGGATAGGTTTCTTAGTTTTTGCAATCTTCCTTTTTATGTCTAAATTTACCACATTTGTGACATTTACCACTAAAGCTAACACATAATTGATCAGAAAAAAAACTTTTCTTATCAACAAAAGAATATTTAGATCTAAATTTTTGATCTAAGAAGGGATTGTGAGGTTTAAACTTTGAATTTTGAGTAAGAAGTTCCTGAGAGGCATTCTCCTTAGAGTCAAAGTTCATCATCGCTTACTCTTCCTGTATCAAAAGTGAACTCAAGGTATTTAAATCAGGTAGATCATTTTTGTTTTGATATTTAGAGTTCAAGATAGAAATAAAATTCCTAAATATTTCATGTATATGTAACATAACAATAAATTAGATTAATTATTCACTAATTAAATCACAATTACATCCATCTAATTATGCTTTAATATTTTTAATTTTGGCTAAGAAATTAACTACTTTTTCATCTCCTTTCATAGGAGTTGTAAGCAATTCTAAAACTAATTTAATAATTTTAGATAAACGTGTACCTTCATGCATGGATTCTAGTTGTGTCCATACCTCTTTTGGATGTTCGATATTACCAATGTGTAGAAGGTACTCATCGTTCACATTGCGCAAAATCATGGAAAGAGCCTCCTGCATTCATTGTGAGAATGCATTCATGTTATCTACAGTTGCTTGATGACCGGTGGGAGAAACCTCAGATCCAGAAACAATTACCAGAGTTTCCTCGCCATAAGTTCTGATTTGACCCTGATCTTCCAAATGTTGTAGTTGGTCCCATTTAGGATCTAAGTTTTGTCAAGATAGAAATAGTTGGACGTCATTGTTTTCTTGAACCTATAAAACACACCCCATTATAATATACAATGTACCACAGAGTTAGATACATTTTTATCAAAAAAATCAACACTTTTAATAGAAATAGATCTAAATTTTATAGATCTACATAAAATATTTAATCATAACTAATTTTTTCATTACAATGCATATTAATAACCATCTAAATACAGACATATTAATTAACCTCCCATGATCAAAATAATAACCCGCAATATAAAGGGCTTTGCATTATACCCTAGACTTATATATATATTCTAACCATATATAAGTGAAGAAGAAACCCTTAAGAATGCAAAATAACTTCAAATTTCGGGAAAAAATAATGTAGACAAAGATCCGGCCAGACTTAAA
Source organism: Taxus wallichiana var. yunnanensis (assembly GCA_018340775.1). Classification (NCBI taxonomy): domain Eukaryota; kingdom Viridiplantae; phylum Streptophyta; class Pinopsida; order Cupressales; family Taxaceae; genus Taxus; species Taxus wallichiana. The sequence goes on along the minus strand of CM031242.1, from coordinate 726,766,130 downwards.
TTTGACGTCTAAATGACTATCATACTGCCTTATGTTTGGTTTGTCGTGACGGTCATTTGACCGTCAAATTTAATGGAGTCAAAACTTGTTGTGTATTTCCAGAATTTCTTCTTCTATATAATATTAAGGAGGTTATATTTTAATACATTATATTAACCTATTATAATTTATAATGTAAAAATATATTCACTTTTTAAAAAGAGGTATATAGTTTATATAATGTAAATAAAAAACAACATATAGTCTATAAAAAATTATAAACTATAGTATATATACTTTTTTAAAAAAACACATATAACCCTTATTACGGGGCCCCTCATGAAAAAAAGATTTAAAACATTTACCAGGCCATGTAATTTTAAATTCTACATAAACCTTAGAATTTACAGAGGAGAACATTTTTCACACATCCAATGGAAAAAATTCAAATCCTATTTTGATGGAGCTTTGTCTCCTCCTTCATTTACCATTGACAAAATTCAACTGCACATATTATAACTATAGAAAAAAAAATTCAAATATTTTACCCTTACCTCTACACAAGTTTTCATGGAAGGTAAGAAGTTTCAAATTTTCCACATGTGAATTCACCTTGATTCTTCACAAAGTAAAACTTTTAGGTTGCACTTATTTTAAATACCCTTCCGGGTTGGTTGAAAAAATCTGTACAAATTAAATAAAAAAATACAAAACATTTGATATTAATTTATTTAATTTACCTTTCTCGATTAGTTAAAAAATTGATTACAAATTAAATAAATAAAATACAAAACATTTGATATTAATTTATTTAATTTACCTCGCTTCGATACATGTTAGAATTTGAGGATTCTAATAAATACGAATTTAATCAACTTAAATATTATATAATGTTACAATAAATATTTAAATAAACATTACATCATAACATAAGTAAATAAATAAATGCTTACAGGAAATAAATAACACATGTGACATAGTATTTATAGTGGAAAACCCCAAAAGGGTAAAAACCACTTTGAAAATAACTTTTACTTGAGAGAACTTATTTTATATCCAAGAAGATCACCTCCTCAATAAAACCCTATTTACAAGGGTAAAACCAAATCACTTGATTTGCACACTTTTGTTATATTTCTTGAATATATCAAATGAGGACCTAAAGTCTTTTTTATATAAGGTGATCGGGTATGTCTCCCGACCCACCTTTTCAACCTAAATGGTTAACACATATACCTAGGTGAGTGTATTTAATAAATATAAACATAAATTATTCACATTATTAAATACTTACATAATATATATTACCTAGGTATGAATATTTAATAATAGAAAAGTATTTCATATTATTAAATATTTAACCTATATAATAGTGATGGACCCATATTAATTAAGGGTTGGCGGACCACTTAATAATTATGTTCCAACATATTCATCCTGCGCACACGCCTTAGAATTTATTTCCAAATCGGTTGAGTCCCTAACTTTCACGCACCCCTTTCTCCTTTTTGTTACACATTATCTTTGTAATAATTGCGCCTCTCCCATACATTTCTTCCTTGGGTATTTCTCCCATTTCCTTCCACGCACATCACTTCTACGTGCACCCTTCCTCGATTTTCCTCCCACTCCTCACACTTTCACATGCATACCTTTACGCCTTCTTCTACGCCCTTCATTACCACATCATTAGTCTGTAAGACATTGAGTGTTATACACGCAACCAATCAAATCACGCCAAAAAGGATCCAAATCCTTACAAAAACTAGTATGTGACACGTGGCGAAACAACAAAACAAATCAATAGTTGGTCATTTCTTTAGCTAATCCACACGTGCCACGTGTCTTACATACCTATTTTCACTACATATCTTCGACAATCATAACTTCTATTCCATTTCTTAGATCCTCGCATGCCCAAACTTTATGGAAATCTACTAATGTGGGTTATATGCTAAGCAATTCAAATTCAAATTTCAATAGGATTTGGTAGGTGAGGAGCTAGAAAATGTCTTTCATGCCATTAATATGTGATTTGATTACTTTAACCACCCATATTTGATCTGATCTTCCTTCCTTCCTTCTCCAACATGCCAAACAGACATGGAGAACCACACTTGACAGATTGCAGGTGGATTTGTAGGCATTGATGGCTGGTGGTTGATATTTCAAATCAGATTTCCCTCCTCTTTCTCCTCTTTTTACTTCATCTATAAATGTAAGAGATTGGATCATTGTAAAGGGTTGGACATTTTGCATCCTTTAGTGTTTTCTAAGGATCCTATATCTCTGCATTTTGAGTCGTAAACCTATGGATTTGGTTCGTGCATGTGAACATCGACCTTTAGACGTAATTGAATAATTGTGCATATCGGAGCAATAGAAGCATCATTTTATGGCTATCTTCGGCATTAGCATGTTTTACTTCTTCTTTTTTGCCGGTTGTTTATATTATGTGTTTGTTGTGTCACTTTAAGTTCCTTGCAGCTCCATTTTCTAGTTGTGTTTCATGAAATCGATGGTGTAAATGTTTGTTGGTCTTGTGTTACACATGCCTAGCCTCCCCTCATGCTTTCTCCCTCATTTTCACTCAGAATAGATAGTGTTCATCCCACTTTTTCTAGTTTTATCATCTCCTTTAGTTTAGTTTTCCATTCTATTATCCTTTCGATCCCTAGTCCCTTGGCTTGTTATCTTAGTTTTCCCTTTTTAACATTAGGAGTAGCAGTAGCAATAGAAATAGGTAGAGGAACCGATCTTCTCTGGAGATCTATCTCAAGCGCGCAAGGTCCCACAACTTGGAGACAACTCCATTGTTATCTCAAACAACTTTGATCTTCCAGATCCGAGACAAAGGTGCAAGTATAAAAACTAATAGTACCACCAAAACCCACTTCCCCATATTCTTCTAAGCCGTTACCACCTATAAAATAAAATCCAACTCCCAAAGCAATAACACTTATGCCATGTAAAACTTCCACCACCACCATAACTTCAACTTCACCCACCATGACCCCATTTGATTATGTGGAACATGCAAGTAAGACCAAAGTCTAGATCATAGAGTTTGGATATTTGGAAACACCTCCCACCTAGTTTGATAGGCTTTTCAATGTAGTTTGCGGTGGTAACACTAAAATAACAAGCTCAAATCCTAAAGGCCTATTTCCCATGCCTTCCACACCCCCTTCAAAAAACATGATATCCCTTAGTGCTTCCAAAACCAACAAAGTTGAACCTTTTTACCTGTCACTTCTCATCAAAGGCTTTCAACTCAATAATTGCATCATAGATTTTGGAGCTTCTGATAATGTAATGCTAGTCAAAGTAGCAAATTCTCTAGGTCTAACCTTGACTCGTGTAAATGGTTCTTGAAATTCCATGAAATCCAAAAATTCCATTGGTAGGAAGAATAAAGGATGCACATGTGGCATTAGTTGAATTTCCAGAAAAGAAGGTGCTCCTCACCATCTTGGTCACAAAAATTCATGCATTTTTTGGTATGTTGCTTTGAGCCAAATATTTTACAAAGATCTAGGTGTATAAATCAAAATGGATTGGTCATGTATGACCATTACAGTCAAGGAGAAATGAATAAATTGCTACCAGTGTGAAAGATGAAGTACACAGTATAGAAATATGATGACCCAAGGGGAAAATCCTATTTCAGGATAATGGGCTAGGAAACTACTTTGCCACATCGAGAGAAGGATGATAATTTTCCACTTCTTATGGAAGAGGAAGAAGATCAAATATGGACAATGGAGTTTGATGGTATTCATTCTAGTACAGGGTCGGGAGCAGGTGTGGTGTTGTGTTCTCCTTTTGGTGAATTGTACCCATTCACCTATAAGCTATAGTTTGATAACAAAAATAAAATGGCAGAGTATGAATCCATCCTCTTGGGCATGGGCGTAGCAAAATATATGGGGATAAAGAAGTTGAAATGCCAAGGTGACATAGAGGTAATAGTAAGGAAAGTCTGGAAGCAGTACCAAGTTAAGAATTCAAGGCTCGACATTACGTAAAAAGCAGTATGGGACTACATTGAATCTTTTGATGCATTCTCCATTGAATCCATTCCTCAAGAATATAATGAAAGGTTCAATTCCCTTACAATGTTAGCTTCCCTTGTGATACCACACTCATCATTAGGTAAGGATAAGGTAACTATGGATATGGTGTTTAGACCTAGTGTGCCCGATAATATAAACCATTAGCAAGTCTTCAATGATGACAATCATCTCCTGGCTTTCCTGGAACAAAGAGATAATTTCAATAATATCTTCTTCGAAGGAGGTGAGAATCCACACTAGGAAGTAGTTTCCAAAGAGGATAAAGAAGGAATTGAAGGCATTAATGAAGGAGTGATCAAACTAAAAGGAAGAAAGATCCCTAAAGGTGAAGTATCTCTAGAAGAACTCTTTGATAAGCATGATAGATTCATTTAAGATAATGTGAAGAAGTATTCCCAATGCCCAAATGATTTTGAGAAATAAAACATCATCACCCCAAAGAACCCAAGAATGGTCAACATTGGAAAGTGTTGTTTTCCTAAAGAAAAGAGAAGGTTTGTGTCGTTTATCAAGAAATATTTAGATGTTTTGGCCTATTCTTATGGTGATCTTAAATCCTTCTAACCAAAGGAAATGCACCATTCAATTCCCTTAAACCCTGATGCTAAGCCATTCAGGAAATAACAGAGGCCATACAACCCAAAGATAGAAGACACCATCAAAGAGGAGGTGATGAACATGTTTAATACAAGGATCATCTTTCCCATCCATCATTCCATGTGGGTGGAAAACATCGTACTAGTATGGAAGAAGAATGGAAATATAAGAATATGTGTGGACTTCCATAATCTAAATCAAGCTTCCCTAAAGGATAATTACCCCCTCCCCATCATGGATCACATTTTGCAGGTAGTCACTGAATCTAAAATTCTCTCTTTGCTTGATGGATTCTCAGGGTACAATCAAATTAAGGTGGTGGAGAAGGATCACACCAAAACAATTTTCATGACACCACAAGGCACTTTTTCATACAACATAATGCCTTTTTTCTAATCAATGCAGGAGCTACATTTCAAAGGGTGATAGATCTTGCCTTCAAGGATTTGAAGCATTGCATTGTCATATACTTGGACGATCTTACTATCTTCTCAAAGAAGAGAGGAGACCACTTGCATCACTTGGAACATGTGCTCATAAGGTGTAGGAAGCATGGCATATATTTGAATCCAAAAAAGTGCATATTCAGGGTCATAAAAGGTAAGCTACTTGGGCACATTGTAAACAAGCATAGTGCACACATTGATCTTGAAAGAGTGAGAGTCATTTAATCATTATATTTTCCCACAAGTAAGAAAGGAGTTCACTCCTTCTTTGGAAAGGTAAAATTTCTTCATCACTTTGTTTTGTAGTTTATAGAATTGATGAAGCACATCACCACCATGATGAAACCTCAAGCAAGCTTCAAAGTGGAATGATGATGGAAAGGCAGCTTTCAAAGAAATCAAGAAATCCATTCCTAAATCTCTGACCCTTGTATCTTCAAACTTTAGTAAAGAATTCATCATGTATTTCTACGCATCGGAGCATATCCTCTATGATGTTATTATTTAGAAGAATGATGAGGGCATAGAAGCACCCATTTCCTTCATGAGTTTCCCATTGAAGAAACACAAGCTAAACTACAACCAACTGGACAAGAATGCCTATGTAGTGGTCAAGGCTATGAAAAATTTAGGTTTTACAAACTCAACTCTCACACGGTGTTGATGGTCCCTGGAAGTGCAATCAAGTCCATCTTAACACAACATGACCTTGGAGCTAAGAGGGGAAATTGGGTCACAAAGACTCAAGAGTATGACTTGGAGATTTGACCTTCCAATTTGGTATGAGGGAATGGTTTGTGTAGATTGATTGCTGAAGATGAAAATCTCAAAGCTCAACATGATGATTGTCATTTCCCTAAGTGTTTTGAATGCAAGCCATAAGTTTTCTTCGTGAACACCACTTATGAATGGTATGTAGATATTTCTTATTACTTGACATACGGTGAGTGCCCCACTCATGTTGAGTACAAGAAAAGGTGAACATTTAAGCTAAGAGCAATGAAGTTAGTAATCTAGAACCACGCTCTCTACAAAAGAGGTCTTGGTAGATGTTTTCTTAGGTGTGTTGAAAAAGAGCAACAAGAGAAATTATCGAAGGATAACATGACCAAGCTTATGGTGGGAATTTTCGGCGATGGTCACTACACATAAGATCCTTCAGGGAAGATATTATTGGCCTAATCTCTTTGTAAAAACTCAAGAATGGGTGTCCAAGTGTGAAGCATGTCAAAAATTTGTTGGGAGACCACAACTCATAGCATTACCACTCAGGCCAGTTGTCATTAAAGAACCATTCTAGTAGTGGAACCTAGACTTCATTAGTGCATTGAATCCTCATTCAAGCATGGGGCACACCTACGTGATCACAATGACATATTATTTCATGAAGTGGGTAGAGGCCATCCCAGTTAAACAAGCTAACACCGAGATGATGTGAAAATTCATAAAGGAGAACATCATCATCTATTTTGGAGTCTTGTAAAATATCGTGGTAGACAATGCCACATATTTTTCTTTAAGGGAGTTGATGGAGTTCTGTTATGGCTATGGATCTCCTTGGACCACTTGTCATATTACTACCCACAGGGAAATGGTCAAGCTGAATCAAGTAACAAGAACATTGTGACCATTGTACACAAGCTTGTGAATGAAAGCCAGAGGAATTGGCACAAGAATATGTATGATGCATTGTGGGTGAACAGGATCACTCCAAAGAAATCAATCGACATGTCACCATTCCAGTTACTATATGGGATAGAAGCGGAAATTCCCATCACAGTTGAAATGCCAGCTCTCAAATTGATCCAGGGAATAGAAGATGAACAATACAAGGATTTGATTGACAAGAGGATCCTATTCCTTGAGAAGCTAGAGGAGAACAAATTTCAGGTGGTAGATCATATCAAAGAACATCAATTGAAGGTGAAGAAGATTTTTGAAAAAAAGGCCAAGGCAAGGGAATTCAAAGTTGGAGACCTTGTTCTACTATGGGACAAAAGGAGAGAGCCAAAAGGGAGCCATGGCAAGTTTGATTCATTATGGCTCAGTCCATTCTAGATTCGTGAGACTTGTAGTGAAAATTTATTTCTACTCTCATATCTGGATGGGACGCCATTGGAATTACCTCACAGTGGGCAATACTTGAAGTAGTATCATCAATGAAAGTGGTTTGTCACTTTCCTTATACCATAGGTTATTTTTAAGTGTGTTTTCATTTTTTTGTGTGTGTCTTTCTCTTTCCATGTGCACTATGTATTTCATTTCCTTTATTTTGCATGTGTTTTCTTCCTTACTATCTCTCTCTTGTAAGTTGTACAAAGCTCTGTAGCACCCAATGGATAAGGCACTGGTCAATATGTTATATGTTGAGATTATGGGATTCCTCATGTCATGTATTCACTGCACTCAGTCCATAACATGTCCCAAGCTATAGCCATTTGTTTTCATGAAAATTTGCAACAAGAAAATTTCTAATTTTCAAGCATGACAACAATACCCCTGTGTCAAAATTTTCAAATTTTACCTTTCCAAGACACCCCAAGTCTACCCATCCTTAACACCAAGCCTTACTCATTCCATGTAATGGTCCTCAATTGGATTTCCATCTAATTCCCCTAGGTGATTTAGGAAATAAAATTCAATCCCCCTAGGTGATTTTAGGAGCTTTTGAAGAATGCCAAATTTTGAGTAGTTTTGGGAAGGGCTACCATTGGCCTTCTCCGAGGCTAATGCAACCCTTGGAGAATAATAGAGGATAAAAATTAAACATGGAGATTAATTCAAGTTCCAAGAACATTGAAATATGTTTTTGGAGATTTTGGAAAGATCTAGAGGTTTTGGAGCCGATTCAAAGCAAAAGTGGGTTTTCGGGCCTAAAGGAGCAAACACTGCGAAGGAGTGCCTAAACTTCAAGAAAATATTATGGGAGATTCTTGAAGATTAAATATCCCAAAAAAGTACCTATGGAATTTATTTTCCATTCCCTAAATGGTGGAAAAAACAAGACATCATGAAACATCATGCACTTCCTAGAAACTAATTCTTTCGGTGCAATCGAAGTCTCGAGAAATAAGGGGTCATTTGGAGGTGATTAAGTCATAATTTAAGATTAAAACCATCACCATTAAAATCATTTGGTGGTTTCCAATAAAATTCATATAAAATTTCACCTTGAAACTCATTCAGAGCTCAAGATATCATCGTTGCAAGTTGGCCTCAAAGTAAGCTCTCGCAGTTAGTCATTTTTTCAAGAGGACACGTGTTCAACACCATGAGCCTAAGCAGATTTCACGTCCCTTTATAAAAGGGACATAAATGACACAAAAATTATCCCAGCCCTTTTTATCCCTCAGAACACTAATGTGACCTCTTGTTTTCTAGTTAAGCCCCCGAGAGCTAAGTTTGAGCCTTCCTCTCCTTGCATAGATGATCGCCAAGTGTCACAACCAGGCACGAAGTGGAAATTTATGTCCCTTTCATCCATTTAAAAGAGGGACATAAGGGACACAAAATTCTCCCCATCCCACTTAAATTCAAAATTTTTGGCTCCCTCACTTAAACGCTCATCCAATCAAATCTCGCCAAGTGTCGCAACTAGGAATGAAGGGTCACGCCCTTTAGCAAAAAGTTACATAGGGGAAAAAAAAATTTCCCAGCCTATCATTCTTTATTTTTTGATAAATAAAGTCTAGGAGTGAATCATTTTTAATTTTGTTTCATTGCCCCACATCTCCATACCCTACCAAAACTGGCAAAATTTTTCTAGATCTCCCAACCTCCAGCCACCATTAAAAACACAAGGATCTCAAAAGAGAATCGGATCAAAGCAATGAATAACAGGAGAGAAAATAAAGCGAAAAAATCATTTCCAAACGAAGAAATTACCATAACTTCGCAAAAAGAACGGATCGAAGTAGAATTTTTACTATATTAATCATTTTTGGAGGTCGAAAAACCTCAGCAAGGAAATACATATCAAGTATTTTTGTAGAAAATAAATCATCTTTTCCGTGCAAAGAAGACAAAAAATCATCTCCCACTAAACTAAGGTCAGAAAGAAATCTTGGCCCACAAGTGAAAAAAACTTACTCAAAAAAAATCCATCAAATCCAAGGATAAGAAGTGAACCCAATTTTAAGCTCCATTAATGCTATAACCCCTGCCAAGTGAAAATTTTCAAGTTTTAAAGTCTTAGTGAAGGAAAGAGGAAATTTGAGAGGGTGATATTGTGGAAAAAAACATATTCATCCCACCGTTATCCGAGCCAAAATCATACTTACTAAAATTGAGGCCTTTCTACATGGGAAAAATAAGCCACCATTTTTTACACTTACGCAGAGGAAGTAAAAGCAAAAATCAAAAAGTCATCTTGTCTCAGGAACTTACTAAAAATAGTAAGTTGTTCCATAAGAAGGGTGGATTTCAAGTTAGTTTAGAAAAGGGAACATAGTGAGAAGAAGTTGGATATTCAAGTTGCCCATTGAGGTTGGAAAAGTTGGAGTTCTTACTAAGAAGAATAAGTTTCTTAAACTTACTAAAAATAGTTAGTTGCCCTTCCAAAGGGAGCATCTTTGGGAGTTGGATATATAGTTGGAGTTCGAGAAGTAGTTTGAAACTTACTAAAAATAGTAATCATGAAGTAAGTGTTGAGTAATCATGAAGTTCAAGTTTTTAGGAATGAAACCAACACAACCTTTCTCTTCTGAGTATGAGATAGATGACAACGATGTTTCCTATATGGATTTCAATGATCTGAAAGCTCACATGATGGCAAAGGAAAGAGGGAAGATCAAAGATAAAGTATTCACAAGTGGGTTTTTTGTAGCTACAGGACACCATGTGTTCGTACAATGCACTAACCTGGTCTTGGCCTGCTCACACCACTATGAGCCTGATACATGGACAATTTGAGCAAAAATGGTATGGAAATGGCAATCATAGCCCCTAGAACCATCTCACTTGCCTTGTAAGTATTGACATCTCCCAACATGGTTTTCATCACAAAGGAGAAGGTTGTGCATGAGTGGGAAAAAATGATGCATACCTACAAGGGATTACATTAGGATCATGGATGAATAAAGAAATAAATCCTTCAAGGATGTTAAAACACTTTCAAGATGTAAATTTTGTGAAGGCTATTCAGATGCAATCACTCTTCTTAGCAGGGTGATGGGAGAAGTAAGTACGAGGGACTTTCAAGATTGGATGGCTCTTTTCATCCTAAAAGTGACTAAAGAAAATCATCGATTGATTGGGTCCAAATAATTAGTGACAACTTGCATCTACAGCTGCTCCAGTCCCCATGACAAAGAATTTATACATGACTTTTTATTCGGTCTATTTTTTCACCAACTCGGGGTCATTGAAGGGATTGGCTCTCGCCCAAAACTTTGTTTCCAAGGTTCCAGCATTTGAGAAACTCCCCTAGTTGGTAATGGAAGAAATTCACAGACACTTCACCCGTATGAATGATGCATTCATGATGTATGTGGTCTAAAATTTGGAGAGTGATTTGGAGGCAAGGATGTCGCCACAAGTGGAGTCCTTAATTAAAAATATGGTTCATATTTCATTCAATTCTCAACATTCTCCTACCTTCGATTTTTTGTCTTTGACCAAGCTCCACTAAGGTTTCCCAAATACTTGAGTGATAAAATTGTGTTATTTGAGCTATGAAGGAAGTTCATGCAGGTGAACAACAAACTCAAAAGCTAGAAAAAGTAAGTTGATCTCATTTCCCATCTCTCTCGGGGTGTTCATGTGTAAGAATGCAAACAATGCATCCTATCTAAAAGATTCCTTCACACACTTAAATTTGCATCCCTACATCATCATATCCAACTTCGACATACAAGATAATCAGGATACCTTTCATATCCCATAGTTACACCATGATCTATAAATTAAGGAATAATGGCCTAACTATGTCAACAAATTCAAAGTATGGGAGAAGGATCACATGAGGATGAAAGTTGATGAGATGAAGAATTTTAGTTCTCTTGGTATGAGGATATTTTGCAAGACGATGGAACGAAAATGTATGATTCTAAATATGAGGTGGTCTAGGTTTCCCCATTGCCTCAATTTAATTGGCACATTCATGAGTTAGGAGATATCAAAGAATGGATTGAGAAAGTGGTCAAAATAATGAGGGATTAGTTTTAAAGGAAGAGATTCATTGCCATTCAATCACGAGGTACCCCCAAAAGCATAAACAAGTTTCACATCATTCATCATTAAAAGTGGTGGAAATTAATTGAAGTTCAAGACACTACGGAGCAAGTTAAAACCAAAAACCCATAGATTTGGAGACTTCTTCTCACGAAAATTCACCTAAGAGATCCAGGACAAAGGAATACCTAATTGTAGAAACAAAAGTTGTAAAAGAGCATGCAGTTCAAGACCCAGTCTTTGAGTCACAACAAGAGGTCTTACCTCTTGTCAACACTACTACCTCTCCCATCAATATGTGCCTCCTCCACTCAAGTAGGGAATGGTTGATATTCCTTTCATGGAGCTTGAGTCTGATGAAATGTTCCCATGGATGCAAGAGACAATAACACCTGATACACACATTGTTCAACAAGTCATGGTCCTTGATTTATCAAAAATTGCATCATTGGCCAAGGGAAGAAAAAGAAATATCACACACATGGCCTCATGGTTCTATAATGGAGACACATGTAACTAGTATATTGAGGTAGCCTGACCTAAGGTGATTAAGCCAGTGGATGAAATGACACCAACTGATTATGAAATGAGCACAATCCAACTAGGTTCGACTACTCATGAGGTAAAATATTCCGCTAGCTTGGTGGTGAGAAACAAAGAATATAAGAAAAATATTGATGAGCTGGAAGAGCAAGTGCAAAAAAATTTGTCCTCTGTACAACACATGGTGGATCTGATTTCCTTAGCAATTTCTATTAAGGAAGTTACACCCATCAGCAACTTCAATCCAGAATCTATCAAGAGGACACAAGAGCTCAAGGTGCATGGAAGAGCTAATGGAAAATGGATCGATGAAAATTTAAAGTCAATAATCTAGCAGGAAGTCAAACTCTTCTTTTACATGTGTGCAACTAAAAACAGGGCATGGGCAATCAGAGAATATTTGGAGAAAGAAAAGGATCATTGGGACCCTCAGTGTCCATTGGTGAATGAAATGAACAACACTCACTCTTATGAGCTAATTAGCAAGAAGGTTTTTGAAACCCCTTCTAAGGACTTATCATGTGTATGGGAAAGGGCCTTAGAAATCAGATATGAAACAATTAGTTGAGCCATTGCAAAGTTTGATGAAAAAGAGGAACATGTATACAAACTAGAGTACAATATCAATTGTCAAATCGAGAAACTTGGAGTTCCTGTAATGGGAGAAAACACAACATAGTCGATGAGTTGATTAGGTCATTTAAAGAATGTGTTAAAAAGGAGGTGGGAAATCCATTATACTTCAATATGGATACCCTAGAGTACATATCGGGATTCACGTTGTCATTGCACTCATTGCAGAAAAGCACCCATCAAGGTTCAAAAAGTGCAAAGATATCAACGGGGTTTCGATGGGTGGACGAGATACTCTAAGTTGTGAGAATATTCCCCACGCTCACGAGTAGATCCTGCAATAGCTCATTTTAGTAAGGAATTCAAAGAAATGGAGATCTTCTTAGCAACGTGAGATGGAGACCGATAAGGAAGTGAGATCAAGTTTGCTAGAGTGGCCCATTCTTCTCTCATGATTCTTTTCCCTTCTTCTCCTTCCTCTCTCTCTCTCTTTTCTTCCCCCAAATTTCTCTCTCTTCAACATTCTAATTTTGTGTTTGGGTTTGTAATTTTTAATATGTCTTTAAGTCAATTAAAAGTGACTTTAGAAACATGATGTAAAATTAAGTCACCTTATTTTTATAAAAGGGACTTAATATTTGATAGGAATGTGAATAGTCTAAAGTCAAAAATAGGGCATATGAAGTGTCACTAGGAAGATGAAGAGTTGTTCCTCTTCTATAAATTGTAATGAGCTCCTCATTTGAGCTTCTTCTAAAATTTCTTAGTTGTTGGTCATTTTGTGAATTCATGCGAGAGATATCCTTGTGAAAAGACAAAGAGATAGAAAATTCTTCCATTCCCCCACTCTCTAATTTCTTCCATTCTCATACTATGTACAACTCTGGATTTTCAATGCTAATTAAGGAAGAAGTTTCTATTTTCCATGGCATATGAATGTGTGCATATTTGTATGCATGGTTTCCTCTAGCTAGTAGCATTAAAATCTTGTGGTTTTCTTCTCTTTAATGCATGTGATGAAATTTCTAACTAGTGTATGTAAAATCTAATTTTCTACTTGCAACATTAGTTTCCCTACTTCATATTCTCACTCCCTTTCCCACTCTCTTGATAAATTCCTCTCTAGTAATCAATTTTTAGCTTTGCCACAAGGTCAGTTAAGTGCCCATGTTGGATCCTTGGCCGTAAGGTCACCATGGATAAAAAAATCACTTTACTCATGCATGAAAATATAGAAGTTGTACCGTTTAAGTAAAGGGACTTCGACTCCCAAAGCATTGGAAAGAAACCATAAATTTGTCCTCCCAACAAATTTTCGGCCAACAAGAGGGATTTTCCTAATGGAGTCCTAATCGCTAGAACTAAAATATTGAAATAAGGGTTTAAAAAGTGAATTTTTCTATGAAAATTTTCTTGAGTTTAAAAGGGATAAGGGGTGTCTCGAAAAATCCTCTAGATTATATAGAAAACCCTCTAAACTAAAAAGTATGCCTTGAAACCCCTTGTGTGACAGGGGATACAAGGAAGGAGAACTAGTTGTATGAGAGCAAGGTGGTGAAAAGATAGGTTACCTTTGGATTTGAGAAATACATTTTGGCATGAATCTTAAGATCCCAAAAGGGTAATAAGAATATGTCTTACTTGGTCAAGAGTTATTGTATATTGTTTCAAACTTTAACCTTGGGAGGTTATGTGAGTCAAAAAGAAAACATGGCGGTTATAGACACCAAAATTTGGTATCACTACTCTTGATTTCCCATATGCACATCTTTCACCATGGTCCTAACTAGACCCATTTTAATTTAATTTGATTCATTTATTTGAATGACCGTCTATTATCCCATCACCTTTAATTCTTGTTAATTAACCTAAATAAGCTAATTACCCCTAATTAGCTTTCATCTCTCCTAATTGGCTAATTACCTCTAATTGGCTTTCTTTGGGATGTTTTTATCCCTAACCACCTAAATCCACATCCCTATGCTTTTTCCATATTTTATCCTACCCATATTTATCTCCTATCTATCCATGACTGCTCCCTAAACACCCCTTTCTCACCTACATGTTTTGAATTACTTATCCCAATCTCTAAAATCCCGATATCCCAAGTAAATCAATGATTTTACCATCCAAGGAATGGTTTCCCTTAGTCAAGGATGGCGACCCAACTAGGTCACCGTCGACCCTTTAAACTTACATTCACATCCCTCTTCCCGAGGCAAGATATTTTAGCTTTCTTACAACTTGTGAACTTCTTCTCATGCTTGTGCATCCCTGCAACAGCTACAAACCTCTTGGATCTCCTTCTAGCTTTTTTACATCACTCGTGAACATCCTCGGGAGATTACTATCATTTTTATTATTATATTCATTTATTATCATATTATCGTTGTTTTGTTTGCATCTAACATTTTTTGGACTAGATCATCCCCACATACCTCGTTTCGGTCGTCCTGTTGATTCCTTGTACTTGAAGATTACTTTTTCAGTCCATCCACTCTCATCTTAACTCAATCTATCTCAGGTCACCGCAACCAAAAACTTATCTAGTCTTCGTCAATCCTATATCCATCTTCCTTTCTAGCTCTATTTTCTAGATCCTTAGATCCCTATTACTTTGTTTAGAGTGTTTACCCAATTATCGATCCAAATGACATAATTATGTTTATTAGATTTATCCTGTTAGCTCCCCGGTCACTTGTCACCCTTGCCTAGTTTTCATCGACTAGACCTCTGTTTGTAGCATCCACTATTTAGGTCCTTGTTTCCTAACACCCTTTTATTTCGTAAATCTCAAAAATTCTCTCGTAGGTTCAAATCGGTCAACACAAAGCCCCATAATTCTCGTGTCTGCAATCAAAATAACCAAATATGCATTTACATTTGTTGTTTCATCCATCTACCTCAGGTCACCATCAACCTACCCCTCCGTAGCCTTGGTCTCTATCAACCCCACAGTAAACTTTATTTTATGTCAGTTTAGATCATATTTGTATGTGCCTTACATTTCTACATTTTTCGTTTCTGTGTGCCTCAAATTCTACATATTATCTTATTTATTATTATTTATTTTATCATATCTTATCAAATGTGGGGTTTGTAATCCACCAATGAAGTTAATGCTTTTTGGAGCCAAATTCATCAGAATCCTCCCCATCTACCATCTAATCCATTTTCTTCTTAGTGTCTTTGTTTTGTAGGTTCAAAAAGATTACAGTGAGATCATTCACTTTGCACTCATCCATTTGTATCCCTCACACATTTCAGGTACCGTAAATCCTCGCATTTTGAGGTTATTTATTTTTCTTTAGTACTACTTCATTAATCTAAATAGGAACAAAAAAATAGATCAAAATTCTGACACGCTTGGTTAGACCACCCTTTTAGGTGAGTCTCTTTCATTTTTCTATTTTCCACTAACATTCCGGTCAAATTTTCCTTTTTCTTTTGCTTATTCATGTTGGCTTATGGTGTTTCTTAGATCACTCTTCTTTTGTGTCTTCTTAAAGATAAAATAAAAAGGAAAAGCATTCTCTAGGTATTTTTCTTTTTGTCTTATTTTCTCCTTTTGCATCACATTTTCCCTTTCTTATGTGTTTGTTTTCATTGGACTACACATTTGTATTTGGCTTAAAATGAACCTTTTGCATACTTGTTTGTTCATATAGCTTTAGTAGGGGTTAATCAGTTGCATCTCAAATTCCATCACACACAACCAAATTCACACATAAATCTACAAATCGGACATCTTCCTACCAGGTGGACTGATTGGGGTTTCATCACCCAATAGGAAGCCTCCACGGTGTTTTTTCCGCATTATAAATCCTTCACAAACTCGGGCCTCATGTACCTTGGGGTATATCAAGACTCCCTAGCCAAAACTATCTCGAGACCAACCTTAGATGGCCATCTCCTTAGGTACCCTTTCTATCCACTTTTTCTTTTCCACATTTCCTAATTAATCATGATAATTAAAAACTTGTTGCTTGATTTGTTTGTCAAAGAGATCTTTTCCCATTTATGCCTATTAATACCCCTTCTCAAAATGAAACAATGCAACACTATAATACATAAAATGATACCTCTTCCTCTAATGATCTTGAGATTCTGCATTGGATCTCTCAACCTTGTAAAGACCATGTCATCCAAATTGATCCCCCTTTTGAAACCAACTCTCCTATCTCCCTCATTCTATTTTGCTTGACCAATGATGCCTCCATCCTTTGCTCCTTTAGAAAATTTTGGGCCTCCTTCTAGCCCCATGTATGACTTCATATTTCACAAATCTCCCACAATCTCTCAATCCTACCCATCCATTCAATCAATGAATCTTATTCCATCCCCACCACCTCATATCAACACTATCCCTACTTCATCTGATATTATCACTAGAATGCTATCCAACCATCTCAATCTCCCCAAGACTCAACAATTGAATATCCCTATCTCAAAACAACATTCATTATCACTACCTATCCCATCCCATCACATTCCTATTCAATCTCCACCCTTTAATTATATCCCCTCTTATCAAACATTATATCCTTATCCATCCACTTCTCATGTTGTGCAACCACAACCATCTACCTCTTACACGACACCTTCACACAAAACTTATAAACCATCTTCTAATTATACCCCCTTGGGGGAATCTTATAATTCAATCTTCGATAAGTTGATGGAAACTCACCTCCTCATACTTCCTCCCATCTGGCCTATTGATAACTCACACCCCAAACCCGCTTGGTATCATGAAGGTCACTATCTGTAAATATCATCAAGTCATAGGTCATGACATTGAAAAGTTTCGTTCTTTTAAAGACCATGTTCAACAACTTATAAATCAGGGGGATCTCCAGATACACAATCCTATCTCATCTCCTGGCCAGCCCCTTGACATCTTCAGAAAACCCTTTCCTAATCCACCATTGACAAATCAATTTCCACCTTCCACATCTTACATATTCAATCCCTATGCAATCAATACTATAGATTAAATGCCTCCATCCTTACCTATCTCATCTACCTCATCATTTATTCATACCTTAGACATTATGCCTACAAATTCTACCACACCTATCACATTAACTTCCACCACTTGTCTTACATCTACATATATTCCTACCTTTACCACATCTACATCGACTTTGACTATACCTACCACTTCATCCACATCTATCATACCCCAACCTATCATATCTAATCCCTTATCCACATCTACATCAAACACACCTACTTCACTTATATCCCTAAACATCCCAATGGTACCTATCTCTTCAACTACCCATATATCTACCCCATCAGCAAACTCACTTACATCTACCTTAACGACTTCAACACATATACCTACATATTTTCCCATCACCACATCACCTATTTTATCCCAATATTCTACACTTCATCCTTTAACATCTACCATTTCTAAATCTATATTCACTACCACACCAATCACATCCTCTTGATTTGTAAACATATCAATAACACCCCGTCAATCATTCCCACCTAAGAAAAACATAAAGGGCATTCATGCCTCCTCTAATAAACCAATTATTTCCACATTAACCAATACAAAACCTACACCATTCACATCTCACATAGACCTCATCAATCGCATCATAAAAACACCCCTTTCCCCATCAATATCCACATCTACACCACCATTTATCTTGCACCTTCATCCCTTATCACATCCACTTCATTGGATTTGATCATACCTACTACTTCATCTACATCCATTCCACCCTTACCTATTATACCATCCATAGAATCAATCCCAGTTCCTCTTTCTTCACTTTTACCCGCACAATCACATTAACCATCATGACTACATCAAATTTACCTTCTCATCCTACATCCTTCTCATCATTTGAAGAGTTTTTGAAAGCACTCCAACTCACCTTGACTTCAAATGATCCTCCCATATCATCCTCACAATCAGAAACTTCCACATCTTCTTTAGACATTATCAAACAAAAATTACTTCCTCCACCAATACCAACCACACAACCTTTGAATCCTCCAGTTGAGATTATTTTCATCCCTACCAAGGGTAAATATTCTCGATAAAAATCTAAGACTCTTGGTAAACATCCCCAAAGGTCTCTTATGCATCCTTGTAAGAAGTTAGGTATTACCTCTTCTCAGCAATCCAATGTTACAACATCCATCCTAGGAGCACCCCCATCTATTTTAGGGTCATGCCCTTCATCTAAGACATCTCCCAACGATCAATCTAAATCCAAACAATCTCACCCTCTTCCCAAATTGGGTTCATCTTTTAAGACATATAGTTTACCCATCTAATCTAAATCTACTCCTCTCTCTAAATCACAATCAAAATCTCCTACCAAGCCTCACAAGAGAAAATTCTCCACTACTTCTATCGAATCTTACACACAAATATTTAGAAATTTAATCCAAACATCTTCCACCATGCTTCCACCTATTAGGGCCTTTGACCCAAATAGTAAGAAGGTGTCATGGTTTGATCCCAATTACATTTGTAATTATAATCATACCTCAGGTCAAGACATTGATCATTATAAATCCCTCCAAACCATCAACCATAAGATTCTTGAGGATGACAAATCTCTCACCCAAGAGGATCCTCCTCCATTCACCACAATCAATCCAATTACTATTTCTACATCTTCATCCATCGAGTCACCTTAGCGAGAGGGTCCTCCCTTGTTCAAAAATATTGTTTGTCTTTCCAATCATCTCTATGATCCCCAACCATCTATTGATGCAGCCAAGAATTCACCAATAAAAGCCTGTGTGTTGGCACATCACTCAGCCTAGACCGAGTGCTCACCCAAAGTGTGCAATGGTACTAGGCACCTCTTTAGGGTTGATGTTGTAGGATGTTAACATGATGAATACATAAAGCATTCATATCTATGACTAATATATCATTCTATAATACACATTCAGATTTGGATCTAGAGAATAACAGACTTAATAGATAACCATGATGAAATCAAGCATGCACGAACCAATTATACTCAGGATTTGACACTCTGATTCAGCCAACACATTCCATTGCATTAAACATGATAAATACACATGAAGCTTATTACAATAGATAATACCATAGTCTATGTGCGCATCATATTTGGCAGCATAACCTCACAATAACTCAATTCTCACCTACCACCATATGTTACATAGTTCACTACATATTTATAAGGGTGGGGACTTTCCCTTCACCGCTTATCCAATCCAAAAATAGGTCGCATGCTATTATTAGCCACGTGTCGTTACAATAATAGCCACACATGCAAGTGCGCTAACAATAGACTTCTTTTAGTTAATTGTCAGTAGTAAATCTATTCTCAGCTTGTATCCATGCAAAGTGCTTCATATCCGATCCTCTAAAAATAGCCAATGTGTGTCGCACAATTCTTTAATCGGTTAGTGTTCTCTCGTACGCTATCTCCAAAAATATCTCCTCATTGTGAAAATGAATAAGTCTCGAATTTTTCTTTGTCCTCGGATGCGAATCCTTTTCGATCCTTCCGCGCTTTTGAATCTACTCTACTCTTCCACTCGAACCTTCTGTATGTTCTTTACTAAGTGCCATATTTTATCTGACCAACATTACCCCACACTAATTACATTTCCTCCCCAAAATGGTTGTCTCCAAAATGAATCAAAGAATATGAATAGAAGAATAGAAATAATTTTGATGAATAAAAGAATGTCTTTACCCCGCAGTATCTTCTACTTCAACGTGAAGAATCAATTCTATATATTCTTCTTTTATTTCTACCTCTAAAGTCTATCAATCATTGAGTACAACCTCTACCTTTTCTAGGATATCCACTACAATTGACTCTAGCTCATCTTTTGCAATCTCTCCTTTCTCATTTTGCAAGACCAACACAATGTTGGACATGGCAATCATTCTTCCTTCTAATAGGTCCATCTTTTGCATGATGATTTTCCCAAGCTCATCTATCCTTTCCTTGTGTGGTTCTTGAGTTATTATAAGGGCCTCACACTTTTTCTTGACAAGCGCTAATCATTTTCGTGGCCCAAGGTCTCATCTTTCATGGCCTTCAGGACTTCATTGTCTTCCAAAATGGTCCTGGTTCTTATAACAACTTCTGGGGTTGTACAGATATTTAGCGCTTGATCTACTTTCTTCAATTCCTCTTGTAAGCTCTGAAGCAACCCCTCATATGATGTAATCTTTCTCATCATTGAAGCCTTTTCTCACTCTACTTCCTATGTTGGATCCTTTGGTTCTGGCATGTGTAGAGGTTCATCTTCAAGCACCAAGTCCACCAAGGTTTGTACATAATGCATTGCTGAAGGAAACATTTTGGTACCTTTGGCTCTAAGTGTGGCTTTGCTTTCATGATATTTTCCCCAACTTCCTCTGTCATGCTGATGAAAACAACATTCTTCTTTTGTGCCAAGTCTTTTTCTTTCTTTAGGCACACTATTTCTGCATCCTTAGTTTTGAGCTCTTCTCTTAGCACCCTAATTGTTGCAGCCTTATCCATATTTCATTGTGCCACCTCTATCGAGACTTTTACCAAAGCATTGCTCACTTGTTCATCTAACATAATAGTAGGCTTTATTGTTATGTGTCTTACCTAAGGTGTCTTCTTCAACCTCCTTGATACACATGAATCTTCACATACATCAAAGTTCGGTTCATCCATGTGCGTGTGCATTGACCATAACAGTTTCTTCCTTGTGTGCATGGTTACCATATCTTCATCCATCAGCTCATAGTCATACAACTCCTTTTGTGTCACTATGCTCTAAAAACGGGACAAACAATTTTACATGTGTCCACGTCATAGCCCATGACCAGTGGAACATATTCTCCACTTTTTATTTTCGATCTTGTCCCTTAGGAACTTGGGATTCAATATTTGAGCTTGTTCTATCACACCCTAAGCAGTCTCGGTCACTGTCTCATCTACCTCCTTTTATCCCTCTTCTCCCTTTGGTTCCTCCACGTTCTCTAGAGGTGTGGGGGAATTGGGCACTTTCCTTAGACTCTTCTACCTCATCGTTCAGCTTCAAATTCCTTCTTCTTTTCTCAGTTGTCTCCTTCTATGGAGAGAGTCGAGGTGATCTGTGCATTAATTATAGAGTAGCACCTTGGGTCCTTGTTCTCTTGAATACTCTTTTGAAGTGGCACTCTCCTTGTACCGCTTCTAGGTCCTCATCATCTCCTTATGGCTGGGGTGGAGAACTCACGTGCTCAACTTCTTCCCTATTTGGAGGTTGTCTTCTTCCTCTATGATCCAAACCACCACTATCTTCATGCTCCTCTTCTTCATCATCTACTTGTATTTTCTCTATGGGCTTAGGTGCTGGAACATTTTCCATTGTATGCTTACCTTTTGGCAGCCCTAGGAACATGAACTCATTCTCCACATACTTATTTTTCTCCATCTTGGGCTTGAGTTGTAGGTAAACAAGCGTTGCTCAGGTGTCCACAACTGCCAAGCTTACAGGATTCATGTTTAGTACATCTGAGATGAGCCTCTCAATGTAGGCATTTCACCCCGGATATACAAATTTCTTTCTCAATGTATGGTAGATGCAATCTACATTATTTGCATTGAAGGTTATGCAACACGTATCCGAAAACTAGTGAACTCATGCCTAGAAATATTGTTTTGTGAAGGTGTATGGTAATTTTCACCATGGGCTCTAAGCCCCATCCTTCATCACAAATCGTGTGATGTAAAAATGCTAGTAGACTAAAAGCTGTCAGACGGCCTTATCCACCACCGAAGAAAACTCCTTGGGTATGTGTCACTCTTCTTCGAACATTGTGCGGAGCATATCATACCACTTCTCTGCCCTCTACTTGAATGGTCCGCTCATTGATCCTTCACACAAGTATTTTTGAAATCTTTCCGCCAGAGATTTGTGTTCCGTGGGGTACTCCCAAATCTTCTCCTTTGGCCCATTGGGCACTCCAATCTCCATAAACACCAAAGACAATAAAATAACACAAAACTTATTCTATCACCTATCCATGCTTCTTCAATGATTGTCTTTGCTATGTGATCCACAATATTGTAGATCACTCCTTGAGACATCTTCTTTGCAATGTGTAGCCACATTGTGTTTACCTGTGACCACCTTTCTTGGTCATTTAGCTTTGTTACAAGATGTGCAGTTGCCTACACTATTGGGTACTTCTTCAATTTGTCAATGTCCATGCCACACATGGACCTTTGGTATACCCCAGCTCCTTCCTTATCTCCAAGATTGTGGCCTTATTAGTTAAATCGCTCTCTAGATCTGCTCTTGAGGCCCTTAGTCCTGTCACTGTTGAAATCAAGGTAGTTATGATTCTAACCCTCTGTCTAGTGAAGTAGAAGAAGTCCTCATGGACTCTGCTCATCAACCATCGATACAATGGTTCATACTTCCCAAAGTATGGCAGCTCGTATAACTGGTAGACTCCAATCTACTTTAGTAACTTCTCACCAGCATCATCATACACTGACATATCTTTTGTTGTGCACTTGTTTGTTTTTGTGCTCAACAACACATCAAGCTCCTTCTTATTATCTGATGTATGATGGTTGTAATCGTTGATTTTACATTGATGGATGTGGGAATCCCATTCTTGTCCCACAATCACACCCTCTAGATATTGCATTTCTAAGAAATTACTCTCGAGAGAAATTTCTTCTTCCACTTTGACCTTCTTCTTCCCTTTTACTCTGCTACTGGGTGCTTTCTTCGGTGCCATATAAAAATTCTCTCTTTTCTACCCTCTGTAATCAAGAAAGTTAAAACCCTAGTTCAAATATTTGTACACTGATTGAAATCACATGTGTTAGCTCATTTGTAATGCATCTGCTTCGCTCAAACCCTTAACCTATGGGAACACAAGATTATCCTACACACAAACCTTCTCTCCATGTCTAGTTTCACACTCTTTACACCTCAACACAATTGCTCGGCTTGTTTGCACTTAGCTCTTTTCAAATTCTCTTAATTGTAATGGTAAAAATAAACTCGCATCCTGTCCTTATATAGATTTTCAAAAAGTTAGTGCATTTATTACTCCTCCACCTACCAACAATCCTCTCATTAATTGACCATTTTCATTCCTTCCATGTGGTACATCTTCGCACCCAAGCTATAACCTTCTAGTGCACCTTCCTACCTTCTAGCCATAGACTTCTCTTCAGCACGCCTCCATGCACCCGAGTACCTCGCCACTATGCCTTCTTTTGGTAGTTCCCATGGCCTCTGCTTACCTCATGTTATACTTGTTTCTTCATTTACCTCCACCTATGGTCCTCATTTCTAGAAGAAATCTTTTTCTTTCAATTTTCCAACTTGAATAACACCCATAGTAGTTAGTTCCTTTCATGTGTACTTATTTTCATCAGTCCTATACCTAGATATCAATAACCACCCCACACTAAGGGTATGTGCAGTCCTCTATGCATAAAAATTCTCCAAATAGTAATTAGCTTCTGGCACATAAATACACTTATTACATAAAAACACTAACTAAATTGACAAAGCATAGCGATAAAGAAGGAAACACATTAAGGAAATGTAGAATTGAAAACCTAATCTAAATGGCAACACTTCCTTATTACAAACACCAAGAAGACTTATTTATAGTAGGGCTTCATCCTACTCCCATTGAAGTATCTAGGTAACCGTATTCCATCAAGCACCTCTAATTGACAAGTGCATGTTTCAAGTATGTGAGTGATAACATATGGCCCCAACCAATGTACCTTGAGTTTTCTTGGATGGCACAAAAATTTAGAATCATAAAGGAGCACCATTTGTCCTATCTCAAGATTTTTATCCTTTATGTGCATGTCATGCCATGCTTTATGCCTGGCCTTCTCTTGTTTTTGACTCTAACATTCTATTGCTCATCGTTCATTGTGTCAAATTAACTTTGCAATCCATTCTTCTAATGCTTGCTCATCAACTAGACCTCCAGCATGCATAATATGTAAAGATGGTAACATGAATTGTATAGGAAGAACTATACGTACAAACACTAACCGAAATGGTGTGGATTTTTTCAACCTTTTATATATTGTTTGATATTTTATCATCCCAATCCTTTCTTCCAACATCACATATTTTTGTCAATGTCTCGACTCAAATTTTCGTTAAAATCTTGAGGATGATATGGTGTAGTCTTGTGGTGTGCCATCATTAATTCATTCAATAAAATTTTGATTGTCTCATTCAGAAAGTGTGTGCCCCTATCACTGGTCAAACTTAAAGGACATCCATACCATGTAATAATATTTTCCCATAGAAACCTAGCTATTGTAGCTGTTGTACAATCCTTTGTAGGTGCTGCTTCTACCCACCTTGTCAAATAATTTGTGAAAGTTATGATATAGCGCAATCTAGTTATACACGCGGCTAGTGGTGAAATAGGACCAACAAAATCTATAGCCCATTTATCAAATAACTCTGCACTAGGAATAGGCCTTAATGGCATCTCATCTCGTTTTCCTAGTTTTCCAAGACATTGACAATGATCACAAGCTTTGTAATAATCCTTACAATATTTATACAGGGTCTCCCACCATAATCTAGTGAGTAGAATCTTGTGCACAGTGGCATCACCTACATAGTGGACACTTGTAATACCAATATGAGCTTCCTCCATGATAGCCATGTGTTCATGTTCCAAAGACACAATAGCATAATACTTCATCCCGGCATAACTTGTACATGTCACCGCTAATCAACATATAGGGTGCCGCACATATAGAAAGTTGTTTCTTTTCTAAGGATTTCATTCCTTTTGGTGTCATGTCTATTCATAGAAAGACAACAATGTCCTCTAATTCTGATGGCACTTGTTGTAACCTATATAATTGTGCATCTAGCATGGTATCTTCAATTGCATGTGCTTCTTCTCCGATCGTATTCGGATAAATGGTGCGGTCCGAATTACTTTTCCTTGGTTTTAACACAACTGTGAAATCAAATTCTTGAAATAAGATTACCCATATACATATATTCCCCTGTAAAATAGGTTTGTTTACCAAATACTTCAATGCCATGTGATATGTATAGAAGACAAATGGTGTAGCCAGCAAGTACTATTGGAATTTATGTAGTGCATAGATCATTGACAAAGCTTTGCGCTTTGTAGTTGTGTAGTTCGGTTATGTAGGAGTCAGCTTTCTACTAGCAAAACAAATAGGATGATCTATAATACCTTCTCTAAGATGAGCCAATACTACACCAATGGTCATGCCAGAGACATCCACATGTACATGAAATGGTTAGTCCATGGGTGAAAATGTAGAATAAGCATGGTAGTATGTTTCTCCTTTAATGTATCGAATGTGCATTGTTGTGGTTCTCCACAATAGAACGTACCTTTCCATTTTAGTAAATCCTCCAACAGTGTGGAAAATTTTGCATATCCTTTAATAAACTTCTTGTAATATCCTATATGACCCAAAACTCGGGCATATTACTCTAACTAGTAGGATCTTTTAGGCCTATAATGACTACAAACTTTCCTTGCAGATTATGTGTCCTAACAAAGTATCCCAAATGGTGTAGAAAATATGCAATTCTTGATTTTTAAAGAGATAATTAAGCTGTCTACATCTTTCAAACATTAAGCGCAGATTGTCACAATGATCCTTAACTAATACATACACCATCCAATCATTCAAATAAACATGTAAGAAGTTGTGAATAAACTCCTTGAACACTTAACAATTATCCAATAAAATACAAAGAGGTGCATTTTTCGGACCAAAAGGCATCACAGTATAGGCAAAGCTACCCCATTTAGTAGTAAAAGTAGTCTTTTCTTGATCCTCTCTGGGAAATCCTAACGGGGTTCATTTTAAGAGACCTCTTGGAAATTGGAGGTGGAAAATACCTGGCGAATATCCCGAAACCGATTTCGCGGGAAGGTGAATTTTTTGGGGGTTGTATGAAATTTTTTGCCTGATTGTCAAGTGGTGTGACAGAAGGCTGTAGACGCGCGACAGGAGATTTTGTTGTCACGCATCAAAAAAATGCATTGACGCACATCAATGCATTTTTTTGATGCGCGACAGTAAAATCTTTTGTCACGCGTCACGTAGCCTCGACCTCTACTTTCTCATCAAAAAAATCTCCGTGTCGTGCGTCAACAAACTCTTTGTCATGCGTCTGCTATGCATCAATATCTATTGTACCTCCTTGTCGCACATCAACTATCCGTCAGTGTCATGCATCAATAAATAACCCTCATTGACGCACATCAATAGACCTCTTTGACACACATCAACAAGGTTGTTGATGCGTGTGCTGACGCGTGTCAATGAGGTCTGCTGACACGCGTTGATGCATTTTTTGTGCGTGATAGCAAAATCTCCCATCGTGCATCTGCAGCCTCCTCCTCTCGCTTACTACAAAAAAAATATCGTGTCACTCGTCAAAGAAACTCTTTGTCATGCATCTCCTATGCGTCAATATCTACAGTACCTCCTTGTTGTGTGTTTACTATCCATCAGTGTTGTGCATCAACAAATAACCCCATTGTCGCGCGTCTACAAACCCTCCTTATCGCGTGTCAATAACTTACCCCCTTGTCGCGCATCTGCAATATGGGATATATCATATTGTTGACAAATGTGAAGTAGAAGTGTTCTACCTGGTGAATAATCTAGGATTATATAGGGGATATTTTTCAAGGGTAGGCAAAGCCGACCCCTAAAAAAATTAAAGTGTAATTTTTAGGTGAACAGTCACTGACTCGCGCCAGAAAATTTGCCTTTTCAAAATTTTCAAAAATGGAATATTCGCCATATTACGAATATTCACCACTAAAATTTTCCTAAATCCTAACATGATGATACCCAAAGAACCCATCTATAAATGAATATATTTCGCACCCTAAAATTGCCTTCTAGTATTTTCTCGGTGAATGGCATAGGAAAGGGATTAGTCACACATGAAGCATTCAGCTCCCTATAGTCCACACAGATCCTAATCCATGCATCCTTTTTTAATACTGATCACCATTGGACTAACCCATTCTTACTCGTCGAGGGGCTTGGTAATCCCAAACTTAAACATTTTATCAATCTCTTATTTGTCCTTTTCATGCAAGTTGGGGTTCATCCTATAAGGTCTCTTTATAACTAAGTGTAGACCCTCTTTAATATGTATCCTCATCTCTCATAATGATTCATGTGTGCCTTTAAACCCATGGTACCCCAAGGAAATAAATCCTTATAATCCCATAGTAAATCTATGATTTTTGCCACTTCAAATTTTGACCAAGTAATCCCCAATTATGACCTCCTTAGGCTCAAAGATCATCGATCCAATATTCACCTTCTTTGTATTAATAGGTCCATGATAGGCGTGCGTGGTCTTATATGCACTTTCCAACACCTCATTCCTACTTGTTGAATGGTTTACATCCAAATATTCTACTTCTTCCTCATTCACTAAGTAGACCATTTTTTTATTTTTCTTTCTCAAAGAAAGCTCATTGAAGTAGTGTGGCATCGGCCTCTATCTCTTCAACAAGATGCACTCCTAAGTTTCTTCATCTAATAACTCCTTAAGGAGTTCTTCATCCTGGCACTATCTCCCATAGTTAAGCGCTTTATGAATTTTAATGCTTCTTTCAATGAAGGCTTGGTAGAGAAGAAGTCAAATGTCTAGGCCATTCATGTAATTAAATCCTACCAATTTCTAATCTCTCTATGGAGTTCAACATAGACATACCAACACACGCTTAGCTTTGTAAAGTGGAATAAAAATTGTGCACCGAGAGTGAAGTTGGTAATAAAGCTTCTTGCCCCTCTCGTCCAAAGTCTCTCACACCGATGAACATGGTCTTTGAACAAGTTGATTACCAAGATAAGTGCATATTTGAGTAGGTGCATTGCTCTTGTAGAACCTAGTGGCAAGATCAATCCTAATTTCATTCCATCCTACAAGATAATCCTTGTGGACCACCAACCAGTGCATTGTTGTCTCGCGTAGTGTATTTGCTAGCATATTTATTCTTTCCAACGGTTCTATCCATTATTACTCCATGGTGCACATGAACACCATAAGATCTCCTTCTCCGGTGTAATAAGGTACCGAGTTGTTACATGTCCTCCTGATATAATGTGGTTTATTGTCTTTAGAAAATATACACTTTACTTCGCGTCCCACAAATTCATAAGTGTTATGAGCCTAGTTATCACAAGCAATAATTGTATTATCGTTGATAGTCTATACATCCTCCCACTTAATTATTCCTTCTTTAGATGGCTCAAGCATCTCTAGATCCCAGATGGTGGGTACATAAATCTTATTCAGGTATTCTTCACTCAAGGGCTCAACATAGGGAACATATTTTCCATCTATTAAAGGGATAATAACTCTTTCCTCCTTGTTTTCAAAGCTGGTATAACCCTTATTGAACCAAATATCAACATTATTTTCATAGCACTAAGGATGCCCCAATAGAGATAGGAAGCTATCCGACTCTTCCAAAGTGTTAAAACCTCAAAGTCTCCAAAGTGAACTTGGCTCCTTGTATGGTAATGGATGCATATTTTAAAACTCCGATGGGCGTGTGTTGGTCGTCAAAAAGGAATTTATTGAGAACAACAGTCAGGGGACAAAAAGTCCCTCCTCTTTAATGGGAGAGGTTCCCTTATTTAAAGACAAAACTTATTTACACATGTATAGTGCATAGTTTTAATGGGAACTTGGGTATCATGAAAGTGTTAAAATAGAATAGATCATCAATACAAAAGTATAGAGGAATGAAGTATCGGGAAGGGGTAGAAAGGCACTCTCAAGAAATATAGATAACAAAATAATTCCTTACGCATGCCAAAATGAAATTATTTGGAACATAACCATTTGCATTTGAGATAATAAGATGTTATTTCAAAGACACAAAGTTCTAGAAATTACATCTACAAGAATACAAAGCTTCTTGAAGTAACATAGACAAATGATTTAAAAACATTTAACAGATAGTAATGAAAGAACAAGACCAGATAGACATGGAAAGAAAGATCTTTTGTATTGATTGTTTTTTACTCCTTACACTTTCAAAAATAAACCAAGTTCCAACCCCTCTAAATGGTGTAGGGAGCCCATTATATAACTTACAAATTAGTTACACTTGGTAACTGTTTCTTTTAACTAAAATGTTTAATTAAGGGGATGCTTGACACAAAACCCTCAACTAATTACAATAAGCCCGAATTGAGAAAAAGAAGGAAAGGAGAAGCTGGGAGGGAAAACAACTACTTATTGCTGAGGAGGGCCCACCGACTTGAGGATCCATTGTCTGAATTTTTTCAATGCTTCCGCTATGTCTCGGCCTCGTGGGACTGATGTGTTGGTAGTAGCTTGAGTCCAAGTTCCTAAGAATTTCTCCATCTCCTTATCAAACTCAGTGTGTGCATGATATTATTTATTAGCTTCTTCAATAGCAGATTGAAGGGAGAAAATCTCCTTTATCTTCTCTTTGGTAATTGATTCCTCCTTGAACAAGTTTTCCTTAACAAATGCCCTGAATTGAGTTTTAATTTCTTGGAGGGAGAAAGGAACACCTAAAGTTTCATCATGAAGGTGACAAAGTGAATATCCTTGAAAGCTGATACAACACAAGTTTTGAAGGCTTCCCTTCGCCAACTGTTCCTCAACTCTCCTAAAGCCTCCTCTAGCACATTTATTTTCCACTCCATGCTGAAAACCCATGACCTTGATAAATTATCTTTGGCATCATCAAAAACCTTGCTGGCTAACAATATGTTTTCATCAGCTTGTCCCATCAGGCGAAGATCCACTATGCAGCTACTCCAAAGTTTGAGTTCTTTATCCATGGTCCCAATTGTAGAGGAGAGCTTTTGTTACAGATTAGTCACCTTCTCATTGAGTTTGAAAGCTTCTACAATGAAATTCAAACCTGCAATGATCATGTCATCCACCATGGCTTCCATAGCTCTCCCATAGATAGAATACCTGTGTATGTCTTTAATGCTATGGACTTCATCTTGACTAAGAATCACAGGTGGTGGAAGGGTAGTCAGTGGGGTAGGATCCAAAACCTTGTCCTTAGATAGTAAAGACTTGATGAAACCAGAAAGAATTTGAGTTTGTTCTTCCAGCTGCTCTATAGTCTGCTTGCCTTTTTCTACTCTCCCAATAACTCTGGTTACTATTTCCTGGAGGTTATGCACCTCACTCTCAGGGGTAGATTCTCCCATTGGGATCCTAGAAAGCTCTAGATCAGAGGCTAGTATATCTTGTTCTACCTTATCAACCTTAGGCTTTGCTATCTCAAGAAATTGTTGGCCTTGGACATCTGTCACTATCCTTGAAGTTGTTTTAGCTCTCTTTGCTGGAGCAGAAGGAGTAGTGCCCAACAAGGCTACCACAACATCAAAATTTGGCCCTGTCAATCGAGAAGAGGGCTTCCTCTTCTACATCAACAAAAGGTTTCACCCATGTGAAAGTGGAGGAAGAAGAAGGAGGAGCAAGAGAACCAAGAGCAAGAGAACTCATGGCACTTAAAGTATTCACTATTGTTGCTTCCAGTAGAGATGTGAGTGGAGTAGGTGGGGCTTCTTGGGTAGAGGAATTAGTGGTACCTAGAGGTTCAGTGCTATGCACTTCCTTCTCTTTATCTATTGTAGCTTCTGAAGCTCCTGCAGGACTGGCACTTCACTATCATCGCTTTCACTGAGAACAATGATGTTCTCTGGCCCCAAAGGTAATTCTGAATGTTTTAATAGGGGATCTTCCTCAATAGGCTCCTGCTTAACCTCTTTCACCTTCTTCTGATATACTTGAGTAGATGAGGAAGGGGTGGATGATTAGGTTCCTTACTTGAGGAAGGAGGAGGAGTTTGTGCAGGTACCTCCGAGCTAGGTGTATGTGATTCCTTCCTTGGTGTTGAAGTGTCTTTAGAGGAAGATTCTCCTGGATTCTTCCTAAGCTCTCGGACCCTTCTGTCAAACCAGACCTTGGTTCTTACAAGGACAAGGGCCAGAATCTTAGCCAAGTCATCCTTCTCCCTCTTGAACCAATCCATATCCTCTAAGGGAGTGTGCTTGATCAATGTATCATATTCATATGACAATAGGTCTATATTTTCATCTTGAAGCCCTTCGAGAATCTGATATAGATTGAGCTCCTCTATCAGCTGGAGGGAGAATCTACCATAATGCCTCTACCTTGCTTCAAATTCATCTGCACAATCAGCCTAGTAGTCTTCAATATCTGCTATGTGATAGTAATTGATCCTGAGATTTAACTCAATGAACTTCTTCAAATCAAAATAGGTCCTGGGCCTGAAGAAGTGAATAGTGATGGGAGCAAGGGCCCTTTCTATGTTTTGAGAATCCAAAGTTGTTTTTCTTGTATAATTACCCAAGGGTATGAGGAAATGCACCTAGATATTTTATTTTCTCTGCGGGTTCTATGTAACTTATCCAATTGCCTGCATACTTCAATAAAAGTCATCTTATCATTACAAAAGATAGGGAGTTTGAGAGGTGTGTTCTGTAACTGGCTAACCTGATATATGAAAACCTTCTGAATTGAATGAAGAAAGCTCCATACTTTGCTATCAGGTTCATGGATTCATCAAAAATCTTCTAGCAGTATCACTATCTCGAAGCCTCATAATGTACATGGTAAAAGCATCATTCACCCTCCTGAAGTTATGATTGTTGGTTTCAAGGGTGAACTGAGGGTAGTATGCATAAATGGGTTCAACCTTCTGACTCTCGATGTATGTGAAACCAAACCATTGCCAAGATGCTGCTAGGGTATACATAAGATAAGAAGTCATATAGAACTTCTTGGTTTGTTGCACATTGGACAACTGTTTTGTCAAATTCATGCAAATGATCTCTACCCAATTGATGTTCTGGCTACCTTCGCAGATGATGTTGATTAGTGGGCACATCCAGAAGTGAAATTCATTGGTGGAGGGTAAGCCCATGACACGAGCCAACAAGATGATGAAATCAGATAGTTCTTCGTTAAAATCAGCCCTAAACAGAGCCTTGGAAAGTCGAGATGCTCCCTTTTTAGGGTTCTTCAACCATGACTTTGCTATCCTTGCTTTGTATTTATCATTGTCTTACTCGAAGAGAGTCTGTGCTTGAGCTTGAGAGATAACAATGGAGTTTTCAATTTCTGGGATATGTAGAGCATTAGCAATGGCAGCAGCGTCGAGTTTGGTGATCGGTTCTATACGATGGAAAAGTGACATACGAAGATGATAATTGAAAAGTGACCTTCCTGTCCGACCTCCCGAGGTCATGCCAGACAACTGGTGGTTTGTAATGCGGGTGAGTTAGATGAAGCCATATTCGGGATTATGGCTAGTTTTTATATGATAGAAAAGCTACAAAGCGAGGATGAGAGACTAAGATCTAGTAGTGTGATCTCCTGGTAGCTAAAATGACAAAGGGGAGATTTAGAGGCTATGAGCGGGTAGTGTAAATTCCCTATGGTTTATTCTCCTAACTAGGATCTAAGTGTTAATCTAGTTATGAAGTCTCTGAATTAACTTAAACTAAAAATAACAATTTATACTATTGTTGAAAGGGAAACTAATCTAAACAAAATATACGATTGAAACATTATAATTACAAGCAACAATTAAACTACTTTTATACTAAAACTAAACAAGCGAGATAACCCGGTGTGGTTATTCACCTGTGCAGATGTGTGAATCTAGATAAAAGACAACCAATTAACTTAATTGAAAACCTTCAATCCTACCTCAGAAGTGAGGAACAAATCATAGTTTCTCGAAACTATCATTCCCCACAGATATTGAACTTCCCTCGGCAATATTGAAATCAAGCTTAACTGAAATAAAATGATTCGCTACTCTATTTGATAATAACTTTGATTATTTAAACTTGGATTTTTACCGAGCAGAGGCAAATCTAGTTTTGTTGTAGCTCGTCCCCTCGAGTGATCTCTCCGGATTTCTTGCGTGTTCACGTGAATCCTAGTAAAGAGTAGGAGTATAGCAACTTGTCAAGCAAGAGAAGATATTGGGACGATAGTTGCTTTGAAGTAAAAATGGCACGAAGCACAAGTAGGAGAAGGATGGCGCAAGTGAACCGGCTTAGCCTATGTGATTCCTAAGCGGTGGTTGTTGCAGCAATGATAAATAGTAGGTACCCAAACAAAGTGAGGATAGTAGCTTTAGAGAAATACAATGAAGTACAAGTAGGAGAGGGATGGTGCAAGAGAATAGTGCTTGGCCTATGTGATTCCTAGTAGGATCATTGTCGATGTACAATGAGGCATAACTAAATATTGAAAAGAATTCTAATCCATGCTAAAGATAAAATGATTCATAAAAAAAAATCTAGGATTTTTCAGAATTGAATGATTCTAAAAAAATCTATTCGAGAAGACTGAAGCTCAAGAATGAAGACTCCAAACCAAAGAACGAAGACCATTTACTTGTAAACAAGCTTTATATTTATAGCATTTGCAATGGCTTTGAGTGAATGCAAGTTCAAATTGAACTCTCTCACCATTAAACAAAGATAAATTACTATTTACCAGTGCTTAAAACATAAATGCAAGAAAAAGTGGTTGAGAAATGCGGATGCAAATTGAATTTTTATGTTTGACGCGATCGTTGGGAAGCATTCTAGAAAACACGTATGGAACCGCCACCTGCGCATTTGAGCTTAGAAGGTGGCGATTCATGAGACCGCCAGCCCCTTTGGCCGGTCTTATGGCAATGGTTGACTTGTGGGCATACCAATATTTTAGTTTATAGGATCGCCACCGCCCTGGCAAAGAGGCGGTCCTTTGGTCCTATAACTAACGACAAAAAAACAAGGAAAAAAAGAGAAAAGGTTAGGATAAAACATGTAGAGGCTGACAAGGCTTTTGGGATGCAAATGTACACTCGGCGAGCTTTACGGATTCGAACACCTTGTGAAGAGATATTAATCATCATTGGGGTTTTCATAACCAATTTCCAATACTGTAAGTACATACAATTTTGGGTACGTACATATTGCCCCCTCGAAGAAGCGTTTTAGCCATGAAGAGGCATAAAACGTTGGGTCCGAGTATGGAAGTCCCGAAATGGGGAGTTAGAGGCTATACCTGACACGCCATGTACCGAAATGCCGCCATCCAAATTCCCGCTATCTACAAAATGAAAAAGGGACTCAAGTGTAGATAGATAAAATAAATTGAAAATAAAGAATAAATTCAAATGAAATGAGGACTTACCATTTGTGTGAGGATAAGAACTTACCTATGTCGGCGCTCCAACTCTGGGAAAGAACATTCAAAACAAGGTTAGAATGTTATAAATATACATACCAGAAGACTACCCATTCCCGAGATTCAAATATTCTCCAAGTTTCATAATTCCTGTTGTGGTTTTAGTGGAGACATTCCCAAGCACCTTTATCAAATCAAATGTTTTTAGGACGAGCTCATTTACCTATTCATCTGCGTATCAATTTAGTAATTTTTGAGCTTTGGTTCCACGGTGATCACTCTTTTCATTTTTGAGTATGATTGAATTGGAATGAGCTTTGGAATGGTATTTTGCATTAGGCTTAGCTTTTTGCTGTTTTTGAATGCTTTTGAGAAGAAATCCTAAGAAATTCGTAACTAGAGCGGTCATAATGGGCCTCAAAAGGGTGATAGGCAGAGTTCCTTTATTTCTTAGCCTCCATTTTGTGAGGCATGTATGTTGTTTTGGTATTTTGTGCTTATTGCAAGCATTTTGACCATGCCTAGTGCATGATGGCATTGTATGTAAAACACGATGCTATATATATATATATATATATATATATATATATTTTTGGTTCGGTTATTCGTTGTATAGAGTTGGCTTATATTGATGATTTGATTCATGTGTGTACTCTTAGATGTTTAGAATTCCTGATTTTCATATGCTTTTCAGAATGTATGCAATGGATGACAAGTGATAACAAATGTTAAACAGAATGTTTTTACTTTATTTGCTTTTGTAATGCTGATATGTGATGATGAACATGTTGTAGTATTGAACTTTTGGCCTCTTTGGGCAATGTCTATGATTTCTTCTTATGTTGGCAAAACGTGATGAATGTATAGTGATAAAGAGATGAACTTGCCCCAATCCCAAATCCACGCAACTAGTAAGACGCTGAGGGCTCAACACCAAGAATTGGGAAGGGCACAAGTTGTATGAGTTTGATTTGAATGGAATGATGAGAGACAGACAAACCAATAACAAGAACCAAATTTGGACCTACACACCCACCCTACTCAAAACTACTACTACCAAGCTTAGAAGGCCACTTACTTTTAGTTTATCTAGACTTAGATTCATAAATGGCAACTTGGTTGACAAAATATAGTTTCAAGGATTTGATCTCTTTGGAATTCGGGGATGTTTGGATATTTGCTTTCTCTTAATGAATTTGACTTGTGTTTTTAGCATACCAAGATTTGTTAGTTTATATGACTGGACCCCCACACCTGCCTCACGCCACTAGTAAGAAGCATGGGTTTGTCACCAAAGGCAAGATATGTGAGTGAGTAAGGGCACTTCTTTCCTTTCCCAACCTCACATCACCAAGTAAGAGATGTGGGATTATCACCGAAGGTTGATGGGGAAAAGAAGTGTGTAAAATAAAATATTTTGTTTGCTTAGCACTT
This sequence comes from Taxus wallichiana var. yunnanensis, assembly GCA_018340775.1. NCBI lineage: Eukaryota > Viridiplantae > Streptophyta > Pinopsida > Cupressales > Taxaceae > Taxus > Taxus wallichiana. Next base: position 726,730,075 of record CM031242.1, on the reverse strand, counting down.
TTGATTTCATTTGATTTTGACATTTTGATCTATGAATTTGGATATCCTTTCATTCCAAGATATTTTAAGAGGGATAGATGTGACACCAAGAAGCTTCTAAAACAGACCGTAGGAAAGGACAACTTCACCTAGTAGAAAGAAAGAGCAAAGCCAAGTATGCAGGTCTTGGTATGGTTTCCGTCAATGTTTGTCTGTCGAACTTGATGAGAAGATTTGAAAATACTTGATGATGTTTGAAGAGATGTGATTTGAATATTTTTGCCAATATCTTCAGAAATTTGTAACAGATTACTTAAGAGTAAGTTCCTGGACTACAATATTTATGAAATGAGTGAACAGGATGAACTAACTAAATTACTAATGCAATGCAACTGTAACCATGTACATATGAAAATGCAGGTGGAACTATATGTCATGATGTCTAAGGTGAAGAAAGTTGACGAATATCGAATTCTTCACCCCTAGAAGTACACAGCGGAGAACCATTATCCTCAAATTTTTCATTCTCTTGACGAGGGCCTACCATTCTAGGTTTGAACTTACAACCCTTTCCCAGAGGTGTATATGTCCCATTATTAAAAACATTTTTCTGAAAGAGGTGTTCACATGCCTCTTTGTCATGTTTTTGAGAGATGGCATGTGGGTGAGCATGACTATGTTGCTTGACCTTCTCTCTCATATCGAGCATTGTGTTTATTTGTAAATTTTGTCGAATGATGAGGTCTTGCCCCATGGATAGGGAAAACTTAGCTTCAGATGCGCATGGGTCGAAACTAGGCTTTAGAATAGGGCAATGCCTAGAGATGGTTTTGATAGGCATCATTTCAATTTTAAATTGCCCTTCTTCATTTGTTAATTCTATCATGTTCATATCTAGATCTAGGTCATCGGAGGGAAGAGATGTTATACCGAGAAGACTACCCATTCCCTGAGGTTCAAATGGGAGAAAGATCGGCTCGTCATTCTCCAAGAGTTTCATAATTCCTGTTGTGGTTTTAGTGGAGATTGTTTCCATAGAAATTGACTTACCTTTATCTGTTTTTACCACCTCAAATGTTTTTGGTTTAACAACTTCAACCTCTGGAATGTCCGGGGTGATTGGGACTAACTCTTTTTTGGAGGTGGTTTGTTTAATTGATTTTTGGGAAGCTCATACTCTGTATGGACTCCTTTCTTTTTCTTGAGGTTTTCTAAGTGTATATCAAAGGGTTTAGGATCCCCTTGAGTGATGAAGACTTTTCCTAGGTGTAAAAACCTTACTTCTTGGAATAACGTGGAAGGGATTGCCTTCATGCATGTGATGTATCCATGGATCGAGAATCATATTATAGTTGGTTTCCCAATCTATAATATAAAATTCAGTGAGGATTGTTTTGGGCCCTAGAGTGACTGGTAGCACTATAGTCCCAATTGAAGTTGCCTTGAGACTATCATAGCCCCTTAGCGTGTTTCGTGTTGAGGAACAGTTTGTTTCTCCATATCCTAGCTTTTGAAGAAAAGTAAAGGGGACTATGTTAACTTCTGCCCCATCATCAACCATTACACATTTAACATAATTATTGTAAACCCATACTTGTAAATGTAAAGTTGGGTCACCTCTTCATGTAATCTCAATCTGTTGGCATTTTGCTTATATCAAATATAAACTCAATATCCATATCTGGCTGCCCCTGGAGGGTGGATGTCAAATTCTACATGGTTTATTTGAGCACTAGGAGGTGGTGTAATGTTGATTAGATGACCAATACCTAATTCATTGAGCAACGCAAAGCGATGCGTGGGTGAATTTTTCAGCAAATCTAGGAATGAAATGTGGGAAAGGTCTTGTTCAAATCTGATATTAAATCATAGGATCCTACTAGTCTTGCTATTGTAGGAACTTCATCTCATGCGTAGAAAATATCGGGTAGGGGTTGTGAAACATAGTCCTTTGTTCGAGTTGTTGCATTAATTTCACGCTCAACCTCTAACTCAACTAATCCTAAGATTTTTGTATTACCATTTGAACCTAGGTTAGGAGCAATCCAAGAGTTTTAGGAGTTGAGGCATCTTGATTGTTATTTCTTATTATGACACCTTGTTTGTCCCATTTGGATCTAACCTGTTATTGTTAGAATGATTTGGGAGAGGATCATTGAAGATCTTGAGAGGTGCATTTTGAGGGGAAACTGATCCCATACCAAGTGGCAGTGTAGGATTTTCTAGAAACATATCTACAAAGAGTTGTTTTTGCTCTTCTGGTAGACGTTGTAAGAATTTGTTGTAGTCATGGCAAGTCCTAGTATCATGACCCCTAATTTTGTGGAAACCACAATATAGATTGGGATTATAGTTTCGTGGTCATCGGTTTGAATCTTGTTGTGGCCCAAAGTTCTGATTGGGTTGTTGGTTGTTATAGTTGAAATTTTGAGGTTGTGGCCTTTGGCTTTGGTTTTGATATCCATCTGGGCCCCGAGCAAGGCCTTGTGACTGGATTTGCTGTTGTTTTTTCTATTGTTGTTGTTTTTGTTGTGGAGGACGATTAGAATCCACCGTATTGATCATTGGAGTGAAGTTATTGTTGCGTTGATTGTTAGCAGGTGTCGGGGTGTTCACAACATTTGGTCCTTTGACTTGATCAGTGACTCCATCTGTTGTAACCCCGCGGTTTTTGTTAAGGATCTTAGGTCCTTGGTTAGCATTCCCGGTATTAGGATAGGTGGTGGTGTTTTGATTGGGAGTGATTAATTTCCCGTTTGTTCCATATTTCTTACGACTGCTATCTATTGCAGCTTGATCTATTCGGAGAGCACTCTCGAGCACTTCATCATAAGTTCTTAGTGGGAACTTTTGGACTTATTCCTTTATCTCTCTGCTGAGAGAATGAAGGAATAAATCACATAGTTCCATCTGATCCATGTTTGGAGTGCTTGCTGAAGAATAGAGGACTGTACGCCATCTTTGGATGAAATGAGCAACAGATTCATTGTGTTCTTGCTTAATATGCAAGAATTCCCTGATTCCTATTCTCAACAATTTGTTCATGTCGAACACCTTGATGAACTCTGAAATGAGTTGTTTAAATGAATGTATTGAGGCTTCAGGTATTCTATAATACCAATCGAGGGTGATACCCTCTAAAAAGTTTTGGGGAATATTTTAGCAACAACTCCATCCCAAGGGAGCAGTTCTCGAATGGTTGTGGCATAGGCCTTAATATGTGCATTTGGGTCTCCCTCTCCTTTGTACTTGGGTAGATCGGGGAGAGGTCTTGGAAGCATGACGCTTCATATAGTGAAGTCAAAGGTTCTTTCAAATATTTTGAATAAGTTCCTATTGCATAGGTTTTGACCATTGATGGTGTTTGCTTTGAGGGGGGTGGAGGTGGAATGGGTTGTTGATATGGCATAGCATATGTATTTGCAGGGGCATAAGGAAATCCTGTGGTTGAGCGAACATGCTGGGAGAAGAGAACATATCTCCTGTGGTGATTTGGAATACATGTTTAAGTATGGAGGAGCATTGCTCAAGAATGGATTGTTTTGTACTAAACCGGGAGGTATCATATTTTCCACTGGAGTGGCGTTAGAGAATGCGGTTCTAGTTGGCATTTGTTGTGAAATGCGAGGGGAATTCCCAATATGCCTGTTCCTGTGAGGAGGTCTACTTGGCTAGGATGATGTGGAGGATTGGAAGTTCCTGCTTGCATGAACTGAGAATTTTGATTTGCTTGAGCAAGTTCTAACCCTCTAACTTTTTCTACTAAAGTTGAGATGACTTCGTTTGGTGAAGTCACAGTATTTTTCCTTAGTGGTGGTTGTTGTATATTTTGAGGTTGTATAGGCATATGGTACCCTGCTATGAACTGATCATTACCCTGCCAAGTTCCATCGTGGGCATTTCCCACAGGTGGAGGAATGGAGGTGTTTTCTTGAAAAGAGACCTCGGGTTGTGTTTGTAAACCTCCTATAGGTGGGTACATACTTTGAGAGCATTGTTCACTCCTAGCATAATGTGCTAAGTATTCATCATCTAAAAATAGATATGGATCTGATTGTCTACTGATTTACGGTCTAAGCAACACCTGAGGAGATGAACTAGATTCTCTAGTGAGCGTCATGTTGTTCGAGCCTGAAGGCTCTGGTTGTTACATTTGAGTGAGCTGATCCAACTCCTCTATTTGGAAAGAAGAACTATATCTAGTCCTTTGAGGTGGAGTTTGTGTTGAAAACCGGTTAGTTGAATAGTTGTCACCCCATGCTAAGAGCGAGGGTGATGGTTGTCTATTCAGTTGATCGTAGTATGCTTCAAGACCTAGGAGAGGTCTGCCATATGCATCAAATCCCGACATATTCGGGGGGTATATGAATACCCAGAATAATGGGAAAGAGTGAAGGTGGATGAAAGAATAGAAAGAGGAAAACTAGTTTGTTTCACATCGGGTTCACCAATTTTGTTGGTGAAGCTGATGTGAAGGCTAATGAGGTGGAAAAGATGAAAAGTAAACTAATTGGAAGAACAAGTAGAAATAAGACTCCGAACCAGAAGGTAGGAAGTTTCATGTCGGGTTCACCAATTTTGTACGATGGAAAAGTGACATGTGAAGATGATAATCAACAAGTGACCTTCCCTGTACCCGACCTCTCGAGGTCGTGCCGAGACAACCGGTGGTTTGTAATGCGGGTGACTTAGATGAAGCCACAGTCATGATTATGGCCAATTTTCTATGATAGAAAAGCTACAGGTGAGGATGAGAATTGGCAAGGAACTTTCCTATGGCTAACCATGGGAGGATCAGTGACTAAGATCTAGTAGTGTGATCTCCTGGTAGCTGAAATGACAAAGGGGAGATTTAGAGGCTATGAGCGGGTAGCGTAAATTCCCTATGGTTTATTCTCCTAACTAGGATCTAAGTGTTAATCTAGTTATGAAGTCTCGAATTAACTTAAACTAAAAATAACAATTTATACTATTGTTGAAAGGGAAACTAATCTAAACAAAATATATGATTGAAACATTATAATTACAAACAACAATTAAACTACTTTTATACTAAAACTAAACAAGTGAGATAACCCGGTGTGGTTATTCACCTGTGCAGATGTGTGAATCTAGATAAAAGATAGCCAATTAACTTAATTGAAAACCTTCAATCCTACCTCAGAAGTGAGGAACAAATCATAGTTTCTCAGAAACTATCATTCCCCACAGCTTCCCTGGCAATATTGAAAGTGAGCTTAACTGAAATAAAATGATTCGCTACTCTATTTGATAATAACTTTGATGATTTAAACCTGGAGTTTACTGAGCAGAGGTAAATCTAGTTTTGTTGTAGCTTGTCCCCTCAGAGTGATCTCTTCATTCTTGCGTGTTCACGTGAATCCAGAAAGAGTAGGAGTATAGCAAAGTGTCAGCAAGAGAAGATACTGGGACGATAGTTGCTTTGAAGTAAAAATGGCATGAAGCACAAGTAGGAGAGGGATGGCGCAAGTGAACTGGCTTGGCCTATGTGATTCCTAGCAGGGTTGTTGCAGCAATGATAAAACAAAATGATAAATAGCAGGTACTCAAACAGTGAGCAATAGCAGCTTCAGAGAAATACAATGAAGTACAAGTAGGAGAGGGATGGCGCAAGAGAACAGAGCTTGGCCTATGCGATTCCTAGCAGGATCGTTGTCGGTGTACAATGAGGCATAACTAAATATTCAGAATTCTAATCCATGCTAAAGATAAAATGATTCATAAACAAAATCTAGGACTGAGTATTGAAGACTGAAGCTCAAGAATGAAGACTCCAGACCAAAGAACCAAGACCATTTACTTGTAAACAAGCTGCATATTTATAGCATTTGCAATGACCAGAAGGCAAGTTCAAATTGAACTCTCTCACCATTAAACAAAGATAAATTACTATTTACTAGGTGGCTAAAACATAAATGCAAGACAAAGTGGTTGAGAAATGTGGATGTAAATTGAATTTTTATGTTTGACATGATCGTCGGAGCGTTCTGGAAAATGCATATAGGATTGCACGCCTGTGCATGGCGGAAATTATAGATCGCCACTCTAGCTTGGGTGATGTTACAGACCACTTTGCCCTTGCAGGGAGGGATTCATAGGACCGCCTGCCTACAGCAGGGAGGCGATCTATAACTAACGACAAAAAAATAAGGAAAAAGAGAGAAAAGGTTAGGATAAAACATGTAGAGGCTGGACAAGGCTTTTTGGGATGCAAATGTACACTCAGTGAGCTTTCTGGATTCCGAACACCTTGCGAAGAGATCTTAATCATCATTGGGGTTTTTGTAACCAATTTATGACTATACAGTACATACAATTTTGGGTACGTATAGTTCCTCGTGCACATTAGATAATTCATTTGTGTCAGGGTTGAAGTGAGCTCCACAAGTGAGCATAGTATCAAGCACATTGTACCAAGATCAAGAAACCCACAAAGCAAATGTAAGGCCACTATCATTAATCATTTGCACCATGGGAGAAGGATTAGGGTTAGTTAACTTGCTCCAGAAATCACCAAAATCTAGGTGATGAACCTCACTATCCCTGATATTGGGAACAAAATATTTGAGTGGTGAAACATGTTCCTGACCCTGAAATTTGATCTTCATGCGACAATGTACGAGAGAGATAGCCTTCATAGCTTGAATCCGCAAGAAAAAAATGCAAGGGGAATGGGAGCATGAGCAGATGGTCTTGATTGCAAGGTTTTGAGTAAATGGCAGTAAGTAAGCAATGTGTAAAAATGTGTAGAGGGTAGTCCCATTAAATATTCATTTTAGGAGAGAGAATGTTATAAATGTGCATTAAATTCATATGCATCGACTCAAAAAGGCAAGCATCGGGAAGAGTGGAAAAAACTATCCCGGATGGTCTTTGGTACATTTGGGACATGAGGGACGTGAAAATGCGATCCGGCCGATGCGGGCGATGTGGGTAATGCGGGTCAAAAGAGCATGGGCAGTCTAGGAACTTAGAAATGCGAGGGATGTGAGGGATGAAGACGCGATTCAATCGACACGGGTGATGTGGGTAATGTGGGGAAAAACACATATATGCTTTTGGGACAGATAAAACCAAAGTATGTGAAGGGCCCGATGCGACCGACATGGGTGATCGGGGAATAGAGAGCACGAATGAACTTAGAACATTTGGAATAAAAAGTTCTGACAGACCTGAAAGTTAACAAATTTTAGAAGAAACGGCTGATTGGGAGCAGAGAGCCCAGGAGAACTTGGGACATATGGGAAAAAAATGTCCGACATACCCACAAATCACTCAAATGACTCAAAAAACGTGAATTTTCCCTAACTCCTCAACTTTTCTCTTCACTAGAACATCACAAAAGGTGTTAACTCAAAAAATTTCAATTTTTGACTTTCGAAAGAGTGGAAATTTTGAGGTGACAACAAAGTGGCCTTAGCCCAATTAGCCATGAACAATACATTAGAGGATGGCTGCAATGGGGGTCTCCCCATTTGTTCCCATGCATCTAAGGTAAGAACATTGACTTCCATGCCTGTATCAATCAATATATTACTCAATAGCCACCCATCCACAACAACATTCAGAGTGATTTCCTTGTCATAATCTAGGCTATGAGGGGGAATATTCACATGCAGATCTTCCATCCAGTCTCAAAACTTGCACGCGAGTATTTCCTTTTAACCAATTCCCCAATAATGGAATGATATTCTCCTAGCGCAATAATTTACACACTTCTCTCAAGTCATCCATATCAGTTTGGACCGTCTCTAATGCTTTATTTTTCTCCATCTTCCATGATTGCTCCTTTAAATATTGTATTTCACCTTAAATATTCTTGAGTACCTCCATGGTTTCCTGATAAACCTCCTTTTGATGGGTAGGATTTGGGTACCGTGCATGTAGAACCTCCTCCTTAGTGATGGTATACTTCTACTGTAATGTTTCTCGGTGCATACTACTTCATTACATTTTGTAATCTTTACCTACAATTCCCTTGATTCTGGTTCCAACTTAGGCATCCACTGATTTTCCACATCGTGTTGTATCCTAACCATCCTTAAACCTTTGTTTTCTTGTTTATGTTGCTTGCTAAGATGCTCATACAGGTATGGGAATTCCTCATAACTATGATTTTTTCCATGAAAGAACATTTAATAGTTTGAGGACATTCACGTCTATAGTGGTCAGGAGATCCGTATGTATAACACGTTCCCCAATGGAACTCACTTATTCCACCACCACGGTATCCTCGACCTCGGCCATGGTTTCCTTCAAAACACCCTTCATTCCAATCATAGTGTGCCTGATTGTGTTCCTAATCTTGATGCTCATTCTTTCCTTTAGAGTTATCTGAAACTCCTATCTATCATACACCAATATCTATAGTATCATGGATTTGACCAATCAGGCAGTCTTCCATGTCATGAGTCGTGGACCTACAGATTTTGTAGTAGCATGAAATGTTCTTCCTTATTGTGCATTGTAGTAATGGGCAGCGGCTAGCATCATGGTTTAAATGGCATATCTCACAATCTAATAGTAGTGAGCCCACGATATGCGGGGACAACTATCCTTTATGTGACATTCCACTTTATAATATATGCATCAAATCCCTATGCGTATGTCATGTGCTAAATTTTTCGATAGTTTCTCTAATTACTTTTCCATAGCTATGATTTGTGCTTCTAAAAATGGGCTCACCCTAGTGTCTATACTTCCAACTACCTATTCGCGTAAGGCTGCTTCAAGTGCTTCGCACGGATCAATATATGTTTTATGTGATAGTGCCCTCCTAAAAGGTGTAATCAAACCTCCAACAAACCATTGTGCATGTTGGTTTGCATGAATATCATAAGACAACTTAGATAACAACATTTTGAAATGGGCATCATACTCTTTAACACTCTTAATAGTTCCTTGCTTGATATCCTTGAGCGCACTTATACTCTTCTTCTCAAACTCAGGGATGTGAAACTCTTTAAGGAAAGCATCTTTTAAGGTTGCATAGTCTACGCAAGTCTGATCAAGGTCAAAATTTCTGTACCAGTTGTGTGCACACCCTTATAACGTAGTAGCAAATTGACTTTCCCTACGCTTAAAAGTCATGATCCCTTTTGCGTGCCACAATATTTCACACATATGTACGTGTTCAACAACATCTTCTATGCCCCTATACTTTGGAAGATGAAGATACATCTCCATGTAAATATTCTAGGGTTGGTGCAGACCTTGCCCACCTGATCCAGAACCTCTTGTGTTTCCTCTACCTCTAGAACCACCAGATCCACCAGAGCTAGAGCTACCTATACCTCCTGATCCCAAACCTGTAGTTGGGGTCAGACTAGAAGATGTACTTCCCTATGTCCCAACCATAGTACTAAACTGCACCCCAACAGTCTGTGAAGTGTTACTACTCCTAGAAGATAATCCAAAATCTATGCACCTAAATTCTGTGTAGATGATACACCTGAAAAGGTACTCCCATATAATAATGAATTTGTTTACACTACCATTGTTGTGCCTCTTATAAGACTCACTCCTTCTCTCCCCTTTGCTTGAATCAGCTTGCGACTATTTATTGGACTAGATGCTGGAAAACCAAGTGCAAGGGCAAGGTTGCCAAGTGGATTGGATGCATGCCTATGGTCGGGATGTTTTTATTGGTGCACTTCTACATGAGGCCGAGGAGGGTTCCCTATCATGCTTTCCAAAATGGGGGAGTTCATGATGCTTGGGTTCCACATCTTATGCATGAACTTCAACTCCTTCCCGAACTATCTTTCTACACAACGCCATTTTTTCGCGTAACCCCTCGCTGCTTCTCTACCTCCCTCTTACGCACCTCATTATACTTAAGTTGTCTTTCCTCTCTCTACCTCTCTGCCGCTAGGTCTACCATCTTTCACCAAACCTGCTCGTACCCCCGTGCATGGTGGGGTTTAGTTAGCCATCGGTTTGTTTACCAAATACTTCAATGACATGTGATATATATAGAACAAAAATGGTGTAGCTAGAATGAATTGTCAAAATTTATGTAGCGCATAGATCATTGAAAAATCTTCGCGCTCTGTAGTTTTGTAGTTATATTCTACAAGAATCAGATTGTTACTAGAAAAATAGATAGGATGATCTATAATACCTTCTCTAAGCTAAGCCAATATTGTGCCAATGGTCATGCAAGAGGTGTCCACATGTACATGAAATGGTTGGTCCCATGAGGGAAAATGCAAAATTTGCATGGTAGTAAGTTTCTCCTTTAATGTCTCAAAAGCACGTTGTTGCAGTTCTCCATAGTATAATGTACCTTTCCCTTTTAGTAACTCCTCCAATGGTGTGGCAAATTTGGCATATCCTTTAATAAACTTCCTGTAATATCTTGTATGACCCAAAACTCGTGCACCTCACTCTGACTAGTAGGATCTTTTAGGCCTATAATGATTGCAACCTTAGTTGGATCAACCAACAAACCTTCCTTGCAGATTATGTGTCCTAACAAGTATCCCAAATGGTGTAGAAACTATGGACTTCTTGATGTTCAAAGAGATACTCAACTATCTACATATTTCAAACATTAAGCAGATTGTCACAATGATCCTTAACTAATCCATACACCGTCCAATCATCCAAATAAACATGTAAGAAGTTGTGAATAAACTCCTTGAACACTTGAACAACTATGCACAAAAATACAGCAAGTGCATTTTTCATACCAAAAGGCATCACAGTATAGGTGAAGCTACCCCATTTAGTAGTAAAATTAGTCTTTTCTTGATCCTCCTGGGAAATCCTAACCTGATGATACCCAGAGAACCCATCTGTAAATTAATGGATTTTACACCTGCTGCAACACCCTAATATTTCCTTAGTGAATGGCATAGGAAAGGGATCAGTCACACATGTAGCATTCAACTCCCTATAGTCCACACAGATCCTAATCCATCCATCCTTCTTGATATTGATCACCATTGGACTAACCCATTCTAACTCGTCGAGGGGCTTGGTATTCCCAGACTTCAACATTTTGTCAATCTCTTATTTGACCTTTTCACACAAGTTGGGGTTCATCCTATAGGTTCTCTTTCTTCTTGGGTGTGCACCCTCCTTAATTTTATCTTCATCTCTCGTAATGATTCATGCACGCCTATAAGTTCATGGTACCCCGAGGAAATAAATCCTTATAATCCCTTAGTAACTCTATGATTTTTGCCACTTCAAATTCTGACCAATAATCCCCAATTATGGCTTCCTTAGGCTCAACATCTGATCCAATATTCACCTTCTTTGTCTTCATAGGTTCATGATAGGCATGCGTGGTCTTATTTGTACTATCCAACACCTCATGCCTACCTATTGAATGGTTTACATCTAGATATTCTACTTCTTCGTCATCCACTAAGTAGACCATTTTTCCTTTTTATTTCTTAAGGAAAGCATGCTGAAGTAGTGTGGCATCAGCCTTTGTCTCTTCAACAAGACGCGCTCCTGAGTTTCCTTCATCCAATAACTCCTGAAGGAGTTCTTCATCCTTGGCACTATCTCCCATAGTTAAGTGCTTTATGACTTTTAATGCTTCTTCCATTGGAGGCTTGGTAGAGAAGAAGTCAAATGTCTAGGCCATTCCTGTAATTAAATCTTGCCAATTTCTAGTCTCTCTATGAGTTTGGCATATACATACCAAGCACACGTGTAGCCTTGTAAAGTGGAATAAAACTTGTGCACCTAGAGAAAAGGTGGTAAAGCTTTTGGCCCCTTTTCCGAGTCTCTCACACTACCTGAACATGGTGTTGAACAAGTTAATTACCATGATAAGTGCATATCTCGAGTAGGTACATTGCTCCTATAGAAAATAGTGGCAAGAGCAATCCTAATTTCATTCCATCCTACAAGATTATCCTTGTGGACCACCCACAAGCACGCTACTTTCCCGCATAGTGTATATGCTAGCATATTTCTTCTTTCTAGTAGGTCTATCCACTATTCCTCCAAGTGCACAAGAACATCATAGGATTTCCTTCTCCGGTGTAACAAGGTATCGAGTTGTTACCTATCCTCCGATATAATGCGGTTTATTGTCCTTAGAAAATATACGCTTTACTTGCAACTCACCAATTCATAAGTGCTATGAGCCCAATTATCACAAGAAACACATGTATTATCTTTGATAGAATGTGCATCCTCCCACTGAATTATTCCTTCTTTAGATGGCTCAAGCATCTACGGATCTTGGATGGTGGGTACATAAATCCTATTCAAGCATTCTTCACTCGGGCTCAACATAGGGTGCAAATTTTCCATCTGTTAAAGGGATAATAACTCTTTCCTCCTTGTTTTCAAAGATGATATAAACCTTATTGAACCAAAGATCAACATTATTTTCATAGCACAAAGTATGCCCCCAATATATTTGGGAAGCTATCTCGACCCTACCAAAGCACTAAAACCTCAAAGTCTCCAGTGAACTTGGCTCTTTGTATGGTAATGGATGCATATTTTAAAACTTCGATGGGAGTGGCCTTAGTCCAATTAGCCATGAACAATACATTAGAGGATGGCTGCAATGGAGGTATCCCCATTTGTTCCCATGCATCTAAGGTAAGAACATTGACTTTCGTGCTATGTCAATCAATATATTACTCAATAGCCACCCATCCACAACATCATTTAGAGTGATTTCCTTGTCATAATCTAGGCTATGAGGGGAAAGATTTACATGCAGGATCTTCAGTCTAGTCTCTAAACTTACATGTAGAGTATTTCATTTTAACCAATTCCTCAACTGTGGAATGATATTCTCCTAGCGCAACAATTTACACACTTCTCTCAAGTCATCCATATCAGTTTGGACCATCTCTGATGCTTTATTTTCTCCATCTTCCATGATTGCTCCTTTAATTATTGTATTTCACCTTAAATATTCCTAAGCACCTCCATGGTTTCTTGATAAACCTTGTTCTGATGGGCAGGACTTGGGTACCGTGCATGTAGAACCTCCTCCTTAGTGATGGTATACTTCTATTGTAATGTTTCTACGGGTGCACACTTTGCTTCATTGCATTTTGTAATCTTTACCTATAATGCCTTGGATTTTGGTTCCAACTTGGGCATCCACTGATTTTCACATCGTGTTGTATCCTAACCATCCCTTCACCTTTGTTTTCTTGTTTATGTTGTTTGCTAAGATGCTAATACGAGATCTGGGCATTCCTCATAACTATGATTATTTCCACAGAAAGAACATGTAATATTTTGAGGACATTCACGTCTATAGTGGTCAGGAGATCCGCATGTATAACACGTTCCCCGAGGGAACTTGCTTCTTCCACCACCACGGCCTCGTCCTCCAAATCCACCTAGGTATCCTCAACCTCAGCCACGGTTTCCTTTAAAACACCCTTCATTCCAATCATAGCGCACCCGATAGTGTCCCTAATCACGATGCTCGTTCTTTCCTTTAGAGTTATATAAAACTCCTATTTTTCATACACCAATATGTATAGCATCATGGATTTTACCAATCATCCAAGTAGTCTTCCGTGTCATGAGTCGTGGACCTCTGATTTTGCGGTAGCATGAAATTTTCTTCCTTATCTCTCGCGTTGTAGTAGTGGGTGGCGGCTAGCATCATGGTTTAAATGTCATATCTCATAGTCAAACAGTAGTGATTGCACTAATCATGGGGACAACTATCCTTTGTGTTACCTTCTACTTCACAATTTGTGCACCAAATCCTGTGCATGTCTCATGTGTTGAATTTTTTTGATAGTTTCTCCAACTACTTTTCCATAGTTTCAACTGTATTGCTAAAAATAGGCTCACCCGGTGTCTATACTTCCAACTATCTCGGCGCGTAAGGCGGATTCAAGTGCTTAACGCAGATCAGTATATGTTTTATGTGATAGTTCCCTCCTAAAGGTGTAGTCAAACCTCCATAAAACCATTGTGCATGTTGGTTTGTGTGAATATCATAAGACAACTTAGATAAAAATGTTTTGAAATGTGCATCGTACTCTCTAACACTCTCAGTAGTACCTTGCTTGATATCCTTGAGCACACTTATACTCTTTTGTTCAAACTCAAGGATGTGAAACTCTTTAAGGAAAGCATCTTTTAAGGTTGTATATTCTACACAAGTCTTATCAGGGTCAAAAATTGTATCATCATGTGAGCACCCTTGTAACATGGTAGAAAATTCACTTGCCCTACACTCAAAAGTTGTGATCCTTTTGCATGCCACATTATTTCACACATATTTATGTGTTTAGCAACATCTTCTATGCCCCTATACTCTGGAAGATGAAGAGACATCTCCATATGAATATTTTGGGGTTGGTGCGGACCTTTCCCATATGATCCAGAACCTCCGTGTTTCCTTTACCTCTAGAACTACCAGATTCACTTTGGAGCTAGAGCCATCTATACCTCTTGATCTTGAACTCCGTATCGGAGTCGAACTAGAAGATGTACTTCCTATGTCCCAATCATAGTACTAAACTACACCCCAATAGTTTGTGAAGTGTTACTACTCCCAGAAGATAGTCCAAAAATCTCTGCGCGCTCTGAATTCTGTGTGGATGATACACCCAAAAGGTACTCCCATATAACAATGAAGTCGTTTGCACTGCCATTATTGTGCCTCTTATAAGACTCACTCCTTCTCTCCCACTGCTTGAATTAGCTTATTGACTATTTATTGTACTAGATGTTGGAAAACCAAGTGCAAGGGAAAGGTTGTTAGGTGGATTCAGATGCACGCCCGCGGTTAGGACATTTATGTCGGTGCACTTCTACGTGAGGCCGAGGAGGGTTCCCTATCATGCTTTCCCAAATGGGGGAGTTCCTGATGCTCAGGTTCCACATCTTCTATGTGAACTTCAACTCCTTCCGAACTATCTTTCTCCATAATGCCATTTGCTTTGCAACCTCTCGTTGCTTCTCTACCTCCCTCTCGTGTGCCTCATTATACTTAAGTCGTCTTTCCTCTCTCTACCTTTCTATCGCTAGGTCTGCCATCTTTCACCAAACCTTCTCCTTCCCTTGTGTGTGGTGGGGTTTACTTAGCCATCGATTTGCTCTCCAAATTCAAAGTTACCATCGGGATCTTGATCACCGGTTGAATGTCTTGCAGTAAGTTCCCCTTGGATATCGTAAAAACTTGAATTCAGCTACCTCACGGGCACAAATAAGTTAAAATTGAGTACTCAAGATATAATTGTTCGAACACCATGGAACCACATATCTACAACGTAAGTCCAAATTATTTCAACATCATAAAGGGTCTAAAATTTTCTTGCATCCAAACAAGTGAGTGATACATCTAATTCCATTTAGACGCATAAGAAACCAACCACTGCATACAGTTCTATCAGAAAGATAGTGAAGAAAATATTGTACAAACGAGTCATAAATATTCTTCTCCACCCACGTGTGTGCCTTAAACTCAGATCCAGTGTTGAACCATTTTGTGTATTCTTCTTCTAGGTCATATATCCATTCTGTAACACTTTCTAGGGTCAATCAGTATGTCTTCATCGTGAACCATCCTGAAAAAAACTGAAAAAGAGGTCCGGAAATGGAACCAATGATGTAGCCTAGAATTCACCAATAAAATCCCAGGCATGTTGGAACATCACTCACCTAGACCAAGCGCTCACAGGCGTGCAATGGTATCAAGCCCTCTTTAGGGTTGTTATTGCAAGATGTTAGCATGATGAAGACATAAAACATTCAGATCTATGACTAATATATCATTTTACAATACATATTCAGATCTAGATCTAGAGAATAATAGACTTAAGAGATAACCATGATGAAATCAAGCATGAACCATTATACTCATTTACATTCAACACATTCCATTACATTAATCATGATAAATACACAAAATATTATTACAATAGATAGTACCATAGTCTATGCACGCATCAAATTTAGTAGCATGACGTCACAATAACTTAGTTCTCACATGTCACCCTATGCTACACAGTTCACTACATATTTATAAGGGTGGGGAATTTCCCTTCACCACTTATCCAATCCAAAAATAGGTCACATGCTATTATTAGTCACACGCCATTACAATAATAACCACACATGAAAGTGCGCTAATAATAGACTTCTTTTAGTTAACTGTTAGTAGTAAATATATTCTCAGCCTGTATCCATGTAAATCACTTCATATCCGATCCTCCAAAAATAGCCAATGTGTGTCGCGCAAGTCTTTAACGGTTTGTGTGCTCCACACACTATCTTCAAAAATAGCTCCTCATCGTGAAAATGACTAAGTCCTGAATCTGTCTCTATCCTCAACGCGTGATTCCTTTCCAATCCTTCCGCACTTTTGAATGTGCTCTGCTCTTCCACATGAACCTTTTGTATGTTCTTTGCTAAGTGCGATTTTATCTCGCCAACATCTATCAATCCAAAATCCAAATATTTCATCTACATTCCTTCTAATGATCCCATCCAATATTCTTCGACATCCATCACTTTGGGGTAGCATTCTCCACTTATTATTGATCCTTTTATCCTCTTTCACATGTCATATCCACATTAATTCATCCATCAAATAAATCCATTAATGCTGGGGACTTCAATCTAGGAAGCAGTGCGCTTATAGACCAATTCCTTTCCTTATCTTATCAATCCCAAGTCCACCTTTGTGGCCATATTTGTGCCTCTCCTAGGGCACTATATCATCATCATATGTCCACCATTATGGCCATATTTTTGCCTCTTTTGGGGTATGAATTTTTCATTCAAGTCCACCTTTGTGGCCATGTTTTTCTTCTTCTAGGGCACCTTTTTTCATCAAAGTCCACCCTTTTGGCCATATTTGTGCCTCTTTTGGGGCACCATATTTCTCCTTCAAAAAGTCCACCATTGTGGCCATATTTTTTCCTCTTCGAGAACCATAATAACATCCTAAGCCCACTCTTGTGGCCATATCTCTCACTTCCTCATTTTCGAGGTGTTGCGCATATTTTACCATATCCATCTTATCCAATCTTATTTAATCCAAATCTTCTTATCTATCCTCCTCATTCAAAGTCCACCTTTGTGGCTATTTTTGTGCCTCTTTTGGGGCACCATATTTCCATCTTTTTCATTCTAAGTCCACCTTTTGTGGCCATTTTCACCTCATTAGGGATGCACATTTTTTCTCGCTTCCTTACTTTTGAAAGGTAGCACATAGTTTCCATCTCCTCTCATCTTATATATCCCATATTCTTCTTGTCAGGGACACATAATTTTCTTGCTTCCTCAGTTTTGAAAATGTAGCACATAGTTTATTCCATATCTCACCTATCTCATCCAATTTATCATCTCATCCACTCTTTTGGACATTTCCTCATCTCGTTAGGGACACATATTTTCTTCACTTCCTTAAAAGGTAGTGCATAGTTTTTATCTTCTCTCATTTATCTCATCGTATCCCATATTTTGTAATCATTCATCTTATCTTATCATGACTTTAAATTCGGTGATTTTTTCCTAACCTATAAAGGATCCAACATAGAAATTTTTCCCCCAAATGGATTGGACCATACATTATCACACATGAGTATGGTTCAGAGCCTATCTTTGGCCTCCCTTGATGGTAAACCAGAAGTGGAGCCGCTTAACTCCTTGCACTTGCAACCATTCTATTGTTAGCATGTCCACTATTGAGAACTTAGTCATATCCTTATAGCATTCCTCCATCATTATCCTCTTCTAGCTATCATTGTAATGATTTATAACTATATGGTCTACCGTTACTTCCCTCATCATGATCTTAAATATGGGCACCACGGCTATGTCCATAGCATTTTCCTTCTAGATAGGTTCTCCCTTTTAGTGAGAACTCCACACTCATTACTTCAATCACACTCTTATTCACCTATTGGAACCATGCTAAGGGTCTAGGGGTGTCTCTTGTACATTCATTTTCCCCTTCTAAGTGGTCTACCTATCTATTCCCAACTCTTCCCCTTGTTAAAATCAAAATTCATGGATGCTCTTATCAAAAGTCAAAGTTATCAAAAATAGATTTCTCCCTCGAAGAACAACTATTCATGTAAAAAAAAATCAAAATCAAATTCCATAGACCGATCCTTGAAGGACAACTATCATGTATATTATCCTTGCCATTGAAATCATATATGTATAAAGTAGACCATACCCTCAAAGGATGGCTATTATTTTGTACCATGGCATCGAAGGCTTCCCACATTGATCAACCTTCTTATAGAAAACTTCCTACATTTATTAATTTTCTCTTTCCCCTTCCTAGAGCTAGGGTATAGATTTAGGAAACACCACTTATGTACAAACCTCTTCCCGTGTACAAGTTACATCATAAATTCCTTTGTTGTTTTGACATTAGGTTTATGATTTCATTCCATACCTTCCTCATGATCTATGATATAACTAACTATCATTAGTTATGTGTTAACATCTTTCTTGGTTTCATGTGCCTTGCGTTACCTAGATCCCCCCTTGTTTACTTCCAATGCGTTGGTGGAATTATTTCCACGCATTCTCCTTGATATAACGTAACATAGTTCATAACATTTAGTTACATATATTAAACCTTATCTATCTCATCAAATCTTATCCAATCTACCGCATCGTAAGTCCACTCTTGTGGCCATCTTTGTGTTCTTTTGCGAGGGAAATGTTTCATCATTTCATCTTATCTCAATTCCACCCTTGTGGCCATATTCATTCCCCCTTGGGGAATTTTATAACATCATTTCATATTTTTCCTTTTCGGCCATTTTTTGTGTCCTTTGCTAGGGCACCATTTTATCATCACTATATTCTCATCAAATTCCACCTTTGTGTCCATATTTACTCCCCCTTCAGACATTTTTAATCATCAATTTTTCATATTTCTCCTTCTCACCATTTTTATCCCTTTTAAGGGCACCATTATTTCCATTCTCATCCTTTTGGATGCATACCCTTGTTATTGATTCTTTATGTACGAAGTATTTCACATTATTTTCACATTTGGTTTCACATAGTTTGATGTCTACCTATGAATCATTGGTCCTCAAGGCTCACATCTATTTGAGATGTTTCCCATTGGATTCGCTCCATTTCACAGTGATTTTCTCCCACTCATTGGTTTGTAGAGCATTTCTGTCATCTCCATTAAGACCGTCCTTTGTTCCCTACCGAACAGGATATTGGTATTACCACCATAGTTTCTATTATTGTTTAAATCCTTCTTTATTGGGGCATATTGCTTCGTTTTATCATTTTACCCATCCTTTTTCTCCCACTCGCCCCTTTACCATCTACCTCTTTCAAACTCTTCATTGATTCCACTTTGTGTTATCGATCCCTCATTTGTGGGGGAGCTCATCATCAACCTTTCGTTAGTATTCATTGCACTCTTTATATCTCATTATTTTTTTCTCATGGCTTGCTAGCGCAAATCACTCAACAAAAAGGGGAAAATGTAAACACCAAAATTTAGTATCGCTACTCTCAATTTGCTATGAGAGCATCTTTCACCATGGTCCTAAGTAGACCCATGTTAATTTAATTTGATTTATTTATTTAAATGATCATATATTATTCCATCACCTTTAATTCTTAATTAATTCTTGTTAATTAACAAAATTAGCTATTTACCCCTAATTAGATAATTACCTCTAATTGACTTTCTTTGGGGATGATTTTATCCCTAACCACCTAAATCCACATCTATATTCTTTTTCCATCTTTTATCCTACCCATATTTATCTCCTACCTACCCATGACACTTCCCTAAACACCCCTTTCTCACCTACATGTTTTAAAGCACTTATCCCAATCTCTAAAAGCGCCATATCCTGAGTAAATAAGTGATTTTACCATACAAGGAATGGTTTCTATAGTCAGCGATGATGCAACTAGGTTGTCATCGACCCTTTAAAATTACATTCACCTCCCTCCTCCCACGTATGTATGCAGCTACCTAATCTTTCTTGTGACTTGTGAACTTCTTCTCGTGCCTAAGCATCTCTACAACAGTTACAAACCTCTTAGATCTCCTTATAGCTTGTTTGCATCACTCATGAACATCCTCTAGGAGATTACCATCATTTTTTATTA
This sequence comes from Taxus wallichiana var. yunnanensis, assembly GCA_018340775.1. Lineage (NCBI taxonomy): Eukaryota > Viridiplantae > Streptophyta > Pinopsida > Cupressales > Taxaceae > Taxus > Taxus wallichiana. The sequence continues at coordinate 726,710,005 of CM031242.1, read as the reverse complement.
TTTTATTTAGTTATTATCATATTATCATTGTCTTGTTTGTAACTAACATTTTTATAGGACCAGATCATCCCCATAGACCTCGTTTCGGTTGTCATGTTCATTCCTTGTACTTGTAGGTTACTTTTCGGTCATCCACTCTCATCTTAACTTAGTCTAGATCAAGTCACTATCAATCATCAACCTTGTCCAATCGTCATCAATCCCTGTATCCATCTACCTTTCTGGCTCTATTTTCTAGATCCTCAAATCCCTATTACTTTGTTTGGTGTTTACCCGGTTATCGAGATCCCCATGAAATCATTTTTTTTCTCGTATTTATCCTATCACCTCCCCAGTCACTATCATCCCCTTTCCAGTTGTCATTGACTAGACCTCTGTTTGTAGCTTCCACTATTTAGGTCCTTGTTTCCTCACAACCTTTTGTTTTATAAACCTCATAACTTTTCTATAAGTTCCAATCAGTCAACACACAACCCCAACATTCTCGGAGTTTGCATTGAATATCCAGATCTACATTTCCAATTTTTTTCTATCCATCTACCTCAAGTGTCATCAACATGCCCCTCTATAGCCTTAGTCATCATCGACCTGCTAGGTAAACTTTATTTTATGACAGTTTAGATCAAATTTGTATGTGCCTTACATTTCTACATTTTTAGTTTTTGTTGGCCTCAAATTCTGGATATTATCATGTTTATTATTGTTTTTTTATCATATCTTATCAAACAATGGGGTTGATATCCACTAATGAATTTAATGCTTCTTAGAGCCGACTTCATCGGGAAACCCCCCATCTACCATCTAATCCATTTTCTTCTTAGTGTCTTTGTTTTGTAGGTTCACCAAGATTGCGGTGAGATCATTCACTTTGCACTCGTCCATTTGTATCCATCACACATTCAAGGTACCTTAAAATATCACATTTTGAATTTATTTAATTTTCTTTAGGACTACATTAATCTAAACAAGAACGAAAAAAATTATATCAACAACAATCAAGAAAAACTCTAGAAAGTTTAAATATTCCTTTGTTTTCAATTATTTTCTATGTTGATATTACATATGAAGGATATGATGACATGGCATATGGTGTTCAAAGCTTAGTAAATACTCCAGGGGTCAAAATTGCATGTTTGAGAGAACCTTCTTAGTTCAAGAAGGCTTTTATATTTTTAAGGTAAAGAAAATGTTGGTGAGTGGTTTTACTAACTTATTGAATGTAAATTTTATAGGCATTGCATTAATTTGTATCGAGTCTGGTTTTTTCTCTTAAAAAGAAAGAAATATTGATCATAAGTTGTGAAAGATAGACAAGTTGAGAAGAGAAGTAAACTATGAAACAAAATTTTGCATGAAGAGATAACAAGATGGCTCGGAGATCAAGGATGAGAAGAGGAGGTCAGAGAGGAAAACCTAGAGAGAATGACTGGGTTTCCATATTGAGGAACATACAAGATAGATTGGGATCTTTAGAGGTTGTTATGAGAAGAGGTATGGTCTTAGTAGAGGAAAGTGAAAAATAAGAGGTAGAAGAATAAGTGGCGGAAGAAAGCGATTCACGAAGCGGAAGGACCAACTATGAGGATCTTGAAATAGTCATGGGAGAAGGTTCTAATCTAAAAATGAAGGTTCTAATCTAGAAGACTTGATTGAATTGATTACTAAGATGGATAAATAGTTTTTATTTTGAGGGAATAAATAAAGACAAAATGGTAAAGTTTGATTATATTAAATTTACGGGGTAAGAAACTATTTGGTGTGAATTTGTATAAGAAGAAAGGAGCAGAGGAAAGGATAAAACCAGTTCTTGGGATATGATGGTTTCCAAATTAAGAGGTAAGTTCATTACAATTGATTATCGAGACAATTTTGTTTAAGAAATTACAAAATTTAAGGCAAAGAGAGATGAGTTTGGTTGATTATCTTGAAGAAATTCTAAGTTATATACGAGATCGGGTAATATAGAGGAGATGATTAAAAATTAGCAAGGTATTTAAATGGATTAGGCTTAACATTCAAGATAAAATCAGCTTGTTCACTTTGAGAATAGTTGGAGAAGCTTATCAAGAAGCATTGAAAGAAGAGGAAAATTTGTCTATAAGGCAAGAACAATATTTAAAACTCAAAGCTAGAGGAATCAAAGGTAGAGGAAAAAAACAAAAATAAATAAAGAAGAGGAATAAATCATATCACAAGGTCCAAGCACTTCAAGAGGTGGTTATTTAAGAAGCAGTTATTCCTATAGAGGAAGAGGTAATTTTGGAAGAGGAAGAGGATATTTTCAAGGTAATTGTTTCTAATGAAATAAGTTTGTTGATCATTAATATTATGAGTGTCTAGAGAACCCTCATGCAAGTGGTAGTAGGGTAAGTGAAGCAAGAAATTAAATTATGCATGTTGATGAAGAAGTAAGTGTGGGATATCCATCACACATAAAAGAACTGAAACAAGAGCACCATTTATGATAAGAAGAATGTTGCTGAAAATAAGCCTAAAATTTGAAGAAACATCCCAAAGAAGAAAAATATTCAAGACAATGTGTAAATATAAATGTAAGTGTTGTAAGCTTATTGTTGATAATGGTAGAAAAAATAATTAGGTGTCTTCTAAAATGGTAAAAATGTTAAAATTGCAAACATTAGTGCATCTTATACCATACAAAGTGTATTGGGTTCAAAGAAATCATCAAGTGTTGGTAAATGAGTAGTGTCTTGTTAGTTTTCAGATTGGTAGTTACAAGGATAAGGTTCTTTGTGATGTGATTCCCATGGGTGCTTGTCATGTCTTACTTGGAATACCTTGGAAATTTGATAAGAGAGATATTCATGATGGTTGGAAAATACATATACTCTCATGAAGAATGGTGTTAAGCATACATTAAACCCTCTCAAGGACAACAATGCATGGAATGAAATCTACTCAAGAGTCATGTTAATGAGTATAAAGACTTATTTATAGTAGGAAGAGAGAGTTTTCTTGAATAAAAAAGAAGTACAACTGAAAGGAAGTGTGGTAAGATGGAAAACAAGTAAAGTATAGTCAAAAGACTATAGAAATGGTTAAGTTGGGAAGAGGAATACCAAAAAAATATTCAAAGGAGAAGAAGCAAGGAAGATGAGAATAATGAAGGTGTTGATCTCAAAGGAAAGGAGGACAAACAAAAGATATTATAAAAAAACTAAGCAAAAAAGGAGAAAGAATTTGAGCATGAGAACACCATGGAGCGATCTGTTTCTAAGCAAGAAGATGATAGTCCAAATAAGAATATTGAAATTACTAAAACAGAGATGATCAAGTTCGGGTTTGTTAGTGAAATAATTTTTCACAAGGTAAAATAGTGGGATTTCAGCAATGCTCGGGGACTAAGTCCATATGCTTGAATGGGGCAGATCTATTTATTGAAAACAAGGAAACAACTATAAACTAAAGTAAATTCTAGGGGTGGCTCGTAGACCGAGGATTACACAAGAATACTTCCCTAAACCTATGGAAATTACTTGTATGGAATATAAAGGAGGAAAATTTATGAGCGAGAGAGGTGGGAGAGGGAAATAAGAAGGGGATTTTAACCAATAAATTATATAGCCAAAGTTTATTACAATAAAATTAGAATATTTCACTTGCATCGATGAGAAGAAACCACTCACATAGAAAAAGGAACAATCAACAAGAAACACAAAGTTTTATTGCATCATGTTGCATAATTTTAGCCGAGTTTATTACAATAAAATCATAATATTTCACTTGCATTAATGAGAAGAAACCATTCACATAGAAAGAGGAACAATCAATAAGAAACACAAATTTTTATTGCATCATGTTGCATAATTTACAATGCTCATGGAGTATAAGTTGAGATGGAAATCAAATTTCAATAGACAAGGAAATAGAGGAAATGAAGGCACTTATTCCTCGAAAGAAAATGGGAGCTAGTAAACAACAATTAACCATCCTCTTACAATGAGGAGATCATCTCCTTTTATAGCCTTACAATTCAAATCTTCCTCTACCCCCCACATGAATTTTCATGTTCCTATTCAAATTGTGACTTTTCATTATCCTAGAAATAAAAAATTAAGTACCCCTCTTATAATTTGAGGAAGTACTTTTACATATTACAAATATTTCATTATCACTTGAATGAATAGGAAAAACATCATGATCACACACAATGAGGAATTGGGAGGAAAGAAGAGAAAGAATGAGATGAGAAAAGAATAAATTCTCCAAAGAATGGATGAAGATGCCTCACCCTTGATGTATATCAGCTTCGATGGTGTTGATGATGACATTTTGATCCATGATGACCTTCCACTATGATGTACTGATGAAGACCTTTGAACACTCTACTCCCTTTGAAAAATCTTTAAATTATGAACCTTTGCAACATTTCTTGAACATGTTGAGAAGAGGATTGATGAGCACTGCCCCAAATTTACAACATTGCACATTGTGAGATCATGCCTTGAATGTTTGGCCTTTGAAGAGGAAGATGAGGCCCATTGAAGAGGATAAAGGAAGTTTTACCTCACTTGAAGAATTTTTGGCCATTGTTTGTTAGAATTTTCATGATGTCAAGTCCATTGATGGAAAAGGGTTTCATGAGGTCATATGAGTCTCTATGAGGTGTTAATCAAGGTCAAGTATGAAGGTTGATTGGTAGTGTCAAGATTTGGTCAAGTTTCCATGGTGTCTAGGTATGGTTTCAAGCATGGTGCAAGCATGGATGGTCATTATATGAGACCAAATGGTTGGTATGAGTTCCATCATAGTCTATGAGGTGTGTTAGAGGTGTACATGTGTACGTATTGAGTCATCTTGGTCGGTTCATATGTTGGCATGGTTGAGTTAGGTCATTTTAGGCATATTCCTAGTCCTAGAACATGCAATATGATGTGGTGACTTGAGAAATGAATCTAATAAATCTTGTTGGATCTTGGTAATAGCATGATGGTATTTTATATGACATGTATGTTGGGTTTTAGGTCAGCTCTCAATGGTTGGATAGTGTTTCATGGTCCTTGGGAAGCAAGAAGGTGAAGAAGCAGATAAGTTGGCATAGGTAAATCTAAGTGGATAGAGAGTTACAGGAATATTTGAGTTGGATGGTGAGCATGGAAAGTTATAGGATTTTTCATGATTATTCATGACAAGTTTCATGTCATTCTGAAGAATATTTTACAAGATATTTTAGTTTTGGCAAAAATGGATCTTCGACATAGATATTTTTGGGGATTTTTTCCATACAACTAAGAAGGTTTTACAAAAGGAATGAGATGATTTTATTGTCACATTTAGTATGTGAAGGTTTTACAAGAGCATGTGAATGTATGTCAGTACCACCTAAAATTGTGTGTTTCTGAAGAAATTTAGTTTGTGGCGAAGTTATTCAAAGAAGGTGATGAATAAATTGACATTGGTTTTATCCAAGGAGTTTTACTAGATGTTCATGATAGTTTTAGATCATGGTTGAGGTATTAAATGGTAAAGTGTGCCATGTTTATGAAGAGTGGTTTTTGGGGCCATTTGGAGTAGTATGTGGTAAAATTGGAATTACATGAGCTACATGTGGAGTTAGGAGTTGGCTCAAGTTTTTTTGTGATCCTAGTTTAGAGATATTTCCAATGATATATAAATATTTATTTTTTATAAGGTATGAGAAATTTATGACCTATTTACATTAGCGTCAAATTTGGAGGATGACAAGTTAAGTAGGGTCGTAACTAACTCCATGATGTATGGTGAGTGTTCCGAGGTCTTCATGATTTTTGAAGGTTTCGAGTGCTTATACAACATGTTTAATGGATTTACATGCTTTGGTTAATATTTAAAGTGATTTTTGATGTGATGGAGTAAGTTGAGCTCAAGAATACTTCTTGAGTCCTAGAAGCCTAAAGGAGCGAGTTTGAGAGATGGACCTTGTTGAAGGGTCTCCAATCAACAATTCCAGGCTTCGCAAATAAAAGTGTGGCGCTATGGGCCAATTGGTGAGTTTCCAATAACTCCCAATTTTTACAATTTTCCTATTAAAATAATAGGACTTAGCTTCCCAATATTTTCCTATTAAATATTAAATAGGACTTACTTTACAAAAATATTGCCTTTAAAAATTATAAGGCCTATTTAAATAACTTGGAAGCTTTTAAAATCTCCTCGCTGCCTTTGAATTGGCTTAGAAGCTTAATGCCTTTGAATTCTGGAATGAATGTGTATGAGGGGCCTTTTATAGCCTTTGAGCACCGAAATATAAGGATAAATCATTTATCCTTTTGTTTTATAATCCCATATAGGGATAAACAAATTTTAGCCTTAATAAGGCTTTGAGCGGGTTAATAGGGATTAATTCTCTTTTTAAGCTTTTAAATAAGCTTAAGCCATATTTGAAAAAATCAACCCCATAATAATATCCACTCTTCACGTGGATGGAGCAGCTTTATGTGGGGAAAATCCCACATTATATGCAAGCCTTTTTAATAGGCTTTATCCACCAAAATTTGTTTTCACGTGGACTTTCTAATATATATATATATATATATATATATATATATAGTAAAACATTAACCCACTTTTCATTCCATGTGCCCAATTCAAATCTGCCAAGTGTCTAGAAACAACAGATCCACGTGTCCATAAACAACAGTGCCACATGTCACTCCACATTAATGCCACATCATCTCTTTTGTCGGGTTTGACCAGAACTTTGACTACTCATATCTTTCGCATACGGACTTGGATTTGGTCCATTCAAAATGTGTTAGAAAGGTCTCGGTGATCTCTATGTAATGAAAGTGACTTCAAATGATTTCAATACCTTCAAATTTTCTTGTTGACCAAATGTTGACCATACTTTGACCCAAACTTTGACCAGTCATATCTTTCACATACGGACTCGGATTTGGTCCATTCAAAATGTGTCGGAAAGGTCTTGGTGAGCTCTATGCAATGGTGATAACATCAGATTATTTCAAAATCATCCATTTTCCTGTTCACCATCTATTGACCAACTTTGACCTAGTCACCATTTGCGCATATGGACTCTATTTTTGACGTTCAAATAGTTGACGAAAAGCTCTCAGAGTCATCTTCCACATTGTGCTGATCTTGGGAGATTTAGGGAACATATATCCTCCATATTGACCTCTGGATCATTTTTATGTCATATTTTACATGTATGATGAATTTGGGATCTTGAATAATCATGGTGATGGTGTTTGTGGTTTTTGGTCATCTAGGTGATAGGGTTTTGAGTTGTTTTTGAGATTGTTTAGTATGTTTGAGCATGACCGGCCTATATGGATCCATTTAATGAATGTACATGAGTTTTTAGTTTTTTTTTTGAGTTTTTTTGCTTGAAATAATGATCAATGACTGAATTTCTTTATGTTTTTGAGTTGAGAAGGGTATAAAGCAAGGGCTTTAGTTCAAATTTTAACTAGTTATGTAAGGAGGGAAAAGTGCAACCCAAGAAAGATTGTAAAACATGTATGAGGGAATAAAGAGGTATATAAGGATGAGTGTAAAACTCTGAAGAAGGTTAGATAGGATTTTTGCAAGGGTTTGAAGGTAAATTAGTCCATGAAAGACCAAGAAAGAGTGAGTTGAAGGATGTGTATTTGAATGGGGGTTTGAAGGAATTTGAAGCTGAATTTTGGAATCACAATCAATTGTGGTGTCATCATATTTTTAGTGATCATTCTTATGAAAAATATCTTATGATGAGTCATATTCATAGGATTCTCTTGTTGTGAGTAATATCAACAAGGGTTTAGGGGTTGGTGCTCCTTGTGGGGTTGGTGCCTTACTAAGGAAATCTATTGTGATGTGTAATATTCACTTGAGTCTTTTTGTGTGTAATATAAAAAAAAATTAGTGGGTTTTCTTCCCCTTGAGGGTTTCTCACTTACATATTGTGTCTATGTTTTCTCTCTCATGTTTCATGTTCATTGAACGTATGTTACACACTTAAATAAGCTAATGTGGAATGTATATGGTTGAATGGGTGTTTGATGGATGTCGCAACAATGGTAAATGAAGTAAAAAAATTGTATGACTGATTCATCCCCCACTCTCATTCCATTTTTCTTCCAACACAAGCCTTCAACCCTTGAAACATTGCAATGCCTCCAAACTATCAAGTTCTTGATGTAAATTGAGACCATTACTGCATAGTTTAATATCATGATCTAAGGCCTCGTGGAAAGCGAAACCATCCATGAGATGATGTGAAGATAAATTCTATCATGAAATGAGTGAAGGTGAGATATTTGATGGAACATTCTTCAAGCCTTTGATCAACCCGTATGACAAATTAAGAAACACACCGAGACTAGAATGCTCCACTATGACCAAAACTTGGGAGCCGAGAAGGCTCTTCTCCGCTTGAGACATAATGTTGCCATCCACCATTTTCAAACATGAGTTTGACCTCCATGAATTTTTACATTATTTCTTAATGTAGGATGAACAAAGATTATAATTTTGATCCTTTTCCGTACACTTACTAGTTTTAGTAAGTTCTTCATATGTGACTAGTTTTGGCAATTTCACCGAATTGTCACTTTTGAGAACTTTTCCTCTTGGGGAATGAACTTATAGTCCCATTCATCATTTGGACCTACTAATATCAGTAATTTTCAGGAATTATTACTTACTAAAATAATACATTGGCCACGAGGTGTAAGATTGGGCCAAAAAGGTCTCAATATTTCTACTTCTCATTGGGATGTTTTGCTCCAATTTTCAGGGGTTTCTCTCATCCAAATCTTCACAAAACAAAAATTAAAATTATAGGTTTATGTTTTATTAATCTAATAATGAAGAATTATGAAAAAAACAATCCTCTATAACTCTAATCATACGTATTTTCATGGTGCAAGAAATTACTCATTGGAAAGCTAATTTTTTAGGATCTCGTGCTCTGATTTTTAGCTCGTTTGGCTTGTTGTAACTCTAGATATCTGAGAAATAATTTTTCCATAGCTGTAATTTTTATATGACCATAAAAATTGGAGGATGTAATTGATGAGGTCAATTCAACATTCATTCCAAAGGTGTTCATGTAGGGAATCTTTAGTTTGAATCTCATGAAAATGGAGTAAAAAGTGTTTTACTGGGCATGGAGTTTCCAAGTGCAATATTGTCATGAACAGGTTATATCAGAAATGGAGGGAAAAGATATTTAAAAATGGACTCCAAAATATCTAAGGAATATTTGAAAATTCAAATGTTAACCCATGGTTAAGGAAACTCACCCCTAAATTCACTTTTAACACTTTCTTCTTAACCCACATTGAGGGTGAGTTGGGACTTAATAAATAGGTTTGGGAAAGCTGTCATGTCCCTTAAAAAATTTATCAAGGGAGAATTAGGTACAAAGTTGTAAAAATTGGAGAAAATTCATGATGGGGGTAGCCAACATGAGGAGGGGGACAAGCTTGATGAGTGGAGTGAGTTGAAAACAAGGCCTAGGAAGCTAGTTGTGAGTTTAAGCGACGAAATAGGGAAAGCTTCCTTGGTGGGAAAATATTTTTGCCTAATTCAATTTTTCACTAGGTTCAAAGGTGTATTAGGTATTCCCAAGTGTGCAGGTGTTCTTGATCATGGAGAGGGGGTGTTTGGAAGGTGTGAGTTGTTTAACACTCTCCTAACACACCATGTTGTCTCTTAAGTGACGAAAAAGTATTTCTCCCTTAGTGGAAATTTTTTTTGCACCTAATGTAATTTTTCACCAGGTTCAAAATTTCAAAAATGCTTCCCAAGTTTTTCATGGTTCATGTTGATAATGGAAATGGGGCCAAAATTACCTTTGAATGCATAACAATCACCTAACACACAAAATGACTTCATAAGTGATGAAAGTATTCTTCCCATCTCTCCTCACCATGGTGGTGAATTTTATTACAACACATTCACATTTCCACTAAGTGTAAAGGTGAAAAAGTACATACAAGGTGTGAAAATGCACCATGGAGAGATTTAGAAACCATGCCTTCACCATACCTGCCAAAATAGACACTGGAGAGTGATTATTGGCCCTTGGAGATTCCTCAAGAGTTACCTAAGTCAAAATTTTATCATTTTAAATCCAAAATTTCTTATAATATCATTCCCACAAGTATCGAGAGCCAATTATTCCTGAATTTTAAATTTTTCCCCCTTTTATGATTCTTTTCAAGCCTGTGCACCTAGGTGAAAGTGATGTCATAAAAAGAATGATGATGAAAAGGGAAATCAACACATTTTAAGTGAATATGAAATTTAATAGGTTATATTGGGATTTGATTCAGGTCTAAAATCACCATATAACTCCTAGAATTCTCATTTGAATCTCCACAGATTGGGGATCTTCATTTTCATTGTCGGGCCAATATCTCCAAATTTGGATTGTAGAATCCTTGAAACCTTTTGAAATGTGAATTAGGCCTTCTTATCTTTCCAATGAGTATTTTTAACTTCACAAAATATCTTGAGGCTCCTAAACCATTCAGAACAAGCTCACTATCTTTTTACTACTTTCATTTCCCTACACCATGCTATAAGTAGCCCAGTGTTGCACAACTTGTTCCTAAACCTATTTTTCCTTGAAAAACTTCCCTAAACTACCTCTAATGATATCATATCTCTATTACACACTTCTTGGATTCATTATCTTGTCTTGTTTCATCTCCAAAGAGTGCTCATTAGGTGTAAACGTCTTGAAAATAGGCCTTTTGGGCCTCCATGAGCAGTTTCTTCAAAGTGGATCAAAATGAATCCATGAATTACTTCCCACCAACTTACCTACACATGAAACATGCTTCAAAATCTAGTTATCATATCCCTCTTAGACATGATGGGATTTTCATAGTCAACAATTGGCCGGAGGGCGGGTTTTTAGTGTGGGCTTAGTTGTCATGACAAAAACTTTCAATTTTTCATGCTAGACATTTAGCATGACAACAAGGTTCAAGGGAGACCAAGAACACCTAGTTGAAGAATACAAAGATTGAATGGAAGAGATGATTAAGAGGCCTGTTAGAGATCTAAATTTTCAATCTAATTCTTCTTTTAGTGATTTTTTTAGGTGTACCGGTTGAGATGGTGATGAAACAAGTGAATACCATTGATTTAAGCAAGCAAGAGTCTTCATTCTCAATTATTTAAATCATGATGCATCACGAAGGATAAAAATAGAGTAAAGAATATTATTTCATAACCATGAATAGTTAAGAAACAATTCATGTACAACTTATGTAGAGGTGGAATGATGAGGAAGTGGAAATAAGGACCACATATAGACCAAAAAAACTTCTACACAAGGAAGACAAATCATTCAAAGGATAATTATGATGCTAGAAGACATAGTGCAGATCATGAAAATTGTATACTCGTAGCATGAAATCAAGAAAAAACTCAATGAGTTCAACAACTAGAAAATCGAGAGAAAAAGAAAGTCTTTATCCACACAAAAGCTCATGGATTGGGCTTTCATGTTCCATGGGAGAATGATGCATGAGCATCATCTTAGAAATATTTATAGAATCAAATTTTCATTTAAGCATGTTTTTGGGGTAAAAGTAGGCTAGTTGCGGTGATTTGAGGTCACTGGAGGGCTTCAAAATTTAAAATTTGGCATGTATGAGTTTTCCCTCAAAAACTCAAATTTGAATTTTTAAAGAAGGTATTTTCACTTTTTGTCCAATTTATGGCTTGTTGGTGTCTAGGTAGGTGTCTACAATGATTTATGTGTCCATATATATTATGTAAGCTCATTCTTTAGGGTTAAAAGCTATCTTATTGGTGTTTATTTGAACAATTTTGTTTCTATTACTTAACTTGAGCATGAAATTTGAGTTGATGGGTCTTATAAGGTTTAATTAAGACAATAACTAAGAAGAATGTAGTTATGAATGATAAGGTGATTTTAATGGTAAGAGGTTGGAGAATGTAGGAGAGATATTTTCTAGGGGATGGAAGATGATAGGGGATAAATAATAGCATAACTTTGTTTTCATTGATAAGAAGACTATGTGTGTGTGAAAACAAAGAAGGAAACATTTTAATAAGAATCTCAAAGATGTTCCTTTATATCATTGAATCTCTTGTATAAATTGTTTATTCAGTGTGAGAGAAGTTTGAAATGGTTTATTTCAAGCTTTGGAAGTGAGAATAGGTGATAAACATTTTCTTCTAATCATGCACATGCCTATTTGGTAAGATAACATTGTTTTAGTGAGGATAAATTAGTTACTTTATGAGTTTTTGGTGTTTTTCTTTATAATTCCTACTTAGGAACGTGACTAGGGACTGAAAAATCCTCCATCTAAAGTATTATGGCTTTAAAATTTGTTAAAAGGTTTCAAAACCATTTTCTCTCTTACTAGTCAATCAAAACCCTAGTTAGAGTTTACGAGAAAGGGTTACAAGTTGAATTTGGGGATAAAAATTACAATAAATAATTTAATACATGTATTCTCACATAATTTGAAGTTTTTTATGGTTAATATGCCCCCTTTTTAAAACTCTTGACAGTTTACGGTTTAGGTGGAATTATCCTAATGGAGGCCTAATTGCTAGAACTAAAATAACGCAATAAGGGTTTAAAATGTGAATTAGTCTATGAAACTTTTCTTGAGCCTAAAAAGGATAAAGGGTGTCCAAAAATCCCTCTAGATTTTATGGAAACCCTTAAAAAAATTATTCCTTTAAAACCCTTGTGACGGGGATACAAGGAAGGAGAATTAGTTGTATGAGAGAAAAATTGTGAAAAGATAGGTTACCTTTGGATTTGAGAAATAAAATTTGGCATGAAGCTTAAGATACCAAAAGCATACTTAAATGTGGTCTTACTTGGTCAAGATTCATTTATATTGTTTTAAAGTAAAACCTTGGGAGGTTAGGCGAGACAAGAAAAACAAGCCAACCAAGAAGAAAACTATAGAAAGTTGAAATCTTTCTCTTTCTTCAATTATTTTATAATTTGATATTTCATGTGAAGGATAGCCTAACAAGTCATATGGTGTTAAAACCTTATTAAAGACTCCAAGTTTCAAAACTACATTTTTGAGAGACCTTTCTTGGTTCAAGAAGGCTATTAGACTTTATAAGGTAAAGAAAGTTCAGTGAGTGATTTTTACTAACTTGTTGATTTGAAGGTGAAATTTGATAGGCCTTGCATCACTAACACATGTGTCTTATACAAACACTTACAGGAAATTATTTACTATCTATTTTATATTATATGTTTTGATCTTTTCATCACATTTGGATACACTTGCATTTCATACATGCTTGCTAGTTGTGTGTGTATGTTTATCTTCTACTCGCTTTTGGCCTCTTGATTGTCTTGTGACACTGTGGGTGTCCCATGTTTGTAGCATTATGCCTTGTGTGTGATTGTGTATCTCTTTTTGTAGGTTCACGGGCCTTGATTCTCTTGCGACACCGTGTGTGTGGCATGTTTGTAGGTATTCTTTCCTTTTATGATATATTAATTGACATGTTTGCACTTACTTGTTAGAAATCGGGACACATAGCGGGGGTGAATCATTTTCTGTTCAATTTTTAACTCACAATTCAATTTACTTAATTTGTGACAATAAAACCAAATCAACATCCACAAGCATCTAACATGAGAGAAATCACATAGAGATGGGATTTAATGCGGGAAACCCAAACAAGGAGAAAAACCCATTGAAACCAAGAACTAAGTTAGGACAGAATGTCCTGTAAATGTTACATTGATTTCATAGTTTAGCTTCAACTCAACATGGAGCTGTAATTCCAAAATTTAACCAAGCATCTACTCGGCCTTTGGAAAAATTCTACTTGCTTGGAAGCTTCAACTCCTAAATTTATTCCAACACCTACTGACCTTCTGTAAGCTTCAACTTACAGGGAAGCTTCAACTCCCCATTTGTTAAGTGTCATTACTTAGACTTATGCAAGGTTTTGATCACTTTGATTTTGTTTTCCTACACAATAGATTGTGACCTCTAGATTATCTCACTCTTCTTCTCAATTCTTCTCCTAATTCACTTCTCATCTAATCATCTAATTAGTTGCAAGGTTCTATTATATAAAGCTCATTTCACCCACACTTTCACATCATGTTCTCACTCATTGGATCACACAACAAACACCTACTTCACATGTATTCAACCTACTGCAATATGATTTTCACCTTAATCCTTCTGCGTTTCATGAATTCAAGCACCTCTAAAGCATGATCATCACCACCTTATTCTTATTTTCATTCCTCCTCACTCGGTGACATATTGATTCAATATCAAACTTATCTTGATAAACATCTTTTAATTGCTTCACTCTCCTCTCCTCTCAAGGATCTAATATTTGATTTTTCTTACCCTAAATCATTTTCTTTAAAGATCACCCTCTCATGTTCTTATGGTTCTCTTTATAAATTTCATCTCAAAATATCTACAATATATTCATGTATCTTCCATATATGCCAACAAGCTCTACCAATATTTAACTCCTATATCTTAATATATATTCATCGTTCATCAACAAAAACTTGTTATTACATAAAGAGAGATTTTAATGTTAAAAAAACACTCACCAATTCCTCTTACACTTCAATTTTTTCATGGCACTTCACCTACCTACCTTTCCAACTCATACAAGAAGTTATAAAGTCTCCATACAAAATTACCCTCAATTTTCATTATCACAACTCACAGAGATTAGTTATAGACTTACAAACTGCAAGCTCTTTTGAGGATTCTCTAAAGACAACCAATGAGAAATGAGGTCTCTGAGCTCCTTGATAAAATGCTACAACTGAAAAAAATCCTTGTAGTCTTCTAAGGTCATACATGTAATAGTTCCATAGGTTTTGGCCTTTTTTCAACGTGAATCCTTTGTCTTGTGGTATAGTATGTTTAGTGCCAAATGTATCGATAGCCTTGAACATTATTGGATCTTTTCAAACTTCCTTTAAAGCTTCTTCACTCCCCTCATTCACCGGTTTCCTTTCATTCTTTATTTGAGACATAGTGAGAAGGCTAGGTGCAGAATAGTCCATCATAGTTTTGCACATGGATAGTGAATATCCAAATGCACTTATATCTATCTTGTAATTAGAGTATTAGTATTTTAGGGATCCTTTACCAAAATAAGGATTTGAGGATCAACAAGAATGAGTATGGTGTTACCTATTAAGCTGTTACTTCAAATCCTCATACTCACTATCATTCATCATATCAAGAGAAGCTTGATCAGACATAAGAATAATTTTTCAAGATCTTGCCTCGGTTTTGAAAATATATTTGAAGTATATATATAATTTTCAACTATCAAGCAGTGGCAAGGTATCTTTACTTACTTCATGGAGTATGCATTTGAAACAGAGGATGTACTAAAATGTCAAAATAGACTTGGAACATTAAGGGAATGGATGATTTCACATACACTCTCAATCAACCATGCCTATAATGGTGCCTTTTATGAGGAGAAAACATTTTTCAGCTTCTCTAATCATAAATTTATCTGAAATCATGCTAAGGAAGTCAAAATCTCTTGTTCTTTAAGGGATAACATAGTTAGGGTTTTAAAATTCAAAGCACAGGCATTCATTTAGTGGATTTCAACATATTATATTTCACTTTTATGCCATTTTAACTTGATGAATACTTCAATGGATGTCCTTGCTACAATTTTCAAGCCTTATTTTGTAAGGATAGATGGTATAACTTCATGATGTGAGTCTTACGGTCTAAGTGTTATATAACTATCACGGGGAACCAAATTTTAGACCCATTCTTAAAGATAAGATGTTTTACTTGAGTAGATGACTGCCATTTGCATCTTAACCATTATTTTGAGAATCCCTTAGTCTTTTTCAACTTACCTCACCATTAGAGATCACCATTTTAAGGAGTATAGGTCTAAAAAAGTATAATCGAAGGCTGTGCAAAACGATTCTTAAACTCCCTGGTCAGT
This sequence comes from Taxus wallichiana var. yunnanensis, assembly GCA_018340775.1. Classification (NCBI taxonomy): domain Eukaryota; kingdom Viridiplantae; phylum Streptophyta; class Pinopsida; order Cupressales; family Taxaceae; genus Taxus; species Taxus wallichiana. The sequence goes on along the minus strand of CM031242.1, from coordinate 726,694,063 downwards.
CATGATTTGGAGATATCTTGCTAACAAATATTAAATTTTAAGGCTATCCATTTCACTTACACCTCATTGAGAAGGTATGCAATGAGTTCATGTCTCCTTTTAAGTGGATTGAAGAAGGAAAACCTGGTTGTTCATGCCCAAAGACAATCCATTGAAGATGCCTTGAGTTGATTGTTATGAGTTCAAGGTGATGACTAAGCTGAGAATTATTTATTCCAATATTCAACATGAATTCCCTTATCACTTCATGGAAAATAATAGTATGACTCAAGTAATCATTCACGACACAATTTTCAACTTGAATCCCTTCACACCAACCAACATGCACAAAACTTGCAAGAACCGAGACACATTTGTATGATATAGTCCATCATGAAGAACAAAAATTTCCACCATTTTGACCTAATAGGATCCTAATACAACCTTGATGGGTTTTAATTTCATGACCAATTGATTTTGAGGTCAAAGAAGTCATTTTATGCCTATCGCTCTAGGAAGAATGTCTGGAGAGAGAAAAACCTTGTTAGTAAAATGAATAGAACTTTTTTGTTCCTAATCCAATTAATCTCAAAAAAAATTCAAAAGTTCAGTATTGAATTCATCTTCAAAAATTAATTGTATTATTTATCTTAATAATTCTTGATAATTTTTTTGGATGCTAAGAAGACAAGGTGCTTAGTTTTCCTTTTTCAAGAAACCGGTTTTGGTAAACTTGAATAACTTGCACAATTCTCTTCAAATTTGATGAAAATTGACATGAAGCACTAAAACACATTCTTATACATACTACATATCTTGGTTTCTCATAAATTATCTTGTAAATTCCATACCAATCTCATTTACCTCAACTTCCACTATTGGTTCTCAAAGGCGTTTTGGTGAGAACTTGGATTTTGCCTCCAAAAGATAAAGTAATCCTTGAAGATGCTCCTACATAACCTAGGAAGTGTTCTTAGGATTATACCATGATTACATAGGATTTTCATGGCCTGTATTGAGCTCTTACACCTTATTAGGCTCTAGAACTAGGCCTAAATGGGTTGGTTCCAACTATGAATTACAACACTTGACCTGATGATCATCCTATAAGCTCTTGAAAATCCTTGAGACACTATATCAGACCTGTGGTACACCTAAGAAAATCACACCAATCATCTCCATACCTCCAATGGGAACCTACTTCATTAACCAAGCCTACAACACTCTAAATTCATCCTCAAACCACTATGAGTCCACTTTGTGAGCTCCAACCATTATTGAGAAGGGACTACCAATCAACCTTCATGCCCCTATATTAGCCTCACTTCACTAATCACACATTTTATATCAATGCCACATGACATCAATGACAACACTAATGCACTAGGGTTTAACAACTTTTACATTATATGCACTTGTTTTCTACTAACACATCATTTTCTATTGTAGTTACTGTTGTTTTGTCGCATTGACACTATTTTTTCATCATGCTTCTTGTTATTGCTTCTATTTTTTATGCCATGGTTTCTACTTGTGCATTCCCTTTTCAGGCACACATTCTTCTTGGTGGCCACCACATTAGTCATTTAAAGGTTATATACATATTTTTAGACACTCAACTATGAATGTGCATCTTTTATTTTGAGCCTTGTGCTCAAATTCTTCATCACACAGCCTCAAAAGAGGGAACAAAAATACAAGGATTTATTCTACATTTCCAAAAGACACATTTATTTTTAGGCACATAAATATGTGTAGGGAAGATAAAATGCCTCAGAATCAAAGCTAGACATAGGAATTTGGAAATTTCTATAGAGGGTCAAGATCATATAGTCTAGTCAAGACCGTATGGATGGTTCGACCCTATCATATAGTTTTTCCTAAGGGTAATTTTATCCAAATATGTCAACATCATCAATTTTAACATCTCTTTTACAACCTTTTCAATGGTTTTATACTCATATTGACTTAGTTTGGAATGGATCCAGGGGGCATGAAGTTTTTACTCTCTCTTTCTCCATGGTGCCCAGTTTCACTTCCAATTTTGGGACACATTGGGGGCATGGCTCTCATTTCTCCACTCATATTTTAGCATGCAATTAGTTCTATTCAATTTCTACTCAATTATGTGACACATGGGAAGAGTATGGGGGAACTTATTTATCTTTTTACTTTGTGTCTTGAGTCACAAAATTGAGCTTATAATTGTCTATAGTGGCATGGTCCATGGGGTATGGAAGGTAGCGAAGCAACTAAGTTCTTTATGGGAATAATTTCTCCTCTTTGTAATTAAGGGAAGATATCAAAGTTGCTAAAATGGATTTTATACATGGTATTCCTCCTATGTAGGGGTGCTTTAACTCCTCTTTTTGTTCCTCTTCAGCATTTTTGTGTTGGGTTGGTACACCTAGCACATCAACCTCTTCTCATCACAAATTGGGGACTAATCACCCCAAATTCTTCATCATAGTTTCATTAAAATCCAAAATTTCCAAAGCACAAGAACATGAGCACATTACCTCTATAAGACAAATATGTGTATTCCTTCCATTTTTACATATCTTTTGGAATTATTGTTGCACATTTATTTATATTACTTTCATTACATTTTGAGTTAAATTTTATTTTCCTATCTTGGGAATTGAATACAATCTATGTTGTAGATTTCATTTTACAATGTCCCAACACCAACACAACAGGATATTGTAAAACAAAATTATGCGAGAAAATAAAAAGTGTGTCTACAAACTCATGTATATTTTCCTTTAAGAATGTAATTTTAATTTCATACTTAAAGGGGGTAAAATGTAGACACTCAAATTTAGAAATATATCTTTTGACACTATTGATCTTGACATTGCACACTTGTATGTACAAAGACACTCTCCTCACACTTTATTAGCACCCACGATAGCCATTTGGTTACTTTATTATCTTTGCACACCTATATGTATTCATATTTTTAGGTTAACACCATAAAACACATTTAGAAACATCCATCTCCCAACCATTAAAGTCAAAACATGTTTTCTCCTTCCTGTCAAATCGCCACTTTTAGTTGGTTTGTACAAATATACAAGTCAAACCTACCGTATGGTTTTGTATTGATACATTGTGTACTAAAATTTTTAATTATATCATCTTCATATGAACTATCATTCCCCTTGTTCAACATTTTATGACATTATGACCTTGAAATCATATATTAGCAAATAGATCATACCTCATTTGGAAACCTAATACTTTACGAACTCCTCATGTAAAAACAAGCACAAAAGGAACTCCAAGCTCCAAAAACTATGAAATAACTCATGCACATCCATTACGGAAGCATCCTCTACAAGTCTAAATTCTCCTTCTAGGTTTAGGAGTCTCCTTCTCTCTACAAGCAAGCAAAGTGACCCTTTCCAAGTATTTGAGAAAGTGTGAAACTCAAGTTGAAGCATTGTCAAAGAATGATTTTTAAGTATGATTACACTACAATAGATATCACATGCTAGGAAAATGACATGTGGTTTGATCCCTCTTTATATTTTTGGAAATGACAGTGGTGCATAAAGATTCCCACAACCCACCAAACTTTGTTTTGCAGGAACTCCTTGAACTATAAGGGTTATAGGGTTTGAGAAAAGTTTATAGATCCATTCTTGAGGTGAGAAAAGAATATCAAAACATAATTATATTCATTTCTAGGTAGGTGAAGCACTTAGAAATTTGTAGACCCATATTCCAAGTAGGTCCAAGACCGTAAAAATGGTCGGGACTGTACAAATGCTTTGAACCTAGTTGTACAGTTTTGACCAGGTGTAGTTTCATGTTCCAATTTCTATACCAAAGCTTTTTAACTCTCATATCAGCATGTTCCTCCATTCATATCACTCATATTATCTCAAATGCATATAGAATCAACTAAGTGTAATTCTTCTTTGTGTTTTTGATATATGTTAGATATATATTCACTTTAAAAAGAGTTATTCTTATTTTGTAATTAATGTTGGAAGTTAATTAATTTAGAATATCCACATGTTGCATTATTTCATCCTTTTTATGTATGTTAATTAGAAACACACGTAAACTTAAAAGCAAATGAAATAGGTATTCACAAAAAGTAAAATCACCTTAAAATACACCTTTGTTCCTTTTATATTATTACTATAGACCAAGCCAATCAACAAATGTGATCCTCTACTCGGCTCCTGCACACGCCTTTGCTCGGCTCCTCCTCGGCTCTGCTCGCACCCCCGTGCGCGCCTCTACTCATGCCCTAGCCCACGCCCTATTCGCGCCCCTGCGCGCGCCTGCACGCTCACGCCCTCACGCCCTGCGCTCACGCTCAATCCGTAGAATATATACTCCACCTGCTCTAGCGCCTGCCCTCGCGCCCCCTTCACACGCGCATTCTCGCGCCCTACCCTACCCTAATGGTGTCTACATGTGCCCTTGCTCTCGCTACACGCAAGCCTGCGAACCCTGTAGATCTGTGAGATCAGACTGGAGCTCTTCAGCCAGACGGTGGGGGCTCGAATCTTGTTTCAAGGGCTTCTCCTTGGTCGTGGATCGACCTCACCTTTACTAATGCTACGACTGTTTCAGATGGTTCTACAAACCCTAACCATATTCAATCACCATCTGGGGGTGTTCTTGGGAAAGGTGAGGTTTCGGTGAGTTGAAGCAAGGAGATCTACCTGTTATTCCATTGCTGGATAAAGAGATTAGGCACGGGTCTCTTGAAACCTCCTTCAAGGATGTCTTAAAAAGCAAGGAATCCTCCATGAAACCTGCAGACATCACCCCATGTATTACTTTTGGGGAGGATGTCATTTCATCTGAGATCTACTATAAAGAGCATGCTCTGATTTGTAGATTCGGGGGTTTATGGCCCAGCCTTCCCGTTCTTCACGCGTGGATCTCCAAGCATTGGACTCCATCTTTAACTGGTAAGATAGACTTATATCCATGTGCTAAAGGCATTTTCATTATGGTTTTCTCTTCAATAGCTGATAAAGACATCATTTCTTCCAAGCTCTGGACCTGCGAGTCAAAATATTTGATCATGAAACCTTGGTTCCCATCCTTTAACCCACACACAGAGACATTCTCATGGAAACCTGTTTGGATCAGGCTGCCCCATTTACCTCTCCAATTCTGGAGTCATGAATGTCTGACAACCATTGGCAATACCTTGGGTACTACACTCCACATAGATTCTCAAACAACTAATTACACCCATACTACTTATGCCCGGATCCTGGTGGAGCTTGACACTGATAAAAATCTTCCTGCTACCATAGACCTTAGAGTGTAAAATAGAACTTGGTCACAAACTCTTGATTATGAAGGTCTACCTTTCCGATGTAGAAGGTGCTTTGGATTAGGACACACCTCTACTACTTGTGGGATGGAAAAACATCAACATGAGAAGCGCAACTGGTGGAAAGATGCACTCCCGGAGCACCTGATTTTTGTGGATAGAAAGGATCTTGAATCTAAAGTAGTAGATGAACCAGAGTCAAGGAAAACCCCTTTATCCGAAACTCAGGTTGTTAGTAACATAAAAAATACACAAGTTGTTGAGTGCAGGATGGAAAATGATAAATATCTCTCTGTGGATAACAAGGTGGCTATTCCAAATGGGAAAAATGTGATTAAGGAAAATACTCCTCCCTTGTCTTCTTCTCCAACCGTGAAGGCTCCATCAGGGTGGATTACGGTCAACAAAAAGAAAAAATCTACCACTCTGAAGGGTAACACTTCACCTTGATGATTCTCATCTCTGCTATTGGCTGGCTGGGTTTCATTGGTCTCATTTTTCTTAGCCGGATAGCAGATTGCTTCCAATGGTGTTGATAGGCCATTGTTGTTTGATTGTTGTACATCAGTTGTTTTTTTGTTGTTGTTTTATCGGTTGTTGGTTTTGCTTTGCATTCTATTTTCTGTAGTCGGGCTTAATTGTTCTATCGGGATTTTGATCCTTCTCTTGTGCTTTAACTTTCAATTCTGGCTTCTGAGCCTTTGTGTACAAGGGTATAGTCCCTTTCAAAAAACTATTTACCAATAATAAAAAAAAACGATTAAGGATTATCTTATTGACTTAACCACCATGAGTTCAAGCCTCATACATCACTTTTTCTTGTTTTTTTATTCATATAAGATGTTTATCCCATATTTCTCTAGGGTTGGTGTGTTGAAGGATTAATATAGCCTTGGTTATTGAGTATAACTTGTGACTTTGTTCATGTCTTGGCATTGTTTTTTTCGTTCATTGGCTCAACTCACTGTGTGAAGACTTTTTGGTTGCTTTACTTAGCCATTGGCTATGGAACTTGGCATAGACGGTTGGAGGAACTTAGTCTTTGCATTATATATTGGGATCATTTGGAATGTGAGTTGATTCCTCCATCTTGTGGGTGAGTTCTTTGAGCTTGATAATTTACTCGATTCTTGAGCTCATTTTGTGAGTTGTAGACGAGCTAGAATTGAACATGAATTGGAAATGTGAATGAGTTGGTGAGTTGGCATAAATTTCCGGTGTAGCTCGACCATGTAATGAAGTGGCTTGGATATTATGGAATATTTATCTAGGTCTCCAACTTTCCCTCCCGCTCACCGAGTTACTTAGGAGTCTTTCATACGTATGTGTAATTAGTCCCACATTGATGGTGGGAAGGTAGGATAAAGGCCTTAAATGTAAAATCACATACCATGTATAGTGGAGAAATGCGATAGGGTCCCCCTCTTGAAAAAGAGTGACCCCACTAGATATTGGTCCCCTAGCCGACATATCATGTGGGACCCACCTCAACTATCAAATTCCAAAAGCTGCATGCTAATTTTTTTACATGGGAAAAATCTGCCACTTGTCACCACCACACTCATCCACTTATCGCGTTCTCAACATTCCACATCATCATTTTACAACCTACACTTAATTTTTCTAGTTAGAGAGAAAAATTAGTAGATAATATCTTTTGTATACAATATTCGTTTTTATTTCATTCAACAGTGTCAAAAAGCTCTCGACGAGATCTTTTTGTATGCAAGTGGTTTAGGGAATATTAGGGAAAAAATGAACTATGAAAATTCTCTGGATCATTCACCTATTGTCTACTTTGGTAGAAGGATTATTTATAAGTTGAGGTCACTTTCTTATTAGTATCTAAAATTTTATTAGTTAAAGAACATATAGGTCATTTGTTTCACCAATGTATATGCAACATTAGAGAGAAAATTATTTAATAAATTAGCCATTATAACATTATTAGTATTTGAGGATGCATATAAGAAAATACGAACCTCAACCCTAGAGGGACATAACATACAATAAAAATCCTAACCCTAATAAGAAAGGGAACATACATCCATAATAGTCAAACATTAAATTAGGCCATAAAAGGAACAATTTAAAACCCGATGAAAAAGAAACCCTATGGTTAGTGTTCTATAAAATGAGGGTTCACAAAATGTTTGAAGGACTTTATACCTAAAGGTATAAAATGAGATAGAATTTTACATAATTCATATTTATAGATAAATACAACTAAGTACAATAAGATGAACCTAAATTAAGGTAATTATGATCATTCTAGAGAGAAAGTAGAGAGATTAATGATAACCGTGTATAATAGAAAGAACTCGGCTTACTTTTTGCTAAATGATGACTACATAGTAGACATAAGAACTAGAATCTAACTAAGAAAAGTGTTGTCAAGTGATCTTTGAAGTTTTACAACCTAAAAATGTATCTTGACAATTATGGTTCAAGACACTGGACAATATCAATGGAGGTTAGAGGCAAGGTGCTTCGGTAGTGTCCTAGGTGGTTATTCACCAAATGTAACTTTTGGAATGTTTTTTCTTATATTTTAAAATTGGGGTTATGTCACTATAATATATTGATCTAATAAAAATGACGAGTAGCCCTAGACTAGGCCCGCACTAAACTTAGCATGCACTTGTGGTATGTGAGCATTACATTATGTATGCAAATACCTAAAAGGGGAAGAATGTACCATGCAATTATCCAATATTTTACATTATATATATATATATATATATATATATACAATTTAGAATACCTTCTCTTGATCTTTGTCACTTGGCACCATATAATGTTGAGTCGTTCTTAGGTTTAGCTTCGTATATTATTACATGATTATTCTTAGAAGATTAAAATTCTGTAGAATTATTTTTTATAATGATCTCCAAAATGGTGAGAGGATTAGAAGGTGATAATGGCCTTCATACATGTGAATATTTGTTAATTTCTTGTTCAAGCCAACCCATGAATCAAGCCTAGGTCGACCTAATGAAAAATACCGTGTTTGAAAAATGATCATTTTCCACATAGAATAGTACCAATAGAGATAAATGATACTTGTGGATGGTATTATCTAAAGTGGTTGATAATTTCTTAGGAATTAAAAATCAAGGATCTGAACATGGAGATATGTTTTTGTATGTTTTATGATGTTCGTATGTATATTGGAGGTGATCAAGAGTAAGTAGAATATGAAAATAAAGATGACCAATATGATGTAACACTATTTAAAAAGGGGAAAGGTGTGATAAAGGATATGAATATATTTAATATCCTAAGTGTGTCGAAAGGTGTGAAAACTAATGTTTCCACATGTCTTAAACCAATATTAAATGTTTACATAATCACCAAGGTCATTACTAGTTATAGATTTTACATCTTTTGTATCCAATTGAGGGTGAACTAGAATAAATATATAATATATGTTACGCACGTGTTCAATCAATCACTTATATTTACTAGGGTATATGGCAATAGTGCATTTGGGTATGGAATCGATATCGACTTCTAAACAAAATTTGGTAAGATCCAATATTTGGATAAGGGAAAAAATTTCATCCATTCTTTAACTACCATATGTTATCAACTATATCCACTCACCTACATATGTTAATGCATCGATAATGGATTAACAACAACGATGATGAGAAAAATGGATTCTTAATGTGTTGAATTGACATTTTCTCAACCTATGTGACTATGGAACTCCCCCAACTATATTTAGTTATGTGGTGGATTGAGTGGATCTTATTTATCATTGTCCCACTTCCTAATAACTACAAAACACAACTTTAAAAGTACACTAATTTTTAGGCTTATAGGAAAGATATTAGTCAATAAAGCATGATAATAAAATATAATAAAAAGATGCAAATGGCTCTAATGTAATGTGAAAGAACTCATTTTCCATTATAAAATGCAAAAAAAAAAATCACAAAGATCGAGTAAAAGGGTGATAAATAATTTCACAAACTAAATGATTAAGAAGAATATCATGCAAGTGATCCTCTTACTATTTTGTTTTTGTAGTTATTCGAAGGATTTTTTTGCATAAATCATGAAAGGTTTGCATTACTATAGGCATTTCAAAATTTTGAAGGGGTGGTGGTTGAAGATAAATATTGGTGGAAAAATATTTGAGTCGTGAAAGTGATAATGGGATGATTAGAAAGGTGATGGAGTGGAATATAGAATTTTCTTCTTCAGGAATTGACATGGGAATAGTAGGTGGAGTGGCATAAGACATGTCAAATATAAGGGATAAAGAGACTTGTATTTGAGGTTAAGAATGGATTATGATGGTGGGAAGATAATTATAAATATAAAAATTTGAAATGGTTTTACCTAGTTGTAAAAATTATATGTAACTTCTTTTAATATATTCATCATATTTACAAGAACCAATTAGATTATTGTAAGTATTTTGAGTATGAATGGTTTCAAACTACTCTCTCTCTCTCTCTCTCTCTCTCTCTCGTGTGTGTGTGTGTGTGTGTGTGTGTGTGTGTGTGTGTGTGTGTGTGAGAGAGAGAGAGAGAGAATATTAATGATTATTATCCACATCATTATGCAATGTAATATTGTTGACTTTTATATTCAAAGGAGGGGTCTTGTCATTATTAAAAGGAACATTCATATTCAAAGTAGAAGACACATTTTTAGATCCCATTTTATTTTTAAGTTTAATATAAATTAAAAAAAGGGTTTGCAATAATAATTTTTAAAACTAAAAAGTATAACATTTTTTCTAATTGGAATCTTGGATCTATTCAAATTTAGTGGCATAAAATGAAATTAAACATGGAAGCAAATAGATGGTATAAAGATAAATACAATTGGGTTTTATGAAAATTTTAGAATTTTAGATATATATGGTTTGGGATCTAGCACTATTAAGAAATAAAAGATTCCCCAAACATGTTATATGTTTAAATTTGATTATGAGTTGTAATTTTTGGCATTCCAAAAAGTGATCTTACATAATTTTCATTTTTTTACATTTTTACTCTATATTTTAGAGTTTTGTTTTCTATTGGCATATGGAACACATCATAATATAATGTTGGTTCACCAAAATGTATGGATAAAATACACCTATTTCAAATTAGTTTTATAAAACATAATAATTAATGCCTAATTTCTCAATCAAGTACAAAAATATATAGGGTTCTTACTTCTTAAAATGTTGCCATGTTGGTGAATAATGTCTTTTGAGTCATTTATGAATTTGTCATCATAATATAAATTGTTTGCGTTGATACAAAAAACCCCAAACTTGTTTTCCATCTATATGGGTCCAAAGTGGAATAATGTTAGGAGTTATAAGAATGATCTTTATCACTATCAAGATTGTATAAAGATTCCTAGTTATGACATACAAGTTTTAAATGTGAATTTCTAATCATGTTTTCTTGATTTTGATATGATGCCTTTTTGTATTAAATTTAAGTGCTTTGATTTATGTCTTTTTGAAAGGGAAAATCTTGCAAGATTGAAATTGATAGGGATTTGGTTTTAGGCTTTATGTGGATAAGTTCGATTTTTGTCTCGAGTTTATAAAACCTCACAAAATATACATAAAAATTTCAAATTGATAAACAAAAAAATCATAATAATAATAATATTATTGAAACATTCTAAAAATATACTAAATAAGAATTAATGAAGTTCATAATGATCACATAAACCTTATCTTTGTTTATTTATAGATATATAATTAAATTCAAACTTTATTAATATTAGTGTGTAGGACCAAATTATTATGAAAAAGATGAAAATAACATATAAATCAACTTAATTTTAAAAATGACTTAAACAATGATACTAAGTCCATACAGATTGTCTTAACATGTGGCATGACCATAGAGACAATTTTGATTAGGATGTGGCACAAAATAACAAAATGAATGCAAGATGAGAGTAAAAAGAGGAAAAAAAAACAAAACACCTCAATGGTACCAAATTTGTACCATTCACCTATACATAAATAAATGTGCACCAACTATAAAAAAATAATGCTAAATAAATGCCTGGGGAACATTAGGGGGAACATTTGTGACTCTTTACAAAGACCTAGATTTATGGTGTGGATGAAGAGGTATGTGGGAGAACTAGATTCTTAGGGATGTGAAGTATGGTGATGCACAAACATTTTTTTATCTTTCTTTTGGGGGTGAGTAATGTAATGTGGGAGTCTTTCGAAATGATTCATCCCATGAATCCGAATTGCACGTGTGATGGTTTGATACATGCACTTTTATTTAGGTATTTACTTAGTGCGGTTAGGTCTCATTTTTTAAAGATTACGAAACCAAGTTGACTGAATGGTCTTTTTAGGTTTGAGTTTTGGAGAGCGACAAATTAAAAGCAAAGGGTATCTAATTATTTGTTCAATTGTCATGTCTCTTAATAAAATAATACACAAATCATGTGTTTGCAAATTGCTAAGTATCGTTTGCCTCCATTACGCACTGTCTCTATCTTTAACGGAGATATGCATATTTAAAGCAAATAATGAAAACTCTAGGTTAGTTAAAGAAAGAGATCCATCACAATTTAAGAAAGTCAAATCTCCATAAAGAAGAGTCCTCAATTAATTTTATATTAAAAGTAACGTATCCTATGTTTTTCTTTAATCATGTGAAGTCTAGTCCACTAAAAATGTAATGGAGGAATACATATAACTATTCCATTAGCGACACCAAGGTTGATGTGGGGTTTATCCATATATTTATATGCAAATTAAGACTTTGCTTGGACGTTCCCTATCCTATACTAGGGTTTTCCGTATTGCCCACCACTATGGCTATACAACTCATGTCTACAATCTAGAGTGTACACATATTGTACTTGTTTCTCTTTTTAGTATTAACACACTTATCACTTTAATTGGGTTCTTGCTGGTGTGTGTTTTTTTAAATGTTTGTTCAATTTTTAACATGTTTTATATGTTTTGTTTGACTTTTAACTTGTTTCTCTATCTTATTTTTTTATCGTTTTCCTATGTTTATCTTTATTCCCTTCCCTTTCTTTTTGTGTTCTCTCTTCCCTTGTTTTCTCTCTTTATTTTTCTCGTTATTTAGATTTTTTTGTATAATTGTAATAATACACGTATGGTTCTCTAAAACTCTACCGCTATGGTTCTAGTCATTTTTGGTGGGCCCTTCTATTCCTTCCTCTCGAGTCCTTAAGAGTTTTTACCCCTCCATTCTTAAATTTTCCTACATATTATGTGTTGTCGTGTTCACCAATAGGATTCAAATTTGAATTAAGAAATTTATAAATACATAAATGCATTTAAAAACTCACAATATAAGAATATTTTATTTATGCTATAAAAGCAAGAAGTTATTAGAGAAGCGTCCTCACATGCTAAAAGTAGATTTCAAGCATTTAGAGAAGAGAATTAACATTTACTTCTTGCAATGAGTAGAAAATCAAAGCGATAAAGGGTTGGAATACTTGCATTACACTCAACTTTTTGTTCTATTACATTATACTTGGTGTGTTCTTTTTGAACTATTTTATATCCTAGGGTCTTGATGATGATGGAGGGATAACATAAGACTACATAATCTACCTCCATTTTTTACGGTTTCATATGTTGTTGTGGTAAAATTAGGGTTTATAACTAAGGAAAGCAATTTCCTAACTACGTCATAAATTTTACAAGAGTGAGGCTTTTGTTCAAATTCTAACACGTTCTTTATGTTTTGTTCAACTTTCTACGCATGTTTTATCTTGTCTCTTATCATTTCCCTATTATTTTGTGTTACCCTTATTTCCTCCCCTTTCCTCTTGTGTTCTCCACCCTTGTTTTCTATTCCCTATCTATTTTCCTATTATTTTAGATTTTTTCCATAATTATACTAGTACGGTTATGCTTCTCCAAAATTGTACCACCGTGGATCTAGTCACTTTTTTGTGGGCCTTCTAATCCTTCCCCTAGGTCCACAAGGTTTTTGCCCCCTCCTTTCTCAAGTTTCCTTTCTTGTAGTGTGTTGTCATATGCACCAATAGGGTCCAAATTTGAATTCAAGAAGTTTATAAATACAAAAGTGCATTTAAAATATCACAATACACAAATCTTTTATTTAAGCTATAAAATCAAGGAGTTTAATAGAGAAGCGTCCTTGCATACCAAAAGTTGATTTCAAGCATTTAGAGAATAATGATGAGAATTCACTTGTTGCGATGATTAGAGCAAAGTGAAAGTGATAATGACTAGGATACTTGCATTACACTAGACTTCATGTTGAATTGCATTATACTTGTTGTGTAGTTTTTAAAGTTCAAAACCCTAAGGGCTTGATGATACTAGAGGTATAATATTAGACCATATTATCTCCCTTTGGTATTTATGGTTTTATATGGTATTGCAATAAAATTAGGGTTCTAGTTAAGGAAATTCATTTCTAGCGACTTGTGAATTAAGAAAAGTGAGTGACATTTTTCAAGCCCTAAAGTAGAGTAACATGGTTTTTTTATTATTGGCAAATAGTTTTTTGAAAGGGACTATACCCTTGTACATGAAGGCTCAAAAGCCAAGATTGAATCATGAAAGCCCAACAACAGAAAACAATCTGCTTAGAAAAGAACCAACACCCAGTAACAATTCAGCAAAAAAATAGCTGAAAAACAACAACCAAAGAGTCAGCACGCAAAGCACCATGGCAAATCCAAAAAACAATGTTCGGCAAAGACATGGGACAATGTAGAACAGCCGAACACCAAAAGAGAGACAAATCATCCAAAGGAGAAGTGGCATTCTTTAAAATAACCTTTTTCTTTTTACGGACAGTATTACCCACCCTGATGATGCCTCCACGAATGGAGGGTTAGAAAAAGGAGAATCCTCCAAAGTTGCAAAATTTCCAACTGAAACAACATCATTGTTTTCATGAGATAATTTTTCCATGCTGTCAACAACTAAATGAGATAAATTTGTTGCAATTTCCTTGCTGTTGGCAATAGGATTTTCCAATAAAGGGATTTCAGGGACAAAGCCAGATTCAACCTTAGCATTTGAATTTGAATCAAGGTCCTCTTTTGCATCGAAAACCAAATGTTCCAGAGGGCATCTTTCCACCAACTGCGTTTCTCATGCTGGCTCTTTGCCAACCCACAAGCAATAGAGGTATGACCTAAACAGAAACACCTTCTGCATTGAAATGGAAGACCCTCGTAATCTAAAGGTTGTGACCAAGTTCTGCTTTGCACCCTAAGATCAATGGTTGTTGGGAGGTTTTTAGCCGTGTCAAGTTCCACCAAGATTCGAGCATAGGTAGTGTGGGTGTAATCAGAAGTTTGAGAATCTATAAACAGTGTAGTTCCCAAGGTGTTTCCAATAGATTTCAAACATTCACCACCAGAATTGGAGGGGTAAATGGGGCAGTCGGATCCAAACAGGTTTGCATGAAAAAGACTCAGTGAGCGGGTTAAAAGAGGGGAACCAGGGTTTAATGATCAGGTACTTAGATTGGCAAACCCAAAGCTTGGAAGCGATGGAGTTTTTATCAGCAATTGAAGAGAAAGTCACAATGAAGATACCTTTAGCACACGAGATATAAGTCTAACCTCCCAACGAGCAAAGGAGTCCAGTGCTTGGAAATCCATGCGTGTAGGTCAGGAAGGCTGGGCCAGAGTCCTCCGAATCTGCAGATCAGAGCATGTTCCTGATAGTATTTTTCAGTTGTAATGACCTCCTCCCCAAATGTTATGCATGGAGTATTGTCTGCTGGCTTCATAGGAGAATCCTTACCCCTTAATGCATCCTTGAATGAGGTTACAGTGGGGCCGTGAATAGATGCGCCTTGGCCAGTCCCGTCAAGAGCATGGTGAACTCCCAGTACAGGTGCTCCATCTCCACCAGGGGGAGCCTGACCGGTGATTGTGTCGCCGTCCTTAGAGGATGTAAAAGCGAGATTAATCCAAGATAGGGCCGAGTCCTCTTGATTAGCCTCCAAGGCCGTGCCGCCTCCAACTGCAGAGTGAAAGGGTCGCGTTACAGCCAGACGTGCAGGAGCTGAATTACGGGCCTGACCATCACCTGGGGAGGAAGGAGATCCGCTGCCCACCCTAGCCCTGGTGTCTCCCATGAAACCCATACCCATGCACCGCATGGTTGCAAATCAATTTTGCATTATTTTTCGGTTGTCATATTTTTACTACTACAATCCCGGTTGTGCCACTAAATAATTGTTACAATTCTATAAGATGTTCTCTATTCACGTTGATTTTAATGTGTTTGTTTCATCGACCTTCTAAACATGTTCTATTATATCTCTTTCTTATGACTATCTCTTGAATTGCAAAAAAACATGTGTCACTTGAAACCATATTTCTTACAATAATTTAATTTTTATTTTCCAATGTTCAAAGTATAGTCATTTACAAAATTACATCTAAATTACTTCAACATACATAAGTTTTAAACACGATTGTGATGTGATGTGGTTAGTTGTAATGCATTGTTAGTAAAAAGCTACTTTCCACATCTACGTTTCAATGAACCCGACTTACATCAAACATCCAACCCTTTGGGTTTTATATTTTGGTGGACCCAATTAACATCCAATACCTAACATTTAGGGTTTCAAATTTTAATGAACCAAACTTACATCGAACACACAACCCTTCGAGTTTTATCTTGGTGAGCCAACATTGATTATAACATTGAAGGGTTGGATCTTGTTTTCTTGGTGATATATTTGATTATATTAGGTATTTTTTTGTCCATTTCTTCTAAATATATTGGCACTAGCTATTGTGTGCTATATTTATTCTATATTTTTCTCGTACATGTTATATCATTTGTGTATTTTAAAAGGATTCCATCATAAAATCCCATTAGACAAGGTGTTTGTATAAATTCCAATACAATTGATCTTATTCATATTCCTATGATAGATCTTAAAATTTGTGTGAAAAGAAAAATGATTGCTTTAAATGATTTTGAGTAGGTAACACTCAAGGATAGCATGAGTGGATTATTACACCTTCGAGTTTGATCCTTGACCATTTAAGGATTACGCCAAATATGCACTATCGTCATGGTCATGTTTCGGCTATACGCGAGTTCATTGTTTGGGGAATTATCTATCGTAAGGATGCAGACACATGGGGCATCCACCCCTATACCCAAAACATACATCCTGGTAACACCCATAGTTTTTGTCACCTTTGTATACCGAAAAGAGGGTTTTCCCTACCCAAATGGGCATTCGATCATTTAAATGATGTCCATTATGCTCTTAAAATTTTAGTTTATCTTCTCAATTATGCTTCTATGAAATAAAATGTTTTGAATGGTTCTCAAATAACTATTAAATGTGAGGGTAGAAAGGGGAAATCTTTGTAGATGACAAAAGAGGTTCCATTAACTTTCCTACCTTATACATTTTTTGAAAAGTCTTAATGAAATAGTTAATGTCACAAGTTTCGACAAGAGGTCCAATCTCAAACTCAAGCTCAAGATGGTAAAAATAGTTCCATAAAATAATTAAATTCCTATAAGGTGAAGTGTGCATATTTTAGTGCCAGTAATGATGAATGAGAACTTAGGGGCTCACCTTCTTTGTTTAGTCATGTAATCATTTCTCATATTTCTTCTTAAAATATTCCTCTTCATTCTTCTACTAATGTTAATGCTTCATTTTCTTCTCAACCTACTTTGATTGATTCTTGTGCTCGAAATTCTTCCTCCTTCTTAATGTCTTCCAAAATTTCAACTTGCTTCTCAAATTCCTTCAATTTCTTAAAATTCTTCTTAGATTGCCTTTTTTCCTAATGATTTTATTCTAGCTGATTCCTCTACTATTTTTATTCCTCCTTATGAAATGAATACAATGAGGAGGGTTATGCATGACATGAAAAATCAAATTAAGGTTTTATCCCAAGGCTCTCAAAATTCATCTAATATGTTCACGTTTAATGATATATTGCTTAATGCTTTTGCTTATGAAGTTCTTGCTTACCCTTTTTCCATTAGAATTTGTGGCTCCAAAATTTGAATTTTATAATGGTAAATGAGACCCATCTCACTATATAAGGCCATTTAACACCCGTTTCTTATACAAGAATGCACACAATGATAAATTATTGAGCAAGCTATTTTATAGGAGTTTGAGGGGTGTGCACTTTATTGGTTCTATGCTTTACCTTATAGACTGATATATGATTTTAGTATAATAGATTATGATTTTCATGTAATTTTTCATTCAAAATTCAAAAATATGGCTACTTTTATACAAATTAGTCAATTGAGATATGTTATCGATGAGATTGTTAGTGAGTACATGCATAGATTCGATACTATGGTTATCAAGATGACTTGCAAGTTTCCTAAAAGTGAACTTCAATGCCCATTTTCTCAAATTGTGCACATGCTTATCAAAGACAATTTTTCTATAGTTACCAATCTATCGATGAAAATTTTCATGTGGTTGGAAATTATGAGATTTTTTGTTTTGAGGAAAAACTACTTAAATATGGGACCAATTTCCCAACCTCAAGTGGAGCAAAATTTCAAGTGAAGGAAAACATTAAAGTTAAAGAATAATTAATGGCTAGTAGTAGATAAAATAATTTCTAACCTAATTTCAAGGACAAAAGTGTACTAAATTCTATTGAAAATTAATCAACAACAAGGTAGACTTATCATAGCAAAGAGAGCGTAGAAATTTTACAATTGTAAGTGGGAGTCCACAAAAGGTGCTATAAAGTTTTCTTGTATGCAACATGATATTTTACGTCATAATAGGGACTTTTATCCAATAAAAACTCTAATGCAATGCATACTATGATTATAATAGAGTCTTGATACATTCTCTAACCAATTTGTATAACATTGAAGCATGAGATCCAAGACTTTGTTGAAAGTACTAAAATTCAAGCAAAGTGGAATTGAACACCTTTTGAATTTAAGGTAATGGCTCAACCAAACTACCATTTTAAATCTTTACTAATATTATTCCAAACCATGATGCCCAATCACAAGATCAAAGTAATGTTCATATAATAGATGCGAGGACCAATCACATGCTTCTAGGGATAATCCACTTAATGGACTTATCGATTTGGTTATGGATAATTAAACAAAGAGGGAGATTCTAATGTTTTATCAAGTAGAAATTACAAAAATATCTCTTATAATATACCACTATACATATGATCTCTTATAAATATGTATATATAATAAACACATACGATTATGATTGGTAATGGTTCAAGTATTAATTCACACACAAAAGATTCTATTGATAACCTTGGATATTATAAGAGAAACTTGACTAGAATTACCAAATTTATGATGGGATGCAACATAATTGTTGGGAAATCCTTTGGTTGTATCTTCTTACCAACCACAAGTGGGTCTTATTGGCACAAAAATGGTTCCACTTTGATTTTTGTACCTTGTGACTAAAATTTGGAGTTTCAAAACTTTTCATGATGATCAACAAGCATTTTAAGTGCCCATATGATTTGAAACCCATTAAAAAAATTGTCCCCTCTTAGTGTGCATGTGTACAGATGACTCTAAAAAAATTGGAATATTTTAGGGTGGTTCTAGATCTCATATTTTCAGTTGACATTCAAACCATTATTTTCCTCCAATCAACATAATATCACACTTTTTTGATCAGATTAGGGACACTTGTCACTAAATTTTTCTCTTAGTCCTTCACGTAGTGGTTTCTTTATTTGTTCACCTTGGGAATTAATCCCATATTTGATGTGGGAAGGATCGAGCTAAATATTATAAGACAAGTAACCACCTTTATTAAGTGGAATGAAGGCTCCACGTTTCATTTTTCCCAACTTTGAAAAGTGAGTAAAGCATGGAAGGGGCTAAGTGAAATATTATGAGGAAGACATGTGGCACATTGCAAAGTTGTGAGTCTCGAGAAGATGGAAAAAATAACTAAGGAAAAAGGTTCCTAAGAACCCCAAGAAGATCCAAAGGCCCAAGAGCTTGAAAACACGTCATTGGTCCAAGTGGACCAATGCAAATAGTATGTAATTTATCATAGAGATAAATGGTTTGAGCCCAATAATTGATAAGGACCTAGAGCATAGAAATTCATGATTAGTCCACATGGACCAATGACTACTTTTTGTGGTCCCAGAGGTTGGGTCTAAACTTGAAATTGATGAAGGCATGGAGATCTGGGATCCTAGGATCCCAAGGGTGTGAAGACATGTATGAGGTCCCAAAGTGAACCCCAAAAATATGTGATTGGTCCATGTGGACCAATCATGGGTCATTAAAACTCCCGAGAAGTTGAGACATGAAAGCAAAGGTAAATGTCGTGAACCCAAAATCTCAAAACCAATAGGATGTGGACATGTGGTTTCAACTTGGGAGGAAATAATTCAATAGGTTCATCAATTAGAATGAGACACATTAAAGGATCAGATTTGAGGTTAAATTTGATGGCCCCATGACCATTAATCGTGTTAAATAGCCCAAGCAGTTTCAAATGACCATAACTTTTGACTAGGAGCTCCAAATCACATAAAATTGGTACCGTTGGAAAGATTATGATGAGGGATACACATTGGGAAAAAATTTGGGGCAAATTGGTAATATGTTTATAGAATATTTTGTTGCAAAATTTTTGATAACATTCTCTAGCCTTTTCCACCATTTATCAATCCACTTCTCCAAATTGATCATGTGTGGGGCCTCCTTGTGCTTCTTAAGAGTGTTGTGCTTATCAAAAAATGTGAATGTGGACTTGAGATCTTCAATTAAATTCCAATTGGTTCCATGTGTCATTTGATCAATGGTGGAGCCATTAATCAATCTATGCATGCTTGCTCCTCTCTTCTCATTGGTTCTCAAGCTCTGAAATTCCCTCTAATTCCATTCTGGAATGTTCTCTTAATTGTATAAATAGATGAATCATGCACTTCATCTGATAATTTTTTAGCTTTCCATTTTTGGCTAGGTCTCGATCCCTTTTGGTGGTCTAGTCTGTAGGTGTTCATTTTCAGCTTTATTCTAGGTGTTAGAGTTAAGATTAACAATAATTAGTTCAAAGACATTGTAATAAAGGTATGAGAGAGTAGCCATGTATGTTTTGTTGAGCCATAAATGAGATAGTGGATTTATATGGAAGCTATCATTTAGGTCAAGAGTGTATTCACTTAGATTATTGGAATTGTCATTTGGTAATTAGGTGTAGAGGTCAGATGTGTAATCACCAAAGCACTTAATTATAAAATCCTTGTGAAATTCTAGTTTCATTTTCTCTCAACAAGCTTATCTAATGCTATATTTTGGACTCTAAGTTGTAATGTTCTAATAATTACAAAAATATTAGTATATTTGGCTTCTTAATTATCTGAATTACGAGGAATTGAAGCACTTGTGTAAACTAAAGTGATTCTTGTGCTATTTTTTGAATCCTTCATCTTAGATTTGCAAGATTGGCCCAATGGACAAGGCACATTTGAAGTTAAAATGATCAAACCCCATTTATTATTTTTTGTCCTACATGTTTGATCATTTTGATTCATCTTGAGTATCTTTAGAAGTCTCTTTGTTATAAATTTGGATTCATATTTTCTTAGATGTGCTTTAAATCTCTATTATAAAACCAAAAAGTTATGGATATCCTCATATCTCTACAATAGAACAATTTAGGTCTATTTATTTCACTATAAATGTGTGGCTATGTCACAAGTGACACTTAATTGGGTGCTTAGTCATGGAGGTTACATTTATAGCTAGATCTAGTGTGTGTTTAGACTCATCTTTTGATAATAGTTATTAGGTATCTCCCCTTGGCCTTGAAAAATACAATAAGTAGAGAAGTGACTTCCCTTCTCACATTTTTGGTCTTGAATCCATTCCCATCTTGTTGAAGAGAATCCCCTTTACTACAACTGACTCATCCTTCAACTTCTCTTCATCAAATTCAAGGGTGGAACAAATTTGAGATCCAACAGTCCCAATATTTTCTTAGTGTGGTTTCATGTGGTGCTTGAATATAGTCCTCATGATGTTTTCATTGGAAGACCCTAGACTAATCAAATGATAGAAAATCCATCCAATATGTGGTAATGTTTAAAATTTTTATATGATGATCAAGTCATTACGATACATAGAGATATTAATTCTCCTTCACATAAAGTTTAAAATGATACTTACCTATAAACACTTAAATTTGGAAAATTGTCCTTTTGCAATGCCAAGTTTGGCTATGATCCCTTGCTAAGACAAATAATCATATTTAGAATTTAATCAATATATTTACCTCTCTTTCGTAAATTTATCATCTTTAAACTACAATATGTCATCAATTTAGGTAATATTATTTACACAAACTAATAAAATATCCTTGAGAATCATTATACAACTTTCTATTTTGCTTCACATCTCTCATGTCCATGATCAGTATAGTTTGGTCAAGATATGGAATTTGGTCCTAGCTGACTTATATGGTCTTAAAATTTCACATTTTTGAATCTCTTTTTAATTTGAATATATGTTTTGGCTCATTTAATCTTCCTAGGGTTGACATTAAATGAATATTTCACATATGAAAGGTTATATAAGTAACTCAATATAATATTATAACTCATCTTGCACTCTTATAATATCCTATTACAAATGTCATTCCAAAATAACTCAAGGCTATCCTAAATATACCCAAATCAGTTGCACATCAATTAAAACATCCTCTACTATAAGTATGAAGTACTCAACCGAGTCAAAAAGTCTATATTCCTCCATTTCCAAGCATACAAAGGTCATAAAACCATGTATTAGCAAGAACAAATTTAATATAAGCATTATCAAAGGGTTTCAAATTTAATAAAATTTATATCTATGTAAGGACATTGTTGATCATATAAATATAATGATAAATATGCAAGATCTAGTTATTGAAATACAAGAAAAAGTGAAAGATGGGAGATAGAGATGACTCAACTTGTAATTGTAGGTATGGAATGATTATGGACTAATGAACATGATAGAAAGGCATATTCTATGTTGTGTTAGCTCTATTTCAGATTCTTGAATGTGATAATCTCAAGGACAAAAGTGTTTAGGAGAGGAAAGGGTCACCTAGGCGCTAGCATTTGTTATAGGCACCGGTGTCTGCAAAACATCTTTGGTCCTAGTTCTTTATGTGTTGATTCTTGTTCATTGTAGGTCATGTCAAGTTTGTTGCACTTATAATTTGTCACACTTGTACCTACAAATGAAACCCTAGCTACCTACACAATACTCAAACACACTTTATATGAATAAAAATATACTTATGCTAGAGTTGGGTGACCTCAACGATCACCCCAATGTGATTGTCACCAAGTGTTGTACTAAATTTCAGACTTAATGTAGTTCTAGTGTTTGTATGTGATTGAAATAATGTTCGTTGAGCTAGGACACATTATTGTAAGTTAAACAAAGAATAAGGGGATACAACTACTTTGTCCCAATGTAAAATGTGTGGTATGGAATTCAAAATAAACCCTCCTATACAAAGTGAAGCATGCAATCCCAAAATGTAGTCCTTGATGTAGTATAATTTTTTTATCTCCTTGTAGATGTATATGCATCTTGAATTCTTTCCCCTAATTAGGTTAAATAATAAATGTATATATGATTCATTCGCTTATGTTTCATCATTAACAAGTAAGTGAAAGGCCAACCAGGGTAGTAAATAAAGACATGAAATATGTAACATCTAAGAACTTAAAAAAGGGAGGACATGAGCAACCAGAGGGGACAATAGACCCAAGTGATCCTATCCCTAATGAGCGATTATGTATAGGGTTCCCAAAAAAAAAAGCAGTGGAATAAGAGTTGAATAGGATGTCGGCTAGTGTGCAAAGCGTAAGGTGTAAATATAGAAAAGACAAGTAACAAAGATAAGAAGGATAAAAGCAATATCAAAGCAAAACAAATGTTGTTAATGACTAATTATCTTGCTCAGAAACATGCATATAAATGAAATATTTAGAGGCTAGATGTACATAGTAAGTGTGTGATTTAATGACTACCTTTTCTCCTATTTTATAATGGTGAATAAGGATTTTGTAGCATAAAGTAGAAAAGAAAAGTGTGCCTTGAGGAGTCAAAAGAATATTGTGCCCATTAGCATGCTAAATGAGTGTTGTAGCGTGTCGAATGGAATAGCAAAAAATTTGTACCATGGAATTATAAAGGAAGGGAAGGATAATGATCATAGGGGTGAACTTTGCATGTGTGGAGTGATAATGATGTGTACATGTAGTTCCTTGGAATATCATATTTGTCTAGAGCATGTTTGAGATTTTCTTCATGGTTTCTTGTGTGCTTTTCCTTCATTGGGATATAATATGACCTGCAAAATAAAAAAGTGTAGTCAATGCTCTAGGTAAATGCAATTGAAATTTAACTTGAACAATATATAAAATTGGAAATTCGTATTGGAGAAACCTAAACCAAGGGGTTAGAGTACACCTGAAATGCTGAAAAGAAAGGGGTAGAAATTAGTTCCTACTTGTAAACTTGTTTCTTAGGATTTGGTTGGAATAATACAAAGGATTTAGGTGTCCTTTCACCAAACTAGGGATTTGAGCATGCTTACATTAAACTTCATATTTAGGCATATTGTCACCACTAAGGGAAATTGTATTAGGAGAGCTCATATGATTTTCCATCCAAACGTTAACGCTTCCCCAAGGATAAGTGCCCCTACATATGATCACAAACCCAATTTTGTAACTTTCCTCATGTGACACATTGTTCTGGGATATCATTGTCCTGCATATGCCCTAGATGCCACTTCCTTATTTTTCTTGCTTTAGTTCCTGAGTTAGTGATTTTTGATGTCATTGACTTTAGTTCTTGTTAGTAACTGATTACAAGTTGAAATTGGCTATGTAAATACTGAAATTAGAGAAGAATGTAGTTGTGTAATTGTTAAAAATTCTTTGTAACTATTTTTCCCCCAAAACAGTGTGCCCAAGTTGGAAACTAGTACTCATGGCTCTTGTATGTATTGGGAGTTTCTGTCAGGATGAGTTTTATGCCCAAGTATATTCTAACCATGTTCTGTGACTATTTATTGATATGATTTATCACTAATTTCATGCTCACATGTTTTTGCAAGATGCAAGTAAGATG
This sequence comes from Taxus wallichiana var. yunnanensis, assembly GCA_018340775.1. Classification (NCBI taxonomy): domain Eukaryota; kingdom Viridiplantae; phylum Streptophyta; class Pinopsida; order Cupressales; family Taxaceae; genus Taxus; species Taxus wallichiana. Next base: position 726,669,644 of record CM031242.1, on the reverse strand, counting down.
GCGAAACAACGTGGGTGTGATTCATTGTATATTGTTAGAATTTATGTATGTTAAGAGAAGGAAATTTTCATGTATTGTTATGTTACAATAAAGTTATTTATTAAAATTTGGAAATATGAATGAGATGCTAGTTTTAGGGGTGCTTTGGGAAATGTGCATGTAACTAAAGGTGTTCTTTTGATTCATATTTACATATGGGAAAAGAGGGTTGGATATATATATGTTAAATGAAATTGTAGAGGAAATTTCAACATTTGTGAAGTATGAAAAGGTTTATAATTGAAGTTCTGTAATATTTTAGATGTCAGGGTTTAAGGGGATGTTCATCCACACATGAGTGTTATTTTGATCCTCAAATTTTGTATTGTAAAATTTAGATATGTATGTTAAATGAATTTGAATTTAAAATATTGTAGTGCATTTCCAATGTTCAATAGACGATCAATTAATTAGTGTGTTGTATTCTTACCTTGTAAATGTAATAAAGAGATCTAAACGAAACACTCAACCCTAGTATAGGACTCATGTATAACTACCTTTCATGCGTGAATCCTTTTAGTGTGGAAAACTAAAACCTTAGGATAAACTTCAATCTCTACTCTCGATGTCATCCTTCTCACATGATCTTTCTTAGCCCAAAATAATTTGAAACCGTAAAATGAACTTAAACTTTTGTGCTCGATGGAACCTCCTAGCTTAGGTAAATAAGACCCCTAGTTTGTGTTATCACCATAATCGGTATGTTTAGCGACATCGTCGTAAACCCAATGGTTAGGAACGACATGGTCAAGATATTTCTAGTGTAAGAAGAATAAACACTTCCTTAGGATCCTAGTGGACTACCAAGTCTTACAAAGTTAGATCTAGAAATCAACTTCATGATCAAATGAATTCCTTGAGGGATCCAGTCGACACAAATGGATCTAGTGAAATAGTTGTACTATGACTTAAAATCTTGTTAATGATCTCTTTAGTTCCTTACAACTAAATGTGTTACTTTGGCTAATGATAGTTTAGTGCCTTGGTATTTTTCGAGAGGGTTTATAGAGTAAATATGTTTCACACCTTAATCTGATCTATATTAGGGCATAGAGCCTTGAGTGCAAATTGAAATTAATCTAAACCTCAGTTGAATAGGAGGTTAGCTTGTGGGTCATGTGTAGTTTATAATGCTTCCAGTCTTGTACTTCTGCAAGATGTTAGACAAATACTTCCGTAACTCCTTTTGTTATAAAACAATGCTAATAATGAGACCATAATGTGATGTAAGAGTAAAGCATACAAGAGTGAAACGAGATTTGAGGTTAGGAATAATGTCATTCTTGGAGTCTTTATTACTCAATTAGACATTTCCTTGTGTAAAAATAATATGAATTGCCTTGGTGAGATCAACTTCTTGAGAAAACAAAATATATTTATAAATCTAAATAAAATTTCTTGACTTGGAAATGTTGAATGGATTTAACAATTTATTGAACTATATTAACTATGGTAGGGAAATAAAGATACCATGAAAAAAATGTTTTGGAAAAATGTATCTCGAATCTAAATCTGCCTCCAATCCTAAGACTTGTCTTGACATCACGTCAGATTCAATATTGTAGTAAGGGTAAAATTTAAACATTGAATAAATGTTTGAGAAACATAATCTTAACATAAGAACGAGAGAATTAGGAACTTTGTATACAATTTGAATTATGGAAAATAACTATGCCAGTTATGGAGATTGTCATAAGGGATAAAGAGCCAACTTAAATGGTCAAACAATAAGTTGAATGTGAAATGAATTTAAGAACCTATAGGTGGAAAAATGAAAAAATTATCCTTGCATAGTAATGTTCCTAGAATGTTAATCGTAAATAAGATGTAATCATGGTAATGATGTGTGTGGGCTTGCCAATCCTTGGGTCCCTTTTCTTGTTGTTGGGTCATTGCTAGAATTCGTTCATTGGGGAAAGTGTGGCATCAACATGTATATGGTGTTGTCGTGTGTCTATGTGAGTCTTTGACTTATGTAAGTGTCTTGTGTGTTGTTGAGTTTCTCTTCTTAGAGCCCTTGTGGTGTTGTGTAGTGAGCAATGTAAGTCAAAAAAATATCCTGGTATTTTTTACTGTTGTATTTGTGTGTGTAAAATGTGGGCGTTACATTTGGTATCAGAGTAGAGGTTCATTCTCTTGAACCTCTGGGATAGATTGGAGTAGTGATGATTTTTCATGGTGGTGGTGGATATTGGAAGAGTAATGTGATATATGTTATCCTGTGAACTATGATGTAATTGTGATATTACGAACGCACATGTTGTGCATGTTACTTATTATGTAATTGTTATCATGTGTATGTGCTTGTGATGAGATTATTCACTCTCCTTTTCTTGGATTCTATGAAGAGTTCACATGTGATGTACCTCCTTATTGTGTGTGAAAAATAATTTTATTGTGGATTGTGGAGTGTTGGAGCATTTTGACATTATGTGATATGAAGGTGTATTGATGTATTTCATGACAAAATTGGTGTAACGTGAATTGGATTGTATCATGATGTCGTCACTATGTTGGGATGAATCGTGTGTGTCACCATGTTGTAATTGCAATTGACTATATGTTGTAATGTTAGACATTGTGTTCCTCATACGTATAAATTGTGTAATCTATGATGGTTCATGTCATGATTTAGGGACATATGGTGAGCATATGATCCCTATTGTACATTGATTGCACTTTGGGTGCAGTATGTGGTAATGTGATGTATCACAACATGTGAAAGTAATGATTGTGTTATACCCTGTATATATACCATGTGTAAGACATTATGGTTAATGTGTGTGAATCACCATTGTGTTAGTGATGTAGTTATGTGTTATATTTTGGACCCTACACTGACCGACCCTAAGGGAAATTAGTAAAAGGTGTATGTTTGGAGTGAGGAGATGTGCATAGTTGACCAGTTACTTGATCCAAGTATGAGATAGGAAGTTGATTCTTACATAGGTTGAAAACACACTTTTGTTCATTTGGTATGTATGGCACTGATCCATACGGATCCAAAAAAACACACCACTTCATCAGTTCCATCAGTACCATGAAGGAGAAACAAGAAAAGTGAGAAAAATGAGGTAAATGGAGGTTCTGGATAGAACCACCACTCAGTGAAGAGTGGTGGTTTCAGAACCACTGCTCTATAGGGTGGTAGTCCTGAAACCACTACCCAGCTAGGGTGGCGGTCCTGAGACCGCCGGTCTACACCTGAGGTGGTGGTCTGAAAACTTTTGAACAGAAAAGAAGAATGGAATGCGAGTGGACGTGTTCTTGAAGTGCCCAACCGTGTCTCTTCCCTTCCATGCCCTTTCACATCCTCCAATGCATGGGAGGACATGGGAAGGCCTATAAATACATGTAAGGAGCAAGATAATAGACATTTGAAGATCCAGAGAGATCGAGAAGTAGAGTTTAATGAGAGCAGTGAGAAAGATCTTGATCTTTGGGAATGAACCTGTAGGAGCAAGGTGTAGAAACAAAGCAAGCAAGTAATTGGAGAGAATATTTACACTGTTTCTTCTCTTCATACTTATTGTAATCTGTAATTGTCTATGTTAGACCAATAAAAGTGGGAAGAAAGAGCAGTTTTCCTTCTGACTAGTTTTCTACCTTGGAGGTTTCCAGGATAAAAATTTTGGTGTTGAAGTTTGAATTATTTCCTTCTCTACAATTTCCTTTCTATAGCACTAGATAATCAGTCATGAAGCTCTAATATTTAAGCAAATCTATCATTTTCCAAAGTTGAAAGTAGAATAAAGTATAATTGTGTGATTCGTAGAGTTCCAAAGTAGAAGTTTATGGATCGGGCACTTGCTCAACGAGTGTCATGCATATTATGTTTCACGAACACCTTAGGCTTAGTAGATGACGACTGTACTCCTTTCTCTCTCCCTATATGGTTATCATATGGATTCAACCTAAGTGTAGTTACGACTATGTTGAGCCTTGTGGAAGTGATGGAAGGATGATTCAGACAGATATGATGATAGTTGTATTATTTGATATGTTATTTTACGAGTTGAGGCTCGATGTCCAAGTGCCAAACAAATCGTTGAGTACCCCTTTGGTGGTTGTATAAGGCCACATAGTTATTGTAATGTGTTATCTCCATATACGTATTTTATTTGTAAATTGAACATTTTTTTCTTTTCTTGCAAGAACCAACAATTTTCTTGATTGACATGTTCTTATATTTTGGGCATTTATTTGGTTGTTGCACTAACATGCATATTTTTGCACTAACTATGGCTAATTATCCATTTGCTTTTCTTAGTCTTAAATTTTTGTATCAAGTTTAAAATTTTTATAGCCTAGCCCAAGGCTTGATATTTTTGCCACTTGGCATTTGAAATGGATTGTTATGTTGGTTATAATGTCGTAATGTGTTGGAATAGGGTCATGGGATTCACCATAGAGTGGTGGAACCTATGGATCCACTTTGTTGTATAGGGTACGCCCAAGGAGCTGAGATAACTAACGTGTTGTTGAACCATGAGTTATTATGTCACTTGGGTTAGAGGTGTCTATAATCTATGCGCCTAGGGCCATAGGGTGATTGGCCTCTTTTGGGGAGCAAAAGGAAAATTTATCTTTATTTTAGTTACTTGAGGGATGCATAAGAGACTTGAGGGAGGAATAAGAGACTTGAGGGAGGCATAAGAGATTTGTTTGGGTGTGATTGATGGTTTGGGAGGTATATGGACTTGTCTTGTGATTCTTGGGAGGTATATGTATTTGTTTTGTGATGCTTGGGAGGTATATGGAGATTATTTCATGATGTTTTGTGATGTTTGGAGTTGGTGTTATGAGTTATGTGTACTCTTGTGATTCTTGTTGGACATTGTTATGTTTAAGGCTTGACGTTCCCCTAGGTTCATATATATTAGATCTTGTCTTGGAACTGTGTGGGTATAGTCATGGTATTTGGGTCATGTGATACCAATGGTATATGTATTTGTTTGTTAGTCACATGTGTGTGTTGGATTTATGCCTATGACATAATCGTTGGAAATTATTCAATATGTGGACTACTTGTTGTCTTATCATGGTGGAATTAAGGGCCTTGTGTTGAGTTTTTTTGTGTCATCTTGATGTCAGCTACTCTTGGGCACCCATGAACATAAAACAACTGAAATCTTAAACAATGAAATATTAAGAGATTCATATTATATATATATTATTAAGGGAAAAGAGTAAATAGGTAATGATGCAAAGTGGAACTATGAATCCTCAAAGAACATTAAAAGAGCTTGTTAAACTTACCTTCTTCCCGATGGTAGTGCTTTAATAATGAGTACCCTTTCGTGAGTGGCATAATTCATTTTCATTTCCTCCTTGCCTATGACTACCCTCCTCTAATATTGGCATTATGTCGCATCGAGGACGATGATCTTATAAGGGGAGGGAAATGTAGTGCCCGTAATAAAATAAAATTTAAAAAATAAATAATATATTGTGTGAAGTGTGTGATTGATATGTGGATTTATTAGATGGAGACGTGAGAGAGGCGTGTGGCAAGAGTTGATCAGGGTGCAGGTGCCCAAGATGCATTCATATTTTCTTTGCATTATGATTCAACCACTTTATTTGGGAACTAAAGACGTTAACCACCTAAAACCCAAGTTAACATTGAATTTAGCAGTAATGGATAGATGCAGCGAGGGTAGGTATGACAGTGTTTGACCGATGAAAGAATGAGACAATCACTATTCCTCCAATGCAAAAAATAGGTCTCTAACCGGATCAGTTTTCATATGCCTGTGCACTCCAAGCCTGTGCCAAACGTGAGATTTGGAACAAGGAATGGATGTCCATCAAAGCACAAAAGATATAGGAATTTTGTCACGCGTTGCAGTTGGAAGTGCTCTTGTAGGTATGTATGGAAAATGTGGAAGCATGTGCTTGGCATGTGAACTATTCGACTTAATTCCTGAAAGAAATTCACTCTCATGGAATGCCATGGTTGCAGGCTTAGTGGAAAAGGGTTGTAAATACTACGATGGCAATGTCTTGCTTATAGCATTCCACCTAGAATCAAATATTATGTCTGCTTGGTTGACATTCTCTATTGTGTTGGCTATCTTGAGGAAACTCTAAACTTTATCATCGACACACCAATTAAACATGTGGTGGTTGTGTGGATGTGGTTGTTTGGTACCCCTATAGAGCACATAGGAATACAAAGTTACAATAATTTTCAACAACTCTTATTTTGAGTTGGATCATCAAAATGTTGCAACTTATGTCCTTCTATCATACATCTATGCATAAGTGCAGTCTAGGTGAGGTTAAAATGGTAGGAAATCGATGAGGGATAAAGGAATTATTCCTCTTCCGCCTTAGTGAGAAGTTGGAAATTGCATTTAGATGGTTAAGTCATGCCCTTGGACAACCAATGGAGTTGTCAAGAACCTCCGTGTATGAGTTTTCTTGAATATATATATATATATAGGGATAAAGGAATTATTCCTTTTCGCCTTAGTGAGAAGTTGGAAATTGAATTTAGATGGTTAAGTCATGCCCTTGGACAACCAATGGAGTTTTCAAGAACCTCGTGTATGAGTTTTCTTGTATATATATATATATATATATATATATATATATAATTTTGGTGATAAGTGATCTGTTTCTTGCTCCATTAAAAAGAAGGCGTAGAAGTTTAGTTTTGTGGATGTTTGGCGCAGACGTCTAAAGGTTTTTATGCAAATAGAGATATCCTATCTGGCGACATTAGCATAGAAGAAGGTTGTCCAAAGGAAGAAGCATCATTTCCTTTTACAAATGGTCAAATCGTATGCCTAAAACAGCAGAAAAAAATCCAAGGAGGATGCCTCAGGGAGACATGCCATTTCTATATGCTCACATCGGTATCTCTCAGACTGAAAAAGTAACCCAAGTGGTAAATATGGGACTGAGTGAAGAAATAGTGCTTGGTATGCAAATAGGAGTGTATGGAGGTGTTTTAATGATTTGGGAACTTCAAGTAAATGGCTATGGAAAGTGCAAAGCAAAGATCCTAAATCTATAGTAGCATTTCCTAGTTTGTGCCAAGAGGAGAGCTTTGAAATAGGTATGTACCCATCAAAGCATAACAGAAAGTGGGTTTCTCAGTTTTAGTAGTTGTCTATTCCTTGTTATAAAAGGGGATAAATGTGTACAAGATTCAAATGGAGGAGTTTCGAATGCACGCAAACTATTTGACGAAATGCCCAAGTGAGATGTTGAACCGAATCCTGTGGTTTCGACCGACTTCTTTCCTCCAAGAATGGTTCATCTCTCCCTTTCTTTCATAATTTTTGTTCTTTAGTTGTTCATTTGCAGTGAAATAAAATTTTAAAATGTAGCATTATCATAGAATTGATAATTTTAAATAAACTTGTTTTCAAAACAAAAAGGCATTATACCATAGCTTGTGCAATTAAAATATTCCTTGGTAGACAAGCATAAACTCAAACCCTCATTTTGAGATGATCTAACAAACTTCCGACCAATCTAGATTGCTACAGTACCCCTTTATTTATTAACAAGTTGAAGTTGAGTCCCATGTAAACATGTTGATCATTCCTTGTTAAAATAAATAAATCATGATTTTCGAAGACTTGCAAAATAACCTTCGTAACTCTAGAAAGAAGATGTTAAGTTTCCTACGTGTACCTTGTTATGTGAGGAGTCACTTCAATCCTTGAATCAACCTCGAATGATCATTTGTGATATTTTGACGCCCTTCTAGGAGCCCTGTTACACCATTTTGCAGTTGTAGGAAGCTGCTAAATTTGAAAAGTTGGGTTTCGTATCGGCTCGCCATTTGAATCCTGGACAATGAAATGCTTATCCACCTTCGTAAACCTCTATTATTTTTACTAGAAAATTTCCTAGAACCTTCAGTTTGAGGAAAAACACTTTTCTTATTGTAAAAGTCATTTTTAAGCCTCTGGTCATAGTTTGACTAGGTCAAATTGGACCAATTACAATTGGTGGCTCCAGAAAACTTGTCGCCATTTGAAAACCATTTTCTAGTTCTTAGTCCCATCGACTCTGGTGAATTCTCCATATATAGGGGAACTTGTAGGAAGTTTCTTGTTTCTCGTTCATCCATCGAACGTCAATTTTGGACGTGGTTTTATGAGCCCTCAAGCTAACTTTTGATCATTTGCAACTAGGCCAATTACAACCAATGGCCTCGAGAAAACTAGTTGCAAATCGTAAAATGTTCGCCAGTTCGAATTCCATCAGTTCCTATGAATTCTTGGTGTATAGGAGGACACGTAGAAACTTACTCGTGGTGTGTTTTCTCATTAGAGGACAATATTTGAAAGTGGTTTCTTAGCCTTTGAGCATTAATTGATGTTTTTGTAGCTAGCAGGGAAACGTAAGAAGAAAGTTGTAGGACCCATGTCGGGTTGCCCAAACCACCGTGGAAACTTGTAAATAACTGTTTGAAACTTTCTTTGTGTGACTTGTTGTGTGAAATTAAACTTTTGGAAAAATAGTGTTTCTCTCTCTTCCCTATTTCTTTCTCTCCTTGGTTAGGAAATGAAATAAACATGTGTCTCTAACCTTTTTCTTTTGAATTCAAATTATTAATGTTATTATATAAATGAGAAACTAAAAATGCTAATTATTCTAGATTAGGGTGGGTGCCATGCCAGGAAAATCTAAATGCATCTTGGGCACTGCACTCGATCAACTCTCGCCACACGCTCTCTCACGTTTCCATCTAATAAAGCCACCTATCAATCACACACTTCACACAATATATTATTTATTTTTAAATTTTATTTTAGTATTATTTTATTACGGGCACTAGAATGATCATGTTGAATGTGATTATGTGATTGTTGTCTATAACTATTGGGAGGTTAAAAATGTTCACCCGATGTTTTCCCCAACTCATTTGGGGTGCATGAGATGAATGAACGGAGATCAAAAAAGGAAGGATGATATCGATACACATATATGAAATAGGGTTCATGCAATAGGAATAAGGATTACCCATGGTAGTTACCATGGCGCAAGCAAAAATTGGAACATGATAGCATACAAGAGTTAGTGAGAACAAGTAATGCACATGGAAATATCAACTAGTAAAATCATATAGGAAAACAACAAACAAGGAAACAAAAAGGAGCTAGTTGCATGCACATGGGAAACCACTTAGGATTTTACAAGAGAATCAAAGTTGTCACGACTTGTGTAAACAAGGTAAAAAAACACAAGGCATAGTCCGTAAATAAGATATAAGAAAATTAGATAACCATGATTGGAAGGAGTCCTATAAGGAAAATGCTACACATGAAGCACCCATTAGCATATTAGGAAAGATAAATAGTATTCCACAATGTAATATATGAACATAGGAATGAAAAAGTGAAATATCTTAATGATAAAACCTTATAGAAAGTATGAAAAGATAGACGCCCCTAGGAGCATTAGTGGGACTGGTAATGGATAAGGCCAAACATCATACATCATGTAACAACCTATAAGTGACATGCATTCACCTCAAAATACCATGTGAACACACATGTGTGTATGAAAATGATAAAGCATACTATGAACTGTAGTAACATGATAAGCAAAGGTACAACATTTAGTAGTATAAGGAAGCAAGAGTACATCCAATCAAGATCTAAGAAAACATGTTTATTTTTAATTACAAATATGTGAAAGAGAACAAATAGAAGGGAGGAATAAGGATTCCCCCAGGTGTGTGTGTGTAAAGTGAGGTCCATGTAGGGATGCCCTTAATAGTCAAGTATGAACAAGGAACAAGAGTGTGTCATCGGGTGGTGTGGGGAATTAGGATGCCCCTAAGTGTGAATGCCAAAATTATCTATGCAATGAGAGTATTGTTGGCGTAGCATCTGGTTAACATGATGAGATCCCTCTCCACCACCAGTTCGAGATTTTGGTGTGACGGAAAATCATACATGGTATCGATCCGCATGAGTTAAGTGTGCCGACTGGAGTAGTATTGGGATGGGTGACCTCCCGGGAAGTCCCGGTGTCATTGCCTCGTAATGTCATTGGACCTAATTGGGTGTATAGGTTGTTGGCCCGATATCATGTGGTTACATCCGGCTCCATCGTGCGGGGGTGTGGTAGTGTAGCAATTGGTTAACATGATGATATCCCTCTCCACCACCAGTTCAAGATTTTTGTGTGATGGAAAATCACACAAGTACTAGGCAAGTGCCCATGATCAGATGATGTAAATAACCATGCATGTGAACATGATCTAGGACTTGATGATCATGAAAGAGTGCATGAGGGGCATACATAATAGATCTAGACCAATCATGTGGACAAAGAGAGAATGAAATGTGTCTAGATGGATCATGTGAAACATATGACTCATGTGAAGAGATGCCCCTATTGGGTGGGCTATGTGATCTACAAATTCGATGAGGCCTATGAGTAGGATCCATGTGTGAAGGAAATTGAGATGGATGTACAACGATGTTATACGAGTAGAAAGGGCTCCAGATACCATATGAGGTGTCAAGGCTAAGGAGCCACCATGAATAGGAGAATATATAATTGGATTTGGATCAACTGAATATGGGATGGCCGGAGGATCCAAGGGAAAAAGTGTCCATAGTGGAATGCCTTGCATAACAATAAGATGGTTCTCATGGTGAACTTAAGCTATAAGTGAGCAATATAAGGAAAAATTTGGTAGAATAGAGCTAATGGAGTCCTAAGAGAATGATGCATAGAAAATAGATTCAATCACACATCCAACCAATAAAGAAGCTTCATACCAACTAACTTCACTTAACTCTGCATTTGAGGATCTTAACCCAAGCCTAAGAACAATCTGACTGAGATTTTATTATAAATTTTCATAGAAGGGTCAAATCACAAAAATATTAAAAAACCACTTGAATTTTTTTCAATATTATACCATCCAAATTTCAGGACCTATATCTTCAAAAATGGGAGATATACTCACTTTATCATATAGACATTATGTCAAACAATTTGTGTGCATCCTCAGTTTAGCTAGGAAAATGCATCATAAATCAATAATTACTCATAATCAAGAAAAATATTGAAAACCCATCTATAAAATTATATTATCCTCATATGGTTAAAATTTGAAGTAATTTGGAGTTAAAATTAAAAATTTATGTTAACCGGTATGAAAACAGATCAACTTGTATACAAAGTCTCGGTCTTAACAGAGTTAGTTCCTTTTAACATGCATGGAATTATCAAGGAGATTTAATATTATTGATCAAAAAAATACCTTAAAACCATTAAGGAAACCAATGCTCATACCTCTTCTCCACATGAGTCATTCACATTTAACTCTACACATATTTTCATAGTCATATTCCTTCTTCATATCCTTCACTAATACATTAAAAACACAACATTTGTTCATCACACCACTGACCTAAGATAATGCGGGAAATATCTCATTAACAATATTATAATGAATTCATCTGATTATCATGGAGATAAACTATCATTTCTTAATACAAATCCAATAACCATCCTCAAAGAAGCAAGATCATCACACTAAAATTGAAATCATATTCATATATGACTGTATTTCTTCAAAATGTATGTATTATCTTTCACTCTAATATTATTCTCATCCTCCTACATGAGGAATACATCCAAAAATTGACCTTTTCCCCTTCCTACTTTTAATTTCCATGCATGTAGCTACTTCTAGAAAATGTAACTCCTATTCTAAGATTCTTGACTATTATTTTGTGACTCTTGAACTTCCTTTATACCTTTGTAACTCTTCTCATGCCACCTAAGACCATACAACAAGATGAGATATTATTCTTGACCTTTCCTAAAACCTCTAAGACATGACTTAGACAACTAATCCTCCTTGAAAAGTTCATATTTAACTCATTACATACATTAAAATTTGAATTTACATTTAGGAGGGAAAATGGACAATTTGAAATTTCAAACTCTCAACCCCTAAGACTCTCTTCCTCATGACTCCACATGCCCAATTTGACCTCATTAACCTTATAACCATGGAAATTTCATTTTTTTGGTGTTATTTGAATATTCCCTACATCGAGCATGTCACAATGCGTAATAAGAGATCCAATAGTAAATGAAGTAGAAATAGTAAGAGGCCCAACATAAATGGGTAGAATAACATGGATGTATGAGAGGTGGGATACCTATGTGCCATTTGAGATAAAGGGAATCCAATTAACTACAATAAAGATGAGCATGCATAGTGTTTGAATGTAGGGTGTACCATAACATTGTTGACTTGCATGGGGCCCAACAAAAGCATCAATATGTAATATATGGGAAGAGAGTGAGGCATACAAATCAGCATTAGTGAAAGTGATATCAGGTGATGGGATATCGTAGCAATAACAAGGAATCTAAGGGGATGATCTGAAGAAGTAAGAGGAGGCACTATGTGGTAGGTATGATTAGAAGACTTTAGGGATAACTTGTCATGCTTAGGTAATGGGTTATTGAAGATTTTTAACTTGCCATGTCATTGGTAGATTTGGAAGTGGAAGTAGTGGATTCAGGAAACTGGATATCATTATTGTCAATGAGATCTTGAATCAAATGGAAAATCTTAAAACACTTGTTGGTAGAATGGCCATTGCATCTATGGTAATCATAATGTGCATGCTCATCAAAAATATTTCCATAGGGCCTATTAGGATCATACTTGAAGAGGAGGTGGAAGAGAAATCAAATTGCTTTAAATGAGTTGGGGCAATAACATACATGGAGGATAAGGAAATCAAGTAAATACACATCGAGGGGATTGGAGATGAAGCTTAGGAGGTTGAGAAACAACATTGACAAAGAGGCTTAACATCATTAGACTTGGGTTTAAAGGGAACCTTGCTTGGAAATTTAGAAGAGGAATGATCGGAAGTATTAGAACCATATTTGAGTTTTCCCAAAGAAAGTAGCTTAGTCTCATGAGTCTTCAAGGTATGGCATATATGGTCAAAAGAATGATAGGAATAAAAAATCACACATTCTTGCAAAGGAGGAAAAATATTTGAATAAATAGATCTTGCAATTCATAATGAATTTTAGAAAGATTGTTCTTGTAACGCAATACTTAATCACTAAGATGTTCATTAGATTCTTGTTTAATTTTAGCCATTTGTGCATAAGATATTTTTGTTCCAATATTCATAGAAAATTGAGCTAAAACAAATCAGTAAGAGTAGTGGCGATTTAACAGAATATAAGGGAAAGTCATATAACCAACACGAAGCATAATCTTGTAAGCTCCTAGAAAACAACTTGGTCAAGAGGGTGTCATCACATGCATAGTCCAAGAAAACAACATAAAAGGATATAAGGTGCTCTTGAGGGTATCCATGGCTACCAAATAGAGAAAAAATTGGTGAAAAAAATTGGCAGGTAGTGGATAAGAAGACATTTCAGGTGTAAGAGGATTGTAAAGAAGAAGGGATAGAGAGGAAGAATAAATAGTTTGTTGTGAGAAAAATTTTTGCTTACAAATCATGATAAAGAGACTCTAAAGCATGGGTTCCTGAAGAGGAATTAGGTTGAATGTGTGAAATAAGAGGAGAATAATAATGAGTAGAAGGGGTAGGAATAGACATGTGAATGATGGAGACTCCAATATTAGAAGGAGAGGAAGAAAGTGGGATAGAAGAAGTAGTATTGGTAGAGAGTTCCAAGGTACAAATCATACTATTATGGGTAGCATTATCACAGGCACATTGGGTAGCCAATAGAGCATCTAGGATATGTGGAACATGGGTTAGATGATCACACATTACAGAGTGGAAATTGGTAAGGGAATCCAATTGGGCTTGATCAACATTGGTATCTTCATCATATGAATGTTCATTGTTGGATGCTTCTATGTCATGGAGAGGGATCTACTTGAAATAAATAATAACTTTTTCATTGATGGTGATTAAGATAAATGTGAATTTATATGCCTAATTTGATTGTTATTGCAGCAGTAAATGAATAAATAATTAAGTACAAAAATTAAGCCAAGCAAGCTAAGCAAGAAAATATGAAACCCTAAGTGCAAAGAGAGGATAAAAAGATTTAGCTGATTCACGTTATCCTGGGTGTGCCAAAGTGCTGACCATATGAATAGAGAGGGAGGAGCATCACACAAAACCCCAGAAAAGTGTGTGAGCTAATGATATTCCTAGAAAGGGGCACCTAGAGAGGGACAGGGGCACCCATGGGCACCCTAGGCTGTTTCTGGGCACCTATGTCTACCGAAATGCTCATAAAACCTCCTCTGAGTGGTCACTAGTTATTCGTTGTTGTTTTCCTTTGGTCACTATGAGGTCGCACAATGATCACCAAGGTTGCTGGAAACCTGTAATGAAACAATGACCTACAAAACCCTTAAATAGACATCAAATCCTAAAAAATAAAGATGCAGAATGAGGGGTCGGATTGTCCTTAGTTGTCACAATGGTGATCTTATGAAGAAGCACCAAACTACATCTCGGACCCAATTTATTTATTTTTGTGTGTGTGGAATCATGCTCTAGGTGGCTCTTGTGCATGTCACACTTAATAGGTTGCAAATAAGCTAGATGTAAGGAAATGTAATACATGTGTGCACGGAATAGAATGGACTTCCCTCCTATGAAGTGTTTATGCAAAGTAACCATCCCTTTTGTTCCTTGGATGGTTCTAGATGGATGCAATGGATCTCTTAGATGCTTTATGGATGCAACCTTACATGGTGATAGCTAATGTTAATGCTTGATCCTTTATTATGATCACATAAATTTATATTTATATGATTCCATTTCTTGAATTTCGTAATTAGCCCTGAAAAGGCCAACTACCAAAAAGAGAGGATGCTTAAATGGCTAGAAAGGACCCAAAAGATGTGAAAAAGAATACATAGGTCATGGGCGCTCACAGGACGAGGGCGCCCTGACGTTGGTGTCTTGATTTGGTATTTAAGGTGTCTAGGATGATAAAGATATGGGTTAATTATTACTTTTCTTACTCAAAAAATAAGGGTGCAAGACCAAAAGTGGCAACGAAAAAAAAGAAAGGTGGAAAAATACATGGGTTAATTATTAATTTTCTTACTTAGGAATCATATGAATAGTAGTATACAATCACAACTAAATAATTACCCAAAGTGCATGATTTTGTGTCTACAGATGGAGTTAACCATGGTAGAAGAACGATGATGAGTGGGTAGGGAAAGCTCTATCTAAGGGAGTCTTAAGTGACCACTAAGGTAATGGTCCTAAAAGAAAAGATCCACAATGGCCATGTAAGAGGTTAGGTTCACCAAAGGAATTAATAAAAATTAAATCTAAGTAAGGATACTACCGATCCGATAAATATAATAGTAAATATGCAAGATCTAGCTATTGAAATACAAGTAAGAGTGAAATATAGGAGATAAAAACAACCCAACTTGTAGTTATAGGTTTAGATTAATTACGGGCTGATAAACATGATGGAAAGGCATATTATGGGTTGTGTCACTCTGTTTCATATTCTAGTATGTTAAAATCTAAGGGAAAGAAGTGCCTAGGAAAGGACAAGGCCACCTGGGCACTAACATCTATTTTGGGTGTTGGTGTCTGTAAAATAACCGTAGACACGAAATTTGGTATCGCTACCCTTGTCACACATGTTCACTTATTTTACTATGATCACCTATCTAGACATATTTTTTTATTTTTAATTCGTACTCTTATTAAGATTCCTATATTTCCCATCCATTATCATATCTATTTTAATTTATTAGTAATTTTCATCAATCTTCCCTAATCCTCATCTCATCATCTAATTAATCCTAATTATTCCTAATTTCCCTTCTCTAGGTTGTTTTTCACCCTTAAATCCCCTAGTTCCTAATCCCCATCTTTTTCTATCTTTTGTTAAATCCATTCTTATCTTCCACCTACCTATGACACTTCCCTATGAAACCTTAACCCACCTAAATGCTTTAAAGCACTTATCCCAATCCATAAAATCCCCATCTCTTGAATAAATCATCCTTATACCATCCAAATGGACGGTTCCCCACAGTTGGGGTGACCCACCAGTCGCGTCGTTGACCCTATAAGGCCACATTTACCTCTCCGCCCAAAGGGAGGCATAATTAGAATTTTCTTGTGTTTTTGTGATCCTATCTTCGATCCTGAGCTTTCTTGCAGCTGTTATAGTCTTCTTGGAGTCCCTTAGAGCTTATTTGCATCACTTGTGGAGACTTTGGGGAGTTTATCTTGATCTTATATTGGTTTATGTTATCATTTCTCATCTTTTCCATTATTTTTTAGTCACTAACGTTTTATAGGTCCAATCTGTCATCATAGTTTAAAATCTGGATTCTTCTTTTAGTTGTTTTGTTTGCAGGTTGTTCATCCAATTCATCCACCCTCGGTCTTGTTTAGGACTTCCTAGGTCACCGTCACTTCGTCATGTTTCCGTAGACCTAGCCCTATATTTTCATTCATTATGTATTTCAGTTCCACACCAACCTCCCTCTCTCTATCATCTTATTCAACACCCAGATCAATCATTCTACTTCTCTGTTGGTCCAATTTCATTCTGTCATCCCTTGGTCACCACCAACTAAGCCAAGTCAATTTCAAACCGTGTTTGGTTAGCCATACAATCCACCCAAACCCTCATTTTCTTACATCATGTTTTTTTCCTTGTCTCATACCTTCCTCTCGCATTTGTCTATCGGTGTCTTCAAACCTCGTGATCATCTAATCTACACTCAAATCCCTCCAAATATGTATTTTCAAGTTTCTTTCTAGATCCATCTATTTAGGTCACCATCAACCTACCCTCTGCAGCACTGGGTATCCATTTACCAAGTCGGGTAAATTTTCTTTGTGTTGATTTAGATCATATATACACTTTCCATCAATTTATGCAATTTCTAGATTTTGTTTAGTTTCAATTTCTACATGTTATTCAATCCTTTATCATTGATTTTATCGTCTTTATCAAACACGAGGGTTGAAATACACATAAGGAAGTTAATTATTTTTAAAACTGAATTCGTTAGACAACCCCCTCATATACCATCTAATCCATTTTCCTTCTAGTTATCTTTGTTGTGTGCAGGTTCATCATATTTACAATGAGGAAATCTACTTTGTTCCCATCCTTTCATCACTATCTTCTTCCAAGGTAACTTAAACCATTTCATCTTTGAAATTGTTTAGTTTTCTTTAGTATCTACTTCACTAGTCTGAACATGAAAGAGAAAATTCGGACAACATTACTCGCACGCCTTGAGTGGAACAACCCTTTTAAGTGAGTCTCTTGCATTTTGTTTCATTTCATTTTTCATATTTCTTATATTTTCCACTAACATTATAGGTAGAGGCTTTGATTTTTCTTGCTCATGTTGGGATATTGGATTTCTTGAAGTTTCCTCTCCACTTTCTTTGAATATCAGATAAAAGGAAAAACACTCTCCGGATATTCTCCTTTTTTCTTATTTTCTCCTTTTTGCATCACATTTTCCCTTCCTTGTGTGTTTGTTCTCATTAAAATTCCACATTTGGTTTTGGGATTAAAACGAACCTCTTGCATTCTTGCTTGTAAATCTAGTGTAAGTAGGGTTTTAATTGGTTTCATTTCACATTTCCTCACACACAAATAAATTCACACCTCTAAAAATTCCCTACGAGGTGGAACTGATTGGGATTTCATCACCCAACCGGAAAATCATCACGGTGTTTTGGCTGTGTTATAAATCCTATAAATACTTGGGCCTCACGTACCTTTAGGTATATTGAGGAATCCACAACCACAACTACCCAAAACCAACCTTATATTGCCATTTCTTAGGTACCTTTGTTATCCATTTCTTTTTTTTCTTTTTCACATTTTTTTAATCAAGATAAAGAAAACATTACATGCTTTCCTTGGCTTCCTTAATTACATAAACAATTGTTTTCTTTTTTCTTTCATGCTCGTTATCACATGATCTCTAGCTAGGAAAATGGAAAAAAACTTGCATCAAACAATCTCATCATGCCATCCCAATCAAATTCCATTTCTGTCACGTTGTCTCATCCATGCCAATGGTTACCTATTCCATGGTCACCCAACCTCTGATCAGCAATGTGCCTCATCAAGGACCTCTTGTTCAAACCACCACCTATGATGAAACCAATCCTTTCTTACATCATCAATCCATCCCATCTAGGTTGGCCACTCCTCCATCTCATTATGTCGGTTGAAGCTTTTGGGCCTCCCATTATCCCTCGTGGTAGTGTGGAGTTCCAAAAGCTTCTAGATGATAATCCCATAGCCCTCCATGATTATGTTATTAGTAATTCAACCCAACTTCCTATTGACGGGCCACCTCTCCAACAAATCTATAGTTGTCATTCCAATCCTGAAACAACCCAAGTTCTCTCTTCACAACTTGTGGTGTTTTTCCCTCGAGTTATGAATGAGCTTACTATCACCCAAGCTGAGCTTGATCCATCCTCTTCTACCAATCCTCCACCTCATCAAACCACTCAAGTAGTCACACCAATTCCTTCTAATTTACCTCAAATCAACACAACTATCACCACTTCCATCCCTATCACCTCTTTGGCCACCATCATCACTAGTGTCCCCATCTAATCTTTTCAACAAAACCAAACATTTCCTCCCATATTCAAAAAGTGTAATCATTCTTTACCCCTTAGATCACATATAGATGCAAATGGCATCACATCCCAACCTCCTCTTATGGTTAGTGCTTCTCATTACATAGTTTCTAATCCACCTCCCCTACAATTTCAACCCATCAACACTCATATCCCCACTCATCATATGCCTCAACAACCAACCCAATCTCAACAATCACATTACATCCCCATTTCTCAACATCAACTATTGCAACAACCCATCCAATCTCAACCAATGACCTACGTTCACCCCCATCAAGAAATTCCTCAAACACCCACACATCCAAAAGTCCACCAATAACCTTATCCACCTACTTCTCATGTCATGCAACCATAATCATTCACCTCTCATGACCCCACGTATGCCTTAATGGCTAGTGTTGAGGCCACTACCTTGGGATCCAAGGTCACAAAGTATCTTATGAAAATATTTTCAATGAACCCATCCATCCATCGGTCCTAATCAAACCTTATCCTCCTCAGTGGGAACTTCCAAAATTCTTCAAGTTTAACCATAAAGAAGATCCCCAACAATACCTTCATATGTTTAGGCATGCGTGTTATTTCATTTCCCATGCCCAAGACCTCATGCTTCACACTTTCCCTATGTCCTTGGCCAGTCCCTCATTGGATTGGTACAATGGCATCCCCAAAAATCTTTGTTCTCATTTACCCAACTTGTGTAGCTCTTCTTAGAACATTTTTCAATCAACATTGCACTCACTATCACCATTACAAACTTATATGCCATCAAAAAATTTGACAATGAATCTATCATAGACTTTGTCTCACAATGGCATGGAATCATAAACCAAATGTAATTTGTCCTTCCACAAACATAGCTGATCAAATTATTTTCACGATCTTATGCAAAGCATATCTCAACCACCTTACAAATCCAATCATTTCAAATATTTTAAGAAGCCTTCACTTTTCCTCGTAAACTTGAGACTCGTGCCCTTGAGTAAGGCCAACTTAAAATTAAATCAAACAAGCCAAAAATTGAGTTTACTAAACCATCAACACACAATGACAAATCCAAAAGTGTAGCGCACTGCGTGGTGGTTAAGTCTTCTCCTACACCCACCATTATTACATGTCCTCAACAAAGAGATCCTAGACAACCACCTAACTATACTCCTCTTGGAGAATCCTACATCTCTATATTTTACAAATTGATGGTGGTCCATCTCATCAAACTTCCCCCATTTGGCCATTTGACGAATCAAGACCCAAACCCACATGGTATCGTGAAGACCACTATTGAAAATATCACCAAGTTCACGGACATGATATAGAAAGGTGTTAAACCTTTAAGGATATTATTTAAAAACACATCAACCAAGGTGACCTTCAAGTGGATAACCCCAACGCACCTCTAAATCAACCACTTGATGTTTTTAAACAACCATTTCTTAATCATGCACCAACAAATCAAACCACTCCTCCTACATCTTAACCACCCAATGGTCACACCATTAGCACCATCAATACCACTGATCAAGATCTTACCCCATCAAAAATACACCTACTTCATTGAAAATTACACCCACTTATTCTTTGGACATCATCCCTATACCTAAAATTCCACCAACACTTGTTCCCATCTCTACACTAATCACATCCACATCTACATTGGAATTTACTATTGATGTTATACCTACATCTACTTCACCCCTTGCCACATATACTTCATAAGATTTGACCACTACCTCAATTATATCTATTCCACCCCTACTTATTATATCGGATCCATCCTTAACACCTATCCCAATTCCTCTTTCTTCAATTTTACTTGCACCAACCACATCAACTATTGTGACCACATCTACACCATCTTCTCCTCCCATATCATTCTCATCATTTTAAGAGTTTTTGAAAGCACTTCAACTTGCAATAACTTCAAATGATGTCCCTATTTCATCCACAAAATCATACATCCCCACATCGAGCTAATCTTCACCTTATTTAGATCTCATCAAACACAATTTACTTCCTCCACCAATATCAACCACACAACCTTTAGACCCTCTAGTTTAGATCATTTTCATTCCTCCCAATGGTACTTATTCACAAGAAAAATCTAAAACCCTTGGCACGTTTCCTCAAAGGTCTCTTTCATGTCCCCACAAAAAGATAGACATCCCTCCACCTAAGATCAAACAATCCAATGCCACATCATCTATCTTGAGACCACATCCATATCTTCTAGGGCCAACCCCTTCATTCAAAACATCACAATCAATCAATCAACCCAAACCAAAATCATCCAAAACTTCTTTTTCTAGAAAACCAACTATCACTAAACCTAAATCGAAGACATCAAAACCTCAAAATACTAGAACTGAACCTTCAACATCCGGTCATCTTATGCGTCCCAAACATCCACCTCTTCTTCTAAATCTAATACTTCTCACAAAGATAATACATCTCCCACTACTTTGGTTGAATCATATGCAGAGGTCCTTCAACACTTACTTCAAATTTCCACCATCACACTTCCTCCTATTAAGGCATTTGATCCACATAGTAAGAAACTATCATGGTAAGAATCCAACCTCATTTTTTCCTATCATATCACCCCTAGACATGACACGGAACACTGCAAAGCACTTCAAACCATTGTCCATAACATTATTGATGAGGATGACCTTATTCTTGAAACAAGTCAATCCCCTCCTTCCATATCCATTCCAACATCTACATAATCAACCTCATCCACCCAAATGCATAAGTCCCTTCACTCATCAAAGAATTTTGTGACCATCTCACCACCGAGTGATGATTATTCCAAGGATGGTCGTAGCTTATTCATCAATTCTATTTGGATATCCACCTGATCTATCCCACATGATTCTTAACCAACAACCTGAATCAAAATCAAGGAATTTTGTTGCCATCCCTCCTCCTAAGGAGTTTACCTCATCCACGCCTTCATAAGAACCCAAGGTTTTTGTCACCACTCCTAATGAGACTACTTCATCTCCATCATCATCATCAAAACCTAAAGTTTCTATCTTAGCCACCCCTCGACCGATTGAACAAAGCATTGTTAAACAACTTCATTAGGCCCGGTTAAGATGTCACTTTACGAGATTATGCAAAGCTCCATCAAACCATAGATAGGATCTCACTAAAGCCTTGAAAGGTATGCGAACATCTAATGATGAGAATCAACCTTTTTCATCTCTCGTAAGGGCATTTTCAGCTTCTACTACCATCTCATTTGATGATGTTGAGATTTTGGATATCACACTGGAGGAACATGACCTTCCCCTTTTCATCATGGTTAGAATCAATGATACCTTCATTCAACAATCCATGATCGATAATGGGGAAAGTATCAACATCATCCCATCACATACCTTCAATCATCTTGAAATCCCTAAATCCACTATCGCCCAAACACCCACGGTCCTCCATGCATTCAATGATGTTATCGATCCTACCTTAGGAATGGTTTTCCTTCCTATCTGTGTTGGTGAGAAGATCCTCCATGAAGTATTCTATATCATAGAGGGGAGTTTCAATACAATTTTCTTCTTAGATGACCTTGGATTCATGCCATGCATTGTGTTCCCTCCACACTTCATCACTGCATCAAATATGAGCATGAGGGAAATATTTTGATGCTTCCGGTGATGTTCCTCCCTTCTAAGCATGCAACATGACCTATCGACCTAATAATTTCCTCATTCCTAAGAATGAATCATCTCAACCATCCACCAACTCATCCATCCCTTCATCTAAAATTCCCAACGATGATTCCCTAGATAAAGACATGAAAAAACTTATGATGGGGAGTATCGTATTATTATGCTCAATGCACTCCCTACACCTCATCACCTTGGTATACCCAACAAGGCTCCAATGTATCAACCCAACATTAGGGACATTGTTCCTTTCGGTCCACCTCATCTTCACACCTATCTCATCTATGGTGGTGTCAATTCCACTTCTTCTCACATCATTGACCATCCTCATGCCAAACCTTATATCGACGATTATGGCTTCCTCGAAAAATCCCTCCTTTGCTCACTGCACCTATCTTCACCGCTACACATGGAAAGGATTTAGCATGGGATTTTATGAGCATGGCACACATGACCATATCATTGAACAATGCCACAAACCTCATGAAAAGTTTATATTAGGTTATCCAAAGTAATCTGCCGATCCTCTCCCACCATCCACGATGATTATGGACATGCCTTCTCCACCTTCTCCATCTCATGAGGCCATGGATACAGATGAAACCATTAATATCACTTCTGAATGTTTTTATCCTCCACCATCACCTTGGGACCAATCACTTATCAGTGTGAAAATCATACTAGGTCCCTTCCCCTTCACCATCCAGGAGATGATAGAAGAGGACTCTTCTACCATAGATATTCTTTATTAAGCTAATGATGATGTCATCCTTTCCCACATGGGGAAAAATATTCTTATCTTCATAAGATCTTATCATCCAACACATATACTCTTCTCAATGAAGCCACCATCGATATCAATATCGGGACTCCTTAGGAGCCTCGTATCCTCAAATTAGGTCAATTTATTGATCCAAAGGAGCTTGAGTTGTTAATTGCATTCATTTCTCATCATAGTAAGGCCTTCGCATGGTCATACTCTGACATGTAAGGTCTTGATCCTTCTATTGTCATCTAAAACATTGTAACTTTTCCTAATGTCAAGCCAATGAAGTAGAAGCTTCGCCATGCACCGTTGATTTTCCCTCCTTGTTAAAGAGGAGTTACAACACCTTCTTTCCACTAGCCTCATCATTCCCATTGAATACCCCCAATGGGTTTCTAACAATTTACTTGTTGCAAAAGTATCTAGAAAGCTTCGTATATGCACGAAATTTCAAGATTTGAACCTTGCTTTCCCTAAAGACGACTTACCCCTTCTTAACATCGATCAACTTGTGGATCTCACCACAGTCATGAGATTATTTCGTTATAGATGGTTTTTCTAGTTATAATCAGATTCTTATCACACCGAGAAGACCAAAATAATACCTCCTTCAACACTCCTTGGGGACCTTTTTCAATCAAGCGTCATGCCCTTTGGCCCGAAAAATGCTAGAGCAACTTATCAATGGGCCATGACTTACATCTTTCATGACATCATCCATAAGACCATAGAGGAATACGTTGATGATATTTTGGGTAAATATAAACATTGACATGATCATCTTTTTGTTCTCTAGGTACTTTTGAGCGTTTCATTCATTTCTTTCTTTGTCTTAATCCAGCCAAGTGTGTATTTGGAGTACTAACTGGAAAAATCCTTGGCTTTATCATGTCCATCAGGGGCATCGAAGTTGACCCCACCAAAATAAAATCCATCATTGAGATGCCTCCTCTTTCCAATATTAAGAAACTCCATAGTCTCCAAGGCTGACTTCAATTAGTCCGTTGTTTCATATCATAACTTTCTGATTGTTTCCAACCCTTTCAGCACCTTCTTAATAAAGACGTAGATTTCAATTGAGACCATAACTACTGAAGGATTTTTATGATCTTAAGTAGTATCTCTTGTCCCCACCAATGCTTACACCTCCACATGAGGGGGAGCCCTTTTATTTATATGTCTCTGCATTGATCATGCTCTAGGGCTATGTTAGCACATAGTGATGACCAAGGTCGTGAGCAGGTCATTTATTACATTAGTCGCACCCTCCATGACTGTGAGACTCGCTAGAATGAAGCTGAAAAGTTGTTTTGTGCCCTCTTTTTTCCACTTCTAAGCTTCGACACTATATTCTCAATCACAAGACTTATGTCGTCACCAACTTTCATCTTCTCAAAACAATGCATTCTAAGCCATATCACAACAATCGCATTACTCGATGGCTCATGCTCATGACTCGAGTTTGACCTAGAGTTTATTTCTCAAAAGTACATCAAGGTTTAGGCTATCACAGAATAATTAGTGAAGCCCCTCTTCCTAGTGCGCATCTTCCTCATGAGAAGTTTCCAGATGAATCCATCAATCACTTCCATCATGAGTATGGTACCCTGAAGATGACCCTCTTCTTTGATGGTTCTAAGTGTTAGCAAGGGGGAGGAATTGGCATCATTCTCATTCCTCCTTGGGACACTCCTATCCCCCTCACAAATAATATTGATTTTAAGTACACAAACAATATGGTAGAGTATGAGGCCCTTATCTTAGGTCTTGAAACTGTTGCCTTTTTAGGTGTTCAAATTATTGACATCTATGGGGATTATGAGCTTATCGTCAAAAAATTTACGGGCGAGTATCAATGTAAAAATGATACCCTTCAGAAATATAGAGATATCATCCTTCTCCTCCTTGAGGCCTTTGATTCTTACACTATCCAAGTCATTCCCCGATTGTCTAACCATTTCACCGATACGATGGTGTCTCCTGCAGATCTCATCCCATGGAAAAAGATGAATTCAAACTTTCGATTGTCATTCATTGTAGTGATCAATAATTCCATGACTTACCTTGTGTTAATCTCTTCGATCCCCATTCATTGGATATTTGGTATTCTGAATCTTTGATTATCTATCCAAATCCATCATTCCCTCTGACCTATCTAAGAATGGTAGGAGGTCATTCCTTCAACACGCTAACCACTATGTCATTCTTGGGGCATCCTTTATAAGCATAGATTTGACTAGTATTCTCCTTGGATGCCTTAAATCCCATGAGTCTTCTCATGCTATCCAAGAAGTCCACGATAGAATTTGTGATGGAAACTTTAGTGGCTTAGCTATCACTAAGTGCATTCTTCATCTTGGTTATTATTGGCATTCTCTCAATCATGACTACTTTGTGAGTATGTCAATAAATGTGTTAAATGTCGTAGCATTCCAATTTTATTCACATTCCTAGTCAAGCCTCATAGATCGGCTCATAACCTTTGGCCCTTCTCACAGTGGGGCCTTGATCTCATTGGTACCATCAATCCTCGGTCTTCACAATAACATCACTCTATCATCACTGTAACCAATTATTTCACCAAGTCGGTGGAATCAATTCCCCTCACCTCAACCAAAGATGGCCCAATTATTAACTTCAACTATTAGCATATCATTTGTCACTTCAGCGTTACTCACAAAATCATCACGGACAACAAAACATACTTTAAAAACAAATATCTCAAGAAGATTTGTGACTCATTCAATATCAAAATTAGCTTCTCTTCTCCATATTATCCTCAACCTAATGGTCAAGCTGAAGTGACTAATAAAACTCTCCATAAAATTCTTACCAAGACTATCGATCATTCAACTCGTATTTGACATCTTCATATCCCTTTTTCTCTTTGGGATAATCGGACTAGGATCCACACTTCCACGGGTGATACACCCTTTTATCTTGTTTACGACTCTAAGGTCTTTCTTCCCCTTGAAGTTCAAATTCCTTCTTTGTGTATATCTCTTTGCGACTTTATTTCGATGACAATTATTGATAGGAGCATCTAGCACAACTTGACTTGTTAGATAAATGTTTCCTTCTTGCTCTTGAGCATCATCATGTTTAAAAAGGTCACATCAAGAATTCTTACAAAAATCACCTCAAAGAGTGTGAATTTAATGTTGGTGACCTCATCCTTACAGAAAATCAAAACATTACTACTCTAGAAATGATCCAACGTGGAAATTTTTCCCCCAACTGGATTGGACCATACATTATCATGCACAAGTATGGGTCGAGATCCTATCATTTGGCCTCCATTGATGGTAAACTAGAAGTGGAACCACTTAATGTGTTGCACTTGTGACCATTCTACTATTATCATACTTACCAATGATCATTTAGTCATATCCTTATATCATTCTTCTATCATTGTCCTCTTCCATATCTCATTTTAACGATTTAGAACTATGTGGTCTACCGTCACCTTCCTAGCCATGATTTCAAATATGGGCACCATGAATCTATCCATATCATTTTATTTATGGATATTTTCTCCCTCTTTGATGATAAATCCACGATCATTACATTCACCGCCCTCCTTTTTACCTCTTAAAACCACACAAAAGGTCCTTAAGGTTTTTGTACATCCATTATCCCCTCCTAAGTAGTCTACCTAGCTATCCCAGCTCTTCCCCATGTAAGAGTCAAAATTTATGGATGCTCCTATCATAAGTCAAAGTTATCAAAAACAAAATACTCCCTCGAAGGAAAACTATTCATGCAAAAAAAGAAGAAATAAAATCAAATAAATAGACCGCTCCCTCAAAGGACGGCTATCATGTATATCATTCTTGCCATTAAAATCATATATGTATAAAGTTTACCATACCCTTGAAGGATGACTACTCTATTATATCATGGCATCAAAGGCTTCCTACATTAATAAGCCTTCTATTATATTAGCATCCTAATAAATCTTCCCGCATTGATAAACTTTCTCATAGAAAAATTCCCACATTGATCAGTTTTCTCTCTTTCCCCTACCCAGATCTAGGCCATAGACCTAGGAAACACCTCTTATGAAGAAACCTCTTCCCATGTACAAGTTACATCACAAACCCCTTTTTCGTGTCAACATTAGGTTTATGAGTTCATTCGATATTTCTTTCATGATCTTTGGAATAACTAACTATTGTTCGTCATGTGTTAACATTTTCTTTGGTTACGTGTGCATTGTGTTACCAAGATTTGTTTCTTGTTTACCTCCAATGTAGTTGAAGGCATTTTTTCCTTACACGCTCCTTGATATTACATTGCATTTTTTGTACCCATAGGTCACCAATCATCAAGTTGCATTTTATTCTAAGATATCCACATCTATCCTTTATTCCCTTATAATAACATGTATTCTATCGGAATAATTTATGTATTATCCATCAACAATCACATGTCCAATTTACATATTCTATCTATCATCATCTATATTTATCATCTATCACATCTATTTTTCAACTAAACACCACATATTATAAATTAAAACATCCAACCATTGCGTATAACTTCACCGTCATCATCAAATATAAAGTAAAATTATATAATCATCACCATCACATATCCACATCACAACATCATAAATCAAATAATCAACATCACGCAATTGACATATACTATAATATAACAAACCCAAAATCATATATCATATATATTATCAAATTTCCATGCATCAAGTACATCATTGACCTCTAAGGGTCCTCTCTTAAAGAAGATATATTATCAAAAATAGTAAAGTTAACATCAAAAGCCTAAAGTATTGCCCCTAAGAGGAAAGTCCTTTTGTTTGTCTCTCGGCCTCGTCATCTCTACCCCGGTCCTCTCGTCGAAGTAGCTGAGCCACACTCGTTGTGCTTCCGGATGGTCTTTCTCCAACCATCACTTACCACTACACATGGTCCCAATATCTCAAAGTTTTTGATACTTTCTTTACCATGATATCCTCATAATACTTAGCCTCTAGGGATAAGGCTCTGTATTAGTCCATGGATATCATGTCAAGAGGTGCCATCTCTCTTCTGTGATGTTTTCGGTACACCACTCACAGAATCTATGGCTATAATCATTACAAGATCTCCAAATTAGGTTCTATAGGTCTCCTTATACCTCTTGTATCGATATCTCTCTTAGATGACTCGGTCCCTCTCCTATTGAAGGTTTTGGGACTCTTGTCACGCAATATCTCACTCCCGATGAGTGACATCCCTCTCGGTGCTCACCCGAGCTACTCCACATGAAGTTGTGACATCTCTACAATCTCTCCTTGATCACCATCTCCATCTCATCCTCCAAGAGAAATCTCCACCTTAATATCCATCTCCTCCTCATCTCCATCTCCTCTCTCCGGCTACCCTAGCTGCCCAAGTAGTGGTCATCCACTAAAACAACCCCCGCCCCAACCCATACATCATCATCCTCATCCCATGGTGTTGGTGCCTCCTCCATTGAGTCTACCATGTCTAGACTAGGCATATCTCTATCTATCTCCTCATTCCTATAGGAGATAGGATCCCTGGGTACTATTGGAATGACCCCAAATTGTCATCAGACCCTATCAAATTGAATGGCCTCAATCATCTTAGCTCTGTGGCCCTGTACCCACCTTGTCCTCCTCATACCAAATAACTCTGAGTCTGCTCCCAACCATGTGGGGAAAGCTCTATAAGGACGCCATATAACATGATCCCCCTTGAGATATACAAACCTATCACCGTACTTAGTCTACATCCCTCACTCTTATATCTATGCGAGCCTAGTCAGCTCACCATCTCAAAAATCCCACTATAAAATCTATATGGTCTCTCGTGACCTGTGGTAACCCTAGTGGTCGATGATGCAATGTGCTCATACACCCAACAGTGTAGGAGCAATCCTACATCTAGCCTTGTCCTCCTTCTAGCTCTATACATCAATAACTCATAATATATCTGTGCTAGCAAGGAAGTACCAAATGAGAACATTATCGATAATCAAATGTCTACCGGGACACCTCCTAACATCCATAGAAACTGGGCTACTTGAGCACGGAAATGCATAACATGAAATGACCATCATCAATAAACAAATCAATGTACTCCGTGTATCCTTGCACTCATACCTCATCTCATAAGAGAATGCCCTTGATGAAAATGTAATGTGGGGTGCATCGACTCCAAACATTTGTGGCAACACTACCAATCTACTATCTGCCATGATTGGGACTATCTTCTCCCCTTGTATCGACAATCTAAGGATGCAATACACATCCTCTAGGGTGATCGTCATCTCACCCATCCTAAACCAAAAGGTGCATGTGTGCATATCCCACCTCTCAACTAATGTGATCATCAACCCCACATCTCATGGGATCCTCTGATAATGTCTAAATCCTCCTAATCCCATAGCCACTAAGTGATCCCACTCAATGTCGGCTATGTCCCCTCTGATATGGTCATACAATGTTAGGACTTAGTCTCTCAAATATAAGTTCTTTATAGCCTCGCATCCATAAAAACCACAAGAAAACATCGGCTCCATTACTATTATTTGTATCACATTATTCCTCTATATATCGAAATTTTCATCCTGGACCTGATCAACACTGACCCAGTTAGGTCAATGCACCTAGGGCTTGATTAACACCTTTTAGGGCTAAGTCAATGGTGACCATATCCAGTCGACACCAACCGCCCTTGGCACCAATCCAAATTTCTAAAAAATGCAAAAAAATAAAAATAAACCATAAAATCAATATAAAAAACATGTTAGGTTTTCGTTACTCACCATCCTGCAAACCCTCTAGCATTTCTTGGCTGCTCCTCCGGCCTCCATCTCTCTCCAAATCATGATCTCCTTTTATAGATTTGAGCTCTCAAATCGGCACTCGCAGGCGTGAAAATGAGCATTGTTGGCTGACTTTTAGGCTTAAATATCCACCGACCTATGTCACCACCGACTCCCTTAGGTTATCGTTGCTCGCCTTAGAGCACTATCGACTCACTTTGGGTGCCATCGACCAGTCTCCCTCATCCATTTTTTGCTCTTTTTTTAGGGCACCATCTCTATTTTCAAATTCCACCTTTGTGGCTATATTTATTTCCCCTTGGGGCATTTTATATCCTCGATTTTTCGTATTTTTCCTTTTCGGCCATTTTTGTGTCCTTTACTAAGGCACCATTATTTCCATTCTCGTCCTTCATGGATGCATAACTTCCATCAATTCCTCATGATTGAATGATTTCACATTATTTTCGCATTATTTTGATATGTGCTTATGACCCATTGGCCCCACACTTGCATCCATATTGAGAGCGGTTTCCCATTAGATCCCCACCATTTTCTTTGTGATTTTTTCCAACTCATAGGCCCATAGGACATTATTTTCATCTCCGTGAAGATTGGACCTTTGTTTCTGTCGATGTGACTCATAAGATCACCTTTATAGTTTTATTTTTTGGTTTAAATCCTTCTCGCTTGGGGCATCTTTCCCGGCCTTAAGATTTTCCCCCTTCTTCTTTTCCCACCCACCCTTATCCATTTATATTTTTCAAACTTGTGATCAATTTTGTGTTATATCATCGATCCCTAGTTTGAGGGGGAACACCTCATCAATAATCATCCATCATCAATCATCTTGTCAATACCTTCTTATTTTTATCTCATGGTTTTCCCAACACAAACCACTCAACAAAAAGGGGCAAATGTAGACACCAAAATTTGGTATCACTACCCTTGTCGCATGTGTTTGCTTCTTTTACCATGATCACCTATCTAGACCCCTTTTTATTTTTAATTCATATTCTTATTAACATTCCCATCTTTCCCATCCATTATCCTATCTATTTTAATTTATTATTAATTTTCATCAATTATCCCCTAATCCTCATCTCATTATCTAATTAATCCTAATTATTCCTAATTTCCCTTCTCTAGGTTGTTTATCACCCTTA
The DNA here is from genome assembly GCA_018340775.1 of Taxus wallichiana var. yunnanensis. Lineage (NCBI taxonomy): Eukaryota > Viridiplantae > Streptophyta > Pinopsida > Cupressales > Taxaceae > Taxus > Taxus wallichiana. Next base: position 726,638,581 of record CM031242.1, on the reverse strand, counting down.
AACCCCCTAGTTCCTAATCCCTAAAATTTTTCTATCTTTTATTTAATCCATTCTTATCTCCCACCTACCCATGTCACTTCCCTATGAAACCCTAACCCACCTAAATGCTTTAAAGAACTTATCCCAATCCATAAAATCCCCATCTCTCAAATAAATCATCCTTCTACTGCCCAAATGGATAGTTTCCCACAATTGGCCATGACCCACCCAAATCCTCATCGACCTATAAGGTCACATTTACCTCTCCTCCCAAAGGAAGGCATAATCAGAATTTTCTTGAGTTTTTGTGATACTATCTTCGAGCCTGAGATGTTTTATAGCTATTACAGTATTCTTGGAGTCACTTTGATCTTATTAGCATCACTTATGGAGACTTTGGGGAGTTTATCTTGATCTTATATTGGTTTATGCTATCATTTCTTATCATTGCCATTATTTTTCAATCACTAACGTTTTGCAGGTCCAACTGCCATCAAAGTTTTAGATCCATCTTCTTCTTTCGGTCATTTTGTTTTGCGGGTTGTCCGTCTAACCCATCCACACTTCACCTTGTTTAGGAATTCCCTGTGTCGTCATCGCTCACAGGTCACCGTCGACCCAACCTTGTTTTTTCATTTGTTCTATCTTCTAGGTCCATATCAGCTTCCCTCTCTCTGTCTGTCATCTTATTCATCACTTAGATATGTCATTCCGCTTCATGTCGGTTTAATTTTGTTTTGTTAGCCCTCTGTCTTTGCCAAATAAGCCAAGTCTCTGTCAACCCATGTCTTGTTATCCATACAATCCACCCAAACCCTCATTTTCTTGTAACCCCCTCATATATAATCTAATCCATTTTCCTTCTAGTTATCTTTGTTGTGTAGGTTAATCAAATTTTCAGCGAGGAAATCTACTTTGTGCCTGTCCTTTTATCATTATCTTCTTCCAAGGTACCTTAAACCCTTGCATCTTTGAATTTGTTTGGTTTTCTTTAGTATCTACTTCACTAGTACGAATAAGAAAGAGAAAAATTGGTTAATAATTACTTTGGTCCTGGTTCTTTATGCATCATTTCTTGTTCGTTTTAAGTCACGTCAAGTTCATTACACTTCTAATTTGTCACACCTCTACCTAAAAAAAACCCTAGCTACCCATACAATACTAAAGTGCACATTAGATGAATAAAAATATGCATATGTTTGATTCGTACTAACCGCGATGGTCACCCCAATGTGATTTTCACCAAGCGTTGCACTACATTTTAGACTCAATGTAGTTCTAGTGTGGGTGATTGAAATAATTTCCCTTGATCTAGGATTCCCTAATGCCGGTCACACAAGGAATAGTGAGATACAACTACTTTGTACTAATGCAAAATTTATGGTATGGAATTCATAATAAACCTTCGTATGAAATGAAGTATGTAGTCCCAAAATATAGTCCTTGATGTAGTAGATAGAAAATATTATCTCCTTGTAGATGTATATTCCTCTTGAATGCTTTCCCCTAATGAGGTTAAATAAGACATGTATATATATGATTCCTTCACTTAAGTTTCATCATTAACAAGTGAAAGGATGACCTAGGGTAGTAAACAAAGACATGAAATATGTAACATCTGAAAACTTAGAAAAAGGATAAGGAACATAGAAGCGCCCGAGAGGGCATAGTAGCACCCAAGTGCTTCTTTCTCTAATGGGTGGTTCTATATAAGGTGACATGAAATATAAAAGCAGTTAATCAAAAATGAATAAGATGTTGGCTAGTGTGCAAAAGCTGTAAGGTGTTGTGAGCATGAAAAATCTAAGCGAAATGAAAGACAATCAAATAGATATGCAAAACTTCTATCGGTTCTTCCTTGCAAGCCTCAATATAAGTTTGTGTGAAGATTTGAGCTTGTGTAACCTTGCAAATGGTTGATTGTGGGTGCTCTTGAAAGTGAACTCCAAATGAGAGAATTCAATGCTACGAGCATATATTTTAGCTTTGGGAAGGCTTCCAATATACAATATTGGAAAGAAAATTAGTAGAGTTTTGTTGCTTCAATCCAAGATGATTTTCAAAGAGACAAGCATGATCTTTTATAGAGGATAAGTAGTGGTATACGAGTAATTAAAGGTGGTTGAATGCACATGCTAAAAATATCAGTTGAGGGAGGTTAAATAGTTTGAATGAATTTATTCCCATGAGGGGTAGTAAATAAATTCAGTTACAGAAATTGCATCCAGAAAGGTGGTTGTATGTGCAATTCAATTGCCCCCACCTTTCTAGGATTATAGAAGTGTAGTTGACTGGATTGGTGAAGTGGAGTCCAAGTGGAGTTAACTAGGATAGTGAAGTGGTAATTAAATAGGAAAATAGGTGTATTTTCATAATTAAATAACTAATTTAATTAGCTACAATGTTAAAGATAATTAATTAATATTTTATGTAATAAATGATAATTAAGCTTGCTAAAGTATGTTAGAGACTAATTTAATTAATCCCAACAAGGTGTAATGTGCGTGATTAATTAATTTAATCAATCAATCATAAAGGGATGCGAACTAGGAAGTGAATTGGGATAATACTAGGAATAAGTGTGTGATTTTGGGGTGTCTACAGATGTAAATCTAGAAATACAAGTAATAATGATAAGTAGGATAAAATTCATATTAAAGCAAAACAAATGTTTTTAATAATTAATTCTCTTGCTTAGAAATCATGCATATAAATGAAATGTTTAGAGGATAGATGTGCATAGTAAGTGTGTGATTTAGTGACTATAGGATTAAAGGGTAGGTCACATAGATTAGGGACACCACTTGACACTAATACAATGTTGGGTACATTCTATATTGTAAATTTAACATGATATATTTGTGTTAAGAGACACAAGGGCACCCTAGGGGTTGGTTTAGATTACACACACACTTGCACATGCACCTAGGATAACTACACAAGGCTTAATCCCACATGAGGGAATGTAGTCAAACACTTGGATTAGTTTGGATGGGTCAACCACTAAGGGTATTATAGCCTCACCACACACATGATTTATCCTTTTGGTTTGTTGATTCTTTGATGATGGGTATTACAAGTTTATAGGGTTTTCATTTTTTTGTAGGTGATTATAGGTTATCTCAAAGTTATGCGAATAAGGGTGACATAAAAAAGATAAAATTTTTAGGGAAGAAAATCATGTATGAAGTTTCAGATCCAAAATTTCAAATGGTCCAATAATATACAATTCTAGTTTAGACCATACGGTTATAGGTCTAGACTATAAAAAAATCCTATGGTCCTACCCCTACTCACTTTCCATTTTCATAATTAATATCGAAACATATCCAGTTCCATAAGGAATATTTTTAGTATGGGAACATGTAAAGGAGATATTTTTTCAAAAATATGCAAAAAGAGGGAGAATTTTGAAAAAGGGGTGAAGGAAAATATTGTAAGGGATTTCTTAAAAATATTGGAAAATATATTTTTAGAAAATTTAAATGGGTCACTATTTGGATGCATTATCGATGGAAATTAACATCCAAGGATAGTTTTATTAAGGGTGGGAATTTCACAATAGGCAAACTTCAAAATGAAAACAACCAAAATGATGGAAACCATGACATGTTGCAATTCATGAATGCAGTTCCTCTTCCCATGTTCACACTAAGGTGCGAGAATGTTAGAAAAACATATATTAGTGCTAACATTGGTGAGAATTATTTTACAGGTGAAATGTTTGTTAAATAATAATGTATGTGTGTGAGCATGTGTAAGAGTGTGGATGAGTTTTTAAAGACAACTCATCATAAGAGATTAGTTAAGACTGATTTTTATGAGGTTGAACCAACTCATGTAAAGAAGATAGTAGGAGATATTTGGAGGAGATCAAGTAGTAAATATAATATCCTTAATTAAAGGAGATACAAATCATATAAATGTGTAAATATCATCTTAATAAAATATGTTGGATGATTGATTGATTGATGTGTTTGAGCCTTTGGATCTCCCCAATATGGAGTAGCCTCTACACTTTCATTGAACATTTTCCTTAATGCTCATAATTTTTATCTCACAACATCCCTTTATATCCTTATCATTATAACTTTTTCCCTACACTAGGTGTGGTCAACATTTGCATCATGCTCAATCACTTATCTAACAAATTTAATTTATAATATCACCCATTCTCATTTTCCACCGTACATGGGCTAGATAAAAACCTATCATCACCAACTATCTAACATAGTCTATTTTTTTATTATTGTAGCTTTCCACTTCACCCATGGCTAGGGAAACATTATCCCAACATTTCATAAACCTTACCTATTTCCAAGGTCAATTTTCTATAATTATCAATTGTCACTTTTCATCATGTTCTTGGTTGGAATAGGCTATGGCTCGACAAATTTCACTCGAGGGGAAACTATACCAAATCCTTCTCTCATCAATCTTATGACAATTAAATAATCAATTAGTCAACCAATTCAGTATTTATCACTTCAAAATACTCTCATCAATCCCTTCACATTGTCTGCTAAAGTAGCTCATCAATCAACATTTCCAAGTATTGTCTATCCGATCATCATTATAAGCTCGCATATGTGGAAACCTTTGTCATAGGGTTTGATGAACCCCGTCACATCTTAAATTTTTAGGCTACATCATGCCTACTACAAGACATAGAAAATTTTTATGAACCCCATTACATCTTCAATTTTGGGCCATATCTTGCCTCTTGCATGAGACGTAGCTCAAAAGGAGCAAAATGTAGTGTTATCAACTAATTTTGAATTGGAAAAATTATGAAAAGTTTTGATTTTTTAAAAAATTTCATATCTATTAATATTTTCCTCATTTTTTCTGTCTTGACATCTTGAGAAAATCCCTTTTTCATTTTGTCCCATTGAATGATTTAACAATTCATTTTTTATACTTAGTTCAAGTTCAGGATGAATTAATTAATATTTTAATTAATTTTCTCCTATTTTCCAAAAACAAATGAATTAGTTTAATTTGGGGAAAATTATTTATCTATTTATTTAAAAATTAATTAAAATTTTAAAAAACCAAAAAGGGAAAATCTTCCCAGATTTTGTCGTGAATGCCAAATTGGCTCTCTCGCTTCATTTTCTCCTTTTCTGGCAAAGCTTTCATTTTCCCCACTTGTGGGAAATTCCCTTGTTATTTTCCAACACAACTAGATATCATATGAAAAAATATCTCCTGTTTTCCCATGTGGAGAAATGGAGGAAAATATCTGGCCTAATTTTCCATTGTCATGGGCAAACAGTTAAATTCTCCTCCTATTCCCCTAGCAATTAATGCCCACTACCGAAGAAATTGGAGATTGGTTATTAACGGGAAGAAGGAAGAAGAAATTACAAATCAAGAAAGCTTCTGGGATATTCATAACCTCTCTCGAGAAACTCTACAGAAAAGACATGTAAGAGAAATATTGACAAAGAATAAGATTTAAAGCTTTTTATTTCCAAATCTCTATTATTTCCCTGTGAAGAAGTACTTTTAGAGAAGGATTTTTCCAAGATCCTAAAGTTTATACACTTAGGGAGGTAATACATGCTAGTGAAGAAAGCATAGACTATGTATTAGCAGAGGGAATTGTCCACATAGATCCATTATCAAAGGTCACGTAAAACTAAAGTGGGAGGAGGCAATGCATGTCAAATATTCATCACGCAGGGGAATAACGCACCAACCCAAGTTTATTTACCATGCAAGGGAGAAGGATTTTTCACTCGGGTAAATAAAACATAGGCTATTAGAGGAAAGAATTTCCCACACATTCACCAAAGCTATGCGGGTCAAAAGAAGCCAAAGCTACACATGTTAGAGTAAAAAAATCCATTTATTCACCTTGGCAGCCATGCGAGGATTCAAAACAAAATCCATGCTAGGGAAAAAAATTCAAACATAGCAATTTTCAATGCCACACATAGGTCCATGCATCAATTGTTAACAATACAAAGAGATCCATCTCCATGCGAGTCAAGCCAAAGCCATGCATCCGGTGGAAAAATACACCATGCACCGCCCAAAAATACAAGGAGGTAATGCGGTTCACGTAGAAGGAGGTAAAATAATATTTTCTTTGAAGACATGGTGAAATTTTTTCCATTACATTTGGTTTTATAAATACGGTCCTAAAACACCAATCAGAATCACTAAAAATATTTGTGCATGCGGTGCTTTCCATATTATTACGAATTCATCTATAAGATTTTCAAACGAGGAATTATTGTAAGGGATGCAAATGATTCCATGTTCCCTTCCTGAAGTCAATGATTACTTGCGTTCAAGCCAATAAATTAGAATTACGATTTAGTGTGGGGAATACATTTTTCATAGCAAAGACTCTATCAACTATATTGGCAATAGAAGGATTAAACAACTTGCAATAAAATCCATTGATATTGCTACAATTCAAGGAAACACATCCCACGCAAGCCATGTAAGTCAAGGTAGTTCGGTTTCCAAGGAAAAATTCATTGTATTTTGGCTTGATTTGTAATTTGAGCTTAGTCTCAATATTTTGTTGTATAGCTCGAGCTCATATTACTACTTCATAAAATTTGTAACCTGGAATTGCTCGACATTATTTTTAAAAAACAAAAATAATAATAAATAAAGAGCCATATTTTTCCTTGTGGTTACCGTGGTATGGAGACTAAGACCCGAAACTGTTTTATGTGCTTCCTTGTTCTTCCTTCAAAATTCGTAATGGTTGAAAAACCTAACAAATCTACAGGAAAGTCATGAAATTTGCAGAAAGGTTAAACAAGTTTGCACTTAAATATGAATTATAAGGGATCATTCCTCCCTCTTCTATCAAATCTACGTATGACAATATCATTGACACCAATCTTGGCCCCATCAATTGTACATAATTTATCGATCGGTGAAAGCCAAGGGGAAAACCATTTTCTCTCGATAGATTTTATCATAGTGGTCTACCTCAAGCAACACATCTTCATGTTTCGGTCTGCAATGCCTGGGCTAGTCATTGCACTGTGCGAAACATTATGATCCCAAAATGTGAGGAATATTCAAGGATAATTGTGAGCCCTTCCTTTTGATCACACTAGAGCACATCAAATAATTTCTCAACATACCTGATTTCCCGAGAATGCTGAAATCACTCAACAGCCCAAAGACAAGATTTTTAGGATGAAGAACCCCTCGGTGTGGACCAAGATTTTCAACAACAATTGTCTAGGGACCAAGAGGACTCGTGTTGACTAGTTTTCAAAGGCATTGTATCACATTGAATTTGTGGATGAAATTAGTGATATGATCACTCTTCTAATCCAAGTCTTTGGTCTCCCCTTTACCAAGATTTTTCACCCATGGATGTATCAGTTCATTTGCATGATTCCTGCAAAGAGAGAATTTGTAGATTGGGAAACATCATCAGTGACACTCTCCACAAGCAGTTGATCGAGGTAAAGATGATTGGGAATTTCTACATGACATCATACCTAACCTATGTGATGGCTAAAAGGAAGCTATTTTTGGGGTTAGAGATGAAAGGAATCATGGGTCCTTATAATAGTTTTTTCCACTATTATCCACAATTGAGTTTCAAGAATAGCTCTTATCACTTCAGGAGAGTTAACGATGCTTTCATCTTTTGCGTGATTAGAAACTTGAATACGAATCTGGAAGAAAGATTCTCCAAGGATGCCTTGACAATAATTTCTCATTGGCAAACAAGGCTCATTTATTTCCCATCCTTTTCCTACATTCGCGTGAGCAGATTTGTAGGCACTCCATGGAAGCTTCCCAAGTATGTCAATGATAAGTGGGCATTAATGGATCTTACATGAAAAATTTTCCAAGTTCATTTTCTTCTCAAAGCAACAAACACCATTTAGACATCCACTTCCCAATCCAAATCGGGAATACCAATGCCCAAATCTCTTTAGTGCACAACTCATGGAGAAGGAGTTTTCTCTCATTACCATACATCCATTTGTGAAGAGATCCCAATTTTACATCAATGGATTCATACAAAAGGCTCTCAGAGTGAAGTACTGGGACCATCCCACCATAAAATACTTATGGTCTTCCTGCTCAAATGAACACGAAGTAAGAAGGTGAGAATTCTCCCGCATGAACCTTACTCAAATCAAGTCCTTACGCATCATAGATCCTCTAGATTCATTAGTAGATGATGGTGAAAATTTGATTGATCCCTCATCGATGTTTTTCCTTCACTCCATTGCCCTGAGTTGATTGGACCAAGAGAGATGAATTATCTCTTGATGGCAAGAATTAGCCGATTCTAGAAAGGAACATAGCCTGGTATGAACGAGAACTTGTAAAGTTACCATCCATCCAAGTTCATACCCAAGGATCCCTAAAATTACCAACACAAGGATGTCTCCAATTGACTAAAACATCTTCTCAGTCAACCTCCATGCCATCAACTCATACACATTAAGAAAGGAGAGAATGGTTTCCCAAATCCACTTCTCCAAATAATATTTTGTGAGGAGAAGCATCCAAGGGTACTCGACCCTATTGAAGGAAGAGAACACGTCTCAGGATTTTCCAATTCGAGTAGATACACATCTACTGATGTTACTAATAGTTCATGGAAGCTCATCATAAACACTACACATCCATGTCATGCACAAGAATCTACTCAAGTACAAGTGGTCCAAATATCAAATGCTCTTGAACCCCTAGTTCATGAAGAGGTTTTTCAAGGTTTCCTTGAGGTTCAGGAGAGGTCGATGTCGAATTTATTTCCCTAAGGATTGATGTTATGGAAAAAATCTTGTATAATATAATGATGTCAAGAATGGTGTGAATGTTGCTTTAGAATCTAGGCTTCTATGTGTATAATTGGTCAAGGAGACCCCTTCTTGAGTTGAATGTGAATTCAAGAAAAGAAAGATGGTTGTCAAGGTGACCAATATTGAATTTGATGCCCTTTCCAAGATTTCAAATGATGTAATCCCCAAGAATACTAATTTTTTTCGAGAATAATGGTGGATGGAGATGGAAACAAATTTAAAGATCTTGCCATTCCACAAGTCGAGAAGGAGCGTAATTTTGTGACACTTATTGACCTGTGAAGTATCCGGCTTGGACTTGGGAAGTGTACATTAGAAAGAGACATGGTAATGGCCTAAGATTCCATGGATATTTTGTTAAGAAGGCTTGAGAAATATAAATTTTAGAATTCTCAACTCGAGGCCGAAAAGAATCAATTGGTGAATTATGTTCAACATTTGATAAATCCAATATCCTCCAATTTTCTAGTACTTCATGTAGTGGTTGCCCCCAATGAAGAAACACTCAATCTTTTGAAAGAGGTAAACACTTTGGGCCATGTCACTAAATCTTGGATTTTGGGAATTCTCATATTTGAGAGAAAGACAATTGAAGCAGTTGTAAAGCTCCATGAAGACATTAGTGCAAGATCCAATCCTTTCTTTTAAGGAACATTTTTCTTCTAGCATATCAAATCTAGATGAGATATTGTCTAGTCTACAATAGATGACAAGCATATAATCAACAACTCTATCCATTCAATGGATCCTTCAATTTGAATGTTGAGGGACACACTATCTATGGTGTTTACATCTCAAGTAGCGGAAGATGCTTTTCAAATATTCCATGATTCATTTCAAGAGCATATGTATTGAAGCCTTCACTTCACTTGCCTCAATTCATGAGTTCATAGCTTTAATCCCTTTTGATCTTGTGGACAATAATAATCGAGACATTCATCAAAACATGTTGAGGAATAATTCTCACAATTGTTTAAGGACATGTACATTCCTCGCCATCAAATTATCCTTTACTTCGATGGAACATTGTATCAAATTGAGGAATCTGTTTGAGGATGCTCAATCGAAAATGTTCAACTTAAATAAAATGCTATGTAGGATTTTGGAATTATAGGTGTTCTGCATGAGGTTGTGCTTCAACCGAGTAAATCTCCTGAAGAAGAGAATATGTTTAAGACTTTGGAAAGGTTCGAGATATTTTCAATTAGAAAAGGAGGCAGATCCTAATTTCACTAATGGGATGAGGAGATAACATTTCTGGTATTTAACGAAGTGGGAGAATCCATTTCTCATATAATTGAGATAGATGGACCCCACTCTAATGGATAAGGAATTTGGTCTTGTTTTATGTTTTGAAATGATATTTTAGAGTGATGTTATTGTTAAACTCATTTTCTATGAGACTTTTTATCACTTAATTATTTCTAATTTCAAGTTATTATTTAAAAGTTAGTTAAAAATTCAAATTCACTTAAAGTGCCCTAATTTAATGTTCGTGTAAACCCTAACTACCTTATAACCAAATTTTGGGTTATAAAAGGAATTTAGGAGCTCATTTGTATGCGTGACTTTTGAGAGAGGAGAAGAAACACTTTTGTGCAATCTTTATTTCAAGAAAGAAACTTTGTGTTCTTTTGTGAAGACATTTTGAAGAGTTAATGAAATATGAACTTTGTGTCCCATTCATTATCTCTTGTAGCATTTGATGTTCTTATGTTCATTAGATGTTAGTGTTTAAATCTTGCATGTGAATAATATATTTGATCTTATTGTCAACATTATTAATCTATTGTTCTTGTTCAAAGTGATTAATCCTGATATCTACTTACTCATGTGTGTTCCCTTTCATTTATTCTTGTTTAGCTAATTCAAACTTTGTTTTATTTGAGTTAGTTATTCATTGTTCTTATTCTTCTTTATGCAATATTAGGCTTTGTTTTTACCTAACTATTGTATTCTCCTTCCATTAATTCCATTCCATTTCTTTCCTTCATTCCATTCCATCTCCCTCATTTACACTTCTTTCCATGTGATGTCCCAAAACACCCCCCACATACTATTTTGAATGTATAGATGTAAATACAATTTTGGTTTTCAATAAAGGTAACCTCACCTTCATTAAGGAGGAACTTCATCCTTTTTACTGTTGCATGTCATTTTCATACATGAAAATCCATTTGCTAATAGTTTTTGGCGACCTTGCTAGGGATTAAATAATCATTAACTAGTGCTTGGTTAAATCTTTATAATTATCCCCTCTGCACAAGCTCCATTTCTTCAACAAAATATTGTGCCCAATGAATTTTTAAGGAGACATTGCTTCCAACCTTCATATAGTAGCTTGGGAAAACCACAAAATTTTGTAGAAATTTATGGTTGTTGATATATCCATTGACAAAGAAATCTACACCTGGATACCTTAGAAGAAGAGCACCCGTACTTGTGGCCAGAAGACATCCTAAACACATGTTGATAATTTTTCATCGATGTGGCCCTCTTTCGACAAGGTAATAACTTGTATGAAAATTATAGGTAACTCCCCTATCTTCTGCAACCAAATATTCTTATAACAGATACTGAAGAAGACATATCATTAGATTTGAGGAAAGCTATATGGGGAAAGTGCATGAACGACTATCATTTTCATCTTGCCACATCAATATTGGATAACTAAGAAAATCAAGATGTGAGAGTTGCTAGATTCATTCAGGTGAAAAGAGATCAAGAAAGAGAGCAAAGAGAAAAGGCTAGAGCTGATTAGAACGTGCCAATGATCCTTTCATAGTAAATATTTCAAACTGGTAGGAAAGAGGTTTATGCGAGGAGAAAAAGCTCAATCTAATCCAATTTTTGATTTTCAAGGAAAGTTTTGTTTCAAGTTATCTCCTCCAAGGAGGAACACTCTTCGTAAATCTGTAAACCTTGCATCAAGTCCTAATAAAAATTAAGGGAGGAATCACTACAATTTAAGCACTTGTTCTTTCTCACATTGTTTTACCCTTGAATACAACATTTCTCATGATGGCTATTAACGTATCATGGGGAAACTCCATAGGCCCATTGGCCTTACCACTGACAGAGGACCTCCCATGAGGATCAATGAAGATTCTTCCCAAGTTCAATGGAGATGGGAAGATTTCACCGATGACCATATTTCGCCTTCTTGGTACATGTGTAGTTTTTTCACGCGGAATATGAAGATGTTGTTGTTGACCTCTTCATTGAAACATTGCATGAAATTATCGCATATTGGTTTCATCATTTCCCAAAATGATGCATTAAAATTGGAATGATATGAAAATTAAGTTTGAAGACAGTTCAAAATGGAAAAAAATTAACATGCCCTTCTAGTCCAATTATCTCGGGTGAAGAAAGAGCCAAGAACTCATGAGGAATTTCATGGCTAAGTTCAACAAAATGGTGAACAAAGCTCCTTCAAGAATTTTCCTAAACCTTGATGCACAAAAATGTTTCTTTATTAATGCAAGACAACCAAAAGTGTGCTATCACTGAGAAGGGCTAGAGTGGCTACTTTGGAACTTGCTCAATCCATGGCAATAGAAATTGAGGATGACCTAATCATGGCGAGAAAATTCAAGAAAAATTCCCTCAAGGGAAAGATTCAAGAAAACCCCAATGCTTTTGAGACCATACTCACTAAGTCTGCTAATGATATGCTAGCTTTGAAAAATCAAGTTGCTCAAAGTAGTAAACCTACTACTTACAAAGACATCCCAAGAAAAGGATATGTTCCCAAAAAATCCAAAATTCCAGTGTGCTTCGACAAGGCTTGCTATTAAAGAAGCTCCCACAACTAACTCAAAGTGTGATGTCATTGAGGAAAGTGATGATGAAGTTGAGATCGTCAAGGTTGATGAAGAAGAGCCAAAATATGGGACATCTGAACCTGAAGTCAAAGATCCTGAAGGAGAAAGTAATAATCATTTCTTTGAGTATCGTTCATAAGAAGAATACTAATACAAAGAAATTGTAAAATATATGAATCCTTCGTGGTATTCACATGTTCTCAGAGAAAGGAGCAGAGTACCACTAAATTGGAAGATAAAAAGAGCTCTAGAGAAGTTTCTAAAGAATCTAAAACTAAGGAAACTTCCAAAGAATCTAAAATGACTGAGATTCCTAAAGGGTCCAAGGTGATTGAAGTTTCCAAGGTAAAATCTATCTCAAAGAAAGGAGAACCTTTTCCAAGTCAATTAGTTGATAAATCAGATTCAAAGAAAGTTTCTTCTTCCACATCAGTATCAACTAAGTCCAAAGAAAAGGTCAAAAGTGAGCCATTACCAAGTTTGAAATAACATGTATCTCGAGAGACATCAAGTACGATCATTTTTCCCAAATTCAATATTATTGATCATATCAATAAAACAAAAATTCCCATGTCACAAGCTAAGTACTTGAAGTCCAATGAGGATCAACTCAAGAAATTGGTACAGTTTATCAAAGGTGACTCTACTATTCATTCCTCAAAAGGAATTTGAAAAACACTCAAATATGGAGAGACTCAAAATATTGTGATGACCACTACACCTTCAAATGAAAAGACTGAACCTTTCTTTGTGTCCTTTCTGATCAACGGATGCAAATTAAGTAATTGCATTATAGATTATGGAGCTTTGGATAATGTGATGCCTATAAAAGTAGCACATGCTCTTGGTTTGCCTTGTATGAAAACACTCAGATCTTGTTACTCCATGGAGACAAAAAAATTCCTCTGATTGGGTAGATTAAAGATGCTCAAATGGCTTTAGCTCAATTTTATCAAAAGCAAGTTAAGGTAAACATTCTAGTTATTGACATACCTGCTTTATATGGTATGTTGTTAAGAAGGAAATTTTACAGGGATCTAGGTGGTGAGATTCAAATGGAATGGTCTCATGTTATGATCCATATAAAGGGGGAAATGAAAAAGTTACTACCGGAGACTTAGAAAAAGTTCACGTTAACAAAAATCAAAGATCCTCGTGCACAAGTCTTGTTTCAAAACTCCATTATGGGTAATTATATGATGACTACAAAGGTTCATGTACCAGAGGTCACTTGCCAAGATCCCACTAAGATATGGACTCTTGAGTTCAATGGAAGTTGTTTCTCAACAGGTTCTGACACAGGAGTGGTACTTATATCTCCGAATGGTAAAATATTTCCTTTTTCTTACAAACTTCAATTTTCAAATAATAACAACATTGCGAGAATATGAGGTGTTAATCCTTTGTCTCCAAGTTGTAGAAGAAGAAGGGATAATTTTTTTGAAATCCTTAGGAGATGCAGAGTTGATCATGAAGCAAGTAAAAACAGTTTCAAGTAAAAAATGATCGCTTGAGACACTACAAAAATAAAGTGTGTGATGTGATTTTTAGCCTTCAACGATTTTTCCATAAAATTTGTCCCTCATGAAAATAATGACAAAGAAAATTCTATATCGGTCTCGAGATTCATTGATGATCCCTCATTCAGAGTTTGATCAAGACAAATACACTGTTGAAATTATTTTTAGGCCAAGTGTTCTCGACAATGTAAAAATTGGAAATTCTTAAATGATGATCAACAAATTATTTCCTTCTTAGAAAAAAGGGATAATTTTAAACAGATGTACTTTGAAGGAAGTGATTCTGCATTTCGTGAATTGATGACCTCACCCATTCAAGAAAGAGTTGAGAGTGAGGATCCTGGTGATGGCATCATTCAACTCAAAGGAAATAAAATTCCAAAAGGATTTGTTTCACTTGAATAAATTTTTGATAAACATGACAGGGTTATCAAAGAGAAAGAGCAAACAGGACTGCGAGTTACGGTGACTATGAGAAAGTTGACATTGGCACCAAGGAAAAACCTTGCATGGTTAACATTCGTAAGTGTTGCTCACCGAGGAATGCAAGAAATTTTTAATCCTCCTCATCAAATATTCTAATGTATTGGTTTACTCATATGAAGACTTGAAGTCTTTTCAACCTAGAGAAATGGAGCATGTCATACCTTTGAAACCTAGTGCAAATCCATTCAGTGAATAAAGACAATATAACCCCAAGCTAGCAGGAAAATACTTGTTATGTACCTTGGGATATGATAGTATAATGTAGATGGGTTGATGGAGATATCGACATGTGGCACACATCCCCTTAGTTAGTTATATGGGGTAACATAGGAATTAATTATATTGGGTAATGAGTTGGCTTACATTGGGATTAGGTGTTACCTATCATATTTAAAGGATGTGAGTATCATTATGAGGAGGTCATGGATGTATGATTTGAGTCTTCTACTTGGTAGAGGTATATTAGAGGCATCCCCCTCGAAGGGGATTCCCATCTTGGGAGATTGTGGAGTTACTCCTTCCTTAAGGAGCATTGTATGGTGTTGCCCTACCTTAAGGGTATTATTCTACATATATTGAATATTTGGGAATCTTAGCCCCCATATCTCTTGTGTTGTGTTATATTCTGCAATTTACTCATTTATTATATGCAAGGATCTTATCAAGTGGTATCAGAGCATCGATTTCGGAAAAAAATTGGGTCCAAACCCTAATTTTAGTGATTCGGCTATATTTTGGAAATGGATGTGAATATTTTCTCAATTTTTTACCATAGTTGTGAAAGGGTTTCATAAAGCTACAGTCCAAATTTCATAAATTTTCAAGCTTTTTTGTTGAAGTTATTGCATTTTTAGGGTTTTGCCTAAATTTGCTTCATAGGCTGCATTTTTTAGAATTAATTTTTAAAATTTTTACCAGTATTTATAATATTCATCAAAAAGCTATGGTAAAAATTTCAGAATTTTTGGATCTATTTTGAAGAATATATTGAGAGTTTTTGTTTTAAAGAAAATCATGCCTACATGTTGCAATTTTTAGTCTTTCTTTGATTATTTTACATATTCGGAAATCTCTCAAAATTTTAGCAGGGGTTACTTCTTTGTGGTTTCAGATTGGAGGCTGAATGATAGACAAAATCATCAAGTCAAATATTGGTCAAAGGAGTAAGTTTGTGAAACCCTAATTTTTATGCATCATGGATATACCAATTTTCTATGGTAATGGGGAAATTGATGCAAAAAAATGGTGGATACAATTTAAACAAATGTATTTTGAAGAATGTTTAGTATGGGTTATTTTTTATCTTCATCTTGGTGGGAAATTGTGACATTGGTATTCTTATTTGGATATAGATTGGATTGGGATTGGGAGGAAATGGAAGATATTTTCTTAACTATGGGCAACAAAAATAAACATAATTTTGTTAAAGAAGAAGAAGAAGAAGAATAAAAATAAAAAGAAAAAGAAGATGTTGATGATGAAGTTGTTACACATGATAGTGCATATCCAAATAAGGAAGCTTCAATATTTTAGTTTGAAGGGTGTATTCAAAGAAAAAAGGTAATTATTTCCATAAACCCTAGCAACAAATATAACTTCATCAATATGGATGTAGGTCAAAATATACATGTGCAAGAAAAGCATATCAAGGAATCTCAAATGGATGGTAAGCGATTCAAGTTTTTGAAGATTTAAAGCTTTCTATGGATAAATATGTTTTACATTCAGATTTTTATGCTTTAGATATGTATGGTATGGATATGGTTCTTGGATATCCTTGGTTAGAGAGCTTGGGAACAATTACTATTAATGTGCAAAAGAAATTCATGAAATTATGGTATAAGAGAAAGAAAATTACATTGTAAGATATGACACTTAGCAAGGAAAAAAATAATGTAAAATTGGATCATGAATATGAATTTGAAGATGGTGAAGAAGGAAATAAGGATGAATTAGAAGGAGAGGATGAAGAACATGATGAAAAATTCAAAAATAATTTCTCTACTTAAGAGAAAAAGAAATAACAAACAATTTGGAAGAGGAAAAGAAAGTAAAGGAAAATATTAATAAGGTTGAGCATACTAAGGTTGCACCATATAGACACCCACATCATCATGAGAGGAAAAAATCATGGAGACATGTTAGGACACACGAGGTCAGAAATCTATATGGATATACATGGAATTGGAGGAGTAATAATTTTGGCTATACATGGAATCAATGGAATAATAATTGTATGACATGGAATCACAGGAATAATAATTATGGATATGCATGGATGCCAAGGAGGAACACATATGGACCAGGATGGAATCAAATGAGCACAATGGAATATGGAATCAGGTTTGGAGCAGCATCACCCACTAGGATCTCATATGGGTGGTTGGATGATCGAGCATGGCGAAAAGTGTGCAATAATTTAAAGCACACTCATTATATGGCTTCTTCTTATGTTTTGGGGACGAAACATGTCAAAGAGGGAGGCAATGCTATGTACCTTGGGATATGATAATATAATGTATATGGGTTAATGGAGATGACATGTGGCACACATCCCCTTAGTTAGTTATATGGGGTCACATAGGAATTAGTTATATTGGGTAATGAGTTGGCCTACATTGGGATTAGGTGTTACCCATCCTATTTAAAGGATGTGAGTATCATTATGAGGAGATCATGGGGTATGAGTTGAGTATTCTACTCGGTAGAGGTATATTGGAGGTTTCCCCCTCGAAGTGGATTCCCATCTTGGGAGATTTTGGAGTTACTCCTTAATTAAGGATCATTGTATGGTCTTTCCCTACCTTAAGGGTATTATTTTATGCAAATATCTTATCAATACTCCACGAGGCTCAAAAGGTGTTGGACACATGAATACTATTTCCTATTTGATATTCAACTTGGATAGCTAATAGTTTCCAAGTTCACAACAAAAATGGAGAAATTAGGATTTGTGTGGATTTCCACAATCTTAATCAAGCTTCCTTGAAGGATAACTATCCACTTCCAGTCATGGACCATATTCTATAGCAGAAACTTGGATCATAAATGCTATCCATGCTAGATGGTTTCTCTGGTTATAATCAGATTGAAGTAGCCAGGGAAGATCAACATAAAACCGTGTTCACCACCCTCGGTATGTTTGCATATAGAAGAATGCCTTTTGGTTTGATCAATTCCGACACAACCTTTCAAAGGGCTATGGACATGGAATTTGCAGATTATAAAAACAAGATCATCGTAATATACCTAGATGACTTGAAAATTTTAGGAAATAAGGGATAAAATATGTGGAATAATCCCTCACAGAATCGCAACAATAGAAACTAATATGCAGAAATTATTATAGATCTCAAATAAAATTGTAAAATAAAATAACACAACACAAAGAGACAGTATTTAACATGGTTCACCCAATTTGGGCTACGTCCACCAAGAATCACTTGCTCAGATTTTATTACAAGCCACCGCTCTCTCAATACAATACCTAGATCCGTTTGGAGCTATGCTCAACAAACTCTACAGAATTCACACCCGAATTCAAAACACATCTGCAATACATTTACTTGTACATCTATCATATGCATAAGACCATATAAATAGACAACTACTTAATTAGTTTTACAAAACCATGGGTATCAAAACCATGGGAAAAACCCGTCCCATAAACCTATGGGTCAAAAAACTCGCCAATATGAGAAAAGCACGTTTTGCGATATTTCGGGTGCAATTTTTCGAGGCCAAAAAATTTACGCCTAATTTTTTTTTTTTTTTGATGGTGCGCCCCGAACCCAATGACGAGATACATGAAAAGTGTACGGTACTCTTAGTGTGCAGTCTTCAACACTTTCACATATCAAAACAGCTCCACAACCTAATAATCTCCCACTTGGAGACTAGTTTTCCTCTGAGCAAGCTTCTCAACCCTTCACTAGTTTCGTGAAGACCAACCAAAGTTGAACACAACTTTAGTTTTTCCCTTGTGACCACCTTGGTCATCATGTCTATAGGATTCTGACTGGTATGAATCTTCTCCAACTTCAACTTCTCTTCCTCCAAAGTTGTCTGATGAAATGATACCTTAACTGTATATGCTTTGTCCTAGAGTGGAAAGCAGAGTTCTTAGCTAGGTGTATAGCACTCTGACTATCACTATGCAGCTTACATTCCTCCTGCTTATGCCCCAACTCCTCAAGAAATTTTTGTAACCAAATCATCTCTTTGCTTGCCTCTGTGGCAGCAACATACTCAGCCTCCGTGGTTGACAAAGCCACCAGCTTTTGTAGTCGTGAAATCCAGCTCACTGCTGTCCCACCTACAAGTGTAAATATAACCTGTCGTGCTCCTCCTGCTGTCTACATCTCCAGCCATGTCTGAATCTACATAACCACGTAAAGTGGTGTCTGATCCACTGTAGCACAAAACTGTCCCCATGGTCCCTCTCAAATACCAAAGGATCCACTTTACTGCTTGCCAATGCTCTTTACCTGGATCACTCATAAATCTACTCACAGCTCCCATTGCATGGGCAATATCAGGCCTAGTGCACACCATAGCATACATCAAACTACCAACCACTGATGAGTAAGGTACCTTGGACATCTGGTTTCTTTCCTGCTTTGTCTTGGGACACTGCTCCTTTGATAACTTAAAATGGCCTGCCAAAGGAGTCCCAACCGGTTTAGCATCCTGCATGTTAAACCTATCCAATACCTTCTTAATGTACTCTTCTTGAGATAAAGTCAGCTTCCGTTCCTTCCTATCCCGAGTTATCCTCATACCAAGGATTTTTCTGGCTGCCCCCAAATCCTTCATATCAAAGGATTCACTTAGTTGTTTCTTGAGTACTTTTATTTCCTGCATGTTTTTACCTGCAACCAACATGTCATCATCTACATACAAACACATGATAATATAACTTCCATCCTCAAATTTCTTTGTATACACACAATGGTCAGAATGACATCTAATATAACCTTGCTCCATCATGAAGCTATCAAACTTCTTATACCATTGACGTGGAGCTTGTTTCAAGCCATACAAGCTCTTCTTTAGTTTTCACACCATCTCCTCTTTACCTTTGACTTCATATCCTTCTAGCTACTGCATATATAGCTCCTCCTCCAAATCACCATGGAGAAATGTAGTCTTTACATCTAAGCTGTTTCTAAGTGCAAGTCTTCTACTCGCTACTATTTCAAGAACAGTTTCGATAGAAGTCATTTTTACTATAGGAGAAAAAAATCTCATCAAAATCTATACCTTTTTTCTGTGCAAACCCTTGACCACCAACCGGCCTTATATCTTTTTCTTTCCTCCTTCATTTTTAACTCAACACCCACTTGTTTTGCAATGATCTTTTTCCTTCTCGGAACCTTCACCAAATCCCAAGTCCGGTTCTCCATGAGAGACTTATGCTCCTCATCCATGGCTTGCTCCCACTTCTTGGCATCTACCGCATTGCTTCATCAAAGCTCTCTCGGCTCTCCACTATCAAGTGAGTAATAAATAATAAAGAGAAGGAGAAAAACATTCTGTGTTATTTTCTTACCCTAGAAGACCTCCTCACCGTAGGAGTTTTGGGTTCCCTGTTGAGTAGGTTCGAACCGATTCATGGGTCACTTTCCCATCCAGGAAGATCCTCTACCACTTCATATTCTTTCTGGATTCTTCCTGTTTTCCCGCAATCTGTTGCTTATACATGAATTTCTCATTAAAGACCACATCCCTAGACCGAATGATTTTCTTGTCCTTAATACTCCAACATTTAAATCCAAAGTCATCACCACCATAACCAATGAAAGTACATTTTTCTAATTTAGCCTCTAGCTTGGTCCTATCATCCTTGTCTATATGAACAAACACCTCACATCCAAAGACTCTAAGAAATGAATAATCAACTTTCTTACCAGACCAAGCCTCCTCAGGTATGCCTCCATCCAAGGAACTTGAGGGTCCTCTGTTTATCAAGTACATAGCTGTGCTCACCGCTTCTGCCCAAAAAGAAAGAGGCAGTCCTACATGTAACCTCATGCTCCTAGCATGTTCCATTATCGTTCTAGTTCATCCTTTTTGATACCCCATTCTCATTGTACGGAGTTCACGGAACCATATTTTGCCTGCAGAGTCCATTCTTAGAACATTAATCATCAAATTCATTGTTGCAATACCCTCCATTATCTGACCTGAGACATTTTAGCTTAAGACTTGTTTCATTCTCTACCAAGGCTTTCCATTTAACAAAAGTGTCAAATACATCATATTTGTTTCTAATACAATAAACCCAAACTTTCCTTGTTGCATCATCAATAAAAGTAACATAATAACTTGAACCCCAAGAGATGATACCTGAGCCGGCCCCCACACATCAGAATGTACCAGCTCTAACTTACTCTCTTTCTTCATAGGTCCAACCTTGAGAAACCTTACTCGCTTTTGTTTCCCATATATGCGCTTCCTCTCAAGTAAATCCAAACTTGTTTCTGTATATCTAGGAAAATTATTCTTTATGATGTTCATGCCCTTATGGCTCATATGATCGAGCCTATAGTGCCATAATGTTGTATCTACATCTGAAGCCACAAGATTACAATCATTAGTACTATCAGTGGTTAAATACAAGGTTCCAACCTTCTTACCTCTTGCCACCACAAGATCACCCTTGGTAACCTTCCAAGAGTTAGCTGTAAATATCACAGTACAACCATCACTTCCCAATTGCCCCGCCGATATCAAGTTTCTCCTTAATGTAGGCACATGTCTGACATCCTTCAATAGCCATGTATTCCCATTCTGCATCTTAACCTGAATATAACCTTTTCCAACTATGCTGCAAGGCTCATCATCACCAAGAAAAACATGCCCAAAATCTCCTTGAACATAATCAACAAAATAATGCCTATGTGGAGAAGCATGGAAAGAAGCCCCCGAATCTAAAACCCAAGATTCAGTAATATTGTGCAAAGAAAGAATCAAAGCATCCTGACATACATTACCCATTGCCACATTTTCCTCCTTGTTTTCTTCCTATTGTTTCTTCTTATCCCGAAGCTCCCAATAGTCCTTCTTTACATGCCTAGCTTTCCACAATTCCAGCATACAATCTTGTTCTTGGATTTTGACCTTGCCCGATCTTTTGATTTTCCACGGTTTCCTCTATTCTTCTGTCTCCCTCTAGTTTCCACTGTCAAAGCATTCCCTGAAGTAGAAGATTCCCTGATATTTTTCTTCGCATTTCCTCGCTTAGAATCACCCCTACAACATCCTCAAACTTCAACTTTGAGTTAGTTGGAACCGAGTTACTTACCGCCATTACTAGGCTATTCCAACTCTCAGGTAAAGAGCACAGAATTAATAAAGCCCTAACTTCTTCATCAAATTCTATTATAACCGAAGCTAGCATATTCACTACCGTATTGAAATCATTTAAATGATCTGCTACTGAACTATTCTCAGACATCTTCATATTAAACAACTTTTTCATTAAAAATATCTTATTAGAGGCAGAGGGTTTTTCATACAACTTCCCTAATGCATCCATTAGATCTTTTGTAGTCTTTTCCTTTGAAACATTAAATAATACCGAAGATGCAAGACACAGCCAGATTGTCCCAAGTGCTTTCCTATCCAGAAAATCCCATTCCGCATCTGTCATACTCGAGGGTTTGTTCACCTTCTCAGACAACGGAGTATAAAGATCCTTCTGATAAAGGTAATCTTCCATCTACATCTTCCAAAGACTGAAATTTTCCGTTGAATTTATCAACCCTAGATCTTCCTTCATCTACCATAGCTCCCACTCAAGCTAAAAACTTTCCTGCGATTCAACACTTCCAACAAACCAAACCAGGCTCTAATACCAATTGTTAGGAAATAAGGGATAAAATATGCGGAATAATCCCTCATGTAATCGCAAATAAAGAGAAACTAATATGCGTAAATTATTACAGATCTCAAATAAAATTACGTAATAAAATAACACAACACAAAGAGACAATATTTAACATGGTTCACCCAATTTGGGCTACGTCCACCAAGAATCACTTGCTCAAATTTTATTACAAGCCACCACTCTCTCAATACAATACCCTGACTGTTTGGAGCTATGCTCAACAAACTCTAAGAATTCACACCCGAATTCAAAACACATCTGCAATACATTTGCTTGTACATCTATCATATGCATAAGACCATATAAATAGACAACTACTTAAGCAGTTTTACAAAACCATGGGTATCAAAACCATGGGCAAAACCCGTCCCATAAACCTATGGGTCAAAAAAATCGCCCATATGAGAAAAGCACGTTTCCGATATTTTGGGTGCAATTTTTCGAGGCCAAAAAATTTACTCTTAGTGTATAGTCTCAACACTTTCACACATGAAAACAGGCTCCACAACCTAATAAATTTTATCAAAGAAGCGAGAAGATCATCTAAGAGATTTGGATAAAATATTGCAAAGGTACAGACTTTCATAGAATCTCCCTGAATCCAAATAAGTCTTTGCTTGGAATTACGAAAGGGAAACTCCTAGGTCATATTATTTCTAAAGAAGGAACTAAGATCAATCTTGAACACGTTCAACAATCAATAATATTTCCTTACTTATAAGTAAGCCTAGAGTCCACTCGTTCTTTGGGAGGGAAATTTTTTTAGAAGGTTCTTTCCATACTTTTCTCGAGCTAACCAAAGAAATTTCTAACATGATGAAAAGAAAATAATCCTTCAAATGGTCAAAGGAAGGTAAGGAAGCATTTGAAAAAATCAAAGATGCTATTACAAAATCTCCTACATTGGTGTGTCCCGATTTTAAAAATGATTTCATAGTCTATTGTTATGCTTCCCCCCACATGATCTCCACCATCCGACTCAACATAATCAAAAGGGAATTGAATCTCATATTGCATTCATGATTTTAGGATTGAAGAAACATGAATTGAATTACACTCCCCTTGAGAAACATGCGTACGCAGTGGTTAAAGCCTTGACACATTTCCGATACTATGTGTTGAATTCTCACACCAAAGTCCTAGTTGCTGAGACACCGTAGTTAAATCAATCTTGACACAATAGAAACCAAGATCTAAAAGAGGTAATTGGGTTGATCCAGAATATGAATTGGACATCAAGCTTACCAATTTGGTTCAAGGAAGAGGACTATGTCAACTCATCGCATAAAATGAGCCAAGAAATGACCTTGATGAAGAACCCATTGAACAAATTTTACGAATGATAGCTTTCATCATACCATAGCGAATGATATTTGATATAGATTACTTTCTCACAATAACTCTACTTCATCAAGTGAAACAAAATCTCTTGTGGTAATTTGTGACTTCATCAAAAGAAATTTTGGAAAACAAAAAATGGAGGTTCAATTTTTATTCTTTTAGTATGGGTATGGGATCTCATTCCACTATCCTCGGGAAATGGTCAAGTGATCCATAGGGATCCAAAATAACTCTACTTCATCCTTGATCAAAGAAGGAAACCAATAAAATGGAGGTTCTATCTTTTAAGTTACAAGATCGCCACCTGCGGAGGCGGCGGTCCTAGGGCGCAGTCTGCACAAGGTGGCGGTCTGGCCATTACGGATAGAAAACTAAAATTGAAATGAATAGCCTCTGAATTTGAAAGGATGTTTGTTTCTCTTCTCCTTCATGACCTTTCCCATTCTCCAGTGCATGGGAGGACATGAGAAAGGCTATAAATACATGATTGTAGAAGTGTAGAAGATCATCGAAGCATGGGAGCAAGTGAGCAAGAAGTCTTAGTGCTGGAAATTGTATTTTTGTAGAAGAAAGGAGTGTTGAGACAAAGCAAACAAGTAACTGAAAGGAAGTGTTGAGATATTATCTACTTCTCTTTCTTACTTATTGTAAATTTTGTACTTGTTGATTTGAATTGGCCAATAGAAGTGGGAAGAAAGAAATTGCCCTTCCCGACTGGTTTTTCCTCCATTGGAGGTTTTCAAGATAAAATTGTTGGTGTTATGAGCTTATATTCTTTCCTTTACTACAATTGTTGATTCTAAGCACAATAGTAATTCATTCACTAGCTATCTTTATTATTTTCTAATAGAAAGTAAACAACAATGATTAATTTGTGATTTGTGAATAATTCCAAAGTTGAAGAGTTTACAGATCATTTTGGTATCAGAGCTAACAAGTATCCAAGACTGTGGTATTTCATTCTTGAATTTGTATGATGTGACAAGATCTAAAGGTGAAGAAGCTTTACCTTGCGATCCAGAGATTTCTACAAAGAAGTGGAAATAGAGAATTTGGGGAGAAATGGAGGAAGAGAACTTGGTCCGTAGAATCGAGATGCTGGAGACCATGATGGATAGGATGTTTAGAAGGCAAGAGGAACTTGCAGATTTGTAGAAGACAACTTCCGTCAAGCAAGACTCCATGGACTCGGTGGTTCGAGGCTTAGCCAAAATTTTGGTATAGGCAAGAGCCACCATGAGGAAGATTATGGGGAAGAGCATGAAGAAGAGACTTCTAACACAAGAGAAAAGGTAAAATCTGAACATACTCCTTTTAAAGTTGAGACTAAAGTCGAAATCAAAAGCTTTGAAGGACAAGTAGATGCAGAGTTACTTGATAAATGGTTGAAATAGTTAGAAGTCTATTTTAGCATCCATAATGTCATTGAGGCACAAAGGATCACCTTTGCACGTCTCAAAATGGAGGGACATGCTCTAGTTTGGTGGGAAACTCATCTAACTACTTGTGAAAAGAAGAAGCATCCTATTGTGAAGTCTTGGCAAGAATTTAAGGAATTACTTAGAGCTAACTTCTATCCTATTGGCCATAAAACTGACCAAATGATTAAATGGCAGTATTTTAGACAAGGTAGTGGTCAAAGTGTGCAGGACTATACTACGGAGTTTGGAGGCAAGCCATGTTGCTAAACATGGATTTGGAGGATGAGGATATTCTGACCAAATACTTGGGAGGACTTCACACTCACCTTCAAAGAAAATTCATCTCCACAAAGCCCAAGGATCTCAATGAAGCATGTGTATAGGCATACTACATAGATGATGAGAAAAAAAGGAGAAGTAGAGCCGAGGGTAAAGTAGTCAACAAATCAGCAGAAAAAGGATTATGGGAAAACAAGTAACAAGAGTAAGTGGAAAGGAAAGGTAAACAAGTTGCCACTACTTTAAATACTTGTAAAGATCCCAAGAATTTTCAAGAATTGTGATATCAATGGTCATATTGACGCTACATGTTGGAAGTTGCATCTGGAGTTACATCCGAAGAACCGAACCAAGGACTCAAGAAGTCCATGATAGTTGTAAAGATAGAAGGGGAGGTGGAAATCGAAGATGACTCTGATGTAGATGAAAGGCTTGGATGCATGGCCACCAACATGGACAGTGAAGAAGAGGAGATGAGTAGACTATTCCAGATCAAAATCCAGATCAAGAGAACTAAGGTAAATGCTTTGGTTGATACCGGTTCTCAATCTAACTTGATTTCTGAGGTAGTTGTAAAGAAGCTTGGTCTTGAGACTTACGAGCATCCGCACCCTTATCCTTTGGGTTGGGTGAAGAAGGGTGTTGAAATTTAGGTAACAAGAAGATGTAAGGTCAAGTTTGGGATAAATTCCCAATATATAGATGTTTTTGAAGCTGACGTTATTCCACTTGATGCTTTTGATGTTGTATTTGGGAGTCCTTACTTGTATGTTAGGGATGTTATATTTATGAGAAGGGAAAACTGGTATAGATGGGTCAAGGATGGGATCAGCTACAACATCCTGGGCACACCAGCGTAAGACACGAGTTACTATGGTAAGTGCTAACCAAGCAAAATGACTTATTCAGTCAAATCATAATCAGTTTTGTTTACTTTTGTTAAAGGATAAACAAGATGGGGTAGAAGTTTCAGAGATTTCTAACCAAGGAAAACAAGATTTGGATAGTATTATTCAGTCTTTTCAGGAAGTATTTCAGGCTCCTAGTGGATTACCACCAAAATGGGAAGTAGAGCATGAGATTCAGCTATTGCTAGAGTCACCTCTACCAAACATTGGGTTGTATAGGAAATCCTTGCTTGAGAGTATTGAAGTAAAGAAACAACTCCAAGAACTAATAGACCAAGGGTGATACGTCCGAGCACCTCACCATGCGGTTCGCCTATTGTGATGGTGCCAAAGAAGGATGGTTCTTGGAGAATGTGCATCGACTACCACGCTTTGAACAAGATCACCATAAAGAAATAGATATCCACTTCCCCGCATAGATGATCTCTTGGACCAGCTTCAAGCATGCCAAATTTTTCATGAAGTTGGATCTCAAGTCAAGTTATCACCAAGTCAGGATGAAGGAGGAGGATATATGGAAGACTACCTTCAAAAAAAAATAGGTTTGTATGAATGGTTAGTACTTCCTTTTGGATTATGCAATGCACCCGCTACATTTATGAGATTGATGAATGATGTATTGTGGGATTTCATAGATTCATGTGTCATTGTATATCTAGATGATATCTTGATTTTTAGTGCCACATGGGAAGAACATCTAACGCATTTGCAGCAAGTCTTGCAAGTTCTCAGGGAGAAACAATTGCTTTGTAATATGAAGAAATGTGAATTTTCCAAACAGTCACTTGTCTATCTTGGGCACGTGGTTGGAGGAGGAGAGCTATGAGTGGATCCAAAGAAGGTGGAAGCCATCACAAATTGGCCAACACCAACAGGAGCCACATAGACTAGAAGTTTTGTGGGAGCAGTACAGTACATGCGGAAATTCATTTATGGGTTTCTCGGTGATTGCAACACCTCTACACACAGTGGCCGCAAAGAGTAAGGGTTTTGATTGGGGTAAGGAACAAGACAAATCCTTTGAGTTATTGAAATACAAGATTAGTCATGCTCAGTACTTGCTCTTCCTAGTTTTGTAGCAACCTTTTGAAGTAGAGACAGATGCCAGTGATTATGCTATGGGCAGTGTTGCTTCAAGGAGGTAAACCCATATGTTATCATTCTGAAACCTTCACTTCAGCAGTTAAAGGATATTTAGATATATGATAAAGAAATGTATGCACTAGTTTAGGAAATTAAAAAATGGAAACATTATTTGTTGGGTAAAGAAACTATTGTGCACACTGACCACAAACCTCTCTAGTATTTGCAAGCACAGTCTAAATTGCATGTAGCAAGAAAGGCACTACAAATGGATGGGTTTTCTTCAATAGTTCCATCTAGTGATCAAATACAAGAAGGGTAGTACAAATTTGGTGGTGAGACATGTTGTCTAGGCCACCCACACGAGAAAATTTCTCTGTTTGGCCACTATCTCTCAAGTCGAGCCCTTCATGAAGGAAGCTTACGGAGAAGCATATGCCCAAGACAAAGACTTTGGGGTAACATTTCAGAAGTTGCAGTCCCAAGGGGCTGAAAAGATGGGGATTGAAGATTGTTATCTCAAGGATGGGCTGCTCTACCGATGGGGAAACTTTGTGTGCCTAAAGAAGAAAGACTTCTATTGATGAGGGAAGCACATACCTCAAAAGTAGCGGGACATTTCGGTGTTGGTAAGACCCTAGCCCACTTGCAAAGGTATGTATATTGGCCCAACATGCAAGAAGAAGTATCAAAATTTATTCGTGGATGTAAACTTTGTTGTACTAGCAAGCCTAAAACTAGGAAGGAAGGTTTGTATATGCCTTTACCAGTACCTACTCATCCATGGGAGGACATTTCTATGGATTTTGTAGGAGGATTACCTATGTCTAAACATGGCCATGACTATCTCTATGTTGTTGTGGATAGATTTAGTAAAATGTGTATTCTTATGGCATGTAAAAAGATAGTAAAAGCACATGAGGCAATAGATCTTTTCTTTGCTAATGTATGGGTGCATTTTGGTTTGCCAAAGTCTATTGTCTCTGACAGGGATTCTAGGTTCTTGGGGAAGTTTTGGACTACTTTGTGGGACAAGATGGATACCAGGTTACAGAGGAGCACAACTTTCCATCCACAGACAGATGGACAAACAGAGGTGGTAAATAGGACTTTGGTACAATTGATCAGAGGGTATAATAGTAAGTACCCAAGGACTTGGGATGAGTCCTTAGCCTACATTCAACATTCCTATAACGGGCAGTACACACATCCACTATGAAGTCACCATTTGAAGCATGCTTGGGATATCTACCTACAAATCACATTTGGACATAGTTTTTGGACTGGATAGGATGAGGAGGATACATGAGACACAG
This sequence comes from Taxus wallichiana var. yunnanensis, assembly GCA_018340775.1. NCBI lineage: Eukaryota > Viridiplantae > Streptophyta > Pinopsida > Cupressales > Taxaceae > Taxus > Taxus wallichiana. Next base: position 726,609,723 of record CM031242.1, on the reverse strand, counting down.
AGGTGACTAGAGCCAACAAGTTCATTGAGAGGATCTAGAAAATCCATCTCAAGGTCAAAGAACAACTAGAAAAATCTCAAGAAAAGTACAAAGCTAGGCACGATCAACATAGGAGGGAACACAAGCTTCATGTTGGAGACAAATTTTGGCTTTACTTGAGCAAGGAGAGACTACAAGGTCAAGCACGGAAGCTCAAGCCACTACGATATGGACCCTTCACCATATTGGAGCAGGTTGGGGAAAATGCTTTTTGACTTGATTTTCCATCATTCATGAGGATGTACTCTGTAGTAAACTGTGAGAACTTGCACCTATATGAGCCATCCATGCTGGATGAAGATGAAGAACTACGATACTTGCTACCTTCCATTGAGGATTGCGTCTTGGACTCACGAGGTGAATTGGAGGAGGATGTAGTGCTACAGAGAAAGTCAGAGAGACTAGAAGAGGTCCACAGGAGTCTTGGTAGATTGGACTGAAAGGAAAGACACCAAGGCAGGCCCGGTGGTACTCGAAGGAGAAAGTGAGGGAATTGTTCCCTCATCTACTCCCCACTAAGCTTTTGTGGGACCAAAATCCTCCTAAGAAGGGGAGGTGTGATCCATAGGGATCAAAATAACTCTACTTCATCAGAAAATCAAGCACAAAGAAGGAAAACAATAAAATGGAGGTTCTATCTTTTAAGTAACAGGACCACCACCCTGCAGGGTGGCGGTTACAGAAACCGCACCGCCTGCCAGGTGGGTGGTCCCAGGACCGCCGGTCACATGGTAGGGTGGTGGTCCAGCCATTACGGATAGAAAACTAAAATTCAAAATGAACAACCTCGAATTTGAAAGGATGTTCATTTCTCTTCTCCTTCATGACCTTTCCCATTCTCCAGTGCATGGGAGGACATGAGAAAGGCTATAAATACATGATTGTAGAAGTGTAGAAGATCATCGAAGCATGGGAGCAAGTGAGCAAGAAGTCTTGGTGCTGGAAATTGTATTTTTGTAGAAGAAAGGAGTGTTGAGACAGAGCAAGCAAGTAACTGAAAGGAAGTGTTGAGATATTATCTACTTCTCTTTCTTACTTATTGTAAATTTTGTACCTGTTGATTTGAATTGGCCAATAGAAGTGGGAAGAAAGAGCAATTGCCCTTCCCGACTAGTTTTCCTCCATTGGAGGTTTTCTAGGATAAAATTGTTGGTGTTATGAGCTTATATTCTTTCCTTTACTACAATTGTTGATTCTAAGCACAATAGTAATTCATTCACTAGCTATCTCTGTTATTTTTTCTAATATTTGTGAATAATTCCAAAGTTGAAAGTAAACAACGGAATATAGTAATGATTAATTTGTGATTTGTGAATAATTAATGTGTTGGATAAAAGGATCATGTTCCTAAGTAAGCTTGAAGAGTAGAGAAGTCAAGTAGCAAACAAGATTGAGGAACACCAATCCAAGGTAAAGAAATTGTTTGACATAAAAACTAAGGAGAGACAATTTCAAATCAATGACCTAGTTCTTCTATGGGACAAGAGGCATGAACCAAAAGGAAAGCATGGGAATTTTGATTCATTGTGGCTAAGACCTTTCAAAATCAGACATCTCTATGGAGATAACACCTATTACTTGGCATATCCTGATGGAACTCATTTTCCTCTGCCCTACAATAGGCAATATCTCAAGCACTATTAAAGTTGAAAATGGGTTGTCCCTCGTATGTACATAGGTAATTAGGTTTTTGTTCATTCTTGTTTCCTATTTTTGGTTTCCTCTCTTTTGTCGTCCTGTTTTTGTGCATCATCATCTTTAGGATCATGTTCATTAAATTTTTGGGTATGGTTCTATTGCTATGTCCGTGAAGTCCTTATCCCCAATAAGAGCCAACTATTATCAACTAATTTTGAATTGGAAAAATTATTAAAAGTTTCTATTTTTTTTGAAATTTTCGAATCATCTGTCAAGATTTTCCTCATTTTTTTCTTCTTTACGTCCTGAGAAAATCCCTTTTCATTTCGTCCCATTTCAATGAATAATTCATTTTTTATGCTTAGTTTAAGTTCAGGATTAATTAATTACTATTTTAATTAATTTCCTCCTATTTTCCAAAAAAATGAATTGATTTAATTTGGGGAAAATTAATTATTTATTTATTTAAAATATTAATTAATATTTTAAAAAACCAAAAAGGAAAAGCTTCCTGGATTTTGTTGTGAATGCCAAATTGGCTCTCTGCTTCCTTTTTTTCTCCCTTTCCTTTCTGGCAAATCTTTCATTTTCCCCCACTTGTGGGAAATTCCCTTGTTATTTTCCAGCACAACTAGATATCATACGGAAAAATATCTCCCATTTTCCCATGTGGAGAAATGGAGGGGAATTTCCAGCCTACTTTGCCATTGTCATGGGCAAATGGTTAAATTCTCCCCCTATTCCCCTGACAATTAATGCCCACTACCCGAAGAAATTGGAAATTAGTTATTAACGAGAAGAAGGAAGAAGTGGTTACAAATCAAGAAATATTTTGGGATATTCATAACCTCTCTCCAAAAAAATCTAGGGCAAAAGTAATATTGACATGGAAGAATATTTAAAGCTTTTTATTTCCAACTCTCTATTATTTCCCTGTGAAGAAGTGTTTTTAGAGAAGGATTTTTCCATGATCCTAAAGTTTATACGCTTAGGGAGGTAATACACACCAGTGAAGAAAGTGTAGACCACACATTAGCCAGAGGGAATTGTCCACGTAGATCCATTAGCAAAGGTCACACAAAGCAAAAGTGGGAGGAGACAACGTAGGTCAAAGATTCATTACACATGCGAGAATAACACACAGCCTGAGTTTATTTGCCACGCAAGCGAGAAGAAGAATTTGTCACGTGGGTAAAGAAAAAAAAGGATATTAGAGGAAAGAACTATCCATGCATTCACCAAAACTACGCATGTCAAAGGAAGCCAAAGCTATGCATGTCAGAGTCAAAATAAAAGCCACACATAGCAGTTTTCAAGGCCACACATAACCTATCAACAATACAAGGAGATCCATCTCCACGTAGGTCAAGCCAAAGCCATGCAACCAAAGGAAAAATACACCATGCACAACCCACACAATACAAGGAGGCAAAACACATAGTTCACGTAGGAGGAGGTAAAAGAATGTTTTTTTAGTAGGAACAGTGAGAAGTTGGCCATTGCATTTGGTCTTATCAATACAGACCCCTGGAATGCCAATCTGAATCACTAAAAATATTTGTGTATGCGGTGATTTCCATATTGCTATGAAGTTCATCTCTAAGATTTTCAAACAAGGAATTATTATAAGGGATGCAAATGATTCCATGTTCCCTTCCTGAAGTCAATGACTACTTGCATTCAAGCCAATAAATCAGAACTATGAGTCAGTGCAGGGAATACATTTGTCAGAGCAAAGACTCTGTCAACTATATTGGCAATAGAAGGATTAACCAACTTGTAATAAAATCCATTGATACTGCTACAAGTCAAGGAAACAAAACCCACGCAAGCCATATAAGTGAAGGTAGTTCGGTTTCCAAGGCCGAATTCATTGTATTTTGGCTCGATTTGTAATTTGAGCTTAGTCTCAATATTTTGTCATGTAGCTCAAGATCATATTACTACCTCATTAAAATTGTAAGACCTGGAATTGCTCAACATTATTTTTTTAATAATAATAATAAATAAAGAGCCATATTTTTCCTTGTGGTTACGGTGGTTTGGAGACTAAGACCCGACACTATTTTGCGTGCTTCCTTGTTCTTCCTTCAAAATTCGTAATGGCTGAAAAACCTAACAAATCTATGGGAAAGTCAAAGAAATCCATAGAAAGGTTAAACAAGTCCACACTTAAATATGAATTCCAAGGGATCATTCCTCCCACTTCTATCAAATTTGCGTATGAAAATATCACTGACACTGATCTTGGCCACATCAATGTGACACAATTTTGTGATCGGGTGAAAGTTGAGGGGAAAACCATCTTCTCAAATAGAATCTATCATAGTGGTCTACCTCAAGCAACAACTTTTCTTGTTTCAATGCAATGCCTTGAGCTAGTCATTTCCTGTGCGGAACATTATGATCCCGAAAGGTGAGGAATATTCAAGGATAATTGTGAGCCTTTCCTTTTGATCACACCAGAGCACATCGAAGAATTTCTCAACATCCCTAATTTCCCTGAGAATGTTGACATCACTCAATAGTCAACACAATATTTTTGGGATGAAGAACCCCTCAAGTGGACCAAGATGGTCAACAACAATTGGCTAGTGACCAAGAGGACTCGTGTTGACCTGGTTTCCCAAAGAATTGTACCGCATTGAATTTGTGGATGAAATCGGTGATATGATCACTCTTCTAAGCCAAGTATTCAGTCTCTCCTCTCTACCAAGATTTTTCACCCATGGATGTATAGGTTAATCTGCATCATCTTGTAAAAGAGATAATTTATAGATTTGGCCACCATCATCACTAACACTCTCCACAAGTAGTTGATCGAGGTGAAGATTATTGGGAATTTCTACATGACGGCATACCTAACCTATGTAGTGGCTAAAAGGAAGATATTTTTGGGGTTAGAGATGAAAGGCATCATGGGTCCTTGAAATAGTGTTTTCCACTATTATCGTAATTGAGTTTCAATAAAATCTCACATCACTTGTGAGAGTTAATGATGCTTTCATCTTCTGTGTGATCGAAACTTGAATAGGAATCCGAAAGAAAGATTCTCCAAGGATTCTATGGCGGTCATTTCTTAGTGGGAAACATGGTTCATTGAGTTCCCATCCTTTTCCTACATTCACGTGAGTGGATTGTAGGAACTCCATGGAAGATTCCGGGTATGTCGGTGATAAGTTGACATTAATGGAGCTTACAGAAAAAAATTCCAAGTTCATTGTCTTCTTAGAGACAAACATCGTTCAGAATCCACTTCCCAATCCAAATTGGGAATATCAATGCCCTCGAATCTATTTAATGCACAACTCATGGAGAAGTAGTTTTATCTCATTACCATACATCCATTTGTGAAGATATCCAATTTTACATTAAAGGATTCATGTAAAAGGATATCGAAGTGAAGTACCAACACCATCCCACCATAGAAGACTTATAGTCTTTCTACTCGAGGAACATGAAGTAAGAAGGCGAGAATTCTCCCACATGATCGTTGTTCAAATCAAGGCCTTCCACATCGAGATCCTCTAGATTCATTAGTAGATGATGGTAACAATTTGATAGATCCCTCATATGATGTTGTTTCCTTCACTCCATTACCCCGAGTTGATTGGACCAAAGAGATAAAATTCTCTCTTGATGAAAATAATCATCCAATTCTAGAAAAGATCATAGCTTGGTATGAATGAAAACTTGTAAAGTTACCATCCATCCAAGTTCATATACCCCAGATCAACAAAATTTCCAACACAAGGAGGTATCCAGTTGACTAAAACCTCTTCTCACCAACCTCCATATCATCAACCCATACACATCAAGCAAGGAGAGAATGGTTTCTCAAATCCACTTCTCCAAAGAAGATGTTCTAGGAGAAACATCCAAGGGTCCGGCCCTAATGAAGGAAGAGATCATGTCTCGGGTTTTCAACTTCAAGTAGAGACTCATCTATTCACGTTACTAATAGTTTAAGGAAGATCATCATAAACACTACTCTGTCATGTCATGTACAAGAGTCTACTCAAGTGCAAGTGGTCCAAATATCAAATGCTCTTGAACCCCTATTTCATGAAGAGGTTTTGAAGGTTTCTATAAGGTTCAAGAGGCCGATGTTTAAGTTATTTCCCAAGGATTAAAGTCATGGAAAGAAATATTGTAGAATCTAATGATGTCGAGAACGATGTGAACGTTTCTTTATACTCCAAGCTTTAGTGTGTAGAATTTGTCAAGGAGACCTATTCTTGGGTTAGCTATGAAGTTAAGAAAAGAAAGAGAGTTTTCAAGGCAACCAATATTGAATTTGATTATCTTTCAAAGATTTCAAATGATGTCATCCCCAAGAATATTAAAGTGTTCTCAAGAATAATGGTGGATGGAGATGGAAACTAATTTATAGATCTTGCCATTCCAAAAGTTGAGAAGGAGCATAATTCCATGGCGCACTGTTAACTATGAAGTATCATGGCTTGGACTTGGGAAGTCTACATTGGAAAGTGACATGGTAATGGCCTGAGATTCCATGGATATTGTGTTAATAAGGCTTGAGAAATATTAATCTTAGAATTCTCAACTCAATGCCGAAAAGAATCACCATCAATTATGTTCAACATTTGATAAATCCAATATCCTCCACTTTTCAAAGATGCCGATGCAATGGCTGACCCCGATGAAGAAACACTCAATTTTTTGAAGGAGGTAAACACATTGGGCCATGTCACTAAATCCTAGATTTTGGGAATTCTCATATTTTGGAGAAAGACAATCGAAGTGATTGTAAAGCTCCATGAATACATTAATGCATTCATAAATCCAATCCTTTCATTTAAGGAATATTTTTCTTGTAGCATATCAAACTGGATGAGATATTGCCTAGCCTACAAGATATGACGAGCATGGAAACTACAATTTTAGCCATTGAAGGGATCCTTGAATTTGAATTCCAAGGGACACACTTTCTATGGTGTTTACATATCAATTCGTGGAAGATGCTTCTATAAGATTCCATGATTCATTATAAGAGAATATGCAGTTAAACCTTCACTTCACTTGCCTCAATTTAAGATTTCATAGCTGAGATCCCTTGTGATCTTGTGGACGGGCATTATTAGAGGCATTTATCGAAACATGTTGAGGAAAAATTCTCATAATTGTTTAAGGACATGTACATTCCTACCATCAATTTCTCCTATGCTTTAATGGAATGTTGTATCAAATTGCTCAATTGAAAATAATCAGACCAAATAATATGTCGGTAGGATTTGAAATTGTAGGTGTTCTAAAAGGTTGTGCTTCAACCGAGTGAATCTACTAAAGAAGAGAAGATATTTGAGACATTGGAAAGATTCATATCTTTTCAATTGGCAAAGGTGACAGATCCTAATTTCATCAATGTGATGAGAAGATAGCATTCTAGTATCTAACAAAGTGGGAGAGTCCATTTCTCATACGGTTGAGATAGGAAGACCCCACTTTAATGGATAAGACACTCGGCTTTTGTTTTTTGTTTTAAAATGATATTTTAACGTGATGTTATTATTAAACTCATTTTTAGTAGAATTTTGATCACTTAAGTGATTTCTAATTTCAAGTTACTTTTTAAAAGTTAGTTGAAAAGTCAAATTCATTTAAAGTGCCCTAATTTAATGTTCGTGTAAACCCTCACTACCTTATAACCAACTTTTGGGTTATAAAATGAAGTTAGGGGCTCATTTGTAAGGGCGACTTTTGAGATAGGAGAAGAAATAATTTTGTGCAAACTTTGTTTCAAGAAATAAACTTTTTGTTCTTTTGTGATGACATTTTGAAGAGTTAATGAAATATGAACTTTGTGTCCCACTCATTATCTCTGTAGCATTTGATGCTCTTATGTTCATTAAATGCTAGTGTTTAAATATTACAGTTGAATACTATCTTGGATCTTATTGTCAACATTATTAATTTGTTGTTCTTGTTCACAATGATTAAGTTCTGCTATCTACTTACTCATGTGTGTTCCCTTTCATTTATTTGTGTTTAGTTGATTCAAACTCTGTTTTATTTGAGTTAGTTATTCATTGTTCCTATTCTTCTCTATGAAATATTAGGCCCTATTTTTACCTATCTACTATATGTTTCTTCCATCCATTCCATCTCCCTCATTACACTTCTTTCCATTTGATGTCCCAAAACACCCCCACATATAATTTTGAATGTATAGATGTAAATACAATTTTATTTTTCAATAAAGGTAACCTCACCTTCTTGGAGGAGGGACTTTGTCCCTTGACTATTGCATGTCATTTTCATGCATGAAAATTCATTTGCTAACATGTAGACATTAAAAATACACCTTGGCACTTAAGTTCATACCTCGTAAACATAAAAAAATGCTAAAAATAACTAAATATCACAAAATACCCATAAAATTAGTGAATATAAATGATTGTGGAATTGATGTGAAATTCATCTATATATAATGTTGGGCCATGAAATATTGGCTAAGTACCTAAGGGAATGCGCGTTTAGGATTAAGAAGAAGGGCACTCGGGAAAGCGCGTAGGAGAAAGGGGTTTAAGTGAAACCAGGGTGTGCGCAGAAGGCGGAACATGGGTTCAAAGGACTTAGCCATATTTGGCATTCTAGAGGCACTTGAGGAAAATGTGAGGACCGACTAGGTGTGATAAGTGGATAAGGTTCCAGCCTGGAACCTTAGAGGTCAAGAAAAGGATATTCCACGTAGGGAATATTCCTAGAAGACATCATTACAGAGAGTGGAGGGTTTGCAAATGGATAATCATTCACCATTGGAGGACCACATTAACACTTGGCATGCAATCTATTCATGAGAGAAGGCATGGCGGTGGGTGTTGATCCTATAAAAAGAGATGCTCATATGAGAGATAGAAGGGGCCGATGAGAGGATGAAGAGATAAACAAAGAGAATGCATAGAGAGTAAGAAACCGAGTAACAAAGTGCTACAATTATGCTAGGGTTTAGATCACTTAGTGCTAAGGGTTGTGTAGGATGTCATAAGATCTACGTATGGCACTAGGATCTCATCACAAGGGTTAAAATGGAAAGGTATAATTAATATCTCATACCAGGGAGGATCTCAGAGGAGTTGAGTCTCTATCATTTAATACGTATGGTCTGAGATGACCCTTTTTTACTATAATGTGGCTACCATAACTATTCCAAATTAATATATATATATGTGTGTGTGTGTGTGTGGGTTCATTTTGTATATCATGCTTAAGGGTGTAACCCTTGTGTTATATGACTATCATGACTCATATCTGATTTATCATGCTTATTATAATGTTATTTAGTTTAAGTAATGCATTAAGATGTGGATCTATTAGTTTCTTCTTCTAAATTTTTAACTAAGTGAATGCACTTCTAATTCTACAAATCATCCTCCATTAATGATGGAACCTTCTTACAAAACTCACATAAAGGAGGGGCTCGGTGCCCGTGCATGCCTCGGGTGAGCACCTAGCACCTGCTGGGTGATAGGATGACGTGCTTGGGGTTAGAAAATAGTATTAAGGGTAAATAAATTACTACATGTTGTTTGTTTCGGAACTCTTTTCAAAGTGATTGTGAGAATGATGTGTGATGACAGAGCGCTTGATCTTGGACAGTGTCAAAACATGGATTAAAAGCACGGAGGATGAGTTTTCTCAGATATTTAGTACTAGACCTAAGTTTGATGCATGTAAATGGGTAGAAGAACATATGTATCATGAGATGTATGAGACCTTCTTTTGTTGTTTTCTAGTGGAGTTGTATGAATGGATTTCAGCGTATGCATCTAGATCGAGTTGGTACTATAGACCTTGTGTATGGATCCAAGAGGAGTATCAGAGGATGTATGATGCTGATCTAACTTGGACACGTGTTTTTGATCATTGGTGGAGTAGAGTGTTAGCAAGTTACACCTTGGAGTACACAATTTATACGTATTCTGTCAAGAGATTCTTTGAGTTTGAGTTTTGAAGGATCCAAGAGGATCATTCTTTCGTGTTAGCCCTTTAGTTATAAATATCATGATCATTACATTGAGTTTGGAAGCATTTCCTATGGCCGGCTAAGCTTATTTTGAGCGCTGGGTGAGGAAGCTAGGGTGGAGGAAGATGGCAGACCTTACGGTTGAAAAGGAGAGGGAATAGAGACGACTCAAGTATAACTAAGCTCGTGAGAGGGAGTTAGATAGAAAATTTGAAGTTATAGGAGTGATGGATTTATGGAGGTAGATGTTACAATAAGGAATTGAGGCTCATGCAGAAGACGTGGAGCCTGAGCACTCTGTGCTACCCCATCTTGGCAAGCGTGGGAGAGAGATCCCTCGGCCTTCGATGAGATCTCATCACTTGGAGAAAGGAGAGTCATTGATGCGCATCCGAATCTACCTAATTACCAACCCCGACGCTTATTTTCCCAAATCTAGAGATAAGTATTTCCAACCCAGTCTGTATTGGTGGGAGTAACCGTTCAACACCTAAGAGATATAATTTTTCATTTGGCACATCTATGGTTACACAATCATTTCCTGTGTTTGGAGGTATATTGTCTGGAGTGACATTTGGGAAAATTATGGGTACACAAAGCTTGGGTATTACATCTAGAAGCGGTGTGGGACACACATCTGGTAGTGGTGCAATATCACAGATTGTTGGCATGTAGTTCAAGCATGACAGTGGGGACACTAGGCGCAACCACTTCAGGCCTTTTCCAGCTACAGGAGGTGGATCTGGTGGAACAAGAACTAGTGGACCTGGTGGATCTAGAGGGATGGGCGTTGTTGGATCTAGTGGATCTAGTGGTAGAGGTAACACCGAAGGGAATCAAGGTTTTGGATCAGGTGGACACAGCCTCAACCACTTCAGCAAGTATTTTTAAAAATGTTTTCTCATCTACCATACTACAAGGGCATTGAGGATGTTGCAGAGCATGTACACAAGTGTGAGATGTTATGGCATGCGAAGGGGATCACTACCCTAGAATGGAAGGAAAGTCAGTTTGTAACAATGTTACAAGGACATGCACATAGTTGTCTGAAGTATTACCCCACTAGATAGTGGTAGATTACACCGCGCTATGGAATGCCTTCTTAGCTGAATTTCATATCCCTGAGTTTGAACCGAAGAGCATTAAGATGATGAAGGAGATTCAACAGGGTATGGAAAAAGTGTGCGGGAGTATGACACACATTTTAAAACTCTCTTATAAAATTTTTCTTATGATATTCATCCATCTCAAAATGCTCGGTGGTTTGATAACACCTTTTAAGAGAGTGCTTTCACACAAGACTTTCACAGACCCCCGCGAGGCCTTGGAGGCTACCCTACACATTGAGTCTGTTGGAAACATGGATACCAGTGTTAGCCCTTTTCTTGAAGCTCAAATTTCTACAATGGAAAAGTAATTGGAGAAGTTATCTATGAACTCGGTGCATGAGACTCGTAGTGGCCTATGATGCATGATTATGAGGTAGAGGGGCACATAAAGGACAGAGTTGTCCTTGGAGATTGGTATGCACAATGACAATGGATGTGATATTTTCCACGAAGATCATGATGCAAGTAGGTTTCCATTATTTTGCATGCACAATTTGTAAGAATGTGTCTTGCTATCTTTGCAAGATTTGCACCTCCACTACTCATGACACTAAGGATTGTAGATTGATTGACAGATACATGATAACATTTATATTGGTATATGCTGACCAGCATTGTAAACAATTGCAAGGATGATAATAGTCGTCACTATGAAGGACGTGTGGATGGGGGAGCTCATGGAAGGGGTTTTCATGGGGATTTTGAGGTCGTGGAAACCACGAGAGGAGGAAGAAGTGAGTTCCCATGTGGAACTTGTTACAATTATGGGTCTACAAAGCACTATAAGTGCGAATGTCCTGATCTATTGCAATGCTCTTGGTGTGGGAAGAAGCACAAGTATGAGGAATTCCTAGATTTATTTGAACACATGATCCCGCAACACCTTTGGAAGGACAAAGGCGTCGAATGGTAAGCATAAATAAGGCCAACTCACAATGGATGCCAAGGGTGGCACGTGAGTCAGAACTAGAACATGTACTAGTGAAGACGTGAGTTGAGGCTACACATGCTAGGGAGATACCAAGGTAGAAACCACTGATTACAAGAGAAGAGGTGGTGTATGGGAAGTATCTGGACCCTACCCATCATAAGGAAGTCTATCAAGAAACCATGGACGTAATTAGGAGTCTTCAACAGAAATTCAATGTATAAAGGAGTAATCCATGAAGTTAGGGAAGAAGAAAAGTGCTAAGGTTCCTCGAGTTAAATATAGATGATGTCGAGATAGATGTGTAAGATGTTGTGCCAAGAAAATATTATTCCTCTGTTAGGAGAATGGTTGAGGAATAATACACCAAGCAATCGGAGCAAAGCACGAGAAGAAGGTTTTCAATGCTAACCTTCCTCCCCACAATCCTAACTATGATAAGGAGATTACCTTGAATGTGGTTGTTGATGGATGGCTCCTAAGCAATATTCTAATTGACACGAGCATGAAAGTTAATGTTCTCACCCTAGATGCTTGGAATCAAATGGGAAGGCCCCCATTACAGCCATCTTCAAATGTGTTGTATATGGCCAATAAGACAAAGGAAATTCCCATTGGTGTTTTAAAGGATGTTGCTATCACTATCCAAGGGGTGAAATTCATTGGAGACTTGAAGTCTTAGCACTTGTTGAGGTGGACAACTTTCCAACGTTACTTGGGTGCCCCTGGTGCTATAAGAACAATGTTGACTTATGTTTCAATAAGGGGTATATAAGTTTTGAGAACAAAGAGGAATGAGTTATCATTCCTTTGACAGATGGGAAGTCAACGCCTATATTGAGCCTTTAGGAGAAGAAGACCTAGACAGATTTATGTACACACTATTCGGGACAAGTGAAGTAGTGCAACCAACAAAGGAGGCGTTATTTAGTGGGAAGATGCTTAATCTATAAGTGATACAACCAGTGTGGCATGTGAAAATTGGGCACACAGGACATATGAGTTGGTCGGGAGGGTAGTTAAGAGGCTCTGTGGACGAGAGTAAAAACGGTGCACTCAGTCAAGTGCCTAGGAGGAAAGAAGTTGCCAAGTTATTTTGGGGGCAACCTTGATGTTTTCTTACAAGAAATGGAAACCCAGTGGAGAAGTGAGATCAAAAGGAGAAGTATGATCAACTATACCTTGCTCGGGACCACAACACGTTGGTGGGTGACACATCATGATAGCCTTCTAGAGTGATGCGAAGTGAGAATCACATTCTCTGTTAGGTTTTCTTGGAGCAATGCACCCACTATCATACAAGACTATCATGGGAAGGAACCCACCTCGTTTCACATCCAAGCATGTGAGAAATCCTGGATGGAAGGTGGGAAAGCCTTTCCACCTTCTTTATGGGTGTATAAGTTGTAATCCACATGGTACATTCACTCAGAGATGCGATGACAAAAAGAAGAAGGTGACGGGAGTTAACATTTAACCTTCTTCAAGCTTTCAAATATTGAAGTACCAAACCATCTGTGGATGAGGCATTACAGGTTGTTAAGTGCTTAATGATGGGAGATAGTGCCATGGCGGAGGATATACTATTGGAATTATTGGGTGAACCTAGTTTAGAATCACGTTTTGATGAGGAAGAATCAGAGGAGATACAACTTGAGCACACATGCATGGAGAAAGAAAAAGGAAAATTGGTCTATGTGATAGATAGTGAAGAAGTGCAAAATTTGGATATTAACCATGTTAAAGGTACGTGTGAAGTTTTGGATAGTGCTGATGAGCAAGTGCGTGCCTACCATGAACCCCTGAAAACCAAGAAGGTTAACATTGGTTCGGAGCCGAACCTAAGGAGGCCACTATTGGAGACTATTAGTTAGAAAAGGAGGTTTTGAAGATCATTGATCTATTATGTGAGTTTCAGGACTTATTTCCGCATAGGTACCATAAACTTAAAGGCATTCGCCACTCCTTGGGGAAATGAAAATCGAGTTAAAGGAAGTTGTGTGCCCAATTTAAAAGAGAACTTATCGAATGAATCCAAATCTTCACATTAAATTCAAGGAGGAAATTGACAAGATGATCGCATCAGGCATCATTGAGGCCGTTGAGGAATTAGAATGGATAAGTCGATGGTCATCAAGCATTAAGAAGGATGGGAGGATAAGAATTTGTGTTGATTATATGGATTTAAATGTGGTATGTGTTATTGACCCTTTTCCAACCCCCTTCACTGAGGAGATCCTGGAAGGAGTAGTGGATGCGAGATCTATTCTTTCACAAATGGATTCTTAGGATATCATCAAGTTAGAATTGCAAAGGAAGACCAAGAAAATAAAACTTTCACCAACTAAATGGGGAATATTTTCCTACACAGTCATGCCTTTTGGACTAAAGAATGCACCTATTGTGTTTTCACGCATTGTGGTGTAGGAATTTCAAGACTTCATCCATAATTTTCTTCAAATCTACCTTGATGATTGGATGGTATATGGATTAGTAAGGGATCATTGTGACAATCTAAGGCTAATGTTTGAAAGATGTTGGCAGTTGAGGATATCCCTCAACATTGAAATGAGTTTTTGCTACTCTATTTGGGACCCTTTTAGGGCATATCATATGTAAGGAAGGCTTATTGGTGGATCCTACCAAAATTTCCGTTATTGTGGGATTGGGGAACCTACCACCAGAGCGTAGTGAGCAGATTCCTTGGGAATATAGGGTATCTGGAAATTTATTAATAGGTATGCCAAGATCACCTCACCATTGGAGGAGTTACTAAAATTCAAAAGTGCATTTCACCTGGGAAGAGATGCAATAGATGACGTTTGATAAATTGAAGGATAATACTATCACCGTGCCCATATTATGATTTCCTTCTTGGGATAAGCCATTCCATGTACATGTTGATGCTTGAGGATGGCGATTGCGGAAATCTTGGCACAACCTGGAGAAGGAATTGTTCACCACCCCTTGTGTTTTGTTAGTAGGAAGTTGACACCAAGAGAGCAGAACTATCTCGCCACCGAGCACGAAGCATTATCAATTATCTACGTGCTACACAAATTTAGGTAATATTTGTTGGCAACACCCTTCATATTCTATATGGACCACATGGTATTGAAGTACTTTGTGAAAAATCATGTCTACAAGGGCATATGTCGGTGGGTCTTGTTGTTTCAAGAGTTTGAGTTTACATTTGTTGTGAAACCAGGAAAGAGTAACTTAGGACCTAACCATTTATCAAGGATTGACTCAGGGGAGGATGCGCAAAGCATTAAGTATACAAATCCAGATGCACAATTGTTTATATTACAAAGCACGTGCCCTCTGACTTGGAAGATATTGTTGTATTTCTCAAAATGGGTGTGACACCGGAGGGAATGAACACTTTGGAAAGAAAGCGATTAGCCATACATGCCCCACCCTACATGTTAATTAGTGGAGACTATAAAATATAGGTTGTGATGAGGTTTTGTGTCGGTGTGTGTTAGAGCATGAACATGTTGCAATCATGAAGGAAGCACATGGTGGGATTGCGGGAGGATGCTATGCAGGGAATGCAACCACGCACAAGATCCTTCTAGCAAATTTTTGGTGGGAAACGGTTAACAAGGACTGTATTGAGTTTTGCAAGGCCTGTGACCATTGCCAGTGCCTTGGAAAATAGGAAGAATAGATGAGATGCCCTTGAGACCGATAGCTAGCATAGAACCATTTGAGAAGTGGGCAATTGATTTTATAAGACCGATTTCACCTGTTGCACAAAGGATTGGTTCACACTATATCATTACCTATATTGACTACTTAACAAGGTGGGTGGAGGAAGCACCTACAAAGGATTGCACAACAATAGCAACTAAGTTAATATGGGAGAATATAATACCAAGATATGGATGTCATCTAAGTTTAACAAGTGATAGGGCTACTCATTTCTTGAATGAGACAGTCAAAATATTTTTGACATAATTCATGGTAGCCCACCACAAGACTACCCCCTATCACCCACAAGATAATAGAACTACTAAGGTGTTTAACAAAATTATGAATCAAGCGCTAACCAAGATTTGTGATGTGGGAAGAAAGGATTGGGATGATAAAGTTTTTGTTGTGTTATGGTCATACCTAACTATTTATAAAAGACTGAACAAGGCCCCACCTTTTAATTGGTGTTTGCACAGGCAGTGTTATCTGTTGAATTCATGTTACCAACACTATGCAAAGTGTGCAGGAGGGTTAGCGATGAACAAGCGCTTGAGGAGAGGATCGATAATTTAATGCGATTAGATGAGAGACGGGCTATTAATTGTTGGAGTCAGGAAACAAAAAAGGTAGGAAGAAGGCATGGCATAATAGACACATCAAGAAAAAAGAATTTGAGGTTGGGCAAATGGTTCTATTGTATGATTCTGCACCATCCTGGGAAATTCAAAGTCCATTGGATGGGCCCATACATTGTATCCTATATACTTGATTCAAGCACTCGCGATTACAAGCACTATATAGAACACGGTTTCCAGTCCATTTCAATGGGATTATGTTGAAGCCATACTATAAATAAGTCTTCCTTGTGTTTATAAATAAGGTAGTATTTCCATTTAGCTTAGGATTTCCCTTAATGCATTTCCTTTCTTTGTGTTTCCCCTTCTTGTTGCTTGTTCCCTTTTTGTTTGTTGTGTGTGCATTATGTGTTGGTAGCCAGTTATTATTTTCAAAAAAAATCTACACACGAGCAGCACCACACATCTATTTTTGTGTGGGGTGGAGTGATGCAACAAGCAATGAAAGTTGGTGGTAAAAGATGTGTTTCGATGGCCCGGATTGAAGGATCAAAAGCACGTAGTTTGGAAAAGTGTGTGTAGAAAAGGTGAACATCAAGAGTTTGGTTTTAGGAAGGATTTATAAAAACCACGTAAAAGGGTGAGAAGTGCAAGAAAAACATGAGGTAGGTGATGTCAAAAATTAGGGTAAGGATAGAAGAAGTGCCTTCGGCGTTGCAAGCGCGTGCGTAAGGATCTTTAGTCAGAAGAGTTTTTGTGCACCAGAAGGTTGTAGAAGTTTTTCGTGCAAGATTTGGCGTGGGGGTAAAAGTGTTGAAGGTTAGATTTAGAAGAGAAAGCTACCTTTATTGTAAAGGTATGATGGTAGGTGGCATGACATTTATCATAAAAGAAGCAAAAATCTATAAGTAGAAGGTTAGGGTACATTATTGTTTACCTTGCATTTGTGATATCAAAGAGCTCTTGTGAACTAGGGCATCCTTGAAGAAAATTTGTGCAAAAAAGGGTTATAAAGATTTGAATGCCTATCTAGTTTGTTCAACGAACCATGGTGGAAAAACAAGACACGGGTGTGAGGGAGATGGTTATAGGAGTTTTGAATCCCACAAGTGAATATGTCGTCTTGTGGAAGGAAGGGTTTTCTAGGTTAGGGTTCCACAGATTGAAGGGATTTTCATGAAAGGGTAAAGCTACAAAATTAAGTAGAGCCGAGGATCGAAGGAAGAAATAAATTTTAGTGACCGACAGAGAAATGGCACTAAGGAAAGAAAAAATCTGTTTCACCAAAGAAGGACAAGGGCAAAGGGAAACAAGCTATTTCCACTAGTTTCAATGAGGAATGGTACACGGAGATGCAATACCTAGATGACATATTGCTTGAAAAGAATGGGTGTCTCACATAAGAAATATGGCCGTGAGTGACTACAACCATCGAACGAGCACCAAAGATAAGGAGATAGAAACATAACTAGTTCACCCTATAGACAAAAGGACACCAGATGGAATATTGATCTACAATGATGAGATAAAGGTGAAGATGGAGAAGGCCAAGTTATTGCAACTCTATGAGTTGCCTTATTTGAAAGCCTAATTATTTGTACATGTGGTTAATGTTGCGCATACATGAAGATCATTTCTACTTCGTAGAACGCAGGATGTAGATAACTCCCCAACTGATCTCTAAATTTATTGGTCTTACCTGTGAGGGAGAATCATTTGATGATGACTTGGACGATAAGGAGGCCATCAAGAATATTATTGAAGCCTATGAATACAAGAAGGGCTCACGATACTTCGACATCTCTACAATTTCCAACCCTGTAATGAGGATGGTCGCATGTTTGGTCACAAAACTAAATGGGCAGGAGAGATGGATGTAGATCAATAAGGCTTGGTTGAATGTTTGTTGGAAGATCTCGAGAGGGGACCATATATAACCTCTCGGTGTTCATAGTAGAAGAAATCATCAATACCATGTGCAATGGAGAAAAGATCATGTTTGGTAACATCCTCCTTACCATTGTCTTCTTGGAGATTGGAGTTCCGATGGGATAGATAAATTTGTATGGGAGTACCCAGATGAGAACCCCTCCCTTGCCAAAATATTTGAGAAGTACACTTGTGACACCATGACGGCCACCCACAAGGTGCACCTAGAAAAATGGTATAAGTGGATGCGTGATGCATTCGAGAGAAGAGTGGAGGATACCTGAGTAGTTACCTATTTTACTACAAGGTGAAGCTGAATTTTCCATATACCAACATTTTTGCATTGGCAGGTTTACTCTAGCTAGATGGTGCTAAGGGTCCTGGTGCAAGTTGTCATTCTCCTTCACAACACAATACTTCTAGGCGGAGTCAATAGATTCAAAGAGGAAAAGAAGTTAAGGTTTGACCTCAGCATGATAGACCAAGATTACTATGAGCTACACAGGACTTTGATATATCAAAGAAGCGCACCTATGTGGAGAAGTATGTCTCCCATGACGTGCATATGATGAAGCCAGTAACATTTCTTGTTGCTAGGAGAACCACAACAAGGGTATACCTACGCATAAGGCTGAAGTATGAGAAGGGAGCTTACGTGGAAAATGATGTCTCTATCCTAGAAGACCCCACCATAAGAAAGAAGGCCACACTAAGGAAAAGGGAGAGAGAGGAGGCCCCTGAGAAAAATGCACCAAGTATACGAGACAACGTAATCAGTAGGAATGAAAGAGTCGATGCAAAACCAAGCATCTATGCACAAAGGAAGAAGTACCCAGAAAAGAGAAAGAGAAGACACCTGAGGAAGAGGCACTAGAGAAAAATGAGTCCCCATGCAAAAGAAGAGTCGCGGAAAAGGAGTTTCCCTCAAGAAGAAAAGAAGAGTCTCCTATATTGGAATCACCATTTAGGAAGAAGTAGAAAGTAACAGAAAAGGTAGACTTAGAAGAAACAGAGAGCATGGAGGCTGACAAGGATGATGACGAGCACGGTGAGGCTCAGGACCATCTGTGTATGATGTACATGACTCAGAGGAGGAGGAAAATGAAGAGAAGGATGAGGACAAAGGAGGCGCTCATGGAAAGGGGGAAGTGAGGAAGTCAATATGAAGGATCAAAGGAATCCAATCCTAACCAAGGAGCAGATAGAGGATGTTGCAGAAAGGGAGGTAACAAGCATAATAAAGACTTGGTGGATTAAGAGGTGGAGCACAAGTGTCAAAGAAGTACTCAAGGAGATGGAGGGAAGTGAAAGTGTAGAAAAGGAGTATGGAAGCATGGGTAGAGATCCTAGCCTAGTAGTAAGCTTCCTAAAGGTAGCGCGCATAGGTGGAAATGGTGTGGTAGTGTCGTAGGAGAAATGAATAACTTACATCAATGATCCAAATAAGGTACTGCACATGCATTTCCAAAGTATCGTTCCTTCAAACCAACTCCTTGCATGGTCTTATTTCGATGAAAGGTGTATGCACCTACGCACTGAGGAAGATGTTGTCCTAAGCTTTTGAGTCCCATGTTGATGAACTCGAGTTCGAGGTCTACCATGAGGTGTTGATGAAGATACTAGATACCAAGGGAGTAAATCATCTGGTGAATGCTCAACAACTATCAGATGAGCAAGTTTGTAATGCACTCAATAAGGTGTTAATGGAGGTTGAGGGGAGGCTCTTAAGGAGAAATGATATAGTAAGGGTCTTGGAAGAAGAGCTTTGAGAAGAAAAATGAAGAGATCATTGAAAAGGACAAGGAGCTAAAGCAGTAGGAGCTGATCAACACACAATTAATGCATGAATTAAGGGAGGAGAAGGCAAAGGTGCACGAGATTTATAAGAAAATAGAGATGATTTCAGACTCCATAATCTTGGCCTTTGGACTAGCCCGCTTGAGCAAAAATATGAGTCGACCATGCAATGCTTGGAAGACCCGACTCCTGCATCCTCACTATGGAGAGGCGGTCACTCACATTAGAATCAGCAGAAAAGGCATTGGCATGCCAAAAGAAGGAAGATAAAGGCGAAGATCGGGAGAAAATTACTCAAGTATTCCAAGATCCTTGCCACCTTTGTGAAGACCATTTGTGCAAATGGTTAAGGCTGTTTATGATAATTGTCTTTGATGAGTAAACAGGGTAAAGCAAGCATACTAGTTACTACACATGAATCGGATCGAAGGTATTTCAAGAGAAGAAGAAAGGAAACAGGGAGGCGAGTAGCAAGATAATATCCTATCCAAAGTTGAGAAAAAGTTGGAAGCAATCGAATCCTTGTGGGGTTCGATTAAGAATCGGATTAAGGAGTTGTATCCCCAACTCACTCATAGAATGGATGCGTTGGACGATCTTAACAAGCAACTAGAAGGAATTGTAGATACGTTGAATACTAAGAGAGACGAATTAATTTTTGATGAGGTGAGCGCTCTAGTGGGTGACCTAATTCAGCAAGCGTAGGGTGAGGTGGATTCTGGGAAAATATTGAGGCAACAATAAGGAAGGAATTCCCACTCCTCCTATAAAGAAATTTTTTCATTCTTTCATTCTTTATTCAATTTGTCCCTGTCCCACTATTCTTTATTCTTTGAAGAAACAGTTGTTTCCAAGGATGAAGAACACACTTAGTGTGGGGTGATCTTGGGCCCTAAATCATAGGCTAAGTACCAAAGGGCGTGCGCATGTAGGATGAAAATGAAGAGTGCTCGGTGGAAAGTGCATAGAGACGAGGGGGTTTAAGTGAAACTAGGGCGTGCGTGGAAGGCATAACACGAGTTCAAAGGACTTAGCCATATTTGGCATTCTAGAGGCACTTGAGGAAAAATGTGAGGACCCGACTAGGTGTGATGAGTGGATAAGGTGCCATCTTGGAACCTTGGAGGTCAAGAAAAGGATATTCCACGCAAGGAATATTCCCAAAAGACATCATTACAGAGAGTGGAGGGTTTGCAAAGGGATAAGCATTCACCATTGGAGGACCACATCGACACTTGACACGCGATCTATTCAGGAGAGAAGGCATGGCGGTGGGTGTTGATCCTATAAAAGAGATGCTCGTAAAAGAGATAGAAGGGTCGATGAGAGGATGAAGAGAAAACAAAGAGAATGCATAGAGAGTAAGAAACCAAGTAACAAAGTGTTGTAATAATGCTAGGGTTTAGAGCACTTAGTGCTAAGGGTTGTGTAGGATGTCATAAGCCTCTGTATGGCACTAGGATCTGTAACAAGGGTTAAAATGGAAAGGTATAGTTAGGATCTCATACAGGGAGGATCTGTAGGAGTTGAGTCTCTGTCATTTAATATGGATGGTCTGAGATGACCCTTTTTGACTGTAATGTGGCTACCAGAACTATTCCAAATTAATATATATATGTGTGTGTGTGTGTGGGTTCATTTTGTATATCATGCTTAAGGGTGTAAACCCTCGTGTTATATGACTATCATGGCTCAGATCTGGTTTATTATGCTTATTACAATGTTATTTAGTTTCTATAATGCATTAAGATGTGGATCTATTAGTTGTTCCTCCTACCTTTTAACTAAGTGAATGTACTTCTAATTCTACAAATCATCCTCCATTAATAATGAACCTTCTCACAAAACTCGCATAAAGGAGGGGCTCGGCGTCTGCGCGTGCCTCAAGTGAGCTCCCAATGCCCCTTTGGGTGATAGGTCAGCACGCTTGGGGTTAGAAAATAGTATTAAGCGTAAATAAATGACTACACATACCTAACACAACAATAAACCTTATACACTCCCTTGCACATTAATTAAACTCACCTTATTACTCAACCACCTCATTTAATAATGTCTCTTTAATCTATGCATTATGCACCCAAATCTCCCTCAAATACCTCTATCCCGAACCATATAAAAGAATGCCTTTGGTCCCTCTTTTGGAATCTTTGACTCCTGACTCTTAGGAAACCGGAGACTCCCTAATTATTACTTTATCTCTTTCTCATACATACTTTTCTTTCTTTTCTTGCCAATAGAAAAAGAGGATCACTTTGGAAAACCACAAGCTCATAACATTTAGATTGGGTAGAATTTCTACATAAGTTCCAATTGTGCATGTGACTAGTTTACGATTAAAAGTGCAATTTTTCATGCTAGTTATTTATGTGAGGTTGCAATTGTAGTGAAATTTTTATACCATTTGAATGTGTGACCAATCTGGTGATTCTAGTGTAATTTTTAGATTAGTTGCGCAAGTGACTTTTGCTGAATCAGTTGTGACTTGAAGGTATGTTATCATTTTTCATTCATCATTTATTATGTCTTTTGTCAAACCTTGAAAAGGCTAGGGATATGATCAAGACAGGCTCCTAGTCACAAAAAAATTATAATATTCTCCTAGTTTATGATTATGCAAATTTAGATTTGAGAGTCTAGCTAACTTTATTCATGGAGAATGACCATACACGATATCCCGTAACACACATAATGGATTCATAAACCTATTTTTAAGTGTAGCATTAGAATTGAGTTTGAAATGATTTATTATCTCTAACATTTTGCAATTGGCTCTTTTCACTGTGTATAATATTATGTACTTGTTACATTGATTAGAGCATTGAAAACTACAAGGGTTGATACACTTGCATTACACTAGATTTCCTTTTTTTTGTATTATTTTGCAAATAATTCAAAATTATAGGGACTTGATGATAATGAAGGGATAACATGGACCCCCTTAAGTCTCTCTAGTTTTTATGTTTTTCAATCAAATGTTTAAAATAAAGAGAGAAATTTCTTGGAAATTTACAATGAATTTTGGATAATTGAGAGAGGTTTTGAAGCCACAAACAAATGAACAAGGTCATCAAATTATTTTTCATTATCTAATTGTTATCAAAACCACATTGATATAATTATAACTACTATCATGTACAATAATCATAACATTTAGATAATTTTTATCAAAATAACCATTTAAGTGCCATCCTTGCTATAATTCTAACAACTATTAGGTATTATATATAGTTATAATTCACTTAGACTTCCCTCGCATAAATTTATGTACAATTGATAAATAAAAATTCCCCTATTTAAATGGGTTGTTTTTTCAAGGAACTTATAATGGGTGAAATGTAATTGAGTGAGTGTGTGGTTCTTCCTTATGATGAAATGGTTCTACTTAAAATAAGGGTAAGTGCACCAAGTTGATGGACAAATATAGGGTCATCCGTGGACGTCATATTGCAAAAAACAGTGAAATCTCAACTTGTAGGGATTATTAGCTATACATGCACTCTAAATTAGAAAAAATTATATAAATATGAATCGTAGCATTCGGAATCTAGTTTCTAAAATACTAATTTTTGTAAAAAACGGACAAGTTTAGCTATATTAAACACTTAAAATTATATGACTTACTTTTTTTTTTGAAAAAACTTATAAGATTGTAGTCCGTTTGCCCGCATTTTGGATGACCAAATCTTGTTATTTTTTTTTCCTTTGGTGAAACGTTAGATGTAGTTGTCTATCTTGGGATGGATTTTATTTTGTATTTTTTTAGAAATTTTTTTTTAATGATTTTTTCCGTGAAAGTGGTCTGAAAATATTTAGAAAATGGAGCGCTTTCCGTTTGCCCGCCATAACTATATCAAAAAATATCGAAATCAATTTTTATTTTTTTAAGGTGTATAGAATTTGTCCATGCTTGGGATGGTATAATTTTTATCATATTTTGATAAGCGAAACAAAAGTTACAGTCTTAAACGTAGACATGAACATTCACGGGAAAAAATGTCTTAAGGACCTATTGTTAGTAATAAATTATAAAATGATATTTATCTTATTCTATTCACTTTAAAAACAATATTTTTACAAAGCTAAGAGTCTACCCTATGTGATGGCACCATTTTTGTGAAATGTTTTCAGTTTTTTAGCATGGTTCAAGTCTTTGGAAGAGCAGATTTGAGGTTTTTTGACCTTTTGCACTTCATAATGACCTTCCATAGCTTTGGTTGGGGAAAAACAAAAATTTTCGAGGCTAAGGTTCGGAAAATAGCTCCGCGATCGCGGTTTTTTGTAAAAATACCGCGAACGTGATTTATAAAGCGCGCTCGCGGTTTATAAAGCGCGCTCGCGCTTTATAAATCATATTTACACACATCCCAATGTCCGAATTACCATGTGATTTTTACTCTCTGACCTTACCGTACGAATTACTGCGAAATTCTGTCTTTTTCCAGGCACGTTTTTTTATCACCGAAAGCAAAAACATCATGGGAGACAAAAAACGAAGTCAAAAAAGGAAGTCATTAAGTAAAAAAACACCAGACGAATTAGAGGCCAACAAAATTGAAAATGCTGAGCGAATGCGGAAACTTCGTGAATCTAGAAGAGGTTCATCTTCAATCCCAACTACTGTAAGCAATGAAGAACTAGGTAATGTTTCTACTGTCAATGTTGAAGTTGAATTAAATACTCGTGATGAAGAAGTTTTTACTGTCAATGTTGAAGAAGAATTAAATACTCATGATGTAGCAAATGTTGAAATTGAAGGAGACAATGAAAATGTGAATAAGGAAATTCATGTTGAAACTATAGACAAGCAAAATTTGACAAAAACACCTCCTAGGATTTTACATAAGAAACCTAATTTTTTGATTGAAATTGATGAAAACATTTTGAAACCAATGTCTGACAAACTTTCTGAACGACAAATCAGAAGAAAAGCCACTGAAATTTGGGATAATCATTTTGAAATTTTAAATGATTCCCAAAGATGTCAGTTGTTGGTTAGTTTGATGAAATTGATTAAAATGAGACCTACATTAAACACCTTAGGATTGACAACATCTAACATATGTGGTCAAACCTCTACAATTGTTGAAAACCTTCATGATGCATATCACCTTTGTTGGTGTCGAGAGACGCACTAGGGATAGTAATATTGTGCGTCGTGTACTTTGCTACTAGTGTTGTAAGTGAATCAATAAAAAACAACGTTTGATTACGCAAACAAGTCGAATGTTGCAAGTATTAATTGAAAAACTCTAATGAAAGCAATTGAAAGAGGCGTAATATCCTTGATCACTCAATAATGTCGATTTTTGGGCATTTTTTGCTAGAGCACCGCGTAAGGACAAAAATAATTCTGATGCTATAAGAGAAGTTGTTATTAAATTTTGGCATGATAACACTAGAGTTTCACCTAATACAAGAGATGTTATAAAACGGAGAGTTGGTTCTACTAATCGTGAACCACATCTAAAGCATTTCTTAGATATGACTCAAACTCAATTTTTTCGTAAGTTTGAATAAGAGAATCTGGAAATTAAAATTAGTCAACGTTTTTTTGAAATGTTGAAACCATTCTATGTGAAAATCAACCATGCTCGCACCACTTGTTGTTGTAGGCAACATGTTGAATTTGCGATGCATTATGCTAAATTTTTACGTATTCGTTCTATTTTTCATTCTGAAACTATGTTATCTGAATGTGGTGTTCAAGTTCCACCAATATCTTCTAGGGATTTCATTCCTACTATATTTTGTGAAAAAGAAGTTGGACAATTTTTTTATAGTCAGGATTGTTTAGATGGAAGTTGTAGTACATGCGGCGGATTACCTAAATTGGAAAGTTACATCCATGAACAAATTGAAGGTACAATAGGACATAATTTAGTTGAATTTGATAAATATAAATCAGTTGCATACCAGTTGAAAGATGGAAAAGAGTCGAAACGGTGTGAGCTAGTTACAGAACAAATGCCCATTTTTCAATTTATGACAAAATTTAAGGATGAAATTGTTTATGAGTATGCGAGGCATACACATAGAGCTCGATGGTTGGATGAACAATTCAAGCTATGCAAAGACACATTTCCTATTGGTACTATTGTTTTAGTGGTCGATTTTGCAGAGAATTACACATTGCAACCACAAATGGAGGTTCAATCGCAATATTACAACTCAGTACAAGTTGCCATTTTTGTGCATATAGCATTTCTACATTCTCCTGACAGTACAGAGAATGATCGAAAATTTTTAAGAGAGTACCACTTTTATATCAGTGATGATCGTACTCATTCTATTGAATTTGTGCAAGGGTGTTTCCAGTTATTTTATGGAAACTTGTGTGATAGGGACATCCACTTCAAACAACATTATATATGGTCAGATAATTACACGTCTCAGTTTAAGAATGCACGAATGTTTTATTGGATGAGCAGAATGCATGTCAAGATGGGTGTGTAACATATTTGGAGTTTCACTTTGAGAAATTTGGACATGGAAAAGGAGAGCATGACGGTGCAGGGGCATGTGTGAAAAGAGCTCTTGCAAGAGAAGAGTTGAAGTACAAAGATGGTGCTGAATTAAAAGATGCAAAAAGCATAGTGGAATGGTGTACTAACAACATGGCCCGAGGTTCTCAAGAAAATTCCACAGTTTGCAGATATTTTTGGTTGATAGAGGAAAAACATATTGCTAACTACGAGGATTGTATGACACTCACTGGGTCCAGTGATATGCACTCATTTTGTAGCTCAGACGCTACTTCGTGGGCCGTATGGACAAGAAAGTTGACATGTTTTTGTGCATCTTGTATCGAATTTGTCACTGCTGAGTGTGATTCACAAGAATGGGTGGAAGGATGGATTTGTAGGCCTCTAACTCCGCTTCCTAGTTATCAACCTCCACAAGCATTACAACTTGTTTCTGCAGATGAAGTTACAACATCTAAGGACTTTGATGAAATTTTGATTTTGGTGCGACAAGGTATTTATCCAGTTATTTATTTAATTTTTGTATTGAGTTATGTCCATTGAAATTTTAATATGTAATTTAAATTTGAGTTTTTCAACCTTGGTTATTTTTTTGTAGGACATGTGTTTGCAGTAATTGCGACAGAAGACAATGAAGAAGGAACAAACTATTTCTTATGTCGTTGCATCGAGGAAAGAAAGAAGTTGACTTCTCCTATTATAGATGGCGAAGAGATTGAGTATCCTACAGGGTCAGTGGTAGTTACTGGAACTTGGCTTCGACGGTATCCATTAAAAAACTCCTCTGTTTGGGTGTTTGAAGACTTTGAGACACACAGGAAAATACTCTTATATTCACATCTAGTTCTAGCGACAAATATTCAGTTGTATAGATATCGAGGAAGACCTAATAACAAGATTCTTTGGAAGGTTCGAGAGTCAGATCATGAAGCAATCTTGTCTGCTATTCAGAGTAGATCCGATCCTGATGGTTCATTGGAATGAATTTACAATGCTCATGTCTGGTATATATTTAATTTCAAGTTTCAATTTATATAGCGTATATATATATATATATATATATTTTTTAGTTTAAAGATCTAGATTTAAGTTTGAATATATTTTATTTTAAATTTGTGTATTTTGTATGTCATGTATATAGATCTAGTATATGGTTTTGATTTGAAACTTAAATTTCTTTGACTAACAATTTTATGTTTAGGTTAGTGGTGCCAGAAAAGCTTCCACCTTCACGTGGTTGGTATCGTTAGTAGAGAATTTTAAATTCTCGAAGCTAAGAGAAGCTTGAACATTGTTTGAAAAATTTGTAAATTTTGAAAAGTCAAGTTTGTAAATTTTGAAAATATTGTAAATTTTGAAAATGTTGTAAATTTTGAAAAAGTTGTAAATTTTGAAAAAGTTGTAAATTTTGAAAACGACTCCTCTAGGTGCCACGGAGTCGAGTAGTCACTCGTCGAATTTTGAGCGATATTTTGGTCTCGGGGCTCTTAAGGGACTAAGCCGAGAAGTAGCCGGAAGCAACAACCCTTTGCGCGCACCGAAACACCACCTCCTCTAGCGTTCACTGGCCACCCGGACGTGCGGCGCAATGGCGGTTGAGGTTGGTGCCACGGCCCACCATTTGCAAAATACAGCGTTTGACAACCTTACACTGGCTCCAACTGCACTATTTCGCGCGTTTACAAACATTAGGACAGCGAGAGCACCGAAATGAGAAGGAAAAAAATGAGAGAGGCTATTGTAGAGGGTCCGTATGCCGAGGTGTCGGATCAGACGAGGCCTCTCTAGGTGCCACGGAGTCCGAGTAGTCACTCGTCGAATTTGAACGATATTTTGGTCTCAGGGCTCTTAAGGGACTACGCCCGAACGAAGTAGCCCGGAAGCAATGACCCTTTCGCGCACCGAAACACCGCCTCCTCTAGCATTCACCTGGCCACCGGACGTGCCGGCGCAGGCGGTTCGGTGCCACGGCCCACCGTTTGCAAAATACAGTGTTTGCGACCTTACACTAGCTCCAACTGCACTATTTCGCACGTTTGCAAACATTAGGACAGCGAGAGCACCAAAATGAGAAGGAAAAAAATGAGAGAGGCTATTGTAGAGGGTTCGTATGCCGAGGTGTTGGATTAGACGAGGCCTCTCTAGGTGCCACGGAGTCCGAGTAGTCACCCGTCGAATTTGAACGATATTTTGGTCTCAGGGCTCTTAAGGGACTAAGCCGAAGCGAAGTAGCCGGAAGCAGCGACCCTTTCGCGCACCGAAACACTTGCGCTTTAGGGTAAGCCTGACAAGTAACTTGGGAAGCAACTCCTCTAGCGTTCACCTGGCCACCCGGACGTGCCGGCACAGGCGGTTCAGTGCCACGGCCCACCGTTTGCAAAATATAACGTTTGACAACCTTACACTGGCTCCAACTACACTATTTCGCACGTTTGCAAACATTAGGACAGCGAGAGCACCGAAATGAGAAGGAAAAAAATGAGAGAGGCTATTGTAGAGGGTCCGTATGCCGAGGTTTCGGATCAGACGAGGCCTCTCTAGGTGCCATGGAGTCGAGTAGTCACCCGTCGAATTTGAACGATATTTTGGTCTCAGGGCTCTTAAGGGACTAAGCCCGAACGAAGTAGCCCGGAAGCAACGACCCTTTCGCGCACCGAAACACCACCTCCTCTAGCGTTTACCTACCCACCCAGACGTGCCGGCGTAGGCGGTTTGGTGCCACGGCCCACCGTTTGCAAAATACAGCGTTTGACAACCTTACACTGGCTCCAACTACACTATTTCGCGCGTTTGCAAACATTAGGACAACGAGAGCACCGAAATGAGAAGGAAAAAAATGAGAGAGGCTATTGTAGAGGGTCCGTATTCGAGGTGTCGAATCAGACGAGGCCTCTCTAGGTTCCACGGAGTTCGAGTAGTCACCGTCGAATTTGAACGATATTTTGGTCTCAGGGCTCTTAAGGGACTACGCCCGAACGAAGTAGCCCGGAAGCAATGACCCTTTCGCGCACCGAAACACCACCTCCTCTAGTGTTCACCTGCCCACCTAGACGTGCCGGCG
Organism: Taxus wallichiana var. yunnanensis; assembly: GCA_018340775.1. Lineage (NCBI taxonomy): Eukaryota > Viridiplantae > Streptophyta > Pinopsida > Cupressales > Taxaceae > Taxus > Taxus wallichiana. The sequence continues at coordinate 726,580,476 of CM031242.1, read as the reverse complement.
TAGGCGGTTCGGTGCCACGGCCCACCGTTTGCAAAATACAGCGTTTGACAACCTTACACTGGCTCCAACTGCACTATTTCACGCGTTTGCAAACATTAGGACAGCGAGAGCACCGAAATGAGAAGGAAAAAAATGAGAGAGGCTATTGTAGAGGGTCCGTATGCTGAGGTGCCGGATCAGATGAGGTCTCTCTAGGTACCACGGAGTCCGAGTAGTCACCCGTCGAATTTGAACGATATTTTTGTCTCAGGGCTCTTAAGGGACTACGCCCGAACGAAGTAGCCCGGAAGCAATGACCCTTTCGCGCACCAAAACACCACCTCCTCTAGCGTTCACTGCCCACCCAGATGTGCCGGTGTAGGTGGTTTGGTGCCACGGCCCACCGTTTGGAAAATACAGCGTTTGACAACCTTACACTAGCTCCAACTGCACTATTTCACGCGTTTGTAAACATTAGGACAGCGAGAGCACCGAAATGAGAAGGAAAAAAATGAGAGAGGCTATTGTAGAGGGTCCATATGCCGAGGTTTCGGATCAGAAGAGGCCTCTCTAGGTGCCACGGAGTCCGAGTAGTCACTCGTCAAATTTGAACGATATTTTGGTCTCAAGGCTCTTAAGGGACTAAGCCCGAACGAAGTAGCCCGGAAGCAACGACCCTTTCGCGCACCGAAACACCACCTCCTCTAGTGTTCACCTGCCCACCCAGACGTGCCGGCGCAGGCAGTTCAGTGCCACGGCCCACCGTTTGCAAAATACAGCGTTTGACAACCTTACACTTGGCTCCAACTGCACTATTTTACGCGTTTGCAAACATTAGGACAGCGAGAGCACCGAAATGAGAAAGAAAAAAATGAGAGAGGCTATTGTAGAGGGTCCGTATGCCGAGGTTTTGGATTAGACGAGGCCTCTCTAGGTGCCATGGAGTCTGAGTAGTCACCTGTCAAATTTGAACGATATTTTGGTCTCAGGGCTCTTAAGGGACTACGCCCGAACGAAGTAGCCCGGAAGCAACGACCCTTTCGCGCACCGAAACACCGCCTCCTCTAGTGTTCACCTGGCCACCCGGACGTGCCGGTGCAGGTGGTTCGGTGCCACGACCCGTCGTTTGCAAAATACAGCGTTTCCTTATTTATTTAAATTAAATTACAATGACTTGGTTGTTATGTTATCTGTTGTTGTCATCTTGTCCTTGGTAGGATGATATACATCCAGGGCTATGAGTGTGATCTAGGATGTGGTTAGTTGTATTCAGATGTGTGTCTAGAGTATGACAAAAATTAGGTATGAGTATTTTTATCTAGTGGATATACGGTGCGAGATAGATCAAGAAGGCGCCTATGGTTGTTAAAACAATGCATAAATGAAGTGTATATCAAAATAAGTACAAAATTCTATATTTCCAAGTTCCCAAACCAAATTTTGGGTACTAAACATTTATATCTTAATGAATTCAACACTACATGACACTTTTACTATTGCACATGTGCACCAATTAAATTACAACCCTTTTGATCAGAATATTTTAGTGAATTTTATATATTAAAGATATCCTAAAAATTGACACAAATACACATTATATCCAGCATGGTGTTCTATATGGCATGGCATGGTGTTATATCCTAAGTAAATTGTTTCTCTCATATTTGTTTATCAGATCAAATTTATAGCCTTACATCAACACCACTTTTTTGTTAACATAGTAATATAATTGGTTTGAATTGAGCATCCAATATTATAAATAAGGTGTGGAAGTTATGGAATCAATATAATAATTCATATTTTTAGAAGTGACATGTAAACAAAATAAAAAACTAGAGAAAAATAATGAGAAAAATAAAAAGTAATCAACCTACAAAAAATATCCAACATGTAAAACTACAAATGATTGAAGAGAGGGAGAGAAGCAATATTTCTCACATTTAAAAAATATCCAACATGTAAAACTACACATTTATTGACTATGCTTAAAGCATCTTTCTCACTCCCAAATTCTAAGTCCGCCATTTCATTACTTTTTCTTCATGTAAATTGGTACCTCAAGAATCAATGCACGTTATACATAGCACATCTCTAGTTACTAATACTTAAGTTGGCTTGATATAGAGCTAACAATATTGTTTTAGTTTGAAAAATAAAAATTCAAAATGCCCATGGCACGAAATATACCACAAATAATAATCAGAAAGATACTAGAAAATATATAACTAGAAGTAATACACTAAATCCACCGAACAGAGATCAAAACCCACTTTCTCAAAGTTAGCAATAATACCAAAATAACCAAATTTATAGCCTTATTTAACCAACACACATGGATATATATATATAAGAATCAAATAAAGTGTGCTCCAGATGCGCACGTCTCTGAAAATATATATGTACATGTATAAGTTCATAATGTATGTATACATCTCGAACTAAGCACGTGTCATAATGTACATATGGGACCACATGCGGTCGCAAAAGGCTAGATATATATACAATGGACTGTGAATAGATGTACTCGTGACCACATATATGTGGCATCCAGTGGACTATAAATCTACTCATGAAACATCTTCCCTCTCTTCGCCCTGCTAGAAGTAGCACGTCCACGACCTGGGGATGTAGTGGAGGGAGATGCCACTACGGATTTCATCCGTGTGGTCCTAGGTGTCTCTAAGCATGCCTGCAACCTAACCTGCACATTCATAAACAACAAGTTTTTAACACCCAAAATTTTAAAATACCTTCAAAATTTAGAAACTTGTACAATTTAGTTAAAATGCATGTGCAATCTTACCGCAATGTCATGATCCCTATCGATTTGTTGTTGACGCGTCGCAGGGACAACAATAGACTCACGAGGGGTAAGCTACATACAAATAATTAATTTTCAAATTAAATATTTCACACATATATATACCTACAAAATTTGATATTGTAGATTTAAGTTTAATAAGAAATAATGAACCTCCAAAATTTAACAAATTTAAAAAATTGTGTACCTCGGTTAGTGGATTTGCAGATGCTATGGCAGTATCTACAACAGCCTCCACAGTCTACATATGTGGAGGAGTCTCTGTAGCAGTCATAAGCTATACAAAAAACATGTACAAATCAATTTATTAAAATCTACTTAAGAGCTATACAAAAAACATGTACAAATCAATATTTAGTTACTCAAGAAAGAATAAAAATACATTATTAAATTTTATCTTCTATTTAGGCTAAATACATAGGATCTATAAATGTTAGCACGGAGGCCATCTATCTTCATAAGATTTTGACAAACTTTTGTATTTAATCTAGGTAACCCATAGTCATCTTCTATGACAATTAGAGCATCATTCAAATTTGAAGAACTTTTAAATCTAACATCACCAGACCAAACATATAGATCAGACGAAGAGTAGACTAGAGTTGTATATCCTTGGTGGGCAAGTGTGTTGCAAATATATAGATTATAATGCACTATTTATATGTATTTGTGTCCAAAGGTAGCTGAGTTTGAGTTTTGGTGCACGAGCCTAGAGGATCTTACTTGTGTGTTATCCCTTTGGAAATAAAGAACATAACCTCCTTCCACCTTGCTGGCTTAGAGATCTTTATTTCGGGTTTTTATGTCCACGGAATTGTCCACCAACTTCGTGCACTTACCCTGTCAAGCGGTTGGGAGTCTGACTACCCAGGGTGGTCTAGCATCAAACACACACATATTTTTCTCCTTTGGTTTTTAATGCTTTGATGAAGGGTTTTGTAAGTTATTAGGGTTTCTACTTTACTGTTGATCATTACAGGTCATCTCGATGTTGTGTGAAAAAGAGCAACACAATGATCACACAATTTCTAAACAAGCAAAGCACTAGAAAGTTGAGAGCTCAACTACCTTATGATCTAAGACTGTAAATTCCTTGTATTAGACTGTACAACTACTACATAGACCATACATATCATGTATGGTCTTGAACCTACATGTTTTCCAGTTCTATAATCTTCTTTGTAGAATCTAAAGTCTTATCTTCTCCTGCTCCGCTACCTGTCACATCTAGCTCATCCCAGAATCTTCCTAAACAAGCTAAGTTTCTCTCCCCTCTTGTATATTGATAAAGTTATTGTTTATCACTTAGTCCATTTCAAGTTGGAATGAATTATTTTTGTCATGCTTAATTGATGTTGGAAGTTAATTAGATAATAATTGTCTACCTGTTTATAATCCTTGTACCTTTTTCAGTAGAAATTTTAAATAAGGGTATAAATATGACCAATACATTATAGCTCCTCAAACCCATTATGAGGTGTGGCATAATATATAATAGAATACAAGCCCTTGATTCATCCCTCACACATGGAAACATGCACAAATTTAGCTCATGTTTGATCTATGGGAAGAAACATGGATAACTTCAAACTGGTAGTTTGTTGTTGTTATGGGTACTCTTAAGGAATCAAATGGTCCAATGTTTCTTCTTAATTTTATTAGAGTGAGAATAGAGGATCCTTGAATTTTCCAAGGTCACCCTACTAGGTTTTAGTGAATGAATATTTATATATGACCAATCGTTAGATTTCTTACTCAACAAACCTAAAAGTACTACCTAGGTTGACTAAGCCAAGTAACCCTTTTGAAAAAGTTAATATTAGAAGTGTATGGGATAGGTTCGTAGGGGGTGGATAGGTTGGAGTTTAACTTATCCTAAACCTACAAACATGTCCATGATGTCTAATAAATTAGGTCTGAGACACATGGAGGATTATGCATATGTTGATAACATGTGCGCAGTGATTTGTGAGGGGTTGGGATGGAGAATACTTGTTATCTAGTAGAAGCGAAGTGGATATAGAGTGAGACATTTCCTTAAGTTGTTCAAGTTATGTGTGAATGAGATATATATCATTATAGTTGTAACACACGTCATGTTTCCAAGTGTTGGGAATACATTTAGGTACTACAAATTACCCCCATTTCAATATAGTATTGATAAATGTTGGATTAATAGATAAGAAACAAGTAAATACAAACCTCACTTCTTGATCATACAATGATGTTGTAAATTCTTAAATCTCAGTACACCAATCCATATAAAACTTATAATCATATGGAAAGGACGCATAGATTTTTTTAGATAAAGGGTACAAGAGGATTTAATAACCTTTTTTACATTTCTTCATCACTCTTATCATTCATTTTGATTACGAGTTGATCGCTTCCACCTTGTCAAGTATCTTTTCCTTCGTGACTCATGGTGTTACATATCTAGAGGTAGTTATTGAGAATCAAGATATAGTCTAGGTAAATAAGTAGATATGGGAAGATATCATTTTACATTGGATTGAGAAGTTCATCATGTACAAATAATATACCTATGACAGTGCAGTACGTGTCATTATTTTGGATGTTGGGAACATGTAGACCATGTGTATCCAGTTTAGTACTACAAACGAGACATAAGGGAATTTATCAACTGGCCCGAGAGGATCAAGAAGATCAAGAGGATTGGGTCAGTAACCACCTAGAAAAAATACTTATGAGATTTCTATTTCTGGATCTAGAGGATAGGGTCCACATCCATAATAATCACTTAATAATCCTCTTCACCTAAAGTAAGCACCTCAAGTCTATTATGACATGTATCTCCAATTACAAAAATTTTAGAGGTATTGAAAATGCAGCAGAGCATGTGTACAAGTGTGAGATACTATGGTATTCTAAGCAAATTACAACTTTATATATGGTAGCTGTTGTATGTATTTTATATGTACGTTGAGTATAAGAAAGTGAAACTCATGTACACAGAGGTCCAAGAATTAGAAACAAAGTGTTTAAAGAGATTTGTAACTAACCTGTGTAAAACTCATGCGAGGCATGCCAGTAGCTTCAGTTCCCTGAGCAGATGATGACCCGCCAGGCTCCTGTGTATAAAAGAGAAAAATATTAATACATGTACAACATACACGTGAAACAAATTATAATAATAATCTAGTGCAATTAAATGATTTATTAAAAATGTAAGTTTGTACAACTTGAAAATTATGTTTGAAACACGCCCAACCGCAATAGCTAGCATGTCAACACCGGATGTTTCCTTCACCGGCTCTTGCTATTTAAAATAAAATAAAAAATTAGTTTTTTACATGTATGTACATGACGTACAATCATATATATATTAATATCTCAAACATGTGAATTAAACTATTGTACATATATATATTATTTAAATTTATTTAAAATTTACCTGTGAAAGACCAATATCAGTGGCTCCAGTTCCAAAAACATTCCCCAGCATCTCATCTATAGAAAAGAAATCATGTGAACCAGCAAATGATGTCTCGCTGCAGTGCATACGGCACCACATGATCCATAGTGGTGTGGTGCACTAGAACTGGCGCCTCCACCAACATCACCGGATGCAATCTGGGTGCTATGCTGGGTGAGAGTGTCAGTGAGCTCCCTCAATGCATGCAATGTATCAATCTCCACAACCTCCTTCACTGTAGGAGGGATAACTGAAGGCAGTGGGGGTTTTGGGGCATGGGGGATCCTAGGCTGACCTACGCGTGCACCAGGTCTGCTCTGTGCAGAGCCACCTCCTCGACCAAAAAAGTCTGAAAAGTCAAAATAATTTGGGACCTCATTGAGCACAAACTCACAATATAATTTCTTCAAAAAATAAAGAGGAACCTCATTGTTGTTGCATGGTGGATAATCAAAAACCATCCACCATCGGTCCCAAAAATTGTTTTTGATTCTATCATCATGGCACCAATGGATTGGGAACCGTTTGCAAGTAACTGCGGGGGGGCATTGGTTCTAGGGTCGGTAAATAATGCACAAATGAGGTCTTTTCCAATTTTTTTGTCTTTGTGACGCATGGGATAGTTTATCCGCATACCACCACCCTCTGATCACTTCTAAAGGTGTTCCATCTATGTATTTGGTTGGTCATGGACTCGACTTCGCCAATCAATGTTTCAAAGTATTGGCTAAAGTCATGCGGGATGGATTTGTAGCATGATTTTGTCTTATAGTTTGAATTAGGTTCTCAATGACAATTTTATTTTCTTGGATTCTTCCAATGATATTATCTTGCGTTCCTGTTGGCTCAGTGGGGACAGAAGGAGCCACAGGGGGTGGATCTATGTTTGGAGGAGGGTTTTGAGGAATGTTCGGAGGGTTTTGAGGAATGTTCGGTGGGTTTTGAGGAATGTTTTGACGGTTTGCATGAGCCCGAGCTTGCCGACCAACTGATAAAACAATAAAATTGTATACATAAACAAACAATTCACAAAACCCATGAAAATGCCAAAAAAAACCTAAAATGCAAAAAAAAACAACCTAAAATGCAAAAAAATGATTACAATCGGGGACTTACCTCCTCGTCTTGGTGGCATGGTTGAATCTATCGCTATCCAGAAGTCCGATGAGCAATTTTGAGATAGTATTGAAAGTGCGAGTGAAAAACGTTTAGGAAAAGTCGCGGTTCGAAATGAAAATTAGGAAAATAATGAGTCGCGGGACTGTTAAATTTTGTCTCAGAGTTCCGCGATCACGGTTTATAACCGCGCTCGTGGTTATAAACCACGATCGCGGAACTAGGTTCGGTAATTACCGAACCTAGAATTCAATAACCGCGATCGCGGTTTTAGGACCGCGCTCGCGGTTTTAAAACCGCGATCGCGGTACCTTTATTTCGGGTTTTTATGTCCACGGAATTGTCCACCAACTTCGTGCACTTACCCATAAGTAAAAAAATAACCCTTTGAAATTCAAAACGATTGGTGCACATCGCTTGAGTGGCCTCACCCTCAATTAGAATCTATGTCGAATAGGTGGAGATGGTTCTTTCATGTTTTTTAAATCTCTATTCTTTTATTGCTCCAAACTTTGCAGGACCAAACACTATGCCCTTGTTTCGATCTAAAAACATTCCCATGGTCTAAAGCTTGTTAGCACTAAAAACAAAGGTTTGTCCATTCAACTTGTTATTCAAAAGTTAATTCTAATATTTTATCACTAAATGTCATTTTCTTTGAATAATTAAAAATGGAAGGAAATGTTAAATATAGTGAGTCCCTCCATTATGCAACAACATATATATTGCTTATCCTTTTCATTATTCCTTAGGTATGCGATAAGATTATTATTATTAATAATTTTAAAAACAAAATTTTGTCCCATTCATTATCTCTTGTATCATTTGATGTTCTTATGTTTATTAGATGTTAGTGTTTAAATCTTGCATGTGAATACTATCTTTGATCTTATTATCAACATTATTAATTTGTTGTTCTTGTTCACAGTGATTAAGCTCTGATATTTACTTACTCATGTGTGTTCCCTTTCATTTATTCTTGTTTAGCTTATTCAAACTTTATTTTATTTGAGTTAGTTATTCATTGTTCCTATTCTTCTCTATGCAATATTAGGCTCTGTTTTTACCTAACTATTGTATGCTCCTTCCATCCATTCCTTTCCATTTATTTCCTTCATTCCATTTCATCTCCCTCATTCACACTTCTTTCCATTTGATGTCCCAAAACACCCCCACATACAATTTTGAATGTATAGATGTAAATACAATTTTGGTTTTCAATAAAGGCAACCTCACCTTCATTGAGGAGGGAATTTGTCCCCTAACTATTGCATGTCATTTGCATGCATGAAAATCCATTTGCTAACATGTATACATTAAAAATACACCTTGGCACTTAGGGTGATACCTCATAAACATAAAAAAAAATGCTAAAAATAACTAAATATCACAAAATACCCATAGAATTAGTGCATAGAAATGAATGTGGAATTGACTTGAAATTCATCCATACATACCTAACACAATAATAAACCTTATACACTCCCTTGCACATTAATTAAACTCACCTTATCACTCAACCACCTCATTTAATATTGTCTCTTTGATCTATGCATTATGCACCCAAATCTCCCTCAACTACCTCTATCCCCAACCATATAAAAGAAGACCTTTGGTCCCTCTTTTGGAGTCTTTGACACCCGACTCTTCGGAAACCAGAGACTCGTTAATTATTGCTTTATCTCTTTCTCATACATACTTTTCTTGTATGTCTTTCCAATAAAAAAGAGGATCACTTTGGAAAACCACAAGCTCATGACATTCGGATTGGGCATAATTTCTACATAAGTTCCAATTGTGCATGTGACTAGTTTACGATTAAAAGTGCAATTTTAGATGCTAGTAATTCATGTGAGGTTGTGATTCTAGTGAAATTGTTATACCATTTGAATGTGTGACCATCCGGTGATTCTAGTGTAATTTTTAGATTAGTTGTGCAAGTGACTTTGCTACGAATCGTTGTGACTTGAGAAGGTATATTGTCATTTTGTCATTCATCATTTATTATGTCTTTTGTCAAACCTTGAAAAGGCTAGGGATATGATCAAGACAGCTCCCTAGTCACAAAAAAATTATAATATTCTCCCTAGTTTATGATTATGCAAATTTAGATTTGAGAGTCTAGTGACTTTATTCATGGAGAACGACCATACATGATATCCCGCAACACACACAATGGATTCATAAGCCTATTTTTAAGTGTAGCATTAGAATTGAGTTCGAAATGATTTATTATCTCTAACACTTTGCAATTGGCTCTTTTCATTGTGTATAATATTATGTACTTGTTACATTGATTATAGCATTGAAAACTATAAGGGTTGATACACTTGCATTACATTGGATTTCCTAATTTTTGTGTGTATTATTTTACAAACAATTCAAAATTATAGGGACTTGATGATAATGAAGGGATAACATGGACCCCCTTAAGTCTCTCTAGTTTTTATGTTTTTTCAATCAAATGTTTAGAATAAAGAGAGAAATTTCTTGGAAACTTACAATGAATTTTGGATAGTTGAGAGAGGTTTTGAACACCGAAACAAATGAACAAGGTCATCAAATTATTTTTGCATTATCTAATTGTTATCAAAAACCACATTGATATAATTCTAACTACTATCATGTACAATAATCATAACATTTAGATCATTTTTATCAAAATAACCATTTAGGTGTCATCCTTCTATAATTCTAACAACTATTAGGTATTATATATAGTTATAGTTCACATAGACTTTCCTCTCATAAATTTATGTACAATTGATAAATAAAAATTCCCCTATTTAAATGGTTTGTTTTTTCGAGGAACTTATAATGGGTGAAATGCAATTGAGTGAGAGTGTGGCTCTTCCTTATGATGAAATGGTTCCACTTAAAACAACCCTTTGAAATTCGAAACGATTGGTGCACATCGCTTGAGTGGCCTCACCCTCAATTAGAATCTATGTCGAATAGGTGGAGATTGTTCTTTCATGTTTTTTTAAATCTCTATTCTTTGCAGGACCAAACAGTATGCCCTTGTTTCGACCAAAAACATTCCCATGGTCTAAAGCTTGCTGCCACTAAAAACAAAGGTTTGTCCATTCAACTTGTCACTCAAAAGTTAATTCTAATATTCTATCACTAAATGTCATTTGCTTTGAATAATTAAAAATGGAAGGAAATGTTATATATATCGAGTCCCTCCATTATGCAGTCGAGATATATATTGCTTATCCTTTTCGTTATTTCTTAGGTATTCGATAAGATTATTATTATTAATAATTCTAATTTCGTTTGTCATGTTGTGCATGAAAAGGACCTCAAATATTACCATGAAGATATTAAATAGCTACCAAAATATCCATTAGTAGCTACAACAAGTAATTAGTTAAATATATGTAGATGTCATAAACAAGGAAAGCAACTTATACACCTTTTAACTATGTTTTCATGAAAATCGTGGATATTTGTTTGTGTTTGATGGTGATGATTTTATGTCTTTACTATCGTGGCAATACAAATTTGTTTTTTTTCATAAAACTACTTCTTTACGAAGTTGATTGTTTGCATTATATCTTATAAAGACAATCAATCAAAGTATCATATAATTTCTTTCCTTGTCAACTATGGGAATTTTATTTACCACAAATAAATTGTTGCAATAATGCTTAACAATAATATTTGATTATGTGGTCAAGGATCTTAAACACTTAAAAATGGATACATACATAAACTTGCCTTATAATGGGGAACCACAAACATTATATTAATTTATTTTTAATAGGAAATGTAAACGTACAAACTTCAATGTCATCCTTAAACCGATGTGATTAAACTCTCTTACTATTTCGAAACCTAAGTGTGTTTTCTTAGCACGCCTTTTCTTGCAAGCTAGCTTTACTTGATTTTAAAAATAAAGAAAAGTATATATGGGGAAATAAATAGGCCCATTCACTTTGAAATGCTTGAATCATTGTGGAAGTCTAAATGCTTGAGCTTCTAGTTGTAAACCACTCCCTTTGCAATTCTTCAACTTCCATCGGTTACAATATTTTGATTGAATAGGGAAAATGTTTGAGCTCATGTGCATGTTGGGTATTAGTTTAAGTTGTACATAATTCTAGGGTGTAATATTATGCAAAATGTCAATTACGAAAACACTTCACAAAATGTCATCTGTAGAAATGTGTAGATAAAGAATTTTGGTACAAATTTTGTTATTAAAATTTTTCATGTGATTTTATGCATATGGATTGTTGGTTCAAATTAGCGTCTTATGGTACATTTTACTCTTGTGTTTGGCCATGTACTCTTTCCTCTTGCTTTAGGTTTTTTTGTAACTTGACTTTATCTTCAATTTGGGTCAATAATAATAGGCCCGTTCAATTTGAAATGCTTGAAAACCTACAAATTTAATATTTATTTCCCCATACATACCACTTCAAATGCTCCCGAATGTCAAAAATAATCTTTAGGATTTTTAGATAGGTCACTATTAGGCTAGGAGAGTCAATCTTACACCAAATGCGACAATATCGACTGTTGATACTGTCTTAGGTCAATGTCAAACTTCAATATCGTCCCCTTCATTTTTAAGTGTTTTAGGGTCTAGGTTTATTGCACATGTTTGTTAGGTCATCTTTTACCCCTTTTAATGGCCGACTTACACATTAATAAGCTCTAAATTTAAATTAAAGACTACATATATGAATTCATCTACAACATGTTTAATAACATGTATTAAGCATCTACTACAACATTTTGATCGATTTAAGTCACTTTTAGTGTTGGCGCTTAAGACACATTAATGTTACCACGTTTTCCCTTAGAAATTTGAAAATGTAAGTTAACCTTAAATTGTTGTTAAGGCACCTTAACATCATACAAGGTTAAGAATCCCTTAGCGAAGGCATATTCGTGTTGTACACCATTAAGTTTGGTAGATGCATATGAATTAGTTTTGAGCCATTCCTTGTAGAGATCACCAAAATATTTGATATGAAGGGTGGGCTTAGTGAATCCATTATAATAAATGAAAGACGCGATTCATCCAATACCCATGGAAGTAATATAGGGAACAAGAGGTTCTCTTTGAATATCTTGAAGGACTTTGTTGTTGATAGGAGGTTGGGTAATGGGTGCTCCAAGTCACCTTAACAAAATTTCCTTAAAGGTCGTACTTAACCACATGTGACTTATGTTGGTTAACTTAAAAGTGACTAATTTTGTTTGAAAACGATGCCTTAATATGTCTAAATTTAGTTTGACTTAAGTAAAGTTGAAAGTTAAGTCGAATGAAATACTTAAAGCATCATTACGGGAAAAATATCATTGTGGTATTCATTACATCATTTTGTTAAACCTTTTGACCAAGACATTGAAAAAGACGCTGTGATTGAGATACAATTTTATAGTAAATACATTGAGGTTGAATTGGGTTTTTAAATAAAAGAAACAAGTGAAGGATGTGGGTTTTTAAAATATTTGAAAAAACATAGGGTAAGGATAAGAATTTTGAAACATATTTAAAAACAAGTAGATGCATTTGAATCATTTTTATGGATTAATTTATTTATGGATTATTTTTTCAAAGTTGTATAGTATTCATCTTACAAGTTAAAATTATGCGTTGAGCGTTTTTCAATATCATAGAGAACTATTATTATAAGCTAAGCATGTCTTGGCATGTGACGTGAGATGAGAAATGAATCACTAATACCCATGCCTTGATTAACATGTATTGAAAAAATTGAGCTTCGATGCATCATTTTTATATCAAAGAACACCTTAAGGTTTAGAAAAACATTATCCACAGGAAGCCATTGACCATATATAATATGTTCCATACTAGTAAGTGGATAATCTTGTGAAGTTATTTTTACGTATCTCGAGACGAAATAATACAAATATGGGTACAATGATATATCTATATCTCATCCCTTCCCCCTCCTCCCTTCCTTCCCCGCCCTCTCTCGTTTAACTTCAAGTGCACAAGAGATCGAGAGAATACAACGTCTATTTCTTCAACTCATAAATTGAAAAGTTAGGAAATTTATGAAAATTTACATAAATAAGGAAAATACAAATTATTAAGTTTTATTGTTAATTTATTTTTAGTATAAATGTTTTTATTTTTTATATGTATGTAAATTTTCTAAATCTTTAGTATACATTTTGCTTTCTAATTCCTCTTTTTTTGTCATTTTTGCATATCTTTGTTGAATTGGCCAAGCTTGAATTGGATACCCATATGATAGTTTTATTAGGGAGTACTTTAGACCTTACGTCTCCTCATCCCACCTATCCATATTCATTACCTTCTTATCATCTTTCCCCATCTTGATGGGCATCTCTCTTGATTCAACCATTGCCCACCCTAGATGTCATGTTACTCCCTCTCATCAACCATTAAGTTTGTGTGCATGGCCTATAGTCATGCCTATTTCATCCCCTATATATATTTTGTTATAGATGATAGTTTACCTAAACCACAACCTTCATTTGCATCTACTTGTAGACAGACGACACTTGACTTTGAGAAGTATAAGTTACACTACCATGTATGCATTGGAGATTAAATTAAAATTTTGTAAAGGCATAATGCACCATGTCATCCATGTAGATTTTGAGGGGAAAACATTGCCATATAAATACAAATTTATATTTGAATATCTTTTTATATTTATAACTCTGTAAACCATCAACATATTTTTTTAATGTAGGAAATGTAAAGAAAAATACAATAATATAGTAAATAAGGTAGTATAATATTACATAGATTTATTCTACACCAACTTCCTCCTAAAGAGAGATAATTGGGTCATAATGGAATGCAAGTTGGCATATGGTAATATTTTTTTAGGGTATGCATTTATAAACATAATTTAATTTTACTACGTTATGTTTCACATTCTTACTTAATATTTACAATAAAAACCTTTTAGAAAGGTGAGGAAGAGATGTCCTAGGATGAGAGTCATACTTTTTTTGGAATAATCTATTGAACCTTGAGAGATGGAGGGAGGGAGAGATGGAGATGGAGATGGAAAGGGAGGGAGAGGAGGAGAGAGGACAAAAATTGTTAGTAAAAAAACCACAAATAGTCTTCATAAGGAAAAACATGGTTTTATAGCTATGTTGTAGAGGCCAAAGTCTCTAATAGACCAAATGTATTCATAGTATACCTAGTTAGGGTCTGATAGCTCATGTCTTCGGTAGACTTTTTCATAGACATTGATTTCCCAAAATTACTAGCTATAGTTTTTAATTTGAGCTAGGAGGGCCTTATTGTTTTGAGTATCCCCAAGTTCTTGCAATTGGGATGAAGTAGATTCAACCCTCTTAGGTGTCATAACTACCTTTTTCAACGTTATGCTTTATTTCAAAATTCAATCTACGTATTATCTCTTGTAAAAATGTAATTTATATCAAGATCTCTTTATGAATCAAACTATAAGTGACTTAAACTTGTTCAAATGAGGATCTTATAGAAATAAGGAATATTTTGAATCTTTCTAATTTAAATACAAGTGTCTTTCAAGTATTTTTGATTTATACCTAGTTTGTGTGATTTAACTCCATCAATGAACTTACAAAAACCACGACTTTTGTGTTTAGTGAATCAAATATTTGATTAGATGCTCAAGCCTTATGTTTTCCTAAAAACTCCAGTTCTCACTAATTGTTGATACTTAGAGATAATTCATATTACTACTCACCAAATGGCACTATATCCCATGACATGGACTTTCTCTTTATTGTGCGAGTGTCAATGATAGACACGTAGATAACATCGGTGTTATTGTTTATGATAGAACTTTGTTTTCTCACTCTCATATACTCTTGTCACTTAGATGGATGAACGAGATGTGGTCTTGATTAGTGTAAGATTTTGAAAAATGTGAGCTTTCCCATCAATGGCTTGTCAACACGTGGCCTTAATTGGTACAATATCCTAGAGTGATAAGAAAATAATAAATTTTAATCAACTCAATTTTAACTAACATACTATGTGGGACCCACCTCGACCATCAAATATTGTAGGTGTAAACCATTATTTTTCTTAGACAAAATCTACCATTTTTGTGCTCACATTTTGACACTTGGCATGTTCTCATTCTGCCACATCATCGTTGCGTAAATTGTGTTTAATTTTTGCCATTTGGAGGAAATTTTAACGAATCTGTATCTTCCACATACGGTGTCCATTTTCTTTTTTTCAAAAGGCAGTGAAAGATCTTGATGATATGTTCCATAAGAAACTAGTTTTGGGAAGTTTATGGAACATTGGCACCATGAATTTCCTCTAAATCACACCTCCCCACTTAAAAAAATTTGTACCATCAAAATTTTCTACTCTTAGAAATCACTGAATGTATAATTTATTTATTTTCTAGCTTCCCCATATCTTCTTTGAAGTAAAATCTCTTATTGCAACATGCTAGGTGATCGGAGAAAATCATCATCAAAAGGAAACTTTAAACTTCGACCTTAATTAACTATCATTGGTGGTTATCTCTCTGTATGAGGTTGCTTCTATTTATATGAAGTTGTCTCCCTTAATGGGGCTATTTCTTCATATTACGGAGTGGTCTCTCCCAATAGGGGTGATCTCTTCCTTTACTGAGTTGTGTCTTAGAGTGAACCGAAAAGTATTTTTTCTCTCAATTTTCATAGACTCACTAATGAAGAAGTTTAAAAAAAACCCTAATGTATCTCGTCATCTAACCCTCTCGTGTCTCAATCTCTTTTAGCAAAGTTTTCTTAGCCATTGTATTGTTATAGGATATAAATGATGCTTATATTCTCCATGTTGTACATTATTATTAACAAGGGAAAAATAATATATGGTAATAAAATTAGTTGCTTCATGAATGTATGTTAGCATCCTTGTCTTAACACTTGAAATCTACTTGTACAATTTACCCTTTAATGGGGTATTATTATTAATTACAAATAGACATATTTTAAAATACTCTTCCATTACAAAAATTTCTTTTTATAAGGTCTTACAAACATGATTTTTAAATCATTGCACATGTATCACAAATACATTTTCACATGGACGGAAAGAATGCAAACATACATTCAACAAACAACAATTTTTATATACCTTAAACATTGATATGGAGAATCTATTTACCCAATTTTCTATTGTTATTACAAAGGTAAGAAATCATTCTAATTTTAACATGTATATGAGAAGGAAATAAAATGACATAACTTGTAATCAATTATTCAAATTGTATTTTCCCAACTAGATCTCTCCTTTGATTTCTACCTCCACATTTAACTCCAACAATGATTTTTTATTTATTTATTCATAAAAATGTGAATATAAGGTATAAAATTTAAACATGACAAATAAATTTCGGCTATGTAAATGTATTATCCATAAAAGGAAAGTAAATGTCTTACCAACCCATTTTCATGGATGCTCCTCTATGGGTTTCATTGGATAGTCTGATTTTCTACACAGGATTGGCCTATTGATTTTTGTTCCACTTTATTCTTACAAAGCCTAGGATGGAGTTTCCAACATTTATCAATCCATTTTGCACTCATCGATAACGAGTACATGATTTTTTTCTATTCCTAGTATCTTGTTTTGGAGAGTAGTCTTTATTAATCCTTCTTTCTAAGGATTTCCTCTTCCAACACATGGCCACATAATGGTTACTTAATCCACAAAAAGTGCATGGAAATGAATACCAAAAATTTGGTGTTACCGGACCATCCTTTACATAGTTTAAGTGCACGTTGGATTACTTTCCTTTCCCAAAATTTCTATGACTTTTACTAATGCAAGATTTTGGGAAACCGTAATCTTCCCTCTTTAGGAAAGTTCACATTGTTTAGAAGGTTATTCCTTATCTATATTGCACTCACTCACGTAATCACTTAAAATTTTAAAACTATGAAACATAAAAAAACATATTTGGAGAAATATCATATGAAGGTACCCAATATTCAAAGAAACATCATCCTCATTAGTAGGATTATTAAAATAAATATTGTATTTACCTTGAATACGTTGATTTTGAAATTTCTAGTGGTATAGGCTCTTCTCTTGAAGTTTGTGTAGCTTCAACTATTTTGGAGCTTTCCGCAATTTCTCTCTTACCAATGCCATATCCCAAACCTACATAGCAAGGTATTTCCTCTACCTGTATGGGATTAGTAATACCTTGGCCATTTATTCTAAGACCCTTTCCATCAAAACCCATTCTATTTAGTAATTTGGATCCAATACCTTTAGTATGATTCTAAAATTTACAAAAATCAACATCGATTCATGATGGGAGGAAAATAAACATGGTGATTCACTTACAATACATATTTTTTTTTGTAGAGGGTTGTGTTTGTCGATATATTTGTTTGTCTCCTCCAATTTCTCACCAGTTTGATATCTTATAAAGATCTTATATTTGGCTTACAATTCAAATTGCAATGCTTCTATGACACCTAGAAAAATATTTCCCTAATTTTCCAATCTCTCTTAGAGATCCATATTTTCATTCTCTAAGGAATTCCATCTTCTTCTCATCTCATAATTTTCTTCCTGAAGCTAGAATTTAATGGCTTCTAGATCTTCAAGTTTCAGAGCCTTACACATAGTTAACTTGTTGCAACCTATATCCAACTACAAACTGAAACAAAGAAATAATCTCAAGCGTAAAATTGTTAGTAATGCTTCAAAATCGTGTTTTGATACCAAACATGATCCGAAAATGATAAATTTTAACTGACTCAATTTTCCCCTTTTTGTGGATATTTATTAAATTTGCTCAAATTAACATACTACATTAAAATTTGCATGTAGAAACTCTAAAATTGTAGTGTAATCATCAAATTAAACCAATACACCTAATTTCACATTCATTCTCTACAATTCTCGATTTCCGTATGGTGTCGCCGAGATTTCACCCTGAAATCTGGGACTACCCCTTTTAAAAAAATCATTCTTTTCAAAGTAACAGTTGTTTTGTGTTTGTTTTGCTTGTATTTGTTTACATTGCTCTAAGATATCCCTAGAGAGTCATAAAATCCAAATTCACCAAATACCCACATGCTAAAACTCACTCTATCCCTTCGCCATGTTTTGTCTGAGAGAATTTTATTTATTTATTTATTAAATAAATAAAGTTCTTTTAAAAATAGATTGAGCTAAAATTGGAGGATTTAGGTTATATAAAGTACCTCACCCCATCATTATTACCATAGAACATTCATCCGAGGGAAGAATTTTTTGCGAGATCAACTAATTAGAGAAAAATTTGAGTAATTGCACTAACTATTTTTGTTTTGTTTTATTTCTTTTTGTCTCTGTGTTTTGGTTTGTTTTCTTCGGAAATTCCCATAGCCTATTTATCCTTATTTCTAGATCTTTCCCAGGACTAGGGTTTTGAAAAGATATCCGGTATTTTTAATTACTAACTGCATCTACACAGCGATCGAGCTCAAGATTCTTTCGAGAAGATTGCAAGAAGTTGCTTGGTCCAAAACGCTATAAAAATAGATTTTATGAAAATAAGAAAAATATTGCCATCAATGTGTAGAGCTCAAGGAAATATACACTTTTAGAGAAAACAACACCTAAAACAAAGCCACGGAATGAAACTTATGACACATGCAAGTTTTTGTTGCTACATTTTCTGGACCCTTTCCAAAAATGGAAAATTGTATTCTTTTTCACCAAAAATCCAAAAAGGAAAGAAATGATGTCTTCATGGTAGTTTCCATTTTCAAGGCTGCCTTCTGCGTCCAATTTCCATGTTGCCTTCAAGTGACAAATTTTCATGCAATTTTAAAGGCAGAAGTCACAATGCAAGTCACACTTTTTGGGATAAATAGATCTAAGTTGCAATGGGAATTTCGCTTGATAGAACAGGAAGTGCGAATTTATTTCTGCATAATGCATTACTTTTTCCCATCAAGTCAAAATCACTTAAGTTGCAATGGGAATTTCAAGCAGATGGAAGATGGGAATTTCTGACCTGTAATGCAAGGTGAAAATTCCCATTATAAAGAAAAAACACTTAAAGCATAGATGAGAATTTCTTGCCTGCCTAGTAGGCTAACGTTTCCCATAAAAAAGTTATTATTCACCCATACAAGTTGCACTTTTTCAAAATAGGTTGTTTTCCATACAAGTCACACTTTTTGGGAAATGACTTAAGTTGTTGATGGGAATTTCCGCAGTGGCAGGAAGATGGGAATTTCTTACCTGCAACGTAGGGTGAAAATTCCCATGATGAAGGACAAGTCACTTAAGTGGAAGAGGGGATTTTTGGAGCTGCAGTGCAGGGTGGAAATTCCCATCAATTTGACTTCTTATTTTTAGCACTCACCCTTGCCAAAAAGTGCGACCCATTCTGGCATAGCTAAGTGCCTAAAAGCTGATTTTTTATTAATTATTAGGAAGCATCCAGTTTTGGTGCCTAGGGTTGGAGAAGATTTATTTTTATTATTCAGAGCATCTGCATGTTGATGTGATTGCACAAGTGAATAAAATAATATTTTTAGCTTGCTTGGCATGCAAGCAAAGTCTAAAAATAGAGGGCAACATGCTTTATAAGCAGATTTTGGTGATGAAAATTGAGTATTCATGCCATGGACTCCATATTTGTCTGAATCAATTGTAGGTATTCATCACAGGTGCTCATGTTGGTGAAGAAAGTATAAGTCAATGTCAGATACATTGAATATATCTTCGAATTAGAAGAAATTGCCAGATCTGCACAAATTGATCCAATTACAAAGGATTCTGGCAGAATTAAAAGGAAAAGAGCTTAGACAAAGATTATTCCAGGCATAATGAAAGAGAAGGGTCAACAAAATCGTGCATTGCTTCCAGATATGCTGAAATCAATGATACATACATAGGCCTTGAACCTATCACCAATTTAATTGATAAATCCAGAGCTGGAAGGACATCTCTTATGCGGGAAATTAAAAGTAGTGGGATCATTCAAACCTTAGCATTTCTAGTCACAACTCAATTGCTCGAATTTTTATGGAATCATCACAGGTCTTATCATCCTCTTTACAAATTGATCCAATTACAAAGGATTTTGGTAGAATTAAAAGGAAAAGAGCTTAGAAAAAGATTATTCTAGGCATAATGAAAGAGAAGGGTCAATAGAATCATACATTACTTCCAGATATGCTGAAATCAATGATACAGACATAGGCCTGAACCTATCACCGATTTAATTGATAGATCTAGAGCTAGAAGGACATCTCTTATGTGGGAAATTAAAAGTAGCGGGATCATTCAAGCCTCAGCGTTTCTAGTCACAGCTCAATTGCCTGAATTTGTTATGGAATGTGCCATGTCTTATCATCCTCTTTACAAATTGGTCCAATTACAAAGGATTCTAGTAGAATTAAAAGGAAAAGAGCTTATTCAAAGATTATTCTAGGCATAATGAAAGAGAAGGGTCAATGAAACTTGAATTACTTCCAGATCTGCTGAAATCAATGATACATACATAGGCCCTAAACCTATCACCGATTTAATTGATAGATCCAGAGCTGGAAAGACATCTCTTATGCGGGAAATTAAAAGTAGTAGGATCATTCAAGCCTTAGCATTTCTAGTCATAGCTCAATTGCTTGAATTTTTATGGAATGTGCCAAGTCTTATCATCCTCTTTCCAGAACAATTCAAGATGTTGCAAGGAAGACAATAATCAGGTTGGATGCACAATTTATTAATTATTTCCTTAAGCTTCCGACACGGCCAGTGGTGATTGTAATTAGCATGTAGGATGCCAAAATAAATGGGAAAACACTGAGTCACATGTTCAACAAGTATATTTAGTTTCAGAACAAATAAAAATGTAGAGTATGATGACTGGCATATTTTCTTTCTTCTTCCCTTCCCTCCCTTATTCTTATTTCTCAGACAAAATTGTAAAACTAAAGTCATTGGTTAAAAGCCATTTCTTCTAGTTATCTGAAAAGGTCCTCAATTGAGAATAGGTGGCAGACATGCAAAACTTTGATTTAGTCTTCAGATGCATGTCATGAGGAGAGAAATTTCAGGGAAAGATTGCTAGTTGTTTTCTTTATAGCTTTTGCATGTGTCAGTTCAGTTATTGCTTTCCTATTTGTAATTTCCCTCTATACACTATAAATAGAGGAAGAACCTATGGGTTAAAAGATCAAAATTGGTAATCAACATTCTTGTGTTCCAAACTTTGAGCTGAAACCCTTGATATTTTTCTAAAAGCTAAGGAATTGAAAGGAGGCATATTTCCAGAGAACTTTGTGTCAACAATGCATTTGTTTCTTATTTCTATATAGATCTTTGCATAAAATTTGTGTTATCTTAGATTTGGATCTGAAACTTTCCTTTGCTTCAAATTCTACATTTCAAGATCTATTTGTTTTATCTATGTGCATGTGACCAACTCTGCAAACTATTGGTTAGGTTGCACATCTTCTTTCCTTTCTTCTCGCATTTAATTATTTCCCCTCTTCTGCACATATTTTCTTACAGCTGCTTACTTGCTGCAAAATTTCCTAGCTATGGTGCATGAGCTACATGGTTAAAGTAAAACCAACAAATATATATTAGAAAATATAATTGACAAAATCTTACACGGGAGCCTCATCGGTAAATGAGGGAGATTTATCTCAAGAGTGCCTAGATTTTCAGTTGTGCAAAAAATCTAGCCAACACTGTAAAACATGTGTTTACATAAAAATTGGCATACAAAATTAACAATAATATCATAACTAATTAATTGTAGTAGAAATGAAGGAAAATAGAGAAAAACACCAAACTTGGTAAAAGAGTGTCCGTGAGGGACTACGTCTCTAGGTTTGTGAATACAAAAATTGATCCTATTAATGATGCAAAAATAAACACAAAATTCTTGCTTCAATCTCCAAAATTGGTAACAGTCATGAAAGTGTTGCATACCACCTCTAGAAAGTCTCCACAACTAGCTATCATCTCTACGGTGGTGTCTTCCTACATTGTCTCTCTCTAAAATGAGGAAACAAATATCCAAAAAGGGAAATAATGTCTCTACTAGGTTTTGACAACATCATCCTTTCATAAAAAATGCATATCATGCTTCTCTCTCCATTGAAATGGGATAACTCTCCATAAAAGGTTATAGGACTATACACAGTCCTGCAAAAATTCCTCTTCAAATACAAATATCTTCCTTTTACAGTTTTTACAAGACATATGGTATAATGGTGGGTCATAGGTATTTTTGGAAAAAGGTGCCAAGTTTGAATCCCACTACTTTTCCTTCATTTTTGGTGTCTATCTCCCAAAAATATTTAATACTAAAAATCCCCACTTATCCATTCGAATATCTCAATCGCCCAATGGTTAGGCTCCTTGTTTTCCATGATAGGTCATCGATTTGAGTGTTATGGATCATGCACGAGGAGAAGGTCAATGGGATTAAACCATTTTTGCATTTCTTACATGATAATAATCCCACATTTTCTACACCTATGAATTGGTTAGGATTTTTATAGCCTCAAGTGGTTAGGCATTGAGATTTTTTTGGCTTAGCCAATAGCTCGCCAACTAACTCAACTTCAGCCATGGTGGATGGATGAGCTTATTTCTATTTTATTATGATTTGATGTGATGTGGTATGGGGATATTTGAAATGTATGTTTTAGAGATGTATGTGTTATGAGTTGATGATTTTAGATATGGTTATGACAAATGATGATCTTGTTTTATTGTTATGCACTTTATGATGGTTAAGAACATGTTGTGGGATGTTTGCTTCCATACTATTATCAGTATATATAATGTATGATGATAATTTTTTTATGTATATGATATTGCACGTGCGGCCTTATAATTAATGTTAACATATAACTCACAATGACTAATCATACTAGGATTATGGATACATATAATATATTTTTATTTAGTCTTTTCCAACATGGGAAATGTTTGTGTGTAGTATGTATGGGGAAAAGGGTCCCTCTTGATTGTTCCTTGGTTTTCTCCAACTTTCTTGTATAGTGCACAAGATTATCAATGTAATAAGATTGTGTCTTATAGGAAATATGATCAATGTGGGAAGCTTTCTTTGGATGATTGACTTTTGATTGTGTTGAATATGAGGAGTGATCAATATAGTAATCACTTTTGTTGTTATGTGTATACTTTAATTAGATAACCATCTTTTGAGGGATTTGTCTACATGTTGAATAATGTAAATTTCTTATTGATATCCATCCTTCCAGTGGATCTGGTCTATATTTTGATCATGTCCATCCCATAGATACTTAGATTTTGAAGCTTCAAGGAGGGACTAAGAAACCATTTTAGAAGGGAAAAGTAAATGTACAAGCTTCACATGTATATCCTTAGCATGTCACCAATTACGTAAAGTAACGATTGTGGGGTTACCTAGTTGTGAGTGGGAACTTTTTTGTGTGTAATATGCTATGAGTAAATCCATGGTGCTCATATTTAAGGTCATAATTAGTATGTTGAGGGAAACCACATGATTCCAAATCATTACAAGTGTAAAATATAAGTAGGTAGATGGATGGATATTTTGATTTGACTAAGGTCATGTGAGTTGATATGTTAACAATAAAACAACAGCAAGTGCAAGGCAATGAGAGGTTCCTTTTCAGGTTTACCATCAAGGGAAGGTAACCGATAAGCTCCAGACCCATATTTATGAGTGATAATATATGGTCCAAGCTAGTTTGGAGAAAAATCCCATGTTTTCTCTTCTCCATGTTAGTAACATGTTGATTTTATTTAAGGAAAATATCACCAACATTGAAGTCATGTTCTTTGAGGTGTTTGTTTTATGTATTTTTAATTCATTCTTGATAGATGTTGATATGTTTGAGGGTAGTTATCTAGTGTTTTTCTAACAATTCTAGTTGTGATAGTCATTATTAATGATATTATTCTTTAGGGATGAAATTTTTGAGTGAGATGCGTAGGGATGGGATATGGACTTCAAGGGGAAGAAAAAATTTAGTGTTGTATACTAAGGAGAATGGAGTATCACCAGTAGGAGTTTGAATGATAGCCGGATCAGCCCATAATGTAGATTGGATTTAAAATTTCCAATCTCTACCTGGCCGATCGACAATTTTGATAAGAATCTTGTTGAGGTTTTTATTTGATGCTTTGACTTGGCTATTAGTTTCTCAATAGTAAGGTGTGGAAAAGCTAAGTTTGATATTATAAGTGTTGCAAATCTTTTGAAATTTATTATTTTTTAATGATTTACCATTTTCTGTGATGATTTTATGTGGAATAAGAAAGAAGCGATAATGTTATGATGAATAAAATCAATGATTTTATCCACTTTATTGGAGATATGAGGGACTGATTCTATCTATTTTGTAAAGTATTCATCACTATGATAATGGAATTATGTCCTTATGATGATCAAGGATTGATAAGGCCAATGAGGTTGAGTCCCCATTGTGAAAAAAAGGCCATAGGTATTGATTTTGTTAGAGATCATGGTTGGGAATGCGTGTAAGGTTGGAGTCTTGTTGACATTTTATGCACTTCTTGACATAGTCACAATAGTCTTGATTAAGCGTAGGCCAATATTATCCCATATGTAGGATCTGTTTAGTAACAACTAATATATTAAATTTACCGCCACATATTATTTTGTGGAATTGATGGAGAGCTAGATGAGCCACAGGAGATTTAAGACATTAGAGGAGAAGGCCATCAAACCCTCTTTTATAAAGGATACCCCCTAGTATGACATAACGGGATGCACGTTGTTGAAAATATCTTTTACCATTTCTAGATAGATCTGAAGGTATTTTTCTTGTGGAAAGATATTTGTATGTCTGAATGTACCAATTGTTAGATTGACTATCTTTTATATGATTGAGAGTCGAAAGATCAATTCTTGGTGTAAGATGGTTGATCAAGTTTATGTATGATGATGAAGAGTTTAGAACCGTCCGATGATAGAGGTACAAGATATGTGAGGGATGTCATGGTATCTAAAAATTTATTAGATGAGTGAGGGGTAGTTTGGATTTCGTAATGATTCAAGAGTTTGAAGAGATCTTCGACGATGGATTTATATTTTTATAATACCTCATTTTTACATTGATATGTCCCTTTGATTTGATTGATGATGAGATGGGAATCCCTGTAGATGTCAAATATTTTTACACCCGGGAAAGAGATGGTTTGAAGTCCCATGATGAGAGATTCATATTATGCCATGTTGTTTTTGCAATCAAAGTTTAGTTTGAAGGATAGTGGAACAGGGGTGTCCTAAGGGGGTATTATAACTATTTTGATGCCCTTTTTCCACATTTGGAGCCATCGAAAAGAAAGTAATTTTGAGAGGGGTGTTATTGTGGTTACTGGGCGTTTATAGATTCATCAGGAAATAATTCACAAGGTAAATGATTGGGGAAGGGAAGATTCAGTGAGATGATCAGCGATGACCTTCCCCTTGATGGAATTTTGAGAGATAAATTCAAGGTCAAAATCTATCATGAGCATGATCCATCTGGTTATATGATCATTGTGATATGGTTTAGATTGCATGGATTTCAGTGGATTAAAATTTATGACTACATAGGTTTTTGATTGAGGAGATAATGATGGAGTTTGGAAGTTACAAAGTACAAGGCAAAACACAAATTTTCTACTTTGGAATAAAAATTTTCGTACTATTGATTATGTAATAGATGGCTTTCTCCTTACCTTGTTTGTCTTGATGTACTAGCTTGGCTCCCAAGGCATGGTCAATAGCGAGAGATATATAAATAGAATGACACCCCCTCGTGTAGAGGTGTAAGCTTGGTGGTGATAAGAGATATTGTTTGAGGAAATTGAAGGCCCGTTGATAGTCTTCATCCCACTTAAAGTGGATTTATTTTCTTATAAGGTGATGAAAAGGTTGAAAAATTTCTAATCATTAGAGATAAAAATGATGGATAAATTGAAGTTTCCATTGAAGTCTACAGAGTTGTTTAAGATTAGATGGAGGAGGCATTTTGATAATGGCCTTGACCTTGGTAGGGTCAACTTCAATTCCCCTAATAGATACTATGAATCCTAGGATTTTTTTGTGAGAACTCCAAATACACATTTAGTAGGATTGTGGAGAAATAACTACAATAGACGTGTAAAGATCACATCGAGGACAACAAGACGGTATTTTTGGTGCTTGTATTTTTATAATAGATAATCTACATAGTATTATATGGTTTTTTGGATGAGGTCATGAAATATGTATGTCATAGCGCATTGATAAGTAG
This sequence comes from Taxus wallichiana var. yunnanensis, assembly GCA_018340775.1. NCBI lineage: Eukaryota > Viridiplantae > Streptophyta > Pinopsida > Cupressales > Taxaceae > Taxus > Taxus wallichiana. The sequence goes on along the minus strand of CM031242.1, from coordinate 726,553,873 downwards.
CTCCTACATTTTTAGGCCAAATGACATTACTCTATAACATAAGGTTCCCCACGGGGTGATAAAAGATGTCATATATCTTCTAGTGCAATGAGGATTTGATTATAACTAGATAAAACATCCATAAGAGAAAGAATTTTGTGGCATGGTGTTAGATGTAGGTAGGGGAAATCATCTTTAGGAAAAGAAAGGTTAAGGTCCTAAGAGTATGTACAGATGTGTAATTTCCCAATGGATTTAGTGATGGGTACAATATTGGAAACCCATTGGGGATAATCAATAGGTAGTATGAAGTTGGTTGAAATAAGATGTTGAAGTTCTTCTTTAACTAATAGTGTGATGTAAGGATGCATCCTACAAAGCTTTTTTCACCAGATTAGCATCCGAGATAACAATATTAGGGTCTATACCAGGAATATCATTGTAAGACCATGCAAAAAGCTTGATTGTGCTTGGATAAGAATGTGGTGAATTAATGGAGTTCATGTGAGTCTAAATCTTGACTGATTTTTACAATGTGTGGTTTTTGTGATGTATCGATATTAATGTCGATGGTAGATTCATTAAGGAGTGTAGATGTATCGGAGGGTAATATTTTATGAAGATAGTGATCCTCAACACCCATATAGGTTAAGATAGTGTCGTCATCGTGACAACGAAGAACATTGATAGTGGGGGAATATTCCTCTATCATGTGAGGTAGTGTTAAGGGAAGAGATTTGGTCTTACCATTAGCTTGGTAAGTCAGTGGTCCTAATGTGATAATATTGATTTAACAAAAATTTAGAAGGAATGGATATGATATCATCATTGTCAGAGGATAGGTCTGATGATGGTAATGGGTATGGTTGTGGTTCTAATGTTAGTGGTGATGGATTTGAAGATGATGCTTTAAAACCGAGGCCATGTTTTTCATGAGGTTTCCTCAAGTATTCAAAGGGTAAATTATGCGGACCTTGTTCATACCTACCAAGACCAAAACCTTTCCATGCACAACAATGAAGGTAAGTTTGAGAAAATTGAGGTTTTTCTAGGAATGAAAAGTATGAGGAAAATGACCTAGTGTGTGGTTGATTTTCAAGATGAGATGAAGGGTAATCGATGCCTCAGTAAACAAGTTATGTTCAAAGGAACAAGAGTGAAGGAAATGATGTTTCCCACGTTAGGTTCATAGAGGGGTTGTTTGTTAGGTATCCCATATATTTTAGGTGTAGGGAGTGCATTAAGAGTTAGGAGTCAATAATCCCCAACGAGAGACGTTGCATGACATCCTTGAATGATCAATCATCTAGTAATTTGGATGCGGGGATAGAGGCACTCATAGATTCTTGGTTTGAAGATGTAGAGTTTTGTAGGTACAATAACATGCCATTGAGCCTGAGCTCATATGGCAAGATTTAAATGGATTGGGATTGGTGGGAACCATAAAGGTCTTACCTTCATGTTCGTACTTCAGAAATTGGTGCAGGATACATGGGACATAATGCATAACATGGATCCAAGGATGACCTAATAATATGTTGTATTGGAACTCTCCTTCTACAAGATAGAAGAGTTCATGGAGACTTTTGACACCTATTTTGATGGGAAATATAATTTTGCCCAAGGTGGGAGCAAGAATATCATTAAAGGCACGCTAGAAAACTAGAGATTGAGAAAAAATGGTATCAGGTAATTGGAGTTATTTGAAGGCATGATATGAGATTATATTGATACTAGCATCATTGTCAATCATAAATATTTTAACCATAATATCATTAATCGGGCGGTGACGAAGAGGGGGAGGTCATGATCCTTAGGTTGTAGTGATGGAATCTTATAACCATCAAATATGATAGATGTAAATATTTTTGAGGCACCAAAAAGGTTGGAAAATGGTTGGAGCTCATCCGATCATACTAATATGTCTTGAAGGGCTTCGATCATAGCTTGTCGATGTTGTGGGGAGTTTTGGATAAGTTCATAAAGGGACATCTTGATGGTACTTGATGCAACTATTTGAGAACAATATTTTATATAGACGTAGATTAAGTGTGGGGTGCTACAAGGATGGTCTTTAGGGGACGAAGGATTGGATAACTAAAGGGGAGTAGTGAGATGGAGATTTTAGGCCTATTTTGACTACGGGATTTTAAATCTTGGGTGTGGGATCTCATGGATATATAGATGTCATCAATTTTGAAAGAGAGGGGACTTGCTAAAAGAAGCGATTTCTTTTTGGTTAAATTATTAGAGAATGATTCAAGGTAAACAAGTTTAGTATTAGGTTTGGTTTGGTGGATTGATCTTGTTGTTTTGGATTTGATAGGTAGATGAGGATGATTATTTTTTTCTTAGATGAGTCCTTGGTTGAAAATATTTTGGATTGCAACATGGTGTGCTTTACAAACTCTATATAATGTTCCGATATTCAATGATAAGTGCAAAATTCCTCGTAGTTGTACCAGAAATCTTTCCACCCTTGGGGATCAGAGGGCTTGATTGGTGGTAATACTATGGTTGACGATTATAAGAGTTGTTCACGAATTTTAGTGTAACATCTTGACAAGGTTGGTTGAGATCACAAGAGTGTGGGATGTTGGATTTCATTTGATATTTTATAAGGATGAGATCTTTGGAAGCTTGTTTTGTGTGGCACATTTAGGTGCAGTTTTGAGGGTGGTTTTAGATTTTAAGAGAAGAAAATTAGTTTTGATGAGGGATGTGGTCCTAGAATAGAGGGTAGGGACATTGTACCCTATGATATGTTCATCTGGTTTTGTGTAATTCCTACCTTTTTGTGTGGATGACTAATTAGTTTTTGTATAGGACTACCAAATTTTTTGATTTGATGTTGCAAGATCTTGTCTTTGGAAGGGTCGTTTGTGACTTGATAACAAATTGTTTTTTTTGTAATTTTGAAGGGATAGTGTTGGAAATATTTTTGTGAATAGATATGGCCAGTCTTGGAATTCATGGCATAGGAGGTTTAGAGGTTTTCGTAGTATGGATATATGAAGAGTGTGATTGCATATCCATCTTCTCATTTGTAGAAACACATGGTATGATAGGTATAGGTGGGAGTTGGTTGACGGTGTTGATGATACAATAATGAGAATTTTGAGGTCCCATAGAATTAGTTTGATTATTAACTAGGTGATGGTTTGGAAAAGGTTGTTTGAACATGTCTATGCTTTGATTGGGAGGTGCATTTGGATTTTCAAGTTGTAGCTCACCTTGATCAATGAGATCTTGGAGGACATTTCTAAAAGAGTGGAATTTCTCAATGTCATGTCCTCTAGACCTAGTGATATTTGTAATAGGTGTCACCCCTATACCATAATGGTTTAGGGTCATGCTATCACCAAATCACAACACCCTCGTAATGATACGAGTTTGTGGGACTGGGGAATTTAGTGTAATTTGTGTAAAATTGGGTTACCTCTCAAGTTGTGGGAGTTGCAAGCTTGAGATAACCCTCTAGAGAAAACTTGTTCTTGCTCCTAAACTACCTACCAAAATCTATTGCTAATGCAGGAAAGAAAAATACCTAATCCTATTCTAACCTTCCAAGGGACCAGGGAGAGAGAATGCATGAAAATGAAATCATACACTAAGAGCGGTGATACACCATAAAAGGAGGTTCTTGCCAAGAGTCCAACTACCTGAAATGGAGAGAGGTGAGCAATGGAGAGGGTGGACAAGATGCACCACAGACTAGAGATGAGTTCACACAAAACACAACTTCGTACCCATCAAACACATCTCTCAAAACCTGCAATAAACATCAAGAATATGCACAATATACCCTGCAATGGAGAGAGGCAAGTAGAGACAATAACACATGCAAAGGATGGAAAAAACATCACAAAACACAATTTATTGCTCCAATAAGTATGCACAATACAACATTAGTGGGCAAGAGGTAAGAAAATTCCATTATAAATATTGGAAAGGAGGCTTAAGCTCCACATTCAACCCTAACAGAGAAGAAAGAGAGAGGGGGCAGGAGAAAAAATGACTAACTCCTTTACAAATGAGCCTCATATTACAATTTATAGAATGAAGAAGAGAGAGAGGAACAATATCAAAATCCAATTTCTAACAACTTGCAAGTGATAATAAATGAGTGAAAATGATGATATTTTACTTGCAAAAGGATCCCCATGTTGTCCCATGACCTGCAATGAGAAAAAATGATTTCCATGCCCATTAATTGCACTCCCAACCACTTTGAAATCTTGTTTAGAATCTGGGTTGGCTTTCCATGATATTCATCATCAAATATTCATCAATTTCTGAATTTATTGGTTTATGTGTGAATGTCTCGGAATCATGATTCCAATGAGACCAATTTTGTGTAATTCCATTGATAAATGCTCAAGTTATGAGCTTCGAGTGGACTGGAGTTGTTTTAGGATCACAAAGCTTACTTGACCTTCAGGAAATGTGAATTAATTCTTGGAAGTTAGGAATATATTTTATCCCCTTTCTAATGTTTTTTGCATCTTTTAAATATCTTAAGCATTTAAATTTTTGTGGGCCAATTTGATTTATATCCTTTGTTTTATACTTTAATTGGGAGGGGTTTTAGTTTAATATTGGCGATTAAATATTGCCATCTCGGATAACTTGGCTCTCCTTCCCACCTCGTTGAACATTCCTTTTAACCATGCACCGAATCGGCATCCCAACTACCTACTCGCTTGCTTGCATCATTCTTTGGCACCGAATTGGCATGTTTATCACCTCGGAAAGGCTACTATCGGCTCGGCCACGTGCATGGGTTCTCAAACTTGTAATGCAAGATCCTTCATTTTATGCCTTTTTGTCGACTTCCCTTATTTTCATGTGCCTCAACATATGCCACCTCCTTACTATCCGAGAGGATCCCCTACATGCCTATGCCGAGTCACCTCTTACACACCATCAAATTACTAGCCTAGATTCTTGATCGGGGATAATTTTCAGTGTCAAATGTTCCTTAAACTTCCCTAAACCATGCCACTACAATATATCCTTCAAGAACTTTCCGATGACTATAGGAATGTGAAAAATGGACACTTTGAACTCAAGATGGGTCCATTCATAGTTGATCAACTGGAAGGTCAACAGATCCATGGTGACGTGTATGTGTGCACAATTGGCCAAGTGGCTCACTCAGTAATGGACAAGTAATAAAAGGAAAAAAATTGAAGTATTAGTTTGAGAACTTTGGTCTTCGACAGTCAATGTTAAAAGGCCACTACATAGTTTGTAGCTAGTGGGATCCACTTTTGTATCGGAGGGGGACCCTGCCACCATGAGGACTATTTTATTATCGCCGACGTGGTGGATTCTTAAGCCACCACATGGCTTACCACCATATTTCATTATTGGAATATCATAATATGGTAATGGTCAAATTTTCTATATTACTTTTGTAATTATTCACGATGAATTTCCATGTCACTATGTGGTTCAAGTCACAATGTTTCAAATTTGACCAAGCCACCTCCTTATCTCTCCACATTGGTCGGATATGGTTTAAACTCCAAACACATTTGCTTAACCTACCACACATTATATTCTAACTACCTTTGCCACGCATTATCCTAATACTTGGTGCTAACTCCTTATCCCTCCACACAGAATTATCCCTCTAACTTCACATGGTCGTATGACCTTACCAAACTTAGTGCCTAATTTAACACGATCAATAGTGTTCTATAAAAATGGTGGTCAAATGGATCTTAAGCCAATATCTAATGCACACCGTGCACAATATAAACTACTCGTCTTACCAAACAATAGATCATGTGAGATATATCCCATAAATAGAAAAAGGAGAAGCGAGATATGGGGGATTCGAACTATGGTCTCCATGGTGTAAAAGATATGCCGACCGTTGGGCTACGGAGCTTGGAACATTATAAAATGAGCTCGGTTTTACTTGTCAGACAAAGGTAGAAGTTAGACCTGTGTTATTTTTGCAAAGGTAGCGAGTTATGGAAGCCATTTGGAGGCGCACGAAGGTCCGAGAAAGCCGAAAAGAACAGGCAAGACTATATGCAAGTTTTATAGTTCCATTTTTATTGTATTTACACTTGATCACGTGTATTATTGCAATTATTCCAAATGGAACGATTGTCATGAACCGAGGACATAGGTTTTTATTGTTGTTCCCGTAAACATATTGTTGCATTGTCTTTTTTATTTCTTTGTTATAACTAATTAATTGTGCACAATAATTATTTTAATTCAATTATGAATTTGATGAAGTTGAATTTATAATAGTAAACTATTATCTTTTATGGAGACGATTGGTTGAAGACTAAGTGGTTAAAACTCATGATTTTCCATAGTTAAAATGAGATTTCTAATGGATTCAAATAGACTTAATTAAATCCATATTTTGAAAACTAGATGCACACAAGGAATTTTTAAGTCGGTTCAAAGTGCATTTTTAATTTTCAGATCACTGGTATTAGAGCTAGTAGATAGCCGGAATAGCTTCTGATTGTGTGTGGAAACTTTTGATTTCAATTTTCATTTTGGTTTCATTTTTTAGAATTTGCATACATTTTGGGGCTTACTTATTTTGTGCAATGCAATTTTGTGGAAGTAAAGTTGTGTTTGCAGGAATAGAGAAAACATGGAAAAGCTATCTAGGAAAAAGAAGCTTGATGAGCTTGAAGCAATTAATCGCCAACTCCGGGAAGAAAACTCTTTCCAAAGAGCTAATTTTTACTCCTTGGAAGAGAAAATAGTGCGGCTTAAAATATGAGCCAAAATCCTCTACAACCAAGAAATATGAGTATGTCAATGAGATGTTTGCATAGAGAAAAAAATTTGATGGGAGTTTTCAAATATTTGCGGGAAGAAATACGAACCAAGGATGCCTCTTGGAAAAGATACAAAAAGGTGAACAAAAGAAGGAAATGCCTTCCAAAGTAGATGCAGTATTATGACAAAATGCATTGTAAGTTGTTCATCTTCTTTTAGTAATTCCTCGAATGTATTTTCAAACATTCCTTTGGGTCGATTCAAAAACACACTAAGGGAATTGGGTCTAAGATAATGGTTAAGATGGGATTTAACAGAAAGGGCCTTGGTAAAAATGGCCAAGGTGATGCTAACCCAATACGGGTAGAGGAACAACCTCTGTTTACAAGTTTGGGTTATTCTAGTGGGCAAATGGAGATTAGAGAAAGTTCCAAAGCAAGTAGAATCTTTGTTGTATCCACATATGTTTAATTGCAATAATTTTTAAAGACCCTCATTTTGGGAATTTTTAATTTTTGTAACTATCATATGTGGTTGCAATTAGGGTGTAAATTTATTGCACACTAAAAACTGGTTTGTAAAGCTACTGCAGTGATCATTTTGTAGATTATAGTAGTTCACCGATTTGGGTATGCATACAATTTGATCTATCCTTATACATTTCAACATGTATGAATAAATTGGCAGATCCATATGGATTCAATTTTTGACTATAGCTATTTTTGGGCATTGATAGTATAGTTTATTCGGATAATGCATATTTGTGGTTATTGCGGTTTCGAGATGAACGGTGGGCACTAGCCTAATTGTCAGGTAGTTTAGGTGTGCGGTATATCTTGATATGTGTTTATGAAATTGTAATTTTTAGTAATTGTCAGTATCACAAAGTGACAGTTAAACACTAGCTTTCCGTAATAGAATGGGTGTTATTATCGACAAGTTATTTGTGATGGCATTATAGTGGGTTTGACAGTTCACAGTTGTGTGCAAATTTGACAAGCGTTGCAACATTTCAGTTGAACACTAGCTTAATTGGGTGTTATTATCTGATTAGTTATGTAATTATCTAATCAAATATTTGCATTTTATTAACCTATAGTGCTATTTCGGGTTCTTGTATGTGGTTGTGCAATGCAGGAAGAGATAACATCATTTTTTGGTTGATAAACAATGTTTTGTGAACAAAAAGCCTTGTAAATAGGGAGGAGTAATTAGGGGATAATGTTTAGTGTAAAATGTTCCATAAACTTCCCTAAACCATGTCAGTGCAGTAGAGCCTTCAGAGAACTTTCCGATGACTATATGAACATGAAAAATGGACACTATGAGCTTAAGATGGGTCCAGTCAAAGTTTGGTCAACCGGAAGGTCAACGTGGGTCAACAAGTCCTTGGTAACATGTACGTGTCTTGCCACCATATTTCATTATTGGAATATCATATTTTATGGTAATGGTCGAATTTTCTATATTACGTTTGTAATTATTCACCCAATTTCCATGTCACTATGTGGTTCAAGTCACAATGTTTGATTTGACTAAGCCACCTCCTTATATCAACACATTGGCCGGATATGGTTTAAACTCCAACACATTTACTTAATTTTCCACACATTATATTCTAACTACATTTACCATGCATTATAGTCTTACCACACTTTATCCTAATACTTGCCGCTAACTCCTTATCCCTTCACGCAACATTATCCCTCCAACTCCACATGGCCATATGGCCTTACCAACCTTAGCACCTAATATAGTACAAAAAAAATGTACTATAACAATTGACAGACAGAATGGCTCTCAAGCCAATACATAATGCACACCATGCCCAATATAAACTACTCGTCTTACCAAAACAGTGGAGCATGTGGGATATATCCCATAAATAGAAAAATGCAAAGTGGATATGGGGGATTCAAACTGTGGCCTCCATGGTGTAAAAGATATGTCTGAACTTTGGGCTACGGAACTCGAAACATTATAAAATGAGTTCATTTTTACTTGTATAAAGGTAGAAGTTGGACTGTGCTATTTTGTGCAAAGGTAACGAGTTGTGGAAGCCATTTGGAGGCTCACCGCTTATGGAGGTCTGAGAAAGCCAAAAAAGACCAGGGCAAGACTGTATGTAGGTTTTATAGTACCATTTTTATTATATTTACACTTGATCACATGTATTATTGCGATTATTCCAAATGGAACGGTTGTCATGACCCGGGGACAAGATTTTATTACCAAACCCCGTAAACATATCGTTGTCTTGTATTTCTGATTTCTTTATTACAACTAATTAATTGTACATAATAATTATTTTAATTCAATTATGAATTTGATGAAGTTGATTTTTTAATAGTAAATCCATTCTCTTTTCTGGAGATGATCAGTCGAAGACTAAGTGGTTAAAACTCATGATTTTCCATAGTTAAAACGAGATTTCTAATGGATTTTAATAGACTTAATTAAATCCATATTTTGAAAACTAGATGCACACAAGGAATTTTAAAGTTGGTTCAAAGTGCATTTTTAATTTTCAGATCACTTCTCCACCTTGTTTCACATTGGTGCCGATCTCGAGTCATCTTGCCACATTTACTCCACACAACGACACCTTATGTCTCCACAAGCACTGAGTCTCTATCTTAGGCATGAGTTTACCCTTTGCATCAGGTTGACCACCAACGTGAAAGCCTAGCTTCTCGGTGACTGCGGGTTTTCATGTTCCACTTGTCCCGTGCTTCACAGGCTCAAATAACCCACATTCACCGCGTCGTTGATATCTCCCCACCCGAACCTGTGTGCTTCAGATTAGTCTATCCTGATGCGTATCGAGGCCCCTGTCGGCCCGATCCTAAGTTCCCACAACTCAACCTTTCCCTGTACAATTCTACGATGACTTGCTCTTTGACCAGCTAGATGGGCTGTTGACTTCCACATTGCTCGCACAACGTAAAATGTGGCAAGTTTTGACTTTTGGGGCTCACATGTCTTAAGCTAACTTTGGGTCGATTGGGCCATTTGAACCCGCCATACCTACACAATCCTTTCACTGTGGTGAAATCATCTTTTACACACACTCACAAACCAACTCGGTCGGGCCACCCGAACTCGTTTCTTCCGCAATTCCCACATTGGTATATGCCGAGGGGCCACTATAACTTCCTTCGTCATTTGTTCTTAAGTTCTCCTTGTCGAGATGATGTGTTTGATTGGCTTGAGCCCGAGTTAATAACTTGATCAATCCTTTAACGTAATGGCTCAACGACCGATTGAATTCTCCATATTCATGGCTTGGTTCCATGATTCCCCAATGCTTTCTCTCCTCTGCAAAGTGTTTGTGCATGAGCTAGATTCCCTTCTTGCCTTTAATTATAAAGGATCAGCTTCCTTCGTTTTTGAGAGGCTCACTGTGATGTTAATCGATCCATTTGCTTAAGTGTTCTTGCCCAACCTCGTCAAGTTTATTCTTTTAGCTCACTACGTCTTGACACTTCCATGTTGAATTGTTCATAGTTAACTCAACCACCGCATTATATAGCCTAAATTTTTACTATGGACTACCTCATTCAATATGTGAAGTTGATTCCTTGAACATTACATAGCTCGACTTGAGGTGCAATGACTCAACATTAACATCAAATAACTTGGTGGCCATTTTCCATGACTCAACTCCCACATCACCGATGTAACTCGATGGACGTTCTCAAAATAGCTCACCCTACACTAAGATGACTTGGCCCATCAATAGGATTGGGGAAAGGTCTCGGACCCCACTCACCCACTTGCATAGTGGACTCGGTGATTGATACAACTAGCTCCGATTTGTAATAGGGATCTCGGCTCATTGGATAAATATTGAGACAACTCGGTGTACTACAAGTAGCTCGATGTTCAATAACAAATTTCCATCATATATATGAGCTTGCTATCATAGCCAACTCACCATATTCTTTATAAAGAAGCTCAGTTTAGACCTCAAGGCATTTATAAAACATTTTCAACTCTTATCATCAAATTGTTTCCACTTTTGCATTCGACAAAGTGCGAGAAGGTATGAATTAGTGTCGAGAATCCTCAGGATCACAATGCTAACCTTTTTCTACTTTTGTAGATAGTGGGCCCACCTTGCTCATTACTCCTTGTCTTATCAAAACTTTGAACTTTATGAAGACCAAGAAGAGGAAAAATTCCTCTTGCAACTTTCAACTCTCTCAAAGACCCCAATTTTTCCTTGAAAACTTAAGTCTGTTTGTTTCTTCCGAATGGCTATGGGAATCCCTCAAGTGTTAGCTCTGCTTATTGCTCAATTTCACCCAAGGGGGGAAATTGGATAACATGTCCAATTCATTCATGGGTCGATAGAGGGAGTTTGATCATAAATGTTGCCATGGTTTTGTCAAAAATAGAACCGTAAGACTCCCTGAGGTGTGTATTAACATGGAGGTTGGGACCATTCAAATTCTAAGTGCCCTTTAGATGTGGTTTTCAAGAAAACTACATTCATTGAACCCTTGTATTTGTCCTTTGCTAGAGGATGTTTTAAAGGGAGAGTTGGGTTTAAGTTTTTAGATCATAATTTAACCTTACCATCCTCAAGGGCTTGGGGTTCCAACTTACGGGCTATGGTAAAGGCCCCATCGAATGTTTGAAACAACCTGGATCTAAAGGGTGTATGAAATATGTTTCACGTAAGACCAAGTGAATAACTTGATCAACTCCATTTTGGGTAGAGAAAAGGGTAATTGATTAATAATTCCTTACCATCCGGTGAGAAAATCAATAATAGATTTGTCCTCAAATTGTTTAATAATGTACAAGTCGGTGATAGATATCTTACATACACTATTAATAGAGAAATGTTCCAGGAATAGTTGTGCTAGTTGTGTAAATTAATAAAGGTAATGTTGATAAATTTTACTATACCGATCGAGCGGGCCCGACTAATGACATCAAGAATGTCCTTAGAATAAGATCCTAATCATAAGCTATAAGATAACAAGTTTGATGAAATGCCCAAATGTGTTACTATGGATATTCGTTCTTATAGAACTTGATAAAATTTGGAAGCTTCCAATGAGAAGGATATCATTTAAAAGTTATGGATGGTTTGATAGGCTTATTACGAGATATTCTCATAAGAAAATGTGTGTTTAGGTCCCATGGTGTGTTGGGAATATAGTATCATGGAAATGAGAATAATTCCCCAAAATCTACAAATAAAGTGGAAGTATAAAATAGAATAAACCAAATCAAAACAAAGTACACACACATGACAAAAAGGTATTGTGGTTCACCCAATGTGGGCTACATCCACCAAAGATAGAGATCTCATATATATAATAATGAACAAGAATACAAACCAACTCTTCCCACAAGAGTACAATACATCTCTCCAAGAGTATCTCCTCCTCCAGATCTCTAAACGGATCTCCATGAGTGCACTACAACCATGCCTCCAAACCACCAATAGATCTCACATAACCAAGAACTATTACATCTCTGAATTGTAACCAAGCTCTCCATGAATCTGCAACAAGACCTCTCACATGGGTCTACCATATGTGCAACTATAACTATGCACCAAGAAGTAAGTATGTCTCTCCATCACTACATCAACCTATGCAAACATGAAGAAAACCTCCTCTACAATATCTAGATCTACATGGATCATCAATACAACATGATCTCATGGATCTATGAATACAAGATCTCATAACAACCTATGGATCTAACAATACAAGATCTCACAATAACCTGTGGATCTAACAAGAAGAATCTACAATACAAAATCTCACCAACATGTGGATCTACAAGAAGAAACTCTATGTTCTTTGCATACTATGCAATCCATTACAATGAGATAATAACTATACAAAGGAAATACAGTAGAATATGTTACCCTCTTCTCACCATTGAGATGTACCTGTCATAGCTGTACCTATTATTTCCTTATGTCCAACTTCTCTCCATGGAAGCTCTATCTTCATGTAACCTATTCTTTCTTTCTCTTCTTCTTCATCCTCTCAATCTAGGAGAATCAAGGATCTAACTCAATCCTTCTCTTAATTAACCTTCTAACCCTATATTTCATGCTTATATATGCATATACAAACTTGGGGCACCATACTTATGCATTTACAACCTTTAGATTCACTTTATAACAAAAGTTAGATCTAATTCCTGTTAGTTAAATATAAAATTTCATTACACAATCGATGCGGCCTCACGATGACGCGTTTCTTCTACCGACCGATGGTGGTTGATATGCTTTGACCAATAGCAGTTCTTCTTGCGACCGATGGTGGTTCATATGTTGATCTATGGTGGTTCTTTTGCTGACCAACGTCGCCATCTTACTGTGTAAATCAACCACTTGTAATGCATGCTCATTGTGAAGTAATCTAGCTGCATAACCCAACAATCTCCCACTTGGAGGTAAATTTCTCAACCTTTGTACTTGTACCATATACCTACATGAATCTACTACTGATTTGTGAGACCCGAGCTAGTCATTCATCAAGATCCCATTGAATCATAACATCAAGCCTCTCATGAAATCAAGCTATCATGACTAACACACTGCAAGATATCTCACTTGAACTGAATTATTGAGCTTCTATCATAACCATATCCACCAAACATGTTCTCTAACCATCTATCCACGTCTCCATGAAACCACCAATGGAACTTGACCAAAGACAAGTCAAACTGTAATATGCGTAAGCAAAACAAGATCCTGGGTTAAGATAACCCAAATGAGTTCTACATGCAACTCGTGGTTAATTACTCCATAACACCTACACAACTCAAAGAATCCAAATTCTGCATTTTATAAATATAATCCTACATAAACAACTAGCATTTCCAAGAAAACCATCCATAGATAACATATGTATTAAGGAGTAACATAGTAATAAGATGAAATACAAACATCCCCTACTCATGCTTAAGGAATCTAAACCATGATCATAGGCATCCATGTGAAAAACAAATATTTGCATCATCATACGCTCATAAAACAAAATATATTCACATGTACAAAAATCACCATGTACATCCATCCATATCACCAGTCTCTCCAGAAGCTCCAAGTCTCTCATTGACTAACTCCAAAGCCAAATATGAATCATGTGCTCATCAATATCAAAAACAAATAACTGTACTAATCATGCTACTAATAAATAGTGCAAATACCAGCAAACATGTCATCAACATACTCTACACAACTATCCAAGATGAAAGAAAACAAGGGCAACATCAATAAGATGTAAATATACACTATTGTCACACTTTAACCTGTAACAAACATATTTTCCTTCTTTACCCTTCAATGTCAATAACATTGCTCTCTCTTCTTAACCCAGCTAAACAACCATCAACTACAATCCCATAAGGATATCCAGGCACTATAAATAAAACTAGAAGTGATATCATCATGCAATAAACTCAAAATACCTACAAAATCATGACTGTCCTCCAAAACAACTTGTGCCTCATGCCACACAATAAATGTAGCATACTCCTCTCACTCCACATGTGCATATATGTCTAACCTACAATTCCAACAACCATGGATTTCTCCCACTCAACATGAACTCCCTTGCACTACCTCTAACCACCGAGCTCAAAATCCAGATATGTTAGTGAGAAATAAAAAAAGATGAAAGAAATATAAACATGATTCCCTTCTTATCAAATAATACTTCTACATCATAAAAGTTTGGATTTCTTATGAAGTAGGTGAATCACCTTCTTTTCATCCTTGTTTACTCAACATCTCTCGTTACTTGCAATTGTGTCTAATCATGACTTTTCATTGAGGATCTCATCCTTAGACTAGATTCCCTTATCCTCAAGATTCCAACACATCCTCGGAAATAAAAGTCAAACACACCAAATATCCATGGTGAAAATTTTTACTTGTGCACATAATCCAAACATAATATCAGTTGCTTCAAACAAAAGAAATAAAACATGAACCATATAGAGATACCTAACCCAAAGTCTCACTGGACTAACCGAGCCAACTCTGTCCTCTTTCTGATTCAATCATTGAAGTGATCTACATCGTTTCTACCGTGTACACTCTATGCAAGAAATTTGATCCTCCAAACCATCCATGCCCTCTTCTACTGTAAAAACCTAGTACATATTCACTACCACATAGACCAACCTTAGTTTCCTGACCAATACCGGTTCCTCTATGACTCGACGTCGGTTCCTGACCGAAATTAGTGCTATTAGAATGAACAAAACTCCACAAAATTGGCATAATACACCAAACCAGGTGCCTACTCCAACAAAATCGATAGATGTGCCGAGTCGGTCATTTCAAGAAACACACAAATCTTTTACAAAAACTTAACAACAACAATACATGTAAATAAATTGTACAAGATGAAATACATCACGTTACAAACACTAAGACACTCAACCAAAACTTCAATCAAGTACATGCTTCTTTGATGGAAGCTCCATCTTCATTATGTGTTATGCCTCTCTACCAAATCCCATGCATCTAACTACACCAAGGATGCATAACTGATCCTCTATCTCATACTTAGATCTGTAATCCTAAGGTATGCATGTGCAACCAAAACATACAAGCACTGCAATACCAAGATAAAACCATACCTCTGTAACCAAGATATGTAATCTAACCAACATGCTTATGCCTCCAAGAACCAGAGACACCTAAGAAAACAAGACACATTCAATGCATCTCTCAATTTCTTCAGATATGTGATTTTCTATTTAAAACCAAGTTACCCAGTAGCCAACCACAGTCACCCTATAACCGACCACGCTCACCCTGTAACCGACCAAGGTCACCTTGTCGATGCCGGTTTCCACCTAGTCGATGCGGTTTCCACCTAATCGACGCGACCGTATTCTCCATCAACCTAACATTAGTATCTTCCACTTGAGATTTAAATATCTTCATGTGATTTTCACATTAGGAAAAACAAACCCTGCTCTCATATACCTATCAGTAAACCACTAAAAATATACTAAAGCAAAACCTTTCTTTGAAATAACCAAGCTCGATACCAGCTTGTTGGGAATATAGTACTGTGGAAATGGAAATAATTCCCGAAATCTATAGCAGTGGAAGTATAAAATAGAATAATCCAAATTAAAACAAAGTACACACACATAACACAACATGTACCGTGGTTCACCCAATGTGGGCTACATCCACCAAAGATAGAGATCTCATATATATATATATATATATATATATATATATATATATATATATAATGAACAAGAGTACAAACCAACTCTTCCCACAAGAGTAAAATTCATCTCTCAAAGAGTATCTCCTCCTCCAGATCTCTAAATGGCTCTCCATGAATGGGCTACAACCATTCCTCCAAACCACCAAGTAGATCTAACATAACTAGGAACTACTACATCTCTCGAATCGTAACCAAGATCTCTCGTGGATCTGCATACCTCTCACATGGGTCTACCATATGTGCAACTATAAATGTGCACCAAGAAGTAAGTCTGTCTCTCCATCACTACATCAACCTATGCAAACATGAAGACAACCTCCTCTACAATATCTAGATCTACATGGATCATCAAT
This sequence comes from Taxus wallichiana var. yunnanensis, assembly GCA_018340775.1. NCBI lineage: Eukaryota > Viridiplantae > Streptophyta > Pinopsida > Cupressales > Taxaceae > Taxus > Taxus wallichiana. The sequence goes on along the minus strand of CM031242.1, from coordinate 726,537,543 downwards.
ACAACATGATCTCATGGATCTATGAATACAATATCTCACAAAAACATGTGGATCTAACAATACAAGATCTCACAACAACATGTGGATCTAACAAGAAGAATCTACAATACAAGATCTCACCAACATGTGGATCTACAAGAAGAAACTCTATGTTCTTTGCATACTATGCAAGCCATTACAATGAGACAATAACTATACAAAGGAAATACAATAGAAGATGTTACCCTCTTCTCACCATTGAGATATACCTGCCATAGTTGTACCTATTATTTCCTTTTGTCCATCTTCTCTCCATGGAAGCTTTATCTTCTTGTAACCTGTTCATTCTTTCTCTTCATATTCATCCTCTCAATCTAGGAGAATCAAGGATATAACTCAATCCTTCTCTTAAATTAACCTCCTAATCCTTTCTTTCATGCTTATATATTCATATACAAACTTAGGGAACCATAGCTATGCATTTACAACCTTTAGATTCACTTTATAACTAAAGTTAGATCTAATTACCATGAGTTAGATCTAATTACCATGAGTTAAATATAAACTTTCAAGCATAGGTAACCGATGCCGATTCCCCACCAATAGTGGTTCCTTTGTGGCCGATGGTGGATCTTTCACGATGATGGTAGTTTTTATGTTGACCTATGGCGGTTCTTTTGCTAACCGATGACGGTTCATATGTTGTCCGATTGTGGTTTTTCTGGCGACCGACGTTAGTTAACCAACCAACATTGGTTATAGTGTAAATCAACCACTTGTAATGCATGCTCACTTTGAAGAAATATATCTCCATAAGCCAACATGGTGGAAGCTTCAAGGCTCTCAATTTTTCTTATTAATGTTTGCATGGGATCATTTTGAGGAGGTTGGATGTTTGAGGTATTATCTTGATTATAGATGAGGGGGTTTGATTGTTGATATGGGTGATATGTCGGAGGGGATTTTGAAAAGGAGGAAGGCTCCCTAGTATGTTGTAAGTTTTCTGAGAGAATAATGGTTATGAGTGTTGGTGCTCATTCTGATCTCGCACCATTTTCCCTTGAAATCCCTCAGTTTGTGGCCTCTGTCACGTTTTCTATCTCCCAATTGGTGCACAAAAACTATCCTCCATTTGTCGAGTCTGATGCCCCACACTTGTTTGTTGTATAAGAAAAGATGACAGACCAAAATCCCAATATCCCTTAGTGGAAGCCGTCAGATATTGTATTAATGGGGAAGAAACATTTTCTAGTTTCTCACCCACTAAGGCATGTTAAGAATGATATTATATGTTTTCATGACATGGAGGTACCGCGCATGTTTAGGGACCAACCCCTGAGTTTTATTTTTGGAGATGCACCGGGGAGACACGTGGAAGGCCCACGCTTGTTTGGAGACTAGATGTGGTGCCTCACCTTTACTGAGATGTGCCATGGAAACATGTGGACGGTTCGATATAAAGTAGAAAGGGGACAAAATCAACAATTCTTTGTGTAATGCATATTTTGAAATGGGAATTACCAGAGGAGATGGATGTGGGGCAGAATTGTAGATGAAAGAGAGCAAAAAGGGGATGACCTGTCAAGTCCAGCTATGCATAAAATCAAGGATTTCCAAAGGTTTGTGGCATGGCATCCTAGTCATCAGTGGAGAGGCCCAAGAAACATGATCAGTTCGCAACTGGTCCACCTGGAAACTTTCGAATATAAATTTGTTAAAGGTCACTTTCTGAGGCAAATGAGTAACAAGCAAGGGTCCCTCGAATATTCTTCTTTTTTGGAGGAAAATTGAGTGAATGAAATGTATAAATGCAATGAGATTACTCTTGCAAATGGTCGGGAGTTCATTTTCACGAGAATTTTTTGAGAAAAGCTCATCTTCTGAGAAACTAGGTTAAATTCCTCTGTGGCAGATTTTCATTCATGTTGAGTTGGTTACGAATGTATAGCCATCAACAAGCTCTGAGATTGTTTAAAATAACTCTCCCCTGTTGATGAATCTGATAAACTTTGAGTTAATTTGTGTTAAATCTCTAGAAAATTTTGTGTTTATTTCACTTTCAGAATGTCTGCAAGTAGTTTTTCTTGTTCCTATTACAATCTCTTTGAGTCGCACAAATCTCAATCCTTATGATAGTCTAGTGGCATCTAAAATTTCATTTTTCAGAAGAGATTTCATCTAGAATGAAATAAACGATTTAAAATCACTTTTCTTTCATTTGTTGACAGATATTATTTGTAAGCCTCTGGGTGTACCTCAGGCGTGATTGATCTTAGATTTTGATGTTTTATTGGGTCTTCTAACTCGAGCCTTCATGCTAGAATCTCAAAGATTGTGTGAAAAGTGCAAATCTAGGCCTCCATTGACGCACACTTTCTGGTTGAAGGAATGTTTTAACTATTTTGAAGCTTTCTGTTATTGAGTTCTCCATTTGTTATGAAAGTTTCTCAAGGATCTGGCAAAGTCAAATCTATCTTGTTGATCTCCCACCAAAAATTATTCAAATAACCAATCCTACCCTGAACTACCCCTGTTTTGCTCTGTATATCCACAAAAGAACAAAATCCATTTGCTAAAGTATGTAGAACAAATCAAGATTCCAAATGTCTTTAGTAACCTTAGCCTTGTGTTGAAAATATCTCCATAATCTGGAAGTGACAACTTGTGAGAGTCAGATTTGGTGTGTTGATCATATTTTCCTAGGGTTTTCTTTATAAAATTTGTGCAAAAGAAAGGTATATGCATCTCCTTCAATAATCAGAGGTTACAAAATAGGTTCTCTTACCTTGGTTAAAAGGTACAACCTAAAATAGTTAGGATAAGATCACATCCTTTTAAGGTGCTATCCATCTCTCCACAAACCTGAGTAACAAAGGGTCAGTTAGATTTCATCCCCGGCTACAAAATGATACACATTTATGATCTATCTACCTCTAAGCTCCTGTTGAATTTGTGTTGTTGCTCGGCTTGAAAAGGAGAACAAATTTGGATACCAACAAGTGAGGAAGATTGAATATAATGATAGGGGTGAGGGATAAAAGTGTAGAAAGGGTCTATGATGGTGGTGGATTATGTTAAGTCATAACGTATCCATACTTGTGGCACAAAATTTGAGAAGATAGGTTATGACAGGGGATGAGCGATAGTGATAACACTTGTAGTAATGGGTGGTAAAGATGTAGGGATAGATACCAATAATTTTTTTTTGTGGATGTAGATTAATGCAAGATGATAGGTTGTGATGTAGTCAAGGGGATTGATAAACTAGGCATACTGATAGAGCTTCTCGGGGAGGAAGAGAAGTGGAAGGGGTATGACTAACTATGGGGATGAAGTAGTAACATGATTTTGGACATGTTGCGAGTTCACCGAGGAACAGACGGTACATACCCTTGTTGACTAACCATGGGTGATGAGGTAATGGAAAGATTTTGACACCCTACTTGGTTAGCTAAGGATGTGGATGATGAGGGTCCTTTCTAAGTAGCCATATTTTGGGATGAGATAGAATTGAGTTCAAATATAACTATGGGAGAGAATGAGAAAAATGTTGATGTTCCTATATTACTAGTGGTAGGATATGGAGCAATTTACTTGATAATCAATTAGTAAGAGGGATCAATAATCTGGGAGTGATTGAATGGTACATTGATGATAGGTGGTGGAGGTTTTAGACTATAACTGTGGGGGAAGGTAGATAGCCCAAGAAATGAGATAAATACTAAGGGCAATCAGATTGGTGTCAAAAGTTCTTCAAACACCGAGTCTCCATTGTGAAAGTGTTGTGGAAGGGATTCATAGGGAATTTTGGATGTATCTGATTATACACTAGGGAACACAAAGAATTTTGAATTGATTCAAGGGATTGTTGTAAGGGGTTTTCCATATATTTTGTATTCTAAATATGAGATTGTTGTCTAGTCAAAACCATGAAACAACAAACAAATAATGACGAGAATTTTTAATTAAGATGAAACTCACACAATCAGAAAAAGGTTTTATTTGATTTAAGTTGAAATGTGTGAAAAGAAAAAGATAGTTGATAAAGGGTACTAAAAATCATGTCGATAGGGTTGGTTTCTGGTGTGTTTAAGGCTGGAGTCCTCGATATACTTGAAGTTACTAGAGGCCCAAATTTTTTTGTTGCTACCAAGACGAGGTAGGATATTTTTGCCTACCCCCTCACTTCACGATCCTACAAGGATAAGGGTCTCGGGTGCTTAGCTGATATACCAACCATCAATTATTTATACTCATCCAGTAAAAGCGAGTCACTTCCCCTTGGTGATGAAATCTAAGTAGTTAGACACGGAAGGAAGTTTTTATAATGTAAATGTTATTTGTAATGCGATTTGGTTGTGTGTGAAGGAAATAATGAAGGCAGGGTTTTAACCCCTATTTAAGCTAAATGAGAAGGCAATAATGAATATTATTTTTAAGACCTAAAATAAAATTTAATTTCAATGAAGACAAAGAAAATAAGATACAATTCCAAGAGAAGAGTGAAAGAAAAGGAAAGATGTACATTTGTTCTCTAAAAAAACCCCGTTAATTATTTTATGTGTTTTCAAGAAATCCACCAAAGGACTCCACATTGAAAAGTTAGTAAGAAATGAAATAAGAAATATATTTTACTATGGAAATGTAAAATTTTGATCGAAAAGGGGACATGCGTTCCCACGGGCATGCCAAAATGTTATGGTGGATTTTGGATTCACTATTATTATATGGAATAAATCACCAAAACTTGGAAAATAATAGGGTTTAACGATACTTGCATCGACAATGTCAAGATGTACGGGTAAAAAAGCAGTGCGTGAGACTCCTTCCAAAGAATGAGGAAACTGCACACAAATAGATAACTTTAAAAGATAAATATTAGATAATGATATGAAAAGTTTCTTGGAAAAGGAAAATCAAATAAGGTCTTCATTTAATGAGTGTTAACTTTTTTAAATAATTAAGTGATAAATAATGGAAATACAAATAATATCAAAGTATATGGATGGAGGAACCCGGTCAATGTCCTTGATGATAGGTTGGGGAGGGTTGAAAATGTTCTCTTAGTAACGGTTCACTTCATTGCTCTTCTTGAGGAGGACTTCCAATTTTTCGATGATATCACCCGGATTGGGTGTGACAACAATGACACATAGGCTTAATTTGTAGTTGATATCCGATTGCTCCCGCATGAATGGTCAAGTGAAAAATTTGTAAATCAAAGATGTTATCTAGTGCATTCCCTTCACCTAGAATGATCAGCTACAAAGAGAGGACACTTGAAACACAAAGATTAGTAGAAGAGAGAATATCAAATGGATTAAAAATAGGGAATATGTGTGACGAGGATTAAAATAGGAATCACTTTGGCGATTTAGGAAAGTCACTTTGGTGATTCAAGGGAATCACTAAATATTACTATGTAATTATCTATTTTTGAATAAAATGTAGATTTGATCTTGAATGAATTATTTAATGATTGGATTGTTTTTAGAAATGATGCATAGATAAACAAGGAATGTAAAGAGATGACAATACCTTGCCTTTGATACAAAATGCAAATGATGAATGTTATAGAGAGGCCTTACGATGGTGTGAACTCTTCAAGGGCTTGGTGTGGCTCCATAAGGTGCTGAGATGTTGTGAGAGAGGTAATTTAAGTATCCAAAATGGAAGAATGTCGATATAATGTGAAAGGATCCTCATTCAAGGAATTTGGTGAGTTTATATAGAATCACCGATGATTTTGGGAGTCGTTGGTGATTTGGGAAAAGTGGGGAAAACTCACTTGAAATTGGTTGAAACCACCTCCAAATGGGTGAGTTTTGGGTTGGGGGAAAAAATAAGGTAAGGATGTGTTAGGGAGGTTGGGAGGTTATGATGGTTTGGCCTTACTAGGATAAAATGGTTTTTAAGAGGTTTAGGGTGGGGTAAATGAATATTGACATGAGTAAATAGGTATTACAGTACAAAATATGATTTAGGACTTGGATATACTAATTAAAATATGGATATGAGTTGTGTGGGTAGGTCACCTAGGGGTCTTTGAAATACTAATGTCTATATAGACATGGTTCTAAATCTAATGCTTCACTCTAAATATACTTTCAAGGACTCATCGAAAGTGTATGAATGTGTCTAAACAAATCTTAAAAAAGGGGGCTCCATTTTCTTACTGAAATGGGGAATGTTGGCTACAAAAATACTTTCTAAAAATAGAAATTCTCCTATAAATGCAAACATGGGTAGTCTTACTCAAGTTTTCATCCAAATCATTCTCCCTTCCTTGAGAAACAATGAGTCCCATTTTCTAGAGGATTGACATTTGATTTTCATAAACAAATTGAGTGTTGAAGTTATTTCCTTCAGCTTGAGTTGTTAGGCCCACCCAAAATTCCTATTCATTATTTTGTAAGACTTGTGTGTATGGATTCTGGAAAGCCAACATATATTGACATGATTGCACTTCGCACAAATATCACAAAGATGGGGATTAATAATAATTAGAATTGTGACCTTTTCTACCAAAATGACTACAAATGAGGTGATGAATCAAATATATCCTATATGAATTAACATGAGGCTCATACCAATGTTGAGTAGATTGTTATGGACGCATGCTTTCTTTAATGAATGTGGGACCCAAGGTAGGTTGTGATAACTCCGTAGTGTATCCGAGACCAATGTTATTGGGTCTCTTTTATGGTTTTAGGGGTTCAAGAAATCCTTGATCATATTTTCCAAGGCCTTTTCAATTATAGCCCAATTTTTTTAACAAATTGAAACCAATACCTTTTATGTGTTTTTCAAAACTACCAATCACATATGGGAATTATCATAATGTGCATAACAAGAAAAACATGTCATGATTTCCTCTGTTTCTTTATATGCATCTACAACACTTTTCTTATTTTCTTTCAAATATTTGATTTCACTTTGACATATGGCTAGGTATTTTTCAAGGGTAATTTTAGTGTCTTATATTCGCCGTTTGGCTAAAATTAGCTTTTCGTCCACTTGAAAATGGCTATTTTTAAAAAAACAATTGATTGGTCGATTCACCTAAACTTTATACAATTTCCTATATTCTTGCTTATAATCACCTTATAAATATATTTCAACCTATTTTGTGACATAAAATCTTCATACTTACTATGCATGTGTGGGTATTAATTGCCAGGAAATTATATGAGACATGTATAAGTTATTTCGAATTGCCTATTATATATGTATGCATGCATGCATGCACATATGTATGTATGTATATATGCATATATGTAGTGTGTATATGTATATATGTAATTTTGAGTTTTTCATACATGTGTGTGTACACATTATATATATACAAATTCATATTTTAGAATTTCCTCAAAATATGGTAAAATTACATTTGAATACATGCATTACTACCCAATTTTGATATGCCTCTTTAGTGCATCTTGGAACTTATTCTATGACTCTAAAAATACTCATTTGATCAAGAAAGTCCCATTCTCATTGTATTTCATTGAGTTCCATAATAATATATGATATTGTTGCTATTTTTTTTTGCAAAGGTTTATGTAAAGTTATTATGGTGAATTACTTTCATCTTATTGATCGTGGTGTTTGATTAACATATATGTTTCTTGGCTTGGTACGATCTGGTTATCGTTCCTTTTATGGTATCAGAGTAGGAGATTACTATTGACATCCGTCTGTAAGTTTTATTTTGTAAATAAGTTCTTTGTATATTCATATATTCATGATTTATTAGTATTTTGTTGTTTTGTGTTTTTATGCAAAACAGAAGCTTCCATTGGATTTGAAAGGTGCCAAAACCCTAAGATCAATTGTAAACCCGAGCAGATTCCGAGAGCATTCACCATTGAAATCCTTAGCCCCTGGTCATATGAGGGCTTAAAGCTTGTGATTCCTACTAGTAGGTTCTTAACTCCAACCCCCTTTCATTTTATTTGTGTGGTGAAGGAAAGAGCATTTTATTTTGTTTTAGTGGCAACTAAAATAAATAGTAGAGCATAATATTGAAAAGCTTGTAACTTTTGATCGGTAACTCGGTTTTGAGTACCGTTTTTTGCAAAAGTGCTTTTTTTTGTGATCTTTCCATTGGAAATATTTATTTTGAGAATATTAATATAATTATAAAGTGCCATATTGTAACATGCACTCATTATAAAGTGCCAAAATCTGGGGGGCTCTTGTTGCATTGTTTGGTTCTTGCATTTTTTGGTGATTTTTTGAGGATGGCGTCTTTATCTACTTCTACATTAGATCATGTTGATCCATTAACAAAAAAATTACCACACATGGAAACAAAGAATGTAAAAATAATTAAGCAAAAAGGATTATGGGCTTTAACTTCTTCAGAACAACCAGTGTTCACTAGAGAATATGAGAAATTTCAGTACCATTGCAAATTTGATGAGTACCATTGCAAATTTGATGAGGGAAAACCAAAAAGTAAAACCAAATCCACCCCTTCTCCATCTCAAAATGATACTGAACCCAAATAAAACAACTCTAAACCTAAGAAGTCTTCTAAATCCAAGAATAAGTCTAGCCTTTCATGTTCTTTTTGTGGGGGTAGTGGTGGTCATAAAGGGCATAGGTGTTATAATCAAATGCAATCCTTAGAGGATGCAATCAAGAAACACAAAATTTATATCTCCACTCCACCTCCTTCTAATCAGCATGGAAAATCACTTAATGTTGTTGGGAGATCTCAGTCACCACTTGCAGATAGTTGGGTTATAGATTTTGGTGCTTCTCATCATATGACTTCTTCCAAGGAGTCTTTTTGTTTCTCTAGGTTTGAGTTCTACTTCCAAAATTGAGGTTGGAGATTATTCCTTTATTTATGTTGAGGGAAAAGGTGATATACAACTTGATGGTGGTAGTATCCAAGATGTACTATATGTTCCTAACATCACTACAAATTTTCTTTTTGTATATCAAATTTGTCATTTTGGTCAAGGAAAACAATGAATTTTACACCACATGGAGCAAAATTATGAATTTTTTGGAGCCTTATTCAATTTTTGCTCGGGGTATTGTTGATCATAGTTCTAGACTATATCACTTTGAGGGTTTTAATGATGTTTCTTCTATAGGGATAGGAGTGGTTTCTCATGTAGATTTAGAGAGTAAGCTTTGGGATGAAATATTTGGACATCTCAATTACAAATATTTGAAGGAGTTGAGCACCCATGGTATGGTAGATAGTCTTCCTAGAGCTTCTTGTCATGAGGAATTTTTGTTTGGCTGTGCATCGGGAAGCAACACCAAGATCCATTTCCTAAGAATTTGTCCTAGATATCTTCTTGACCACTTGAGCTTGTGCATAGTGACTTGATGGTTTTTCCTATCTCCTCTTTCAATGGAGATAAGTATGCACTTACCTTTATTGATAATTTCTCAAGGCATACTTGGGTTTATTTTCTCAAGTACAAAAGTGATATTTTTTCACACTTCAAAGTCTTCAAGGCTTTTGTCGAGAAACAATCTTCGAGTTACATAAAGAACCTTCAAACTGATAATGGGGGGAGTACTTCAGCAATGAGTTTTCTAATTTTTTGGAATCTGAAGGCATTATTTACTAGCCTTATGTTCCTCATACTACACAACAAAATGTCTTACCGAGAGAAAAATAATATAACTTTGAAGGAAATGGCTAGGTGTATGATGCATTCTAAATATCTACCTCCTATATATTGGGTAGAAGTAGTTAATTGTGCTAACTACATTCGTAATCATACACCACACAGAGCACTTGAGAACTTGACTCCAGAGGAAGCTTGGTCCAACACTAAGCTAGGTGTCTCATTTTTTGAGTCTTTGGGATCCATGCTTGGGCATTTGTGCCAAAGAAGAAAAGGAAAGCTTTGGATAAGAAGAGGAACAATTGATATTTGTAGAGGCATTATGAGGACATGAGAGCTTATCAACTTTTAGATCCTGATACTCATGAAATTATTTTTCGAACACATGTTTAGTTTGATGAGTGCTTCAATCTCCATGATTCTTCATCTTATTTCATGCCTCCTTGTTCTTCTTCATCTCATCTTGAGGATCCTTTCTTTGCGGAGGTTGATGAGGAGGTTATAGATGTCGTTGAGGATCCTATTCCCACTGATGTTTTCACTACACCTAAGTGGGCTCATACTACAATTTCTGAGGCAACATATTTCATACAGGATCTTCCACCCACTAGGCATCATCATGCATATTCTACAAGTTTTGGACTTTTGTGTCAGGTAGTTTTTGAGGATCCACAATATTTTTCAAAGGCTCATGGGATACATGAGTGGGATGATGCGATGATAGCTAAGTATTCTTCTTTGATGAAGAATCATACTTAGGATTTGGTATCTCTTCCTAAAGGAAGAAAGATGGTTAGGTGTAAGTGGGTATACCGAACCAAATACACAATTGATGGGTCCATTGAAAAGTATAAGGCTCATCTTGTTGCAAAGGGTTTTTCACAAGTTGAAGGTATTGATTACTCTAAGAATTTTTCACTTGTTGCCAAGATGGATTTCATGACGCCTTGTACTTGTTATTGCTGCATCACAGGGGTGGCCCGTATACCATATGGACGTGAAGAGTTCCTTCTTACATGGATATTTACAAGAGGAAATATACATGGAGCAACCTGTTGGATTTGTTCAAGATTATTCTCTTGTTTGTAGGCTCTGAAGGTCTCTCTATAGTCTCAAACAAGCCCCTCGGGCTTGGTATGAGAAGATGGATTCTTTTCTTCTATATATTGGTTTTGTTCACTACCACTCTAATCATACAATGTATCTCCAACATGTTGGTGAGGATATTTTGATACTTGTATTGTATGTTGATGATCTATTACTTATTGACAACTCTTCTTCTCACATTCAAAGTATTCAAAGGGATCTTTCTACACAGTTTGACATGACAGATCTTGGGTTATTTCATTATTTCCTTGGTTTGTATATTTATGAGATAAATTCAGGGATTTATTTGAGTCAGAAAAAGTACACCCATGATCTTCTTCAAGCACTTTGATATGGCTGATTGCAAGCCAATTCCATCTCATTTTCAGTATGTGGTTACTCTTACTTCCACATGTACCACACCACTTTGTGATCCTAAATTGTATAGGAAGTTAGTTAGGAGTCTCATGTACTTGACCCATACTCACCCTGATATTTCATTTACAATAGGGCTTGTATCTCGGTTTTCACATTCTCCTCATAGTAGTCACGGAAGTCTGCTAAAATAATTTTACGCTATTTGTAGGGCACTTCCCACTTTGGCCTACACTACAATAGGTGTTCTACTCAGTTGGTTGGGTATACAAATTCAAATTGGGAGGGTTCTATTGATGATAGGTGTTCCACTTCTGGATATCTTTTTTGTCTTGGTTATTCTCTAGTTACTTGGGTGTACAAAAGAAACATGCTCTTACACTTCATTTTCGAGGCGAGTACAGGGGTAGTAGTTATAGCGAGTCAACAAATTCTTTGGCTTCGATAGTTATTGAAAGAGTTTGGATTCCCACAAGATTCACTGAATTTACTTTGGTATGACAACCAAAGTGCAATTCACATTTCTCACAACCCATTGAGCACCAACTGACCAAGCATATTGAGATACACATCCACTTCATTTATCAACACATTCAGGATGGAGTTCTTTGCTTGGAGTACATTCCGACTCAAGCAGTAGGTTGCAGACATATTTACAAAGCCTTTTACATCACCTCACTACCTTGAGTTACGTGGCATGCTTGGGGTTTCAGAAGTTTTTCTTGGGGGTGTTCATGAGAACATCTTACTTCTTATTCTTCTTTCTCTTTCCTTCTAGCAGGATTCTTTCCTTCTTTTGGTTTGATATTTCTTCATGGATATATTATACATGAGTACCTCATTAGGATTTGTTTCGGGACTCATAATGTGGAAATTCTACTTCTATTTTGGCCCCTAGCTTCACTTGAGGGGGTGTTAGAGTAGGTATTTACCTTAGATCATGTTTACCTAGGTACTTTATTTACCTTTATTGTATTTATACTCACCCACTTATGTGTGTGGATATTTCTTTTGTTTTATTTAGATATTAGGGGATATTATCTAGTTGTTAGGTATAGTTCTTTCCTTGATCTATGGTATTGACTAGATCCTTGATGTCTAGTTCTCTCCTAAATCTATGGTCTTGACTAGTTATTTCCTTGATTTATGGCTTGATCTATAACCTTGAATAGTTCTTAGATTGTTATTCCTTTCCTATATAAGCAAGGCCCATTCTCATTGTATTTCATTAAGTTCCATAATAATATATGATATTGCTTCTCATTTGTTTGCAAAGGTTTATGTAAAGTTATTCTGGTGAATTTCTTTCATCTTATTGATCATGGTGTTTGATTAGCATCTGTGTTCTTAGCTTGGTACGATCTGGTTATTGTTGCTTTTATCCCCATCTTTCTTCCTAGATTCAAAAATCCAAAACAACTTGTAAAATTACCACATATTGTTTCACCCAATTCATAATATCGTCACTCCTCACTTAATAAAATCTAAGTTTTTAACTATTCATAATATGTTGTGAGGCATTTGAAAAAGAAATATTTCATATTTTTACCACATGAAAGAGGGATCTATACAATTTTTTTTGAGTGATCCGATGGCACAATTTTTAGAGTGGTTAAGGTGTTATCATGCCTATTCAATCCTAAAACCCTAATTTCTAACCATAAAATACAAACAATATAGAATTTTTATGGCAAGGAGGTGTTTTGGTGAGGTGGCCATGGAGCACTGAAATAATTTGTACATAGGGTCTAAAGGAAGAAACTTGAGAGAATTACTACCATAAAAATTGCTTCTTTGATGAAATTCCAAAAATTTCAACATCTCATAAAAATGTAACTATTGTGCATTTGTTTGACGTACTTGGCATGAGCAATGTGAATGTTGGATCGATGACGTGAAGGAATTTTCTCTCCCCTTTTCCATTAATGGGTTCCTTGTTGAATATCATTATAAAATTAATAAGAGGAAAATTTGGAGATGAATAAAACGTCTCCTTGAGCATATAATATCCATGACCATTGAGATATGTCTATCCTTTCCGAATCTAGATTTAATTTTTGAGCTCAATTATTCTATCGAAACTTGATATTATCATGATAAGCTGGTCTAAGATGAATTGGTTTTGTCTCACCACATCTTGTCATTGAAATCCTACATGATGTTTATCATATGGAATCAAATTTTATTCCAAGACCATTTTCTATCATCAATGTTGAAATAAGAGTGTGATGACCATCTTGGAATCTCACCTTAATAAAATGATTTTGATTGCAAAAATCATTTCATATTTATGTAGGGTTGGAGGATACAGATCTATCATAGATCAAAACCATTTTGTATATCTTCTTCCTAGATCAAAATGATGTTGCATTCAAGATAATTCATAATAATGCTAAGAGAATAATACCAAAAATAGGAGATTAAGACCCAATTTAGCCATTTTATGAATTATGGAAAGAACATGGAATTAAATTAAATAAAGATCCTAAAATCCATCATGAATTTTGGATTTGATGTGTGAAGATAGCTAAACCTATGTTTTAAGATTCACACTTGTTTGTTTTTGTTTTACATTATTAACTTTTTAGTATTATTAATAGAACATGAAATTTGAAGTAGAGGAGGGTCTTTGGGCATATCACAATAATATTTATCTCTATAGTGGAAGTCATTGAATGATTTGATAAGGATTTTTATTAGAAGATATGCTAGCATAAATGAAATAGTCGATTGTTATTGAATGAATAAAACTTGAAACAAAACTTCTTATTGAATTATTAAAACTTGGAAATTCGTTACTTGTATTATTTCTTACTAATGTATTGACAAATCTAACCAAAACAATTTATGAACATATATCCATCACTACGTCTACCTATCGACATTTCCATTACAAACTAATGGATATAAACAATGAACCATATTCTCATCGGATATTAGATTAGGAACTTTGTGACTATTTGGTAATCTAGGTCTACATGTCGAGAGATAAGTATATTATGTGTAGACACTCAAATTTGGAAATTTATAATTTTGACACTACCAATTATGACTATGATTCTTGGCTAAAAAACACTCTCATCCTATCCCCACTCAATAAATTTTGTTATCTCTCTCTTGATTTTCTTATTCATACACATTGATGTGTCATCATATTCTAAATGTAAATGCATAAAATCAATACTTAAACCATGTTTGTTACGATGTAATTTCCATATTTCATTCACTATCTACCTGTCCAAAATTGTACAATAAGGTCGGGGTGTAATTTTTGGTGGTGGCGATCTCGTATAATCTTAGGTGACACATCCTCCAACTCTGGTTTTAATTATACCATATTTTTTGGGTCTTTTAATCCCCCTTGGATTAGACCTTACATGAAAAATTACCTTGAGCCATATAAAATAAATTTTATATCACCTCATTCAATAACTTAGGAATAATATAACACTCTCATGAGCTCTCATGACAAATACTAGCAAAATAGGAATATAAGGCTCTCTAAATCTTGCAAAATTTGAATCACATCCACTAGGAAACCACTACTAAAATTATGAAGCACTCAAACAGGTCAAAGAGTTTGGCTTCCCTAATTTCTAAACACTTAAAGAGCCCTACTCAATATATTAACAAGATTACAATCATCTCAAATAAAATCAAAGTGATTCAAATTGTCAACTAGCTACATTTATCTAAATATCACATGTTAGATGAAGAACTATGTGTGTGTTGGCATGTGTGTCCAATGCTCCCCGTGATTTTCGTGACATGGACTAACCGCCTCTCGTAGATCCTAATTCTCGGTGATTGTAGCGAGAGACTAACACCTATGGATTTTGGTCTAACGGCGATCGTGGTCCAACAAATGGTATCGAGCAACAAGTCTCGAGTTCAAAATCACTTGGGTAATGCTAAGGGGGAGATTGTTGGCATGTGTATCCAGCGCTCTTTGTGAGTTTTGTGACATGGACTAACCGCCTCTCGTAGATCCTAACTCTAGCAATTGTAGCGAAGACTAACACCTATGGGTTTTGGTCTAACAGCAATCGTGGTCCAACAGTGTGGTCTAAGGAATATTCCGATTAGTGTCGATGTAGGAGGTGCATGAATTACAATTCAACCCAAATAATGACCTTATTATAGGGTTTCACACCCATAGTTGGGGTTTGAGTTCCATTGACTAATTTCAAATCATTTCAAGATTTTTTTTTAGCACTTAGGGTTTAATGATGAGACATATTTCTAAACCCTTTGAAGGGTCCAATAAGTTGCAAAATCCCATTCCAAATAGTTCCAAGATGGTACAACATGTCTACACCTATACTGATTGATCGTAATGTGAGAGGTGTATAGTTCCATACCAATGTAATTTTAGGTTACCGTCTTCGTATGTTCGGTATGTGAACCCAAATATCTCTTGTACCACTATGTGTAGAAAAGTATACCCCTCCTCTTGTATTTTTGATCTTGTAGCATATTATGAATACTATATACAAGTATTAATATGTTATTATGATATTGTATGATTAATGTTATAAATTGATTAATTAGAATAACCCTTTGTAACAAACCTTACATTCCTTTTTATTATTGCACATTCCCATAACATTAAACATTTGGTAAACCCAATGATTACATAAAACATTTTGGATTGAACCCTAGTGGTTCTAGGGTTCAATTTTATATGTTCTTCTCATTTGCTCTTGGTGTTGTTTGTGTATTTCTACTATATATCATCATGTCGAGTCTCCAATATCATATGATATTCTCTTCAAGCCTAAGGGTTCACTCCCCTATGTTGGTACATGTTATTATCCTTCTAACTAAGCCCATTCTCATACTATGCATATGGTTAGGAGCCCTTATGTTGATATTTATTGTCACATGGTGACATTACTCACAATTATATGGATATATAATTTGAGATCATTCTTGACACCATGGAATACCCGCATTAGATTTGATCTTACCCCTTTAGTTCCACCATTAATGATGTTACATCATACGTAATAAGTACCCAATTAAGGTAGCCCCGCTATTTTATGCACCATTTTAAGCTCCTTTATCTAAATCTGGTTCTCCCCTAAGTGGTATGATATATTGGAACAACTCATTAATACCCATGCTAAGATACCTCTCTTATAGATACTTCTTAAAGTACTTGTTTACAAAGAAATTTTATAAGATTCTTTTCTCTCTTTCACCCTTGTTAATGATACTCAACCAACTACCTTTTCTTCTCTCATTGATACATTTAATAAAATTGATAAGGCCATCACTTTTCATGCAACTAACATTCCTCCTATATCCAATGAGGAAACATGATCCTCTCTTTGTATTATTGCATTGCATTCGGGGTTTTTGATCAAATGATTCCGGATTAAATATATGCTCAAGTTACTTTCTTACATAAATGGGTATTTCTCCTACTACAATTTATACAACCTCTACTACTCTGTGAGGCTTTGATAATGTTGCCTAATTTACTTTAGGCACTATCACCTTGGATCTCCTCATTGGTCTTACAAAGTTACCTACTACTTTTCACATCATGGAAAATGCTCTTCATTACAATTTACTCTTAGGCCATCCTTGGATTCATGTTATGTAGGAAGTCCCATCTAATTTTCATCAATGTGTTAAATTCCTCCACGATGGTTATGAACATATTATACATGTTGACCCATACCCTTTCAAATATTTCAAGTTGATATGTCTAATCCATAAATGCCTACTATAAATCCTTGTCTGCAAAACAATATTATGGATAAATTTCGTAGCCATAATTCCACTCATATGATCCCTACACCACCATTGGATAAACTAGTGACCGCTATAGTTACTCTTGTGCTTCCTCCATCTCACGTTCTAATTATGATCCACCTAGCCCACCTACCCTTTTGGATGATTCTATTCAAAAAAATGTTAATTACTTTTCTGTGGTGGAAATGATGATCCTATTGAACTTACAAAGGATCACGTACGTAATCATAATTTCAATCTGTTGACATACATGAGTCTATGTTTCATTCAAATTTTGTCTCCAATATCACTAGGCATTACCATATTAAAGTTGTTACACTGAAACCAATGCTACAATTACTACCAAGAATGCTACATGTATTACCACTAGACATGACCCACTACAACATGTAATAAACACATTGGAAACTATACCATCCATTAGTTCGATCACCATCCTAGCTAGTTTGGATACACGACAAGAGTTGCTTTCAATCCTATTAGATCTTGATTTATTATATTTTCTCTTTACGATATCTCTCTCATTACAAGTTGTCTAAGAACTTATGCCACCCCTTCTTTGACTATCATTACATCTTTAGACATGACACTAATAATTGCAAAGTTCTTATTGATAAAATTACTATGATCAATCCTAAGGGCGTCATCATTGTATTACGAGAATCTTCCCCACAATCAAAGCATTCACAACTGGTTGTTAAACATTAATTCTCCACATAAATAACCATTGCATAATTATGTTTGTTATAAATATTAGTATTTACATATGGTTTGAGTTTACCATATGGTAAATATCTATTACTATGGTGTGGTAAATATTTTGATTATATTTTTATTTAGTATAATATATTTTTAATAACAATATATTTGTAGAGTTTTTTTCCACCCATAAAACCTTTAACGGGTTATTTGTTTGTATCACTTCCTATTTTATAGGAAGTTGTTTTCCTATTGTCATGGCTATATAATAGCCTATGTAATGTTCTCTATTTGAATCATGAATATATTAATTTTATATTGTGTTCATTCGGCTCTTTGTTGTATAGACTCGACCAAATTTAATATTTGGTATTAGAAGCGATATTGTAATTTAAGATGAGAGTCTTTGAATTCAAGATCTGATCTTTCATGATGTCATTGATTAATTGCATTGACCAATCTTTGTTTTGGATTGAATCTTGGTCTGATCGACACTCTGAATCACACTTATCAATCATGTGGAATGGAAATAAACTTTCTTTTTATAACACCTTGTGTACACACGCCATCAGCACATACCAATTCTGGGATTGTTTTCCAAGATCATGCTGATTCGTTGAGCATGTAGTTTTTCCACCATGCGGCCTTCATACACCCTGATCTTCATATAGTTATAGCAGATTATTGACTAGTGTAAAAGAAAGATCACTTCCAAAACCATGGGTACCTCCATCTTGATTCTCCATGCATTATGCATTGAAATCATCGATTCATCAAGGTGGTAGAGTTTGTTGGTCCGAAAATCATTGGGTGGACAAATCTATGGATAGACAAGCCAAAAGCAGTGTGTAGGGCATAGCCCTCTTTGAGACAACAAAGTGAAACCGGTTTATTGCTATTCTACCAACAGGAACTGTGTAAGTCTTACAAAGATTCTTCCTTGGGGGTTTGGGATCTCATCCCAGTAGAGGTAGTTTCGACGAAGAACAGAAAGGAATGAAGGAAGGAAAGGAAGGAAGATGGATCTGAAGGGAGAAAAAATATGAATTCCAAAGTAGAAAGGTCAGAGGGTCTATGTTTTGGGATGGTAGTAAATACAGCCGAACCTACTTGCATAGACAAACAAAGCAATACTGATGAACAAATGACAAAAAAGTAGAGATAGATCTAACAGAATAAACACATAGATCTGACATAAGAAAGATCAGATGCCCATAACACACATATTCAGCACAAAGTCTTAATATTTGTATTAATGTTTTCTTCTGTTACAAAAAGTACAAAGCCTTTTCTTCTCACTTCTATTTTTCATCTAAAAAGTGTCCACCTTGAATACTACAAGTATTCCAAGTATTTATAGAAGGAGAGGAGAGAAGAAGACAAAAACAAACCAACCACTTACAAAATATCTAGAAAATATCTAAAAAGTCAACAGTTGACTTGGGCAAGTTTTTGGATGGCAACATCCCATGGTGCAACATGGATGAAGTCATCATGTATGCCAACATGCTTTTTAAATATTTTACAAAAATGATCAATGGATCCCAGGAAGAAACTACTCTTCAGTGTAAAAGGGCGCACTTTTTAGCATGTCGACAGGAACTTCTCAGCGCCTTGGCGCACTTTTTAGCATGTCGACAGGAACTTCTCAGCGCCTTGGCACACTTTTTGGTGTGTCAACATGAACTTCTCGGCGCGCTTAGCGCACACCGTCGTGTCAACATGAACTTCTCATCACCTTGGGTGCACTTTTCAGCATGTCGACAGGAACTTCTCAGCGCCTTGGCACACTTTTCAGCATGTCGACAGGACTTTCTCAGCGCCCAACTCAAAAAGACTGAAAAATGGCTAAGTCCTTAAAACTTGATTTTCGGAAGGGAATTCGGGCTTCTTCGAATGTTGTCAAACTTCCTTGGGGCCAAAACAAAATTTTCGGTATGGTTACCTGCAAATTGCCCTTGACAATTTTGCAGGATAATAACTAGCTCTTTCTGGGGACTATCTTTGAGTGAAACTTAAGGGTAGAGAATCCCAGATTTTCATGTGCCTATCCATTGGGTTGAGAGTCAAAAACAAGGGTGACCGGAGGGTGAACAAAAAGGAACAAAGAAAGGGAACACACAACAACAAAAAGCAAACACACAATGAAAGAAAACTATACAAAGAAGAGAGCAAGCTCTACTTCTGAAGATCTTCAGATGCTGCCCGCTATAGGGAAGCGGGAGCTCGGTTCCATATAGATACGAGAGATAGAAAATATTCTCTCCGTTGAGCTGCTTGATCTTGAAAGGCCCTCTCCAAAGAGAGTCAAATTTCCCGTGCATGCCTTTGAACGCGAAGTCCATTGCTTGTTGAAAGGTGACACCAACGTTGGTCAAACTAAAAGGAATTCTACTATAGGAAAATGTGCCCCAGGGGGTAGTGAATGTTGTTTTGTATCGGTCTTCAGGTGAAACTTCAATATGATTGTAGCCCAAAAAACCATCAAGCATGGACAACATTTCTAAACTAGTTACTACCTGCAGAACCTGATCCATTATGGGAAGTGGGTAGTTGTCCTTCAAGGATGCTTGATTCAAGTTACGAAAATCCACACATATGTGTATCTCACCATTTTTCTTGCGTACTGGCACAATGTTCACGACCCAGGTACTATGATGGATAGGAAAAATGATCCTTTCATCTAGCATCTTCTGTATTTCAGCCTGGATGGTACTTGAGATCTTGGGATTATAGTGCCTCTGTTTCTGGCAAAAGGGTTTGACATCTTCCTTCAATGGGATGTCGTGTTGGATGTCCTTCGGCTTGAAATACTTTAGATCACCATAAGACCATGCCAATACATCCATATATTTCTTTATCAATTTGACAAATTTCCACTTTTCTTCAGGTGTGCAACATTTTCCGATGTTCACAAACTGTGGATACTCCGCAAAACCTAGATTGACCGGTTCGGTCTCTGGAGAGGAGTTAGGATTATCCTACCTTTTCTTCCTGACAAAACGATCATGTTTGTTGAACAAAAATTCTAGAGAAACCAAACCTTTTGGAATTTTATTTCCTTTGAGCTGACATATGCCATCACTTCCTTTTGATTTGCCATCTTGATCAGTAACAGATTCACGGCATGTAGAAGTAGATCCTTCAAAATGAAGCTCACTGAAATTTTCTACCTTTTCCAGGAAGGCAATAAGTTGATTGTCATCATTGAATACCTGCCAGTGCTGAGAGTTGTCTGGCACACTTGGGCGGAAAACTACCTCAATGGTATATGTGTCTATTTTCAAACCTGGGTGAGGGAGCATGAGGGATGCTGAGATGGCTAATGAATCGGCCATGTCATTCTGAGCTCTTGGAATGGATTTTATTGAAAAAGTGTCAAACTCCTCAATGTTGTCCCATACCGCGTTGTGGTAATGCCTGAGCCTTTCATTTTTCACTTGGTATATCCTTTTAACTTGATTTACGACCAGCTCTGCATCACCCTGTACTTTTAGGTTCTTGATTCCCCTTTCTTTTATGGCTTGCATGCCAAGTAGCAAAGATTCATACTTAGCAGTATTATTTGTGTTGAAAAACTACAACTTGAAAGAGAGAGGAAAAATGTCCTCTTCGGGGGATATTAACAGACTCCAAAGATTGCCGCATCCGCTAGTTGCACAACTATCTCTTTCCAACTGCAGCGTCAAACCTTGTTAAGATCCTCTTCCCAGATGGGAATGTCCACTTTGTCAGACTCAGTAGATAAGAAGTAATTCCCCATCCCTAATGATTTGAAGAGAATTTGGGCTTGGGGTCATCGAATTGGTGACTAAGTACTTCTTTTTGATTCAGCTCCAATATCCGCATTACACCCTTGACGGGATTCTAGCCTTAGACTAGTCCATATGAATCTCTCTACCAACTTCACTACAAAAGCTCCTTCCTAGTAGAATTCCATATGCTACCGGAATATCGAAACAAGGATGGTCATCTTCACCCTTTTCTCGGGAACACTGCAAATGCGAATCGTGTGTATTTGATTTGACCAATCAATGGAACTTGTTTGGTTTCCAAGGAGTAACATCTGCTGAAAGGCTTGGTAAGGGTGAGGCCCAGAGCATGGGATACTTTTCCGGCATGACATTATTGGAAGCCCCAGAATCAATTATGCAGTTGCTTAGTTTGTGACCATTGATTAGGAGGGAGAGATAGAAAGGTTCTATTTTTCCTGATGTGGAAGTCGAGGCAACATTTATGTGAGATGCAAGAGGAGTAGAAAGAATTCCTTTTGGGAAGGCCTAAGGAGTTATGACAGCTTGGCTTTGAATATATTTAGTCAATCTTACAAGTTCCTTAGGGTTAGACTGAAGATACTCAACTTTAGACATTTGAATCTTGGTCTTTTTAGCATGATCGATTATGTCGAATGTGACCAATGGTTGCGTTGATGAGGGAATGAGTCCCTAATTTCGCGATGATAGGGTAGGATTACTGATATTGATAGGAATAGGAAAGGGTTGATTCGGAGGGGAGATAGGGGAAAAAATTTTCTTTGAAAAAGACTTAATAACAGGTTGAGAAGGAAGGGGACTACCTCTTTTAGCGATGGTTGGAGGCATTTTTGACACGGCCTTCTCTTTTTGCATCCCTGGTAGAAACTTCTACTTCTTTTCCTTCATGAAAGCGGTGAAAATGTATATGAATGCCCGCTTTCGCATATCCTTAGGTACCCTCTTCTTCATCAGATTCCTCCTCATCAAATTCCATATACCCGATAGTAGAGTCATCATTTGGTTTGCCGACATCTTGATCATCTTCACCTAGTGATGAAGGTTCTTCATAAATTTGCTCCTCCTCTTCGATCTCAACCAGGGCATTGGAGGAAGGGGCCTCAAGTGCCAACCATGGAATGGTTGTAGGAAAACGTGGCCTTTGAGGGGCGTTGTTGGAAGTGAAATTTCTTCGTGGGATATCCTGCACGAAGAGCTCGAAGAAGCCCTTGAGCTATTGCTTCTTTAATGTGAGCAAGTCATTCACCATTTTTTGAAATGCCGGATCAGATGAAGTGGTGGAAGGAGACGAAGCTTTAGGCTTAGACGGTTCTCATTTAATTCACCAGATATTAGCAAGTTGTCTTCGATCCATATGGCAGCAGCTTGGGCGAGAACCAGAGTAGTGACTTGTTCTTGCAAGAGTTAGAAACTTACTTTTGAGCTCATGACATTTCGAAGAAACACTTCTGATTTTCTGGCGTCAACAACATGGTAGGTGGAACTCGGTTGATTAGTGAATTGAAATGGGTGATGAAATTGCACATGGTTTCATTGACCTCCTTCTTTAGGTGAGTGATTTTTGATAGTAACACGAACACGTCCTCTGAAGGCTTATACCTTTCTTCAAATGCAGTCTGTAAGGTGGCCCAACTAGTGATAGATCCGGCCAACAAATGCTGAAACCATTCTGTTGCGGGTCCTTGCAAGGTCTCTAGAAAGAGGAAAACTGACACATCTTCATGGGTCATATCCAGAAGTCTTTGCATGACATGATGAATGCAAATATGTGTGAATCCATACTTTGGTTTCCACTTCCATCAAATTTGGGGAAATTATTTCGGTTTCCATGAGGGAGCACGTGAACAGGATGTGGCAAAGCGAGTGGGCCCATAGCATTTCCCCATGGTACTACCATTTGAACAGCTGGAAAAAGGATGCGAGCTGGAAGCACAGTTCCACTGAGCAGCAAAGCACTGCAAAGAGATGAGGATGTTCCTTGTGAGTAATGTTTCCTTCATGGAGGTGAGGCACTTCTAGATGACCAGTCAGCTGAACTTAGCGATGAGAAGTGTGTCGGTGTAACACTGAAGTTGTGCCTTTGAAGTAGATCAAAAGTAGGATCAACTTCTCCACGAGATCTCCTGCTACAAGTAAATGGTTCACCCACCAGTGTATCTCTCAGATCTACAATATTTTGGGGCAGAAAAATTCTTTTTGGTTGTACCTGTTGATTTTCTGATTTTTCTAACAAAAATCAGTAGCATGTACTTTTCTAAATATTTAATTTTATCCCTCTTTTGAAAACCGATTGCGGTTTAATGACAAATATTAGCGAGGATAAAATGATGGTCAACTTAGTAAGCTGATTTTCGGATCTTAGATTTGACTTTTGCAAGGGTTTGAAATTTTTGTAAAACAGTCAGAAACTCAGATCTACAGAAATATATGGGTTTTTGTAAAAACTCAGTGAACTAAAGATCTCTAACTAGTCCAGATCTATGGATCTCTGAAGAAAATTTTCAGTTTGGAGCATTTTTGCAAAAAATTTGGATTTTAAGCAAAAAGTTAAAATTTGCAAACAGGTAGTGGTTTCTATGGTTTTATTGATTTTCTAACATACCACTACCATAGATCTATTTCAAATCCCAGTAGAGTCACCAAAAACTATTGGTCCAAAAATCATGGGTGGATGAGATGAGCTAATAAAGTGTGCGAGGGCATAGCCCTCTTTGAGACAAAGAAAGTGAAACTGGTTTATTGATATTCTACCAACGGGAACTGTGCAAGTCTTACAAGTATTCTCGCCTTCAGGGGGTTTGGGATTTCATCCCAAAGAGAGGTAGTTTCGATGAAGAAGCAGTAAAGGAATGAAGGAAGGAAAGGAAGGAAGATGGATCTGAAGGGAGAAAAGAAATGAATTCCAAAGTAGAAAGGTCAGAGGGTCTATGTTTTGGGCTGGTAGTAAATAGAGCCAAACCTACTTGCATAGATGAACAAAGCAATAATGATGAACAAATGACAAAAAAGTAGAGATAGATCTAACAAAATAAACGCATAGATCTGACATAAGAAAGATCAGATGCCCATAACACACATATTCAGACAAAGTCTTAATATTTGTATTAATGTTTTCTTCTGTCACATAAAAAGTACAAAGTCTTTTCTTCTCACTTCTATTTTTCATCTAAAAAGTGTTCACCTTGAATACTACAAGTATTCCAGTATTTATAGAAGGAGAGGAGAGAAGAAGACAAAAATAAACCAACCACTTACAAAATATCTAGAAAATATCTAAAAAGTTAACATTGACTTGGGCAAGTTTTGGATGGCAACATCCTATGGTGCAACATGGATGAAGTCATTGTGTATGCCAACATGCTTTTTAAATATTTTACCAAAATGATCAATGGATCCCAAGAAGAAACTACTCTTCGGTGTAAAAGGGCTCACTTTTTAGCATGTCGATAGGAACTTCTCAGTGCCTTGGCGCACTTTTCGGTGTGTCGACAGAACTTCTCGCGCTTGGCGCGCACTTTTCCGACATGTCGAAAGGAACTTCTCAGTGCCTTGGCACACTTTTTGTCGTGTCAACATGAACTTCTTAGCCCCTTGGCACACTTTTCATCATGTCAACATGAACTTCTCAGCGCCTTGGGCGCACTTTTCAGCATGTCGACAGGAACTTCTCAGTGCCTTGGCGCACTTTTCTACATGTCGAAAGGACTTTCTCAGCGCCCAACTCAAAAATACTGAAAAATGGCTAAGTCCTTAAAAATTTATTTTCGGAAGGGAATTTGGGATTCTTCGAATGTTGTCAAACTTCCTTGGGGCCAAAACAAAATTTTCGGTATGGTTACCTGCAAATTGCCCTTGACAATTTTGTAGGATAACAGAGTTTAAGATATTTCTATATATATTGGTCCGCACTTAAGGAAAGCTGTTTCTCAACTACCCACATTCAGAATATTGGTGATTTTTTAGACCCTTGTGTGCATTGAGCAATTGGTTCGAATAATCTCATCCACCACTCTCTGTCCCAAGCTGAGCTCGTTCCATCCGCTCAGAAGCACTCAGTCTCTAAAGGCACTCCACTACATTGATCTGTCATCATGGATGCCTCCATTTCATGATGATATATACACATGCAAGTGACGGCCTGGTTGTGATCATTCATGTGTCTGATTGATATTTTGACTAGCATCAAACTTTTGATTTTGGCATTAAACTTCTCACCTACCAGCGAGCTCGAGTTATCCCCAATTCATAGTTGTCATGCCTATTGCCTTGAGATCAAAGTTTCCTCCAGCTCGAATGTCATATTTGTAAGTCTTAAGTTGGTTATTTTGTGTTGTTTGTTGGCATTATTTGAGTAACTTGTTTTTACATAGTCTATGTTACAAAATGAGTCCATAAAAAAGCGTCTTAAAATCAAAGTCTTGTTTATTTTGTCATTCAAACTTGTATATCATAAAACATTGACAGTTTAGTGTCTCAAAAATGTTTTATTAGAGATATTTTGTGTCATTATTGTCAAAGTATTGTAAAATAATTTGTTTTGTCAATAGTGTTTAACATTGTAATTGTTAATGTTAAAACCATCAATTTGGTGGTCAATAGAGTTATTGTCAAAGTTCATCAAAAGTCATTGTGAATTTAGTGTCAAATGTCAAATAAGATTCAAAGTTATAATAATTGTCAGTATTTAAGTTGTCATAATTGTGTCATTGTAAAAGTCTGTAAAAATAAAAAAATTGCCTCACTGACGCATTCGCGATGTTACCCGATGTCCGAAAAATAACGTGTTTCACATTGTGGGGAGACAAAATAAACCCAATGTAGAAACTATTTAATGTCCAAGTAAAATCTAGTTGAGATAGAACATGTTGATGGAGGTCAATCAACGACATCTCATTAATCGCCAATGATGGGGCCGCATACGGTATGGTGACTTATGTTTTCAGTTGTGTGGTTAGGATTTCAGTTTTTTAGATTGTCGGTGTGGTGTGAAAAATAAGAGTAGATGTTCATTCATGTTGACGCATATATGTGTCTATTACTACATAATTCCTTGATGTAATAACATAATGAAGAGAAGATAACATAGTGAAATGCATGATCATGATTCTTGAAGAGTTTGAACAGTCAGATGCGTTTCTGTTCATACCTAGGTTTGTGGTAAACCTTTGTAAAACCATTAAAGGCTATGCAAATGGTTCCTTCTTGAGTTCCCACATTGAGTAGGTCAGATGTGTTCCTTATAGTGATTGGTTGATAAGTAGATGGTTCCTATATGTGTTCCCACACTAGTTTAGTCAAATGTGTTACCGATACAGTGCTTGGTTGATAAGAAGTTGATGTGTTCCTTCTTTTACCTTCAGTTCGAGTGTGTGCCAATATCATGAGTGGGCAGAGGAAGTGTGAATGTTTTTCTAACATGTAAACACTAAGGGGGGAATGTTAGGAATATTAGTATTTACATGTGGTTTGAGTTTACCATATGTTAAATATTTATTACTATGGTGTGGTAAATGTTTTGGTTATATTGTTATTTAGTATAATATATTGTTTCAAAAACATTATATTCATAGAGTTTTGTTACACCCGTAAAACCTTTAACTAGTCATTTGTTTGTATCACTTCCTATTTTATAGGAAGTTTTTTCCTATTGTTATGGATATATAATAGCCTATGTAATGTTCTCTATATGCATCCTGAATATATTACTTTTATATTGTGTTCATTCGGCTCTCTGTTGCATAGAATCTAACCAAATTTAATAATGTTCACCAACAATCCCAACCCTTAAATATAGACATACATATCACCACCTTTGGAGGTCCTACCCCTTTAGATCTTATTGATTTTAAACCCGGCATAGATGATATCCTTGAAAACTACTAAGATTTTTTTCTACCCTCTCCTTATAAATAGTTTAAATTAAAACATACAAAAAAATTCACATATTTACAAAAAACAAAACCCGAACCTATACACAAAGCTTGAGTTTCTATCACTTTACATTACATATGTTGTTTTTCACTATGGTTTAATTGATAACATATCTTTTCTACTCTTTACACACATGCATTCATGAGGTATATTGAGCTTGATGCATGACACACAAATTGTTACATGCTAATAGAAGCTAGCTTGATTCCATACAATATTCTCTTAGGGGCATCCATTCACACTATACAAGTTCTATTTTTTATCGTATTTCATTTCTAATTCCTTGTCACACTTGATTACATATATTGTGTACATGTTATCTTGGGAATTGCGTTATTACTTGTCTATTTCATTATATGCGGTCTACATTCCTTGTTTGTCTTAAAACATTATGGGTGTCCCTTGTTTTTGGCTATATTCCTTTTCGCATAAAATTACTTCTCTTGTATGCATCCTAAGTGACTTGATTTTCTTGTGAAACCATGGGTGTCCCATACTTGTGTCTCTTTTCCTTGATATGACTATTTTCTACATAATATTAATTCATTTTTATACCTTGATTGTTGTTATGTCTCTATAATAGCTCTATTACATTTTCATTACTACTATTACTACTACTCTTGTTCTTATCACTAATATTATTGTTTTGGTTGTTTGTCTCTTCATGTGCCTTGGTCTCTACCACACGCAACCTCCCCTTTTTATAGACACAAGTTCTCAAAGGTGGCCACCACTTCAGAATTCCACATTCTCCTACATGTTATCATATACATAGTACATGGGTACACATCTATTATTTTAAGTTGTAAATGCATTATGCCACATGCCTCAAAAGAGAGAGCCTTCATCGGGATATATTCTACATCTACATATAATTTCAGTTCAAATACACGTTTTTATAGGAAACAAGTCCCAAGATGTATTTATAGATACCAAAATTTAATAATTACGACATAGTTTCAAAACCATATAAAAATGTTAGGACCGTATGGACATTCCTGACCCTACCATACATTTCTACGCTAGGGGTAGTTACATTATATTTTTCTACAGTTTCATATTTCCACTTATGGATACAAGTTTTGGCATAATCCCATACGTAATTAACAAATTTCATAGTAGTTTATAGGGGGAATGAATATTTCACTCTTTTATCACACTTGAATACTCGAGTTCTAGTTACAAATAGATTTTTAGGGGAACAAGTCTCCCTTTCCATCATCAGTTCAACATTTTACATTCTTACTCAACTGTGTGCCACATAGGAGGGCATAGGAC
This sequence comes from Taxus wallichiana var. yunnanensis, assembly GCA_018340775.1. Taxonomy (NCBI): domain Eukaryota; kingdom Viridiplantae; phylum Streptophyta; class Pinopsida; order Cupressales; family Taxaceae; genus Taxus; species Taxus wallichiana. Next base: position 726,509,060 of record CM031242.1, on the reverse strand, counting down.
ACCCATTCTCTTTTATTATTTGTTTATGTGTGTGTGTGTGTGTGTGTGTGTGTGTGTGTGTGTGTGTGTGTGTGTGTGTGTGTGTGTGTGTGTGTGTGTGTGTGTGTGTGTGTGTGTAGACACACACACACACACAAAATTGGGCCTATATCCATCCGCAATAGTCTATTCTCGGGGTTATGGAAAGTATCAAAGCAACTAAGTTCTTCGTAGGTAGTATTTCTTATCCTCTTTTAAAGGGGAAAATATCATGATTATTAATAAAAATTATACCCAGTCTTCTTCCTTCACTAGGTATTGTGGTGCCTCTCTCTTCTTTTCTCTCTACATTAAATTTGGTGTTGGGTTGGATGCACCCAATACTCTAGTTTATCCTTCGGAAAAATTGGAGACTAATCACCCCCAATCCTTTAGCAAGTTCAGGAATACAATTCAATCTCTAAATGTATGCAAGGAATGTGAGCTCTCCCCTTCACAAAATAAATGGGTGTATTACTTCCATGTTTTTTCATTTCTTTATTTCACTTTATACAAAGTTAAAATTTTATAGTTACATTTGAGTTACAGTTCAATTTCTACTATGGACATTAACTACACTCTATGTTGCAGGTTTCATCATGAAGCATGTCAATACCAACACATATGGATGATAACAACTTCGAGGAAAGAAAATTTTTCTACACACTTAGATATTGTTTTCCTTTAAGCATGTCACAATTAAAGGGGGAAATGTAGACTCTCAAATTTGTAAAGTTATCATTTTGAAACTTTTAGCTACAATTGTGATTCTCAGCTAAAATGGACACTCTCATCATATCCTCACTTAGTACATATTGTTATTTATATTCTAAATTTCTTATTCCTACACACTTATGCATCATCATATCATTAATATAAATGCATAAAATCCATACTTAAACCCTACTTGTCATGATGTAACTTCCCATTTCATTCATTGTTTCTTATTCCAAAAGCGTATAGTAGGGCCAAGATGTAAGTTTTGGTCCTAGTCAACATGTACAATCTTGGATTGATACATCCTCCAACTTTTGTTTCAATTTCATTATCCTTTTTTCATTTTATCCTCCTAGGTTTGCCTTTACATGAAAATTTACCTTCAAAACCCTATATAAGAAATTTTATATAACCTCATTCAATAACATGGGAACAACCTAACACTCTCATGAGATCTCATTATAAATAGTAGCACAAAAGGAACCAAAGTCTCCATAAATATTTCAAAAGTTGATGCACATTCACTAAGGCAACCACTACTACAGTTCTGAAGCACTCAACCGGGTCAAGGAGTTCAATTTTCTGCATTTTCAATCACTCAAAGATTCTTACTCAATATATTAGCAAGAGAAAAATCATCTCAAATATAATCGAAGTGACTCATGTTGTCAACTATTTACATTGATTTAGATATCACATGCTAGGTGGAGAACTACATCTAATTTGTGGCATCTTGAGAGTAGTGTTCATGTAATAAGTTCATGAATTGCACTTCAACCCAAACACTAACGTTATTGTAGGTTATCCCACACATATTTAATATTTGAGTTCCATTCAGCTAATTTCATGTGGTTTTGGGCTTGTGCAACTCTTAGGGTTTCACAACGAGACATATTTCTAGACCATCAAAGGGCCCAAAAAGTTGTAAAACCCCAATCCAAGTATGTCCAAGAATGTATAGAAGGTCTAGGACTATACAATCCATCCTGGAAGAGGTGTATGATTCTATATTAGTGAATTTTTAGTTTACAATCTCTGGAATGAAGCATCAACATGTTCATGACTCCCATTTTTTCTCGTCTATGTACCCATATCTCTCATGTACCAGTATGTGTAGCTAAGTACATTCATCCTCATGTGTTTTTGATCTTGTATCATATTGTAAACACTATTTGCAAGTGTTAGTATGTTATTATGATATTGTATGTTTAATGTTGGAAGTTAATTATCCAAAATAACCCCTTCAGAACGAACTTGACATTCTTTTTTATGATTTTTCATTCCCATTACATAAATATATTGATCTTAAACAGGTGTAAAAATTATGCTAGGATACCAAATATACTCAAAGAGAATTCAAGTGAATGACAACTCTATTAGTTTTATTCATTTTGTTCTTTTGTTTTATGTCATTATATCTTACTTTGAAAGTTACATTTAATTTGCCAATTAATTATAATTTAAAAAAAAAATAGAATAGCCAATCACTTTACACCGATGTGGAATTTTTCAAAGATTATCCAATGAAATTATTCCTAAACATAAGGATTCACTAGGATATTATAAAAAAATTTAGGTTTTCATCCTTAAAATTATCCTTGGTCTTGTTTAATTTCTTCACAAAATGTTTTTTTCATAGCTTCTTTTTTAAAGTTCACTCAATTATATTTTCAATGGATCTTGTAGTTTTCCAATTGGGTCAACGAGATAATAGATATGACCCCACAGGAGCACTTAAAAAAATAATACTATTATTTTTAGATTTTGCCTTCTTTTTCCCATTAAAATTCACTTTAAAGGTGGATGAATGTCATCTCCACTAAGGATGGCATTTTGGATTCCATTTGGAACCCTTCATTTACTATTCCTAGTAACCTTCCATGTTTAGCATTATTTCACTATAAATAAGATGGTTTTTAATGAAGACACAAGTTTGTAAGTTGAAAGTGTTAGTACACACATGTTGTAGGTTGCAAGTTTGCAAGTTTTAAGGGATGCATCTCTCCTATAATGTTTTAAATGTTCATACATCTTCATTTCAAATAATTTTTAGGCATACATATCTCCTATATAGTTTTCCCCTTTGCATCCATTCTCAATTCAAAAGATATTTGGCATACATCTCTCTATATATTTTTACCACTTTGCATACATATTCAATAAAATTATTTTATTTTTATAATTTAGTTTTATTTATACAATATATTTAATTAATTATTAAAAATCAGCTATTTTATTATGAATGTATTGACATAACACATTAAATGCCACTATTAGTTTTTTTGTCCACCAAATTCCAAAAGTAGTTTGGATTAGTGGTATGAGAGAGGAAAGATAAAGTTTTTAAAACTAGTAGGTTTTGAAAATGATGAGTAACTCCAGCTAGAAAAATGAGAATATGGAATAATTCAAGATGTTGATCCATTTCTAGCACCAAAAAATGAACACAAATCATTCCTTGTATAATTTTTTTAGGGAGGAGAACTAGTGGTTCGTAAATCAATCTGAGCATACTAATGGAGCAGATGATGAATATGTAGAAAGATATTTCTTATTTTTGAATCCCCATAGTTGAAGGATTTCTCTAAGAAGAGGCAAGATTTAATGAAGTTATACATAATATGCATAACCAACTTGGATAAAAATAATAATTTTGTGAATAAATTCAACAAGACCTAGCCATCTCTTAAGGTGAATTTTAAGAGTTGAAAGAAACTAAGAAAGTTGTTATAAATGCACTGACAAAAATTGAGGAGAACATGGTATGTTGTTATTGTTTTAGACATTCTCATAAATCTCAATATGTGATTGGATTTTTTTAAATAAAAGGTGTTGGTTTCAATTTGTTAAATAAAATGGGGTATAATGGATAAGGCCTTGGAAAATATGGACAAGGAATTCAAGAACCTCTAAAGTAGAAAAGAGACCCAAGAATTTTGGTCTTGATTATACTAGGAATCATCTCAACCCACCATGGGTACCAAACTAATTAAAGAAAGCATGCATCCGAAAAAATATTCTCAACATTGGTGTGAGATTAATGTTCACACATATGGGAGGTATTTGATTCATCACCTCATTTGCAATCATTGTGGTAGAAAAGGTCACAATTTTGATCATTGTTGGAATCTTCATCCTTGTGATATTTGTGGGAAGTGTAACCATGGTAGTTATACATGTTGGTTCATTAATATTTAAAAAAAGTGTCGTAGAAAATACTAAAAAGGAATATTGGGTGGGCTACCCCACTCAAGTGGGATAAAATCACTTCAACACCCAAAAATTCTTGCGTACATCGTGAGGTCAATCCTATTAGTAATGAAGCCCATTTTCTCTCAAGGAAGTGTGAATGATTCGAATGGGTGTTTGAAGCAAGATTGACGCATGTCAAGATTTGAATAAACATGTATGAAAGCATATTTTTAGAATGTCTATTTTTAGAAGGTACCGTATTTAGTTTTAGTAGTAAATGATTGAGATGATTATTAAGAGCTATGGTCATAATGAATTTTTTTGAATTAATTTCATCATTTTTCCAATGGATCCTAGGATTAACAAATTGGGTCAACTAGATATGAGATATGTGTTAGGAAATAAGGGATAAAATATGTGGAATAATCCCTCACATAATCGCAACAGTAGAAACTAATATGTAGAAAATATTACAGATCTCAAATAAAAGTGTAGAATAAAATAACACAACACAAAGAGATAGTATTTAACGTGGTTCACCCAATTTGGGATACGTCCACCAAGAATCACTTGCTCATATTTTATTACAAGCCATTGCTCTCTCAATACAATACCTAGATCTGTTTGAAACTATGCTCAACAAACTCTATAGAATTCACAACCGAATTCAGAACACATCTATAATGTTACATCTTATCCCTACCATATGCATAAAACCATATAAGTAGACAAATTCTTAAGTAGTTTTACAAAACCGTGGGTATCAAAACCATGAGCCAAAACCGTCCCATAAACCTATGGGTCAAAATCCCACCCATATGAGAAAAACACGTTTCCGATATATTGGGCACGTTTTAAGGCCAATTGTTTTTTCTTAGTATCCTTAGTGTACGAGTCTTTAACACTTTCTCACAAACAATAGGCTCCACAACCTAACAATATGACCCCAACACGAGCATTATACATATTATTATTATTTTGGGAATTTTTCCTTTTCATCCCATTCAAACTCACATCCAAAACCCTTCATTTATTGTTCATAGCAACCTTCCATCTTCTACATTGTTTGGATATAAATAAGACGATTTCAAATAAGTTTACAAGTTTGAAAATTTTTGTAGGCATAAATTGTAGGTTACACATTTACAGGTTTTAGGGCATACATATTTCCTATAGAGATTTCCATTTGTATGCATATTCATTTGTAGAGGATTATCAAGCATATATCTATCCTAAAAAGTTTTCCATTTTACATACATTCTCAATTACAAATATATTCGACATACATCTCTCCTATATAGTTTTCCAATTTGTATACATATTCAATAGATTTAATTTATTTCTACGATTCTGAGATCCATTTTTACAATAAAATTATATTTTAATTTTGCAATAAAAATCTTTAATTTTGTAGTACACTTAATTAATTCTAAAATTGCAGTTATTTTAATATGAATTTTTCCATAACACATTAAACACCAACATTAGTGTGTTGCCCATTGAATTACAAACATAATTTGAATCACCCTCCTCTATGTCTTCCATTTTCATACTTAATGGAGTTAAAGGACAACTTCTTAGAGATGTAAGGATCAAATCCACCAAAAAGTAACTATAATTTCATCTTAGTTTAGGATGTAATTAGGATAATTATAAGAGAATGATCTCTAAACTATCATGACATTGACATAACTAGTTTATTACAACCCATGTTATGCATGTTCCATGAAAGAATATATATTCTAAAGTTGTAGGGTATATATCAGTCTTATATTTAATAAGTACACTATGAAACACCCCACATTCCAACTTGAGAATAACAACTCAACCTCAATAATAATCTATAAAATGATTTCCAAATGATGCATCGTGACATAGCCTAATGAATTAATATCAACATAGTGAAAGATAATAGAACATACCCATCATTCTCACATTATTATTCATCTAATATTAACTCAAAAATTCCTAATTAATTAAGTTTAAAAATCAACGCAAGATATCTATAAAAACATTTAATTTCCCAAACCTTACACTTAGATGTAAGAATAAAACTAGTATCTGCAAGTGTTCAACCCTAGAACCTTGAATGAATGTTCAAGAATCAATGCCTTTCAAGATCATTTATAAATTTTGAAACATCATTGACAAAACTTTCCTAGAATGATTCATAACTATATTTTTCAATGATATACCATCATTATAGAAGGGGAAGAATCCATTTTTATATTCAAAATCCAAATCTTGCACAATAAAACATGTAACAATGTTTTTAGGAAACCATGAATATATTCGTTATACAAGAAAGATAATATCCATTGATGTAAATTCCAAAAGAATAAAATACACTAAAAAGAGATCTCATATAAGGTGGAACCATTTCATACCAAGTGCTAGAGATTATTCCTATAGAGTATTACAATGTCATAGAAAATTATATGATTATAACCAAAAACTAAGTTCTCCCATTAAAGGAGACTATTCCCATTTCTTTCATAGAAAGGGTATGAAGCCTGAATTTCAAAGAGATTATTCCCTTCATGATGAGAGGGACAATGACCCTTCCATGAAAATATATGAAAATATCCCTACCCTCCCCATCCATCAACAACAATGGAATAGGGAGATCAAGGATCCGATAACAAGGAGAATACAAAAAATAAACAATATTTTCCAAACCATTCATGAAACAAAAATTCAAGGAAAAACTAATACACGTATATAGAAATTTCATACCCATGCTTACTTATCCACATAAATGTTTTAGAATTTATACCATTTTCTAAAAATATACACCCAAAAAAACATGGGTTTGAAACTCAAAAGTTTCTTTACATTAAGTACCAAATTTAAGCTTGTGGTTAAGAAAAAGGGAGAAAGCGGAGAGATACAAATCAAACACTAATTAATCTGAAAAATAAAAGGAAAAATAACATAAAATGGATGTGGCAAGGAATTCTAACTTACACCTGCAAGTGAAAGGAATCCTCACACCCTCTATTCATTCCATACTCATTTTATCTCATATCAAAACCATATAAAAATGTGGGATCAAATACATACATTAGTTTTCTAAAAATCCTATTAAAATTGAACCTCTCCCACTCTCCTTGCCTTTAGAAAAATAGATTTTTTCCACTTCCCATATCCCTTTTATTTTTTTCTTTTTCTTTACATTTTCTTTACCATTTTTAGGAAGATCCCCATTATAATTCCCGAGCTTCCAGTTTACACCATCTGCAATAATTTTTTCCATGTCTCTATCATATTAATCTAAAAAAACTCATCCATATTCTTCATAAACCTTAGTGATCAAGGTGATTGTGCATGAGAAAAAGGCCCCAACATAGTTAAAAAGTAAAATGACTAGGTTAAATGCTTGAAATATTTCCAAAAACTATTATTCCTCGATCCTTCATGGTCAATATCAATTAATACACGCACATGCACACACATCGACATAGTATGACCAAATCCTTAAAGTAACAAACCAAAGTATATTTTTTACACAACTACAAGTGGTAGGAGGAAATGGATAATATTGAAAAATAAAACAAAATCTTATGAGCTCTATGAATATTTTCCACAAATTTCTCCCAACTAATGAAAACTTGAGAAAAATTAAGCTCAACTCTATTCTAGTGTCAACCTAGACAAAAAAAAGTTAGAGAGTTAAAGACCACTTCTAACATAGTGTGAACACACTAAAAAAGTTGAAATTGCAAGACAATGTCAAAGATAAAAATTACATTCAAGTGTTATTGGACAAAGGATTTCTTTGCCATAGTCTAACATGTGCACGTTACTTATAATATTAGCACACAAAATGAAGAATGGAGAAGTGCACACATAGTGGAGAAATTAACATGATCACAATCAAGTATATTTTTCATCAAGTATGATGATCTAATGGATTGCCTAAATGGCACAAAATACGTTTTGAAGATTGATCTAAAGAGTGGATATCACCATATTCACATAAGGGTAAGTGATGAATGGAAAACAACATTTAAGACACATAAATGTCTTTATGACAGGTTGGTTATGCCATTTGATTCAACATATGGACCAAGTTCATGTGTTTGAAGAATGAAGTTATCAATCCATATTTGGGTAAAAAAATTATTGTCTACTTAAACGATATTTTGATTTTCAATACAATAGGGAAGATCATTTGCGACATTTACTTTGTGTTGATGAGGCTACAAGATGAGAATTTAAAATTGAAGAAATATGATTTTTTGAAGGAAGAGATAAAGCATATCTAAGTTTTGTAATATCTCATGAAGGTCTTATAGTGGAACATGAGAAGGTGCACAAAATAATTTATTAGTTGTCACCTATGGTGATGTAGGAGAATCCAAGGTCTAGTGAAATATTGTACACTTTTGGATAAAATATGTGTGCACGTAAGAATGCAAGTGCAAGGAGTGAAGAGGAAAGCATAGCGCATAGAAGAATGGGCCAGAGAAGAAGAGAAAATAGAAAAGAAATGCAAGAGATTTTTGAGAAGGAATGTGCGGGGAGAATAAAAAAGTATTGATGAAATAAAAATAAGGTGTGGGGATGCGCATAGGATTTTGGTAGGGCAATGTATTTTGACTTATCCTTGAAGACTGGAGATGTGAAATTGTTTAAGAAGGAGTAGGATAGAGGGTGTGTGGATATTTGGAGAAGGGATAGAAGCCTAGAAAATAGTATGGAGAAGGATGTTGGAGGTAGAAATTAGTAAAATGAATATGTGACAAAATAATATTGAGGTTTGGCAAAGAGCACAAGAAAATGAGTGTGCGGAAAGATGGAGTTGGCAGAAATGAAAAAACATGTCATAATTTATCTGACAAGGAGGGACAGTTAGAAGAGCCAACATCCTAATCAATGTGGCATGAGTAGAGGCATGATAGGTTGGAACATCAAATGAGCTCAGTTCAAATTTGAATTTGAGTAGGAGAATGTGGAAGTGTCTAAAAGGAGATAGCATGCCTAAAGAAAAATTCAAAAAAAGGAGAGACATGTGGGAAAATAGTAGGGTGTAAAGCTATAAAAGGAGGACGAGTTCAAAATTTTGAGGTTCTTTGGAGACCGGGGAAGAGAAGCAAGGTTGTTGGGAGCCAATGTTGTTGAATTTTCTTGTAAGCACATAGTCTAGTTTTAGGTTAGGTCTTAGGGAACACCATAGAAGCTTGAAAAACTCCATGTAATGATTGTAAGCTCCATTTCGGAGAAAATGTACATTGTAGATTCTCAGTAAAGGTCATTTAAGAAATATAGGAAAACATAAACATTTTTTCCATATTTTGCATGACTTTGAAGAAAAGGAAGGCTCGGGAGTTCTTGGTAGAGGCCCAAGCCCTTAACAAGTGGTATCAAAGTTGGTTCTTTCCTATGGGAAAGTGAGGGAGAAAATATAGATAATGAGACCACCGAACATGAGGTAGCTAGTGGAGGATCATGTTCTCCATCATGAAGGAAAGGTGGGTAGAGAATGTAAGGAGAGATTACAAAGTGTAGCAGCGAAAGGATTTAATGATCTTACGTGGGAAGACAAGATGCCAATAAGAGGAGACTATTCGAGATGCAATAGTCACATAATTATTGGAGAGAGTGATGGAGGAGTTAAATGGTGTTAAGAACAAATTGAAAAATGCATAGAAATACCACTTAAAGATATGGGGTCTTGTGGTTTGAAGCAGCTAGAAGGATATAAAAGACTTAGTGAGGAGTTTGGAGTGCGAGAGAAGATTGTGCAAAGAGAGCATTAGTGGATCTCCCAAGAGAAGATAAGGCATGTGCGGAGGCACAACCTAAGATTTCATGAATAAAGAGAAAAAATAAAGTCCATAAGAATGCGTGAGAGTACCACCATAGGATGCATGATAAAACTTGTGTAGTATTTGATTACCCAATGTTATCTAGGCACATTGACGCTTCATCCAAAAAAATATGGAAGCTCACACAAAGCGCATGCATCCTCTAGGTCCCTCCTTTGTTTTCTTAAAAAAATGTTAGCATGCATGTTTATAATCACAACCATAAAAACCATTCATATAAGAAGATACATCATGGCATATCAATTTGGAAACATATATAATAAGGAAGTTCAATAAACATAAAGAATGATCAATAATATTTTAATTCTCATAACTCCATACTCAGATCTAGTTATTGTAGCAATCCATACACAATTATCCATTGTAAAACACAATTGATTAAATAATAAACATGTTGATTACATCATATATTGTTTATAGTCAACATTGGACCATGCTTACACAAAGAACTTGGCTACATACTCTAAAAGCTACATGCATCAATAGATCGCTTGATACCACTAGCTCTCGAATCTCTAAAACAAGGACATATAACCTATATATACAGTGGGGAATTTCCCTTCACCACCTTCATGCACCTTCCTAGTAATAGGCATTATTTAACAATAGATTACATCATTTTTAAAACTTTTTCTAATAATAGATTAAGCTATAACTAGATCATATCTTACATGCTTTGATCATATTTTTATCTTGCTCCATGTGTTGTCATTTTCTTTGTTTCCACATGAGTTTCCTTATTATAGATCCTTTGTGTGCATGCCAAGATATCCTACTTTTTTCTATTTTTGGATCTTGCTTGAGCACCACTCCATCTCTGATTTTCTATTTTTATCCGCCTTCCGGAAAATTGGCTAAGTCCCAAACCTTGTGTGCCCATGCGTGGACCTTCATGCGCCGACCCTCCCGCATGTTGTGCCCCTTCGCACACCTCTTTCTCGTGACCTCTAACCTCCGCACATGGATAACACTTAGCCATTTCCCCTACTCAACATCACCCCACACTAAAGGTATTTCCCATCCTTAGAAATATTTGATTCAAAATCAACCTCCAAAGAATGAATGAATCAAATAATTAGAGACCCTAAACAATAAATAATTTGATAATTTAATAATATATGAATTAAATAATATCCCACATGTTCGCATCTAATCTCAAGCATGATGTGGCTAGAGAAGCTCTGGAAAGTCTCTTCTTAATGCATATTCCAACTCCTTCCATCTTACGAGCCCTTCATGGATTTATCTGCACAACTTCAACAATGCCGGATATTTTCTTAGACGCAAGCTCATCAACTTTATCCGTAAGAACTTTCACCACTACGTCTAACTCCACGGTCACCCCTTCTAAGGCATCCATTCTTTGCATGACCTTGAGTTGAACTTCCTTGATCATTTCTTCAAGTTTTTCTTTCATGGACTTGATCAATTCTCTACGTGTCGATGCTTCTTCCATGAAATTTTCCGCTTAAGCTTATTATTCTTCACTTTTTCTTAAATTTGTCGATCTCGGCCTCCTCGATTCATAGCAGCGTGCATGCTAAGGATATGATCAAAATTTGTTAGCATTGTGTGTTAGTGTTGTCATTTTTTTCAATTCCATTGATGTAAAATGGTGCCATGGTGTCATATGAATCTCCATAAGGTGTCATTCAGTGTCAAAAGATGAAGGTTGATTGGTAGTGTCAAGTTTGGTGAAGTTTTATGAGGTTCGAGCTTGGTTTGCTAGGAAGAGTCATGGTTTGAGTCTTTCCAAGGTGATTAAATGTTATCATGAGGTCAAACATGGTTGGTATGATGTTTTATGAGTGTCTAAGGTTCTACATGAGGTTAGCAAGGTCAGTTAATGGTTTGTCATGTTTGAGTTAGGTCATTCTAGGCCTATTCCTAGCCTTGGAGCATGCAGAATGAGATGGAGGTATGATATTTGGAGCTGATTAGACTTGTTGTAGCATGGTAGAAACATGGTAATGTGGTATATAACATGTATGGTGAGTTTCAAGTCAATTTGTAGAGGTCTGATAGTGTTTTAGGGTCCTTGGGAAGCAAGAGGTGAAGACCATGCAAGTAGGAAACACAAGTATTAATGGTGGAGAGTTCAGGACATATCTGGGATGGATAGTGACAATAGATAGAGGATATTTTCATGATGCTTCATGACAAGTTTTAGGTTAGTCGAAGAAGGATTTGTAAGATATATCGGTTTTGGTAAAACCACGTGATTTAGAATGTGTTTTTGAGACAAAAGTTGACCTTCTAATACTCACCGTGAATTGTGTGCTTTACATGGGAGCCAAAAACTTTAGGGATGTTTACAAGGAACTAAGAAGGTTTATCAAAAATAAGGAGGTGGTTTGATCATCAAGTTTTTATGAATGATCATTAAGAAGATAAGTTGCTTTGAAAACCTAGCTAAACACTAACTAAAAGTGACTTGGAAGAAATTGCTCTTACTAGACAAGTTTTTATTGGTTATGAAAAATTTATCATTGGATTTTGTATAAATAATCTTCCATATTAGTTTTGGTGAAAGGCCCCACTCGAAAATGCATGTTTTTGAAGATGTTCAATTTAAGGTAAGATTCTCCAAAGGAGTTGAATAGTAATTTCACATTGTTTTTATCCCTTGAGTTTTTCTACATGTCCATGATAGTTTCAGATCATGATTAAAGTGAAAAAGGGAAAAGTGTTCCCTATTTATGAAAACTAGTTTTTAGGGTAATTCGAGTATTTTTTGTAAAATTAGAATTACAGAGCTACGGGAAGAGTAGGACTTCATTCAAGTTATTTTGTGATCTCGGTTCATATATATTTCCATTGGTATATGTAGTGCCCCTCAAATCTAGTCAAATGACTGGAAGACCTATTGGACTTCACGTGAAGGCACGTGGTCCACTTGGAAAACACATGAGTAACCTCAATTTTTTTTACCTGTCATTTTCCTTGCACAAGAATCTAAGAAATTTATTTGGAATCCAAGGCGCAGATCATGTTGTAACACAAAGTTAATGTTGGTCATTCAATAGTAAGTGGATAGTTATAACAAAAGTAAAAGAACAGGAACTATGATGAATGGATCTCTCTGGAATAGTCACCTAAAATCATTTTTATTCATCCTGTAAATAGAAATAAATCATACCCAATACCACCTCGTATTACTATCTACAAATCGATTGAAATGGGTCTGTATCTATACTAAAGCAAGTTAAATGATCTCTGAGAGGGAAGAAAATACTGAGTTTTCATTGTTTTTTTTCGATGAATATGCAAATGGTATGTGAGAGATGATACATGGAGCTATGACTCGATCTACAAGGACTATTGTCATGAATGGTGGCCACAAGGAAGCATTGTTCCTCACTTTGTAATCAATGCCTAAGAAGGATATCTGTTGTTTGGTTTCTCTACATACTCTTCATTCTTCTGGCATTCAGTACAACATGGATTCAGGTTTTAGAGAAGTTCAGAGCTATATCTTGGACAAAAACAATAGCTGGGGATAATCTAGAGCCCACTCCATGGCACCCTTTTCCAACAAAAAAATCATCAGATGGAAAGTATCCACGAGCTTCACAGATTTTCTAGTGCTCCTACCTGACCTGTTGTTTTCCACTGAGGTTCATCCACTCATACCTGATTAAGAATGATCTATTTCAAAATAAAACTCAATCCTGCCTGCATTGTTCCAGTGGATTCACGAAGATCTTGCTCAATGGAGGGTGTCTGGAATATGAGAAAACAACATCAGGGCTTCCAAATAATTTGTTGCCTTTTGGGTGGTCATTGTGGGTGGTCGATTGTATGTGGATCTCTACTATGCATGCATGCAAAGTAGAATGATGTTCACAATTTTGGGATTATTGTAGCTCTTGGAATGGTATCCTGGCTTGGTGCCTGATGTGGACCTAATGTTTGATTGTATGGATAGGCCGAGGTTTGAGAGATCAAAATACAGACAATCTAACCTCTCACCACCTCCTTTGTTTCGACATTGTAGTAAAAGAGATCATCTTGAAATTTTGTTTCCAGATTGGTCCTTCTGGGGATGGATTACAGAAGATTTATGAGGTGGGATTTGTGAAAAAGGCTTTAAAACCCTCTAACAACTACAATCAGTTCATGGAACACAAAAACCGCATGGATTACCTCATACCTGCTTCGCTCATTGTTCCCATGCATGGTCCATCTCCCCTTATCTTTCATAACTCTCATACTTTAGTTTTTCATTTGCAACTTAATATAATTTTAAAATATTAGGATTATAATACATTTAATTGTTTTATATTAACTTGTTGCAAAACAATAAAATGTCATGTCGTAACTCATGAAATCAAAATAACCCCTTTGTATTAAACCATGAACTTCAACCCTCATTTTGAGGTGATTTAGAAAACTTCCTACCCAACTAGATCGCTTTAATATTGTTTTATCGACAAGACAAAATTGACTTCCAAAGTAAAAATGTTGACCATCTCCTTGTTTAAATAGATAATTTTGCATTTTTCAAAGACTCGTTAAGTACCCTTCGTAACTCGAAAATGGGATGTTAAGCTTCATTCGTGTACCTGGTTATGTGAGGAGTCACCTTAACCTTTGGTTTGACCCCGAATGAACATTTGTGATATTTTTGATGCCATCATTGGGAGCAATGTTACACCATTTTGTAGTTGTAAGAAGCTACTAAAACTATAAAGTTGGCTTTCGTTTTGAACCGCCATTTGAAACCTGGATAGAGAAATTATTATCCTGTCTTCACAAACCTCTAGTGTTTTTACTAGACAATTACATGGAACTTTTAGTTTAGGAAAAAAATTTCTAGATAGTTTGGCAATGGCATTTTGTAGGCCTCTGGTCAAGTTTGACTAGGTCAAACTGGACCAATTAGGACCGGTGGCTTCAAAATCATGATGTTGTTTGAAAAAAATTTCTAGTTCTGAGTTCCATCAACTATGATGAATTATCCATATATGGGGGAACTTGTAGGAATTTTATCATGGCACGTACATCCATCAAACATTAGTTTTAGATGTGGTTTTTTGATCCCTCGAGCTAACTTTCAATCATTTGCAACTAGGTCAATTATGACCAATGGACCCGGAAAACTAGCCGCCAAACGTAAACCGTTCGCCAATTCCAAATCCTATCAGTTGCTATGAACTCTTGGTATATAAGTGGACACGTATAAATTTAATCATGGTGTGTTTTTTCTCATCGAAATACCACGTTTGAAAGTGGTTTCTTAGCCTTCAAGCCCGATTTGAACATTTTTGTAGTTAGCAAGAAAATGTAAAAATAGAAAGTTGTGGGACCCTCGTCGAGTTGCCAAACCACCGTGGAAACTTTGACACATGTAAATAAATATTTAAAAAATCTATAGTGTAACTTGTTGTGTGAAATAGAAGCTTTTGAAAAATGTGTTTTTCTCTCTTCTCTCTTCTTCTCTTTCTCTCTCCTGGGTTACGAAATGAAGTGAAATGAAATGTAATGAATACATGTCTCTAAACCTTTTCTTTCGATTGCAAATTGTAATTAGTATTATATGTAAATGGGAAACTGAAAAATGTTAATTATGTTAGATTAGGGTGGATGCCATGCCAACGATTTATCGCTGATTTCATGCTCACATGGTTTTGCAGGATGCAAGAATGATGGCGAAAAGGTGATGTGTAATTCATTATTTATCATTGTAATTTATATAGTTCATTGTAAAATGAATACATGTATAATGTAGTCTCATGTTATAGAAAAATTATATTTGAAATTTGCTAATATGTATGAGATGCTAGTCTTTAGGGACATCTAGGAAATGTGTATTTAATCATAGGTTCAATTTGATTCATAGTACGTATGGTAAAAAAATTTGATATATATATATATATGGTAAATGAATTTGAAGTTAATATCTTGTAGTGCATATTCAGTGTTCGATAAATGATTAATTAATTTGCTTGTTGTATTCTTACCTTGTAAACGTAATAAAGAGATTTAATCGAAACACTCAACCCTTGTATAATATTTGTACATAACATGTCTTCATGTGTGATACTTTTACCATAGAAGACACTAAAAATTGTAGAATGAACTTAAACTCTGCACTCGATGGAACCTCCTAGTTTAGGTAAATAAAACCCCTAGTTGGAGTTACCGTCATAGTCGTCATGTTTAATGACCTTGTCGTGAACCATTTTTAGAAATGACATGGTCCAACTTTATCCGGAGTATGTGGTTTCCTTCTAGTGTTGGTAACCGTGAGGAGAATGTCCTCTCTTCAGTTCTGACACCGTGGTTGAGTGGTGAAGACCGCCTTGGAAGTCACCTTATGAGTCCTTGTTCAAAGCAACAACTATTCAGTGTAACCTTACCATCTCGTGGGGTAAGTAGAGCTAGTACTCCCTTAGTATCCTTTTGGATTGTCAGGTCTTGCGAGATAAGATCTAGAAATTAACTTCATCAACGAATGAAATCCTTGGATCCAGATGACATAGATGGAGGTTGTGAATTAGTTGTTCTAGGTCTTAAACTCTTGTTAATGAACTCCTTAACCTCCACTCACTAAATGTGTTACCTTGGTTTCTATCAACATAACATCTTGGTCTTTTCTTGAAACTAATTTAGCATAAATATGTCCTTCCACCTTAAACTCATATATAGTTGAGCGTAGATCATTAGGTGCAATTGGAATTAAACCAAACCTCGTTGATTAGGAGGTTAACTTGGGGTTCATATGTAGCTTCAAGGTTTCTAATCTTATACATCTTCAAGATGTTAGAAAATACTTCGTAACTCCTTTTACAAGAAAATGCTAATAATGAGACCATAATGTGATGTAAAAGTAAAGCATATAAGAGTAAAAATGAGATTTGAGGTTAGGAATAATGCCATTCTTTGAGTCCTTATAACTCAATTAAATAGTTTCATGTGTTTCAAAATAATATGAATTGCCTTAGTGTGATCAAACTTCGAGAAAACAAAGGATATATATATATATATATATCAAAATGGAATTCCACAAGTCATTGAACTAGAATAACTATGGTAGGGAAATAACTATACCGTGATCGAAGAATGTTTTTGGGAAAAAGCTATCTTGTATCTAAATCTCCCTTAAATCCTAATATTGTGTTCTAGACATCAAGTCACATTCACTTGAGTTGTAAGGGTAAAAGGTAGACATTGAATAAATGTTCAAGAAGAATATTCTTAATATAAGAACAAGATAATTAAGTACTTTATATGCATTTGAATTATGCCAAATAAGTATGTAAGTTATGGAAATTTTTGTAAAGGATAAAAGCCAACTTAAAATGGTCAAAGAACTGATAATTTAAATGTGGAATGAACTTAAGAATCTGTAGGTGGAAAAAGAGAAAATTATCCTTGCACAATAATTTTCTTGGAATGTTAATCGTAACTAAGATGTAATTAAAGAAAAGATGTGTTGTGGGTTTTCCCATCCTTGAGTCCTTTTCTTGTGGTTGGGTCATTTCTAGTATTCATTCATTGGGAAAGTGTGGCATCAACATGTCTATGGTGTTTTCATGTGTCTATGTGAGTCGATGACTTATGTAAGTGTCGTATGTGTTGTTGAGTTTTTGTATTTGGAGCCCTTGTGGTGTTGTGTAGTGAGCAATGTAAGTCAAAAAAATTATCTTGGTATTTTTACTGTTGTTTTTGTGTGTGTAAAACGGGGCATTACATTTGGTATCAGAGTGGAGGTTCATACTCTCAAACCTATAAGATGGATTGGAGTTGTGATAATTCTGCATGATGGTGGTGGATATTGGAAGAGTAATGTGATATATGTTGTAATTGTGACCTTATGGAAGCATGTGTGGTGCATGTCACTTAGTGTGAATTTGTTATCATGTTGATGTGCTTGTGATGAGAGTATTCACTCTCTATTTCATGATTCAATGAGGAATTCGTGTGTGATGTACCACCTTATTGTGTGTGAAAAATAATGTTATTGTGGATTACGGAGTATTGGAGCATTTTGGCATTATGTGATATGAAGGTGTATTGATGTATTACATGACAAAATTGTTGTAAAGTGAATTGGATCATATCATGATGTCGTCACCATGTTGTGATGAATCATGTGTGTCACCATGTTGTAATTACAATTGATTATATGTTGTAATGTTAGACATTGTGTTCGTCATACGTATGATTTGTGTAATATGTGATGATTTATGTCATGATTTAGGGGCATATGGTGAGCGTATGATCCCTATTGTACAGTGATTGCACTTTGGGTGCAGAATGTGGTAATGTGATGTATCATAACCCATGAAAGTAATGATTTTGTTTTACCCTATGTATATACCATGCATAAGATGTTATGGTTAATGTGCATGAATCACCATTGTGTTAGTGATGTAGTTATGTGTATGTTGTGAACCTTACACTAGATGACCCTAAGGAGAGAAATTGTCAAGAGTGTATGTGTGGAGAGAGGAGGCATGGACCAGGTTTTCATAATATTGAGCCGAGTACGAGTGAGGAAGTGGAGTCTTATATAGACTGAAAACCCACTTTTATCTGTTTAGTATACTTCGAGCTTGCTTAGTATATTATGGGTGCGCACCACCTTAGGCTCAACTTATGCAACTAGAGTTCCTTTCTCTTTCCTATTGGATTGTTCATTGAACAATCCTATGTAATTTTGACTATGTTGATCCTTGTGGGAGTTTGGAGGGATGATTCAGGAAGAGATGATGACAGTTACATTATTTAATATACTCATTTCTGGTTACATGTATATTTTTACGAGCTAAGGCTCGATGTCCAAGTGCCAACAACTCGATGAGTACCCCTTTGGTGGTGGTATGAGGCCACATAGTGATTGTAATGTGCTATTTCTCAATATGTATTTTATTCGTAAATTGATCATTATCTCTTTTCTTGCTAGAACCAACCATTTTCTTGATTGACATGTTCTTATATTTTGGGCATTTATTTGGTTGTTACATTAACATTTGGATTTTGCACTAACCATGGCTAATTAGCCATTTGTTTTTCTTAGTTTTAAAATTTCTTTTCATATTTAAAATTTTTGTAGCCTAGCCCAAGGCTTATAATTTTTCCACTTGGCATTTGAATGGATTGTTATGCTGGTTCTAATGTCGTAATGTTTGTGAATAGGGTCATTGGATTCACCATGGGGTGGTGGAACCTATGGGCCCACTTCGTTGTATGGGGGTACGCCCCAAGGAGGTCATAACGTCGTGTAGTTTTTGAACTACAGGCCACTACACCACTTGGGTGGGGGTGATGGGGCTCTATGTGCCTAGGGCCATAGGGTGACCCGACCTCATTTAAATGGAGAAAGGAGATGGGCCTCTATGATTGAGAGACCCGATATTATTTATGGCACTCTATGCTTGAGTGACCTGATATTCTGGATGGGG
The DNA here is from genome assembly GCA_018340775.1 of Taxus wallichiana var. yunnanensis. Taxonomy (NCBI): domain Eukaryota; kingdom Viridiplantae; phylum Streptophyta; class Pinopsida; order Cupressales; family Taxaceae; genus Taxus; species Taxus wallichiana. The sequence continues at coordinate 726,489,892 of CM031242.1, read as the reverse complement.
CTCTATGGTTGAGTTACCCGATATTCTTTATGGAACTCTATGGTTGAGTGACCTGATATTCTTGATGGGGCTCTATGGTTGAGTGACTGGCTTGGTTTTATCACTATGATTATTTCTCTTTGGGAGGTATATGGAGTTATTTGGTGATGCTTTAGGAGGTATATGGAGTTGTTTTATGATGCTTCAGGAGATATATGGAGTTGGTATAGTGAGTTATGTGTACCTTTGTGAGTATTTTTACACCTTGTTATGTTTGAGGCTTGACTCTTCCCTTGGTTGGTATGGACTATTGGATATTGTCTTGGCACTATGTTGGTACAATCATGGATTTTTGGGTCTTGTGATACTCGTTGTATATGTATCAGTGTGATGATTTTGTTTGTCAGTCACATGTGTGTGTATTGGATCTATGTCTATGACATAATTATTGGAAATTATTTGCTATGTGGACTACTTGTTGTCATTCCATGGTGGAATTAAAGGTCTTGTGATGTGATACAATCATGAAAGTATGTAGCAAGATGTTTCGTGGGTCATTTGTGTTGTGTTGAGTTTTTTGTGACACCTTGAGGCCAATTACTATTGGGTACCCATGAACATAAGACAATTGAAAAAATAATTCTAAACAATGAGTACTAAGATTTGAGATTAAAAGTACTATAAATGAAAATATTAACTAAGTAATAAGGTAAACTAGAACTACCAATCTTCACATAACATTAAGAGTTTATGAAATTGTTAAACTTTCTTGACTTCCCTATGGTCGTGTTCTCTAATGAAAGAGATATTATCTTTCGATGGAATTTATCTTCATTAGCTTCCTTCATTGATTATCAAATTTCTATACCCTTGGTGTTATATCGCATGAGGACGATGCTCTTATAAGGGGAGGGAGATGTAGTGCCCCTCAAATCTAGCTGTAAATGACTGGAAGACCTGTTGGACTTCACATGAAGGCACATGGTCCACTTGGAAAATGCATGAGTAACCTTTCAATTTTTTTTCGACCTATCATTTTCCTTGCACAAGAATCCAAGAAATTTATTTGGAATCCAAGGCACGGATCACATTGTAACGTAGGTTAACGTTGGTCATTCAACAGCAAGTGGATAGTTACAACAAAAGAAAAAGAACATGGAACTATGATGAACGGAGCTCTCTAGAATAGTCACCTAAAATCATTTTTTATTCATCCTTGCAAACAGAAATAAATCATACCCAATATCTTGCCTCGTATTACTATCTACAAATCGATTGAAATGGGTCGTATATCATGTATTAGCAAAAGTTAAATTATCTCTGAGAGGGAAGAAAATACGGTTGTCGTTGTTTTATCTAATGAATATGCAAATGGTATGCACAGAGATGATACATGGAGCTATGAATCGATCTGCAAGGACCATTGTCGTGAATGGTGGCCACAAGGAAGAATTGTTCCTCACTTTTTAATCAATGCCTAAGAAGGATATTTTTTGTTTGGTTTCTCTACATACTCTTCATTCTTCTGGAATTCAAGACAACATGGATTCAGATTTTAGAGAAGTTCGTAGAGCTTTATCTTGGACAAAAATATAGTTGGGGATAATCTAGAGCCCGCTCCATGGCACCCTTTTCCAAAAAAAAAAATCATCCAGATGGAAAGTATCCACGAGCTTCACAGATTTTCAAAGTCCCCCACCGACCTAATGGTTTCACCGAGGTTCATCCACTCTTACCTAATTAAGAATGATCTATTTCAAAATAAAACTTGATCCTGCCCTGCATTGTTCCAGTGGATTCATGAATATTTTTCTCAATGGAGGGTGTCTGCAGAATATGAGAAAATAACATCAGGGCTTCAAAGAATTTGTTGCCTTTTGGGTGGTCATTGTGGGTGGTCTACTGTATGTGGATCTCTACTATGCATACATGCAAAGTAGAATGATGTTCACAATTTGGGGATTATTGTAGCTCTTGGAATGGTATCCTGGCTTGGTGCCTGATGTGGACCTAATGTTTGATTGTATGGATATCTTATTTGAGAGATCAAAATACAAATAATCTAACCTCTCACCACCTCCAAAATTTGACATTGCGGTCCAAAAAGAGATCATCTTGACATTTTGTTTCTAGATTGGTCCTTTTGGGGATGGATTATAGAAGATTTATGAGGTGGGATTTGTGAAAAATGATTTAAAACCCCTCTAACAAGTACAATCGGTTCATGGAACACCAGAAACTACATGGATTACCTCAAACCCGCTTCGCTCATCATTCCCAGGCATGGTCCATCTCCCCTTATCTTTCATAACTCTCGTACTTTATTTTTTCATTTGCAACTTAATATAATTTTAAAATATTAGGATTATAATACATTTAATTGTTTTATATTAACTTGTTGCAAAATAAAAAAATGTCGTGTCAGTAACTCACGAAATCAAAATAACCCTTTGTATTAAACCATGACATTCAACCCTCATTCTGAGGTGATTTAGAAAAATTCCTACCCAACTAGATCACTTCAATATTGTTTTATCGACAAGACAAAATTGACTTCCAGTAAAAATGTTGACCATCTCCCTGTTTAAATAGATATTTTTCATTTTTGAAGACTCGTTAAGTACCCTACGTAACTCCAAAAATGGAATGTTAATCTTTATTCGTGTACCTGTTATGTGAGGAGTCACCTTAACCTTTGGTTTGACCCCAAATGAACATTTGTGATATTTTTGACGCCATACTGGGAGAAATGTTACACCATTTTGTAGTTGTAAGAAGCTACTAAAACTATAAAGTTGGCTTTCATTTTGAACCGCCATTTGAAACCTAGATAGAGAAATTATTATTTGTCTTCGTAAACCTCTAGTGTTTTTACTAGACAATTACATGGAACTTTTAGTTTAGGGAAAAAAAAATTTCTAGATAGTTTGGCAATGGCATTTGTAGGCCTCTGGTCGCAGTTTGACTAGGTCAAATTGGACCAATTAGGACCGGTGGCTTCAGAAATCATGTCGCCGTTTGAAAACAATTTTCTAGTTTCTGAGTTTTGTCGACTCTGATGAATTATCCATATATGGGGGAACTTGTAGGAATTTTATCATGGCACGTACATCCATCAAACATTAGTTTTGGATGTGGTTTACTGAGCCCTTGAGCTAACTTTTAATCATTTGCAACTAGGTCAATTACGACCAATGGACCCAGAAAACTAACTGCCAAACTTAAACTGTTTGTCGATTCCCAATCTTGTCAGTTGCTATGAACTCTTGGTATATAAGTGGACACGTATAAATTTAATTGTGGTGTGTTTTCTCATTGGAAGACCACATTTGAAATTGGTTTATTAGCCTTTGAGCCTAAGTTGAACATTTTTGTAGTTGAAAATCTATAATGAAAATGTAAAAATAGAAAGTGGTGTGGGACCCTTCTCTTTCTCTCTCCTAGGTTACAAAATGAAGTGAAATGAAATGTAATGAATACATGTCTCTAAACCTTTTCTTTCGATTAAATTGTAATTAGTATTATATTTAAATGGGAAAATGAAAAATGTTAATTATGTTAGATTAGGGTGGATGCCATCTTGCTAGCAATTTATCGCTGATTTCATGCTCACGTGGTTTTGTAGGATGCAAGAATGATGGCGAAAAGGTGATGTGTGATTCATTAATTATCATTGTAAAATGAATACATGTATAATGTAGTCTCATGTTATAGAATAGTTTAGGTTTGAAATTTGGTAATATGTATGAGATGCTAGTATTTAGGGACATCTAGGAAATGGGTATTTAATCATAGGTTCAATTGATTCATAGTGTGTATGATAAAAAAATTGATATATATATGGTAAATTAATTTGAAGTTAATATCTTGTAGTGCATATTCAAGTGTTCGATAAATGATTTTTTATTTCCTTGTTGTATTCTTAACTTGTAAACATAATAAAGAGATTTAATCTAAACACTCAATCCTTGTATAATATCTATACATAACCTATCTTCATGGGTGATAATTTTACCATAGAAGACATTGAAAATGTATAATGAACTTAAACTCTACACTCGATGGAACCTCCTAGTTTAGGTAAATAAAACCCCTATTTAGAGTTATTGTCATAGTCGTCATGTTTAATGACCTTGTCATGAACCCATTTTTTAGAAATGACATGGTCCAACTTTATTTGGAGTCTGTGGTTTCCTTCTAGTGTTGGTAACCACGAGGAGAATGTCCTCTCTTCAGTTCCGATACCATGGTTGAGTGGTGAAGACCACCTTGGAAGTCACCTTATGAGTCCTTGTTCAAAACAACAACTATTCAGTGTAACCTTACCATATTTGGGGTAAGTAGAGCTAGTACACCCTTAGTATCCTTTTGGATTGTCAGGTCTTCATGATAAGATATAGAAATTAACTTCACTAATGAATTAAATCCCTGTTGGATCTAGATGACATAGATGGAGGTTGTGAAATAGTTGTTCTAGGTCTTAAATTCTTGTTAATTAACTCCTTAGCCCTGCTCAACTAAATGTGTTACCTTGGTTTCTATCAACATAACATCTTGGTTTTTTCTTGAAAGTGGTTCAACATAAATATGTCCTCTCACCTTAAACTCATATATAGTTGAGGCATAGATCAGTAGGTGCAATTGGAATTAAACCAAACCTCTGTTGATTAGGAGGTTAACTTGGGGTTTGTATGTGGCTTCAAGGTTTCTAATCTTATACGTCTTCAAGATGTTAGACAATACTATTGTAACTCCTTTTACAAGACAATGCTAATAATGAGACCATAATGCGATGTAAAAGTAAAGCATATAAGAGTAAAAATGAGATTTGAGGTTAGGAATAATGCCATTCTTGGAGTCCTTATAACTCAATTAAATAGTTTCATGTGTTTCAAAAAAATATGAATTTCCTTGGTGTGATCAAACTTCGAGAAAAAAAGGATATGTATATATATAAATCAAAATGGAATTCCACAAGTCATTGAACTAGAATAACTATTGTAGGGAAATAACTATACCGTGATCGAAGAATGTTTTTGGGAAAAATCTATCTTGTATCTAAATCTCCCTTAAATCCTAATATTGTGTTCTGGACATCAAGTCACATTCACTTGAGTTGTAAGGGTAAAAGGTAGACATTGAATAAATGTTCGAGAAGAATATTCTTAATATAAGAACAAGATAATTAAGTACTTTATATGCATTTGAATTATGCCAAATAAGTATGTAAGTTATGGAAATTTTTGTAAAGGATAAGAAGCCAACTTAAAATGGTCGAACTATAATTTAAACGTGGAATGAACTTAAGAATCTGTAGGTGGACAAAAGAGAAAATTATCCTTGCACAATAATGTTCTTGGAATGTTAATTATAACTAAGATGCAATTAAAGAAAAGAGGTGTTGTGGTTTTTCCCATCCTTTAGTCCTTTTCTTTTGGTTGGGTCATTTCTAGTATTCATTCATTGGGAAAGTGTGGCATCGACATGTCTATGGTGTTTTCATGTGTCTATGTGATTCGATGACTTATGTAAGTGTCGTATGCATTGTCAAGTTTCTGTATTTGGAGCCCTTGCGGTGTTGTGTAGTGAGCAATGTAAGTAAAAAAAAATTATCTTGGTATTCTACTATTGTTTTTGTGTGTGTAAAAATGGGGCATTACAATATATCAAAATTGTGTTTTTGATATGACATGAAGAAGTTACAACTTTTTCTTTGAGGATGTTTGATCTAGCGAGGTGCTAAGTAACTTCATGAGGTAAAGTGTTATTTATGAGTTGTTCATGATGGTTGAAGGTTTCGAGTGTTTATAAATCATTTATAGTGATGTTCCATGATTTTTAAGCTTGGAAGTGAGTTTTTTGGTGATGGAGCAAGTTGAGCTCAAGCTTAGTTCTTGAGTCCTAAAAGGCAAAAGAAGCGATTTGTAGAGATGGACTTGGTTAAAGACCTTAAAATTGTATTTGGAAGGAAATATAATATGATCTAGAAATATGATTTAGATGGATTTATAGTGATATATGGATTGTATCTTGATGAAGTTTTTTTCTAGGTAATCCATGTCAGTTTGTGAGGAAGAAGGTTGCTTAGATTTCGGGACAAATTTTCTTAGGCTAAAAGAATGAGGTGATTGACGCATGAGATGGATTAGATGATTCTTTATATCAATTGGATAGTTAATAGAGATGAATTTTTTTCCTATTGAAAGTATTTGGAGGTATTGGAAGTGACATCAAGGGTGAAAACCAATTGAGTTTGTAAAACTACTTTACGAGCATCTTAATTTGGTGAACAGGAAAGTAGGCATGGTTTTCATATATGGATGTGTAATGAGATATAAATTACATGTATGTGATATAAATTTCCTAAGGATTACATATAGTGGTTACATGACATATTTTAGTTGTTCTTTGATAGTCTTGAGGTCCAAAGTCAAGACAACAGGTGTCTTTGAAACAACTATTTGGTAAAGGATATGAGGATTTTGGCTTGTGTTATGAATTATTTAATTGGTGAAAGATAATTAATAATCATGTATCATATTTTTATGTAATATTAAACATTTGTGATAAATTTTATAGCTTTAATAATAATGGTTTTGGAATTTGTGGTTTTATCTCATCCAAGTGATGGAGTTTTAAGCTTGTTTTGAGCTAGTTTAGTGGTTTTGGGCATGGCCAACCTACATGGGCCCATCATGAATATTTTTATGAATTTATTGGGATGTTTTCAAGTTTAATTTTTGAGATAAATATATAGGGCCAAAATCCTTTGGGTTTATGATATCAAATGTATATAAAATTGAGTTTTAGAGTTTAAATTTGAACTAGTCTTGTGAGAGGGAAAATGCGACTTGACTAAGGGTGTGAAGGAGATTCTATTGAATCATTACATATCTGATGAAGTGTCTTACATGTTGAGGAATTTTAGGGAGCATATAAGCAATGGTTTAGATCCAAGACAATCCCAAGAAGAAGAATAAGATAAAACAAGTTGAAGGAATGAGGGTTTGATGATGTTTGTGTGAGTGTAATTGTGTTCTCCATCGGTTGTGGCAGTAAAAAAAATCAGATATCATCATATTTAGATGGTTCAGTTTGTGCTAAGTCATCTTAAGGGGTTATATCCTCCTTTAGGATTTTGTGCTTCACTAAATTTCTTTGGTTTGTGTAATATAAGTAGAGTTTTAGCGGTTTTTTTCCCCTTGAGGGTTTCCCACTTATATATGGTGTTCATGTGTCTTCTTCTTTTTTTCATGTTGTGAATGTTTAATACACACCTAATGTACACATATGGTCAAGGATTTTAAAATGATGAATGCATGTGATGGTAAATGAATTAACAATTTTTTGAGGACTGATTCAACCCCCCTCTCAATCCATTGTGCTTGCAACAATTGGTATCGCACTGTGTCCTTGAGAAGAAAGTTTAATCACTAAAAGGATATTATATTGAAGTACAAATCCATGGGTAAGCCATAAAATGTTGAAGAAAACCTAGAAATAAGTTGTTATAGAATCAATTATTTAGAGTTTGTAAGATCAAATGAGTTGCATGGTAGATGAGCATAGTCAATGCATTTTGGTTTTGGAGTTACAAGTGGAGAGTATGTATAAAAACCTAAAAACCAAAGAATATGATTACAGTAGGTATGAAGAGGAGTTGAGATCCTTAAATTTAGAGTTAGAGAAGGTACATAGTAGGCTGAAAAATCATGAGAGGTTGAAGAAAACTTCACAACCCATAAATGACATGTTGGAGAACCAAATAGCTACAAATGACAAATCTGGTATTGGCTACAAATAAGAACATTCAGAGAAGCATGAAGTGAACAAATTTTAACCTAGTGATGTTGCTAAAGCTATGAAGGATGTTAAAGATATCAAGAAGGTTATCAGGCAGCCCAATGTAATGAAGTCTGCAAGTAAGTTCAATGGTGTTTGTTACTCTTGCAACATTTTTGTTCATAGAGATAGGGAATTTAAAAGATCTCGTTAAGAATTCTTCTCCTTACGAAATTATCGGCATGATTATTCTTATCAATCAGAATATATTACATGTTATAATTTCCATAAGAATGGTCATATTGATAATCTTTTTCATCATGAGTATCCTAATTAGATTTGGAGGAATGATAAGAAGTATGGAGTTATGTGTTATAGTTGCAATCATATTGGACATATAGCTAGATATTGTCATCAAAAGGGTTCTAAATAAAAGGATGAAGCTTCTAGAGGTAAGATTTATTCTACTTGTTTCAAGTGTAAGAAGGTTGGTCACATTGCAAGGTATTATAGGGTGAAGGTGAACACATACAAGAGGAAGGATGAAGTTAAGATTGATAATGTTGGAAAAGTAAAGGAAGAGCTCATGTCTACTCTATTCAAGAAGGAAAAATAAGGTCCTAAAGTTGTTGGTTCTAGTCATGATGAACCTATTGCTCATAAAGGTCTATTTGTTGTTGTAGAACCTCAAGAATTGTTTTTATCTGCTCATGAAGACCTCAAGAAGAGTAACATAGAAGAAAAGTTACAAAAGTTAAGAGAGTTGATGAAGGATCTTGGTATCATGTCCCATGTGGACATGGATATTCTTCCCTGCTAGGAGAATGGAGATGTTTTGGGTTCCTCCATTAGGATTCATGGATCCATCATCCTATGTGATTTAAGCAAGTAAAGGTATGTAAAATGTGTTAAGCATATTATGTCCTATCTTATGAGATATCTCATCTCACTCAAATAGTCTTGGTATGTATCAAGTTTTGGTGTGCTATGTTGAGTCATGTGTTAAGGTATGTTCTTATTGTTAGTCGGCCCATCATGACTTGTCAAAGTGTGTATTCATTCATGAGGTATTCTTAGGGTTTATGGTCAGATCCCGAGAAGTATAAGCTAGTAATTCAAAAATTCAAAGTAGGTAAGGTGTCAAGGTATGTGTTGAAACCATAATTGGTTGTTCAAGAAATGAAATGTGTATCTATAAAGGCCCTTTGATACGTATAGTCATATTGAGAGTTTGTGTTTGTCAAGTTGATGGTTGAAATATTATAAAGTATTGATAGTTCAAATTATAACCGTGATTTACTCTTGAGTTGTTTATTAAGGTCAAGTAGTTCTAGTCCGAGTATGATGTGTTGTTGGTCCATCGGGAAGCCTATTTTTACTCCATCTTGAGAAATTGACAAGCTATGTCTTAGAATTATCGGGAGATGTATGGTCAAGTCTTTTAAGTCTCGTGCATAGTTGATCTCGATTCATATATTGTCAAGATTCCCCTAAGCATATAAGTCTAAGTGTTCTTATAATTAAAAGTCTAGTGTCTTGCACCATAAGTCTATGTCAAAGAAGTCATGAGTTCTCTATCTAATAAGTCTAAGGTCCGCATCATAAGTAATGAGACTCAAAAGTTGTAAGAATGGTTAGGTTTTGACTAGCCTCATATCACTCTATGAACCTTTGTCTTGTGTTAATGGTCATAGTCATGAAGGTCCCTTGGATTTTTTGATACCTATCTTGTCTAAACAAAGGTGGTGGAAATTGAAGGTATGATGGTCAAAGAAAAATATCTCAAACTGTGATCTAAGTCTATCTTAGAAGATGTCAAAAGTGAAAATTTACAAAAATAAGGAGGCTATACAAGTTACGCCAAACAAGAGCTTTAAGACTCATAATTATGTGAGATGACCTCACCATCTGTTTCAAAGACTAGAAGATGTTTTTGGCTCCAAAGAGATAGATTTTGCTAGTACCAATTAAGGATGGAATTATAAAGTTGTTAAAGGGAACTTGTAAACATCATGTGAAGATTGGAGATAGGTCTGAATCAAGAATAATAGGTCAATGCTTCAAGACAAGGTGAGAGTGGATTTAAGGGGATAAGGTATGTCCTTAAGGTTACAAAGGTGTGTTTAGTCTCTCCCGAGGATGTTTTCTCGTATGCAGTTATGAAGAAAGATACAAATCAAGACCGCATAATGTCTATGTTTAATGAATTCAGTGATCCTAGATAATGTATTATTGTATCAAAGACTCAAGGAGCCTTTTTGATCAAAAATTTACTACAAATCTAGTTAAGGAGTGTCTCAATATGTTGCTCAATGAAGAGGTATATATTTTCATTCAAGTAAATATGGGCGATGTTGGTAGTATGGTGAAAGTGAGTAAGATAATATTGTCTCTAAGGGTATGTAAATCATGAAAGTTATCTCATTTTAGTATTCATTTGTCTAAACATGATATAAAGATATCATTAGAATATATGTACATCTTGAAAATGAAAATTCAATTTTTGACGGTATAACATATCCAGTTGAGGGATTAATGAGGATCTGTACAGTGTCTCAGTCAAATGTTTGTGCAAGAAATTTACGATCCAAAGGCTATGTAAACCATGTAGGTGAAGCCAAGTAATTGAAGAGCTATACAGTCATGAGATGATCCAATTTATTAGAGTTTTTGTTATGAGATTAAGATAACTACTACCGCATTCATAAGAGGTAGAGGAAAATCTATTCATGTATGGTAATAGTGGTGTGAGATCCCTAAGATATTTAGTTGTGTATGTGTGCATATTTGTATATCAAGAATATAATTTCATTAGTTGCGGGTAATATTTCAAAGGTTGGACGATACACCAGTTGGATTTGAAGGAGGATGTATGTTAGAGTTGTGAGTTTGCAAGTGTAAGATCTTGATCTACAAAGGTAAGTGATCTATGGTTAAATCCTTAACTCCTCGAAGGTATTCAAAAGGATATGAAGATAAGGAATTCCTTGTTATTAGTTAGAGAGGACTGATTCGAGTATGCAAGCTTCAAGATTTGAATCAATTATGAGTATTGTTTTAAGGATTACAATGGTATTCCCTATGCTTGGTATGAGTAGTCAAGAGCTTAACTACTAAGTCTCACCATTTGATTCATGGTTGAAAGTATGAGATAAATTTTGTGACGAGGTAAGTGTAGTAAAGAGTTAGTTGACCTAAATTAAAAGGACTTAAGGCTTGTTAAAAGAGATAGATGGTGTAAAATAAATTTTATATGACTATTTGACAAGGGATGGTCTGCCTCAGAGCTTATAAATTGAATAGTACATGGTTAATGTAGTATGTGATTGGTTTCTCGAGACTTTAAGACATGCCTATGAAGTGCTCATACCATATGAAGGATGAATGAAGAAGGTTAATCTTCTATGAAGACTTTCATAACTGAAAATTTCAAAATCATATTACACAGGTCCAAGATGGAGTCTCTAACAAGGAAACATGATTGTGTGGCTTCATGAGCTAGTCATGACTCAGATGAAGTCAAGAGGGTCTTAAAGTTATGTGATAGAGGTAATTTCTTGTGTTCTTCACCTAAGATACATTGATAAAGTTTTACAAATCCAAGGTATGGCTCTAAATATCTTTACTCAAAATTGGCATTGTTTTTAAATGATAAGATAGTAGTGTACATGCCTAAAAATTCTTTCAAATAAGGGGAGCTAGTGTGGATCTTGAGTAAAGAATATAAGTTGGTTAGGAGGATTGTTTAGAAATGTTCATAATGGAGTGTAGGTATGATGACATATGCATAAATTAATATGACAAAGAAGGGATAAATAGCATGTAGAAGGGATAAAGATTGTATTGAAGTGTTTGATCCTCATTCAAATCTTGAAATCAAGGTAAGATCCTCAATTTTTTTGATTTTATTTAGAAGTGGATAGTACAAACCCAAGGGTATATAATGTTAGGTTGTGGATCTTGTTTTGATGTGTGAAAGTGTTGAAGGCTATACATTAAGAGTACTGTACACTTTTCATGTATCCTCACCGGGGTTCGGGGGCGCAACCCCAAAAAAAAATTTAGGCGTAAATTTTTGGCCTCGAAAAATTACACCCGACATATTGGGAAACGTGCTCTTCTCATATGGGCGAGTTTTTTGACCCATAGGTTTATGGGACAGGTTTTACCCATGGTTTTGATACCCACGGTTTTGTAAAACTGCTTAAGTAGTTGTCTATTTATATGGTCTTATGCATATGATAGATGAATAAGCAAATGTATTGCAGATGTGTTTTGAATTCGGGTGTGAATTCTGTAGAGTTTTTTGAGCATAGCTCCAAACGGATTTGGGTATTGTATTGAGAGAGCGGTGGCTTGTAATAAAATCGAGCAAGTGATTCTTGGTGGACGTAGCCCAAATTGGGTGAACCACGTTAAATCTTGTCTCTCTATGTTGTGTTATTTATTCGCACTTTTATTTGAGTTATGTAATATTTTTGGATATTAGTTTCTCCTGTGATTACTGTAAGGGATTATTTCGCATATTTTATCTCTTATTTCCTAACAATTGGTATCGAGCCTGATTTGGTTTGTCTGAAGTGTTGAATCACAGGGAAAGTTTTTAGCTTGAGTGGGAGCTATGGTAGATGATAGAAGATTTAAGGTTGATAAATTAAATGGGTAGAATTTTAGTCTTTGGAAGATTGCAGATGGACGATTACCTTTATCGGAAGGATATTTATACTCCAATGTCCGAGAAGGTGAACAAACCTCGAGTATGACAGAGATGCGGAATGGGATTTGTTGGATCGGAAGGCACTTGGAACGATCCGGGTGAGTCTTGCATCTTCTCGTATTATTTAATGTTTCAAAGGAAAAGAATACAATAGATCTAATGGATGCATTAGGAAGTTCTATGAAAACCCTCTCGCCTCTAATAAGATAATTTTAATGAAAAAGTTGTTAATATGAATATTTCGAGAATAGTTCAAGAGTAGCGAGATCATTTAAATGATTTCAATACGATTGTGAATATGCTAGCTTGCCACAATAGAATTTGATGAAGAAGTTAGGGCTTTATTAATTCTATGCTCTTTACGAGAGTTGGAATAGCACGGTAATTGCGGTAAGTAACTCGGTTCCAGCCTAACTCAAAGTTGAAGTTTGAGGATGTTGTAGGGGTGATTCTAAGCGAGGAAATGCGAAGAAAAAATCTCTAGGGAATCTTCTACTTGTGGAATGCTTTGACAATGGAAACTAGAGGGGAGAAGAATAGAGGAAACCGTGGAAAATCAAAAGATTGGGCAAGGTCAAAATCCAAGAACAAGATTATCTTTGGAATAGTGGAAAGCCCGGGCATGCAAAGAAGGAATTTGTTGGGAGCTTCAGGATAAGAAGAAACAACAAGAAGAAAACAAGGAGGCAAATGTGGCAACGGGTAATGTATGTCGGATGCTTTGATTCTTTCTTTTTGCACAATATTATCGAATCTTGGGTTTTATATTCAAGGGCTTCTTTCCATGCTTCTCCACATAGGCATTATTTTGTTGATTATGTTCAAGGAGATTTTGGGAATGTTTTTCTTGGTGATGATGAGCCTTGCAGTATAGTTGGAAAAGGTTCTGTTTAGGTTAAGATGCAGAATGGGAATACATGGCTATTGAAGGATGTCAGACATGTGCCTACATTAAGGAGAAACTTGATATCGGTGGGGCAATTGGGAAGTGATGGTTATATTTGTGATATTCTGAGCCTAACTCTTGGAAGGTTACCAAGGGTGCTCTTGTGGTTGCAAGAGGTAAGAAGGTTGGAACCTTGTATTTAACCACCGATAGTACTAATGATTGTAATATTATGGCTTGAGATGCGAGATACAAAATTATGGCAATATAGGCTCGTTCATATGAGCAAAAAGGGCATGAACATCATAAAGAAGAATTTGCCTGGATATACGTAAATAGGTTTGGATTTTTGTGAGAACCGCATATATGGGAAGCGAGGCGAGTAAGGTTTCTCAAGGTTGGACCTACGAAGAAAGATAGTAAGTTAGAGCTGGTACATTCGATGTGGGGGGGTGGTTCGGAGTATCATCTCTTGGGGTTCAAGTTATTATGTTACTTTTATTGATGATGCAACAAGGAATGTTTGGGTTTATTGTATTAGAAACAAATCTGATGTATTTGACACTTTTGTTAAATGGAAAGCCTTGGTAGAGAATGAAACAGGTCTTAAGCTAAAATGTCTCAGGTCAGATAATGGAGGGGAGTATTGCAGTAATGAATTTGATGTTTACTGTTCTAAGAATGGAATCTGCAGGAAAAAGATGGTTCTAGGAAATCCGTAGTAGAATGGGGTATCAGAAAGGATGAATAGAACAATAATGGAACGTGCTAGGAGCATGAGGTTACATGTAGGACTACCTCTTTCTTTTTGGGCAGAAGCGGTGAGCACAGCTGTGTACTTGATAAACAGAGGACCCTCAAGTGCCTTGGATGGAGGCATACCTGAGGAGGCTTGGTCCGGTAAGAAAGTTGATTATTCATTTCTTAGAGTCTTTGGATGTGAGGTGTTTGTTCATATAGACAAGGATGATAGGACCAAGCTAGAGGCTAAATCAGAAAAATTTACTTTCATTGGTTATGGTGGTGATGACTTTGGATTTAAATGTTGGAGTATTAAGGACAATAAAATCATTCGGTCTAGGGATGTGGTATTTAATGAGAAAGTCATGTATAAGCAACAGTTGTAGGAAAACAGGGAAGAATCCAAGAAAGAATATGCAGTGGTAGAGGATCTTCCGGATGGGAAAGTGACCCATGAATCAGTTCAGGAACCTACTCAACAGGAACCCCAAAATCCTACAGTGAGGAGGTCTTCTAGGGTAAGAAAAGAACCTGAACATTTTTATCCTTCTCTTTATTATTTATTACTCATTGATAGTGGAGAGCTAGAGAGATTTGATGAAGCAATGCAGGTAGATGCCAGTAAGAAGTGGGAGCAAGCCATGGATGAGGAGCATAAGTCTCTCATGGAGAACCAGACTTGGGATTTGGTGAAGCTACCGGAAGGCAAAAGAGCATTGCAGAACAAGTGGGTGTACAGAGTTAAATATGAATAAGGAGGAAAGAAAAGATATAAGGCCCGGTTGGTGGTCAAGGGGTTTGCACAGAAACAAGGTATATATTTTGATGAGATTTTTTCTCCTGTAGTAAAAATGACTTCTATCAGAACTATTCTTGGAATAGTGGTAGCAGAAGACTTGCACTTAGAACAGTTAGATGTAAAGACTGCATTTCTCCATGGTGATTTGGAGGAGGAGCTATATATGCAGCAGCCAGAAGGATATGAATTCAAAGGTAAAGAGGAGATGGTGTGCAAACTGAAGAAGAGCTTGTATGGCTTGAAACAAGCTCCACGTCAATGGTATAAGAAGTTTGATAGCTTCATGATGGAGCAAGGTTATATCAGATGTCATTCTAACCATTGTGTGTATACAAATAAATTTGAGGATGGAAGTTGTATTATCCTGTGTTTGTATGTTGATGACATGTTGGTTGCAGGTAAAAACATGCAGGAAATAAAAGTACTCAAGAAGCAGCTAAGTGAATCCTTTGCTATGAAGGATTTGGGTGCAGCCAAACAAATCCTTGGTATGAGGATATCTCGAGATAGGAAGGAACGGAAGTTGACTTTATCTCAGGAAGAATACATTAAGAAGGTCTTGGAGAGGTTTAATATGCAGGATGCTAAACCGGTTGGGACTCCTTTGGCAGGCCATTTCAAGTTATCAAAGGAGCAATGTCCCAAGACAGAGCAGGAGAGGAACCAAATGTCCAAGGTACCTTACTCATCAGCAGTTGGTAGTTTGATGTATGCTATGGTGTGCACTAGGCCTGATATTGCCCATGCAGTGGGAGCTGTGAGTAGATTTATGAGTGATCCAGGTAAAGAGCATTGGCAAGCAGTAAAGTGGATCCTTCGGTATTTGAGAGGGACCATGGGGACAGTTTTGTGCTACAAGTGGATCAGACAACACTTTACTGGTTATGTAGATTCAGACATGGCTGGAGATTTAGACAGCAGGAGGAGCACGACAGGTTATATTTACACTGTAGGTGGGACAACAGTGAGCTGGATTTCACGACTATAGAAGCTGGTGGCTTTGTCAACCACGGAGGGTGAGTATGTTGCTGCCACAGAGGCAAGAAAAGAGATGATTTGGTTACAACAATTGCTTGAGGAGTTGGGGCATAAGCAGGAGGAATGTAAGCTACATAGTGATAGTCAGAGTGCTATACACCTAGCTAAGAACTCTACTTTCCACTCTAGGAAAAAGCATATATAGTTAAGGTATCATTTCATCAGGACAACTTTGGAGGAAGAGAAGTTGAAGTTGGAGAAGATTCATACCAGTCAGAATCCTATAGACATGATGACCAAGGTGGTCACAAGGGAAAAACTAAAGTTGTGTTCAGCTTTGGTTGGTCTTCACAGAAACTAGTGAAGGGTTGAGAAGCTTGCTCAGAGGAAAACTAGTCTCCAAGTGGGAGATTGTTAGGTTGTGGAGCCTGTTTTGATGTGTGAAAGTGTTGAAGACTGTACACTAAGAGTATTGTACACTTTTCATGTATCCTCGCCGAGGTTTGGGCGCTTGAGCCCCAAAAAAAAAAATAAATTTATGCATAAATTTTTGGCCTCGAAAAATTGCACCAAATATTGGGAAACATGCTCTTCTCATATGGGTGAGTTTTTTGACCCATAGGTTTATGGGACAGAGTTTTACCCATGGTTTTGATACCCATGGTTTTTTAAAATCGCTTAAGTAGTTGTCTATTTATATGGTCTTATGCATATGATAGATGAATAAGAAAATGTATCATAGATGTGTTTTGAATTCGGGTGTGAATGCAGTAGAGTTTGTTCAAGCATAGCTCCAAACGGATGCGGGTATTGTATTGAGAGAGTGGTGGTGTGTAATAAAATCTGAGCAAGTGATTCTTGGTGGACGTAGCCCAAATTGGGTGAACCATGTTAAATACTGTCTCTTTGTGTTGTGTTATTTTATTCTATAATTTTATTTGAGATCTGTAATAATTTCTGCATATTAGTTTCTACTATTGTGATTCTGTGAGGGATTATTCCACATATTTTATCCCTTATTTCCTAACAATTGGTATCGAGCCTGGTTTGGTTTTTGAAGTGTTGAATCGCAGGAAAGTTTTTAGCTTGAGTGGGAGCTATGGCAGATGAAGGAAGATCTAGGGTTGATAATTTCAACGGGCATAATTTTAGTCTTTGGAAGATGCAGATGGAATATTACCTTTATCAGAAGGATCTTTATACTCCGTTGTCTGAGAAGGTTAAAAAACCCTCGAGTATGACAAATGCGGAATGGGATTTGTTGGATCGGAAGGCACTTGGAATGATCAAAATGAGTCTTGCATCTTCGGTATTATTTAATGTTTCAAAGGAAAAGACTACAAAAGATCTAATGGATGCATTAGGGAAGTTCTATGAAAACCCTCTGCCTCTAATAAGATATTTTTAACGAAAAAGTTGTTTAATATGAAGATGTCTAAGGATAGTTCAGTAGCAGATCATTTAAATGATTTCAATACGGTTGTGAATATGCTAGCTTCGGTTACAATAGAATTTGATGAAGAAGTTAGGGCTTTATTAATTCTGTGCTCTTTACCTGAGAGTTGGAATAGCCTGGTAATGGCGGTAAGTAACTCGGTTCCAGCTAACTCGAAGTTGAAGTTTGAGGATGTTGTAGGGGTGATTCTAAGTGAGGAAATGCGAAGAAAAATCTCTAGGAATCTTCTACTTCAGGGAATGCTTTGACAATGGAAACTAGAGGGAGATGAAGAATAGAGGAAACCGTGGAAAATCAAAAGATCGGGCAAGGTCAAAATCCAAGAACAAGATTGTATGCTGGAATTGTGGAAAG
The DNA here is from genome assembly GCA_018340775.1 of Taxus wallichiana var. yunnanensis. NCBI lineage: Eukaryota > Viridiplantae > Streptophyta > Pinopsida > Cupressales > Taxaceae > Taxus > Taxus wallichiana. Next base: position 726,472,200 of record CM031242.1, on the reverse strand, counting down.
CCTGGGCATGCAAAGAAGGACTGTTGGGAGCTTCGGGATAAGAAGAAACAACAAGAAGAAAACAAGGAGGCAAATGTGGCAACAGGTAATGTATGTCAGGATGCTTTGATTCTTTCTTTGCACAATATTACTGAATCTTGGGTTTTAGATTCAGGGGCTTCTTTCCATGCTTCTCCACATAGGCATTATTTTGTTGATTATGTTCAAGGAGATTTTGGGCATGTTTTTCTTGGTGATGATGAGCCTTGCAACATAGTTGGAAAAGGTTTTGTTCAGGTTAAGATGCAGAATGGGAATACATGGCTATTGAAGGATGTCAGACATGTGCCTACATTAAGGAGAAACTTGATATCGGCGGGGCAATTGGGAAGTGATGGTTATACTGTGATATTTACAGCTAACTCTTGGAAGGTTACCAAGGGTGCTCTTGTGGTGGTAAGAGGTAAGAAGGTTGGAACCTTGTATTTAACCACTGATAGTACTAATGATTGTAATCTTGTGGCTTCAGATGTAGATACAACATTATGGCACTATAGGCTCGGTCATATGAGCCATAAGGGCATGAACATCATAAAGAAGAATTTGCTGGATATACAGAAATAGGTTTGGATTTCTATGAGAACTGCATATATGGGAAACAAAAGCGAGTAAGGTTTCTCAAGGTTGGACCTACGAAGAAAGAGAGGAAGTTAGAGCTAGTACATTCTAATGTGTGGGGACCAGCTGTATCATCTCTTGGGGGTTCAAGTAAAAGGGGGAGAGAAGCATCAAAAACATGGAAATGAGGTCTTGTAGGTGTGTTGGTCTTGTTGGTTACCATCAATGTTTTTGAAGGTGGTTATCATCAATGATAAAGGAGAAGATTATTGGAAAATTTGTGTTAGTGTTGTCATTGATTTCAATTCTATTGATGGAAAAGGGTGTCATGGTGTTGTATGAGTCTCCATGAGGTGTCATTAAATTTCAAAGATGAAGGTTAATTGGTAGTGTCAAGTTTGGTGAAGTTTTATGAGGTCCTAGAGATTGGTGTTCAAGGTAGAATCATGGTTTGAATCCTTCCAAGGTTATTAAAGGTTTTCATAAGGTAAAAAATGGTTGGTATGATGTTCCATGAGTTTCTAAGGGTTTTCATGATGTTAGTAATGTCGGTTCATGGTTTTTCATGGTTAACTCAGGCCATTCTATGCCTATTCATAGCCCTGGAGAATACTAAATGAGATGGAGGTATGCGATTTGGAGTTGATCGGTCTTGTTGGATTATGGTAGTAGAATGGTAATGTGGTATATGACATGTCTGGTTATTTTTAGGTTATTTGGCAAAGTTTTGATAGTGTTTCGTGGTCATTGGGAAGTAAACAGTGAAGAACAGTAAGCAAGCACAAGTAAGTCTTAATGACTGGAGAGTTATAAGAATATTTTGGATAGATGGTTAGTATGGATAGTTATATTATGTTGTCATATTGCTTTATGAAAATTTTCAGGTCATTTTGAATAAGGATTTGCAAGATATGTCAGTTTTGGTAAAACTAGGTGATTTAGAGTGTGTTTTTGAGACAAAAGTTGACATTTTGATGCTCGCAATAAATTGTGTGCTTTGCATGGCATCCAGATACTTTTAGGGATATTTTTACATGGAAATAAGAAGGTTTAGAAAAATAATGAGGTGGTTTTTTCTTTACATTTTTATGAACGATCGTTAAGAATATAAGTTGCTTTGAAACCCTAGCTAAACCCTAGCTAAAAGTGACTTAGAAGAAATTACTTGTATCATCCCAGATTTGATTGGTTAAGAAAAAATGATGATTTGATATCAGTATATGAATCTTCCAAATTTTTAGAAAGGCAAGTTAGTACTTGTGGAAGTATATGGGCCCCACCTGAAAATGTATGTTTCTGAAGAAGTTAAGTTTAAGGTAAGATTGGCCAAAAGAGTTGAAAATTAAATTGACATTGTTTTTATCTCCTGATTTATTATACATTTCCATGATAGTTTTAAATTATGGATGAAGTGAAAATAGAAAAAGTATACCCTATTTATGAAGACTGGTTTTTGGGGCAGTTTGTGGTAAAATTGGAATTGCAAGAGCTATAGGAAGAGTTAGGACTTCATTCAAGATGTTTTTTTATCTTGGTTCATATATATTTCCATTGGTATATAAAAATTGTGTTTTTGATATGGTATGAAGAATTTATGACCTGTTCTTTGAGGTTCAAATCTGGAGGATGTTTGATCTAGCAAGGTGCTAAGTAACTTCATGAGGTAAAGTGTTATTTATGAGTTGTTCAAGATGGTTAAAGGTTTTGAGTGTTTATACATCATGTATATGGATGTTACATGATTTGGTTAAGCTTGTAAGTGAGTTTTGTGGTGATGGAACAAGTTGAGCTCAAGCTCAATTCCTGAGTCCTAGAAGGCTAAAGAAGCAACCGGTAGAGATGGACTTGGTTGAAGGCATTCCACTTGGAGTTGGTAGGAAATGAAATATGTTCTATAAAAATGAGTCAGAGGGACTTCTATTGGTATATGGATTTTCTCTTGAAGAAGTGTTTTTCTAGGTCATCTAGGTCATTTTGTGAGGAATAAGGTTGCTTAGATTTCAGGACAAATTTTCTTAGGCTGAAAGAATGAGGTGATTGAGCAATGCGATGGATTAGATAATGATTTGTATAAGTTAGAGATTGAATTGGTATGAATTTTTTTCCTATTTAAGGAATTTTTATGTCTTTGAAGTGCCATAAAGGGTGTAAAATAGTTGAGTTTGTAAAATGTTTTTCTAGGAAGATTAATTTGGTGAAGAGGAAATTAGGAGTGGTTTGCACATATCATTGTTTAATGAGCTATAAATTACATGGATTTTATCTTCAAGTCCTAAAGATTCATAGAGTGGCTACATTTCATAGTTTATTTTTCTTTGAGAGTCTTGAGGTCCAAAGGTGAAGACATGGTGCTGGAAACAACTGTTTGGTGAAGGCTATAAGGCTTTTGGCTTTTGTGATGAATTATTTGATTGGTGCGAGATAATTAATGAAAATGGATGATTTTAAGGCCATATTAAACATGTGTGACGAATCTTTGGATCTTGAATAATCATAGTTTTGGAATTTGTGGTTTTAGCTCATCCAAGTGATGGGGTTTTGAGCTTGTTTTGAGCATGTTTAGTTGTTTTGGTAATGGCCAACTTACATGGGCTGATTATGAATTTTTTCATTAAATTTTTGGGATTTTTTAAGTTTCATTGTTTGATATAAATGTATAGAACCAACCCACTTTTGGTTTATGAGATGAAATGCATATAAAAGTGAGTTTTAGAGTTTAAATTTGAACTAGTATTATGAGAGGGAAAAATGTGACCTATCTAAGGGTGTGAAGGATTTTATATTTCATGATTTCAGAGATCATGAAATGTGTTACATTTTTAGTAATGTTAGGGATCATGTAAGAAGGGTTTAGAGCAAGACAAGTCCAAGAAGAAGAATATAGAGCGAGTTGAAGGAATGAGGGTTTGATGATGTTTGTGTGAGATAAAATTGTGATCTCCATCAATTGTGGTAGGAAAAAAAATGAGATACCATCTTCTTCAGGTGGTTGAGTTAGTGCTTAATCATCTTAGGGAGTTTTATCCTCCTTTTAGAGTGGGTGCTTGACTAAATTATGGGTTGGTGCTCTTTGTAGGGTTGGTGGTCTACTAAACTAAGGGTTGATGCTCCTTGTGAAGTTGGTGCTTCACTAAATTTATTTTCTTTGCATAATATAATCATAGTTTCAGTGGGTTTTCTTCCTCTTGAGCGTTTCCCACTTATATATGGTGTTCATGTGTCTTCTTCTTGGTTTTTTTGTTCTCGAATTCTTAATACGCACCTAATGGGCACATATAGGTTAAGGATGTTAAATGGATGAGTGAAATGATGAATGTATGTGATGGTAAATGAATTGAAAGTTTTGTAGGACTGATTCACTACCCCTCTTAGTCCATTTTTCTTCCAATTTTTTTACAATTATCAAATGCTAGTTCTACCTTTTTAGTGGCCTCCTTAATGCCCGTGACCAGTGCCTTATACTATACTATCTTGGCCTCAACTACCTCCTTATTCCTTTTTTACTCAACTAATTCTTCTGGAGATGGCCCCACACAAATGGAGTAACATCCCAACAAGGTCTTTAAGATAATCCAACTCGATGAATATACATTTTGGGCATGCGCTACGAGTTTAGGACTCACACTTGTTATGTTCTTTAGTATACTACATGATTTATCATATGATTCAGCTGTGAGTTTCTTCTTCTCCCTTATCTCCTCCTTAAATTTTTAAATATCTTGCTCCTAATCCTTCTTATCATCTAGAATCACGTTGAGCATAGCCCCTTTTACAAATTATTATAAGTAACTTTTGATGTCATTTTATTTAGCGCATTAGAGGCCTACTTATCAGTTATCTTTATGGGGTATATGACATTGTAAAGTATCCCTGGCTCTTTCCTCAACTTCAACTTGGAATAAGACCTGTTTATTACTTAAAATTTTGGTTCTTCCTCATGTGTATGCATGCTCCAAGACAATATTATTCTTGTGTGCAATAATCCTCCATCCTTATTCAGTATGTCCCATCTGAACAATTATTCCTTAGGGACCAAGCTCTAGAATCTAGCCCTTAATACCTTCGTTGGGTCGTTGATGAATGACATAAAAGGTTCATGGGGAGGTTGTCATTGTCTCACCTTCACCTTTGTGTACACCTTCCTTGGTGTATCCTGCGTAGGAACAAATGGTTGCTTTTTTTTTTTCTCCACCAGTGCCCTTATCCTCCTTGATGACATACTCGTAATCACCCTTTTCTTCGTCTTCCTCAAGCTTATCCTCTTCTACATTATGCATCTCCTCTTCATTCCCTAGTATTCTGTGTGTAGTATTTTAGTATGTACATCCGATTCTCTTTCATCATCTCCATGTGCAAACTCTTCCTATGTTACTTCTTCAAATACCTATTTCTCCAAGTCCTCTTCCTCATCATTAGAAATGACTCAAGGCATCTTGTTTCTCCTCTCCTTAATCAGTGGAATTGGTTAAGGTTGTTGTTGTTTATGGAGACCCATTTATTGGCTATGAAAAGCTTGTGCCCTTAACTTCTTCTCTCCATTTGTTATGCATCTCCCTTCTTTGGTTGTGATCCAATGTAGTGTCCTATTCTTCTTCTTTTGATGGAGTCCCTTCCCACCTTATCTTTGGAATCTTCATTGTATGCTTCTTTGGATTTTTTGGCATATGGGATTAAAAAAAACACTACATTTCATGTGTTCCCACCACCAATGTCATAATATGATTAAGATCCAAGTTATTAGACTCCGTTATTTCTAGGTATGTCTTCTTGGAATCATACTTATATGTTTGGCATAAGGTTTGCCAATAAAAATCAGCTATATCTATGTCAAACATCAAAGGATGTGCATCCTTGATTCTATTGACCAAACACTTTAAGTATTTGGCGTTGAATGTAAATGGTAATTTGCATCATGGCCCCATGTCACCATTATTCATTACAAACCTTGGAAGGCTAAAGTATTACATGACTACAAACTTTTCATGCTTTCCTACCACTCCAGGAAACTCTTTGGGCATGCGCCACTCATTCTCAAATGCCTCATGCATTATCCTATACCATTTCTCTAGGCATGACTTGTAAGGATTTGATATTGTGCCTTCACATGTAAATTGGGAAAATTGGGTGGCGGGGACTTTTCCTCAGCTAGGCGTATCCACATATTGTCCTCTAGTCCATCTGGGACACTAATCTCCTAGAAGATGATCAATAGCAGGTTGGATCCCCTAGTTATCTTCTCCCCTTTCTTTTTTTGTGCCTTTGCTTCTTCTATAATCACCTTGGCTATATATTGAGCAATATTGTATTGATTCTTGTGTGTCATTTTGTGTTCAATATAAAGGAATTTTTGGTTTACCTCACTCCATCATTTAGAGGCTCCTATTTTGCATCTAACCAAACATGTTGCTACTTTTTTGGCAAGGTTAGTAATGTTTAATAATCGTCACCCGTGTGTCCCTATCATACGCAAGTTTGCAGCTATTTATTCATTTTTTGTTTCATCGCGCATATCTAGGTCTAGGTCTTCACCAGTGTTTTGTAACCCTATCACTCTCCCAATCAACCTATTTTTCAGCCACATTCTCCTCCTGAAAAGTATAAATAATCCTCATGAAAATGTGACATTAACCACTAGAAGAGATGCACAAGCCTACTAAATAAAGGCAACTTGAAAAATTGAAGAACCCTTGCCTTCTCAAGGTCCTTCCACATGGTATCATCCATAATGACTTGTTCTTCTATAATCTTGGTGGGATATTCCTATAACATATACTTATTTAAGGAGGTCTTATGCCCTAGTGCTAAGTGATTATACTCATTGATATTGAATGTCATGAGTTACGAGGTCCGTTGTTGTCCCACTAGCATCTTGGGTGGGTACTTGCATTTTGGAGAACCAATTATCTGGTCATTCTTGTATTGTTTTCTTATTCTTGGGTGTCCTTTGTGGTGCCATCATTATTATCAAGTATAAAAGCTATCAATCCCTTTAATAATGTTCCCTAGGTACTAAAATTTACATTCTTGATTACTCATCAATGTTGTGTACAATCCTTACACTCTCCAACTCTTATGTTCTCACTTCCCGCCTTCGTGCCCTAAGTTCTTGATTCTTTATCATCATAAACTCTAGCTCTACAATATCTAATTATTCAAACCCCAACCTTACACATGCCCACATGCCTTTTCCCCAAGCTATCACTTCCTCTTCCTCAAAGGATATCTCAAACTATCAGCCTTTTGTAGTCTACTTTTCTCTGGTTCATCTTCACTTCACTTTTTGCAATGCACTCTACACACTTAGTCACTCAGCTCTTCAATCATACAAATATATTCAAATAAAAGGTAATAATAGAATCATTTATCCCTTACTTATTTATGTTTCAATTTCTCCACCTACCACAACATTTTATTTTTAAAACACTTTTCATTTTAAATGTGCCTTTTGCTTTCCTCCACACTTTTTCTTCCTCGCACATCATTTGTAACCTTCTAGCACACAACTACTTCCTAGGTGTAGTGATCCTTGCACACCTCTATTTTTTTCTGCACACCATCTTCCTTTGTGACACTTTTCAAGTAGTCTAACTTGGTGTTGCCTTGCTCGCGTGATCCAACCTAGAATCTGATGCATGTTGGTACATCACCCAACTTGACAGTGCTCACCCGGAGTTCACAAAGGTACCAGTCCCCTCTTTAGAGTTGCTTGTGTAGGATTTTATTGTGATGATGATAATACATATTCAAATCCATAATTAAACATAAACATTCCATAGTGCATAATATATATATATATATATATATATATATATATATATTAGAGAATCATGAATTAAAAATAACTATAATAAGATTAACCATACATGAACCAAATTCAGCTATATTTAACACCATTATCCAGCCAATATACTCCATTACATTAAACATTGTAAAACACAGAAGCTTATTACATTATACATTATATATATAATTCATGCGCGTATCAAATCCAATAACATAACTCTACAATAGTTCACACACATCCATCCTAAACTACATAGTTCAATACATATTTATATAGGTTGGGACTTTCCCTTCACTACCCATGCACTTCTCAAAATAACAGCCATGCGCCTTTAAAACATCATGCATACAAGCAAGTGTTCTAATAATATATGTCCTATAGTTAATTGGAAGAAGCAATCCTATTATTATCTCAAACCCTGCATGGCACTTATCAGCTGCTCATTCCCAAAATATCATTGTGTGTAGCATAAGTCTTCATCCCTATGTGTGCTCCACACACTATCTCTAAAAATAGCCCATATCCAAAAAAATGGCTAAGTCCTCAACCAAACTTTTTCGACACGCATTTCCTTTCCTATCTTCTGTGCCTTCAAATGTGCCTTGTTCCCATGCGTGCATCCTTTGTGTGTCTTATCCTTAGAGAAAAATTCTATATCTGCTCAACATTACCCCACACTAAAGTAAATTTCCATCCCGACAATGGGAATTCTTTTCGATGTTCCCAATAATAAATAATAAGTATTGAAAGAATTAAAGAATCATTATACAAAATAATGAATCTTTACTCTACAACTCCCTCTTCTTCAATTGGGAGGATTAGCTCTAGATATTCATTCTTGATCTCAGCCTCCAATGTTTTTCTATCATTTAGCATAGTCCTTGTCTTTTCTTAAATATTTGTGGCTATGGAATCTAGTTCATCCTGAGTGATCTTTTCTTTCTCATTCTATGAAGTACTCAGACAAAATTTTCCATACCTGACATCATTCCTTCCATGAGGTCCATCTTTCGCATGCAATGAGCTTCTAAATCTCATCAATAATCTCTTTGTGTGGATCCTGGGCTGCTGTGAGGGCCTCGTGCTTTTTTTTTTACTAGTTCAATATTTATGCACACCCTAAAGTCTCATCTTTCATTGTTGTCGAACTTCATTATCTTCAACTAGAGTTCTAGTCCTTATTACTGCCTCTAGTGCCACACATAAATTGAGAGCTTGGTTTACTTTCTTCAGTTCATCCTTTAAAGTTTGGAGTAATGCCTCGTAAGTTGAAATATTTCTAAGCATAGAGACCCATGCTCTCTCTATTTATTTTTCAAAAAAATCTTTTGGTGTGGGTATCTGAATTGGTCCGTCATCTAACACCAAATTGACCAAAGAGCGCACATAATGCATAGTAGAAGAAACCTTTTATGGTACCTTAGGTTATAGATGAGGCCTTGTTTTCATAATGTGATCACCAATCTCCTCAGCCATGCTCACATGAAAGCCTCATTATTTTCTCATTCTCATTCCTTCTCTTCCTTTAAATGCACTATCTCTTCATTTTTAGCCTTGTTATCTTCAAGCAACGCTCTAATGGTGGTGGCCTTATCAATTTTCTCCATACCACCTCAACATATACTTTGACCATTGCATTACTGACCTACTCATAGACATTAGAGTAGATTTTATCGTCATGTGCCTACTTTGGGGTGTCTTCTTCATTCTTCACGAGACATAAGACTCCTTGCACACATCAAAATATGGTTCATCCATATGAGTCTACATGAACCAAGGATAATTGCTTCCTTATACGTGTAGTGGCCATATCTAGATCCATCATCTCCCACCCATATAACTCCTTAAGGATCACAGTGCTCTGAAATCGGGTGCAGAAAATTTTTCTTATGTCCTTAGAATAGCCCATACTAGGGACAACATATTCTTCACTTCTCTTTGTCCTTGTCCCCTTAGGAACCTCGACGCTAAGGTCTGGAGTTGGCCCTTCTCCTACCTGAGTCGTAACACATGTGATCGATTTCTCTTGCATAATTTATTTTTCCTCTTTCACCCCTTCCTCTTCATTCTCTCATTTCTTCATCTTGGGGTTCCTCTACATCTTCAAGTTGAACTGGAAGTACTATGCGCTCTCTTCAAACTCCTTCCCCTCCTTGTTAATCTTTAGATTTCTTCTTCTCTTTTTCTAAAATGTTTCTTTTTGAGGGAGAGTTGAGGTGACCTTCGTAAAGGTTGTGATGTTCTTGTGCCTTAGGTTGTGGTTCTCTGAACACCTTCTTAAAATTGCACTCCTTATAGACTACATCTATGTCCAATACTTCCTCTCCTTATTGCTGCATGTGGGGGAGTATCTACATGCTCACTCTCCACTCTATCTGTGGGCTTCCTCGACCTCTATGGTCCAAGCCTCCACTATCCTCATGTTCTTCTTCTTCATCTATCTCTATGGTCGAGGAAGGCTTTGGAGCTGCCACATTTTCAATTGTGTGTTTTCCCTTAGGTAGCCCTGGGAGCATGAACTCATTCTCCATGTACTTGTTATTTTCCAACCTAGGCTTAAGATGGAGATAGAAAAGCATGGCTCCACTATCCCCAATAGCCAAAATTACCAAATTCATAATTATAACATCTTAAATGAGCCTCTCAATGTAGGTAGATCGACCTGGATAAACATAAGTTTTTCTAAGAGTATGGTAGTCACAATCTACCTTGTCCACATTAAATCTCAACCAAAGTGCACATCAATAAACATGTGTACTACTGCCTATAAATAACACATTGTGAAGGCATTAGGAAATTTACACTAGGGCTCCATGTCCCATCCTTCATTACAAACTACACGATGCAAAAATGTTGATACACCACGAACTGTACTGCCTTACCCACTATTGAGGGTAACTCCTTTGGAATGTGTCATTCCTCTCAAAGGCCATGCACCAAAGTTGATCATACCATAGTTTTCCCTTTGTTTGAATGGTCCACTCAATGTTCCTTCACACAAATACTTCTCAAACCTCTTCTGAGGGACTTCTTCTCCATGGGGTATTCCCAAATTTTTTTATTTGGCCCATCGGGCACTCAATTTCTATAAACACAAGAGATAGTAGGATAGTGCCAAAAATTATCTTTTTACCTATGCGTGCTTCCTCAATAATTTCTTTTACTTATGAAGCCTACTAAATTGTAGACTTATCCTTGTGACATTTTATTCACAATATGTAGCCACATGGTATTTACTTGAGACCATCTCTCTTGATCATTCAACTTAGTAAGCAGATGTGTGGCTACCTGCACCATAGGGTACTTCCTTAATTTGTAGATGTCCATTTCATGTGGACCCTTGGAGTATCCCAACTCCTTTCTTATGGCTATAACAACTACCTTATTAGTTAGATCACTAATAATTTTTGTACTTGAGCCCTTGATCTGTCAATGTGGTAATCAAAGGCGCGGTGATCCTTACCCGCCATCCAAAAAATAGAAAAATCCTCATGGACTCTACTCATAAGCCATTGGTATAAAATTTATGGTTTTCCAAAATATGGGAGTTCATATAGTTGATACACCCCTACCTTCTTGAGAAACTTCTCCCAACATCATCATATACTAACATATATTCCATTGTGCGCTTGTTGGTCTTCTTATTCAGCAAATCATCCAACTCTCCCTTGTTATTGGTGGTGCGGTGATTGTAGTCACTTAATTTACATTTGAGGACATGGGAATCTCAATCTTGCTCGATGATCACTCCTTCTGGATATTGCATCTCTAAAAATTTCTCTCGGGAGAAACTTGACCTCTATTTCCACCTTCTTCTTCCCCTTCATACCTGCTACAGGTGCCTTCCTCGGTGTCATTATAAAAATATCACCTTTTTTCTTTTGTTAAGTAAGATTTCATGCCCTAGCCCCAAATCACGTGTCATAGCTCGAAACCACATGCCCTAGCTCCTTCTCAATGCGTTTTTCTTGTTCAAACCCTTCTCTAATGGGGAGGTAAGCCACTTTTATGCACAAATATGCTTTCCATGATTGGTTTCATAACTCTTCACACCTCAACACGTTTCACTTGGCTCGGTCAAAACTAGCTCACTTGAATACTTGTGATCGCAAAGGTAAAAATGAACCCGCATCACGTCCTTATATATATTTTTGAAAATTTATTGCATTTATTGCTCCTTTACCTATCACCACCGATTCTCATTAATTGACCATTTTCCCAAGTTTTGAGTGGCACACCTACATGCCCCAGTTATAAATTTCTAGCACGCCTTCCTACCTTCTAGCTATAGACCTCCTTCTATGCGCTTCCTTGCACCGAATTACCTCATCAATGTTCCTTCCTCTAGTAGTTTCTACAGCTGCCACTTACTTCACATTATACTTTTCATTCATTTATTTCTAGCTATGGTCTTCCTTAAGAGAAATATTCTTTCTAGTAGCTCCTTTCCATACTTGAATAACACTTATAATAATTTGTTCTCATGTGTACCCATTTTTGAATAAAAATAACAACCACCCCACACCAATGGTATGTGCATTCCTCTGTGCATAAAAATACTTCAGATTGTAATTAGCTTCCAATGCGTAAACACGCTTATTACACAAAACACCAAACTAAATTGACAAAGCATAGTGACGAAGAAGGAAATACATTAAAATAAATATAGAAAGGGAAATATATACTAAATGGCAATATTGCCTTATTACAAACACAAATAAGACTTATTTATAGTAGGGCTTTTTCCTACTCTGTTAAATTAACTGGGTAATTGTGTTCCATCAAGCGCCTCTAACTAAAAAGCGCCTAATTCAAGGATGTGAGTGATAACATATGGTCCCAACCAATGCACCTTAAGTTTTCCTAGATGGTGCACAAACTTGGAATCATAAAGAAGTACCATATGTCCAACCTTAAGCTTCTTATCTCTGATGTGTATGTCATGCCATGCCTTCTTCCCCTGGCCTTTTCCGCTTTCGACTCCAACATGATATGGTGCACCTCTCATACAATTGTATTAACTTGTCAATTATTTCTTCTAATGATTTATCATCTACTAGACCCCCCGCGCACGCAATACACAAAGAAGAGAACATGAATTCCATGGGAAGAACTGATTCTATGCCAAACACCAACTGAAAGGGAGTGGCCTTATTTAACCTTTTATAAGTCATTCTATATTGCCCAAAGCACAACATAAACTTTATCATCTCAATATTTCCTTCCAACATCACAAATTTTTGTTAAGGTATGGCTCAATATCTTGTTGAAATCCTCAAAATCCCATTTTCTTGAGGGTGATAAGGTGTAGTCTTGTGGTGCGCTACCATAAATTCATCCAAAATATCCTGGTTGTCTCATTCAAGAAGTGTGTGCCCCTATCACTTGTCAAACTCAATGGACATCCATACCTAGTAAGAATATTTTCCCATAAGAACCTTTTACTTGTTGTAAAATCCTTTGTAGGCATTGCTACACCCACCTTGTAAGATAATTTGTACAAGTGATGATGTAGCGTGATTTGGTTCTATGTGGATGGTGAAATAGGACCCACAAAGTCTATTTCCCACTTTTCAAATGGCTTTGCACTAGTAATAGGCCTCAATGACATTTCATCTCTTTTCTAAGGTTTTGTTGATAGTGATCACACGCCTTACAATACTCTTTACAATCCTTGTATAGGGTCTCCCACCATAATCCAACAAGTAGAATCTTGTGCGTGGTGGCGTCACCTGCATAATGCCCACCTGCAATACCACCATGAGCCTCTTCCATGATATCCTTGCGCTCATGTTCTAATACACACCGTACAATACTTCATCTCGACCTAGTTTGTATAAGTCACCACTGATCAACATGAAGGGTGCAACATGAATTACAAGTTATTTCTTCTCTAATGCTTTCATTCCTTTTGACACCATACATGTGTGTAAAAAGACAACAATATCCTCAATTATGAAGGTGTGATGTAACCTATACAACTATACATATGACATTGTATCTTCAATTGTTTACGTGTTCTCACCTAATTGAATCTTGATAAGTGGTCTAGGCCAAAATTACTTTTACTTGGTTTTACCATGAATGTAAAGTCAAATTCTTGGAATAAGAGAACCCATTGACATATGCCCCTGTAAAATGGGCTTATTTACCAAGTATTTTAATGCCATGTGATCTGTATAAAATACAAAGGGTGTTGCTAGTAAGTAAGTTATGCAACACGTAGATCACATAGATTGAAAGGCCTCACACTTTGTAGTTGTATAATTCTATTATGTAGGAGTCAACTTTCTACTAGCAAAACAGATAGGATGATCTATAATACCTTCTCAAGATGAGCTAACACTGCGCCAATGGTCATGCTAGAGGTGTCCACATGTACGTGAAACGGTTGGTTAGATGAGGGAAACACAGAATAGGTGTTGTAGTAAGTCTCTCCTTCAATGCCTCAAATGTGCGATGTTGCATTTCTCCCCAATAGAATGTCCCTTTTCCCTTTAGTAATTCCTCCAGGGGGTGAAAATATTCACATAGCCTTTGATAAATTTTCTATAATACCTGGTATAGCCTAGGAATGCATGCACCTCACTCTGACTGGTAGGATCCTCTAGGCCTACAATAACTACAACCTTAGCTAGATCTACTAACAAACCTTCCTTCTAAATGATATGCCCTAATAGAGTTCCAAAAGGTGTAGAAAACACACTTCTTGATATTTAAAGAGATGCTTAAATTTCTACATATTTCAAACATTAAGCGTAAGTTGTCACAATGTTCCTTAACAATCCCATATGCCATCCAATCATCCAAGTAAACCTGTAAGAATTTGTGAGTAAAATCCTGGAATGTTTGAACAACTATGCATGAAAATACAACAAACACGTTCTTCAAACCAAAGGGCATCCCCATATATGCAAAGCTTCCCCATTCAGTGGTGAAGGTTGTCTTCTCTTGATCCTCCTATGTAATTATTACCTGATGATACCCATAAAGAATCCATCTGTAAAAGAGTAAATTTCGCCCTGCAACACCTTCTAATATTTCCTCAGTGAAAGGTGTAGGAAAAGGATAAATCACACATGTTGCATTGACTCTCCTTGTAATCCACACAAAAACTAATCCGAACATATTTCTTTATACTAATTACCATGGGGCTAACCCACTATGATTCTTCTAGGGGCTTAATGATGCGATTTTACATTTTGTCAATTTCTTCTTTAACTTTTACATGCAGGTTAGGGTTCATCCTGTAAGGTCTCTTCCTGATCAAGCACACTCCTTCCTTTAGCTTAATATTCATCTTTCCTAATGACTCATGCACCCCTTTTAACTCATGCTATCCCCAAGGAAATAAGTCTGGAAATCATGTAGTATACCAATTATCTTTACCACTTGAGAATAAGACCAATAATCTCAATTATGGCCTCCTTAGGTTCAACATCCGTGCCAATGTTCACTTTCTTGGTCTTCATAGGTTCATGATAGGCACACGTGTTTTTATCCACACTATCTAAAACCTCACGTGTACCTACTAAATGATCTATGTCCAAATATTCTACTTCTTCATCATCCACTATGTAGACCATCTTTCTCTCTCCTTCTCAAAGCAAGCACACATAAATAGTTTGGCATCTGTATCATATACTTCATCAAAATGTGCTCCTGGTTTTCCTCACCAAATAAATCCTAAATGAGTTCTTCAGCATTTGCACTATGTCCCATAGTCAAGCATTCCATAATCCATCATGCCTCTCTCACGGAGGTTTAGTAGAGAAGTATTCAAAATTATGGACCATTCTTGTAATCAAGTCTTACCAATTTCTACTCTCCCTATGCAGTTCTGCATAAACATACCAAGCACATGCACAACCTTACAACATGGAATAAAGTTTGTGCACCCAAAGTGAAGGTGGTAAATATTCCTGCCCCTCTTTCTAGAGTCTCTCACACTATTGAACGTGGTGTTGAATAGGTGATTACCATGATATATGAGATTTGAGTAGGTGCACATTTCTCTGAGAAGCCGAGTTGTTAGAGAAATTCTAACTTCATTCCATTCTATGAGATTATCCTGTGAACCATCCACCAGCATGTTGTCATCCCATATAGGGTATATACTAACATATTTCTTCTTTCCACTTGATCCATCCACTTCTCCTCCATGGCGCACATGAATACTATAGGATATCCTTCGCCAGTGTACTGGGGTACAGAGTTATTACCTATCCACCAAATAAAATGAGGTTTTATCCTCATGCAAAGGCACTTCTTACTTCGTGCCCAACCATCTCATAGGTTCCATGTGCCCAATTGTCACAAGCAATACTTGTAGTATCACTAATAGACTATGCATCTTCCCACTAGAGGATTCCTCCTTAGATGGCTCAAGTACTTCCGGATCTTGAATGACACACACATAAATTATGTTCAGGTCTTCCTCACTTAAAGGTTCAACATAAGGTGCAGAATTTCCATCTATTAAAGGGATAATAACTCATTCTTCCTTGTTCTCAAAACTTATATACCCCTTTTGAACCGTAGATCAACATTATTTACATAACACCAAGGGTTCCCAAGTAGAGCTAGGAAGTTGTCTACTTCTACAAGTTTCAAAACCTCAAAGTCCCTAGTGAACTTGTCCCCTTGTATAGTAATGGATACATCCTTTAAAATTCCGATTGGAGTGGCCTTAGTTTGATTAGCCATAAATAGTACATTAGAGGATGGTTGTAATGGAGGTCTTCCCATCTTGCACCCATGCATCTAAAGTAAGCACATTCACTTCCGCATTTGTGTCAATCAATATATTTCTCAAAATCCACCCATCCATAACAACATTCAAAGTGATTTCTTGTCATAATCCAAGCTATGAGGGGGAAGATTAGCATAGGATTTTCCATCCATTTTCAATACATGTGTGATGAGTGTTTCCCTTTATCTAATTCCTAGTAATGGAATAATATTCTCTGGTGAAACATCTTGCATACCTCTTTCAAATCATCAACATCTGATTGGACCGTCTCTCTATTGCCTTCTTTTGTTCCAACTTCCGTGACTATTCCTTTAAACATTGTATTTCACCCTGAAGATTTCTGAGTACCTCCATGGTCTCTGATAAACCTCCTTCTGATGTGTAGGATATGGATATCTTGCATGTAAAACCTCCTCCTTAGTAATGGTAGGCTTATGTTGTAACGTCTCTCTGGCATGCGTAGCTTCAGTATGTGTAGTAATCTTCATAGGTACTACCTCAGGTTCTGGTGCCAACTTTGGCATCCACTGATTTTCTATGGTGCATTGTATTATAACCATCCCTGCACCCTTGTTCTCCTATTTATGTTGCTTGTTAAGATTCTCATATAATTCTAGTCATTCTTCATAGTTATGATTCTTCCCACAAAATAACAAGTAATATTATGATGGAATTCATGCTTGTAGTGGTCAGGAGATACACATGTATAACATGTTCCATGAGGAAACTCACCTCATCCACCACCATGGCCTCTACCCCCAAATCCACCATGGTATCCTTGACCTCTTCCATGACTTAATTTAAAGAATCCCTCGTTTCGATCATAGCACCCTTGGTTGTGATCATGATCATGGTGCTCATTTTTACTTTTAGAGTTATCGATACTCCTGTCATAACACGCCAATATCGATGGCATGTGGATCTAATCAATCAACCTACTATCGTTTTGTATTATGAATTGTGGGGTGACAAATATTACAATAGGAAGATGTGTTCTTTATGATCGTGCGTTGTAATAATGGGCAGCAAATTACATCATTATCTAAGTGACATATCTCACAATCTAACAACAATGAACGTATATAGACTGTGGGAAAATTATCCTTAGTGTGCCCTTCCACTTCACAATCTATACACCAAATCCTAGTGCGCATCTCATGTGTTGAATTGGCCAATAGTTTCTCCAACTGCTTTGCCATAGCTGTAATTTTTGCTTCCAAGAATGGGCTCACTCCAGTGTCTATACTTCCGAATTCCTAAACGTTCAACATTGCTTCAAATGCTTTGCACGGATCTTTATATATCTTATGTGACAACACCCTCCTAAAAGGTGTGATCAAGCCCCAACAAACCATCACATGCATGCTAGCTTGCATGAATATCATAAGAAAGTTTAGACAACAATGTTTTAAAATGGGCATCATATTCCCGAACACTCTTAGTGGTGCCCTACTTAATATCCTTGAGCGCGCTTATACTATTCTTCTCAAACTTGGGGATATGAAACTCCTTAAGGAAAACCTCCCATAGAATTTGCATAATATACACAAGTCTGAGTTAGGTTCAAACTTCCTATACTAAGTTTGATTAGTAGTTATAAACTAACTTTCCTTGCATTCAAAAGCCATGATTCCTTTTGCATGCCACAGTATCTCACACATGTGCACATGATCAAAAACATATTCTATTCCCCTATACTCTGGAAGACATAGTGAAATCTCCATGTAAATATTCTAGGGTTGGTGAGGACCATGCCCACATGATCAGAACCTCTGTGTTACCTCTACCTCTAGACCCACCGGATCCATCCATTAACTAGAGCCACCGATGCCCCCTTATCCTCCTCCTATAGCTTGAAGTAGAACGGTGGATGTCTTTTGTGTGTCCCAACAATGGTACTAAAATGAACTCCTACAATCTGCGAGGTGGTACTACTCCCAGAAGTGAGTCCAAAATTTTGCGTGCTTGAGTTCTGTGTCGATAATGATGCACCTGAAAAGGTACCTCTAAATAACAAAGAATATGTTTTCCCAGCCTATAGATGCATTTTATACTTGATTTATTCCTTTTTTGCTACTCCCTAAACTAGCTTGTTGACTAATGGTTATACTAGATAATGGAAAACCAAGTGAATGGGCTAGGTTACCAGGTGAATTCAGATGCATGCCCGTGGCCCATGTCGTCTCTCGATGGTGTGATCCCATATGAGGTTGAGGAGGGTTACTTGTCATGATTTCCCAAATGGGGAGTTCAGATGCTCGGATCCATGCCTTCTATGTGAGATTCAAATCCTTCACAAGCCATCTCTCTCATCAACGCCATTTGTTCTTTAATATCACATTGCTTCTCTATCTCCCTCTCACAAGCATCATTGTACTTAAGTCACCTTTCTTATCTTTGCCTCTCTACCACTAGGTATGTCATCCTTCACCAAACCTACTCTCCACCGCCCCTACACGTGGTAGGGTTTAGCTATTCAGCTTTTATTCCAAGTTCAGGGTTACCATCAAGATTTTGATCACCGGTAGAATGCTTTATAGATAGGTTCCCTGGGATAACACAAAAAAAGCGGAACTCATTTACCTCCGGGAAAGAGTAAGTAGAAATTGATTACTCTAAAATATAACTATTCAGAACACCACGGAACCAAGTGTCAACAACGTACGTCCAAATTAGATCAACATCATAGAGGGCCTGAAATTATTCCTACATCTAGATAAGTGTGTGATACCTCCAATTCCTTTTAGACACATAACAAATAGCCACTCATACTGAGATCTATCGAAAAATATCAAATAATCTCTCATATAAAAATTTACAAGTTCTGCTCTACCCATGTATGTGCATCAAACTTAGATCCAATGTTGAACCTCCGAGTGTACTCTTCTTCTAGATCTATTATCCACTCCTCAACACTTGTTAGGGTTAACCAATACGTCTTCATCATGAAACATCCTGAAAACAAGCTGAAAAAGAGGTCTTGGCAACATAACCAATGATGCGACCTAGATATCTTGTAGAAAACCCGGGCGTCTTGGCATATCACCCATCCTGAGCTGAGCACTCACCCGAAGCACGCAAAGGTACCATGCCCCTCTTTAGAGTTTCTTGTGTAAGATGTTAGTGTGATGATGATAATACATAGTCAGATCCATAATTAAACATAAACATTCCACAGTGCATGATCCAGATCTAGATCTTAGAGAATCATGAATTAAACAATAACTATAATAATATTAACCATACATGAACCTGGATTTAGTTACGTTTAACACCATTATCCAGCCAATATACTCCATTACATTAAACATTGTAAAACACATAAGCTTCTTACATTATACGGTATATCCATAAGTCATGTGCGTATCAGATCCAACAACATAACTCTATAATAGTTCACACACTTCCATCCTAAACTACATAGTTTAATACATATTTATATAGGTGGGTACTTTCCCTTCACCGACCCATGCACTTCTCAAAACAGGTCGCATGTTGATTATAGCCATGCGCCTTTACAACAACATGCATATATGCAAGTGTTCTAATAATAGATGTCCTATAGTTAACTACAAGAAGCAATCCTATTATTAGATAAAACCATACATGGTGCTACTTAAGCCGCTCATTCCCAAAATATCATTATGTGTAGCACAATTCTTCATCCCTATGTGTGCTCCGCATGCTATCTCCAAAAATAGCCCATATCCAACAAAATGGCTAATTCTGAGCCAAAATATTATGACATGCATTTCCTTTCCTATATTCCCACGCCTTCAAATATGCTTTGTTCCTATGCGTGCATCCTTTGTGTGTCTTATCCTTAGATCAACATTATGTCTGCTCAACATTGTGTTACATTGTGCGACCATATTTCTCGCATAGTCTCTAACTTTGAGTAATTCAATATGTCTTCTAGCACCATCGTACATAAGCACTGTGACACTTCCTTTGACACACCCATTTTATACCAATGTACACTCTTGAACCAACTTCAAAAGATGTACCAAAATCACGCATTCTCTTGCATGCACTTGCACATGTTCTACCCCACACTAAAAGTATGTACGGTCCTCTATGCATTAACTTAATAGATAGTAATCAATTATCGTGCACAAACATGTTTATACAACAAACCAAAACAAAAACATAACAAAAGGAAAATCTAATATAAGTGGAAAAATTGCCTTATTATAAACATAAAAGAAACTTATTTATAGTAGGTGTTATCTATTTTTACCATTGGGTAAAATAGACAACTTGGGAGGATGGGTTTGAGCACTAGACATGGCTTCATGGAGCAATCTGGAATGATACAGGTGATTTTTCAAGTTGGGGGATTAAAAGTTGTGTTGGGAAGTTTTTAAGGTTTTGGAGTCAATCCATTAGAAGCGGGATTTCGGGAATAAAGGAGCATGCACCAAGAAAGAGGACCTCGGCTTCAAATAAAGATTTTGAGAGCCACATGAGGAATTATAATTCCAAAAAGTTCCTATGGAAATCATTTTCCATGCCCTACATGGTGGAAAATATGGGACATCTTGAAACATCATACAATTTCGAGGCAACTCATTCTTCTAGCACACAACTAACCATCCCGAGAAATAAGGGGTCATTTTGGAGGTTTTTTAGTAAAATTTTTATCTTAATACCACCACCATTGGATTCAGTGGGTTTTTTCCAGGAAGAATCATACAAAAGTTCACCCCAAAATTCATCCGGGAGCTCAAGATATTGCCTTCGCAAGTTGGTCCTAGAGGGTTGGATGGCATGAGGGTTAGACGACTGAGGGTTGGTTGGCCTAAGGGTTAGATGGACTGGGGTTTGGAATTAATGGGGTTATATAGCCTATGGTTGTACTAGCTTGTGTTATAAGGCCTCGTGTACCTTGGTTGTCTGGTTGTATGACATGGAAGTTGGATGGTCATGCAAGCCAACATGTTTGGAAGGCAAGGTAATGATTGTCGGGTTGGATGGATCACACGTTAGAAAATCCCCGGATCAAGTGAACGTAGGTGTGAAAATAAAACTCATGAAATAGCTTTAATGAAGTATGGTGCCCATGTCTTTTCGACAGAAAACTATCCTTGAGAAATGAATTTTTATCGCCTCCCATACCTCATTCATGCGGGATGGCGATTGGTGAAGAAATTTCAAGCTTATTCCTCTATATATTGTAAAAACCCCTCATTTTAAAGGGACACATTATGGGATTTGGGGAAACTCTTGCAAGTTTTTTCCTCAACTCCATTGAGCTATGAGCCTTCTCTTTGGTTTCAAATATAATTATGCCTTTGTGCATCAAATGTAAATGGAATGTGTATATTATGGAGCAATAAAAATCATGTTTTGTGGTGTTTCTTCAACCCTTTCTCATTTTTATTGTGTTTCCCTTACCTCTCCATTTTGTTGTTGTATTATGTGCATGTATTTCTCACTTACATGTGTAGGATGTTGTGTTTCATAGAGATTTGATGGCAAATGGAGGTTAAGGTCTGTGTCACACTCATCTCGGCCTCTCTCAACTCCATTTTCCTTTCATTATTCCTCAAGTAGAGTATCTATCCCCCTTTTCTTGGTGCTATCACCACCCTTAGCTTAGGATTTTCCCATTTTACATCTTTCTAACCCTCTCTCTCTCTCCCTGGTCCCTTGACATGGTTAGTTTAGGATTAGTTAGTTGCATTTTCCCTTCTAGGAGTAGTTTAGCATTAGGATTAGATAGAGGAAGCCAACCTTCTCCAGAGGACCATCTCAAGTTCGCAAGTCCCACAGCTTGAGAGATGATATCATGTTAGAAAATTACATTGATTTCCATACATTGATGACGGTAGATCGGGGTGTTATAATTTTGCACTAACAGCTTTTTCCACACTCGGTGGGACAAGATTGAGGATATTTACATATTCATTTCAACAAGTTGGTGTGCTCTTATTGGAATATCATCCTTTGAAGGAAAATGCAAAGCACATCGGTGACTCCATCCGGTCGACAACCCATTTTCTAAGTTACCAATCTTCATCTCCATCCATTTCCATTCATTTTATTTACATCCCTTTCATCTTCTTACATTCATGAAGTTGTGTTGTCATGGCTTCATTTCCATCGTGGAATTCACACTTGCACCAATAGTGCCATTCATACCTACCTTCAGATTTGTAAAGTTCATTCCCGAGTTATTATCAACCACCTCTAAATATATACTATAATAAAGATCAGCGAGACGCATACCCATCTGAAAATATGTAAACCGGTTTGGTCATTCGCCAAACTATGGATCTATGAAGAGAAAGGGTATGCAGATTTTGGAGTCCATCATGTACCTAGAAATGCCGATTTGCATCTCGATTCAATGAGTCGAGGCAAGTATGGTGCAATCAAGGGCCACAACACAACTGAAGGCATTGAATATTAGCTTCAGGGAACCTTGTCTGTGGGTTGGCCCTATGCTAAGACACTACAACCCACAGCAGAAGCTTGAATTTGTTGTGGATTAAACCATATAATGATGTTACACTGATCTATAATCGAGATAAATCATACAAGAAATGAATGCAGAAATAATCAGAAGATAAAATAAAACAAGAGAAAGATAACACCATATTTAACATGGTTCACCCATTATGGGCTATGTCCACCAAGAAATGGCCAATATTGTTATTTAGTACTTTATAGATGAAATACAATGAAGATATGTTGTCTTCCAACACCTCACATAGTTTTCAATGTTTTTCCCTCACTCATCTACTCTTTCTTGCTCACCAAGAAAACTTACATGCAAACAATTGCTATTTTTTTCTCTCATACCCTCATACAATGCATACACATATATATCTATTCTAGGAAACTAACTATGCTTTTACAATCAATAAATCATCTTAAAGCAAGAGATTTATTCTAATTCTCATTTAAAGAACAAGTCACCATCACACAAGTGACCAATTTTGGTTCCTTCCTGACCGATGTCGGTCACTTCTTAACCGATGTCGTTTACCTTCCGACCAATGCCGAGTTTCCTCCCGACCAATGTCAGTCATTTTCAAAACTAGCAACATGTAAAATCAAGCTTCTTGTGAAGCAATTACGCTCCAACTCAAAAATATCCCACTTGGAGATAAATTTTTGCACTATACTATGCATCACCATCCTTGGTTCCTTTTCCTTGGGTTGTTTATTCCTCTTTAAGTCTCAAACTCGAAGACCAATAGAATTGGAGTGAAGCTCTAACTTATCCATTACTAATGGATTCATTAGCATATCCACAGGGTTCTCATCCATATGGATTTTCTCTAACTTCAGCTACCCATCCTCCAACACCTACTTTGTATGAAGTGACACCTTAATCGAATGTGTTTCATTCTTGAATGAAATGTTAAGCTCTTTGTCAGATAAATTGTTCTATGACTATCACTTTGTATAATCTGAAATCCTCTTGTTCCTTACCCAAATATTTCATAAACCTTCTCATCCATATCATCTCTTTGCTAGCTTGTGTAGCTTCAACATACTCTACCTCTGTAGTAGAAAAAGCCACAACCTTCTACAATCTCAAAATCTAGCTAATTGTCATTCCACCTACTGTGAAAAAATATCCAATGGTGCTCCTCCTACCATATCTGAATCAACATAGCGATGTAAAGAATTATCTGACCCTCCATAGCATAAATCCATGATGGATGTCCCTCTCAAGTATCTGAGAATCCATTGGACTACTTTCCAATGTTCTTTACCTGGATTAGCCATAAACCTGCTCACAACTCCCACTACCTGTGTAATGTATGATCTAGTACAAACCATGACATACATAAGACTTCCTACTGCTGAAGCATAGGGAACACATGTCATGTACTCAACCTCCTCGTGTGATGAAGGACACTGATCTTTTCTCAATTTGAAGTGTCCAGCCATAGGTGTACTAACATGTTTTGAATTTTACATGTTAAACCTTTCCAACACCTTATTGATATAAGCCTTCTGAGATAAATATAACTTATTGTTTTTCCTGTCTCAATGAATTTGCATGCCAAGGATTTTCTTTGCATCTCCCAAATCCTTCATTGCAAATGTGTGAGCTAACCTTTCTTTAAGTTTACCAATGTCCTGCATACTAGATCCTGCAATTAGCATATCATCCACATACAAGTAACAAAATAGCATAGCTTCCATTTTCAAGCTTCTTAAAATACACACAATGGTCGATTCACATCTCATATAACCATGCTCATGTATAAAACTATCAAATATTAGATATCATTACCTTAGAGCTTGATTGAGCCCATATATGCTCTTTTTCAATTTGCATACAAGTTTCTCCTTACGCTTGACTTCATAACCAAGCGGATGTTGCATATAAATATCTTCCTCTAAATCACCATGAAGAAAATTCATCTTAACATCAAGTTGTTCTAAATGAAAATATTTTGTTGCAACCAAACTTAGAACAATACAAATAGAAGTCATCTTAACTATAGGAGAAAAAATCTCATCAAATTCAATACCTGATTTTTGTGAAAATCCCTTTAGCACAAGCCTCGGCTTGTACCTTTTCAGTCCACCCTATTCTTCCTTAATTATGTAAACCAGTTTTTCTTGTAGAATTTTCTTACTGCTTTGGTAACTTGACCAAATCCCATGTCTGATTTTTTTCCAAGGAGTCCATTTCCTCATCCATGTCATGCTCCCCTTTGCTCGTGGGTATCTAAATGCATTACTTATTCAAATATTTTTAGTTCCCCACTATCGTTAGTAATAAATAAGAAAAGGAAGGTGAAAATATCTCTGGAGGTATACTTACTCTTTGTGACCTTCTTACTGAGATCTGGGGTGTCTGGGCCTCATTTTGTGCCTATTGCACATTCATGTTAATCTTTGTTAGTGAATAACACCGGTCACCTATAACCACCGTGGTTCTGTCAGAGCCGACCATGGTTCCTCTTTCGCCGACCGAATGTGGTTGCCTTCGACATGGGTTTGAGAGTACTGATGCCGTTCCTATAGCTATCATTTTCGAACGTGATCTTGTCTACCCATGTCAATTTGCTAGCTCGACGACGACATAAACTTTCGTAGAAGGCGTCGGTGTCTGTGGATGTTTGTTTTAGGTCTAAAAGTTGATTTTCCTTCAAAATTTCCTCAACCTATTCATGTTTAGGCACCAGGACCTGATCCATGTACATTCTTTTTTCATTCCAATCAACATCACAAATCCTAACAATCTTAGAATCTTCTAAATCCCAAAATCAATATCCGAAATCACCAAAGCCATAACCAATAAAAGTAAATATCTTATATTTAGCATGCAACTTCCTCCTATTTTCTCTATCAACATGCACAAAAGCTTCGAGCCAAAAATTCTCGAGAAAAGAAAAATATACCTCTTTTTCATACCAAGCTTCTTCGGTATTCCACCATCCAAAGGTGTTGTTGAAGGCCCATGGTTGATCAAGTACACTTTGTTGTATCCACTACTTCTGCCCATAACTTCAAAGGCAAGGCGACGTGACAACAGATCGGGGTGTTGTAATTTTTCACTAACACTAGGGATTTGGCCTAATCCCATCGAAGTAACAAGGTAACATGGTGCCATCTAGTGCCTACAATTGACATGTACATGTTTCCAATATCTTGATTACTACAAAAGGTTCCAACATATGAACTTTCAAATTTCTGGATGGTGCACAAACTTAGAATCATACGAAGTGCCATATTTCACACAAAAAATTACTTGTTCTTGATATGCATGTCTTTTCATGCCTTCTCGGTCTTTTGACTCCAACATGCAATGACGTGCCTCTCATCCAATTGAATCAATTTATCAATGCTCTCATACACTTACTTTTGCATCATCCAATCCTCTCATGAGTGCAATATGTAGAGATGAAAACATAAATTCAAGGTAAAATGTCCTCTGTGACAAACACTAGCTGAAAGGGTGCAGCCTTATTCAATCGTTTATAGGTTATTCTATATGCCCAAAACATGGCTAATACATTGTCATCCCAATCCTTTCTTCCAACATCACATATATATGTTAGTGTCTAAGCCAAGATCTTGTTGAAATATTCTGTAGTGTCATTATCCTGGGGGTGATAAGGGGTAGTCTTATGATGTGCCACCATAAACTCTACCAAAAAAATCTTAATAGTCTCATTCAATAAATTATTACCCCTATCACTTGTTATACTTGATGGACATCCATACCTATGTATAATGGTTTCCCAAAGAAACTAAGTTGTTGTTTTTGCTATGTAATCCTTTCTAGGTGCTGCCTCTACCCACCTTATCAAATAATCAATACATGTGATGATGTAGCGCGCTTATCTTGCGCATGGGTGGTATAACAGGTCCTACAAAATCAATGACCCATTTCTTAAATGGCTCTACGCTCTCTATGGGACGTAGTGACATCTCATATATATTCCTAGGATTTCCTATTATCTGACAATGATCACAAGCCTTAAAAATGCCTTTGTATCCTTGTAGAATGTTTCCCACCATAGTCTAGCTAATAATATCTTGCATTTGGTCACATCTCTTGTATAGTGTCATGTAGTTATTCCTCCATGATTTTGTCACACTCATGCTCTAGAACACATTTGTGCAATACCTCATCTCTATCCAACTTGTACAATTCTCCTCCAATTAAATGTTATGGTGCTTTGCTTGAATAGCAAGCTATTTTATTTTTAGGTTTTCATCTCTTTTGGCGCTAATCCAGCGCATAAAAACACTACAATATCTTCTAAGTCAGCTG
Source organism: Taxus wallichiana var. yunnanensis (assembly GCA_018340775.1). NCBI lineage: Eukaryota > Viridiplantae > Streptophyta > Pinopsida > Cupressales > Taxaceae > Taxus > Taxus wallichiana. Next base: position 726,445,314 of record CM031242.1, on the reverse strand, counting down.
GTAGGTGGTTCAATCAAAACAATTTTACATCGGATATAATATCCTTAATGCTCTACATTTCCTCTCTAGATTTAATCCTTGATAGGTGGTTAGGTCCCGTGTTGCTCTTTCTGGATTTATTATGACTGTGAAGTCAAATTCATGAAAACGAAGTATCCACTAGTATATGTGCCCTTTTAAACCTAGTTTGTTGACCAAGTACTTCAATGTCATATGATATGTATAAAATATGAATGGTGTGGCTAGTAAGTATTGTTTGAACTTGTGAAGAGCATAGATAATGGATAACGCTTCACACTTCATAGTTGTATGGTTATGTTCTAAGTGTTAGCTTCCTACTTGTAAAAAAGGGTGATTAATGTTTCCTTCACATGGTTGCACCAAGAATTCTCCAATTTTCATACCAGAGGCATCCACATGTACATGGAAAGGATTGTTCTAATAAGGAAAGTATAAGATAGGTGCAGTGGTTAGCTTCTCCTTAAAGGTCTCAAAATCATGTTGTTGTGCATCCATCCAATAAAAATTCCATTAGCCTTCAAAATTCTTCCAAGGCTGCAAAAATATTTGCATATACCTTAATGAGTTTTCTATAATAACCCGTGAGCCCCAAGAAAATGTGCACTTCAATCTGATTTGTTGATTCTTCCAACCCCAAAATCAATTCAATCGTAGCTGGGTCTACCAACAATCTTTCCTTGCAAAATAATATGCCTAAGTAATGTGCCAAAAGGGGTGGAAAAAAAAACACTTTTTGATATTCAAGGAGATACTCAATTGCCAACACCTTTGAAACATCAGCCTCAAGTTTTCATAGTGATATTTTTCCATCCCATAAATGTTCCAATTATCGAAGTAAACCTGTAAAAACTTATGAATGAATTCCGTGAATTCTGAAAAATAATGTGCGAGAACATCATTTTGGCATATTCTTCAATCCAAAAGGCATGATGGTGTATGTGAAACTTCCCCATTCAGTTGCGAAGTTGGTATTCTCCTTATCCTCGCATGCAATGCGTACCTAGTGGTACCCTAAGAATCTATCACTGAATGAATAGATTTTGTGACCTGCAACACCTTTCAAAATCTCTTCAGTCAATGGCGTAAGAAAATGATCTATGACACATGAAGCATTGAGTACCTTGTAGTCAAAACAAATCCTAATTTGACCATCCTTATTTTTACCTATCACCATGGGGCTGATCCACTTAGATTCCTCAATAGGTTCAATGATCCCTAACTTTAGAATTTTTTCAATATTCTCTTTGACCTTCATGCATAGATTCGATTCATCCTATAAGGCCTCTTTTGAACCGGATACACGTCATCCTTGACTTAATTTTCATTTCTCCCAAAGATGGATGTACTCCATTTAACTCATGATAACCCCTTGGGAATAAATATTGGAAGTCACACAACAACTCAATGATATTCACCACCTCTTTTTCTCACCAATAATCTCCAATAATAGCCTCCATAGGTGCATCCTCAGTCTTAATATTCACCTTTTTAGTCTTTATAGAAACATGGTACATGCTTTCCTCCTCATCGCAAAATCCAATACCTTGCGTGCACCCTCTTTTTCTTGATATCTAAATATTGAACTTCCTCATCATATATGAGGTAGACCATCTTTCCTTCTCTTTCCATTCATGCCCTAGAAATGTTTCTTCTATCTCCAACACATCTTTATGTGCCTCGGTCTCAAGTTCTCCTAAGATTTGAATCATAAGTTCTTCTACCTTTGCGCTATCTCCTAGTGTGATGTGCTTCATGTAATGGTGGTTTAGTGAAAAAATAGTCAAAAGTATGAACAATACCTTCATTCATGTCGCGTCACAATTTTTTGTTTTAAATCAACATGCACATACCAAGCACGCACGCATCCTCGTAGAATATTGTAAAACTTGTGTACCCAAAGGGATGGTGGCATAGCTTCTTGTCCTTATGCCCATTATCTCTCACAATTATGGATGTGTACCAAAGTAATATTATTCCCATCATAATTGTGTACAAGAGAGGGAACATTGCTCCAAGTAAATCTTGTTAGAAAAGGCTAACCTTACCTCCTGCCAACCCAAGAAATTGTCCCTATGCATCATTCACTAGCGTGTTGTTGTACCCCACAATGTGTAGACTATCATGTTCTGTCTATCTCCCTCATTTCACCACTAGTCTTCCATTGTACACAAGAAAGAGTCGTGTTTCTCTTCTCCAGTATACCGTGGTAACTGAGTCTTGCCTAAGCACCTAATCAAGCGTGGACTAATCATCCTGGTAACTCTTCCCTTGACCTCACGACCTACCATCTCATAAGTGTCATGGGACCAATTTTCACATGCCACACTAGTAGTATCACTAATAGATTACATGTATTCCCAGTGAAGTACACATTCCTTTGATGGCTCTACATTTTCTGGATCGTACATTGTATATGCATATATTCTGTTAATATCTTCTTTATTGATAGGATCTAAATCTTCACATCATTCAAGGGTATGAAAATACGTTCCTCTATGTTCTCAAAACTGATATATCTCTTATTGAAGTGTAATTCTACATTATTGGCATAACACCAAGGATATCCAAGCAGCGTTTGGAAATTATCTATCTCGAAAGTTCTAATACTTCAAAATCACCTATAAATTTAGCTCCTTGAATAGTGATTGAAGCATCCTTTAGCACCCCAATGGGCATGGCCCTTGTTTTATTTTCCATATAAAGAAAATTCAAATATGGTTACAATGGAAGCCTTCCCATCGGCTCCAAGAATCCAATGTATGAAAATTGAATTTAATACCCATGTCAATAAGAATGTTACTCACCAACCAACCATCTATCATTGCATGAAGTTTGATCTCCTTATCATATTCATGGTCATGTGGTGGTAAATTTGCATGAAGGATTTTTCACTCTCATTCAACCCCGGTGTGCGGTACTTTCTCTCCCAATAATTCTCCTAGCAAAGGAGTAATGCTCTCAAGTCACAACATCCTTCTATGGTAGCTCAATATTTCATGTGCATTCTCTCTCACACACTTGCTCTTTCATATGTTAGATCTCTCCTTGGAGATCTCTCATAATTCTTCTATCATGTTCCATGATTGTTCTATTCATTCTTTTTGCAACTCCATTTTCTTGTGGAGTTCTAGGAACCATTCTTTCTCTTCAAATTTCATTCTTTGAACAATAATCATTGAAATACTTGCTACAGTACTCACCATCATTATCATATCTAAGGCACTTCAATTTTAATTTTTTTTCATTTTCTACAAGGGATTTCCACCTTTTAAAAGTCTCAAAAACATCATATTTACACTTAATATAGTAAATTCATACCTTCATTATGGCATCGTCAATGAAAGTCACATAATATTGGGATCCTCCAATAAAAGCTACCTGAGTTGATCCCCACAAATCTGAGTGTACAAGCTCAATTTTTGCTCCTTCTTTGTTGACCCAACCTTGAGAAATCTCACTCTCTTCTACTTTCCAAATATGCAATGCTCACAAAATTCAAGATCTAATTGTTTCAAATATGATAACTTACCCTTAGCCTTTAAGATCTACATTCCTTTTTCACTCATATGGCCTAGCCAATTATGCCACATGGTTACATTTGAATCTATAGTAGATAACACATAAAAGGAATCAGTAACACATGTATATAGATATAAATTTCCTACCTTCTTACCTCTTTCCACAACAAGAGATACCTTGGTAACCTTTCAAGAATCAGCTGTGAATGTAACCATACATTAAGATTTACCAAGTTTCCTTGTAGATATTATATTTCTCTTGAGGCTTGGCACATGCCTCACATCTTTCAATACCCATGGATTTCCATTCTGCAACTTTAGATAAACATCACCTTTACCAGTAATATTACATGGCTCATCATCTCTGAATAAACTTTTCCAAAATCACCCGAATATAATTTGAAATAATCCTTATTAGGGGTAGCATGGAAAGAAGATCCATAATCTAAAACCCAAGAATCTAATTTATTATCCAAGGAGAGAATAAGGGCATCTTGCTTTACCTCACTTGCAACTTTTTCCTCTCTACCTTTTTCTAATGTATTCTATTTATTTTCCTTAGACCAACACTCCTTTATGTGTCCTCTCTTTCCACAATTCTAGCAAACTAAATCTTTGTAGCTAGATCTAGATCTGTCATGTCTTGATTTTGATCTCCCATTCTTCTCTCTCTTAGATGATATCTCCTTAGATATTCCCCTACTTTCTATAGTTAAAGTGTTTCCAAATGATGTTTTTCCTAAGTATTTCCTCATTAAGGATTACACTAACCACATAATCAAATTTGAAACCTTTAGAAGCAATCCTTGTATTACTAACATCCATTACCAAGTTATCCCAACAATCGGCAAAGAACATAACAATAAAATTTATTTCAATTCATCATCAAATGGAATTACTACCAATTTTAATTGATTTACAATAGACGAGAAATCATTCAAATGATTAGATACGAGATCCACCTCCTTTCATCAAATAAATCTTATTCGAAGGACTAGGAGTTTCATACAAATTTTCTAAAGATTTCATCAACTCTACTATGGTTTTTGTATTTGTAAAATTCAAAGCCACCAATGTTGTCATGCTCAATCTTATAGATCCCAGAGCCTTTCTATTAACAACCTTCCATTCTTCATTAGTCATCGTGTTTGGTTGTCCATGCTCATCTAACGATAAGTATAGATATTTCTGATACAAATAATCCTTCACCTGCATCTTCCATAGTTGATAATTACGATCGTCAAATTTCTCTACTCGGTATTTACTATCTTCTTTCATTGTTCTGCTCCCACTCAATCAGAAAACCCTCTGTGAGTAAATCCTGTCAACACACAAAACCTCCAAACAAATATTTGATACCAGTTGTTGGGGTTAAACCATATAGCAATGTTGCAAAGATCTATAATCAGATAAAGCATACAAGCAATGAATTCATAATAACTAGAAGATAAAATAAAAGAAGAGAAAGATAACCCCATTTAACATGGTTCACCCAAAGTGTGGGCTACGTCCACCAAGAAATGTCCAATATTATTATTCAGTGTTTTACAAAGGAAATAAAATGAATATTTGTTGTCTTCCAGCACCTCACAAAGTGTTCAATGCTTTTCCCTCACTCAACTATTCTTTATTGCTCACAAAGAAAACTTACATGCAAACAATTACTATTTTCTTTTCTCTCATACAATGCATACATGCATATATATCTATTATGGGCAACTAACTATGCTTTTACAATCAATAAATCATCTTTAAAGCAAGAGATTTATTCTAATTCTCATTAAAGTACAAATCACCATCGCATAGATGACCGATGTCGGTTCATGCCTGATTGATGTCGAGTTACCTCTTAACCAATTGCTGGTCATTTTCAAAACTAGAAACATGTAAAAGAAAGCTTCCTATGAAGTAATTAAGCTCCACACTCAAAATAATTCATGGTATAAATGTTTCCACAACTTGCAAGATGGACTGAGGAGATAGAGGTTTATGAGGTTGATGCAACGAACCCTTGTCAATGGGTATGTCCACCACCGCCTCATAGTCTCCCCTTTTCTCCTTCCCAATCTACATCATTTCAGCAAAGTGTCATGAGCCTAGCTTCTTGCATGATGCCCCTAGTGTGGAATCCCCTTCTCCATCTCTTAATCTCCCATCTCATCTTGATTTTTCTACCCTTTTACCTTCCAAATCCAATTCTCCTCCACAAGAAAGAATGAAAAAACCCTTTCACCACCTCAAACATTACAAAAACCAGCTATAACCCAGCCCTCCCTTCCTCTTGCATTCCCACAACCATGTTGGGAAGAGACTCAAAAGGCGGTCAAGAGGAACAACAAGAAAAGGAGCCCACAGAGAAGAAATGACATAAATTTTGAAGAGTCGGGCCACAAGATTTGGAATTAATAGAATACCCTTGATGGTTAAGACTTCGGAGGAGGCTAAGGTTGGAGAACGTGTGGTAAAATCTGATCTGGTTGCATTAGTGTTGGGTTTCAAATTTTCACTTTAGGTGAAACCACGGTCGGGACAAACAAGTCCCTCCTCTTTGATGGGAGAGGTTCCCTTATTAAAAAGCAAAGGATAGGATGGAAATGCGTGTCCTACAAGGAAAATTATCAGCACAAGATGGTGGAATGAAGGAGAGGATGGAGGAAGAAGAAGGAAATAATTTTAGGGAAAAGAGATTACTGGAGAGAAAACCCTTATTTGCATTGGACAAATGAAATACAAAGAAGAACCATTTACGTTTTTACCAGATATAATCCCACAGACACAAAGTTCTTTGAAATTACATTCACAAGAACACAAAGTTTCTTCGCATATTAGAGATTAAATGATTCTCAAAATAGAGCAGAGGAAGAAAGAGAAATAGAGGAATAAAAGAGAATATCTTGTATTGATTCTTTTCGGTTCAAAATTACTGATCCGACATATCAAAATTCCAACCCCAATAATGGCTTCCAAAACCCATCAAATATCTCGTGAAAAGTGGTTATAACTTCCTCCAAGTGAGAAGATTGGAGTGGGTGTGGGAGAAATCACTTTCATTTTCGTGAATTTTTTGTGTTTTGGCACTTTGGAACAAATTTCCTCACCAGCCCCACTCTACTTTTTTGACTTGGACACGTGGCAAGCTGTGATTGGAAATGGGGTCACGGTGTAATTATGAATATTTTGACCTATTTTTAAAAAAGACAAAATCTCATTTACCTCCGCCGACACGCAGCTCCGATTCAACGTGGACACATGGCGCGAGCTGATTGGAAAGCGGGTGCGTAGCTCTCGTTGCATCATTTTCACCTATTTTGTAAAAAGGCAAAAAATCTTGTTTACCTCCGTCGGCCCACTGCTTTGCATCAGCTCTTTAGACACATGGTGCCCTTAGATACACTGTAGGTTATGGGGAAAACATCTTACCTTAACACTTCTTAACCTTTTGGTCAAAAGCTTAAAAAACATGAATTCTTCCATGGCTCCGCCGGCTTGATTCAAAGATGATACATGGCAGCAACCTATTCGCGGAGGGCCTCGGGAAATTTTCCTTTTATCTTCTCCACGCGGGCTCACGGGTCAAACTTCACCAACTTATTCTTTTTTCAAAAGATCAATGTGCACAAATACCCCGCATGAGCTCCGTTAGTCCGCCAAAGGGAAAATTTGACCACTTAGCCCCATCGAGCCATAACTTAAAAGTACAAAGAGTTAGGAGGATGTCTTTACCTTTTTGGGAAGGGGAAGAAATTTCCCATCGATGAAGTGATTTTCATGAGCCGTCAAATTCTTAGAAAGTTCCAAATTCAAAATACCTCTTTTCAAGTATACTTTAAGGGCACCAACAATTTTTTTACAATTTTAGACTTAGAAATTAAAGGGAAATTTGAGGGTGGCAACAACTGGCTCTTTCGGGGATGAGTTGGCTTGAAACAAAGGCACAAGGTAAGAGAAAGAACAATAGAACAACTCTAGGAAATGAATACTAGTGCCTTATACATTGGGTGAAAGGAGTCAAAAGGCAAAATCAATACAAGACAACACACACAAGGCAGGAAAGGAAACAAACCAAAAATAAAGACTATACACAATGTACAAAGGGACTCCCTAATCACCTAGGACTTTACACAACTCTAGAGATAGGCTAGGAAAAATAAGTACCTTTGTGGAACAACCAAGTAAAGGTATGAGATACCCATGACTGGAAAACGAGCAATTGAGCACACCAAAACCTCATGTGGATACTATGTGGCTTGAAAAGAAAAATTGAGACAAGAAGGCCACCCAAATAATGATACCTAAGACTGAAAACATCCAATTCTTGTGAAAATTTGAATACCTTCCCAAAGCTCCTCTTTTGTGAAAGAATGATGCCATCCAAAATCTCATAAAATGCATGGTTGCTTCCAAACTGATCTCTGTACTCAACCAAAGTATGAAAATTAGATTCAAGACAAGATCCAATCTTTGCAACACCAACTCCCTGCTTCAGTGAACTGCTGATCACATCTATGTGATAAGTTTGACAACTATCATGACATAGATCTTGAAACCCATGTATTTCCAAAAACATTCCTTGTAACAACCTTCAAGAAGAATTGGGAAAGAAGCACCAAATGACTCATCATTATCATTTCCTTCAACCTAAATATTTGTTGTTTTATCCTTAGAGAACATGCCTTCTTTCATAGAATATGCTAAAACAGAGATATTAAAATCAGAATTTCAAGAGAAGATTCCAAGCATGAAGTTCTATCTTCTATCCATTTTGGGAGACTACCAAAAGATCCATGTGCACATATTTTATCAGTAAAAATAATAGGAGAATTAATGGCTACACTAATTTCATTTTTTACAGTCTGAGACATTTATTTATCATGGAAAGAATTTGAAACAACAAGAGGATGATTGACAACAATATTCATCTCTGCAAATTGCAATTCTTCAACCATGGGAAAGAGAGAAGTCTGATCCATCTTGTTATGACAAACATCCACCTCCACAAGCATAGGATCATTTCTTTCAAAACAAAAACATTCAGCCTCAACACATGACATATCTTCCACAAACTCTATTGCAGATTGGAAAGGAGTTTCAAGTTGTTTATCTTCTTCATGGTTGGAAGAAGTGTTACATTTGCATACCTCAGATGGAGCAAAAAGAAGGAATTCATTGCTGGAATGGTGATAATGTAGAGGGATGAATACCTGAAAATGTGAGGAGTCATAATGAGCAGCATTAAGAAACGGAACATTCTCTTTTTTGTTGCAAGGAATTCTGCATTCATTGTCCAAAGAGTTTGGGAGAGGAAACAACAAAGATTCTGGAGCAGTGAAAAGATCAGCCTTAGAAGTCTTTCTTCTTGGCACAAATTCAATGGAGAAAGTGTCCAACAATCCAATAGAATCCCAAACAAGATCTCTGTAACACCTCAGCCTTCCATTCTTCACTTGACAAAGATTTCTAACTTGTTTTACAACCAGTTTAGAATCTCCATGGGAAATAAGGTTTCTCACTCCCATTTCCTTTGCCCTTTTAAAACCAAGGATGAGAGATTTATAACTAGCTATATCATTTGCATTTTCGAAATAGAGTTCAGGAAAGAAAGAATGAACCTTGCCTTTAGGAGAGATTAGCACCATGCAAGCTTCAGAACTAACTGAAGAGTAGCCTCTATCAAATTCCAAGATCCAGACACCATTAGAATCAAGCCAAACTTCCTTTGGTGGAATTACCTCATTAGTTGACATGACCATGTAATTACTACGCCTAATGTCTGCATACAATATTTGTGCTTTTGGATCATCTATTTTTTACACAATATATTTAGCCTGCTTCTCGGGAATAACTTCCTCATCTTACCATTAACTGGGATAATGGCAGGTGACCAATCCATTTGGATTTCTCCTCCCACATCCTTGCAAAAATTTCTACTCAACAACATGCCATAGGAAGGAGGAATGTCAACAACTAAAATGGTTGCCAAAACCTTTTTCTCTAGCCAAGCAATGAAAGCTACTTGTGCATCCTTGATTCTCCTAACCAAAGAAAATTCCCTACTCTCCATAGAATAATAAGAATTATATGTGTGGGTAAGAGTGAGGCCCAAGGCATGAGCTACTTTAGAAGGCATTAAATTTTCGGATGCTCTAGAATCAATAACACAATTACTAAGATTGTGGCCTACTATAAGGAGAGTCACATAGAAAGGTTTGATTTTCTCATTGGGTGATGTGACAAGAGCTACAATATTTGGTTGAGAAGGGGAAGAAGGAGTTGCAAAAATACCTTTAGAAACATGGGATGGGATTTTAGATTTGGAGTTGACAAAATCAACCATTTTGGCAAAGGCTTTAGGATGGGTTTGATAAAACTCAGCCTCATAAATTTGAACCTTAGTTCTCTTTATGTGATCAATAATATCAAAGGATCCAGATGTGGATGGGGTATCATTATAAGGAATAGAAGAGACCTTAGACCTATCAACTTTATCATTTGACACGGTAGAAGCTTTAGAAGTATAATTGGAGGGAGAAAAACTAGCAGAGATTACCTTTTGTGTGGAGGTGTTGGGGATAGGAGAACCTCTCTTTGCAAGTAATGTAATGGTATTGGAAAACTTCTTTGATTTCTTTCAAGCTACACAACTTTCTCTTTTTTTTTGGTTTGTTCTCGAGTCATGACAGCATATGACTCATTGTTCATCTCAGCCACTACATCATCATATTCATCCTCATCGTCAACACCTTTAGTGGTAATGAAATTGACTATAGACCTCCTGCAGGATGCTTCAACTCTTCATCAACATATTCTTCTTGATCATCATATAATTCATTCTCTTCTTCATCATCAAGTTCAAGGAATTCACATGTTGCATTGACATGAACTTTGAGAGGTGGACCTTCAATTGCCAACCTAGTTTGAGAAGAAGGCAGTCTGTTCCTAGGCTAAAAATTCTTCCTTGGAACATCTGGTATGGAGCATGCTGAGCCAATTGTTTTTTGATTGCAATGAGGTCATTGGCTAGATTTTGTACCAACTAATCGAACTACCTCCAAGAGAAGAGGAAGAAGATGATGTCTTGGATTTCTAGGATTCTAATTTTAGTTTTCTGACATGATCAAGTCATCTTCCACCGACTTCCATCCTCGATCCTCATCCAAAGTTGCTAGATTGGATCTCCTCATAGCATAGCTTACTTCAGGTAGTTGTGCATTCAAAAAGAAACATTTTTGGATCTGATCAATAGGTCTAGTATCTTGTGGGATCTTGTTGATCAGTTTATTGAATTTAGCTACAAATTCCCTCATGGGCTCTTGTGGTTCCTTTTTTATTTGAGAAATTTGGGCAAGCGGAGCATGCACATATTGTGAAAGTTTGAAATGGTTCTCAAATCTAGTTCTCATTGTGGTCCAATTGGTAATTGATCTAGCGAGGAAGATGGTAAAACCAATTTGCTGCATTGTCTTGTAAGGTCTCTACAAACAACCTAATAGAGAAATCTTCATGTTCCACACCAAGGACTCCACATGTAACAATGAAGGCTGCAATGTGTTCATCAGGGTGCACTTTCCCATCACCCCTAAATTTGGGAAAATTCTTTCTATTACCTCGAGGTAACTCATGTAAAGGTTATGGAAGAGCCAAGGGACCAACTCGGTGGCCCAAAGGTAATGGAATTGCCATCCTTGGAAAAATTGCTTTAAAAGGAAGGCGAAAAACCAGCAAGAATCAAAGCACGAAGATTAGGGTTGAGTTGCTCTTGAGGGATTCCACTCCCAAGGGTTCTGTCTTCAATAGGGGGTGTGCTTGTAGAACGAGCTCTTCTATTTCTCCTGTTGAAGGAAGAGGAAAACACTGCTGCTCCAAGATTTGAAACTGAGAATATTTAACTCCAAGATCTCTTCTACACATGTGTATCTCAAAGTCACCAGATAAATGGAATGGATCAAATTGTTATTCTTCTTATAAAGGAATCTATTGAAAGCATTCCCCAACGGAGTCACCAAAAATGTTGGGTTTCAAATTTGCACTTTAGGTGAAACCACAGTCAGGGGACAAACAAGTCCCTCCTCTTTGATGGGAGAGGTTCCCTTATTGAAAGAAAAGGATAAAAATATATTCAAATGTATAACTTTCATCAATTTTTGGTCTTCTGAAATCTTGGAAATGTGTGTCCTACAAGGAAAATTATTAGCACAAGAGGATGGAGGAATGAAGGAGATGATGGAGGAAGAAGAAGGAAATACTTTCAGGGAAAAGAGATTATGGAGAAAACCCTTATTTGCATTGGACAAATGAAATACTGAGAGAAGAACCATTTACATTTTACTAGATACAATCCCACAAAAACAAATTTCTTTGAAATTGCATTCACAAGAACACAAAGTTTCTTCACATATTAGAGATTAAATTTTTCTCAAACCAGAGTAGAGGAAGAAAGAGAAATAGAGGAATAAAGAAGAAGATTTTGTATTGATTCTTTTTTGGTTCAAAATTCTGATCCGACATATCAAAATTCCAACCCCAACAATGGCTTCCAAAACCCATCAAATAGCTCGTGAAAAGTGGTTATAACTTCCTCCAGGAGAGAAAAATGGTTTGCAAATGGATTTCATCCTTCATGCCCTTCAAAAATCATCCAATTGTGAAGAAAAACCATGGCGGAAAACTAATTGGCACAAATACACAAACATTTCATTTTATTTTCCAGTTTCAATATGAACCATTGATTTGCTTATTAAAACGTTCAAATCAGACCGTCCACGTGGAAGGAGAATATTAGAGTGGGCATGGGGAATTCCCTTTCATTTTCATGAATTTTTTATGTTTTGGCACTTTGGAACAAATTTCCCGCAGCCCCGCTCTACTTTTTTGACTTGGACACGTGGCAAGTTGTGATTGGAAATGGGGTCATAGTGCAATTTTGAACATTTTGACCTATTTTGCAAAAACATAAAATCTCATTTACCTTTGTCAACCCATAGCTTTGATTCAACGTGGACACATGGCACGAGTTGATTGGAAATAGGTGTGTGGCTCTCGTTGCATAATTTTTACCTATTTTGTAAAAAGGCACAAAATTTTGTTTACCTCCTCCAGCCCACTACTCGCATCAGCTCTTTGGACACGTGGTACCCTTAGATACACTACGGGTTATGGGGAAAATGGCTTACCTTAACACTTCTTAACCTTTTGGTCAAAAGGTTAAAAACATGAAGTCTTCCATGGCTCTGCCGACCCGATTCAAAGATGATACGTGGCAGCAACCTATTCGCGGTGGGCCTCGGGAACTTTTCCTTTCATCTTCTCCATGCGGGCTCACGGGTCAAACTTCACCAACTTATCCTTTTGTCAAAAGAGAAATGTGCACAAATACCCCGCAGCTCCGCCAGTCCACCAAAGGGAAAATCTAACCAATTAGCCCCACCGAGCCATAACTTAAAAAGTACAAAGAGTTAGGAGGACATCTTTACCTTTTTGGACGGGGAGAAATTTCCCATGGATGAAGTGATTTTCATGAGCCCTCAAATTCTTAGAAAGTTCCAAATTCAAAATACCTCTCTTTTAAGTATACTTTAAGGGCACCAACTCAAAAAATTTGCAATTTTAGACTTAGAAAGTAAAGGGAAATTTGAGGGTGACAACAAACAATGAGAAATAGAGAAAGAAGTAGAAGAAGATAAAAAATCGGTGTTTTGAGTGCGGTGTCCACAATGGCACTATATTTACAGAAGTTGTTGATCATTAACTAGCTATAAAATTAACGAGAGGAAGGAGAGGCAGCTCCAAATCCAAAATAAGAGGAACATTATCGTGTTATGGAGGATAACCAGATAGATATAGAGGTCCTTAATGCAGAGTAGACCACACAAGAAAATTCATGCCTTCCTCCTACTTCATCCTCTTTGAATTTTGATTTTGGGGACAAGTTTGAGCTCTTAAACTTAATGTTGGAGGATGGGGGAAACATGATGAACAAGTTGTAGATTCGAGAGGTCATCATGGAGCCTTGGTACATTAGGACAACGAGGATGAACATTATCTATTAGATTTGGAGGATTTTTTTATGGAGAGGAACCTATGGAGATCACAACCTTTTCCACCCCATCATTCATCCTCCAACATCAAAAACATGCTTCTTCAAACAACCCTCTTGGAAAAATATTGGAGGAGTTGAATCTTCCAAGTTTCTCACAGGATGAGGAAGAAGAGAACAAGGATGACATCATTTTCAAATCATTCATCAATACATAAAACCATATGTTCACGGATTCCCGGAAGGTCAAAATGAGCATGTGAACAATCACTTTCCGGGAAGGTTTACGTGAGGACTTCATTATTGAGTTGAGATCTCATAGAAGTGGGACAATGCAAGTGGATCATACCATGCCCCATCAAATACTTGGCTTCATTAGAGCCAAAGGAGAAGCCACATCTAGTCATGCTTACTTCCAAGCATGAGGACGAGTCTTAATGCACCAAAGGTCAACACCAAATCCTCTCATATCTAAACACAAAACAACTTAAGGAGGTAATTACTTTGTTTGTTGTTGATATTTTGGTTAGTCGGGTGGAGAATTGGCCTCTTTTAGTTCATCACTCATGCACATGATCATTCTCATTTCCAAATAAATTACATGGTCCCAAATTATGAGAAAGGGAAACTATTTTTGCTTTCTAGTGTCGGGGTATGTTTGAGTTGTCTAGTTCTTCGGTAAGTGTAGGGTAGGTAGGTAGGTTTTTTTTAGGAAGAAGTGATTGAGAAAACTCTACATGATCCACTTGGGGTATGTATGATCTTCCTATTTGTACATAGCGTGTTGTAGTGTGTTGTTTCTCTCACACAATCCAATTCGTTAGAGGCATGTTCATGAGGTAAAATTAGGTTCTAACAGCAGCTTCTAGCTTTCCAAATCAGCTTGTGCCTCTAAGACTTCTGCATGTTTCTTCCTTGTCAAGATATCATTAGTTGGTTATGCTTCACACTTGGAAAGAAATCAGATTTGGGATAGTTCAGAGGGATTCATCCTTCATCCCATAGATCAGACTTGTAGAAAAGGAAAATTCTAGGTTCAAGACAATTTTCCACTCTCACAAACCTTAATTCTAGATAATCTTGTGAATGAGATGGAAAATCCGAGCAATTAATAGGCATTTCCAAGTTCATGAAACAGTGTTTCAATGGCTCAGGGAAAGTTTCAGAGTTTAGGATCAATTTACAAGTGTATTAAGTTGAATTCATGCCCAATGGACGCTTCAAAAATTGGTCACACATCTAGCAAGCAGATGTCCCCGAGAGGTTGCCAAATTTTTATCTATTTTTACCCCTAGGTAAAATAGAAAACTTAGGAGGATGGGTTTGAGAACTAGACAGGGCTTCATGGAGCAATATGAAATGATACATGAGAGTTTACAAGTTGGGGGATCATTGCAGTGGATTTGGGAATGTAGTCATTATTTTACCCTCAATACTTCTTTCTAACACCAAGCGCATCGGCCTATCATCTAGCATACGCTGGGTGCTCACCAAGTCATGTGTGGGCATAAATCCCATCCTTAATGTGATATTTACAAGATATTTCTTCCATTAATGGAGGATTATTTGTGGAACTAAAAGTACATTCATCTACTTTAAAAGGAAGAAGATATAACTAATGATCTACACGGTAATGCATCACAAAAGCTAAATAACATTATAAGAAGTACAAGAAACTAGATCTCGAGTCATGATAATCCAAATAACATGGGGGTTTAAACCCATAAGCAAGTTGTACAGAATAGATCCATGTATATTGATTTAACAGAGTTCTGGTAGCCATATTACATTGAAAAGGGTCATCTCAAACCATATACATCAAATGACATATATGATCAAACATCCTAACTATGATTTTTCCCATTATATCCCTTATTACAGATCCCAGTACCCATACATATGATTAATGGTATCCCTTACAACCCTCTAGCACTAAGTACTCTAAACCCTAGCACCATGAACTCTAAACCCTTATCATTTCCTAACATTTCTCCAGCACTTCGTTACTCTCCTTATCTTTCTCTTCTCCCCTTTGCACTTTACACCTGTATATCTCTCTCTTTGTGTCTCTATGTTCCTATCCCAAGTAATTATTTAAATAGGAACATCAACCATCACCATGACTTCTCTCCCTAGCAAATCGCATGCCAAGTGTCGATGTGGTCCTCCATTGGAGAATGCTTATCCTCTTTTCAAACCTTCCACTAACTGTAATGATGCCTTTAGTAATATTCCCTATGTGGAATATCCTTTTCTTGACCTCCAAGGCTCCGGGTGTGGAATATGTTTCGCTACATTAGGAGTGAGAACTCCTTTACGGATGCCTCAATATTCTCTTAGGCATCTACTTCTCCTCGCGCCTCTTGAAGTAGGTCACCCACTATTTCACGTTTTCTTTACCTTTTAAATGATGAAACGGATAAGGGTAAAGGCCAAGGAGGAATACCTATTAAATGTCGGTCGGTTGATGGTTTTTGTGCGCATTATGACTTCTTGATCCGCAGCCTGAATGTGAGAGATTCCTTTTGGCTAATAGGAACTACTTGTAATAGAAAACAAGACCACAAAAGGATAGTTAAATGATATATGACGGTGGATTTCCTAGCATATGCTAGTTCGAGAAGGTTAATACTTCCTAGATGGTTTGTCAATCCACTGTTTAAAACAAATTAATGTGAGAAACAAGTAAATTCCTACTTGTTAGTCCAGAAAATGTCGCGTGGACAGATCTATGGATAGACGAGCCAACAGTGTGCAGGGCTTAGCCCCTCTTTGAGACAGCAAAGCGAAACTGGTTTATTGCTATTTCCACTAGCAGGAACCTATGCAAGTCTCACATGAGTTACGCCTTCGGGGTTGGGATCTCATCCCGAGAGAGTGTTCAGTGCTGCGAAAAGAAAGGAATGAAAGCAGGGAGAAGAGAAAGAACAGATCCGAAGGGAGAAAAGAAATGAATTCCAAAGCGAAAGGTTAGAAGATTTATGTTTTTAGTTTGGTAGTAAACATGAGCCAAACCTACTTGCATAAATAAACAAAGCAATCTTGATAAACAAATGATGGAAAAGTAGATATGAATCCAACAGATTAAACACATACTGAGATCTAACGTAAGAAAGATCTAATGTATAACACTGACTATTGAGCACAAAGTTTGAATAATTGTATTCTTGTTTCTCTCTTTACAAGAAAGCTCAAAGTCTTTCTCTCCTCACTTCTATTTCTATCTAAAAATGTTCACCCCGAATACACAAGTATTCCAAAGTATTTATAGAGGATGAGGGAGAGAGAAGGCAAAATGGAGCCAACCACTTATCTACAAAGATATTTACAAAATATCTAAAAGTCATGTTGACTTTGACAACTTGGTGGATGACATCATCCCATGATGCAACATGGATGATGTCATCATTTGTGCTAACACATTTTAGACATTTCAAAAGAAAGTCGGAGAATAGAGAGAAGAAGAAGAAGAAGAAGAAGAAGAAGCTACTCATCATCATCAATTCGTTGTTTACAATGAATGGGGATTCCTCCGTGAAGTGTGGCAGCCTGCTATTAACTTGTCCATCCATGGACTCCTTGTAACTTTTTCGAGTTCTAACCTGAACTCATCCATGTCAATGTGACCCACCCCGAGTCTCGACATCCATACTCGTACTCGGCTGTGATTCGGGCATCGACCCTCGATATTTGTATTTCATCTCTTCTTACATCAAACTTAGCTTTTCCTCTTGGTTTGGTGGGCTTCTTGCTTGGCGTAGACATGTGTTCTTTCGAACTCGATTGCTGATCTGAATATATATCAAAAATTGAAGAGCAGATCCACAGTCGATGACAACGACAGAGTAGAGTGACAAATCCAGAGCAATCACGTGCTTTGATTAAAAGGAATGAAAATGACATTGGGCGCGCGATATTTATAGAAAAATTTGTCATTAATGCGCCAACCACTTTTGAAATGGCGCATGAAAAGCTGCTTGTAGAAAGAGGAAAGTGTGTGCCCTTTGGCGCACGGAAGTATTTGACAACAGAAAAATGAGTGCACCTTTGGCGCACCGTATACATTATCGACATGAAGTTATGTGCGCCCTTTGGCGCACCGAAACTGGTGTGCAAAAGAGATTATGTGCGCCCTTTGGCACCGAAAGACGTGTTAACATGGAAAACCATGCGCCAAAGGCTTTTAAGGGGGCGCACCAAAACTTGGTGTTACAAGGAAAATCCATGCGCCCAGCCAAAAAAGGCTCAAAAAGACTAAGTTCGAAAACTAGATTTCCCGGGAAGGGACTTTACGACGTTTCGAACGCGAAGGATCCCTAACGAGGGATCGAAACAAAATTTTCGGTATGGTTATCGGTAAAATTGCCCTTGTCAATTTTACGGGATAACAGCTGGCTCTTTCTGGGGACTATCCCTGAGCGAACTCGGGGGTAGAGAATCCCAGATCACATGTGCCTATCCATTGGGTAACAGAGTCAAAAACAAGGGGGACCGGAGGGAGAACGAAAGAAACACACGACAAACCGAAAGCAAACACACAACAAAAAGAAAACTGTACAAAGAAGAGAGCAAGCTCTACTTCCTGAAGATCTTGAGATGTTGCCCGCTATAGGGAAGCGGGAGTTCAGCTCCATCCAGATACGAGAGATAGAAACTATTCTCTCCATTGAGTTGCTTGATTTTGAAGGGCCCTCTCCATAGGGAATCAAATTTTCCGTGCATGCCCTTTGGTTCTCTTCGCTTGTCCCATAAGAGGACAAGATCTCCCACTTGAAAATTTCTCTGCTTGGCCTTCTTGTCAAAAAGCCTCTTTACTTGATTCTGATGTTCAGTGATCCTGTCGACCACTCTTACTCTCTTTTCTTCAAGTTCCGCCAGATACATAATTCTCTTTTCTAGAGAACTCTGAAAAGTTTCATCTTCGATCACTCGTGCCAAGCGTAGAGCAGGAAGTTCAGCAGAAATGGGAAGTTCGGCATCAGTGCCATATAACACTTGAAAAGGTGACATGCCGAGAGATCTCTTGGGGGTAATGCGGTCCGCCCACAAAGCGTCGTACAAAGACTTGTGCCACATCCGCTGATTCTCATCTACTAATTTCCGTATGATGGTCACCAAGTTCTTATTACTGGATTCCGCCTGACCATTTCCCTGAGGGTAATAATCCGAGGCATGTGCTAAAGTTATCCCATATTCATAGCAAAAACTAATAACTTCTCGGGAGGAGAAGTTAGAAGCATTATCAAACAACGATTTTGTTTGAACGCCGAACCCGACAATGATATTTTCTTTGATAAAACTGCAAACCACCTCAGAAGTGGCATGCTTGCGGTATGGCTTCCACCCAATTGGTGAAGTAATCCATTCTTTGTAAGGACATAGCTATGTCCAAGACTCGATTGAGGATTGTTGCGCTAATAAAATCAATTCCCCATTGCACGAATGGTTCATTGATGATGACCGGCCTTAGGGAAGGGCAGCCAATTTGGGCTTGCCGACAAATTCTTGTGGGGCTCACACTTTGCCACCGGTGTAGCGCATCTTGAAAGAGCGTTGGCCAATAATACCTAGCTCGAATGATCTTATGTGCTGTCACGGAAGAAGAAAAATGGCCTCCACAGGCTGAATTGTGAAAACTTTCCAGCAGTTTTACTTGCTGGGGCTTGTCAACACATCGCAGGAAGACACCATCTATCCCGCGCTTATATAAACTGTCATCCCAGATGACATATTTAGCTGCCCTGAGCTTTATAGTGCGCTTCTCCCTCGCAGTTAGGTGCATTGGGCATTCGCCGTAGGTAAGGAAGAAAGCGATGTCGGAGTACCACTCATCACTAGTTGCAACAAACAGAACTAGAGGCAGAGAATCAGGCTCCTCTAGAGGGCTTTGCTCTTTGTCGGTACAGTTCTCTCTTTTATCAGGATCTTCTGAATCTTTGTTTTCAGCCATTAGCTGACACAGGCCCTTACCCCTTACCAGCTTGGTTGGTTTAATATCCAGGTCATATTCCTGGACCTTTGCGATCCAATTCCCTCTCAAGCTTCCTAACTCCTGCTGAGTTAGAATTGATTTCACCGCCGTGTCAGGGACCAGCACTACCGTATGTGAGTTCAGAATGTAATACCTGAAATTCTTCACTGCTTTGACAACGGCAAAGGCATGCTTTTCCAGCTGAGTCATTTTCAGTTCGTGAGGCTTGAGAGGAGAACTCATGAATGCGATTGGAGATTCAATATCCTCCGAGTTCTTTTGCATTAGGATTGCAGACACAGTATGTTCGGAGGCGTAACTATACATGATGAAGTCCTTGGAGAAGTCGGGACATACCAGGACTGGTGCATGGGCAACAGAAGTTTTTATTTCTTCAAATGACTTTTTCCCTTCCTCACTCCATCTGAAAGTTGGTGACCCTTTCATCATGTTCAGTATGTGGCGAGTCTTTTCAGCAAAATCAGGAACAAAACGCCTGAGAAAGTTCACCTTTCCGAAGAAAGAATGAACACCAGTCTTGCTTGTAGGCAGAGTAAGGCTCTGAATAGCTTTAACCCTTTCAATATCTATCCTCGTTCCTTCTTTGCTAACCACATGGCCTAGCAATTTCCCTTCCGTAACCCCAAAAACAGACTTTTTGGGATTTAGGGAAATTCCATGTTCTCGGCACCTGGCCAGTACTTGCTCTAAGTGATCACAATGATCACTTCGTTGTTTAGAGAACACGGTTAAGTCATCTAGATAAACTACAATGACTTTTCCCATCATACCTTTAAATGCGAAGTCCATGGCCCGTTGAAAAGTAGCACCAGCATTAGTCAGGCCAAAAGGCATCCTGCTGTAGGCAAATGTACCCCAGGGAGTAGTGAATGCTGTTTTGAATTGATCTTCAGGCGAGACTTCAATCTGATTGTAGCCTGAAAAACCATCAAGCATAGACAGCATTTCTGATCCAGTTACTGCTTGCAGAACTTGATCCATTATCGGAAGAGGGTAGTTGTCTTTCAGTGAAGCTTGATTCAAGTTTCGGAAGTCTACGCATATGCGTATCTCGCCGTTTTTCTTGCGCACTGGCACAATATTCGCCACCCAAGTGCTGTGATGGATAGGGAAGATGATTCTTGCATCCAGCATCTTCTGAATTTCTGCCTGGATGGTGCCCGAAATCTTCGGATTATAGTGCCTTTGCTTCTGACGGAAGGCTTTGACATCGTCTTTCAAGGGAATATCGTGCTGAACGTCCTTTGGCTTGAAGGACTTTAAATCGGCATAGGACCATGCCAATACATCCATATATTTCTTCAGCAACTTGACAAATTTCCGCTTCTCTTCAGGTGTGCAACATTTGCCAATGTTTACAAATCGCGGGTGTGCCTCCGAACCTATATTGACTGGTTCTGTCTCTGGAGATGAGTCAGGATCATCTCGCCTCTTCTTTTTCACAAAACGGTCATGCCTGTCAAACAGGCGCTCCAGAGAAACCAGGCCCTTTGGAATTTTATTCCCTTTGAGCTGACATATGCCGTCGTTCTCCTTTGTTTCGTGGTTTTGACTGTTGATTGATTCACGGCATGTAGAGGTGGATCCTTCGAAATACAACTCGTCAAAATTTTCTGATTTTTCCAGAAAGGCAATGAGTTGATTATCGTCGTTGAATACTTGCCAATGCTGAGAGTTGTCTGGTACGCTCGGGTGGAAAACCACCTCAATGGTGTATTTGTCCCATTTTCAACCCGGGTGTGGGAGCATGAGAGATGCTGAAACGGCCAATGAATCGGCCATGTCATTTTGAGCTCTTGGAATTGCTCCTATTGAAAAAGCATCAAATTCTTCGATGCTGTCCCATACTGCGTTGCGGTAGTGCCTGAGCCTTTCATTTTTCACTTGGTAAATCCTTTTGACCTGATTTACAACTAGCTCGGCATCACCTTGTACTTTTAGATTTTTTATTCCTCTTTCCTTTGCGGCTTGCATACCAAGTAAGAGAGACTCATACTCAGCAGTATTGTTAGTGTTGAAAAACTGCAATTTGAAAGAGAGAGGAATCACCTCCTCTTCGGGAGATATCAGCACAACTCCAGCGCCACATCCACTAGTCGCGCAACTGCCATCAAATTGCAAGGTCCAGATCTCATTAAGGTCCTTTTCTTGAACAAAAACGCCCTTTGTACCTGTCTCGGTAGATAAGAAGTAGTTCCCAACCCTGATGATTCAAAAAGGATTTGAGCTTTGGGATCTTCAGAGCTAGTGACCAAGTACTTCTTTTGGGATTCCGGCTCTAAAGTTTGCATTACGCCTTTGACTGGAATTCTAGCTTTAGACCAGTCCATGTGAATTTCTCCGCCAACTTCGCTGCAAAAACTCCTTCCCAGCAAAATTCCATAGGCTGCTGGAATGTCAGCGACGAGAACGGTCATCTTTACCCTCTTTTCAGGGAATGCTGCGAACGCAAATTGCGCGTCTTTGATTTGGCCAATCAATGGCACTTGCTTGGTTTCCAATGAATAACATCTGCCGAAAGGTTTGGTAAGAGTGAGGCCCAAAGCATGGGCGACTTTCGCCGGCATAACGTTGTCAGAAGCTCCGGAATCAATTATACAGTTGCTCAACTTATGGCCGTTGATTAGGAGAGAGAGATAGAAAGGTTCTATCTTGCCTGATGCAGATGTTGAAGCAACATTTATGTGGGATTCAGGAGGAGTGGAAAGGATTCCTTTTGGGGAAACCTGTTTAGATGTAACAGCTTGACTCTGAATATATTTAGTTAATCTTACAAGCTGTTCGGGATTTGACTGAAGATACTCAGCTTCAGACATTTGGATCTTGGTCTTTTTAGCGTGATCTATAATATCAAACGCGGCCAAGGGTTGCGTTGGTGAGGGAATGAGTCCTTCACTGCGCGATGGTGGAACAGGGTTACTGATCTTGATAGGAATATGAGGGGGCTGATTCGGAGGAGAGATGGGCGGAAAAGACTTCTTTGCAAAAGACTTAACTGGGAATTGAGTAGGAAGAGGATTACCTCTTCTAGCAATGGTTGGAGGCACGTTTGACACGACCTTCTCCTTCTGCACATGGGCAGCAACTTCTGCTTCTTTTCCTTGTGAGCGGGTAAAAACAGCGTAGGATTGCCCGCTTGCATAGCCCTGAGTACTCTCTTCTTCATCAGATTCATCCTCATCAAATTCCATGTATCCAATAGTAGAGTCGCCAGTCGGTTCACCGACATCTTGATCATCTTCGTCTTGAGGCGAAGGTTCTTCATAGTACTGCTCTTCCTCTTCAATTTCGGCCAAAGCATTGACCGGAGGAGCTTCAAGCGCCAACCGTGGAGCAGTTGCGGGTAGACGCGGTCTTTGTGAAACGTTATTGGGAACGAAACTCCTTCGTGGAACGTCCCGGTATGAGGAACTGGGAGAGGCCTGGGCCAACTGCTTCTTCAATGCGAGCAGATCATTCGCCATCTTTTGGAATGCCGGATCAGACGAAGTAGCAGGCGAGGGATCTGAAGATTTGGACTTTGATGATTCCTTTTTCAACTCGCCAGATATTATCAAATTGTCTTCTATCCGAATGGCAGCAGCCTGAGCGAGCGGCAAGGTAGCTACTCGCTCTTGAAGGAGCAAGAAGCTAACTTTTGAGCTCATGGCGTTCACGAAGAAACACTTCTGATTCTCCGGTGTTGGAAGCATGGCAACAGGGACACGGTTGATTAGTGCATTGAACCGGGCGATAAAATCGCGCATGGTCTCGTTGGCCTCTTTCTTCAGATGAGTGATCCGTGATAACAACGCAAATGCATCCTCTGAAGGCTTGTACCTGTCTTCAAAAGCCTCCCGCAAGGTGGCCCAACTGGTGATAGATCCAGCCGGCAAATGTTGAAACCATTCAGCTGCGGGCCCTTGTAGAGTTTCCAGAAAAAGGTGAACCGACACATCTTCGTGCGTCACATCCAAAATACTGCAAGACATGATGAATGCAGATATGTGGGAATCCGTGCTTTGATTTCCGCTCCCATCGAATTTGGGAAAATTCTTTCGGTTTCCGTGAGGGAGCGCGTGAACTGGATGTGGCAGTGCGAGAGGACCCATAGCATTTCCCCATGGTACCGCCATTTGAAAGGCCGGAAAGAGAACACGGGCTGGAAGGGTGGTTCCACTGAGCAGCAAAGCGCTACAAAGGGACGTGGAGGCTCCTTGTGAAAACCGGCTCTTCCGTGGGGGTGAGGCGCTTCTAGTTGACCGATCAGCTGAACTTAGTGATGAAAAGCGCGTCGGTGCTACACTGAAATTGTGCCTTTGAAGCCGATCGAAAGTAGGATCGACTTCTCCACGAGCTCACCTGCCACGCGTAAATGGCTCACCTGCCAGCGTACCTTCCAGATCTGAGACGCTGTGGTGCAGATTTAAAATTTATTTTTGGTTGTACTTGCTGATTTTCTGGTTTTTCTGTCAAAAACCAGCAGCAGGCACTTTTCTGAATATTTAAAAACTATCCTCTTCGAAAAACCGATTGCGGTTAATGACAAATAATCAGCGAGGATAAGATGGCAGGGAAGAATAGCAGGCTGATTTTCAGATCTGATTTTTAATTTTTCAGAGGGTTTTGAACTTTTTGGAAAATAGTCAAAAATTAGATCTACGGAAAAATGTTAATTTTGATAAAAACTCAGCGAACTAAAGATCTGTAACTAGGCCCGATCTATGGATCTCAGAAGAAAATTTTCAGTTTTAGGCACTTTTGCAAATTTTTGGATTTTCAACAAAAAGTGCAGATTTGCAAACAGGCAGTGATTTTCTTATATTTTTCTGATTTTATATTATACCACCACCATAGATCTGACAGATCTATCCGTTCCCAGTGAGTCGCAAAAGCTGTTGGTCCGAAAATCTATCGCGTGGACAGATCTATGGATAGACGAGCCAACAGTGTGTAGGGCTTAGCCCCTCTTTGAGACAGCAAAGCGAAACTGGTTTATTGCTATTTCCACTAGCAGGAACCTATGCAAGTCTCACAGATTCTACCTTCGGGGGTTGGGATCTCATCCCAGTAGAGTGTTCCAGGCTGCGAAAAGAAAGGAATGAAAGAGGGAGAAGAGAAAGAATAGATCCGAAGGGAGAAAAGAAATGAATTCCAAAGCAGAAAGGTTAGAAGATTTATGTTTTTAGTTTGGTAGTAAGCAGATCCAAACCTACTTGCATAAATAAACAAAGCAATACTGATAAACAAATGACGGAAAAGTAGATATGAATCCAACAGATTAAACACATACAGATCTAACGTAAGAAAGATCTAATGTATAACACAGCTATTGAGCACAAAGTCTGAATAATTGTATTACTGTTCTCTTTCTGTTACAAGAAAGCTCAAAGTCTTTCTCTCCTCACTTCTATTTCTATCTAAAAAATGTTCACCCTGAATACAACAAGTATTCCAGTATTTATAGAGGATGAGGGAGAGAGAAGGCAAAATGGAGCCAACCACTTATCTACAAAGATATTTACAAAATATCTAAAAGTCATGTTGACTTTGACAACTTGGTGGATGACATCATCCCATGATGCAACATGGATGATGTCATCATTTGTGCCAACACATTTTAGACATTTCGAAAAGAAAGTCGGAGAATAGAGAGAAGAAGAAGAAGAAGAAGAAGAAGCTACTCATCATCATCAATTCGTTGTTTACAGCGCTGACGGGGATTCCTCCGGCGAAGTGCAGGGCACTGCCTATTAACTTGTCCATCCATGGACTCCTTGTAACTTTTTGAGTTCTAACCTAGAACTCATCCATGTCAATGTGACCCAATTCTGAGTCTCTGACATCCATACTGTACTCGGCCTGTGATTCGGGCATCCTGACCCTCTGATATTTGTATTTCATCTCTTCTTCTGTCAGCTTAGCTTTTCCTCTTGGTTTGGTGGGCTTCTTGCCAGACGTAGACATGTGTTCTTTCGAACTCAGTTGCTGATCTGAATATATATCAAAAATTGAAGAGCGGGTCCACAGTCGATGACAACGATGAAAAAGAGCGACAAATCAGAGCAATCACGTGCTTTGATTAAAAGGAATGAAAATGACATTAGCGCGCGCTCGATATTTATAGAAAAATTTGTCATTAATGCGCCAACCACTTTTGAAATGGCGCATGAAAACTGCTGTCGACAGGGGAAAGTGTGCGCCCTTTGGCGCACGGAAGTATTCGACAACAGAAAAATGAGCGCGCCTTTGGCGCACCGTATACATTGTCGACATGAAGTTATGTGCGCCCTTTGGCGCACCGAAACTTGGTGTTGCAGAGAGATTATGTGCGCCCTTTGGCGCACCGAAAGACGTGTTAACATGGAAAACCATGCGCCAAAGGCTTTTAAGGGGGCGCACCAAAACTTGGTGTTACAAGGCAAATCCATGCGCCCAGCCAAAAAAGGCTCAAAAAGACTAAGTTCGAAAACTAGATTTCCCGGGAAGGGACTTTACGACGTTTCGAACGCGAAGGATCCCTAACGAGGGATCGAAACAAAAATTTTCGATATGGTTATCGGTAAAATTGCCCTTGTCAATTTTACGGGATAACACTTGTAGTTGATATGATTTAGGTATCTCATTCAAGTACAATAAGCAAATCCAATCACAATAGGCTAGGCTATATTTGGATCTCGAAAGATGAGGTATCTATCAAATGTAATCGGAACTATTCGGGGTTTGATTATGGGTTATTTAGGTCAATTGGTAGGAGGTTTATTTGTCTTGTTCTTCGGAAGGGTATAAAACATAGAGATCAATGTTGGTTGGGTATAAGCAATGACAATCTTAGATAACCAACATTGGTAAGGTCGGGTGAAAGGAACTTGATAAGATCTGGTTGTGGGGATTGAGTTGGGGCTAAATAGAGATGGAAGGATAGAGGGGAAGGTAGATAAAAGCCTCAGGTATGCTCAGAGGTGGGTAACAGGTGAGAATGGTGATTTGGGGGTGTGGGTAGAGGAATGGTTAACTCTACAAGCAGATAAGAGATGGGAAATGGACATGCAAGGTATGAACTAATGACAGAAATGACAAAATACTATTATACTGAAATGGACTAGGCTGGTAGAAGGTATACTTACTATTTGATGCAGGCTTGATGGTTGAGTGGTGATGGCAGTTGATCAGAAGGATGGTGTTTGGTGCCATAGTAATGTTTCCTAGAATTCTCCCGTGAGTGCAAATGCTTCTGGATCTGTCTTGGTGATGGCTCTGGATGTCTAGATACGTGAAAGGATGCTGGTTTTTCTTGCATATAGATATGATCTCATTCCCTTGCTCTCGAATGACCAACCCAAAAACAAGGTTATTTGGGTGAATAAATGGTAACTAACGATGGTTAGGGTTGGCCGGTGTCGGTTAAAATGGGATTCCCTAGGTTTACTAAAATGGGTAGATATTTCTAATTTCTTGGGCCCAGTTAGTTTATTCCTACATATTAGGATGGAAGCTTCCCTTCTAATGAGCGGGAATGTGATTAGAGATATTTTAGGGATTTATTTTAGGGTTAGACCAACTCGTAGCTCATTAAGGCAAGTAAGACTTAGTTATTGTTAGTTATGGAAACATGTCAAGAATAAGTCTAGGGCGAGGTGGGTGGGTGAGGAGGTGGGGTAGGAATTAAGATAATTAGATAATAAATATTGTGAGGATATATATTAATTTAATTAAATTAATAGTGATGTGGGGTGGAAGGGGCCATGGTTAGATGAGTATGCTTGAGCTGGTTATTTGACAAGGGACCAAGGGGAGTGTGACCCAATTTTTGTGTCTACACCCACTAATGCGCTTACTTCATCAAAACTCAGTTCCTTGCTCTTAGATTTTAGTGTATCTACAATGCTATCTAGCTGCTTGCTAAGATTTCCTAGCGCATCCATCCTACGAGTGACTTGGGGGTACACTTCGTTTAGCTTATTCTTAATCAAAACCCACAAGGTTTCAATTGCTACCAACTTCTTTTCAACTTCGGATAGGATCTTTTCGCACCCACCCTATTTCCTTTGTGCTTCTCTTGAAATTATTTCAAATCCACCTCATGTGTAGCAACCAATATGTTTTCTACCTTGTCTCTGTTGGAACATTTGTCATCACGGCTTTAGACATCTGCGCGGTGGTCTTTATTGTGGAAAGGAGCTCAGAGTACCAAGTCACTGTCTCCCCAATCTTTAGATTTTCCTCCTCCTTCTGGCATGCCATCACCTCCTCTATTGACTCTAATGCAAGTGGTCTCCTTTCCATGGTGAGGATGTGGGTTAAGTCTTCCAAGCAGTGCATGGTTGACTCATATTTCTGCTCAGCAAGCCTAGGTCTGTGTGTTTCAAGATAATGGCATATGAAATGGCCTCTATCTTCTTATGGAATTTGCACACCTTTTCCTTTTCATCCCTCAGCTCACACCTTAACTGTGCACTAATCAATTCCTTCTATTTTATTTCTTTGTCCCACTCAATGATCTCCTCATTCTTTTTCTCAAGCTCTTCCTCCAAGACCCTTATCCCTGTTGTTTCGCCGAAAAGTCTTTCCTCCACCTCCACCGATGATTTGTTGAGCGCATTGCAAACTTTCTCATCAAACAATTGTTGGGAATTTACCAGAGGGTTTACTCCCTTGGCATTTGGTATCTTCATCAATGCATCTCAATTTACCTCAAACTCGAGTTCATCAACATGGGACTCAAAATCCCAAGATATAATTTTCCTTGTGTGTGGGTATGCACCTTCTTCATCAAAAGAAGACCAAGTGAGGAGTTGGTTTGTAGGCACGGTACTTTGGAAGCGCACATGTAATACCTTATTTAGATCATTAATGTAAGTCATTTCTTGTTCCTACGTCGCTATTATGCCCTTTCCACCTATGTGTGTTGCCTTTGGGAAGCTTACTGCTAAGTGGGGTCTCCGCCCATGCTTCCATACTCCTTTCCCACACTCGTGCTTTCCTCAGTTTCCTTCAACACTTCTTGGCACTTCACTCAACTTCATGCTCCACCAATTGTTAGATAATTCCTACCACTTCCCTCTCTATAGTATTATCCATTTGCTCCTTGGTTAGGGTTAGGGTCTTCGATCCTTCATGTTTACTTCCTCGCTTCCCCCTTTGTCATGAGTTCCTTCCTCATTCTCATCCTTCTCTTCATTTCCTTCTTCATCTGACTCATGTACATCGTACACAAGATGATTCTAAGCCTCGTTGTACTCTTCATTGTCTTCATCTCCCTTATTAGCCTCCATGATTTTTGTTTCACCTGAGTCCAACCCTTTTTCACCCTCTACTTCTTCCTTACTGGTGACTCCAATTTAGGGGAATTCTCTTTTTATTCTTTCTCGGGTGACTCTCCCCTTACCGGAAAATCTTCCTTCTGTGGTAACTCTTCCTTCTATGGAAATTCCTCCTTCTATAGTGACTCTTTTCTCATGGGATACCTCTTCCGGTGGATGTAAGTACTTATGTCTACACCTAACTCTTGTGCCCTTAATGTCTGCGTTCTCGACGCTTTTTTTATTAGTAGCCTCTCCTCTATCTCTTTTCCTTAGCATGATTTTTTCTACATGGTGGGGTCCTTAGGAATGGAGACATCATCTTCAACATAAGCACCCTTTTCATACTTAGGCCTTATAGGCCTTATGACTACAAGAGCCCTTCTTGTAGTCAAAATCCTCAACAATATTCCTAATGGCTTCCTTGTCTTCCAAATCATCGTCCAATGATTCTCCTTCGCGAGATAAGGCCGGTGAACTTAAAAATAAGCTGGGGGTTACGTGCATCCTCCGACCTATGAAATAGAAGTGGTCTTGATGCACATGCGACATCAACCATTGGTATAGTCGCTCGGGCTTCCCAAAATAGGGAAGCTCGCAGAGTTGCAACAACCCCGCCTTCTTCATTTTCACCTTTACCTTGTCGTCATAGATTGACATTCCATCTAGTGTCCTCTTATTTGTAGGGAGAACTAGTTCTAGTGTCATTTCATTTTTTTTGGTGCTCTTCTAATGGTTGTAATCACTGATGGCCGTATTCCTGATGTGAGACACCCATTCTTTACCAAGTAATATGTCGTCTAGGTACTGCATTTCCGCATAACATTCTTCATTGAAACTGGTAGAAATGGCTTATTTTCCCTTGCCCTTTCCCTTATTTGGTGAAACATTTTCTACTTTCCTTGGTTTCATTCCTTCTTCAGTCCCTAAAACTTCTTCCTCTCTCCTGGTCCTATCTCTGCTCAACTTTGTGGCTCCACTCCTTTGCAAAAATCCTTCTAACCCCATGCATTAGTTATGTAACCCTAACTTCGAAAAACCCTTTTTCCACAAGATGATGTAACACACATGGTATTCTTCCACACAAAATTCTCCTCTTACACATGTGTACTTCTTTCCACTCTGGTTCGCTAATCAAACTAGCTATGCACACAAATCTTCACAACTCTTCCCAAACTTTATTCATAAGGATTCCCTAGTTCGTGAGAAATATTTGATAACTTAGAATGCAAGGTAGAAAATAACGCACCCCGATATTCTATTTATAGCATTTTATCTTCTCTGTAATAAATTCCATGCCACCTACCAATGTTCTTTCACAATAAAGGCATATTTTTTCCAACGCCAATCTTCAGCACTTTTCCTCTATGCTCAATCCTATGCAAATACTTCCGCAACCTTTTGACGTGCAACTTCCTCGACCATATTATTCTTTGTGTTTTATCCCATGTCGAATTCAATTCTTCCTATATGTCTTGGAAAAATTTATTTCCACTACCTACCTCATGTTTCTCCTGCACTTTTTACCCTTGTACACGGTTTCTCAAATCCTTTTGACACCATCCTTCCCTTATGTTCACCTTTTCCACATGCAATCTTCACATCCAAGTGTTTTTATTTTCAACCTATGTCATCCACAATCATAGCTTCCATCACTTGTCACATCACTCCACAACACACAAAAATGGATGTGTGGTCCTTTGCACATAGAAAATTTTTGAAAATAAAAGTGGCTACCAGTGCACAAATGCACACAAAATAAAGCAACAAGAAAGGGAAACACAAAGAAAGGAAACTGCATCAAAGAAAAACCTAGGTTAAGCTCCGGCAATGTCGTCTTATTTAAGAACACAAAGAAGACTTATTTATAGTAGGGCTTCATCCTACTCCCATTGAAATGGCCTGGAAACCATGTTCCATCCAGCACTTGTAATTGGAAAGTGCTTGAATCAAGTATATAGGATACAATGTACGGGCCCATCTAATGGAATTTGAATTTCCTAGGATGGTGCAAAAACTTGGAATCATACAATAGAACCATCTACCTAACCTCAAATTTCTTGTTCTTGATGTGTCTATCATGTCATGCCTTCTTCCTAGATTTTTTTGTTTTTGACTCCAAGTGAGCAATAACCCACCTCTCATCCAACTGCATCAACTTATCAATCCTCTCCGTAAGTTCTTGCTCATCATCTAACCCTCCTGCTATTGTTATACACCAATCAAAAAGATGTGGCCTTGTTCGTGATCTTATAAGTAGTCTAATATGACCATAACACAGTAGAATGTTTTTATCCCAATCCTTTCTTCCCACATCACAAATCTTGGTTAATGCATGATTCAAAATTTTGTTAAACACCTTAGTAGTCCCATTAGCTTGTGGGTGATAAGGGGTAGTCTTGTGATGGGATACAGAAAATTCTTCCAATAAGATTCTAATGGTATCATTTAAGAAATGGGTACCCCTATCACTTGTTAAGCTCAGCGGGGATCCATATCTGTTGATTATATTTTCCCACAATAACCTAGTTACAGTTTTCATTGTGCAATCCCTTGTAGGCACCGCTTCTACCCACCTTGTAAGGTAATTTGTGCATGTAATGATATAGTGTGAACCTTTCCTTCACACGGGTGGAGAAATAGGGCCTACGAAGTCAATTTCCCACTTCTTGAATGGTTTTGCATTGGCAATCAGTCTTAATGGCATTTCATCTCTTTTCCCTGGTTTACCAAGGTGCTGGCAGTGGTCATAGGCCTTGCAATACTTGATATAATATTTGTAAACCGTTTCCTACCAAAATCCTTCTAGAATTATCTTACACGCGGTTTCATTCCTTGCATAGTGTCCTCCTGCAATTCTACCATGTGCTTCCTTCATGATTGTAGCACGCTCATGCTATAACATGCACCAACACAAAACTTCATTTCAGCCTAGCTTGTATAAGTCTCTACTAATTAACATGTAGGATGGGGTGAGTATGGCTAATTCGCTTTCTTTCTAAATTCTTCATTCCCTCTTATGCCACACCTTTTTGATAAATACAACAATATTTTCCAAGTCGTAGGGTGCATGCCACAATCTAAACAGTTGTGTTGACATTGTATCCTCAATGCTCTGTGCATCCTCTCCTAATTCTATCCTTGATAAATGGTTAGGCCCCAAATTATTCTTACACAGTTTTACTACAACCGTAAACTCAAACTCTTGAAATAGTATGATCCACATGGATATGCGCCCTTATAGAAAGGGATTTTTACCAAGTACTTCAATGTCATGTGGTCCATGTAGAATATAAAGAGTGTTTCCAATAGATACTTCCTAAATTTGTGCAGCACATAGATCATTGACAATGCTTCCCTCTCAGTAGTAGTATAGTTTTGTTCTACTAGGGTTAGTTTCCTACTAGCAAAGCACAAGGGGTGGTTAACAATTCCCTCTTCAAGTTGTGCTAGGATTGCTCCAATTTCCATCCCTAAAGCATCAACATGTACATGGAATGGATTATCCTAAGAAGGAAAGCATAATATGGGCGCAGTGATAAGCCTATTCTTTAATGTGTCAAATGCCATTTGTTGCACCTCTCCCCAATGAAATATACTTTTGTGCTTCAAAAAATTTTCCAATGGCATGACGATCTTGGCATACCCCTTAATAAATTTTTGGTAATACCCCATATGCCCAAGGAATCCACGCACCACACTCTGGTTGGTAGGTTCCCCAATCCCACAATAATGACAACTTTGGTAGGATCCACCAACAAGCCTTCCTTACATATGATATGCCCCAACAAGGTGCTAAATGGAGTAGTGAAAACACATTTCTTAATGTTGAGGGATATACTCAACTGTCGGCACCTCTCAAATATTAGCCTCATATTGTCACAATGGTCCCTCACTAATCCATATATTGTCCAGTCATCCAGGTAGACTTATGGATGAAGTCCTAAAACACCTAACAATGCACAAAAACATAACAGGTGTGTTCTTGATCAAAAGGAATGACCATGTAGGAAAAAACTCCCCATTCAGTGGAAAAAGTTGTCTTTTCTTGGTCCTCCTTTACAATTCTAA
This sequence comes from Taxus wallichiana var. yunnanensis, assembly GCA_018340775.1. Taxonomy (NCBI): domain Eukaryota; kingdom Viridiplantae; phylum Streptophyta; class Pinopsida; order Cupressales; family Taxaceae; genus Taxus; species Taxus wallichiana. Next base: position 726,412,398 of record CM031242.1, on the reverse strand, counting down.
CTTGATGATATCTTGAGAATCCATCTATTAAAGAATAGATCTAGTGCCCTTGACTACTCCTTCCAGGATATCCTCAGTGAAGGGGGTTGGAAAACGGTCAATGACACATACCACATTCAAATCCTTGTAATCAATGCAAATCCTTATCCTTCCATCCTTCTTAATGTTGATGACCATCAAACTTATCCATTCTGATTCTTCAACATCCTCAATGATGCCTAATGCAATCATCTTATCAATCTCCTCCTTGACTTTGACATGACATGTACATTGATTCATTCGATAAGGTCTCTTCCAAATTGGGCATGCACCTTCCTTTAACTTGATCTTCATTTATCCCAAGGAGTGGTGAACTCCTTTAAGCTCATGGTACCCATGTGAAAAAATCCTAAAATTCATGCAATAGATTGATGATCTTTGAAACCTCCTTTTCTATCCAATAATATCCAATAGTAGCCTCCTTAGGTTCTACCTCCAAACCAATGTTAACCTTCTTGGTTTTTAGGGGTTCATGGTAGGTGTGCACTTGCTCATCAAGCACTATCCATGACCTCGCGCATGCCCACAATATGGTTAACATCCAAATTTTCCACCTCTTCACCATCTATTACGTAGACCAATTTTCCTTTCTCTTTTTCCATGCATGTGTTCTCAAGTTTTACCTCCTCTAATTATTCTTACTCATCAAAGCGCTCTTCCAAGCTAGGTTTTCCCAACAACTCTTATATTCTATCGTCCGCCATGGCACTATCTCCCATATTTAGGTGCTTAACAACATGTAGCACCTAATTCACTAATGGTTTAGTACTTCAATACTTGAAAGCTTCAAGGAGATCAGCCGTCAACTCCTACCATTTTCCTGTCTTACAACGCAGCTCTGAGTGAATGTACCATGCATGCACGTATCCTTGTAAGGTGAAGTAAAGATTATGCACCCATAAATATGGAGGTAATGCTTCCATGCCTTCCATCCAAGCCTTCTCACATGCTTGGACGTGAAATGAGGTGGGTTCCTTCCCATGATAGTCTTATATAGAAGTAGGTGCATTACTTTAGAGAAACCTAACAGAGAACATGATTCTCACCTCACGCCACTCTAGAAGGTTATCGCGATGGGTCACCCACCAACGTGTTGCGGTCTTAAGAAAATTATAGCTAAGAATCCTTCTCCTTTCAATCTCACATCTCCACTGGGTCTCCATTTCTCGCAAGAAAACATCAGGGTTAGCTCCCTTAGTGTAACTTGGTAACTTCTTTCCTCCCAAGAACGTGGTGAGCATGCATTTTTATTCTCGTCACAAAGCCTCTTATTTGCATTCAAACTAACTCATATGTCCCGTGTGCCCAATTGTCACATGCCATAATAGTTGTATCACTTATAAATTGAGTGTCTTCCCCTTTGAATAATGCCTTTTTTGTTGGTTGCACAATGTCAAGGTCCCTGATAGTGCGTACATAGATTCTGTCTAGGTATTCTTCTCCCAAGGGCTCAGTATAGGGTGCTAACTTCCCATTTGTCAAAGGAATGATAACATGTTCCTCCTTGTTCTCAAAATATATATACCCCTTCTTGAAGCATAAGTCAACATTGTTCTTATAGCACCAAGGGCGCCCAAGTAATCCCGAAAGTTGTCCCCCTTAGCAATCGTTAAGAATTTTAAGTCTCAGTGAATTTCAACCCTTGGATGGTGATAACAACATCCTTTAAAACAAAAATGGGAATTTCTTTTGTTTTATTAGCCATATACAACAAATTTGAGTATGGACTGTAATGGGGGCCTTCCCATGTTATTCCATGCATCGAGTGGTGAGAACATTAACTTCATGTACCCATTTATATCAAAATATTATTTAGGATCCATCCATCAAAAAATGCATTCAATGTAATTTCCTTATCATAGTCAAGGCTATGAGGAGGAAGGTTAGCATGCAAAACCTGCCTCTCGCGCTCTCCTCTAGCACTTGGTACTTTACCTCTCAATTATTCTCCTAATAAAGGAATGATATTCTCTTGGTGTAACACCTTACACACCTCTCTAACATCATCTATATCTGACTGAGGGACCTCAACGCTCTTCTTTTACTCCAACTTCCTGGATTTATCTTTTAGACACTGAATTTCCCCTTGAAGACTTCTGATTACGTCCATGGTATCTTGATAGACTTCCTTCTGATGCATAGAGCCTAGATACTTCCCATGTACCACATATTATCTTATAATTAGTGGCCTTTGCTTTGGTATCTCCCTAGTGTGCGCAACATCAACTCACATCATCACCAATATAGGTTCTAAGTCGAATCATGTGTCATTCAAGGAATCCACTGTTGATCAGCACACTTTAATCTCACCATCCCATCACCCTTATCCTTCCCCTACTTTTGGCTCATGTTTTAAAATAATTTCAGGAACTCCTCATACTTTTGCTTCTTTCCACACCAAGAGCATTGTAGCAGATCAAGGAATTCACACTTATAGTGTCCTGTAAACCCACAATTGTAACAAGTTCCATGTGGGAACTCACTTCTTATGCCTCTGCGGTTGCCACAACCTCTAAATCCTCTGTGAAATCCTCTTTTGTGACTCCCTTAATTTGTGCGCCCTTCATAATGATGCCTCTCATACTTGGAATTGCTTGCAATACTAGTTTGGTACACACCAGTATCGATGGCATCATGTAATTAATATACAATCCTTAGTGTCATGAGTAGTAGAGGTGAAAAATTTGCAATAACAAGACACATTCTTATGGATCACACATTGTAGGAGAAAACACCTACTTGCATCATGATCTTTGTGGAAAATCTCATAGTCTACCGTCATCGCGTGTACCGATCTCTCGAGGAAAACTATCCTTTGTATGCCCTTTTACCTCACAATCTGTACATCATAACCCACTACGAGTCTCATGAGCCAAGTTCAAAGATAATTTCTCTAGATACTTTGCCATCGTAGAAATTTGGGCTTCTAGGAATGGACTAACTCTTGTATCAACGCTTCCTGCTTCCTCGGCACGTAAGGTAGCCTCTAAGGCCTCGTGGATCTATGAAAGTCTTATGTGAGAGAACCCTCTTGAACGGTGTGATTAGTCCTCCGATGAACCACTAAGCATGTTGCGAAGGGTGAATGTCATAAAATAACTTGGATTAGAGAGTCTTAAAACACACGTCATACTCCCATACACTCTGTTCCATTCCTTGTTGAATATCCTTCAACACACCAACGCTTTTCTATTCAAACTCAAGTATGTGCAACTCGCCAAAAAGGCATTACGCAGTACAATGTAATCCTTCATTATGCGGTGTGGGTCATACTTCATGTACCAGTTATGCATGCGTCCTTAAACCGACTTGCTTTACGCTCTAGGGTAGCGATCCCCTTCACGTGCCATAGTAACTCACACTTGTTTACATGTTCCGAGACATCCTCAACACCCTTGTAATTAGTTAAGTGGAGTGACATCTCATAAAACACATGTTGATGGTGTTGTGGACCTTTTCTACTCAATCCAAGACTTTGATTCCCTCTTATGTTACCTCCATCACCACACCCACTAGAACCACTAGTGTTAATGCCTCCAAATCCACCAAATCCTCCTCATGTCATAGGAAAGGGGCCTAATGCAGTTGCGCCCTGCGAACCCACCATCGTGCTAAACTACATGTCGACAGTATGTGATACCGAACCACTCCCAGATGTGTTTCCCATGCCACTCTCTAGATGTGATACTCAAACCTTATGATCCCACACCTTACCCAAATGTTGTTCCGCAGGACAAAAGGAAATGAATGTGTAGCCATAGATGTCCTAAATGAAAAATTATACCTCCTAGGTGTCGCTCAACTACGAATATTGATATCAACTGGATTATCAACACTTATCTCACGAACTGGAAAACTAAGCGCAAGGATCTAGTCACCATGTGGGTTAAGATACGTTCCTATAGATCTTCTCCTTTCTTCATATGATGAGCTCTCTCTAGAAGCCAAGGGGTTTCTCTTTCGTGCTTGCCAATATGGGGTAGCTCAGACTACTCAGGTTCCACATCCTCCGTGTGAACCTCAAATCCTTCCCACAATACTACCTCCATAAATCCATCACTCCTATAGCTTCACGTTGTCTTACCAACTCCCTCTCCTAAGCTTCATTATACTTAAGCCACCTCTCCTCTTTCTCCATTTCTGCCACAAGGTCTACCATTCTCTACCATGCCCGACTTTCACATCCTATGCCTAGTGGAGTTCAGCCTAGCCATGGGAAAGGCTTCCAAAATCAAAGTAATGACTAGGATCTTGATAGCTAGTGGAATAGCATGCAATAACAATACTCTAGGCTCCCTTTAGAACTCAAACTCAACAATATTCTAGCAAGAATACGTAGAAATAGCATATTCCAAGGTATAACTAGTCAACACTCTACTCCACCAGTGATGAACAACACGGGTCCATGTCAAATTGACATCATGCAACTACTGATATTCATCTTGGGTCCAAACACAAGGTCTATAGTACCAACTTTTCCTTGATGCATATTTTGATAGCCATTCATATAATTCTGTTTGGGAAACAATAGAATAATGTCTCAAAAATTTGTGTACTGAGGTTCTCATCCACCCATTTTCATGCATGAAAATCAGATCAATAGTGAACCTTTGAGAAAAATCATCCTCCATCCTTTTGAACCATGCTTTGAAAATATCCAAGTTCAAGTGCTTCATCATTACACATTTCTCTCATAATAGCTTCAAAAGAGGTCCGACAACGAAATTAAGATGTAGTCATTATACCCTCAATACTTCTTTCTAACTCCAAGTGCGTCGACCCTATCATCTAGCATACGTTGGGAACCCACCTTAGGAATGCACGGCACCTTTGAGCCCCTCCTTTATGTGAGCTTTGCAAGAGAGTTTTTCATTAATGGAGGGTTTTTGCAAAACTAAAAGTACATTCATCTACTTTAACATGCATAAGATATAACTAATCAGATCTACACATTAATGCATGACAAAAGCTAAATAACATTGTAAGAAATAAAAAAACCAAATATAAGTCATGATAATCCAAATAACATGGGGGTTTACACCCATAAGCAAGTTGTATAGAATAGATCCATGTATATTAATTTAATGAGTTTTGGTAGCCATATTACATTCAAAATGTTCATCTCAGACCATATACATCAAATGACAGAGACTCAACTCTGTAAACCTATATGATCAAAGATCCTAACTATGATTTTTCCCATTATATTCCTTGTTACAAATCCCAATACCCATACATATGCTTAATGGTATCCCTTAAAACCCTCTATCACTAAGTACTCTAAACCCTAGCACCATGAACTCCAAACCCTTAGCATTTCCTAACATTTCTGCAACACTTCGTTACTCTCCTTCTTTTTCTCTACTTCCATTTACACTCGGAACCCGTATATCTCTCTCCATGTGTCTCTATGTTCCTATCCTAAGAATATATTTACATAGGACCATTGACCACCGCCATGACTTATCTCATGAGAAGATCGCGTGCCAAGTGTCGATGTAATCCTCCATTGGTGAATGCTTATCCTCTTTGCAAACCTTCCACTAAGCGTAATGATGCCTCTAGGAATATTACTGTGTGGAATATCCATTTCTTTACCTCTAAGGTTCCAAGCTAGCACATTATCCACTTATCACACTTATCCAGTTCGTCACGTTCTTCCTCAAGTGAGTCCATGATGCCAAATATGGCTAAGTCCTTTAAACCCTTGTTACGCCTCCCCGCACACCCCGGTTTCACTTAAACCCATTTTTCCTACGTGTTTTCCATTAGTTCCCTTCTATTTACTGATCTTGCATGCACATATCTCTTCGTACTTAGCCACTATTTTAGGGTCCAATAGGGAATTTCGGAGGTTTTGGAGCCGATTCATCAGAAGTGGAATTTCGGGCCTAAAGGAGCATGCACCGTGAAAGAGGACTTGAACTTCAAATAAATATTCTAAGAGCTGCATGAGGAATTATAATTCCAACAAAGTTCCTATGGAAATAATTTTCCATGCCCTATATGGTGGAAAAGATGGGACATCTTGAAACATCATACAATTTCTAAGGTAATTCATTCTTCGCGCACTTTGGCCATATGGAGAAAGAAGGGGAAATTTGGAGATGTAGTAGTCAAAATTGTATCTTAATACCACCACCATTGGATTTAGTGGGTTGTTTCCATGAGGTGTCATATAAAATTTCACCCCACAATTCATCTGAGATCTTGAGATATCACCTTCACAAGTTGTTCCCGGAGGGTTGGACGACCTAGGGGTTGGATAGCTGTGGTTCTACTACCTAGGGTTGCATGTTTGTCGGTAGATCATTTTTCTAGTTGTATGACCTATATGTTGGAAGGATGTCTAAGCCAACATGTTTTTAAGGCTCATTGTCATGGTTAGGTGACTCACGGTGCAAGGTCATGGTTTTCCGGTTGGACGACTCGCAAGTTAGACAGGCCCCAGATCAAGTGAAGGTAGGTGGGAATAGACACCTCAACAACTATTTTTAATGAATTATGGTGGCCATGTCTTTTCTGACACAAAAGTACCCTCGAGAAATGAATTTTATGGCCTCCCATACCTCATTAACACAAGTTGTCCGTTGGTGAAAAAAATCGAGGTTCTTCCTATATATATTGTAAAAAACCCCTCATTTGAAAGGGAGACATTCTGGGAGCTAGGGAAACTCTTGCAAGTTTTTTCCTCAACTCCATTGAGTTGTAAGCCTTCTCTTGGGCCTAGAAATGTAATTATGCCTCTGTGCATCAAATGTAAATGGACTATGTATATTATGGAGCAATAAAAATCATGTTTTGTGGTGTTTCTTTAACCCTTGCTCATTTTTATTGTGTTTCCCTTACCTCTCCATTTTGGAGTTGTAATTTTTGCATGCATTTCTCACTTGTAGGTGTAGGATGTTGTGTTTTATGGAGATTTTATGGCGAATGCGAGGTTAGGGTCTATGTCACACTAGTTTGGCCTCTCCCAACTCCATTTGCCTTTCATTTTCCCTCAAACAGAGTATCTCACCCTCTTTTCTTAGTGCTATCACCCCACCCTTAGCTTAGGATTTTCCCTTTTTGTATCTTTCTAATCCTCTCTCTCTCCCTAGTCCCTTGGCATGGTCATTTTAGGATTATTTAGATGCATTTTCCCTTATAGGAGTAGTTTAGCATTAGGATTAGGAAGAGGAAGTCGGTCTTCTTGGAGAAACATCTCAAGTTTGCAAGTCCCGTAGCTTGAGATATGGTCCCATGTTAGATAATTACAATGATTTCCCCACACACATGACAACAGATCGGGGGTGTTGTAATTTTTCACTAATAGTAGGGATTTGGCCTACTCCCATTGAAGTAACAGGTAACATGGTGCCATCCAACACCTACTGATTGACATGCACCTGATTCTAATATCTTGGTTACTACAAAAGGTCTCAACATATGAAATTTCAAATTTCTGGATGGTGTAAACATGGAATCATACAGATTACCATCTTTCCCACAAAAAAGTACTTGTTCTTGATATGCATGTCATGTCATTCCTTCTCGGTCTTCTAACTCCAACGTGTAATGGCGCGCCTCTAATCCAATTGCATCAATTTATCAATGCTCTCATCACCTTTATGTGCATCATCCAATCCTCCCGCGAGTGCAATATGTAGAAATGAAAACATAAATTCAATAGGTAAAATAGCCTCTGCAACAAACACTAGCTAAAAGGGTGCAGTCTTATTCAATCATTTATAGGTTGTTCTATATACCCAAAACACAACTAATACCTTATCATCCCAATCCTTTCTTCCAAAATCACATATATTTTTTAGTGTCTTACCCAAGATCTTGTTGAAATATTCTGCAGTGCCATTATCCTAGGGGTGATAAGGGGTAGTCTTATTGTGTGCCACCATAAAATCTACCAACAAAATCTTAATAGTCTCATTCAAGAAATTATTCCCCTTATCACTTGTTATACTCAATGGACATCCACATATGTTGATAATGGGTTTCCAAAGAAACCGAGTTGTTGTTGTTGTTATGTAATCCTTTGTTGGTGTTACCTCTACCGACCTTGTCAAATATTCAATACATGTGATGATGTAGTGCACCTATTCTGCACATGGGTGGTGCAACAGGTCCTAAAAAATAAATGGCCCATTTCTTAAATGGTTCGCACTCACTATGGGACATAGTGACATTTGATCTCTATTCTCATGCTTTCCTATTCTCTCGAAAATGATCACAACCCTTGAAAAATGCTTTTGTATCCTTATAAATGTTTCCCACCATAGTCTAGCTAATAATATCTTGTTCGTGGTCGCATCTCTTGCATAGTTTCATGCATTTATTCCTCCATGAGCTTCCTCCATGATTGTGTCACGTTCATGCTCTAGAACACATCTACATAAGACCTCATCTCTACCCGGCTTGTATAAGTCTCCTCCAATGAAATGATATGGCGCTACTCGAATAGAAAGCTACTTTTTTCTAGGTTCTCATCTCTTCGGCACTAATCCAAAGACGTAAAAACACTACATTCTCTTCTATATTAGTTAGCGCATGGTTCAATCAAAACAATTTTACATAGGGCATAATATCCTCAATTATCTACGTGTCCTCTCTAAAGTTAATCCTTGACAGTTGGCAGGTCCCAAGTTGCTCTTGTTTGGCTTTACTATGACTGTGAAGTCAAATTCCATAAAAGAAGTATCCACCAACATATGTTCCCTTTCAAACCCATTTTTCACGAGATACTTCAATGCCATATGATCTATATAAAATATGAATGGCGTGGCTAGTAAGTATTGTCTAAACTTGTGAAAAGAGTATATCATAGATAATGCTTCGCACTCCGTAGTCATATAGTTATGATCTACCGGTGTCAACTTCCTACTTGCAAAATAAATAGGGTGATCAATGTTTCCTTTGCATGGTTGCGCCAATACTGCTCCAATTTCCATACTAGAGGTATCCACATGTACATGGAAAGGATTGTTCCAAGAAGGAAAGCATAAGATAAGTGCACTAGTTAGCTTCTCCTTTAAGGTCTTAAAAGTATGTTGTTGTGTATCCCTCAATAAAAATTTCCTTTGGCCTTCAACAATTATTCCAAGGGCATGGAAATATGTGCATAGCCCTTAATGAGTTTTCTATAAGAACATGTGTACCCCAAGAAGTTACACACTTCACTCTGATTTGTTGATTCTTCCAACCCATAAATCAATTCAATATTATTTGGGTCAACCAAAAATATTCCCTTGCAAATAATATACCTAAGTAATGTGACAAAAGGGAAAAAACACTTCTTGATATTCAAGGAGATACTCAATTGCCGATCCTGTCAAAAATTAGCCTCAAGTTGTCACAATGATCTTTCGTCATCCCATAAATGTTCCAATCGTCTAAGTAAACCTGTAAAAACTTATGAAGTCCTAGAATTCTTGAACAACGATGCATGAGAACACTTGCTGGTGTATTCTTCAATCTAAAAGGCATGGCGGTGTACGTGAAACTTCCCTATTCAATTGCGAAGTTGGTCTTCTCATGATCCTTGAAAATAATGTGTACCTAATGGTACCCTGAGAATCTATCAGCGTATGAATATATTTCTGCCCTACAACACCTTCCAAAATCTCTTAAGTGAATGGCATAGGAAAAGGATCTATGACACATGAAGCATTGAGTACCACTGAAGTCAACACAAATCTGATTCGAAATCATTATTTTTACTAATCACCATGGGGCTGATCCACTTAGATTCCTCAATAGGTTCAATGATCCTTGACTTTAGCATTTTGTCAATCTCCTCTTTGACCTTCATGCGTAGATTTGATTCATCTTATAAGGCCTTTTCGAAGCTGGACACACGTCATCCTTAAGCTTAATTTTCATTTCTCCCAAAGATGGATGTACACCATTTAACTCATAATGACCACTTGGGAATAAATCATGAAAGTCCCGCAAAAATCAACAATCTTCGCCACCTCTAGTTCTGACTAGTAATCCAATATCTAGACTTTGAACCAAACTTGCACAGGAAATAATTATGAGAATAATTAATTTCACACAGACAAATATATTTCTTCTCTATTGATTAAAAGGGAACATTACACATGTCAAATTTATAGGTGAGGTTGTTCCTAATATTTAGGAAACAACTCACAACAATAAGCCATATATGAAGGTTGTTTAAACCTACATAACAATCTATAAATATAAGTTGTTAATAACAACTTATATACCCACAAAGTATAAACGTGATTTGTTATTACAAATCACTCACTAATTACTTGTCATGAATAATTATCATAGTAAACGTTAATATCCTAACATTCCCCCCTTAATGTTTACATGGTAAAACTTTCGCACTTCCTCTGTAGCCTCCCGCCTCTGTGCGCTCATGATCTTGGCACACACTCGAACGAAGGTAGAAGAAGGAACACATCAACTTCTTATCGACCATACACTATCGGGAACACATATGACCAAATAGAATGGGAACACGTGCAAGAATCATCTTCTTATCAACCATCACTCTATGGAACACATCTAACCTAGAATGTGAGAACTCAAGCAGAACACATCTGAGCATCCTTCAATGGTTTTTAGGAGGCTAACCACAAACCTAGGTACGAATAGGAACACATCTGACTATTCTACCTCATCAAGAAGCATGATGTTGATTTTCACTATGCTATATGTTCTTCACTATGTTCTAGCATTGGGGAATTATGTAGAAATAACCACATACCAGTGAACAGGAACATACCACATATGTTCTTATTTTTCACACCACGTTGAAATGCTAAAATCCACACTATATTGTAGAACAAGTAGTATGAAACTGAAGCACATAACTAAAATCAAACTCACACCACAAAATGGCACCACAAATTTGTGTGGCCCCATCGTTGGTGGTGATGAGAGGTTGTTATCGACTTTCGGCCTTCATTGCCTCCATCCTCGGTAAATCATGCCTTAACTCACCAATTTGGATATGAAGATCAATTTTTACACATTGTTTATTATATCTTACCTCCCACAATGTGAAACACTTTATTTTTCCGGACGTCGAGTAACACCAAAAATGAGTCCGTAAGACAATTTTTACAATTTTTGACATTGACATGATGAGGCTTAAAAAAGTTAATTTTCAAACATCATATTTTTCAACTAAATTTGAATCAATGCAATGAGGATAGAAAAAAAAACACTTTTGTAAAACGGCACTCAATTTTGAGGTACCTAGCAAAAGTTATTAAGGTTTTAATTTCCCATAAAAAGGCCCAATTTGAATTAAAATTGGATCAACAATTAAAAAATTACTCCAAATGGAGAGAAAATTTATCATGTGACCACTTGTTGGAACTGGGAGGAAATGAGGATTCCAAAAATGTCAAAGACCCAAAAAAATGGTGTCGGAAAAATATTAATTTGGCTAAAAACGTAATAATTGCCCTTAAAATGCAATTATTAAACAAAAACTATAGTAAAATTAATTTTTTCAAACTATAGTCTTTGCTAAAAATTAAAAAATTAGCCAATCAAAAATGGCTGCAAAAACTCATGGCTTCATTGAAGTGACAAAATGATTTCTTTGGTAATTCGACAACCAGAGCTCAGAAAAATGCGTTGGAAAGGTGCTTTCAATATCTCTGCAATGGTACCAACAAGATTTAATTTCATCACCTAATCTAAAAGTTTTTCATGACCGAGTTTTAATTGAATTTTGCATTCTTCATGCCGAATTGCAAAATGGGAATAATAGCACAAACTCCAAACTTACTCTCAGATGTGGTTGATGTATGTTCTTTGGAAAATGCAAATAGAGAGAAGCGTAGAATGCAATCAATATCGATCTAGGCTGAGTGCTATATTGGTATGTCTACTAAGAATGTAGAGTTGAACAATGAACACCAAATTCAAATTCTCCCTTTTAAAGACATCACGCCTATCTCATCTTCTGTGAAATAATTTGAACAGATTTTTGAGCCTTACGAAAATTCACAGGCCACATGCTATATCAGAAAGCTGTAAATGACTGCACGTAGATATATAGCATTACATATAAGCCGTTCTCATCTGGCAGCTGAAAATTGACTGAATCTTTGATTTTCTCAACACAGCGCAAATGCAAAATTCTTCACCTTGAATAGAAATTGGTTTAAAATGATCTGCAGAAGTATATGGATCCGGAGATGATCAAGTTTTACTGGGAAAGATCAGATCTAATGACTGCACGTAAGAAAAATACACAACGGTTCATCTACTATAAGAATATAGACATATTATGACTCGAGCCTTAACCTAAGAAAAAGAAAGCTCAGATGTAAAACATCAGATGGGGCAATGGACAATATCACAGCTGCCCCTGATAATTCTATTTCTCAAAACTCCATAATAGGTACAAGAAATACCACGCTCTGATACCAAATCTAGACTTTGAACCAAATATATTTCACACACACAAATATATTTCTTCTCTAATGATTAAATAATTATGAGAATAATTAATTTCACACACACAAATATATTTCTTCTCTAATGATTAAATAAGAACATTACACAGGAAAAAATTATAGGTGTAGTTGTTCCTAATATTTAGGAAACAACTCACAACAATAAGCCATATATGAAGGTTGTTTAAACCTACACAATCTGTAAATATAAGTTGTTAATAACAACTTATAGACCCAAAAAGTATAAACATGATTTGTTATTACAAATTACTCACTAATTACTTGTCATGAATAATTATCATAGTAGACATTAATATCCTAACACAATAATAGCCTCAACTAGTTTTGACAACTTGGGAGAATGGGTTTGAGCCTTTGGATAGGTATTTATGGAGCAATATGGAATAATATAGGTGATTTTTCAAGTTGGGGAAGAATCTCAAGTGGTTTTCGGAAGTTTCGGAGGTTTTGGAGCCGATTCATCGACGGAAGCTTTCAAGCCTAAAGGAGCATGCACAGTGAAAGAGGACCTGGGCTTCAAAGAAAGATTCGAGAACCGAGTGAGGAATTATAAGTCCTAAAAAGTGCCTTTGTAAATCATTTTCCATGCCCTACATGGTGGAAAATATGGGACATCTTGAAACATCATACAATTTCTGAGGCAATTCATTCTTCTGGCGCACAATTGGTCATCCTTAGAAATAAGGGGCCATTTGGAGATTTTTCAGTCAAAATTGTATCTTAATACCACCACCATTGAATTCATTGGGTTTTTTCCAGGTTTAATCATATAAAATTTCACCCCAAAATTCATCCGGAGCTCGAGATATCACCTTCGCAAGTTGGTCTCGGAGGGTTGGACGACCTGGGATTGGAAGGCTTGGGGTTAGGCATGACCTAGGGTTGTACGATATGTGGTTGGATGGATTATAGTCTATTGATTTTCTATTTGTATGAATTGGAAGTTGGATGGTCGTCAAGCCAACATGTTTGGAAGCCTCATTGTAATGGTTGAGCGGCTCATAGCTCGAGGTCACGGTTGTCGGGTTAGATGGCTCGCGCATTAGACATGCCCCGGATCAAGTGAAGGCTGGTGGGAAAAGACAACTCAATAACTGAATTTAATGAAGTATGGTGCTGATTTCTTTTTTCGATAGAAAATTATGCTCAAGAAGTGAATTTTTATGGCTTCCCATACCTCATTAATGCAAGTTGTCGATTGGGGAAGAAAATTTGAGGTTATTCCTCTATATATTGTAAAAACCCCTTATTTGAAGGGGTACATTCTCGGGAGTTGGGTAAACTCTTGCAAGTTTTTCCTCAAATCCATTGATATGTGATCCTTCTCTTAGGCCTGAAAAATGTGATTATGCCTCTGTGCATCAAATGTAAATGGACTATGTATATTATGGAGCAATACGAATCATGTTTTGGGGTGTTTCTTTAACCCTTGCTCATTTTTATTTTGTTTCCCTTACCTCTCCATTTTTTGTTGTATTTTGTGCATGTATTTCTCACTTGCATGTGTAGGATGTTGTTTTTCATGCATATTTGATGGCGAACGGAGGTTAGGGTCTATGTCACACTCGTTTGGCCTCTCCCAACTCCATTTTCCTTTCATTCTCCCTCAAACAGAGTATCTCACCCCCTTTTCTTGGTGTTATCACTACACCCTTAGATTAGTATTTTCCCATTTTGCATCTTTCTAACCCTCTCTCTCTCCTTGGTTCCTTGGCATGGTTATTTTAGGATTAGTTAGTTGCATTTTCCCTTCTATGAGTAGTTTAGCATTAGGATTAGGAAGAGGATGCCAATCTTCTTTGGAGGACCATCTCAAGTTTGCAAGTCCCACAACTTGAGAGATGGTCTCATGTTATAAAATTAAACTAATTCCCCCACACACATGACAACAGATCGGGGAGCTGTAATTTTACACTAACATTTTTGGTACGCCTGGTGGGTCAAGATTGAGGAGCTTTACATCTTCATTTCAACAAGATGGTGTGCTCTTTTTGGAATCTAAGCCTTTAGAGGCACATGCAAAGCACATCTGGTGACTCCATCTAGTCAACAACCCATTTTCTGAGTTACAAACCTTCCTCTCCGTCCATTTGAATTTATTTTCTTTCCATCCCTTTGATCTTCTTCCATTCATGAAGTTGTGCAATCATGGCTTCATTTCCATCATGGAATTCACACTTGTGCAAAGCAGCAGTGCCATTCATACCCACCTCAAGATTTGTAAAGTTCATTCCTAGGTTATTTTCAACCACCTCCATATCTATACTATAATGAAGATCAACAGTATGCATACACATCATCGAATAAGATGTAGACCAGTTTGGTCATCCAATGAACTATGGAGTTGTTGAAAAGTAGGCGTATGCAGATTTTGGAGGCCATCATGTACCTAGAAATGTCGAGTTGCAGCTCAAGATTCAAATAATTGAGGAAAGTATGGTGTAGTCAAGGGCCGTAAGTCATTTGAAGGCATTTAGGATTGGCTTCAGGGCACCTTGTTCGTGGGTTGGTCCTATCCCAAGACACTACTGCCTCAAGTGAGAAGATTGACTTCATGAAGAAATGTTGCCCCAACTTGCAAGATGGGCCAAGGATATAGATACTTATGAGATTGATGCAAGGAAACCTCGTCAATAGGTAAGTCCACCACCACCCCATAGTCTTCCCTTTTCTCCTTCCCAATCTACATCATTTCAGCAATGTCATAAGCCTAGATTCTTGCATGATACCCCTAGAGTGGAATCCCCTTATCCATCTCCTTGTCTCCCATCTCATCTTGATTTTTGCCCTTTTCCCTTCCAAATCCAAGTCCCCTCCACAAGAGAAGAATGAAAATACCCTTCCACCACCTCAAACATTGTAAAAAATGGATGTAACCCAACCCTCCCTTCTATTACATTCTCAAAACCATGTTGGGAAGATACTCAAAAAGGCCAATCAAGAGGCACAACAATAAAAGGAGCCCAATAGAGAAGAAATGACATAAATTTTGAAGAGTTGGGTTATAAGATTCTTAATTGATAGAATACCCTTGATAGTTAAGCCTTGAGAGGAGGCTAAGGTTGGAGAACAAGTGGTAAATGTTGATGTCGGTTGTAGCGAAGCACAAGAAGAAGTAGAAGAAGATCAAAAATCAATGTGTTCTCGAGTGTAGTGTCCATAGTGGCACTATATTTAGGAAGTTGTTGATCATTCATGAGCTACAAAATCAACGAGAGGAAGGAGAGGCAACTCAAAATCTAGAAGAAGAGGAACATGTTTGTGTTATGGAGGAGAACAAGATAGATCTAGAGGTCTTGAATGTAGATCAGGCCACAAAATAAAATCCAGGCCTTCCTCCTACTTCACCCTCTTTGAATTTTGATTTTGGGGGCAAGTTTGAGCTCTCAAACTTAATGTTGGAGGATGGAGGAAACATGATGAACAAGTTGCAAATTCAGATGTCATCATGGGCCTAGTAGGAAAATGAGGAGGCATATTATCTATTAGATTTGAAGGATTGATTTTATGGAGAGGAACCTATGGAGATCACAACCTTCATTGCCCCATCATTTATCCTCTAACATCAAGAACTTCTTTACCATGGATGAGAACATCAAGGAATATGACTGTTTCTTCAACAACCCTCTTAGACCAAGATGGAGGAGTTGAATCTTCAAAGTTTCTCATGAGATGAGGAAGAAGAGAACAAGGATTACATCATTTCTAAATCATTCATCAAGATAAAAAACCAACTATGCGCGGATGCCCCAGAAGGTCAAAATGAGCATGTGAACAATCACCTTTTCCAGGAAGGTTTGCATGAGGAATTCATTATTGAATTCAAATCTCGAGTAGTGGGAAAATACAACGGATCAAACCATGCCCCATCGTGTACATGGCTTCGTTGGAGCCAAAGGATAAGCCATATCAAGTCATGCTTATATGAGTCTTAATGCACCAAAGGTCAACACCGAATCCTCAAGATCCAAACACAAAACAACTTGAGGAGGTGATTTCTTTATTTTTGTTGATACTTTGGTTAGTCGGGTGGATAATTGCCCTCTTTTCAATTTTTGACTCGTGCACATGATCATGCTCATTGAAAAATAAATTACATGGTCCCAAATTGTGAGAAAGGGCAGCTATTTTTCCTTTCCAAGTATAGGGGTTTGTTTGAGTTTTCTAGTTCTCTAGTTAGCGTAGGGTAGGTAGGTTTGTTTTTAGCAGAAGAAGTGCTCCTACACACTCTGCATGCTCCACTTGGGGTATGTATGATATTCCTATTTTGTACATAGTGTGTTGTGGTGTGTTGTTTCTCTTGCAAAATCCAATTCATTGGAGGCATGTTCATGAGGAAAATCAGGTTCTAACAACAACTTCTAGATTTCTAAATCAATTTGTGCCTCTAAAACTTCCGCATGTTTTGTCCTTGTCAAGATATCATCAGTTGGTTGTGCTTCACACTTGGTAATAAATCAGATTTGGGATAGTTCATAGGGCTTCATCCTTCATCTCATAGATCAGAATTGCATAAAAGGAAAATTTCAAGTTCAAGACAATTTTCCACTCTCACAAACCTTAATTCAGATAATCTTGTGAATGAGATGGAAAATATGAGAAATTAGCAGAAGTTCCAAGTTCAAGCAACAATGTTTCAATGGCTCGGGGAAATTTTCAGAGTTTAGGATTAGTTTTCAGGGTGTATCAATCGACTCCATGCCCAATGGATGCTTCAGGAAAATGGTCACACATCTAGCAGGAAGATGTCCTTGAGAGGTCACCAAATTGTTATCTATTTTTACACCCGGGTAAAATAGAAAACTTAAGAGGATGGGTTTGAGCACTGGACATGGATTCATAGAGAAATATAGAATGATATAGGTGATTTTTCAAGTTTGGGGAGCATTGTAAGTGGTTTTGGGAAGTTTAGAGGTTTTGGAGCCGATTCATCAGAAGTGGGCTTTTGGGCCTAAAGGAGCATGCACCGTGAAAGAGGACCTGAGCTTCAAAGAAAGATTCTAAGAGCTGTGTGAGGAATTATAATTCAAAAAATTTCCTATGGAAATAATTTTCCATGCCCTACATGGTGGAAAATATGGGACATCTTGAAACATCATACAATTTCCAAGGTAATTCATTCTTCGCACACACACAACCGGCCATCTAGATAAAGAAGGGGAAATTTAGAGGTGTTGCATTCAAAATTGTATCTTAAGACCACCACCATTTGATTCAATGGGTTGTTTCTAGGTGGAATCAAATGAAATTTTACTCCAAAATTCATCCGAGAGCTTGAGATATCACCTTCACAAGTTGGTCCCAAAGGATGGACGGCCTCGGGGTTGGACGACACGGGGTTAGACGGCCTAGGGTTGGATGATTTGCTAGTAGATTAGTACTCTATTTGTATGACATGGAATTTGGACGGTCATCCAAGCCAACATGTTTTAAGGCTCATTATAGTGGTTGGGAAACTCATAACGCAAGGACACAATTGTCAGGTTGGACGACTCACATGTTAGACAAGGCTGGAAGGGAACAAGTGAAGGTAGGTGGGAAAAGACATCTCAACAATCAGATTTAATGAAGTATGGTGCCCATGTATTTTCTAATAGAAAATTACCCTTGGGAAATGATTTTTATAGCCTCCCATACCTCATTATTATAGGTTGTCGGTTTGGTGAAGCAAATTTGAGGTTCTTCCTCTATATATTGTAAAAAAACCCCTCAATTGAAAAGGAGACATTCTAGGAGCTAGGGAAACTCTTGCAAGTTTTTTCCTTAACTCCATTGAGCCACGAGCCTTCTCTTGGGCCTGGAAAATGTAATTATGCCTCTGTGCATCAAATGTAAATGGATTGTGTATATTATGGAGAAATAAAAATCATTTTTTTGGTGTTTCTTCAACCCTTGCTCATTTTTATTGTGTTTCCCTTACCTCTCCATTTTGTTGTTGTATTATGTGTATGTATTTCTCACTTGCAGGTGTAGGATGTTGTGTTTCATGGAAATTTTATGGTGATTGGAGGTTAGCGCCTTTGTCACACCGGTCAGCCTCCCAACTCCATTTTCCTTTCACTCTCCCTCAAGTAGAGTATCTCGCCCCTTTTCTTGGTGCTATCACCACACCCTTAGCTTAGGATTTTCCTTTTTACATATTTCTAACCCTCTCTCTCTCCCTAGTCCCTCGACATGATTAGTTTAGGATTAGTTAGCTAAATTTTCCCTTCTAGGAGTAGTTTAACATTAAGATAAGCAAGAGGAAGTCGGCCTTCTCTCGAAGGACCATCTCAAGTTCCTCAGTCCCAAAACTTGAGAGATGGTCCCATGTTAGAAAATTACACTGATTTCCCCACACATGATTGTTAGCATTATGATGGTTAGCATTATGATTTCCCATGTCGGTTTCCTAGTACAATTCTTTTTCTTTGAGCCGCATTGAGATACTTAACATGTATAAACTCCTATTTCCTGATATGGGGTTTTTCTCTAATATGCCCTTGCGCACGTTGCTTTTGCGTGTGTAGTGACTAAAATAGGTTAAATCTCTAGATCAACCATTCTTTTAGGTGCCCACTGTTCATGATTCATGTGTTCCATCTTAATCATCCCCGCACCATTGTCCTTTTGTTGTTCTTACACATATAGGCATAGAGGTCCGGACAATCCTCAACCTTGTGTTCCTTTCCACTTTACGCAAAAACCTAGTTTTTAGGATACTCACATTGCTAATGATGTGGTGATCCACAAGTATATCATGTACCATGCATGAACCTTCCCTTATCACCTCATCCTCTGCTCCAATATCCACCTCGAAATATACCATTTTCATTGTTGCACCTTTCATTATCTTTCCCTTCTTATGCCTAAGAGCTACGCCACAATGGTTTGTTGAAATCCAGTATCACATGCCTCATGAATATGATCAATCAAATGGAATTCAACTATGTTATGGGTATGTGTGTAACAAATATTGAAGTACATAGAGATACTCTTTTGTGTTACGCGCTGCAAAATTGGACAATTCTAGACATCATGATTCTCGTGGAAAATCTCACAAGATGTGAACAATGTGCTCACATTCATGCATGGAAAATTATACTTCATATGTCCTTCCACTTTACAATCAGTGCACTATAACTCACTTTGTGCATCTCATGTGCTTTGAATCGCAGACAACTTCTCCAACTATGTAGCCATTATTGATATTTGTGCCTCGAGAAAAGGGCTTACTCATGTATCAACGCTTCCGGTGCTTCAAACATCTGGAGCTTCTTCCAAGGCCTCGCATGGATCAGTAAATGTCTTATGTGATAGTGTTATGTGGAAAGGTGTTAATAAGCCTCCTACGAATCATTGTGCATGATATCTCTAATGAATATCATAATATAGTGCAGAAAAAAAAGTCTTAAGTGTGCATCATATTCCCTTACAATTTCGACAAATATTATTTTATATCCTTTAACGCAATGATGCTTTGCTACTCAAACTCGGGGATGTGAAACTTAACTAAGAAAATACCGCACAATGCATCATAATCCACCACGGTCGATGTGGTTCATATTGTCTATACCAGTTGTGTGCATGCTCTTGAAGTGTGGTGGTAAATTGGCTTGGCTTCCCTTAGCCCTCTATAATAACTCACACTTACGTACATGATCGGATTGCATCTTCAACACCCCTATATTCTAGAAAGTGAAGTGACATCTCAAAGTATATTTGAGGTGTCTATTTGTGGTTTCGAGATTGCAATGGTTATTGTAATGGCTCCTGTGGACCTTGTCTTAGAGTTGGGCCAAATCCTAGACACGATCCTCTACCAAAATTTCCTCCACCCGGTGGTTTTCATGAACCTCCTAAGCCTCCCGTCACAATTTATGGCCCCGTAGATGAGCTTCCTTACGTCCAGGTGGTTGTGCTAAACCGGAGACTAACCGTTTGTGTTATAGCTACACCTATGAGATTACTTACAACGAGATGTGCACTAATGCTTTGTCTTCATGACGAGTCTATAAAGTTACCTCCAAAAATACTCTATCCAAACATGGGCCCCTATTACGCCGCCATGTGTCCATCCTTAATTTACTATGCCTCCCGAGACAATAATAAAATATTCCTACTTGTATCTCCTTCCCAACGTGGAGATCATTATGGATCTCCTTCATTATAATTCTCTTCTATAAAAACCTCTCGATTTTGAACACCTTGCAAAAGGGACAGTGGCTAAGGTGGGTCGAGATGCACACTTGCAGCTTCTCATTCTTTCCTCGAGTCACTCTCATAAGATGTCGAAGGGTCTCTACTTTTCTTCCCAAATTTCAAGAGGACATGATCCTGCGGTCCCTCACCTTACTGGGGTTCTCATCACTTCCATCAGTCATCATTCTTCTCGATCTCAATGCCTCATCAACTACCCTCTGTCACACATTGTTATACATAAGCCATCTTTCCTTTCTCTTCCTTTCTTACGCAAGGTCACCACCATCCTCCCAAACTTGCTTCATGTCATTGTGCATGATGGGGTTTTAGCTCTCCATCGGTAGGTTCTCCATTCCTAATTCAACCATCAAGATCTTGATATTTAAAGGTGTCACGCGTAAAAGGATCCTCTTGGCTCGTGTAAAAACCAGAACTTTGTTTCCTCTAGGCACAAGTATGTTCAAATAGTGTACTCCAAGGTATAATTGCGTTACACACCTTCCCACCAACGATTTATAGCTTTGGTCCATGGCGCGTCCAAATAAGAGAGTTCATTATAATCTCCTGTCTCCAAGCTTGCTTCCTTCTTATTTAGACACCTCTGTTAGCCACATAAGTTGCTTAGCCATTGTACAATTCTATTGGGAAAAGTTGAAGAATGTCTTCAAACCACTTTCACGCATACAAGAATTCATAGAGATTGTCTTCCAACCACTTTCACGCATTAAAATTAGGTCCAGTGTTGTATTTGTAAGGAAACTCGTCATGGCCATCATACATCCAGTTCTCAATATTCTCCAAATACATTCAGAACTTTGTCTGCATGCAACAACCTGGTAGACAAATTAAAAAGAGGTCTCAACAATGGAACCAAAATGTAGTCTTTGTTTACTCAATGTTAGTTAGGCGCGTTGGCACTTCATCTAGACAAATATGGAAGCTCACCGAAGTGTGTGCAACCTCTAGGTCCCTCCTTTGTTTTCTTAACAAGATGTCAGCATGCATGTTCATAATCATAACCATAACAACCATTCATGCAAGAAGATACATCATGGAATATCAATTTGGAAACACATATAATAAGGAAGTTCAATCAACATAAAGAATGATCAACAAGATTTGAATTCTCATAACTCCATACTCGAGATCTAGTTCTTCAGCAATCCGTACACAATTATCCATTGTAAAACATAATTGATTACATAACAAGCATGTTGATTACATCATAAATTGCTTACAATCAACACTAGACCATGTTTACGTATAAAACTTTGCTACTGAGACTCTAAAAGCTACATGCATCAATAGATCACTTAATACCACTAGTTCTCGACTCTCTAAAATGAGGACACACAACCTATTTATATATATATGGAGGACTTGCCCTTCACCACCTCCACGCACCTTCCTAATAATAGGTGTGTTTTAACAATATATTCATGTGTTTTACGACTTCTGCTAACATAGATTAAGCTATAAATAGATTGGATCTTATATGCTTTTATCCTATTTTTAGCTTTGCTCCATGTGTTGTCATTTTCCTTGTTTACATGTGTCTTTCTTGGTTATAGCTCCTTTGCATGCATGCCAAGATATCCCGATTTTTTCTATTTTTGGATTTTGTTTGAACACTACTCCATCTCTCGCTTTTTTATTTTTAGTTGTGTTCTAGAAAATTGGCCAAGTCCCAAACCATGTTTTCCCATGTACAAACTTTTGTGCACCTTCCTACATGTTGTGTGTGACCTCTAACCTCCATGTGTGGCCAACACTTAGCATTTTTTCCCTACTCAACAAAGTGCATGGAGAGAGCTCACATAATGAGAAGAGGGTGAAGAGAGAAGTCACTCAAGAGTGGATGATAGTGCGCAAAGTATTGTGGCGAAGAGAATTTCGAGAGATAAGAATATGGCCATCACGAACATGAGCACATAAAATATTATACAAAGACGTGAGATGGATCATAGAAAAGGAGAGAAAAAGTGCGCAACCAAGTGGAGAGAGGCGTGCAGAGAAGGATGTCTCGGTCAAGGGAAAATAGGAAGACATGGTCGTCGGAGACCATGCGCACACGGAAGATGACTAGATGTCACAGTTGGAGGCCATCGAGAGAGAATGGTGAGAAGTGTGAAGATTCCAAGGAATGGACCAAAGAAATGTGCAAATGAAGAATGAAGAGTGTGAAGAAGAGAGAGTCCCGGTAGAAGGACCAGAGTGCAAGAGAGATTGCGCAGATGTAGAGGAGTTAAGGAGCACAAAGATAAAGACATGTGCGGCAATGGGAGCACTATTACATAGGAAGAAAAGGAGAGAAGAAAGGATATTTCCCGAAGGCAATCAAGTGGATTACCAACAGAGAGCATGCAAAGGAGGAAGAGGCATGTGAAGGTCTCGAGGAAGTTAAGCTCATATAAGAGAATGTGAAAAGAGGAGAGCGGAACCGAGTGGTGGGATTGTGTGAAGAACAAGATGTTGACTGAATGCAACAAAGGAAGAACATGCGAGAGGAGCATGCGGAAAAAATGAGCACAAAGGATAATTACGCAAGGAGTTTCCCAAAGGTAATTCGGGAGAGGTATTTGGAGGAAGAGGTTGCAGGAGTTCGTTGTGCGAAAGGGTGCAAAAGAGAAAGAATGTGTGAGTAAAGAAAGGTGTGATGGCGGTGTATGAACACTACATAAGGATACATAGGTTTCCCTAAAGATAACATAAGAGAAGTAGCTTGAGGAGAAAGTTGTAGGAAAATTGTGCAAGGAGAAAAGTGCAAGAGAAGTGGAGGAGAAAGAGATCGAAGTTGATCTCAAAAGACAAGGTGAAGAGGAAGTTTCCAAGGAAGATGTTTGTGACAGAATAGAGTTGCCCAAAAAGAAGAGAAAAAAGGTGGCCCGTGGCCACAAAAGAAGATGGGTGAGGATGAAGTCATACAAGGAAGAGAAGAAGATGGTCGAGTAGCCATTAAGAGGAGGAGAAGACGAGAAGAATCCCAAATAAGGATATTAGGCATAAAGGTCAAGATTGTGCGGAGGAAATGCGCAAGACAAAACATGCGAAAAGAAAGAGACATGTAATGAAGAGAATCCCCAAGAAGAGGAGGGAAAAGGTGGAAGAGAAAACCAAGAGGTAGACGGTGCAGTAGTGGGCCCAAACCCATAAGTGCATAAGGAAGAAGATGCACAGAGAAGAGGTCGTAATAGGAAAACAACTAAAGGAAGAAAGGAGGAAACATGCATGAAGGTCAAGTGCACGGTAGAAGCCCGTGGAGAGAAAAAAAGACATGAAAGGAGGAGGTCATGGAAAGGAAACAACAAGGAAATAGGAGCAGGAAAAGTGCACAAAGAAAAATAACACGAGAGAAGAATAATCGCGCAGAGAGAAGGTGACAGGAAAACATGAGAAGAAGACAAGGAGAGAAGTGCGCACGAAGGAAAACACAAGAGAAGGAAGCCTAGAGAAAATGAGGTCTCATAAGCATGGATGAGATTTGACGGCTAACTCCACTCGTTAAACTAAAAATATATGACGTTAAGAGGTTTTAAATAGCTTGTCCATCTCTGTTAAATTTTATTTATTTATTTAATAATTTAAAAAATACATTTTTTTAGTTGTATTTACAAGTGTTGGGTAAGTTTCAGGGATTATATGCTTGATATAAACATATTTTCAAAGCAAAATATGTTATTTAAATATCTATGTAATGTTGCACTTATATTTATATTGAATGTGTTCATAGTGATAATGACGGTTTTGCCAAGTTCTTTCACGTCAAATAGGGATGGGTGACAATTTTACAAAGTGTAAAATACGGTTAAAATAGGCAAAAACATTCAGGACGGGCGTCAAATCTTAGCTCTTCTCGGAAGGAAACAAAAATCCATGAAGCCTTTAGGAGGAGGGTGGTTTGAGGCAAGTAGAGAATCTTAAAGGATCAAGAAGAGAGATCCATTTAGAGGAGGAGGTTGGGCTATGGTGGGCAAAAGTTCACAATTATGTGCAAGGTAACGTAGAGAAGTCACATGAAGGTGACAAAGGACTGTAGGAGATGTCGGGAGAAGCACCGAGGCCAGGAACAAGTTCAAAGGACGAAGGAACCATAATTATTTTCCTTGATAATTCAAAGGGTGGTTCTACCACTCACTCAATCTACTTGAGGAGGACCTCAAGTTTAAAGTACCTCAGTGTTTGATGCAGGAGTATCCAAGGTCCAGTGCAATCCTGCACAATTTTGGCTAAGTATGGGTGTGCGCAAGAATGTCGAAATAAGGAGTGAAGAGGAAAGTGCGGCGTGCGAAGAATGGGCCGGACGAGAAGAGAAAATAGAAAAGGCACACGTGATAGTTTTGAGAAGGAATGCGCAGGAGAATTGCGAAGGATTGACGGAAGAAAAATAAGGCGTGGGGATGCGCATAAGATTTTGGTAGGGCGGTGGAGTTTAGCCCAACCTTAAAGATTGGAGACACGTGAAGGAGTAGGATAGAGGGCACACAAATATTTGGAGAAGGTCTAGAAGCCTAGAAAACTATGTGCATAAGGACATTGGACGTAGAACTCGTGCAAAGGAACGCCCGACAAAAGAAGACAGAGATGTGGTAAAGAGCACGAGAAAATGAGTGCGCAACAAGATGGAGTGGTAGAAATGACAAAACATGTCGGAAGATCCAATAGTCGAATCAACGTGGCACAAGTAGAGGCGCGATAGGTTGGAACATTAAATGAGCTCAATTTAAATTTAAATTCGGCGGGAGAATCTAGAAGCGTCTAGAAGGAGTTAGCCTACCTAAAGGAAAATTCAAACGAGGAGAGAGATGCGGGGAAAACAACAAGGTGCACATCTATAAAAGGAGGACGAGTTCACCATTTTGAGGATCTGGAGACCATGAAGAGAAGTAAGGCTATTGGAGCCAAAGTTGTTGATGTGCTTTTAAGCACATAGTCCGGTCTTAGGTTAGGTCTTAGGGAAAACCATAGAAGCTTGAAAAGCTCCATGTAATGATTGTAAGCTCCATTTGAGAGTAGTTGCACATTCTAGATGTCGTAAAGGCCATTCAAAGAAATATAGGTAAAACATAAAAAAAAATTCCATTCGTTGCATGACTATGTAGAAAGGGAAGGCTCGGGAGTACCAGTGAGAGGCCCAAGCTCTTATTATATGGGATATTGACAATGCACCTTAGTTAAATGTCGTAGATGTCACCAGGGATGACATTTTGATTGTTTGAGTAGGAGCTCAAATTTTCAAAATTACCCAATGATCCGAAGGACACAATGGTCCCAAAATATCCCATTATCGCTATAATACGAAAGGTCACTATGAGAGCTTTCCAACGACTATCTGAACGCAGAAAATGAAGTCCATACGTGGAAATGGAGGCTAGTCAAAGTTGGTCAATGCTAGGACGAGACCGGGACAACTGATGAGTCACAAGTGGCAAAATGTAAGATCATGTGAAGGTGATAGGCTCGGGTTGATAGGCCTCATGTCTTCGACATTCGATTAAAATCATCTTTGGCAATGATTGAGAAAAAAAAGCCACGTGGTGGGTCCTTAGGCCACCACTTATCCATTAGTCAACCGAGTTGACCGAACCATTTATTGATCAACCGAGCTATTCCCCAATTCACATTACATAACATTAAGGGCGAGTTATACATAGCTCGATCGAGCCAAGGACCAAGCTATGGAGTGAGCTCAAGGGACGAGTTCATGTTATTCACGGGCGAGTTGATCGATTAGCTCGACGAGCTATTCATATCATATTGGCCGGCAAAAGCACGTGCAATGTGGCCCAAGCCACCTATATTTTGGGCGGGTGAAAAGCGTTAAAAAGGCTTGTTTTACCCTCATCCCGAGAGATGTGGGATAACCCTGCATCCATAATACCTCGGTGCGGCAAAAAGATGGTGAGCTCGGCAGATATACAATGATAGCTAGGCAGATAGTGACGTGGCGGGGACATGTAGGCGTCGACAAGCTCACAGCGACCACGTGGAAAGGTCGGGCGACGTCGCAGAGGACACGAACACGGTTGGAGGGGTCGTGGAGCAGGTAGCAGTCGCAAAGGGCGACGTGGCAGTCGAAGGCCCTGACACAGCGGGGTCGGTTTCAAACCAACTCGGCCAGCGAAGTTGGTTTAATTCGTGACATTCCCAACAACTCAACAACTCAACAACTCAAATTCGTGAAGGGGGCGGGAAGTCGAATTCATGACATTCCCAACAACTCAACCAACTCGGCCAACGAGTTGGTTTAAATACAGTCTGGCCGACCAGGTATAAGAATAGGATTTGTGGCCCGCCTAAGGCCTATAAAAGGCCCTTCCCACACACTCCCTCAACGAGATTCCAAGCCATTTCCAAAAGGCAGCGAGGAGAATAAAATAGCTTGAAAAGCTATTCGAAGAAGCATTTGAAAAGCCTTATAATTAAAAGGCAATTTTTGTGATAAAGTCCTATTTAATATTGATAGGCAATAATTGTGAGGGAATGAAGACCTATTGTATATAGGCAAATGTGTGAGGAAGCAAAGACCTATATTAAATAGGTGACATTTGTAAAATTGGGAGTTATTTTAAACTCGCCAATAGGCACGTTGAGCTGCACACTTTCATATTGCGGAGTTTGGAAGACCAACTTGGGGAGCCATAGTACATCGAAAAGTATCTCGGAAGACCGATCAGGGAGCCATAGGACTTTTTGTCGTGAAAGAGAATACTGGAATCAGATCTACTTCATAAGCCGGGAAGCGTCTCGGTGGTTGTGATAAGGATTCTTGTTCTCTAATTATTCAGGTTTATTATACTTCTATTGTAATTTCGTATTAAAATTGCAGTTAAGGAGTGAATAATAAATCGGTTCGATTATGAACCCGGAGACGTAGGCTATTGCTGAACTCCGTTATCAACATGTGTGCACTATGGTCATCATTTTATTGTGCATCTATTTAGAGTTGATTTACTTAAACGGAGTAATTTTCGATAAAATATTAACAACCTATAGGGGTCCAAGGTCAAGATAAAAATTGACTTGCATTTTCGGATCACCCAAGGTGTATGATGCATGAGAATATGAGTGCGTAGGCTATTATGGATTGACCAAAAAATAGTTAGAATAGTGTTGCATTTTGTGTTGCGTTGTGTTGTGGATGTATTACAAAAGCTTATTGGTCAAGTCGTGCAAGTCTCTTTGGAGTTGTATAGGTCTTTGTGCGAACCATGTGAGTCCATTGGTGCCGCACAAGCCTCGGAGAGGCCATGGAACACTACAAGCATGTTTAAAACCGAGAAGCGGCCGAAGGATGTTATTTGAAGCCGCAAAAGTTTCAAAGAAGCCGATGAGTCTTGTGATAGGTCCTTTGGGCCTTATCATTGTAAATGACCATAATTTTAGAATTCTAAGGGTAGTGTGTGCAAGTAAATTCGATGTAACATTTGGGTGGTGTGCATGCCTATATAAACAAATCTTGTTTGCCTCAAGAAACTGGGAAAGAGAGGTGAAGAGAGCAATAAGAGCTTAAGGCTCATAGCATGGTAGAGAAGAGTGTTGGGTATGATGAGTACAACCTCCTCTTATTTTTTCTCACATTAAATGGTCTGACTGCATCATTGGCAATCAATCTATGTGTGTTATTCCTCCGATTAATTAAATGAAGTTGTGCTTGTTGATTTTAAATCTATGTTCAATCATATATTTGTTTGTATGCATAACTCGAAGGTTGTGTGGTCCAAGGAAACTCCTCAATGGGCACCCTTATCGCATTTAGATTAGCTTCCTTAGATGACATTAACCAAAAAAATTCAATTGCAAAAAAAGTGTGCATGTTTCTAGTAATGTCATACAATAATGTGAATTTCTTTTCTTTTAAAGAATCGTAACATTTGCAAAATAAACATGTATTTTTCCTAAAACATGCAAAACCTTAAACAAAGACTAGTTGCACATGTACTATAACAAGGAAAACAAACTCATATGCAGCAGATTGCACTTTAATACCATATTGAGAAGTAAAGTGATCGGTGAAGGATAAGCCATCAAACACACAAAATTGAACTTAAGAACCTTTGCATATTGTTTATAATTCTCAATTATTTGATATTGTATAATCAAATCCTTAAAGTAATTAAGCAAAGTATATTTTATTACACAACTACAAGCGGTAGGAGTAAATGGATAAGAACAAACTCTTATGAACACTATAACAAGTCACCACAAATATCTCACAACTAACGACAACTTGATCAAATTTTAAGCTTAACTATATTCTAGTGTGAGCCTAGACAAAACCAAACTAGATAGTTAAAGATATTCATGCATTATTGGACGAATGATTGATTTGCGCGAGTATAACATGTTCACATTACCAATAGTTTTAGCACCCAAAAAAATGGAGAATGTGGAATGTGCACATATAGTAGAGCAATCAACATGATCACAATCAAGTACATTTTTTTAATAAAGTATGCTGATCTAATGGGTCGCCTAAATGGCACAAAATACTTTTGAAGATTGATTTGAGGGTATATTGCCATATTCAAATAAGGGGAGACGATAATAGAAAACAACATTGAAGACACAAAAAGGTCTTTATGAAAGGTCTTTATGAATGGCTGGTTATGTCATTTGATTCAACAATTGCACCAAGTACATTCGTGTGTTTAATGAATGAATTTCTCAAGCCACTTTTGGGTAAGTTTGTGATTGTCTACTTAAACAATATTTTGATTTTCAATACAATAGGGGAAGAGCATTTGCAACATTTGCACTAAGTGTTGCTTTGAGGCTACAAGACGCAAATTTGAAATTGAAGAAATACAATTTTTAAAGGAAGACTTGGCATATATAAATTTTGTAAAATCTCATGAAGGTCTTATGGTGGAACTTGAGAAGGTGTGTGTAATAATTGATTGGTTGTCACCTAGGAGCACCTTTGAAACATGATGCTTTCACACCTTACCGAGTTTTTATAGGATTTTTAATTTATACGCTCTCATGATGAGTGTTTTTACAAGGTGGTCAATAATATAGAGGAGCTAGAAAGTAGAGACAGTCTCATGGTGAAGAGTGTTATTGAAACCAACAAAAGAAGAGAACACACCTGCACAAAGGAAAAATCTTTTCATTGTGACTTGCAAATCTAAGATAAGTGTTGTATGACATTATTGATAGTGGTAGCTCTATGAATCTTGTTTCTAATATGGTTGAGAAACTTGCGTTAAAGAAGATTGTGTGCCCAAATCAATATAAGGTTTTCTGGTTGTTGAAAGGATTTTAATTGTTGATGATTAAATAATGTATGTTAGGTTCCCACATCGATGCATACAAAGATTAAGTTGTGTGCAACATCATGCCCATGGATATATGTGGTGTTATTGAGAAGACCTTGGTAAAATATAATTTTCAGTGCACCCAAGGTAAACAATTTGGGAAAATGAGGACAAGTCACAAATGTTCCTCAATCGTCTCCATATTGTATAATTTTCCAAAAATGTCACTGGGATGGAATTATTTTCCAAGAAATGGCAAGGAATGGCTAGCCATCCCCAAGAAGGATGGGAGACATCTAGACATCCCCTAGCCATCCCCGGGAATGTTAGAGACATCTAGACATCCCTTAGCCATCCCCTACAACCCAACCAAGAAAAAAATTAACACATTAAAAAAAAAAAGGATGTGCGGCCACAAGGACTCCTACACTCCTCTACACCAACTCTTAACCTAAAACAATGACACAAACAACTGAAAAACAAAAATCAAATTCATTTTGTCATTTTAGATTTTGCGAAAGACAAACAAAGAGAATATATGTGAGAAGAGAATAGAACAAGAGAAGGAAGACAACACAAGGGCATCAAACTACAACAATTTAGGTTAGTTTATTATCCATTTTTCATTTGTACAAATTCTTTTCCATATTTTATTTTTTTCAAGTTTCAAACACTTACAGAGGATTTTTGTTTGTTTTTTGTTCTCTGTTTGCACTTAAACGTTATGAATACCCCACTTCATATATATACAAATTTACTATGAAAGCAATAATTTTTATTTTTATTTGTTAATTTGTGTGTTGACTCTCATGTAAAATCTCAACTTGGCTCTAATGTTATGTATTAAAGATGTATAATGTATATGATGAATGCCTTATCAATGTTATCATATGAATATTTGAAAATTCCCTATATTTTTTAGCAGCTGCCTCTTGCCGTCCTCTAATAAATGGCCTCCCACAAGATCCATCTCCGAAACTTGGTGTAACAAAGATAATTTTCCATGCAACTCATCCCTCTTCATGATAACCAACAATTGGAAACATTGCCATATAGCAATTTTATAAACATGTCCATCTTTGTTGATAATTTATGGGTAAGACTTGTGTCGAAATGAAAAGTCTTTCCAGAAAATATTTCCTTTTGTGGAAGACCTAGCAGAGATCCGATGTGCATTTTATAGTGAACCCATTTCACAATTACTTCCACAATTATAACATAAAACCCCATTACTTTCCTTGCTTATAGATTCTGAATCTCTGTATGATTCCAACTTGCCCTCCTAGTAAAGATGTCCCGGATGCTTAGAGTCTTGGACCGTGCATCTCTGAAGCTAATTTGTTTTATAAGCACCAACCTGCATTAAGATATCAAATGTGCATTTCTTTAGGGAACTAGCTGATATATTTCAACCCCCAAATCTGAACTTGAAACCATTATCAATTTTGCACATACTGAAAACAAAGGAAGTCAAATCCTCTGCACATAACATCTCTCACTTCCAGTGGTAAAAAGTATAAAAACCAAGAATTTATCGAAAAAACGTTTCCTTTCTGGTCTATCTTCCATCAGAATGGGGAAATGTTCAAATTTCAATGATACCAAATGAATAAATCATGAGAATGCTGCCATTATCACCATCCCATCTCTGATTTCCACTATAGAATGATCCCTCGTGCATTGAAGTTTATTAGAATACACATCTTTATAATACAATGC
Source organism: Taxus wallichiana var. yunnanensis (assembly GCA_018340775.1). Lineage (NCBI taxonomy): Eukaryota > Viridiplantae > Streptophyta > Pinopsida > Cupressales > Taxaceae > Taxus > Taxus wallichiana. Next base: position 726,380,738 of record CM031242.1, on the reverse strand, counting down.
TTAATCATCAGCTTGAGCTTTCAGTCAAAATTTCAATCAACTTTTTCAAAAGATTTAGCCCAAAAACTGTGTCTTCACAATTGATTTTAACTAAGATGGGCAATTCAGAACCACTATAACATTCATCCACTGTAACCGTGATCAAACACTGTATGCATTTCAACAAGGTTTCACCACTGAACCTGAGGCACAAGCCTTGAACGTCTCCATTCATGTTAGATTCATCCATGAAGGATGTAAATATTGGAATCGTAACAGATACAATTGAGACATGAACTCCACTGAGGATTCTAGATGCAATATTCCGAGCAACTACAATAAGTTTATCATGCTGATACTGGAGATCATTTACATTGGAGGACCCTTGGGGACGTTCTTTAAAAGTGCACCTGCAATAAAAGGGGAATTCTTAAAAATTCAATAGCTACAAATCTATTGTTTCCCTGATTCAAAAACTTATTGTATTCAATTATTAATAAATATCAAAGGCTACTGTAACTGAAACAGTTTTTGGCAGCTTTCCGTTCACATGATAATAAATATATGAAAATTCATAACAAATTATTTTTGCAAGAAAACTTTGATCTCACCTGCGAGAATATTCAAGCATGCCTGAAATCTGAGATTCTTTAGATGTAAATGCAATTGAACTCATAGAGAGTGGTCTCAACAAGGCCCCTAGTTGAGGCATCAATCTAACAGAGTAACATTTGTTATTGCAATGGATTCTCAATTTCAGAGGCATTTGCTGATGAAAACAGACATGAAGATCTCTCTCAGTTGTTTCTCCTGGACCAAGGTAGGGAATCTCTTGGATGGGAATAAATGTTGGTGAATCAGATGAAACTGCTATCCTGAAAATTCCAGCTAGTCCATGTTAGCTATAGTTCACAAGAAGACCACCGCATATTCAGAAAAGAAACAAGAAAAGAACTTGAGATTAAACATGTTTATGTTGAAATATCGACACAAGTGTGTGTGAGCATGTATTCACACAAAACTGCAGATACAAAACTGTAAAATAAAACATTCAAATGAGTATATTTAGGTAGGCTTCAAGGTTAGAGGCTTACTGGCCATGTGCCTCTGCTGGTGGTAGTTCAGGTTCTGTAGGTGACCCTATTAATTCATCAGCTCTGACAATAATGCTAGAAAATGTTTCTAATGAACGATTTTCGAAAAAAAGATGAACACATACCATTTCTGGTGAATACTTTGAGCATTCCATAGGGAAGGCATACATAACATTCATACCATCTCCATTTGTAAAATCTAAGAGTGTATACTTCCTTAGTTCTGCATCCACAGCTCCTATTGATACACTGCAATAGCCTGATGTTATAGATTCTTCTGCAGGAAAAACAGGCCCTGGAACTGGAACTTGTGGTCCTAACCATGACTCAAACGCATCATCACACATTAGCTGTAGACTGTCAGAACCTGCAGGTCCAGAAGAGCCATCTTCAACTTTTTCCTTTCCATGTTCACCATCAGATAAAGAGATCAGAGGGTCTAAGGGATGCCTTTTTCTATCTCCTTGCTTTGTACATGTCCACTTGTTATATTGTTTGAATCGAAACTCTTGACATCATCAAGGATTTCCTAGTAGATCCCGTTAATGAAGATTTCCACTTATCCTTAGGTTTCATGTCAATGTCTGAGCTTTCATTATTACTTGAATGATCATGTTTTGGGTCTGATCCACTTTCATGACCATGTAAACTTCCTCGCTTAAGGATCCGTCAGAGGATGAAGAGATAAAATCTGTAACATCGCCAGAACTATCATAATCATTAACTGCACTCTTGTCTCTTGACACAGTGGGTTCCCTAACCTCTGCAGAAAGACTAAATGGTTTTGGCAAAGGCCTATAACCTGGAGCAGTGTGCTGGACAATATGAGAAAGAGAACCAGGCAAGAAAATTCTCTGTGGTCTTGTTGAATGCAAGACTGGATCCAACTTGGGAGAAAGAACATATTTTGCAATTGCAGACATCAAGTTTGGATGAGGCCCATGCTGCTGAAAAAATGTCTTCCCAAGTACATGCCTTTCAAAATTGTCTTGAGAGTTTTCTAATTCAGCACCACTAGACCGAAGTAAATCAGCTGATGAAAGAATTTGTTCAACATTATAAGTCTGTGATGCATCAATTCCTTCATCTTTACTGACACTGGAAAAGGAATAAGCCAAAAGTTTCTTCAGCATGCATGCTCGGTCACGAACATCATAGTTCAAGTCACATATACCCATATCAAGCACATAGTTTACCAACAATGTAGTTCCTTTACCAGAGGCTTCACAGTGCAAAACTACCTGCAAAATGTTTCTGTATGGTTAGTTGAAACTATCACCGTAATGATTAGAGAGAATTCCACGGAAACAGCAATCAAGGCAACAGTATCCTGGATTTATGGAAAGCATGACAAAGATATACAATACATGACACATCTATCAAAGTGCAGGTATTGTGACAAAATTGTTAAATTGAAAATATTTGCTGATTCATTGCCAAATCTATCAAAAGAGCATGTTTTCTAAAAAAGCCACAAACAGTGGAAGCTTAAGGGATGTGAGTATTGTTGATTTCTGATGGATGTAAATCCATACTAAGAAACCTTTTTGTTCTCTCTATGCATTGTTAAATAATTTTTTTGGCATGGAGGAATGTGGGGACACGTTCTCCGAATATTTGGAGAACTTAAGAAACTTTGGGGGATGCTGGTGTATATATATATATAAACACAAAATTCAAGATAAAGGAATGCTTATATATTATCCATAGTTACCTAAGACTCCGGGACAGCAAACCAACTCTAAATTTTGGGGATGGTAAATTAAAAATATATAAATATTTAAAATATAAAGATATAGTGACTAAACTATATAAATAAGCTGAAATAAAACCATTTGAGATTTAAATAAGGTGAAACTTGAACTCATAAACATCAAATACATTCCTTAATATCATGATTCATAATATCAATATGTTAATGTAAGTTACATATGTCATATTTGAATTTTGAATTTGAAACTCAAAATTAAATAAGCTGAAATAAAATATAAAACCATTCTAATTTATGATTGATCAAGTGACAATAGCTGATATTCATATCATTAATCTCATATTCAAATACACCAACAATTGTCTATTGTCAATATTACAAAAAAAAGAGGACAAGTATCACCTAAAAATCAAAATCAACATCTGAAGCAACATCCATGAACTCCTCGCTGGTACTATCATGCTCGTCCTCAAAGGTAAGCCCAATCAATCCTTGTTGCATAGTATTGTCCTCTTCAACCTACCTCGGCTCCTCGGGATCCACATCCCACTGTAATGCTGGAGTCTCCTTATACTGAGGTTTCTTGCGATCCATAAGACGCAAAGCACTGTGTATAGCTACAAGTTTCTCCGCTCTCGTAGAGGTAAGCCTATTCCTCTTAACAGAGTGGATCCAACCATATGTAGACCAATTCCTCTCAGAGGCAGAGGAGCTAGAAACCTGGGAAAGGAGGTGAATGGCAAGTGGTCGCAGCAGTCCTGGAAGCCCATATAGTCGCCAACTCACTGGCTTCTCATGTGCCAATGTTACCCTGTCGGCTTTGTTGATGTTTTGTACCCATCAAGTTCAGTGAAGTTGAGCCACTCCAACCTGATCTGTGAAGCCTCTTGTGGACTATACATTTTTTAAAGGCCTTCATAAGGCCCTTCTTCACCTCATCATCATCCAAAGGGATAACTCTACCTGGCCTCTCCACATACCATTTGGGATTCAGTGCATACGCAGCCATATGAAGAGGGGTGTTCAACTTCTCCCATCTCTTTTGAATAATGGGTTGTATATGTTCATTGTAGAACTCCAAAGTGGGGTCCCTCACCCAAATAGCTGCCTTCATTTGCCCAAGCATGTTGTCAATGCACTCATAGATCTCACCAAGATTGGGGTTGTTAGAATCCCCATATTTGATGACACTAAAAACTGGAGCTATGATTGATATGATGTATTTCATATCAACCCAAAATGTTTCCCTCAACACCATGTCCTTCACTCTTTTCCCTTGCTCTGTCTTGGACTCATGCCACCTAGTCCAATCATGTGTCATAATCATAATTTGCAGGGGCTCCTGCAACTTAGACATCCTCTCCAACAAAATAAAATATGATGCAAAGCGGGTGTCAACTGGTTTCAGAAATTCCTTCTTGAAAAATTTCAAAAAAGTGTCAATGATGTGTGGTGATTGCATATGAACTTCTGCACGTCCCTAGCCTCATTCACTATCTGGTTGACCCACTGAATCTTCCCTATGTCTTTCAGTGCATTGTTCATGGCATGCACACAACATGGGGTCCAATAAATATGTCTATACTCTCGCTCCACTAGCTTGCCTGTTGCTCTGCACACATAAGTTGCATCCGTGACAACTTGTACAACATTTGAAGGTCCAACCTCCTCAATGGCATCCTTCAAAATCTGATACTGGAACTCAACATCTTTCCGCTTCCCAGAACAATCAATTACTCTCAAGAAGTATGGTCCATCTTTGCAAGAGACAATGATATTGATGAGAGGACGGTGTCTAATATCCGTCCACCCATCCATGATAATGCTACATCCATGTGACCTTCATCTCCTCCATCAATAGATTAACCTTGAAATAGTTTCTATCCAAGATTATTGTCCTCAGTTTGGTGTCTCCAAGAGGCACATAACTTGTACCTGCTTTTGCAACCTTAGCCATAGCCTCCTTGTAATAAGGAGAGCGAGCGACATTAAATGGAATCCCAACAACATAGAAAAATTTCCCAATAGCATCATCTGCCTCTTCCCTTGCCTTTGAATCAAACATTTCTACAACTGCATTGGGGGTTGCCCCCACGACCTTTCTCTTCCCTCTGTTTTCCACTTCTGACACTCCAAAACTAGAACCAGCCAAAGTATTACTATGCTTGCCAGTCCTATGAGAGCTCAAAGGAGTATTAGCCACAGAACCACGAACTTCTGGCACATTGTCCGTGGTATTTCCATTGAAGATTCTCACCATCTCAACTCTCTGCTCTAGTGAAAGGCCCTTACAAACGCCAACCCCCCTTCCTATACGGTGCAACAAGTGTGCATTGGTCCTGGTGATATTGCCATGCCAAGTCAGTGCACATATGTTGCACTTCCATAGTTTGCTCCCCCCTCAAATCTTGGGGTTCTCAACTATCTTAGCAAATTGTTGCAATGGCTTCTTAGTAAATGGTCCAATTGCAAATCTGGACAACATTTGAGGGGCGATTGGTAGACCGCCAACCGAACTACTAGTTTGTCGTTGCCACTTGCACGCATTTTGTCTCCCTTCTCCACTTTCCCCATTGTGGCATCACCAACACTTCCACCTATCTCAAGTTCCTATTCAACCCTCTCCTCCTCTCATTCATACTCATACTCGCAAGAACTCATGGTGATGATTGTTGCAATGAATTAAAAACAACCATAACTATATAATTGATTGATTATGTAATGAATTAATTTTTTTAAAAAGTATAAGCAATGATCATAATTTTAATTTTAATTTATAAACAATGAAAACAACCACAAGTTACAACCAAACCCTATGCAGTATGCAATATGTTTTATTTTTAACTTTTAAAATGTAATTAAAAAAAACGTAACTAGTATGCATTTCGTAAAAGCCTACAAACTATAAACATGATTACATTGTGAATGTAGATACAAAAACTAAAAAACAACCCCTAAAAAATGCAAATATAATCTAAATTTTAAACTGGAATTAAAAAAACGTAACTAGTTACAACCAAACCCTATGCAATATGCATTTTTAAAAATCCTACAAACTATAAATATGATTACATTGTGAATGTATATACAAATGCTAAAAAACAACCCCTAAAAAATGTAAAAAGAATCTAAATTTTTAAAGAATAGAGACTTTAACAAGTATTGTAAGCAATTAAAAGTATAAATACCTCTTGCTTGCTCTCTCTCTTGCTCTTGTTCTTGGTTGGTGTGAATATGAAATGAGCCCATAATGTCATTTTATAACTACGTTGCACAGAAACGGAAACGAATACGAAACGCGGAAACGACAATTTTCAAAAAACCTTGGATACGAAACGTTACGGAAACGTCCGTACAATATATTATTAATATATATATATATATATATATATATGCATAATACTCATTTTATAATTGTAGACCATAAGAGATAATTGATAAAGCACTCAAAATATTTTGTATTCATTGAAATTTGAACTTCTAAAGAGTCATGACTCATCATTATATAGCTTTTAGGAAGTGTCTTTAGCAAGTCTAGGTAGGTAGATTAGGGTTAGGGTTATTAAATGCAACTTTTTTTTAAAGTTTTGATGTTTTAAACTTTAAAAAAGCGGTGGAAACGCGTGCGGATGTTTCGTAAACGTTCGGGACGCGTTTCCATAAACATCCGCACATTTCCACCATGTTTCGTTTCCGTTTCCCGTTTGAAATGTTTCGCTTCAAACGTGACTTCGGGGTGTTTCCGTGCTTGAGTTTTAAAACATAGAATGACACTTTTAGGGTTAGGTATGTTTCTTTTTAGTCATAATTACCTTTCATTAAAAAAAGCATTTAAAGTATTAATAATGTGTTTTTATATAAAAAAGACGCAATGATCGCGGGACGTTAGGTACGTACCTCGACCATCCCAAGGACGTCTAGATGTCCCTGCCGTCCCTCGAACGTTTCCGCCTTCCCGAAACGTCCCCGGGACGTTTCATGCCCCTACCTATTCGAAACATGGGAGAAATGTTTCCCCACGTCCCCAAAGCGTTTGGGACGTCTTGGACTTGTCTTTTATGGGGAGATGCGCCCCCGTAACACTCGATATTATCATACAATTAAAAATGGTAAAATATAAATACAATGCTTTCTATGTCTAATCGCCCAATCTTGTCTTTTGACATTGATTGATAATCTAAAATGTAAAAATTAAATACAAGGAATAATTTGTTGTCCCCTTTTTCAAATAAAGTATGATAAATTACTAATAAAACCTACATGTCGAAAAAGTAACTTTATAAAAGACACTTATGTTTTATTATTATAAAAAGTAACTTTCAAAAAAAAGTCATAACAAAGGAATATAAATGGAAACTTGCTTTTGGATGCTTTTCATTGGTAAAAGCAAAAGTAAAGTTATAAAAGAATGTTGAGGGTCATTTGGACACATCTTTTTACTCTCTATTTGGACATTGAAGGTTTGAGTTGTTGCTACAACTTCGAATTTGAGGACGAAAACCCTCCTTTCGCAATCCACATCCGAGGATGAAAACCCTCCGGTATATTCAAATTTGTGGATGAAAACCCACTAATATTTTGACCTTGTTCCAATCGGGAGTTACATTTGGGATTACAATCGACACATTTGCAAGATCAAATCAAAATTATCGATCAAGGCACAATTTGAATCAGATTTTAGAGATGATAATGTTTGGGGCATCATTTGCAGATCAGATTTTTAGAGTTTCTTATGTTGGAACAACCACCCGGTCGTGATATTCGCTTGGGACATTTTTGCACAATTTAAGGGTTGGGCGGAATTGTAGGGAGGTGAAACGAATCCCTTAGAGGCGAGTTCGATTTGCAAAACGGTTATTTTAGGTGTTAGGGCTTACACAAGGCCTAAATCTGCCCTAGGGCATCATTTCCAGCCTCCCAATCTTCATATTTTGTATCAAATGGTCAACTGTTTTTATCTTCCATTTTTAGTTGCAAAAATAAATATAAATATAAATATATTCAGATCTTTGTTAAAAAAAAAAAAAAATTTTACATATACATGACCTTAAGGATTTGTGAAGGCTTTGGGCCTTCTAGGTATTGTTGCTTTGTGGTTATTTGATGAATAAAGGAAGATTTCATATTGTTGTATTTTTTTTGGTAAGGGTTTTAAATAAAAATCAGATTGCTGTCATAATTTTGGATAAGGATTTGTGTGGATTTTCCATATTCTCTTTATTTACCCTAAGGGGATATTACAATGGTATTAGAGCACAGATCTTCCCAGCATGTAGGTTAAGAGACAACGCAATTTGTTAAACACACGCTTATACCGAGGAGGAGGAAATCAAGTATAAGATAAACTTTTAGTTATTAAAACTTACATCCACAATTAAAATATGCAAAACCATTCAAAACAACATAACATAGAGCAACAACAAATTTACGTGGAAAACCCTCTCTTGGGAAAAACCACAAAATAAGACTGCTTGGATCCACCATCCAAATCCAGCCCAAATTAAATGCTTTACAATTGTTTGTAGGCACCAACCTATTGGAGACACCAATCCCCAAAGCCGAGCACCAACTCAGCCAAATTTTTGTGAGCTCCAACTCACTGGAGACACCAATCCCCAAATTTTGTGAGGCACCAACCTCAACAATATGATCTTCCACCTTTTGTAGTTGCTTCTTCAACCGGATGAAGGCAATTCTGATTTTGCTTTGTTGTTATTCCATAAGTCTGCTATATATATCTTTCAACAAATCATTTTCCCTTCTTCTCTACTCTACTATGCACATTTTTCAGCTATCTATTCTGAATAATCTTTTCTTATTTCTTCTTTTGCAGCATCACTCTTTCAACATAGACATCAATGTTCTTCCTTTTTTATATATATTGAAAATAGATTTACTTCATTTTTATATCTATCACTTCCCTATTCTTTTGTCTCTTCAATTTCTTGATCTTTCGATCTTCTTACATGACTCTTTGTTTTCTAGACGCTAAACAACCTGGAAAAGAACTAGAATTTGAATATAAAACACCAAAGTAGAATAACCACCAACACTCCTTAATGATTATAATTTGTCATAGCTTAATGACCTTTGGCCTTCCATGGTTAGATTAAAAATTCATTTAAATACCTTTGGCTTTCCTCGCTAATTCACACATGTTGCACATGTGTTGCGTTCTTGTTGCATACATCGGCTCCATACTGGCTGCACACTAGCTGCTTTCTTGATGTTCTCACAACATTCACTCAATAGTTCATTGTTTCTTCTCTCTGATGCATCCTCTCACACATATTGCTCTGCCTTTCGCATTTCCTCCTCCTTCACAACAACTCATTGTCTCTCCTCACTTGCACATTTTATCACACCATACTCTATATAAAAGCTGAGTAATTTATCTTCATGGTCAACCTCATTCTCTACTTCTCCATATTCTCCATGTAGGCACACTCCCTTCTCAAACTTCACTCTTCACATATTCCTTTCTCTCCACTCAACTTCCATACCATATAATGATTTTATATCTCCTTTTATACTTGTGCACTCTCTTAACTTTGGCATCCAAACAAGATCAAGGACGAAAAAACATGATCATAAAACTAAGTCAAAGCAATCTCATAAATGCATTACAACAGTTGGCCAAAATTGTTGGTCCCTGACCAAGCCCAACCACAGACTTTCAACAACCTCGAAGCATTACGGTCGGACTCAAGCAATAGAACAGGACTTTGGACAGACTCAAGCAATATAACAAACTTTGGAAGCTCAAGCAATAGACAGACTTCAATCAGACTTCGAAGAAATCTAGTTAGACTCCAAAGATCTCTAGTTAGACTCCGAAGCAATAGAACAAACTTCAGATAGACTCCGAATCAATCTGGTCAAACTCTGAAGTTCTTCAATCAGACTCCGAAGCTTCCTTTGACATTAATGACAATTATTCCAACAATCTCCCCCTTTGTCAGTGATGGCAACCAACAATGTAGCTTTCTCCCCGTTTCTACAACACCCTCCTTTTTGAAATGTTGCTAAACAACTCCCCCTTACTCTATCTCTCCCACTATGACATCAATGGCAAAGGAGTAAAACTCTCCAAAACTATACACCTTGGAGTGTGCACCCTCTGATCTTTTCTTTTTTCAATTCACTTATGGGGCAAAAAATGATAAAAGAATGATTAGCCCCCGAGATTATGCTCCCTTTAGTGACTGGATGAGAATGATATCACTCCTAGCTTTTGTCTAAGATATTCAAACGTTTCTTTTGGAAGAGGCTTGGTAAAAATATCAACAATTTGTTCTTTTGTGGCAATATATTCCAACTTAACTTTTTTTCTGCAACTTTCTCTCTCAAGAAATGATACTTGATGGGGATGTGCTTTTTCCTAGAGTGCATAACCAGATTCTTTGATATGTTTATTGCACTAGTGTTATCACAAAAATGGAAATTGGAAAATCAAACTCTACCTTGATGTCCTTCAATGTTTGCTTCATCCATAGAACTTGTGTGCAACATGACACAACTGTAATGTACTCTACCTCATTGCTAGATAAGGAAATAGAAGTTTGCTTCTTACTTAACCAAGATACCAAGCTATTGCCAAGAAAGAATGCACCACCACTTGTGTTTTTCTATAATCAACACTTCCTTCCCAATCTACGTTTGTATACTGTTGTTAGAGTGAAATCCTTTTCTCTTGAATACCATGAGCCATAATTTGTAATGTCCCCATTTTCGGGACATTAATTAAATTAAAATTTTGAAGACCTTTAATCCACCCTTCCCATGGATTAAAGGATAAAAAATTGGGAAAATGTCATAACTCCTTTATTTTAAATTAAATATTAATTCTCCTTTTATGTTTTCATTTAAAATAATAAAAAGGGGAAATTAATGTTTTAATTGGAGTGTGACTTTCCAGGAAAGAAGACTATTTTAAAAGTAACTCTCCTACATGAAGATTTGCGCCAAAAAGAGGAGGGAAACTTGGAGATTTGAAAAGTAAAGATATAAAAGAAGATGGTGGCGACCCCTTGAGGGCATGTTGCTGATTTTATTAAAATTATCTTCATGCTTGAAGAGGGATGTATGCCCATGAGTTCTCATAACAAAGGTGTTTGATCAACACCACCATATTTTGGAGAGTGTGAAGCCTTCTTGTGTTATTGTTGAGTGAATTTATGCATGATATATCCTCCTAAGGCTTGGCGACTTGATCTAGAGGTTGGCGCATTTATTTAAGGGACAAATTTGCATGTGTCTTGCTTATTTTAGAGTGGATCTTTGAAGGGTTTGAGCTATTTTACTATTGTTGTTCATTGTTGTGTTTTCCTAGCTATGGCGACTTGAATGGGAGGTTATTTTGGCATGTTTTATTGGTAAATAATCTAGATCTGAAATTTGGTTTATGTTAGCATTTATTTCTAAGCAAGGGGAGATTATTTGGAGTATTTGGAAGCTTGGAAAGGGCTGAAATAATTCAATTATTTTTCTCTAACCCTAGCAACTAGATCTAGGATTTTGGGCCTGTTTTGGAAGGGTTTTCATGATCAGAAAAATCTTATTGAAGGTTGTGCATTGGAAAGGTCTAAGAATCTAGTTTATTATGCACTTTGTTTCATGTGAAAAGACGAAGTATTGATTAATTTATGAATTTTAATTTAATATTTGCTGCTATAAAAATCAAAACTGGAAAAGATTTGGATTCCAATTGATTCTCCCATCTCACCCATCACCTTGGCTACTTCCAACCCCATTTTGGGTTGTAATTAGCTAACATTGAGTTATTTGAGGTCAAATCAAAAGGATTTAATCCTTCTTGGTTTGATTTGTGTTGAAGTTCTTCGCAAATCCCCATTTGTATTAAAAAGGGGATATCATGATCCCACCGTTGTGTTTTTCTAGCTATGGTGACTTGAATGGGAGTTTATTTTGGCATGTTTTATTTGGAGATTATTTTAGTATGTTTTGACCCTTTTGTATCAACCTAAAATATTTCAATGTCAACTATTTGAACCCAAATGGGGTTGGAACTAGCCAATGTGGTGGGATAGATTGGAAGAAAACAATTGGAATTCAAACACATTCAAATCAGATTTTACACAGCTGGAAAACAATTAATAATCAAACCCCAGACTGCTGCAACTTCTAAAATTATTTCCCGCTTAACCAACCAAGCAAAAGCCTTCAAACTTTGGATTCGGTGCAATAAAATATGGGAAATATGATCATGTAATCCACTTCCACCCAGCTATAAGAAAAGTATCAGATTTGTGCAAAAGGCTGGTCGCCCAGGGCATAAAATACTGTTGTTCACTAAATAAATAATTCCAGCTTCTATACTCATCCAAAAATTCACTAAATTACATGCATGCACTCACAAAAATATGAGAAACCAGATCTGAACTGAAATCACAATTTTTTAGCATCAAAATGGGTCACAAACCCCTCTTTCCCAAGTCGCTATGGCTGGAAATAACCAACAGTGACCAGCGAAGAGAAAAGGAGCATAACCAATGATTTTCACCCTCTAAACTTGGCGCAAAAGACTGAAATAAATCAAGCAACAATGGCAGATTTGAATATCTCCCTTTATGTGCAAACATAAACCAAATTGATAATATGTTTTGACGGTTTTGAGGTTATTTATGTACATCCCTTTGTGGGACAGACTTTGAAGCAATCTAATCAGACTCCAAAGCTCTTTGGTTAGACTCCAAAGCAATAGAACAAACTTCGAGATAGACTCAAGCAATCTGGTCAAACTCTAAAGTTCTTCGATCAAACTCCGAAGCTTCCTTTGACATCAATGACAATTATTCCAACAATCTCCCCCTTTGTCATTGATGGCAACCAACAATGTAGCTTTCTCCCCTTTTCTACAACACCCTCCTTTTTTATGAAATGTTGCTAAACTACTCCCCTTACTTTATCTCTCCCCCTTTGACATCAATGGCAAAGGAGTAAAACTCTCAAAACTATCCACCTTGGAGTGTGCACCCACTGATCTTTTCTATCTTGAATTCACTTATGGGGCTAAAAATGATAAAAGAATGATTAGCCCCTGAGATTATGCTTCCCTTTAGTGATGAATGAGAATGATATCACTCCTAGCTTTTTTCTGAGATATTCAAACGTTTCTTTTGGAAGAGGCTTGGTAAAAATATCAACAATCTGTTCTTTTGTGGCAATATATTCCAACTTAACCTATTTTTCTACAACTTTCTCTCTCAAGAAATGATACTTGATGGGGATGTGCTTTTTCCTAGAGTGCATAGCCGGATTTTTTGATATGTTTAGTGCACTAATGCTATCACAAAAAAGGAAATTGGAAAATCAAACTTTGCTTCAATGTTTGATGTCCATCAATGTTTGCTTCATCTATAGAACATGTGTGCAACATGACACAACTACAATGTACTTTGCCTCTGGCTTATAGATAAGGAAATAGAAGCCTACTTCTTACTTAACCAAGATACCAAGCTATTGCCAAGAAAGAATGCACCACCACTTGTGCTTTTTCTATCAACACTTCCTACCCAATTTGCGTTTATATACACTGTTAGAGTGAAATCCTTTTCTCTTGAATACCATAAGCCATAATCCAATGTGCCTTTCAGATATTTGAATATTCTCTTGACAACTTGCACATGAGTTTCTTTTGGAGCAGCTTGAAAACGTGCCACCAAGCCTATTGCTTGCATCACATCATGTCTTGATGTTGTCACATATAATAAACTTCCAATCATAGATCTATAAAGAGTCTAATTTTCTTCAGGAGACTCATCATCCTTGCTTAACTTACAACCTGTAGCCATGGGAGTATTGACTGGTTTGCATTCTTCCATTTTGAACTTCTTCAACACGTCTTTAACATATTTAGCTTGTGAAATAAATATACCTTTTTTTGATTGAGAAATTTGTAAACCAAGAAAGATAACTCATCAAGCATAGACATTTCAAACTCCTTTTGCATATCCACAGTAAACTCTTGACTTAGTTTGTCATTACTACTACCAAAATGATATCATCAACATAAACAACAATCAGTTTATTCTCACCTTCGATATGATGTAAAGATTGCTATCAACAATACCCTTCTTAAAACCTTGTTGTAAATACTTGTCTAATCTCGAGTACCATGCTCTGGGGGCTTGTTTCAATCCATAAAGAGCTTTCTTCAACTTACACACAATCCTTATCATCTGATAAAATAAATCCTTCTGGTTGTTCAATATAGACTTCTTCCAAATTCCCATTTAGAAATGTTGATTTGACATCCATTTGATATACTTTAAAAATTTATAACATGCAAATGCCAAAAACATTCTAATGGCTTCTAAACGTGCAACAAGAGCAAAGGTCTCTTCAAAATCAATACCTTCTACTTGTGCATACCCTTTACACACCAACCTTGCTTTGTTTCTTACAACTTGACCATCTTCATTCAACTTGTTTCTAAAAACCCACTTGGTGCCAATTATGTTTTTGTCTTTTGGTCTTGGAACAAGTTCCCAAGTCTCATTCTTTTCAATCTAATTCAGCTCTTCTTCCATAAAGACCAATCCAATGTTTGTCTTCACTTGCTTCAGCAAAAGTCTTAGGTTCTATTTTAGATAACAAGGACAGATTTGCATGTTTAGATGTAGTTAATCTTCTTCTTGTCTGTACTCCAACATCCTTATCTCCAATGATTTGATTCTTTGGATGATTCTTCTGAACTGATCTAGATGGTGTCTTTGTATCTTTCCGCTTAGTCTCTTCTTCTTCAAATTTTTCTTCATCTTCCTTTTTCTACTTTCTTCTTTTGTGTAGTCAATTTCTTCTACTTTTCCTTTGTGATATTTTATTTCATCCACTTTCACATTTGTACTTTCAAAAAAATTGTGCAAGTTTTTATTATAGCATCTATAGGATTTGCTTCTTGAAGAATATCCAAGGAAAATGCCTTCATCAGATCTGGAATCAAACTTGTCCCAAGTCTTCATCATCTCTCTTTATGTAACACTTACTTCCGAACACTTTGAAGTATTTTAACATTGTTGGTCTTCCCTTCCATAACTCATAAGGCATTTTGTTGTTATTTACTTTGATTTTCCCTCTATTCAAAATGTAAATGTTGTGCTAATGGCTTCTCTCCAAAATGTGTCTGATAGCTTAGATTCATTTAGCATTGTTCTAGCCATTTCTTGTACTGATTCGATTTTTCCTTTCTACAACTCCATTTTGTTGTGGAGTCCTTGCAACTGAGAAGTGCCTCTTTATTCCATGATGCTCACAAAAATCCTCAAATTCATTTGAGGTAAACTCACCTCCCGATCAGATCTTAAGCACTTGATTTTTAAATCAGTTTCATTTTCAACCAAGGCTTTAAAGGCTTTAAACTTCTCAAATGCCTCTGATTTTTCTCTCAAGAAAGTGACCCATGTCATTCTAGTGTAATCATCTATAAACAACATAAAGTAACTCTCACCTTGCAGAATTTGTGTTCTAAGTAGGCCCACAAAGGTTTGTATGAACAAGTTTCAGTGGCTTTGTTGTAGAGTACTCCTTTGTCTGAAGCTTACCCTTGTATGTTTCCCATGTTGACACTGCTTGCAAAGAGTGTTTGAAGGTTTTGTAATTTTAGGCATATCTCTTACAGCTTGTTTGGTGCTGATTTTTACTAAATTATTGAAGTTCATATGGCCCATTCTTCTATGTCATAGCAGTTTTCTTCTGACTGTCCCATGTAGCATTTTTCTCCCTTGATCTCATTGAGCACATAAAGATTATTAGTTATTCTGTGCACATCTGCAATTAGTTTTCTTGAATCTGCCTTCCTAATCTCACAACCCTGCGCATAAAATGTGATAGTGTGTCCTTGATCACACATCGACTAACATTGAGAAGATTATGATTTAGACCTTCAACATATAATACATCTTCTATTTTTGTTTTTCCATTATCAAGGCTAAGGGTTCCTTTTCCAGCTATTCATGTCGTGGCATTATCTCCAAATTTTATTGTGCCTGTACTTATTTCCTTCAAGATGAAAGTTTTCTTCTCGAGTGTCCCATGTAGCATTTTTCTCCTTCGATGTCATTGAGCACATACTTTGAGCTCTTCTCAAACTTGAGGTATCTATTCAACTTAGTAGTTGTTTTCTCAAGTTCCTTTCTTAGGGAGACAATTTCAGATTCTAGTCTTTCACTATTTTCTTCTTTTGTTTTCAACTGGATTCTCACCTCTTCCTCTGTTTTCTTTGCTTTTTCAATCTGAATTTTCAGGTTAATAGCCATTTATTTTATTCTTCTAGATTTTGTAATATGTGTTTCCAAAGCACACTTTTCTTCTTCATATTTTTGAATCTGTAATCTGAGTTTCAGATTCTTTTTCTTGAGAACTTTTAACTCACCCAAAGCACATATGAGTTCTTCTTCAAGATCTACCTCTCCTTCATCTTCGACGTCTTCTTCTTCCAAAATGTCTTTACTTGTAGAGGCATTATTTTTTATTTCTATAGCCATGAAAAAAGTTCTTCTTTGTCATTGTCTGACATACCTTCATCACTTTCCTCAACTAAGCTATTATCCTTTTTGGAGTAGAGGCTTTTCTTTTGCTTTCCAAACCTTTTCTTATATTCATTTTGTTTGAAGATCCTCTTGTTTTGAGGTTTTCTTTCCTTCTTATTCCCATCATGATTTTCCTCATCATCGCTATCATCCTTATGTGGGCATTTGGCAGCAAAATGTCTTATTTTACCATAATTGAAACACTTGAAAGGTAGCTTACCTTTATATTTGTCGGATCCCTTTTAAGCTTTCTGATAAACATGGCCTCTTCCTCATCTTGTTCATCACTTGATTCAAACTCTTTACTTTTCTCTTTCTTTGAAGCTTTGAAAGTTGCTTCCCTTTTTGATGGCTTCTCTGATTTTGTCCTCATCTCATAGGCTGTGAGAATTCCATGTAACTCATCCATAGGTCTTTCATTTCTTCAATAGCAAAAACTTTTGCATCAAATCTTAAAGGTAAATATCTTAGTACCTTTTGAACTATTATGGATTCTTCAATTTTTTCACCAAGCCCTCTAATGATATTAACAATCTCATCCACACATAGAAGATATGTTGCAAAATTTTCTTCATCTTTCATTTTTAAGCTTTCGAACTGTCTCTTATGGGTCTAGAGCTTTGTCTTTTTACTTTGTTGTCACCCTCATAGATGGTATGAAGTTTATCCTAGATGTCCTTTGTTAAAGTGCAATGCATTACCCTTGACAAATTTTGCTTATGGTATGCCACACAAAATTGCATTCATGGCTTTTGCATTATTCTCACTAATCTTCTTTCCAGCTATATCCGTTAGTGGAGTTTGTGGCGTTACATATCCAGTTACTACTGCTTGCCAGATATCAAAACCAAGAGACATTAGATGTGTTTGCATCCTTATGCTCCAGAATGCATAGTTTGTTCCGTCGAACAATGGAGCCTTATTTGTGGAGAAACCTTCTTGAACTTGATGACTAGCCATGTGTGTTTTTGAGAACATACTTCCAACGGTTAGAACTGCTCTCAAGGAACCTAATCTAAAACCAATTGTTTAATACACACTTATACTAAGGGGGTGTGAATCAAGATAAGATAAAAATCTTGTTATTAAAACTTACATCCACAATTAAAATATGCAAAACCATTCAAAACAAGATAACACAGAGCAACACAGATTTACGTGGAAAACCCTCTCTCAGGAAAAACCAACAAATAAGATTGTTTGGATCCTTTGTCCAAATCCAACCCAAAATAAATGTTTTACACTTGTTTGTAGGCACCAACCTCACCTGGAGACACCATCCCCCAAAGCCGAGCACCAACTCGGACAAATTTTTGTGAGCTCCAACTCACTAGATAGGTAAGATAAGATAAATATATTAATATCCAACGAATGACCACAAAAGTAGGTCAATGGGACTGCAGCCGAAACAATATACAAAATGCGAGTAGGGACAACTCAAAATGAGTTCGCAAAAATAGAAAAGAAGAGAAAAGACAGCAGAAAGGAAACTCAGAAGCCAATACCCCCACAAGGCGGGGCAATGGAGCAAGTGGGGGAGAAAAACGAGGGAAGCAAAGAAGGGAAATAAGGGGGGGGCAAACGAGGACCAATGGTCTAATCAAGAATGGTAGCCACACCCCTACTAACATTAGAGGCCAATGAAAAGAAGCTCCCGATGGTGCAACCCAACGAAGGGGGCGAAAATCTCTCCCCCTATTTGAGATATGAGATTGACGCGACCAAGGGGACGAACGGAGCGGACGCCCTCTGGTACGTGTGTGCATCCGATTCTGCTGGCGGTGATCGAGAGAAGTGTGAAGGTCCAACCGGGGACGAATTGATCTATGCACTGTATCTGGGTCAAAAAGGCTTTGTCGTTTAGTACCTCCACCAGTGGGTAGAACCGGAAAGAAGGCCGTAATCCGTCTCGTGGGGACGACTCTCAGAGGGGGATGAAGAATCTGGTCTCGTAACAACAAAGACTCACGGATGTAGAGGGCAAGGCACCGTTGGTCGATATATCTGAAGAAGACCGAGAGAGTCTGAATCCCTCTGAAGAGACAGTGAAATCGTCCTCTGATCTCATAGTATATGGGGCAGCAGAAAATGAAATGAGTCTCTGTCTCCACCTCATGAAGGCTACAGAGCCTACAAAGTCTATCCTCCCGATCAATGTGGTGATCAATCTCGCACCGAAGTCTGTGGGAGTCGACTCGAAACTGACCCAGAGGTATACAGAGGGCATGCACCCAGTGACGAGAGGTGTATTGAGGGCGGATGATGAGTCCATCTCTGATTTCAAGAAAGTGCTTTGCATAAAAGGACATCTTAGGGCGCAAACCCCTGGGGTTCATCCACGTAGTCTGAATGAAGCTCCTGTAGATATCCTCCAAGATGGACCTGTTCAACACTTCCTTGGTGGGCAAGAGATGACTGGGAGCATTCAGAGAATACTGGAAAGGGGGAGACGATCAATCTGGATACCGAGTCCAACAAGGCAGAAGTCTCGGCAAACCAACAACGGCCCACGGCTGGGCAATACTCACAGAGGAACAATAGGCGAGATATGGATACCTGTCCTGCTCATCGGAGAGATCACCAAACCTCCTGATACGGTGAAGAAAGGATGATATGTCAAATATAGTCTCCAGACGGAAAGGTCGGGCTCGAACTCTGCCAAAATAATATGTTGGGGGACCGTCTGTTTGCATCTGATGAAACAATAAGGAGGAGAGTCTGAATCCTCTCAGCGGAAGCCCAATCTGTGTCCAAAAGGGAGGGCCCCCAGACAACAGACCCATAGAGAACAGTGGGGCGGATGAGGGAGTTCATAAGAAACATCTTGGAGGAGACATCCTGGAAGTGGTGCCGAAAACACTGTCTCTCGAGAATGGCAAGAGACCCATACCCTTTATTCACCCTAAGCTAAAGAGCATGCCTCATACTGAATCTAGGCCCTGAGAACTAGACTCCCAAGTAGGTGTATGTATTAGTAATTTCAACCTCCTGCCCCTTGAAGAAGAAATGGAGGTGTGATGTCCGCAACCCGTTGAAGACCATGACCTTGGTCTTACCTGTATTGACCATCGATGCCGAAGATCACGAATAAAGCAAGTGCATCAAGTTGTCTCGAAGCCCCTCAGAGAAGAGGCGGGTAGAACAATATCGTCGGCAACAGGAGAATAGAAATCAAGACGTGGTGAAGAAGGCAACCATCCCCTTCCTGAATGTGATCCCGAAGAAAAGATTCCAACTCATCAATGTAAATGCCAAAGAGGGTAGGAGACACGGGGCACCCCTGTTTAACCCCAATGGTGCTCCTGATGAGATCAGACAATCTGTGTGCAGTACGAAGACGACCAAGGATGGACTCACATAGGTGCATGATGGCAATAGCAAGAGTCTAAGAAATATCGATGTCTCGGAGTCGCTGGAAGAGGGCCATGTGAGGTACAGAGTCAAAAGCTTTTCGAAAGTCTACAAAACAACAATAAACTTTCGAAGAGCGGTGATGAGCCTCCTCAATAATAACCCGAAGGGTGAAGATGTGGTCGATGGTGTGGTAACCACGGCAAAAACCAGCCTGACCTTTGGCTCTGAGCTACTTCTGCTCCAAAATCTCGGACAAAAACCTGTGGAGGACTGTAGCATAGAGTGTGGAGAAAGAATGGCCCACCATGATAGTCCTGTAGTTGTTCGGATCAGAAATGGACCCAGCTTTGTGGATCGGGTGAATGATATGATGAGACCAGGTAGGAGGGAAGCCCACGCTAACCACCTGATTGAAAAGATCTACCAAATAGGTACCAAAAACCTCAAAACCCTGCTTGAAGAACTCGGCACGAAACCGTCCACATCGGCTTCCTCGCTACAGCTTCAAAATCCTTCTTGTAGTTGTTTCTTCAATAGGACGAAGGCAATTTTGCTTCTATTCCAAAAATCTGCTTTATATATATTTCAACAAATCATATTCCCTTCTTCTCTACTCTCTATGTACATTTTTCAGCTATCCATTATGAATAATCTTTTCTTTTTCTTCTTCGGAGCATCACTCTTTCAACATAGGCGTCGGTCTTCTTCCCTTTTTTATATATTGAAAATAGATTAGTTCATTTTTATATCTACCACTTCCTTGTTCTGTTGTCTTTTCAACTTCAACAGTCTTTAGATCTTCTTACGTGACTCTTTGTTTTCTTGGACGCGAAACAACTTGAAAAGAACTAGAATTTGAATATAAAACACCAAAGTAAAATAACCACCAACACTCCTTAATGATTATAATTTGTCATTGCTTAATGACCTTTGGCCTTCCATGGTTAGATAAAAAATTCAATTAAAGACCTTTGGCTTTCCCTCGCCACTTCACACATGTTGCACATGTGTTGTGTATTTGTTGCATTCTTGCTACATACTGGCTGCACATTGGCTGCATTCTTGTTGGTCTCACAACATTCACTCAGCACTTCATTGTTTCTTCTCTCTAATGCACCCTCTCACACATATTGCTCTGCCTTTCGCATTTCCTCCTTCACAACAGCTCATTGTCTCTCCTTACCTACACATTTTATCACATCATATTCTATATAAAAGTTGAGCAATTTATCTTTATGGTCAACATCATCCTCTACTTCTCCATATTCTCCATGCGGGCACACTCCCTTCACAACTTCACTCTTCACATATTCCTTTTTCTCCACTCAACTTCCATACCGTATAATGATTTTATATCTCTTTTTATACCCGTGCAATCTCTTAACTTTGGCATCTAAACAAGATGAAGGACAACAAAACATGATCATAAAACTGATTTAGCAATCTCAAAAATGCATTACAACAGTTGGCCAAAATTGTTGGTCCCGCACCAAGCCCAACCAAAGACTTCGGACAAACTCCAAAGCATTCTCGGGAAGACTATGAAGCAATAGAACAGACCTCGGACATACTGAAAGCATTCTAGTCGACTCCAAAGCTCTCCGGTAAGACTTAGAAGCAATTTGGTCAGACTTTGAAGCAATAGAACAGACTTCAGACAGACTCCGAAGCAATTTAATCAGACTCCAGAGCTCTCTAGTTAGACTGCGAAGCAATAGAACAGACTTCAGACAGACTCCGAAGCAATCTGGTCAGACTCCGAAGTTCTTCGATCAGAGTCCAAAGCTTCCTTTGACATCAATGACAATTATTCCAACACAATTGTTTTTGCAACTTGTGTATCTAACAAAAATCATGGAGTTAATGAGTAAAAATGATTTGAGAACAACGCCTTACTGAGTGGGAAAGAAACTTGAGCAACCATCTGATTCGAAAAATGTTCTACTCAGTAATTTGGAGGAAGTGGCAAACTATTTGTCCATGGTAAGAAAATCAGATTTTGGGTCTATGTTTTGGGCAATAAATACATTGGTGATTCATTTGGCTAAGTCCAAGCTTTTGAGACACATAGATCCAAATATGAGTCTTGTATTAGTGAAATTACAAGAATAATAGCTCTTGAAAAGCCATACAACAACATGAAATGTCCCTCTTGTAAAATATTCTAAATATCCTATGAATTTTACTTGTTTCTTCTCATGGACATTTTGTCAAACAATTGGCATGCAATCTGCCCTCTAGCACATTTCGTCGAATACTTTGTAAACAACCAAACAAACATGCTTGAACACTTGAAATTTGTAAATCACACACAAATACACACCACAAATACCAAACTGAAATATTTTGTATATTTTTGATAAATTCTGGGAAACTCAGCAAACTACCAAACTTGTAACTGAGAAATTTTGGAGTTTTGATAATAAATTCTGAGGACAATAAAATACTAATTTGCTTGAAATTGAAGCTCACTCTATTTCCCACAGTCTGAAATCACAAACAACAGCTGTACGGCCGGATAAAGAAGAAGGTATAGTCTGATTATTGGCTGCTCCCTGACCTGTACGGCCTGATATACAGTCAGCAGAGGTAGTACGGCCTGCTGGGGGTTTATGGGGTTGTACGGCCCAGTAGAATGATGCCCAAACTGCTGGAAAATCAGTAGAAAAATGGTACAACCAGCAATTAATGCCCAGAAAGTGGTACGACCTACCTGAGATGGTCTTCAAAGTTCAAATCTTATTATTAAAAATAGCGATTAATCGTTTAGGGCAGGCAAAAAGATTAATCTTTTTGAAAATCGCGATTTGTGAGGTGCTGATAAACCGGCGATTTCCGGCAATAAAAATCCTGCAAAAATCGTGGAAAGTCGCAAGTAAAAACGTGGCTTAGGTTTAAATGCAAAAAAATGCCCAAATCGACTCATTTTTCTCCTATTTTCTCCTGTGCGACTCGTTTTTGCTCCTGTGACTCGTATTTTCTCCATTTGTGTCTAGTTTTGTGGGCATTCATGGCAGTTTCGTGGGCATTCGTGGCGGTTTTCACTTTCCAACCAGCTCGTGGCCAGTTCGTGGCCCTAACCCTAGGTAAACTGTAACATATGCTACAGATTTATATATTAAATTATTAACAGTATACAATAACAGTATCATTTTTTTTTCCTTTTCTTTATATATTTACAATTTAATAAAGATACATCAAACATTTATAGATTTACATGAATATATTACACAATTTTACATATTTATATATTATATTACTAATAGTAGATTGTATAAGTTTATAACTATACACATATTTATAATTTTATTGATTAACATTTAATATATTCCTTATACATTTATATAAAATAACATATAATAAAGATTAATATTTAATATATTGCTGTTAATAGTTATAACTTATACATTTATATAAAATAACATATAATAAAGATTAACATTTAATATATTACTATTAATAGTTATAACTTATACATTTATATAAAATAATTGCTTATATTGTATTTTATGTGTTATTTATACAATCTATAACGTGAGCATAAAATAACATATAAATTTATACATTTAACAATATAAATTTATGCATATGGGCCTATGGCATTCTATAGAGTCACTTCTCGCATCATTTAACAATGTTTTTACATTTAATTTAAGTTTATTTTATAAATTTAAATGTTTTTAAAAGTAGCGATACGATTTGCCAATTAATGCTTTGATAAATTGCCGATTCCCGATTTCGGGTCAAAATTTGGCACTCTGATAACGATTTTTTGAACTATGGTTCAAATTATCAAAATACTGATGGAGGTGCATTCACAAACTGAAAGTCTTTGCTGTCATTACTAGAAGTAGGAATCATCTTCACCATTTCAGCTCATTGGTAATCCTTGAGTAGGGTTACTTGAACAGAGGGTTTTCGTCTAGGGAAACAAGAGAAACATAAATGCTTCAACTTGGAAAGAGTTTTTGGAATATCTCCCCCAAATGAAAGTCCCTCACTTCCTTTTATACTTTTCTAACTCTCTTTACCAAGTGGGACGCTCCATGTGGGACTATTGTACTTTTGATTAATGAAGTGACTTTCTTATTTTCTATTTTAGCGTTAAGTCACTTAAAATAGAGGGTCCCCTTTATTTTAATAATAGTAGTAGATAAGATAATGTTATTAATGTCCAACACATGACCACAAAAGTAGGTCAATGGGACTGCAGAGTACAAAGCAAACAAACCCAGCAAGAGGACCCAAACGGGTCACCCGAAATACAATGAGGAGAGGAGGAGAAGGAAACAACAGAGGCCGAGAGACCAGAAACGAAGAAGAGAGAAATGACAGTGTGGGGAGGGAGCGGAAGGAGCAACATCCCCAACAACGTCACCTAACACTCAAGGCCGGATGGGAGTGACTCGCAGTGCGCCGACGACAAGAAGCAAAGACTGTGGAATGCTTGGAGGGCCAGCGCCCGAAGTATAAGTTGCCTTTATAATATCACTTTTGGCCAACTTAGTCCTATTATTAAATTATTTCTCTTCTTAACCCACTCACCCGCCTTAGCATATGGCGAATAAAAATAGGCTTCGAGTCCTCCAATTTATTAATTTGAAAAAGGGAACATTACACAACACCATGAGGGAGGTATTTCAATTATTTGTTGAAAGTTTTCAAGATCTAGAGGTGTAATGTCCCTTTTTCCTACCAAAGAGCTGAGATTTGGTCTTCTTGGCATTCCTTCTCCATGGCAAAGAACCAAAAATGAAGGAGAACCTTGAGCGACTCTATAATATATTTTATTTGATATTTTTATATTCTCTTTAATGTTTCCTTGCATTATACAAAAGTCAGCCTTTTCTATTGGTGCATTGGCACCAAATGGGGGATATAAAAGAATATTAGAGGCATCATTTGCATCTAGACTTGGTGCACTTTATTCTACTTGAGCATTTTGAGCTTGTTGCTCTTTGTTCATCCACTTGAGGACGAAAACCCTTTTGTGAGGCTTCTTAAAAGGACGAAAACCCTTCTAGTGGCTTGGGTGAAGGACGAAAACCCTTCATCATTGTTTGGTTTTGAAGTAAAGGGCTGATTTGAAGAGATATTTGTAATTTCCAACTGGTATTTGATTTATTTAAGGTGGAGCGACCTACCTTGGGTAGGGTTTGGAACTTTGGTAAAGTATTTGAGAAATCTGGTTTCATAATCTGATTTGTAATATTTTTAAAGGCCGGAATCTAAAGTTTGGTGAATTTAGAGGGTTTCTAGACCCATATTTCATATTTTTCTTGTGGCTGCAATTTCCAATTCATATTTAATTTCCAGCAGTGTATTCTTCAAAGCATTTCTTTGTGATTTTGGCTCCTAATATTCCATAAAATATATATAAAATAGTGGCGAGTTGGTTTGTGGTGTTTGTGGTGATTTTTGGTGATAGTTCAAGTCGCTGATTTTATTTTTTCAGTCTGCTGCAATTTAAATTTCAGATCTGCATTTGGTGTGTTTGGTTAAAACCCTTGAAATGGTTATTACAATGGTATTAGAGCCCGGATCTTCAAAGGCCAAGGGTTTATGGAGGAAGGTAACAAGGGTTACATCTACTACCAAAGGAGGAAGAAGGCAGATAAAGAGGACCAACCAAGAGGAGAGGGGCATATGACTAATTTTGATTTTTAGGAAGCTAAGGTGGACAAGCTAATTGTCGGCCAAGAGAGGCTTCGCAAACACTACGTACTTCCTAGCACTTTCTCTCCAAAAATCATTGCACCAAGGGTTCAAAATGGTGAAGAGAGTTCAAGTGGGGCAAATAATGCCAAGCAAAAAAATGGATCAACCCGAGGATCGAGTTGGAAGCCCACTTTCATCCAATGTTTTAAAATCGGAACCGGACTCGGAACG
Source organism: Taxus wallichiana var. yunnanensis (assembly GCA_018340775.1). NCBI lineage: Eukaryota > Viridiplantae > Streptophyta > Pinopsida > Cupressales > Taxaceae > Taxus > Taxus wallichiana. The sequence continues at coordinate 726,355,161 of CM031242.1, read as the reverse complement.
GTCGAGGGTTGGACGGACCGAACCAGGAACGGACCGGTTCAAACTCTATGAACCGGTTTACTAAAAAACACATAAAAATTACATTTTTAAAGAAAGAAATATATTTGAAAAATTAGAAACCATGATGCCAACAATTACACACAAAATACGCAAAGTTTGCTCATGTATATAGTGATAGTTGGAATACTCGCACTCGGCAAATACTCGGCAGACCCCAAAAAACAAAACTCGGCAATATTCGGCCAATACTCGGGAATACTCGACAACTTAAAAAATACTCAAATTTCTTTAAAAAACATAAATTTGCAGCCAAAACCATGTATTTGCAGCATTTTCTTTCATTGCTATTAATGCTTTCTTTTTGTTGGGACCTTTACGATAGTCTTCAGTCTTGTGTCTGAGGATGCGCAAATTGGAGTTTAAACACAAAAAAGACTCTTAAAATAGCAAAAAAAAACCTATGCATCTGTTGATAACTTGATATGTGAAGTCAACATTTGAATAAGCAGGTCGCGACCAAGTTGGTAGGTGGGACGATTAGTCCGAGCACAGGAGAATACTCGCCGAGTTTTGGAAAGCTATCCAGTAATTTTAATTACTAATCTGTCTACAGTACAAGCAATCAAAGCTCATGATTCTTTCAGAAGATTGCAAGAAGTTGCTTGGTCCAAAAAGGTGCAAAAATAGATTTTATGAAAATAAGAAAAATATTGCCATCAATGCGTAGAGCTCGAGAAAATATGCACTTTTAGAGAAAACGACACCTAAAACGGAGCCACAAAATGAAAGTTATGGCACATGCAAGTTTTTGTTGCTACATCTTCCTCGGACCCTTTCCAAAAATGGCAAATTTTATTCTGTACTTGTGTTTTTTTCACCAAAAATCCAAAAAAGGAAAGAAATGCCAAAAAAGGAAAGAAATGCTGACTCGGCCGGTTCAGGATAAAACCGGACCGGTTTGACCGGTTTGGGCTAAAACCGGTCGGCCGATCCGAGTTGCAGGCCGGTTCGTGATTTCAAATGTCAAACCGGTCAAACCGGCCGGTTCCGGTTCCGGTTTGACCGGTTTTTAAAACACTGCTTTCATCCCTAGAGAGGAGGCCGTTCTGGAAGAAGAGCCAAGACCGATGGGAAGAAGGAATATTGCAGCGAGCTAAGAGGAGTATATGGCCTTATCTAGAGAGATCCATAATGCCATTTCTCTCTTTAGCCGAGTTCATGGGGTTGGATAGAGGAAGATCTAGGCCCGAGCCTAGGCATGTCATGCCACAAAGAGAGGTACAAAGTGCTTTGGGTAAGTTGTCTTTTTCTACATTTGATGGATCTACAAAAGGTACCACTAGAGCATGGATTCAAAAGTTGAATACTTATTTGTCTTTGAAGCCCATGGTAGAAGAAGATGCAATTAAATTTGCCACTTTACATCTTGAGGGCATTGCCCATGAGTGGTGGTTTCATGGACTTGTGACCCAAGGGCATAGTGAAATTCATGCCTATGATGAGTTTTGTCAAAGGCTCATTGATAGATTTGATAGAGTGGATCCAGAGGTACATTTCCGTGAGCTTGCTCAATTGAAACAACAAGGTACCGTAGAGGAATATGTGGCTGATTTTCAGAGGCTTTCCATAATGATTACGGATGTATCCGAAAGAAGACTTATTGTGCTTTTTGTAGAGGGTTTGATTGAGCCCCTAAGGGGTTAGTTCATGCATTTGATCCTTTGTCTCTACAAGAGGCAATAAAGAAGGCTCTAGATCTTGAAGGTGCTGCCCCAAAATCAGCAGCAATCAGCAGTGTTCTAAGGCCAATTGGAGAGGGGAACAAGCCCCCAAGCAGCCACAAAGCATCACTTTGGACCAGCCAAAGAGATCCCTTCAAAAAATGCCTCATGCTCCCACAGATCTGCAGAAAACCAGCCATGAGAAGGAAGCAAAAATGAATTAAGAAGGAAGAATTTGTGTTTTTCATGCAAGGATCCATGGACTCAGGACACCATTGCTTGGGAAAAGGTAAGGTTCATTATATGAAGTAATTTCAGATTGTGATGATAGTGATAGCAATGAGGATGAGACTAGGCATAATGATATATTGGAAAAGGAACCGGAAGAGGTAACTAGCACTCTTGCTACCTTAGTGGGAGCACCAAGTTACAACTCTTTTATTATTGAGGGTGATCTACAAGGGCACAAGGTCACAATTTTGATTGATGGAGGGGCTACTCACAATTTCATAAATGCATGCTTGGTTTCAAATCTGAAATTGAAGGTTGAGGACTTCAAAGGCTTCATTGTTAGGATAGCGGATGGGTACTCTATGCAATGTACAAAAAGGTGTTCTCAACTCCACATCACCATGGGGCTATATGAGGTATGTGCTGATTTTTTTGTGATTAACATGGCTGAGTTTGACATCATACTTGGAGTCCAATGGTTGTGCTTGTTGGGAGAGCTAACTCTCAACTATCAAAACATGGAGATGAGCTTCATGGACCAAGGGAAAAGAGTCACTTTGCAAGGTATACTTCCAAACACACCCCAAATTAATTATTTGGTGGAAGAAGCCATTTCATGTGAGTCATATTTCTGTTCTTTATCAAAAATTACAGCAGATTGGAAAGCATTATGTTGAGTATGCAAGATAATACCGAGAAGGGGGTAAATGAAGGATTATGAAATTATTTCAAACTTTAATACTTGAACTTAGATCTATAATCACGAGCAATGTGAATATATCAAATCAATCAAAGAACACAAAACTTAATGCAAGTAGACACAAATATACGTGGAAACCCTTTCGGGAGAAAACCACGGAGAAACTTCTTTCTTTATATATATTTCTCAAAAATTTGTAGGCACCAACCTACAGGAGCACCCACTCCTTTTGCTAAGCACCAACTCAGCAAGAGACACCGATCTCTTCGAATATGAAGGCACCAACCTTCCTTACAAAATTTGTTTTCCACTTTTGAACTTGTTGCTTCCTCAACGAATAATGGAAAATTCTTCTTCTTACTTTCAGATTTGAAAGTGTTCTAAAATTCTGCCCTTACGCTTCCTCTTCTTCTTCTTTTTCTTTAAGATATTCAACTTGAATCCATGCTTAATAAGTCTCATATGAATCTTCTTATATAGCCTTTCGTACCTTTTCGAAAGGGCATTACACCTTAAACCATCACACCCTTTCATTAACATTAGTCGGCCTTTATTTATTAATTTATTCTTTATAAACAAATCGCTGCCCCCTTTGAATTAATTAATGCACACATAAAGACTGCCCCAAATAATTTAATTATCACCTAAACATTCAATGCAGCCCCTTAAGACATGGGTGTTGCTCTTTAAGCAAGTCGTGGGCCCTCTTTTGTGCAAATCGTGGGCCTCCAAGGATAAATCACGGTCTTCATGAAAAAGTGTTGCTTTCTTCTCATCATGGTTGTCAAGATCTTCCTCTTTCTTGAATGTTGTTCGCTTTACACTGATATTGTTGTATTTCTCCTATAAAGGCGACCCTTTTCACATATATAAATATCTGATTTCTGCTCCTTTTGCTACTCTATATGTTGCTAGTTATTTCCATTGACATACTCACAATTCCGTTACTTTGACAGATACTAGTTCAGCACCTCTTTTGACATCAATGATTATTTCCAACACATTAATTTCAGCTGAGTATGCAAAGCATAAGTTTGCTAGTGATGTCTTTGAAGGAGAAATAAGTGATGAGAAGTACAAGGTGACAAGCAAGATGGATAAGGTTTGTAACATAAGTATGGAGAACATTATTTTCAGATCTCATTTCATCATACTTGTTGATTGGCACAAGGAGGCAGCCATAATGAAAGATAATTTTCAGATTTTCAAAGCATTATGGGTCACCATTGAAGTACTTTCAGCTATGGTCACTTCAATTGGGAGTAATATGCATATTTTCAGGCATAGATTGAGCAATTCGAAGAGGTTAGGTACAGCAGTTGATATGCAGCCTGGAAATCAAGTTTTGGTGTTCCAAACACTCCACTTGGGGCAACCAAAAGGTCTTCTACAACAAGGTAATCTTTTTGATTCATCAATTTTGAGACACACTTGTTTGTTGCTTCCTCATTTGTGTGTTAAAGCTGATTATTGTGGGAGAATGGAAAATAGTATGGTGTGCATTTCAGAGTATCATAGGACAGCCCATTTGCAAGATATAAAAGTGCCACAAATGTATAATGTTTTGTTGCTTGGGGTCATGATTTGGGTTCCAAAGACCCAACAAATCATTGGAGAAGTTTGGGAAAATGTTCCACTTTACATTGAGGGTGGAATAAGCATGTTCAGGGAAGCCATTAGAGATGGTAATTTTCAGATTTTCAAAACTCTTCTAATCACTCGTGATGAATGTTCAGTTGTTGTCACTTCATTGGATGATAGGATGCACATTTTCAGTCATGAGTTGGATGAATTGTGGGGATTATGGACAACAGTAAGCACACAGCCCAGAATACTTATTTTGGTATTCCAAGCATTTACTTTTGGGGCAAGAAAGGAATGCAAGAATGTTGTGTTAAGATCTAACATGTTTGTTGATTTCAATCATGAGCTTGTTAATCTTCATTTTCCAGCCCGTGTAAGACAATTTTTAGTCCCTATACTATTCAGAAATTTGGCTTTTTCCATAAGATTTCAGTTTGGTAGTTGTTATGCTATGGCTATAGGGCTGAGTTTGCAAAAATCAGATTTGGGGCTGCCATTTCTAGTCACGAACAACGGTGTATTTTTATTTTTTGAGTGCATTCCCTCATGGCCTAATGAGGAAGAAAGATTTCAGCTGAATGGAGGAATAAAATCAGATCATGGTATGATATTTTCAGATTTGAACATTCTGATTTTTGAAGGAACAATGCATGATAACAACTCTGGGGGGGGAAACACTATTGAAATTAAGGGAAAGCCTAGTGTGGTTGCAGATGTTTTTATCAAGGATGCCACTTCCTACTCATCGAGAAGATGTGGATGAAGAGTTCGGGTTAGCGAGATACATTGGGATTGCAATTACTTGGGGACAAACAATTTTGGGGAGGGGGACTGTAATGTCCCTTTTTCCCACCTAAGAGCTGAAATTTGGTCTTCCTGCTATTCGTTTCTACATGGCAAAGAAGAAAAAAAATGAAGGAGAAGAACCTTGAGCAACTTTATAATATATTTTATCTAATATTTTTATATTTTCTTTAGTGTTTCCTTGCATTATATAGGTTGGTCTTTTCTATTTGTGCATTGGGGCCAAATGGGGCATATAAAAGAAGATTAGAGGCATCATTTGCATCTAGACTTAGCGCATTTTATTCTACTTGGGCATTGTGAGCTTGTTGCTCCTTGTTCATCCACTTGAGGACGAAAACCCTCTTGTGAGGCTTCTTAGAAGGATGAAAACCCTTCTAGTGGCTTGGGTGAAGGACAAAAACCCTTCATCATTGTTTGGTTTTGAAGTAAAGGGCTGATTTGAAGAGATATATGTAATTTCCAAGCTGGTATTTGATTTATTTAGGGTGGAGCAATATACCTTGGGTGGTGTTTGGAACTTTTGGTGAAGTATTTGAGAAATCCATGGTTACATAATTTGATTTGTAATAATTTTAAAGGTCGGATCTGAAGTTTGGTGAATTTAGAGGGAAACTAAACCCGTATTTCATATTTTTCTTGTGGTTGCAATTTTCAGTTCATATTTAATTTCCAACAGTGTATTTTTCAAGCATTACTTTGTGATTTTGACTCCTAATATTCCATAAAATATATATAAAATAGTGGCGAGTTCGTTGTGGTGATTTTTGCATTTTCGATGATAGTTCAAGTCGCTGATTTTATACTTTCAGTCTATTGCGATTTAAATTTCAGATCTGCATTTTGTGTGTTTGGTTAAAACCCTTGAAAGGGTTATTACAAGAGGACATAAAAATGCTTTTTTGCTAGGAGGGTCACAATTTTAGAAACTATGGCAAAAATATCCCCTTCTCGGTCGAAGACCCTTAGCCCATTCATTGTTTCCCGACGGCTAAGGGATGAGAAAAAGGGAAACTAAGTCATAGTAAATTAATTATAAAGTGCATCATAAAATATTATTATAAGCACTTAAGTTAATTTATTAATGACAAAATAGAAAAAGAAAAAGTAACTTTATGTTTTATTTGTCCCTAGAGGAAAAATGCGACCCATGTGGAGAAGGAAAAAGGCAAAGGAAAATATTAAATGCGGGAAAGAAATCTGATTGGTTGTTTTGGGTGGCAAAAAGGCCAAGACAACTTATAAAAGGAGGTCGCCATGCATAGGAGAGGATATCTCTTTTTGCATATGATAATTTCGATTTGTGGTGTAAGCTTGTATGTTTTCCATAAAAACTTCAAAGGACGAAAAACCCTTTGAAGTTGGCTTTTAGAGAACGAAAACCTCTTTAAGCTTAGAAAGAAGAATGGAAACTCTTATTTCTTTTGAGAGGAAGCCCTACTTAGGGGTTTCTACTGATTTTCAAGGTTTTACTTCAGAATTGTAGTGATATTTGAGGAGAAAAGTGCATATTTATATTGTTTCTAGCTAGGGTTTGAAGACACAAGTGTTGGGGAAAATTTCTACCTTCAAATTCAGCCTAATATAGGGTTATCTACACCCTTGCAAGTGGAGTTTGACCCATTCTAGGGCACAAGGCTGTCCCGGATCTCATCACCAACATCTTTGTCATATGTTTAGAGGCCAAAATCAGCTGTTTGCATATTTTTGGGGCTGAAGAAACTCCATTTTCAGCTAAGTCTATAACTATCATTATGCAGATTTTATAATAAAATTCGAGCTCTCTCATTTGCTCGAATCTGGTATTTTTCTCATTGTTCTTGCATATTAAAAATAGTTGATCTATTTGGTTGAAGAATTAAGTGGTTTTACATCTATTTTGTGGATCAATCATTCCTAGACCAAGTCGCATTTTTCTATATAAAATTCAGATCTGCATCATTTGTTTCAAGTATCTCTTCTATAAATTGCTATTTTGGATTGGATTTGCGGCTATTCCATTTAGGGGCAGAAATTTGTCCATTGGGGACATTACATGCTCTAATGTTAGATCTTAAGTGTGATGATCTTATTCTCCAAATGTTTGAACATTTTTTTGCTATTGTTCATAAGAATCGCAAAAATATTATTGCATCAATGCAAACGATTATGTCATTGACTCGAATGAGAGTGATGATATTTTCCAGCTACTTCTAGCAATTTTATTGACCAATGTAAGAAAGGAGGAGCAGGATGTTTCACTTTGGCAGCGAGTGCATTGGCCAAAAGTGTGGTTGATCAATGTGATGAAAAGTTGAAACCGTACTTAACAACATAAATGATAGCTGAATTGCATAAGAACTATCGAAAGAGGACAACAAAGAACCTTGGGAGCCAAATCACGGTTATCGGGCAAAGGACAAGGAGAAGTGTTGTCGGATGAAGAACCAAAAAGAGTTAGATACAACAAAACCTCCAAAGGTCTAGGAAAAAATTGGTTTAGTGGAGCATGAGGAAGAAGAAAAATCAGAGTTGCAAGAAATATAAAGGAAGCAAACCATGGAGGAACATGCACCATCCTTTGAATTTCCTAAACGTGAGCTCCTTGTTGGCAGTCTAAGGTATGGAAATGATTATCATAATTCAAATTTGTTGCTTCATCCTATGTCACTGCAAAATTCTTGTTCTCATGAAAAACATGCTAAAATGGGTGATACGGTGGGGATACAATGTGCAATATGGGGCATGTGGACTCGTTGATTCAAGATTGTTCTTGTATATGGGATATGGGTGATCTTTTGAAGGGTACAAAAGGAAAGAGGATCTTTTCTCACAATTCCAAGTTGCTTGGACATTAAATTACTTTGTGGTGGAGAGCATGCAAACTATTTCATCTTTTAGTAAGCAACATAGTCTTAACGTTGATATTCAAAAGCTTCCAATACAACATAGTTTGGTGTTCAATAACATGTCCCCGAGATCACTATTAGATATAGCTTTCCAATATGCCATAGAGTTGAACATTGGCTATAAGCACGCCATTATTACTCGCTGTTTCTCAAAGACTGATTTGAGATCTAGTGACCATCAGATTTTTGTGTGCAAGGATTATAAGCACAAAACAATTTTTAGATGTCTTATTGGACACAATGAGTTCTGAGTCATGCCATTCAATTTGATGTATACACCAGCTACTCTCCAATCTATGGTAAATCAGGTATTCAGGGGTCAGTTGAGACACAGTTTGTTTTGATATTTGTTGAGAATATTTTTATATGTAGCCAAACAGGGAAAGATCATCTAAGGCACCTCAAATTGATCATGGGAATTCTAGAGCAACAGGCTTTGGTTGTAAAAGAATTTAAGTGTGAGTTTGTGGTCACAAAGATTCCATCTTTGGGCAATGTCATTAAAGACCAAGGTATTCAGGTGGATGATAAGTAGATTCAAGTTTGTCTAGTTTGGGCATGTGCTATCACACTAACTCTGTTGAGGAGACTCTTTAGCTTATGCAGCTATGATAGAAAGGTTGTTAAGGGATGTTCACATATAGAAGCACCCTTAACCAAAATGACAAAGAATGGAGCTCATGCATGGAGGGGTAGAACTCAAGAAGCTTTTGATAAGCTTAAGAAGATTTTTAGCTCATGTCTTGTATTTTCCATTTCAGATTTCTCGCACCTATTTGTGGTAGAAGGTGGTGTTTTAGGAGGAGGTAATTTAATGCAAAAATGGTTTCTTTATGTATGACAAGGAAATTCTTGCCATCATACATGTTTTGGAAAATTTCAGAAAACATTTAGTTTGGGGTAGTTGTGTGGTTGAGATAGCCTACCATGGGTTGAAGTTCTTCTTGAAACAACTTGACTTGTATGATCAACAACAGAAAGGGATAAGGAAAGTCTCAGCTTATGATTTTGATATAGAGGGGGAAAAGAATGTGGTTGATGTTTTTTTCCAGAATGCCCATTCTTTGTTTTGTCATTTATGATGATTTGGAGGTCTCTATCATGGTAGAATATGTCAAGAAAACATTTGCTGCTAACATCTTAAAAGGAAATGTGAAGGACGACAAGTTTATGCTAGCAAATGGACCCATTTTGTATATGGATAGAATCTTATCATTGCTTGAATCAAGGATGAAACAAGAACTATGGAAGATATTGCATGATACACCCGTGGTGGGATACACCCGTGGTGGGACACTCTAGAGCCTACAATATTGGTAGATAGATAAGAGAGAGATTCTTATGGAGAAGCTTTGAGGAGGAGGATCTACAATGCGTCAGGGAGTACATCACCCACCAAATGTGAGAATGAGGTAAAGCATGTTCTTTTGGGAAATTAGTTTCAGCCCTTGCTTATCCCCAATCAAGATTGGAAAAGTGTGCCCATGGACTTCAGTATTCCCAAGGTACATGATAAAGTTTGCATTTATGTTGTGGATAGGCTAAGTGAGTATGCATACTTATTTGCTATTTATATGGAATTCAAAGCACATCAAGTGGCAGAGTTAATTTTTAGAGAGGTGTTTAAGTTGGATGGAGAGGAGTTTAAGTTGGCTGATTTACGTTAAAATATTAGCACCAATAAAGTGATGGCAGATTTCTCAACTTTTTTTGGAAGGAGTTGTTTTGCTTATCTAGCACTAAGCTCACTTTAGGAATTAGTTATTGCACACAAACAGGTGGACAAGTAGAGATAGTGAATTTGGGGGTTGAAGGACACTTTAGGGAGCATTTTGATATGAGCCAACATAGACATCAAATTGCCCAAAGGTGTTTGCACATTTTAATATGGGATCCATGAGATATTTCCAGACATAAGCAGGGTCAGAATTGTGGTAAGTGGCAAATTATTATTGCTGAATATAAGGAACTTGTAAATACTAATAGGGTTCAGTGGTTGCAGCTCATGGGTCATTATTTGGAGCTGAAAGTTTTCGGCCAGAGGTCAGCAAGAAAAGTTGGAATTTTCCAACCGTTTTCAGGATGCAAGGTGGAAAGCCTTGAACTTGAGAAACCAAGAGAAGAGAAAAATTTCAAGTACAAAGCATTTGAAGGCCAAGCTAAGGTACAAACATTTATTGATCAGATTTTTCAATTTTGGTTGAAGTTTCAAAATAAAATTATCGGAAATAATAAAGTTTTCAAAGAAAAATTAGATGAACATAATATTGCTGCATGAGGAAGTTTGGCAAAAGTGATTTCTGGTTTAGAATCTTTAGTTTTCAATTATACCAGAGGGGTGCAGCGGAATCATAGTGAAGAGTTCTTGATATTGAATTGGGATCCTGGAATTTGCGGAGTAGTTCAGTCAAAAGTAATTGAAGAGTTGGATCAGTCATTGCTTAAGTACAAGTGGAGTTCTTGGGATGGGTAGACTGTCATGTCCCCTTTTTCAAATAAAGTATGACAAATTAATAATAAAACTTAAGTGTCAAAAAAGTAACTTTTTGATAAAGTTTTAATATTATAAAAAGTAAGTTTCGAAAAAGCAAGTCATAACGAAGGAATAAAAGTTGAAAGTTATTTTTGGGGTTTTTCCTTGGGAAAAGTGAAAGTAAAGTTATAAAAAAGTGTTGAGGGGTCATTTGGACACATCTTTTTACTCTCATCTATTTGGACATTGAAGGTTTGAGCTGCTGCTACAACTTCTGCATTTGAGGACAAATGCCCTACTTTCCAATCCACATCTCAAGACATAAACCCTCTAGTGTATTTAGATTTGTGGATGAAAACCCACTAATCTTCTGAGGTACTTCCAATTAGGAGCTGCATTTGGGGTTACAATCAACAAATTTGCAAGATCAGATCAAAATTATCAACTAGGGCACAATTTGGATCAAACTTTTGAGATCGGCGTTAGGGTATCATTTGCAGATCATATTTTTAGAGTTTCTTGTGTTGGACCAACAACAATCAGGTGATAGTTGTTTGGGACAGTTTTGGCACAATTTTAGGGTTGGGCGAAATTGTAGGGAGATGGAATGAATCCATTAGGAAGCTAGTTCAAATGTGAAAAGGGTTACTTTTGGTATTACGGCTTGCACAAGGCCTAAGTCTGCCCTAGGGCATCATTTTCAGCCTTCCAATCTTCAGATTTTGTATTAAATGGTCAGCTGTTTTTATCTTCCATTATCAGTTGCAAATTAAATAAAAAAATTCACATCTTTGTTAAAATTCTATATATTCTTGCCTATACATGTGCCTCAAGGATTCCTAAAGGCTTTGGGACTTTTGGGTATTGTTGTTTTGTGGTTATTTGATGAATAAAGGAAGATTTCATATTGCTGTATTTTTTTCGTAAGGGTTTTAAATTGCTGTCATAATTTTGGATAAGGATTTGTGTGGATTTTCCAAATTCTATTTATTTACCATAAGGGGAGATTACATAATCACATCACATTTGAAAATTCATATTCACGATACGAGAGAATTAAAACTCAAATTGAAGTGACATAATCTGAAAGATTGATATCATATTATCTTGTATGTCTAATAAAATCATATATCATAAAAAATTATTTGAATCCCAGGACAAAAAATAGTAGTAAGTTCTTCTACAAACTAAATAGAACAAGTATGGAAAAAATTGGCTAATGGACCATGTCTACAAAGTGGCACTAGTACTCTATCCTCAGCTTCTATGTGGTCAAAATTTTCCCTCGAGGCTCAAAAGCATACATACCTATATTATCATCACTCTTGGGATCTTCTAGGTGATCAAACACACTCAAGTGCACCCCAACAAATCTCTATTGTAGCTCTACACCTCCCTTATCAACCCGTGCGGTATCCTCAAGATCAACATTCCAACATGTGGCACACCCCTTAAATACTCTAAAGTATTCATGTGTTTAATATCCAAGAGACTATGGAGTCATGGACTCCAACCAGCTTCTCTACTGCCCTAAAGGTAAGCAGTTTTTCATGGAGTGAATAAAAGTAAAACTATAAGTGGGCCAATTCCTCTTAGTTGCAAAAGAACTAGCAACTTGTGAGATAAACATAATAGAAAGTAGTCTAATTTTTCGGGTTTAGTTTCAGTATATCCTCCACCACCCGATTTGATTACTTGGATGGGATGGGTTGTTTAAACGGCCATTGAGTTTTGCAACCAGAAGAAACTGCTCTTGAAGCTTCAAGGCCTTATCCTTGGTAGACTGAAATATCCCTTGTAGGATATCACTCAAAATTCCATAATTTATAAATTTTCAACAAACTGAGATTCTGATTTTTAGGACAGCAAGGTACAGAAATATAGAATATTTTATTTCTTCCAAAATGTCCACTTACAAAAATACCTAGAAGCTTCAAAAGGCTTGGAAAATATGGAGAACAATAAAGAATTGAGAAATATTTTTTAGCACACAGATCTGATTTTATTTATTTATTTTAAATACATAAACTGCCTTAAAACCTAAGTTTTTACAAACAGCTGAAATTCATGAAAAGCCTCCTAGGCCATCTGCTCAGAAATGGGGACATTACAGTCCTCCCTTCCCAAAAATGCTTGACCCCAAGCATTATCCTGTCATGTTGCAGAAGCTGAATCCCACAAAGCAAGTTTCTCCACCTCATCCTACAGTCAATCAAAATAATTGCTGCAAACTGAATACCACAAGGCAAGTCTCTCCACCTCACCTTGCAGTCACTCAATGATCGGTGGGATCCGAAGTAACCAAGACACCCTATGTAATCATCATGCTCTCCATGCCAAGTAGAGAGCAATGCTGCCCCTGAAGTAGTATGATGCCCACACCAACTCTCCACTGGTACCCACACTGAAACTGCCAATCTGTCCAATCCTTGCCAATGTGAAGCTGCCATCATGTGATCACTCACAATCACTGCTTCTTCAGTCAACCCATGGGTACGAAAGTCCACTCTGAACCCTATAGCATCCCCTGGATCAACCTGTGAAACAACTTGTATAAGCACTAAGTGTGCCAACTCTCCCACATGACCCACACTCGTGTGAGAGCAAGGCTCCTCATAATGTGTCTCAATGTGTCCCGTGGGGAAGAATCCCAAGTCTCCAGTAAACGGTCAACTGGAAATATCAACTCTACATAGTCCATGCCCAACATAAGCTAATAACGACAAGTAGAGTCTACATCACCGTACACAACAAACCGGTATCCCACACACCTCACAAACTCCTCAAACCTCATCCTTGACTTTGGACCTATGTAGAAATTGTCCTCAAATTCGATCACATCATCATAGATCCCAAACCTATATACCCTTCCAGCATCCACCTGCCCAATGTCAACCTCCTCAATGCTATGCAACTCAACAATATGACTCTTATCCAGGTCTGGAGGTCTATAATGAGAATGAACATCACACATGGTATACTGTGTATGCTCATCACTATATCATCAGGCACCCCAAGAGAACGAAAAGACATCTTGTAACTCACATCCACCTCTTGTGCTGAATGTGAACCTACTGAATAACCAAGTAACTGAGTCAACTCCGTCCCTCCACCGACTAACACATGGGTGATATGCTCACCGTGCGTAGAAGCAATAAAGTACATAGGAGTGTTATCCCATGTCGGCTCAGAAAATGATGAACCTATATGCTCCGATTTGTCATAACGACAAACCGCACATCCCCATATAAAGTTGAGGATATCCTCCCTCAACCCATGCCATCTGAACCTCTCCCATATGAACCTGTAGGTCTCATCGAGGCTCAAGTGTCCGGTCACGAAAGAACAATGCACATGTCACAGTATCTCCATCCTCAACCATGAATCTGGCACAAGGTACAACCTGTCCTGATAGAAGATCATCTTATCCTCTAATCTATAGTTGTCATCTTGTGTGTGACCATCCAGAATCTCACAAGTGTGTCGGTTCTTTGAGTACTCAACAAGCAAATGAGATCTCTAGTCTCCGAAACCAAATAACCAACATAATGATAAACTCGGTTGATCTAAACCTGTAACCCCAATCTCTGTAATTGTCTCATGTGCAACACTACTGGTCACACCCATATCCATCGAACTCCACATCTACCAGCAATAGTAAAACACCTCATCGCGCCGAGAAAATCCTCTCCATTCCCTTGGTTGTAACCACTGGGTGCTCATGTAGATAAACCTCTCAAGATTACATTCTTGCCCTGACTTAAACTTCAGCTCCATTGTCTGAAAGTTAGTACGAAACTCACCAAGAGAGTGAAGCCACTGCACTCCCAGCACTATGTTGGTCTCTCCAATACCAACTATGTGGAAATCATCGGTAATCCTGTGTAGTTACCCATAGTGATGCTCAACTGTGGAACTCTCCATGTGCATCTCATAGACTCTCCATTGGCTACAACAACGTTGAAGCCCTCAAAGTCTTTTGTTTGTAGACCTCACCTCTCAACCAAGGATGCATCAATGAAGTTGTGGGTAGCCCCACTATCAATGAGCACCACCACACGCTGACCCTACATAACTCCTCGACGACTGAATGCCTTGTACCTCGGGGTACTAGACAATGTAGCTATAATCTCCGAGGAAAAGTCTCATCCTCCTGCTCCACATCAGTATTGTCCAATGCAACTCCATCTCCATCATCCACCTCGTGGATCTCTAACTCCTCATCTCTGTTACCCTCACTCTCCTCAAAGACCTCAATGAATTGGGCCTTTCCTTTCCCTGTGCAATCATGCCTTAGAGCCCAAGGTGTACAACAATTGAAACATAGTTTATGAAAGATCCCCAAATGGATCCTTGGAGCAAATATAAATTTTTCCCACTCAACACAATAGCAAAATACAATGGCAAAATATAAACTTCGAAAGCTAGGGCAAACGAGATTGATTTCAGCCAAATCGACTAGGGTTTTATATGCAAACACACCCAAAATCAGCATACAATAATTATTTTTACTCCCAAACCCTTGGAACAACCCTAGAGAATTTATGGCGAAAATCAGATTCTACAACAGCTGGAAAATAATTTAAATCTGAAACCCTAACTGCTGCAATCTTCAAGATAGCATAACTTTCTCTACACAACTCCGATCTAGGCAAATGACATATGCCCGAACTTGGAAAAATACAAGGAACAAGATGATGTAAACCAAATTATAACAGCAACTACCAAACATGCAGATCTGGCCCTCCTACTATTTCGGCCCACACATTTAGGGCATCAAATGAGCTCCAAAAATTATTTTCTCTATCCTAAATGCTTGCCTATATTTTTAGGAACTCATTCATATAAGAATCAAAAAATTTGGATGCCAAATCAACTCATAAATCAGATCTGAAATCTGATTATAAAACTGGTAAATAACCCTCAGAAGAATTATGAAACTTGGGTATTTTCATTCACAAAAATTATGAGATATTAGACAATGATTTTCAGATCTAAATGCCTCAATAATAATGCCCAAACAGTCCCAAGGTGAGTCGATCCAATAGAGAAAACACTGCTGCAATTTTATTCACCAAAATACTTGAAAAGTCTTCAATAACACTGCTGGAAAAAGCCTAAAATAGACTAAAAATCTGATTACAACCAATAGGAAATTTTGAGTGAAAATCCCTCTCAAACTCTTGGGGTTTTCGTCCACAAGAGGTTTAATTCACAAGGGGTTTCGTCCTTGGAATTTAATGCAAAAGTGAAGCTTTGTGCAAGAGAAAATATCATATAAAAATCTGGATTATAGAAGAGTCAAGTCGACTTCCCTTTTAAAGGAAAAGGGCCAACAACCAACCTCCAAACCAGCCAATGAGCTCACATGCTTTTCCCTATGCAAACATTTAATATTTTCCCATATTAAATGTTTTTCCCAAAAACATTTCCCCTAGTGCAAGTCGCATTTCTCTAGGAGAAATACATAAATTAATTATGTTTTTATCTTTCCTAGGCTTCATTACTCCCCTTTGGCCAAAGTCGCCATTATCCTTTCTAGGAGGAATAAAATATAATAAATCCCTTTACAATGACTTTTGCCCTTAAGGCAAATTGTATTTTCCAGAGGGATTACAATTTATTTTTATTGTGAATAAATTAATATAAGTGCTTTGATAATTTTATTTTATTTTTATAGCAATTTATAATAATTTATTATAACTTAAGTCACCCTTATATTTTTCCTTTGGCTGTCGAGTTGACAAAATGGGCCAAAGGTCTTCGATTGGAAAAGGGGACATTACGTTTCTTTTGCCTCAACTCATCTCTAAGCTCTCGGGAAATGAATGGCTTCTTAGCCGCATCCTGCCTAGGTGGAGGCTCCTTCTGCTGAAACTCATCCGGTCTAGATGGAGGTTCCCTTTGTTGAACTCGAGGTGGAAACCTCGACTTTGGAGTAGCTAACTCCAAATCTCGTGCTCTCCTAATAGCATCATGCAATGAAGGAGGCTCAAATGCCTTCACAAACCCTGCTAGTGCATCTGTCAAACCTATTATGAAGAGTGAAGTCAATCTCATCTCTGAAACATCAAAACCATAACCAAAAGCCTCTTGAAAATCTGCAATGTATCCGTCCAAAGATCTTGTCTGTCTCAAGTGAGTCAACTCTTTGAAGAACCTGTCAGGATCCCTCTTGTCAAACCTACTCATCAACCTTTGTGTAAACTTTGCATATGTATTAATATTCATGTGCCCTTGTGTAATAAGACCATGATGCCACCAATCATGAGCATCTCCCTCAAGATGTAGGATTGCAAATTTAATTGCATCCTCTTCGTGCATGGGATTCAAGTCAAAGTATGTCTTCAACTTTTGTATCCATGATTGCGTTGTACACTTCTTAGAACCATCGAAGTGTGGAATGGAAATCAGAATGTCCCCATTCCTACGCCAAAGGCCTAGAGGCTTATTTTCATCTTAGCTTTGGTCATACCCAAGGGGTTGGAGATGTGGAGGTTATTGGGTATGGGTTATTTTATTACCACCTTCACTTTATGTTATATTTTGTCATTGACTTAAGTGATGGGTGACTAGGTGGTACTTTATGTTCTATTTCTTCGTTGGGACAACTTAAGTGTACTTTTTAGTATGTGCACAATAAAGTCACTTAAGTTATATTTATGTTTATGAGAAAAGTCCCAAAAGGATGCAATTAGGGTTTTTTTGAGGAAAAAGGTTATAAATATACCTTTGGGGTCTTTTGGAGATTCATTCATGCATGCAACCATTTTTGAGCTATTGTTATTCAGCCTTTTTGCTTGTGGAGGTCAGATTCTACAGGATCCCTAGCTTCGGTGGTGAGAGATCCATCCCTAGTTGGTAGAGCATTCTTCGGTGAGGGTTTTCCACCCATATCCCTAGCTTGCTATTCAGATTTTTGGATCAGATTTGGAGAGTGATTAGAAATTTCAGATTCAGAGATAGAGGACAACCATTCTTCATCAAGGGCTTCAGATTATTTTCAGATCCAAGGCTGTTGGGTATTTTCCCCAAGTGGAGCAACCTATTTAGGAAGTTTGGCAAGCAGTTTGGAAGGGTTTTAGTGGGTTGTTTTTGGAGATTTCAGATCTGTAGATCATTCTTATCATATTAATGCCAAACAAAATTATTCCAGCCATTTTCTATTAATATTCTGGAGTTTACGGTCAGTTGTACCTTTCCCCATTTACTGTTATAAAATAAGTAAAATAAATTCAGATCTGGTTGTTAAAAATTGTTTCTCAGTTGTTTAATGTTCTCTATAATTTTCTACATCTTTTGAAGCTTTTGGGTATTGTTGAAAGTGAATATTTTTGAAGATATAAAATATTTTAGATTTTTGTACCTTGCTGTCTTGGAAAAATCAGAACTACAGTTTGCAGGTTTTTGATAAATTTCTGAGTTTTAGAGTGATATCCTAAAAGGGATATTTCAGTGGTATCGAGCGAGGCTTCCTCCATCCTATTGGGTAGTGAATGAAGTTATATTGCAGGACGAATACACCCCGAAAAGAAGGTCAAAATATGGTAGATCAGAAGAGAATGTGGAAGAGCTCAATGAGGATTTTATGAAGAATATGTTCATCAACATGGTAAAGCAACGAGAGATAACCAACCTCTACTTGAGTCAGCTCACACAAAACATGAATCAGATTAGATCTGGAAATAATAAGGAAAAAGGTGAGAGCAGTGATTCAGGGCAGTGATCCCCCCATTCTTCTAACAAGCCTTTGAGTCTTCATGAGCCTTCTTTCTTGAGAGATTCTAAAGCATCACATGTAGGGCAGCCAACAGAGGTGATTGATGAGGAGTCTTGTTGGGAAAAATACCAATCTTTGAGCGAGGGTTTCAAAGATAATATGTCATTTCCAAATTATTGCAGGATGAAGATTGGTAGCAAGCCCAAGAGAAACCATCATATGCAGGTACCTGAATTACAAAGGCGTTTGGGGCAGATTTCTATCCCACACTTTGATGGCTCTAAGAAGTGTACCGCACGGTCATGGGTTCAAAAGTTGAAGACCTATTTTGATTTGAACCCCATGCATGAGGAGGATGCAATTAAGTTTGCAATCCTACATCTTGAGGGAGATGTAAATGATTGGTGGTGGCATGGACTTGTTACACAGGGGCACATGCACATTGCTACATATGCAAAGTTCACACAAAATTTAGAGGACAAATTTAACAGGAGAGATCCTAATAGATTCTTCAAAGAGTTGACTCACTTGAGACAGACAGGTTCCTTGGATGTGTACATTGTAGATTTTCGGAGACTTTCGGTGATGGTTCCTAATATTTCTGAGATGAGGTTGACTTCATTATTTATAGCAGGATTGACAGATGCTTTGGCTGGATTTGTGAAAACATTTGAGACTCCTTCATTACATGAAGCCATTAGGAGAGCTTGAGATTTGGAGTTGTCTACTCCAAAGTCTAGATTCCCACCCAAACTTCAGCAGAAAATGCCTCCACCTAGATAGGATGACAAGAGACAGGACTCGGCTGGGAAGCCAGGCATTGCACCGGAGCTTAGGGAGGAATTGAGGTGGACGAGGCTATGCTATGAGTGTCGTCAGCCATGGGCACATGGACATAATTGCTCTGGGAAGCGCAACGCCAATTACATTGAGGTCTACGAGGATAGTGATGACAAGGAGAGGAGGTAGTAGACCCTCATGAGCTTGATGACAGTGATGCTTTGGATAATGCGGGTGTTGAGACTGCAGAGGAGATTTTTCCAATTGAGACCATAGCTACATTGATAAGTAACCCAGTGCACAAGGCATTTAGGGTTCGAGGAGTCATGCAGGGACAATGTGTGGTAGTGCTGATTGATAGTGGGGCCACCCACAAATTTATTGATGCCACTTTGGTAGAGAGACAGGGTCTATAGGCAAAAGAATTCCAGTGGCAAAAGACTTCAAGGGCTTCAACGTTATTGTTACCAATGGGGAGTCCATGAGATGTACACAGAGGATCCCACAATTAAGCATCACTATGGGTAACTATACAGTTACCGATGATTTCTATATTGTTGGCATTGGAGAGACCAACCTAGTGCTTGGAGTATAGTGGCTTCACTCACTTGGCGAATTTGAAACTAACTTTCAAACGATGGAGCTGAAGTTCAAGTCCGGGGTAGGAATGTGGTCTTGAGAGGATTATCTTCAAATGCACGAGAGTCACACGCAAACGGATGGAGAGGATATTCAGGCACAATGATGTGGATTGGGCAATCCAGTGCTTGGTTATGACCAAGGATTCAGGTGAGGATAGACCAGAGTATCATGTTGATGTCTGTGCCCTTTGGACAAGCAAGATATAGTTTTCAGCGATATACCTCCGTGATAGAGGATTTGAGCATGTGATTGAGCTTGAGGACAGAAGCCCATGGTCACAAATCCTTACCATCACCCCAAACAGTTTAAGGATGAGATTGAGAGGACCATACATGATCTTCTAGACATGGGACATATCAGGCCTAGTTCCAGTCCCTTTGCTTCTTCGGTAGTTTTGGTGAAGAAGGATGGAACCATGCGGATGTGCGTAGATTACCGTGCCTTGAATAAGAAGACCATTAAGAATAAGTATCTTGTGCCTCGCATTGATGAGTTAATGAGCTACATGGTGCAATCAATTTTCTAAAATAGATTTGGGATTTGGATACCATCAGATTAAGGTCAGAGAGGAGGATGTGTAGAAGACAACTTTCAGATGACACTATAGTCACTTTGAGTTTCTTGTGATATCGTTTGGATTGTCTAATACATCCGCTACATTTTAGAGTTGTATGAAGTTTGAACCATGTGTTTAGCTGCCACCTAAGGAAGTTTGTGTTGGTATTCTTCGAAGACATTCTGATCTATAACAAGACATGGGAGGATCACATGATACATCTTGATGAGGTATTGGGTATTTAAGAAACTAATTCACTATATGCGAAGGTTTCTAAGTGCGAGTTTGGCATGACAAAGTTGTTATACTTGGGCCATGTGATTGGAGGAGGCGGAGTCGAGGTTGTGAGCCAAGATTCGTGAAATATTAAATTGGTGCCGCTGGGACTTTGACACATTGAGAGGGTTCTTAGGTCTATGCACTTACTACAGGAGGTTTGTGAAGAACTTTTCTCGATGGACTGCACCTTTGACAGATTTGACCAAGGAGGGGCTTTTGCTTGGTCAGAATCAGCACAACAAGATTTTGATCACCTTAAGGAGGTGATGAGCTCATGTCCATTCTTGCACTACCAGATTTTACTTGGCCATTTTTACTCGAGTGTGATGCATCAAGTGAGGGCATTGGATCAGTACTCATGCAAGATAGGCATCCCATTGCCTATGAGAGTCGAAGTGGGTAATGTGGAGAGGGGATACAATTTACGACAAGGAGATGTTGACCATTATACATGCATTGGCCAAATTAGTGCAATTTCTTGTCAGGCAATAAATTTGTGGTTCATACGGATCACAAAACTCGAGGTTTTTCTTGGGGCGAAGGATCTCAATGATCACTAGCAGAGATGGGTGCACAAGGTACGGGCTTATGACTTTGACATAGAATACACAAAAGGTAAGAATAATGTGGTAGTTGATTTGTCAGGAGACCTTACCTTGATTCTATGATTAGTTCTACGTCATAGATTTCAGCTAACTAGAAGGCTAACATACTTGTCGAGTATTCCGAAATTCCGTTTGCATGTGAAACATGGATGGCGATTCGGGATGAGAGATACTGATCTTGGATGACCTCATATACTACAAGGATAGGATTTTCCTTGATATCGAGTCCAAGATGAAGAAGAAGATCCTTCGAGTAACGCATGATACACCTCTAGCAAGAAATCCTAGGTATTTTAAGACCTACATGTACATCAGAGAGACATTTTCATGGAAATGGTTAACTGGACGATGTCCCTAACCATATTAGGGAGTGTTTGATTTCACAACAAACAAAGGCTGAGCATTCTTTTCCAAAGAGGACTTCTACTGACCTCTTCCCATCCCTAAGTAGAAGTGGGAGACCATATCTATGGATTTTATTGCAGGCCTTCCTCAAAGACATGGGCACGATTGCATTTATGTGGTGGTCGATCGGCCTGACCAAGTACGCCCATTTTTTCTATGCCTTCTAGGCATAAGGCACCTGAGGAGCTAAAACATTCTTCACGAGATGTTTTTAGGCTTCATGGCTTGCCTAAGAACATTGTCGATGTGAGGATAAGATTTTCATGAGCACATTTTGGCAGGAGATTTTCAGGCTTGTAGGTACGAAGTTAGCTCCTAGTACTACCTATCATCCACAGACAAATGGGTAGACAGAGATAGTTAATAATTGGATAGAGGGCTATTTATGTAGCTATGTTGCAGGACATGAACGTGCATGGGTTAAATGGTTACGCATGGGTGAGTATTGTTATAATACCACCTACCAGATGAGTATTAGCATGGCTCCCTTTTGGACATTATATCGATACAATGCCTCATCATTCATGGACCTGGTATCATCAGATAACCGAGCTCCCAAATCTCATGATTGGTTACTGGAGAACAGGATATCATGAAGGTCCTTAAGGAGAATCTACATAGAGTGCAAAACCAGCAAAAGATTTATGCAGATAGACACAAGGTTGAGAGATCTTTTGAGATAGGAGATTTGGTCTTTCTACAATTATAGCCCTACAGGAAATCCTCACTCAAGAAGAGCGGTGCTGAGAAGTTGAAACCATGGTTCATGGCCATACAGATAGTACGGAGAGTTGGGGCAGTTGCATATGAGTTGGCGATTTCAGAACAGAGCAGGATCTACAATGTCTTTCATGTTTCGTGCTTCAAAAGGGCAATTGGACAACATATTGTGCCTTCTACAAATTTGCCACCTTTGGACGATGAGGGAAAGTTGGTCTTAGAACCAGAGACTATCATTGAGGTGAGGCAAAGGAAGCTCAAAAACAGGTTTATTACAGAGTATTTAGTGCCGTGGAAGGATTTGCCACTTGAGAGGTTGAGCAGATTTTACATCATCCTGGTTTGCATTTGCATTTACTTGTCAGGCAACAAAATTTTGGGAAGGAAGGACTATAATGTCCCCATTCCTACCCCAGAGGCCTAGAGGCTTATTTCCATCTTAGCTTTGGTCATACCCATGGGGCCGGAGACGTGGAGGTTATTGGGTATGGATTATTTTATTACCACCTTCACTTTAAGTTATATTTTGTCATTGACTTAAATGATGGGCAACTAGGCAGTACTTTATGTTCTATTTCTTCGTTGGGACAACTTAAGTGTACTTTATAGTATGTGCACAATAAAGTCACTTAAGTTATATTGATGTTTATAAGAAAAGTCCCAAAGGGGTGCAATTAGGGTTTTTGGAAGAAAAAGGTTATAAATATACCTTTGGGGTCTTTTGGAGATCCATTCATCTATGCAACCATTTTTGAGCTATTGCTATTTTCAGTCTTGTTGCTTGTGGAGGTCAGATTCTACAAGATCCCTAGCTTCAATGGTGAGAGATCCATCCCTAGCTCGTAGAGCATTCTTCGGTGAGGGTTTTCCACCCATATCCCTAGCTTGTTATTCAGATTTTTGGATCAGATTTGGAGAGTGGTCAGAAATTTCAGATTCAGAGATAGACGACAGCCATTCTTCATCAAGGACTTCAGTTATTTTCTGATTCAAGGATGTTGAGTATTTTCCCCAAGTGGAGCAACCTATTTAGGAAGTTTGGTATACAGTTTGGAAGGGTTTTAATAGGTTCGTTTTGGAGATTTCAGATCTGTAGATCATTCTTATCATATTAATGCCAAACAAAATTATTCCAGCCATTTTCTATTAATATTCTGGAGTTTACGGTCAGTTGCAACTTTCCCCATTTGCTATTATAAAATAAGTAAAATATATTAAGATCCGGTTGCTAAAAATTGTTTCTCGGTTGTTTAATGTTCTCTATATTTTTCTACATCTTTTTAAGCTTCTGGGTATTGTTGAAAGTGAATATTTTTGAAGATATAAAATATTTTAGATTTTGTACCTTGCTGTCCTGGAAAAATCAGAACTATAGTTTGTAGGTTTTTCATAAATTTCTAAGTTTTAGAGTGATATTGAAAAGGGATATTTCAAAATATGTCCCAATCTCCTCTGCAACTCCGAACATGAATAGAGTGATCCCTCTTGGGCCTACTACCGATCTTCATCTTGCAATACTCGGTAAAAGGCATGTTAGCTTTAAACCCTTCACTCAATGATTCATACTTCAGCCAACAAGTCTCCTCATCATAAATTTTTGAGTGTTGTCCCACTTGTGTAATTTTTGGATCCTTCAAAAATGTTGGCTCATGCATGCTTGAATGTGTATTATGGGAAGGGGAAGTGTGTTGCCCTGAATTGCTACCTTCACCCTTTTGAGCATGTTGCCCCATATTACTATTTTCTCCTCTTTCCGCATGATTCCCAAATCTACCTGTGATAATTTTTCTGTGAGTTGGCTCAAATAGAGATTTGTGGTTTCTTGTTGTTTTACCATATTGATGAATAATTTTTTCATTACCTCTTCATTAAGCTCCTCATCGTCACCATATTTTGCCTTTCTTTCTAGGGTGTATTCCTCCTAGAATAAACCTTCATACACAACCCAACAAGCTAGAGGAAAGTCGGCTCGATACCACTGAAATATCCCTTGTAGGATATCACTCAAAATTCCCAAATTTATAAATTTTCAACAAACTGAAATTCTGATTTTCAGGACAACAAGGTACAAAAATATAGAATATTTTATTTCTTCCAAAATGTCCACTTACAAAAATACCCAGAAGCTTCAAAAGGCTTGGAAAAATATGGAGAACAATAAAGTATTGAGAAATAATTTTTAGCACACAGATATGATTTTATTTATTTATTTTAAATACATAAACTGCCTTAAAACCCTAGTTTTTACAAACAGCTGAAATTGATCATATTATTTTCTGAATTTTGGACAGCAAGTACAAATTTTATAAAATAGATCCAACTTGGAAAAACCAAAAATACGGCACCAAACCCTAACAAAAACAACCTGCAAACTCCCAAAGGTGACGTCACCCTAGGAGAACAGCCAGAAACACCACGAAATTCCTCCTGGAAGTTTGTTATTGCTATCTCCAATGTCGGAAATGCTGACCTGGAAGTCTGTAGAAATATGAATCAACACCCTGGAAATCTCTGAAAACTCTGCAACCCTGAACTGAAAATCTGATCTGAATGAAGCCCCAAAATAGCAAGCTAGGGATGGATCTTTCACCACCAAAGAATGCTCTGCTAGCTAGGGATGGATCTCTCACCACCAAAGCTAGGGTTCTTGTAGAATCTCACCTCCACAAGCAAGGTCAAAAGCAAGCAGCCACACAAAAGTAGATATCATAATGTGTTTTTCTCTCCCCAAGCGACTCCTTTTATAATTTCCCTTTTGCCAAAAAGAAGCCCAAAACCCTAATCGCCCCACATGGAGAGTCTTCATGTGTGTAATCGTCACTTAAAGTGACTTTATGTCACCTATGCCAAAAAGGTCCACTTAAGTGACCCCAACAAAGAATTAGAACATAAAGTACCATATATTCACCCATCACTTAAGTCATCGACTAAATATAACATAAAGTACCTTAGGGGAGCATCTCACAACCTTATTTCACTTAAGTCACCTCAAAGTATGTGTCCAACTCCAAAACATAACATATAAGTGAAATGAAGGTACAAACCACACCCAATAACCATCAACGTCACTAGCCCTTGGGCATAACCAAGGCTAAGATAGATGAAAAGCCTCCTAGGCCATCTGCTCGGAAATGGGGACATTAAATATACATCTTATCAACAAAGAGCACAAAAACCTTGATTTACCTCATCATGATCAACGAAAGCCACTCTCAAGATCCATCCATACACCATATTGGGTTCAATACATAGAATTCCATGTACAAGGTTCTACATGCAGACAATCCCATCCATGTTAAATGATCGGTCTAATTCTCGATCATATAGTTGTATTGCAAGACATGTCTCATGAATTGTTGTTTCTATATTTAAAATTTTACATACATTTTGATTATATTTTATCTTCTACCATGTTTATTTTCTCCTTTGTAGAAAAGATGAGTCCCTCGAGTTTGGGGACAAGTTTCTCTAAAACAAGGAAGCGAAAAGTCTCCTAGAGTCCCCTTTTTACGGGACGCGCCAAGGAGAGGTGATAAGTTCCTAGAGTCCCCTTTCTTTGGGGATGTCAAAGAGACATGGGAGGAGTTCCATGCCAATTTCCCAAGTTCTTGGAACTAGCTCCCTTGCTCTCCCTCCCCCACATAGAAAGGTTCCCTAAGTAGGGTGTGAGTTCCCAATAACATTGATTGTTTTTAATAATAGTCATAACTTGAGACTAGGTAGCCAAAGTGTAGACACCCCAAAAATACATAGTCATTTCCATGTTATCCTCAATTATTCACATCGCCTTTAGAATTGATTAATTCGGACTTTGAATATCATAACCCTTCGGTATTGATTAAATTAATTCCTACACCCTTTAGCTAGTTTAATTAAACATTTATTTAATTAAATGGTTAATTATCCTCTCACACTTCATAGCTAATTAAATTAGTTATTAAATGGAAAATAAATCTATTTTCCTATTCAACCCCCACTTGGACTCCACTTCATTGTCCTAGTCACTCCACTTCCAAAATCCTAGAAAGGTGGAAGCAATAAAGTTGCATGTACAACCACCTTCCCGGATGCAAACTTCTGCCAACTGAAAAGTTATTTCCCCTCAATGGAAATTTAATCCATTCGAACTATTTCAACTTCCTCCAATGCTATTTTTAGCATATGCATTGATAACTTCATTAACCACTTTCAACCACTACTTAGCCTCTATAAAAAGGCCTTATCCTTTGCAAATCCTCTTGGTAACCGTGAAGCGAAACTCGCCAATTTACAATATGATATCTCGCATGTTGAAAATCTTCCCTTGTGTCAAATTTGTCCTTGTAGCATTGTCAATTCTTCATTTTGGAGATCATTCAAGAGCATCCACAATCCAACTTTCAAAAGATTCTACAAGTTTAAATACTTCCACAATCTTATCCAAGGTTTGCAAGAGAAACTTGGAGGAAAGGTTTGTTGTTGTGTTTGTTTATCTTCCACTTTTGCCTAGTTTTTCGTGCTCACATTCTCGCCACGCCCAATGGGACATCGAACCCACACTCTATTACTCTCCATTTCATATTTTTTTATTATTTCTTAGTGTTTGTATTAACCCTTGTGTAAATTTAGCATTATTTGGTTAACATTTGTGTTTGGGTGTGTTTTGTTGTTTGTCTTTGTTGTCTTGTGGTATTGTGCAGGTTGTAAGTTTGTTGCATTTTGGAATGATCTGAAAAGAGAAATCAGAGTTAAAATTAAAAAAATTCCCCAAAATGTAAGTGTTTTACCACTAAATTTCGTGGTGATTATAGTTACTGATTAAATTTGTTTGGCAATGCTAAAGTTAGAGGAGCTCCTCGGGCTCCTTGCTCATCCCTCCTCACACACCTGCCGAGTTGGTTCAGCCTCCACCTTGCAAGACCAAGCTGTTTGGTTAACTCGACGAGCTCGAGTTACGCCTACCTCCATCTCCCTTCCAACTCCTCGAGCTCCTCCAGGACCTATCCCTCCCTACCACATAGTTATTCACTCACCTCATCACTCTCGTTCAACCCTCACCGGCCAAGCTGCCTTAAACTCCCCTCCGAGCTCCAACCACTAGCATTGCTCAACTCACCCAACCTCGTCTCTGTCTCCACCGTGTTACCCACTACCACACCGCTCCGCCCCATCCATGTCTCCTAGCCCGAGCTAACTCGTAGGCCAATTCCCGTCCCCAATCCATGCAAGCCGCTAAGACCCACCGATCTACTCTCCACCTCCCTACCAAGTCACATCCCCAACTCGTCCTCCATCCCCTGTCTCCCCGCCTCACCAAGCCCTCACCCAAGCTAAACCCTACATCGATCCACACCCGAACTCCATGCAAATTTTCATCCCTCAACCTCACCCATTCCAACATCCTCTCCCGACATTGAGCCCAAGCCAAGCGAGCCCTCCTCCATCTTGCCATTCGAACCCCCGTCGAAATCACTCTTGATTCGCCGCTTCCGCGCTCCTTGTTGCATCCACACCCTACAAAACTGCACCGAACCTTTGCCCATTGCACCCCTCCCTTTGCCCAACACTTAGAATTTTTAGGGTTTTTCCATTCTTAAAGGACTTAAATTAGGTTAACTCTAAACTCAAGTTAATATAGTTAATTTATTTTATTCTAACTCCTTAATTATTTTTATTTTTTTAATTAATTAGGGTTTATTTAATAAATTAGGTCATAAATTTATTTTTTTATCAAATTAGACTAATTGAGCTAACTAGGAAACTTTAAATTAACGGTTATTAAACATTTTCTTCATCATTAGCTCATTTTTGGAGGATATTGTGAACGTATTAAATCTTTTGAGAAGTTTTTGTGAAATTAATCTCGATAAGCTCACGCGTATGCTCTTTTCTCGCACTTTTATAAGTGATCTTGAAAATCAGAAATGTGGTTTTTTTTGTGTTTTTACGCAGAATACTTTTAACTAATTGTTTCCATGACCGTCTTTACGAAAATTGTTCTCAAAACTCCTAAGCGCAGGTTGCCATGTTCATGGATTCAAGAAAACTTCATCACCTTTTATTAAACGTTATAGAAACTCTCTTTAATTAAAATTTTTGGAGACGGGTTTATTCCCCCTCCAACTTAACTGTGGGAAGTGCATGGTCAAGGGCCGAAACACATGCGAGGAGTACCAAAAGAACCCCAAAGTAGTTGGTGCCTTGAGTAAACTAGCCAACGAAATAGGATCCCCACCTACTTAACTAACATACCTTTGTGAGGATTAGAGTCAAAGTTATCCATAGTGGCGGCCTCGGTTTGATCCTTTGAGTGGAGTAAAATCAGGTTTATTGTATCAAGAGGGATAAAGTAAAGCCGGTAATCTTTAGGCATTTAGGGAGAGAACCACTTTTATAGAAGCCCCTCCTTGACCAAGCCAACTTAAGTTTAGAGGCCCTCCTTACATAATGTTATCATCGTCTATTTTGTGTTATAAAGTTTTTGTTCCACAATCTTATCATACACATTCTATCTCCCCATCTTCTAAATTTGCAATCAATGTTTAAAGCCTTGAGTTGTGGATACCCATATCCTAACTTGAGCACATTCATTCTCAATCTAAGTCTTGACATCTTGATATTCACTTTATCACGGTCAAGCACCATCACAATCTTATTGATCTATCATTTTCCTAAGTCTTTAGTTTAACATTCACGTTGTTAAACTCTAAGCACTAGACCATCCTACATCTATAAATTTAACATTCACTTTGTTAAATTTTAGGCATCTTCATTTCCACACTCCTCTCTCCTAAGCATTCACTTTGCTACGAGTTGAGATAGTTAATCAATCAACCCCCTTTGTCTCTTATCTTCACATTCACTTTGTTGAGATTCGGGCTATTGATCATCATTCCTACACCTCTTATTTCAACATTCACATTGTTGATATTTGAGTACTACCCTTTCATCACTAAGTCTCTTCTATCTTAACATTCATTTTGCTAAGAGTCGAGCAAATCAACCTTTTAGTCTCTTCCATCTTAACACTCATTTTGTTAAGAATCGAGCAATCAACCTTTTAGTCTCTTCCATCTTAGCATTATCTTTACTAGGGTCGAGAAATCAAACCTTTTTGCCTCTTCCATCTTACCATTCACTTTGCTAAGGCTCGAGTAATCTTGATCTGCATTGCTACACTTCTATCTTTGCATTCACTTTGCAAAGGTGTAATATTCCTTCTCGGTGAAAGACCCTTAGTCCAATTTTGTTTCCCGGCTAAGGGGTGAATAAAAGGGAAGCTTGTCATAATGAATTAATTATGAAGTGCAATATAAAATATTATTATAAGCACTTTATATTAATTTATTAATGATAAAGTTAAAATAAAAGAAAAGAAAAAAAAAAGAAAAAGTGACAAAATGAAATTATAAAAAATAAAAGGGAAGTCACTTTATAATTTTTAATTTCCTCCTAGAGGAAATGCGACCCATGTGGGAGAGGGTACAATGCCAAAAAGAATTAAATGCAGGCAAAGGAAGATGATTGGTGGTTGTGGGTGGCTACTAAGCCAAGTTTGATTATAAAAGCAAGTCGACTTGCTTGTGAGAGGCATCTCTTTTATTTTATAAAAATTCTGATTTTTGTCTGAGCTTGAAGCTTTGTAAATTACTTCAAAGGACGAAAACCCATTGAAGTCATCTCTAGAGGACGAAAACCCTCTTGAGGTCTAGAAGGAGAACGAAAACTCTTCTTCTATTTGAGAGGATTCTCCATTCAGGGGTTTCCATTGCAGTACAAGGATTTAGTTGTGTTTTCCATTGAAGATCAGCAATGTTTGAGGGCTGAATGTTGCAGATCTGAGCAAGGATTTGGAGGAGAATATTGTCACTGTGATTCTCCTTTATTTCCAGCAGTGTTTTTGGTAGAGCGACCCATCTAGGGAGCTGATTTATGGTGTTTTGGACTTGTTTTAGAGCTGATCTAGGTTGGTGTTCATAATTCTGATTTTTAGAAATCAAATCAGCCAACTTGCATGATTTTTGGGTCAAAGAACTTGTTTTCAGCTGTATGTTTGAAGGAGCATTTGTATATTTTTAGAAAATAAATCAGCCTTCAATTGGATTTCAAATTGGTATTTTTCTTATGTATTTGCATTATAAAAATCAGTTGATCCATTTCGATGTTTAAAAGTGTTATTTAGCTTCCATTTCACTTTGCTAAGGGTCGAGCAATCAAACCTGTTCGCCTCTTCCATCTTAGCATTCTCTTTGCTAACAGTTGAGTAACTCATCTTGTCTTTTGTTTTGTTCCTCTCCTCTTTCAAAAATGGTGGGAACAAGACACCGCAATTATGGTCCCTTCGGAAGACAAGATCGAAATCCTTTCCATTTTAGCTCCGACGAAGAGGACGAAGACCAACTAGAAAATCAACAAAATGATCCTTCCTTCGAAGAACAAGCAAAGGTCGAAAACCCTTTTGTGACAAAATAAAGACCAATTTTTGCTTCGTCTCTTCGAAATGGGAGCAAAACTACCTCCGGATTTTGACGATGTCACTTTGAAAAACTTACAGAGGTCAACCCAAACCAACAAATAATACACAACCCAAGTCAAATAACCACAATGAGACCAAATCAAGCAAGATTGAAAATGATCACAAAGGGTAAATCAAATGCATCGGCCCCCAAGTCAAATCAAGCCTTGATTGATCAAATCAATGAAATGGAAAAACAATTGGCTCTAATATCTTCTAAAGTCACTAATGACACCAACAATAAAGAATCAACGAGGAAAAGTGACGATACATCCAAAACCTATGCTGAAATAGACAAAGAGAAAACCAATCTAAACAATGATGTTGCTTCAACTATCCCACAAACTAATTCACCATTTGCTCAAGAATGGCAAATGATGAAGGATACAATTTCAGGCATGCAACAACAACGTAAACAATTCAATTTTGATGAATTGTGTCCTTACCCTTTGATAAGGACATCCTACACATACCCTTCCCAAGATCCTTCGAGACACCCAAATTCGACAAATACAAGGGCAAAAACGATCCACGAGAGCATATCAAAGAATTCTTCATGGCATGTCAGAAGTGGCATACAATGATATCTTTCTCTTGTGCCTCTTTCCTAAGAGTTTAGGAGGGAAAGATTTAGATTGGTTTCTACACCTCCCAAAGGGATTAATCAGCACTTTCGTGGACCTCTCGAGAAGTTCGTCAAACATTTCTCATTTAACCTCGACTCAAAAATAACAATGATGGATTTGTGTAATACAAAACAATGAACCAATGAAAGCTTTTCACAATTCTTACAGCGGTGGAGAGGAATTGCAAGCCGATTCCCATGTTCCATTCGAGAAAAATAGTTAGTTAACATCTTCGAATCAAATCTTAACAACAAAATGTCCTTTCACATGCAGATGCACTGCCTCAACAGTTTTGAGGAGGTTATTGAAAAAGGAACTCAAATAGAAAAAGCCCTCATTACAAAAGGCTTAATCAAGCCTCATTCTAGGGATAACAATCACACCAATAACAACAATAGCACTCATCAAGACAAACTTAAGTACGTCAATCACAACCGCAATGTCGTTAATGATGGTGTCACTGGACAATGACAAACACAACGTGTAGAATAATCAACCAAAATGAACTAACTCAAAACAAGTCATCACCATTCCAAGTAGTAGAGGTCCTCCCCTGTGATAACAAACGATGACAATTCACATCTCTAGGAGAAACTCTTTCAAGTGTCTTACAAAAATTGGCAAGTGCCAATATGGTCACTTACCCTATCACAAAACCCTTTGTTGAAGGGGAACCTAAACCATCTTGGTACAAACCTAATACATATTGTGATTTTCATCGCATTGATGGTCATCAAACAGACAAATGCGCACAACTTCGCAATTACATCTAAGACCTCATTGATAATGAAGACATAATGGTCGAAGACCCACCACTAAATAAAACACCCAATGATAATTTAAAGGTGTTTTCAAATCTGTTCCTAAACATGGTACAAATGGCAAAACTCCCAAACAAGGTCAATCTTCAAACAACGTTGATTTCAATTCCATCATTTCACTTGTTGAAAAGAAGCCTAACACTATGACACGCAAAGTCAAATGTCAATTTACACCCCTCGAAGAAAGTCTCTCTAGTGCCTTTCATCAATTAGCAAAGGCTAAAATGATAAAATATCTAATCACAATACCCTTCTTTAAAGGAGAACCTAAGCCCAAGTGGTATATAAAAAATAGAATATTGTGAATACCACCGCATCGAAGGCCACTCTACGGATCATTGTTCAAATCTCCGCTATTACGTCCAAGACTTAATTAACGACGGAGTCATCAAATAGAAATCGACAACGAAGCTATCGAAATGAAAACACGTCAACTACTACAACTTCTAATGAAGAGTTGAACGTTGTCCAAAATTCTTTACATGATAAAACTCAACGAGATCAAGACGAACAAGGGTCAAGGATCTATAAACCAAAACCAATCAATCTCTCTCCGAATGTTCTTCCGTTTAATCGAAATTGAAAGTGTTTCAGAAAACTATCTTCAAACGTCGAATGAGAACTTGAGCATGATTCAAGATTCCTTTCCAACCCATGACATAAATGAAGACTCTAAAGAAGAGGGTCAATCATCAAGCACTGTTGAGCTTGATTATATCCTTTCAATGCTAGATCCTACGCCCGACATCCCTAGTCTTATTGTCAGAGACACACAACAAGTTTGGACACTTGCAACAACGCAGCCTTCCATGTCCATAATACCTCAAATGATCAATCTTGAATTTAATAATGTTTCACAACAGTTATCCGATGTAGAGTCTTCTTGTATTTTACAAAACATTATTAAAAACAATCAACCACGATTCCTACGTATCACGACATCCATATGCGTGTACTCCACGAGGTGCGTATTCTAGGGGTATCCTCACACAACCATTTCGAGCTTTAATTGCAAATCTATCGTCAAACAAATTAATCCAATGCCTAAAAGGAGTAATATTGAATATTTTCTCTCTACATCCTACAAGATGCCTTGGATGCCCATCTATGGATCAATCATTCGCTCCTCGCCATCATTCCATTCATGGGTCATATGGATTAAAGAATCTTTTAAAGCGCCAATCATCTAAATCTTGTATCCCAACTACCTTGGAAATTATTCACAAAGATATTGGGGAATATGAATTTCAACATATTCTCATGCATCGACAAATTGCCTCAAACATCACATAGGTTTTTCGATCTCATCAAAAACTTATCCAATCACATCTCCGTTGACTTGGATCTAGCTTGCCCAAGTTTCATCCGCCCAAGCCTCACAAGACTCATTGAATCTTTTGATTCACACTTTTGACTTGGATCTCGTCTACCCAAGTCTCGTAAATCATGACTCATCGAATCTTAGGATTCACTTCATTGACTTGGACCTCATCCGCCCAAGTCTCGTAAATCAGGACTCTTCGAATCTTAGGTTTATTGCAAATCTTTCGATCCACTCCGTTGGCTTGGACCTCATCCGCCCAAGTCTCATAAATCAGACTCATCAAATCACAATTTTATCGACAACCTTTTTACACTCCATCGACTTGGACCTAGTCCGCCCAAGTCTCGTAAATCAGGACCGATCAAATCATAGATTCATTGAAAATCAATCTATCTACTCCAATGACTTGGACGTAGTCCACCCATGTCTCGTAAAATCGGGACCCATTAAATCTAAGATTCATGAAAATCAAATCTACTACTATGGCTTGGACCTTGCCCACCCAAGCCTCGTAAATCGGGACCATACAACTTTACTAAACATGGACTTCTTCCACGAGTACTCTGCACTAAGGGAGGTCGTTTTACTTTACCAACTCATCTAACAAATAATTTTAATTGTTTCATCCATTGGCAGATATCTTAATCATGACATCATCATCTCTCCACATTCTTCTCCTATACGACACAGGTTAATATTGTTCATCTTAGGCATTGTGTGTCTCATCCCGTTATGGTTTCTACCATTTTAAATCTTTTTACCTATGGTTTTGTCTAGAAGCTTATTGATGACAAATCCTCCTTTCAAACAAGTTCTCTCTTTAACAAAAAACATTAAACTTCTTTACCCGGATCTTTTGACCGTCCATCTTTGTCTAAGGTGTTGAACCCTTGTGTCCTACTAGTCGCATGAGGCTGAGATTTGGGGGCAAAACGTTCCTTCCCAACAAGCACAATATTAACATACAAGGAAAAATCAATCTAAAATACAAAAAAAAACAATCATTACACCTTTCGTCCTTCACAAGTCTTCGGTGATGAGCCCATACTTCTTACTAGTAGTATGAGACTAGGAAAGGAGGAAATATCCTTACTCACCTACATTTTGTCTTCGGTGTTGAGCCCTTGCCTCTTATTGGTGGCATGGGGCAAGATGTAGGGGTCCTTTTAAAAAAATTCAAAAAAATAAAGCCTTCAAAAATCTGCATCAAAAGTTCTTAATAATATACATCCCAAGAAGTTGCTCATGTTAAGAGAGACAACAATTCCTTCAACCGGATCTTGTCAATCAAGTAGGCCATCAATGGATCTAAGTCTAGTCAAGATTTATAAAGTGAAATCATCTTGGAATCGGTCAAGTAATCTTGACTAGAGATGAGTCACATTTTCCCAAATGGATCATTGTTACACCTTGTGTCTTGGCATCCTTCATCTTCATTTTCATATCACTATTCTCCTAGTTCTCACGTCCTTCTTGGCTGTCTTGGCTCTCGGTGGTGAGCCCTCGCATCTTCCTAGTTGCGTGGAGTCACGAGTGGAGTGAGACATCCTATCACTATATCATCTACATTCTACCAATGGAATGAAATGCTTACAATTGTTTGAACATGAGTTCAGATAGTGCACCCTTTACTGAGTCAAAATACAAAAACATTCAAATATGTTTAAAACTCCAAAAACATTCAAATATGTTTAAAAATACAAAAATATTCAAATATGTTAAAACTCCAAAAACATTCAAATATGTTCAAAAAAAAAAACATTCAAATATGTTCAAAATCTAAAAACATTCAAATATGTTTCAAAAATAAAAAAATTCAAATATGTTCAAAAACCAAAAACAAAGTATAAAAACTTGAAACAATCAAAAACAAAACATTCAAAAAATGTTTGACAAAATATCAACAATGCATGACACAGTTCAACAATATCGTCATTTGACGTCAATCCTACTAATCGTTCCAAATCATCTTACGATAATCACTTTTCTTTGCTCGTGGGTATATATCAATCAATTGGAGGCAAAACAATTAATTAACCCTTCGAACAATACAAATCAAACTTCAATGGGATCCGACAAGATTGTTTTTCGAGTATCTAAGATCTCTCTGCTCTTCGGTCCGATCCAATCTTCTTACGTTTCTAAGATATCGCTTAGGGCATTCATATTTGTCTATATCTTCAATGTGGAACACATTAGGGGTGTCATTAGACGTCGTTATTGCAAAGTGTGTTGTATTGTTGTTGTTTGTTAAACCTTGTGACGATGCTTTTGTTAACATGTTATTTTGTTGTATTTTGTTTACCTTTATTGTAGACCAATTGCAGGAAAGTTATTAGCATTTTAGTTCACATATAACTTTGGTGTAGTTAATTCTTGTTCATATTGGGTTTGTTTGACATGTTTGTTTTGTGTCTTTGAATCACTTGTACATATTGTTTTATCATCCTGGTTTATTAAATAAGCCATGGTTTGTTTTCTTTTTTGTGTAATTAGGTTTGTTTACATTTCTTTGTATTTGTGTTAATTGCAAGTACTTTGTTGACACCATAATAAATCACACTTTTAACTACTACCCTAGTGATCGTTCCAATCTTATGACTATCACAATACATCATCTTCCCTTTGCATGTTAATATCCCTTCTTGGGGCAAGTCAAATCAATTGTTTCCTTCACGATATAACTTCACTTGGGAAATCTTGGCTCTCATTCCCTCCCTGCATTTCATAAGTTTAATGCTTGAGGGAAATGATCCTTTTAACTCTCAAATCAATTTTCAATGTGGGATCCAAAAAGAGTTTCTTTTGGAGTATCTAAGATTACTCCGCTCTTCAGTCTGATCCTATCCCCATGCATTTCATAAGTTTAGTGCTTGGGGGCATTCGCATGCTTGATCATCATTGTGGCACGTATTAAGGGCATAGCTAATTGTCTTATTTTGAAGTTGTGTTGCATTGTTGATATTACTTTTTGGACCAATTATACATATTTCATTATCATCTTGGCTTCCTTATAGCCATGGTGCATACTTTTACGATGTCTATTGGGTTTATTTTCATTTTTATCTTTTATTTCTCGTGTTTGTTTACGCACATAATGGATTACACAACATGATCCTTTCATAATCATGGTGACAACTCTTTCACTCTCTAAATGACGCTCATGCTACGAGCACAATCCCTCCCATCCTCCTTCAAATTCCTTGTCTTCCTATCAAGCGATTTGCCCACTGCTTTGTTGCGTCACCCATCTACTTGAGGGGGACTTCCCTTACCATCCTGCTCGTTGGGGCATTTAAATGCTTCATTGGAGCAAACCAAGACCATCTACCTTAATTCCCTATCATTCACTCACCAACTTGCATATCTACTATCTTTAAAATGTTATTACTTCATAATAACACTTTAAAGAGGGCGAATGTAGACACCCCAAAAATACATCATCATTTCCAGCTTATCCTCAGTTATTCACATCCCCTTTAGAATTGATTAATTAAATTAATTAATTCATACTTTGAATATCATAACCCTTTGGAATTGATTAAATTAATTCCTACACCCTTTAGCTAGTTTAATTAAACATTTATTTAATTAAATGGTTAATTATCCTCTCACACCTCATAGCTAATTAAATTAGTTATTAAATGGAAAATAAATCTATTTTCCTATTCAACCCCTATTTGGACTCCACTTCATTATCCTAGTCACTCTTGATGAGGGTCGTGATCCCCAACATTAATAATGTCAATCTAGGATTGGTGTTCGAAGGCTATATGCAAAAGGAGAAAGAAATATTTGGCCATGGTTCCTTCTACCAAATCCACACTTAACGAAATGTAGAAGCACACTTGCAAGAATTAGACACACACTTTGCATGAAAGGAAACACACATTGCGGGAAAGTTTAATCAACCATTGCAAAAAGGAAATTGTTGAATTGAAAATAAACACATAAAACACCTATAGGTTTACAACAAATCTGTACATCAAAAAGATAATTACATTGCTAAAGAGAAAGACAACAAAAATAATTACAGAATAAAAAATAAACATAAATATACAGATCCATCTTCCTTGGAATGAGTGGCCAGCTCATTCCTCGGAAGAGGATTTTAATCAAGACTATTTACAAATGGACAATGAAATCTTGAATTGATCAGAAAAATGGTGATTACATTCTTTGGTGTGGGAGGTTGCATTTATAATTCCATGCTTCTAACCACCTCCTTATTTTAAGGCATACATCTTTATCAACTAAGATTTCAATCTATCCAAAAAGCGTCAATCTCCACAAAATATGGAGAGAGCTTATCTAACAATCCGGATTTCTTATTTTATTGTTGAAAATCAAAATGAATATTGATTCTTCTTTATTTAAATAATAAAACACTTACAAAAATTCTATTTTTAGAACGACTTAAAAATAGATAACAATGCCACCTTTGGAGTTATGCTCCCCTCTGTAATTCTAGTATTCATCCCCGGAGCTCTAATATCAAACTCCGAAGCTATAACAATCAACTCCAAAGCGATCGGGAAGACTCAAGCAATCTAGGAAGACTCAAGCGTTAAGGGAAGACTCGGAGCATTACTAAAACGACTATAAGTTTTGCATATTAACTCGAATCAAGATGGTTGATTTAAACTTGCATCATTTTTCGAGAGGAATCTAAATATACAATCAGAATTAGGTTTGGATATATTCTTGATAATTGTTTTTCATTTTTTTCCAAACATATGCTTAAGGAGCCGCTCATAGAACTGCTGAAAATTTCCGGAGCTAGTGAAGACATCTCTCGGAGATAATGCGGTGATAAACTAACAATCTCTGAAGATGATATGAGAGATTTTAAAGATCCTCCAAAGCTGGTTGTAGCCGGTGCTTAGTGCTCAAACTGTCTTATTTAACAATTATAGCAAAGTATGAACTACATATGCACAAATTGACATCTTTTTCCTAATAATCATTAGAAATAGGTAACAGAAAGATAACAATGAATTCTAAATAAATAGCCATGATATATACTCTCTATTTTATCCTAAATAAACCATAAGTTCAAAAATTACACTTAGATCCACTTTATGTATGCTAGGAAAAAGAATGTCAAATCTTGTATAAAATGGGCCATTTTTGGGCTCATCAACTCCACTTTCAAAATCCTATAAGGTGGAAGCAAAGTAAAGTTGCATGTACAACCACCTTCCTGGATGCAAACTTCCGCCAACTAAAAAGTTATTGCCCCACAATGGATATTTAATCCATTCGAACTATTTCAACTTCCTCCAATACTATTTTTAGCATATGCATTGATAACTTCATTAACCACTTTCAACCACTACTTAGCCTCTATAAAATGCAGGCCTTATCCTTTGCAAATTCTCTTGGAAGATATGCAGTGAAAAACTCTTCCAATTTACAATCTGATATTTGCATGTTGAAAAGCATGTTAGAAAATACAGAGAGAAGAATAAATCGAGAGAAGGCTGATTGCACACTCAGAACAAGTGTGACAGCATTTATTTATAATATGGAGGTGGTTACAATCTGGTTACATTCTGAATCGCATAATGCTGTTTCCGAATAGGCTATATAAGCATCATCGGTTTAACACCCCCTTAATGACTAACCTAGAAACTATACCAAGTTCATCCCGAAACTTGACAAACAAGAAAGCACCAAGAGGTTTAGTCATTACATCAGCAGATCGTGCCATAAGTTGTACTTTAAAATCAGCAGTCATGGATTGTGTTGCAGTTGTCGAATGAAGAAGAACAGCAAAACAAAAATCTGGTCCCATGAACACAAGATATGACAAGTGGTCCATGCTTCTCTGTTTCGTGATTCATTGACCATGATGAATCACCAATGGTCGAGAGTGTCAACCCCATCTCCAGTGTTGAAATCGGAACCTCAAAGATGTGAATTGAAAAATCTATTCCAGGCTTGTGTAGCTTGCTGGAGTCTATACAAAGACTCAATTATCCTACGATCGAAGTCACCTCGATCACGTCCTTGCACCACCATGTAGTGCTCATCCAACTTTTTCAAGAAGAGGAATGTGACCATCTGTGCAGTAGGAGTTAGAACCAACTCCGCATGATAGTAGGAGAAATAACCATCGCCGTCTCGGCGGTGGTCTCCGTCTCAACAGGAGAAATAACTATCTCCATCACAGTAGTGGTAGGAGTGAGAACCAACTCCTCCATCTTATCTATTTGCTCATCTATCCCCCTCTGTTGGGAAAGATCCTTCACAACACAATGAGCAAATTGTTCATGCTCTATTGTCCTTTGAGCAAGAACCTCTGAGTGAGTAGCTGGGCATACCATCTCACCATGCACCGTCAATGCATTTGGAATAGTGGAGTCTCCGTCCACAACAAATTGCTTTTCAGAATGAGGAAATCCATCCTCCCAAGGCATGTCCGCCTCCCGTACACCTAGTATAGTGGATATTCCCTCCACAATAGGTGCATGTAGGTTGATTGTATCCAAGTCAACAGATTTGTGAGGAATGCCTTCCTCCCAAGGCATTGCAACCTCCTGCACATCCGAATGGTGGAGCTGTCCTCCGCACGTGCATTCATGTTGATCGCACCGGATCAACAAGCCGATATCGACCACCTACCCAAATACCAAGGGCAATTATCCGTCTCTATTTCACATCGAGACAACACACTTCTTTCCACGAAATCCATAGTCAATTGGGATTTTCAAATAGTCGATTGTGAATAGATAGAAGATTCTTTTGTAAAGAAGGTACATATCTAACATTCCGTACCAACAATTTATGAGCATTATTCAATACAATGCATATATCTCCTATCCCTTCTACTACAAGTGATTCTCCATCAGCTAGTACTACTGATTCAAAACAAATATTTGCAGTAAATGAAACATACC
Organism: Taxus wallichiana var. yunnanensis; assembly: GCA_018340775.1. Classification (NCBI taxonomy): domain Eukaryota; kingdom Viridiplantae; phylum Streptophyta; class Pinopsida; order Cupressales; family Taxaceae; genus Taxus; species Taxus wallichiana. The sequence goes on along the minus strand of CM031242.1, from coordinate 726,314,886 downwards.
AGTCCCTACGACATGAAAAGTGTGCAGACGCACCAGAGTCAATGATCCAACAACTAGTACCACTGTCATTCGAGCATGATGTCGTAAGACAATAAAGAGCATGCCCGTCATCCGAATCCCGTTCTTCTGCAACTGCTGCCACATGTTCCTCATTACATGGCTTTTTGTTCTGCTTCGAAAGATCATACATCCGCTTCCGGCAATCCTTCTTGAGGTGCCCAACCTTGTGACAGTAATAGCATGTGACCTGATACCGAGTGGAAGACTCACCAGATTGACGTTTCCACTTTCCCTTTGACTGAGTGACAAGAGCACTCTCTGAATGGTCACAATTAGATTCTGCCTGAAGTTGTCTCCGCTCCTTTTGCAATAGGTAGGAACTCACCTTGTCAAACGTGAGTGTTTGACTTTCACCATTAAATGGAGTGCCTCCACAAATGACTCATACGAAGAAGGTAAGTTGTTCAAAACCAAAGCCACCATATCATCGTCATCCACCTTTTTGTTGATGGAAGATAACTGGTCTCGGAGGTCTTTCATCCGAAGTAGGTGCTCAAACAGCGATCCACCTTCTTGTAACTTTACGGAAAAGAGCATATTTTTCAGGTATAAAACCCAACTCTTCTCTGACATCTGATATTTATCTCTCAGACTGGCCCATAATGTGCTTGCCACAGTGGCATTCCACACTTCCGGTATCAAATCATCGACACCGATAACTTGAGAAGCAATAATGCTTCCTTATGACGTTTGTCATAATCCTCGAAGTTCGTCACTGGTCGACTTTCATCACCCTTGATTATTTTATCACAATCCCGAAATTCCGCGACCGTTAAAATCTTATGACTCCATACATTAAAATTAGTGCCCGTTAATTTTTGTGTCTCCGGCAACGTCAAGTGTGATATATTTGCCATTTTATTATTCCAAAGTAACGGAAAATAATAAAATAATAATTTTGCCTCACACTTAATAAAATACCTTTTTCCAGCAAATATATTTATTTTAATTTCTCCAGCATATAATATGAGATTAATTTCTCACATGCAAATTACCCTTCCAACTCCCTCCAAAACTATATTTGCATATATTAATTTTAATATTATTACTTATTCCTCCAAATAATATTAAAATTAATTTCTCCACCAAATCGTATGAAATAAACTATGCAAAGGTGAATGAATACCTTTGTTGAAATTAATTCATCTATTTTTCAGAAGGAAAGAGAAAAACGACTGCCCTGGTTATTTCGAACCACGATTTTGCTGTTTGCAAGATTTTTGCTGGTGCTGCCCTTGCCCACGATTTCCACGTTTCAGGCTTCACGTTTTTTTGCGCAGTGCCCACGATGCCCTCGATTTTGCTCGGTTTTGCTTGCTGCTCACATTGTTGCTCACGTATTTCCTCTGAATGAAAAACGTTACCCTTTCTACGAATTTGTCCCACGTTTTGCGAATTCTGCCCTTTACAAAGTAATTCGCCCTTTACCAACGAATTCGCCCTTCACGTTTTTGCAAATTTTGCCCTTCACGCTTTTTTTTTTTTTTTTTTACCTCCGGTGAAGTTCGCCTAGGTCTTACGTGTATTCCTCCAGCGAACCACGATTGTGAAGGGATTCTATTTTGCCCTCATTTTGGTGCCACGAGTTTGCTTCAGCGACTTCCTCCAGCGATGCCAACTCTCTTCCGCCTGCGTCGACCGTACCTTTCGTCGACCTCACCTCTTCACGACTTCAAACTTCTTCTCTACAGTTCGTACCCATGTCGGGGCTTCCTCGAACCTCATGCGACACTCCCGTGCTCGTCCAAGAGCTTCCTTGAGCAAGTCGCTCTAATACCAATGTTAGAAAATACAGAGAGAAGAATAAATCAAGAGAAGGCTGATTGCACACTCAGAACAAGTGTGACAGCGTTTATTTATAATATGGAGGTGGTTACAATCTGGTTACACAGTTGCAACTGCATAACTGTCGAATAGGCTATATAAGCATCGTCATTTTAACAATTGTCTTATTTAACAATTATAGCAAAGTATGAACTACATATGCACAAATTGACATCTTTTTCCTAATAATCTTTAGAAATAGGTAATGAAAGATAACAATGAATTCTAAATAAATAGCCATGATATACACTCTCTATTTTATCCTAAATAAACCATAAGTTCAAAAATTACACTTTGATCCACTTTATGTATGCTAGGAAAAAGAATGTCAAATCTTGTATAAAATGGGCCATTTTTGGGCTCATCAACTCCACTTTCAAAATCCTATAAGGTGGAAGCAATAAAGTTGCATGTACTGACCACCTTCACGGATGCAAACTTCCGCCAACTAAAAAGTTATTGCCCCACAATGGATATTTAATCCATTCGAACTATTTCAACTTCCTCCAATACTATTTTTAGCATATGCATTGATAACTTCATTAACCGGTTTCAACCACTACTAGAGCCTCTATAAAATGCAGGCCTTATCCTTTGCAAATTCTCTTGGAAGATATGCAACAAAACTCTTCCAATTTACAATCTGATATTTGCATGTTGAAAAGCTTCCCTTGTGTCAAATTTTTGCTTGTAGCATTACCATTTCTTCATCTTGGAGGTCAATTGAACAACATCCACAATCCAACTTTCAAAAGATTCTACAAGTTTAAATACTTCCACAATCTTATCCGAGGTTTGCAAGAGAAACTTGGAGGAAAGGTTTGTTGTTGTGTTTGCTTATCTTCCACTTTTGGCTAGTTTTTGTGCTCAAAGCCGATACGCCCATCCCCTCCATCCTCGAACCCAACTTGGGTATGTCCCCAACATGTGGTGCAGTGCGGTACACCTTGGGTATGTCAAGGTACGTCTGGATGCACAGGATGCCCAATTATGTCTGCAAACATACCCTACCATACACATATGTCCAAGACGTACCCAAGGAGAACCCATGATCTAAAATGCTTTTTTATTTTGTTTTTTTTTTTTTCTTTTAAAAGTCAACAAAAATTTAAAAAATAATAATTAAAAACTATTTCTAACCCTAAAAAGTAACTCAAACACAAAAAACAAAGATAAAAGACCACAAAAGACAAAAGCAAAACACAAATGCAAAAACTATCCTCTCTTTTTCTCTTTGCATACTTACTTTCCATTGTTCATCCAAGGTTGAAGCTTCATCAAACTTCATTGCAATCGTGTTCCTAAGGTGATTGAGGAGCCCATTCGTTGCCAAGGTAAGTTTTGAATCTTGAATTTTTGTTTTTTTCCTAGTTGTCGGGATTTTTGTGATAGTTTGCATGTTTGTTTAACTTGCAGCTACATTTTTACAATCACAATGTCAACTAGTTTTGGGTCAGTGGGTCATGACCAATTTCATTTTCAACATGATGAACAATCACCACTTTGAGATGTGACAATTTTAAGTTTGGTTCCGGTGGTGGGGGACTAAATGGAGATGCAACTGGTGCAATGTTATGCACCATAGTTCATATAGTCGGGTGAAGGCCCACCTATGTCACATACCTAATACGGGTATCAAAGGATGTAAGGGGACACAACTTGTTCCATTGTCAAAAACACAAATTCTTGAATTTATCAAGCAAGAGTAATTAGACAACCTACGCCATGAAAATGGGCCACCCTTTGTTTAAAATGGGTCACCCTTTGTTAAAAAGGGAGAGGATCAAGGAAGCCACCAATGGCCCCACCTGCTACTAGCAGTTCTATTGTGGTGGCCCCAAGACATCCATTTTTGCCATCACCCCCACATAGGATGAAGATACTCCTTCAAGCAAGAGAACAAAAGGACCATTGGAGAGGTCTTTTCAAAATGAGGCGAGAGATCTTGTGGATGAGCATATTGCTCATTGCTTGTATGCCAACGGATTGTCCTTCAATGTGGTTAGGTCACCATATTGGAAGGAAATGATAAGAGCAATGAATGAGGCCCCAAAAGGTTACCAAGGGCCAAGGTATGAAAAAGTTTGCACCACCCTATTGACCAAGGAGAAACAATATGTTGACAATTCATTGAAGTTGGTTAGGGATTCATGGGTGGAAACGGGGGTCTCCATCATTTCTAATGGATGGAAAGATGCAAGCAATAGGCCTCTTATCAATGTGGTTGCAGTGTGCCCTAAAGGGGCAATGTTTTTGAAGGTCGTTGATTGCGAGGGATGTGTGAAGGATGGGGAGTTCATTGCCAACATCCTCATTAAATCCATTGAGATAATCGAACCTTAAAAAATTATTTGAGTCATTACGGATAACACAAAAATTGCAAGGCTACGGGGATGTTGGTGGAGGCAAGGTATCCACACATTTTTTGGACACCTTGTGTTGTCCACTCACTCAACCTCATGGGCATAAAAATTCTATCGATCACCAAGTTTATGCCGAGGGAGAGGAGATTCAGATGTTCATCACAAACCATCACCTCTCCCAAGCCATGTTTAGAAACTTCTCATCTTTGGAGTTGCTGAAGGTACTTGTAAATTTTTGATTTTTATTTTATTTTAGGAAACTAAAATTATGTTTTTAAATTTGTTTAATATCTAGTATCTACTTGTAGATTTTTATTATTCATAAGTGTAATGTCCCTTTAGGGCCAAAATAAGGGCATTTTGGATTTCCTAGGAAAACCTTTTTTGGCGCCAAGGCTGAAATCTGATTTTATTTGCAATTTCCTAAATGACAAGTTGAAACCAAACCCTAGATACAAACATGCAACTGAAATATGCGGAACTTTCAATCAAACCCTCAATGAATAATCTGAAATCTGATTTTTATTTGAAACCTTGAAGGAAAAATACAGAATTTCTGGAAATTATTATCAAATGACAGCAATGCAGAATTCTGGAATTTATTGCAACCCTTGAAACAGTAAATTATGAAATTCTAAAATTTACGGTGAACACAAATGACCAATTTTATTTGATGAAATGGAAAAAACAACATGACAATATTCCAAAACATTATTCAAGTGTCCAACATTCAGCTGACCACCAAAAGGCTGAGCCAATGTAATGTCCCCATTTTGAAGACCCAAGGCCTATCATTCCCGTGGACATTAGGGATGTTGCGAGGGAAAATTATATTAAATAATTAGATAATACCGCTTGGGAGTGATTTTAATCATTTGACATTATAAAGCAATATTTATTTAATTATTTAATATTTATGGAGCAAGTAATATATTTAATTATTTAATTAAATTCCCAAAATGCAAATTAAAAAGGGGAATTAATTAAATAATATTAAAGTGACTTTTAATGTCATAAAGACCCTTAGAAAGGGGACACCACACTTAGAGGGGGAAATTAAAATTAAAAAGGGAAATTATAAACATGCCTTATAATTTCAAATTATGGTTTTCCCTCCAAAAGGGAATCGCTCCACCCTAGGAAGAATCTATAAATATATGCTTTGACATTGAGGGAAGGTTATGTTGGATGATCATTTGATTTCACTCCATGCTTGAAGTATTGGGATGTATGCCCATGGGATGTATGCCCTAGTTCTTGCATTTTGCTCTCTCTCATTTGGAAGCCATTGTTGAAGATATTGAAGATTTTATTGTTCTCTCCATTGTGATCTCTTGTGTTGGTGTTGGCGCATTTATTTGGATGAAAAATCTGCATGTTATTGAATATTGTGAAGGGTTTTATGGTGCTTTTATTTTTGTTGTTATTGCTGAAATTATTTTAGCCATAGCGACTTGGTTTGGTGATGATTTGTTCATGTTTTGATGCCATAAATGCTAGATTTGCAAATCTGCTGTGTTATTAATTATTTCAGAGCAAAGGGCTAATTTTTGGTGTATTTGGAGGCTAGGAAAGAGCTGGAAATTATTTAATTAATTTTCTTTAACCCTAGCAACTTGAAATCAGTTTTTGGGGCTGTTTTGGCTATTTAATGCTCAGAAAATTCAAATCCTTAATGCACTGGAAAGCCCTAAATTTCTAGTTTATTTTGCATCTTGTTTTATAGAAAAACTCGAAGTATTGAAGGAGTTATGAATTTTCCAAGTTTCAATTGTCCTGGGAGCATTGTTATTGATTAATTGCTGTTATAAAATTCAGATCTGCAGTTTGCGGTCAATTTAATATTAAATGTGATTGTAGAAATTAGGAGAAATAAGGAGAAGGTGATTTCATAATTTTTGGAGTAGATTTGGTGCCCTAAATGTGCGTTGGGCGACCTACTTTTAGGTCAAAATTAGGGTTTCGTGTTGGCTGTGCAAAAACTGGTTTTGGGACATTGTTCTTCATATTTTTGTGGCCCAAGATCCAAAGTTTGAAGATTTTTGCTTGGACGGTTAAGCGGGAATTAATTTTTGAAAATTGCAGCAGTTCAGGGTTTGAATATTAATTGTTTTCAGCTGTGTGTGATCAGATTTGTGTTAATTCCTAACTGGTCCTAAACGGGGATATTACAGCCCAAACCCCCAAAAACGTGACATCATCCCTCAAGGAAGCTCCAAATGATGGAGTCATCCCTACATATGTACAATTCAACCTTGGAAACTCTCTAGAATTCCTCTTCAGCGTCAAAAGATGATGAAATCTAAATTTTTGATAATGCCCTAGCTGAAAATCTGCAATTCAGATGATGCCCTAGCTGGAAATATGCAAATTTGATGATGCCCTAGCTGGAATGCAGATCTGAATTGGAAATCCTTGATTGAAGCCCACATGCAACTCGCGAATGGAGTTACCTCAAGAGGGTTGGAGGGTTTTCATCCTCTAACCTTGCTGCAATGGAGGGTTTTCGTCCTCTAATGCAAAAATTGATAATACACGAGGGTTTTTGTCCTCTAATGCAAAGGTTGGAGCAGCAGCTCAAACTCTTCATTGAAGTGATGATAATGACCAAAAATGTATTTCCAAGTGACCCCCAACACTCTTTTATAACTTCACTTGGCACTTTTCCCAAGGAAGACACCCCAAAAGCAACATCCTCCTTTCTATTTCCTCATTGACATTGCTTTATCAAAAGTAACTTTTTATAATAATAAAACTTTATCAAAAGGTCATTTTTATAATAATAAAACATAAGTGTCTTTTATGATTATTTCATAAAGTTACTTTTTCGACACTTAAGTTATATTATTAATTTATTATACTTTATTTGAAAAAGGGGACATTATAGTCCTCCCCTCCCAAAATTGCTTTCCCTCAAGCAATTGCAAGCTCAATTGTTCAACTCCTTTGGACTGCACCTTTCTGCCAATATCGGGATCCCAAATCCATCTCAGGAACTCTTCATGTGATGCTGGCATAAAAGTCTGCAAATTTCCACTGTCCAAAAGACTACTGCTGTCTAAAATCAGCATTAGGAGCAAGAGTGATATCACCTGGATCCCACACTATTATGCTGAAACCATTTTGAATTTGAGCAAAAGGATCTATGTGCCCTTTACTGCAAGTTGTATCCTTCACCCTTTCTCCATTCTTAGAGTGCTTACCATGATGACAACAAATCTGAAATGGCATAGTATGAAACAACAAATCTGAAATATGACTTTCCTTTTCATACCTTGGGCTGAAGTCAAAGTGTTTACCTCCTTTTTCTGATTTAGAAGTAGGAGCTTTTGAGAGATTTTCCTTGACACAACCATTCTTGTAATTCAGAATTTCAGAATTAGTGGCACCAACTGAAACATTCTCCTTACTTGCATGCTCATTACTATAGTTACTCTGAAAATCAATCCCATATGGTAATGACTCAAACTTTGCAATGCTTGGAAGATTGATAGGTGCTTCTAGGGCTGAAACAACCTTAATTTTGGATACTTGGCATTCAACATGTAATGCTTCTTCCTTTACATTGTTAATACAAACATTTTGTTTATTAGAAGTCATACCTTTTTCTATTGAAGATCCTTCACTTTCCACTTGCATGGTGGATTCCTTTATGGGCTGCTCACTAACTTCTTTTGGATCTAAATTTTCTTGCTTCCTGATTTCTTCATGCTCCACCATTACAATTGGAAAAAAAAATTCCTTAACTTTTTGTAGGTGTTGTTTTGCTTGAGTGGCTATCAACTTAGCTTCCTTAGCTCTTCTTAGCCATTCATCACACCTTTTCTGGGTCCTTATCACATCCTTTGCATTGGTCTGCACAGTAGCTAGTTTCTTTTCAATTCAGATCCACTTTTGTTGTTGATGGTGGATCATTCAATTCTGCCTCATATATGTGATGTATGCACTCCTTTTCTGCTGAACTCTTTGTGCAATCAACGAATGGTGCTTTCTTCTTCACAATTTCCTCCTTGACCTCTTGAGGTGGTGGTGTATCCATTTCTTTTGCTGGTCTTTTTTTCTTCCTTGGATTCTTGCTCCTTAGCAAATTCTGGTGTTTTAGATTCTTATGATGCAGATAGATACCAGATCTCCAACATGGTACATTGAATTAGGGCATCAAATAGGTACATAATATCCATTGATAATTAATTGTGAAAGCTGATAAAAAAAATAACCACAAGTAAATTCAAGTGCAGAAGACAATTTATATGGACTGCTTTCAATTACATTACAGTCCATTTCTGTAGCACCCTCATCATTACACAAACTAAAAAGAACATTCACTTGAACTTATGTCATATGTACCTTAGCAGCACAGTTGAGTATTTGTAATTTAGAATCCAACCCTTCTGCTGGAAAGCATGCAGCTAAGTACTGTAGAATAGTGGGCACTACCTTAGGAATCAAAGTCCCAGTAGAGCTATACTCACCAACCATCCAAATAACTATTGCCCGAGCTGGTGGAACCTTTATCAGATCCAAGCTCCGTATCAGCTCAACAAAACCTGAAATTCAAATTCATAAACATATCAAATATTGCAGGACATAGTCATATACTCAGTCCATGTTTGTAAGGCAGAACTCCCATGTCAGGAACATAGAAATAAACACAAACAAGTACATGCTCTTGTAGTTCTAACCACTTCACATATTTTTGTATAAGATAGCACAAGAAGCTAAGGTGGTCAAATACAGAATGATCAACTACATAAATCTTATAAGGAAACATTATCTAGGAATAATGGCATACTTCATAGGGAAAGAAACCTATATGATAAAGAAAAATAGGGAAGAGAATGAAGGCAAAGTTTCCTGCGAGTGTAGATGAAATTTTGGTAAATATCTTAAAGAACAAACATTATAGATGTGAGGATAAAAAATGGGACAAGGTATCTGAATAAAGCTTATAAAATAGAAATTCCACAAAAATGATGTATCATTCATGTAGATAAAAGATGAAATTGACTCATCATTCAACATTTCTTAGCTATAGAAACAAGTAAATAGTAATACATGTCAAAACTCCATAATATCAAAGGACCCAGCAATGTATTTATATTTTATAAGGCAAGCATGAGAGGACAAATGATTCTTGAGATGAAAATGCAAAAGTGAAGGTGCAATGTGTATCTGTGACTCATATTGATTACATGTTATTGCATGCATCCAGCACGCTAATGGGCGTATAGATTAGCTTGAGACAACAATCAACTTGGGGTTTGCTGTAGAAAACTATATATGATGAAGGGTGACAAGAATGATAAGGAATGTTTTTATAAGAAGGAAAGATAAAACATGCATTACATTCTCTTTTATCTGGGCATATGACAATCTATCAGACCACTAACACTCTGACATAAGAACAACATTTATTACATAATTGAATCCTACTCTTCCAACACAACCTCTGACATGAAAATACATTATCTAATGAAAATACTATTCTCACACTGCTACCAAATAAACATGACTGATGACTTTCACAAAGAAAAACTCAATTACCCAGCTAAACATGACTAATGACAACAATCTTTTTATTAGAAATATTTTGAAGGATGCATATGGATATACCTCCATCCACTGAGATGTTTGGATAAGCAGCTGCAATGCTCACTAATTCTCTAGGAAAGCCACCTGGATATAAGCAAACTCCAAAGTCTACAATGAACGAAAATCTTTTTCTGCTCATACAAATATGAGCCCACCATTGGTACTCCATCAGGTGGCTACCATCCTCATGTTGAAGGTAGAACTCACTTGAACACCTCTAAAGGATCTTCTACCTCTATTTAATGGCCATCACTTCCAATATCTTCATGTTTAAGGTGGAATTCTGGTGGATTCCCTTCTGCCTTGTAGGAAACACCTCCTGCACCTGTTGTTCCAGCCCCCACACGCCCCCTTCCCCCGCCCCAAAGGGATTCACGGATCTGAAACGCACCACAAATGTTTCGAAGAGACGGAAATGCTCAGACAATTGTCAGGAATGTCCCTGACAGCACGGCTATTTCCTGGGTGTATATGGCAGTTGTTCAGGCATTCCCAGCATTTCTGAAAATTCCTACATTGTGAACTAATTTGAGATTTACATTTAAATTTGAATTTGAACCTATAAAACATGACATTAACATTTGTAATTTTAAGTATGTTGAATGCTTTGAATTTTCATGAACTTCTAACTCTATTCAATGGCCATCACTTCCAATATATTCATGTTTAAGGTGGAATTCTGGTGGATTCCCTTCTGCCTTGTAGGAAACACCTCCTGCACCTGTTGTTCCAGCCCCACACATTCCTCCTTCCCCCTGGCCGCCCCCAAAGGGATTCACGGATCTGAAACACAGCAGAAATGTTTCCGAAGAGACGGAAATGCCCAGACATTTGTCGGGAATGTCCCTGACGGCACGGCTATTTCCTGGGTGTCTATGGCAGTTGTTCAGGCACTCCCAGCATTTCTGAAAATTCCTACATTGTGGACTAATTTGAGATTTGAATTTGAACCTATAAAACATGACATTAACATTTGTAATTTTAAGTATGTTGAATGCTTTGAATTTTCATGAATACCATGCTTTTTAAGTGCTTCATTTTTATGGACTAAAAAGGAGTATTACAAATTTTTATTTATATATTTCTATTTTTTTAATAATTTATTGTAGGACATTTCCGTGACATTTCATTTCAGAGGGTTTTGGAAAATCACCATTTCTACATCACAGATCCATTTCAATTTTTGCTTTTGTTTCCTAATAAAATAGATTTTCTCTATACAACCATCCATACAAAGCAACCTCTCTATTGATCCCTTTATAAGAACATCTTCTAGATAACTAATCAAAACAATAAATCATCACCATCTTTGTCATCATTGATACCCCTCTTCATCAATCTTGTTGTCATGCAAAAGAATATATGTTCTCGCTCTTTTTCCTTTTTTTATGTTTCCTTACCTAGATCAGTAGCACAAACCCTGCAGTTCCATGCAATCTTCCCTAGATTTCCATTGTAATTACAAACCTTTTTTCTATTTCTGCCGATCTTCTTTTAGTTACTTTTGTTAACTGTCTTGCTAGTTGAAAACATAGCTTGTTCTTCCACCTTATCTCTCTAGAATGATTAATGTCTACTGAGATACTAGAATTGCAGTTTAACTACTACTGCAGACTACTCAGAAAGTTGCCAATACTCGCAGAATTTTATGTTGGACGAGTTTTAAGTTTTGCCAAGTTTCTGCCAAGGTTTTCCAAGTTGGAAACTTAAGTATTTGTTAAGTTGCCAAATTTTTACTGAGTAGGAAAACTTTTGTTCTGTCGAGCCTAAGTCGAGTCCAGTATGCAAACTATGACTAGAGTTATCATTAACAATGTAAACAGAATACTAATTGCATAACATACCAAATCAGAGAAAATTACCCGAAGAATAGCAGCTTGTATTCATTAAAGATAAGTCTCAATACAATATGCATAGTACAGGGAGGACCTGATTCAAGCACCCTTTCCCTAACACATATCCTTCTATTTACTAGACAAACGACTTGTGGTTGTCAGTTGACACAACCATCAACATACCAACATAACCAACAAGAGTCATTACAAACTAAAATATATAATTGTGATAGTAATCATCTACATTCTCCACCTTTAAACAAGTCCGAGTCCCTTTCAGCACAATTCATAGACAACATGATGGATAGCAGAATGAAGAAGGAAGACAAAAGACATTCTCAATTACCTGCATCCTTTGGGCTATGGATTCAAGAAAAAGCATGTTTCACCTTGTGCAAACCACTTTTTGTGTTTTTGTGTTTTTGTGCTTTTCTTTCTTCTCTTTTTTCAAAGCAAAGGTCTAGGGTCGCAGCCCCAGCAAGGTCATGTGGTGGCGTCTCTCGTGGGGTCTCAGGTTAACACCATGATGAAAACCGAATTTATTTGAACTTTTTACAACCAAATTCCTTGCAAATTGCTTTTTGTCCAAACAATGTCCACCCTCTATTTCCCTTTCAAATTTCTTCCTCTGCTGCAAACAAACAAAAAAGATGCTACGGGGTAGACATTAAAAGTTTTGTTGGCAAAGCCAATAGAGTTTGATCAGAAGCTGGCAGATGAACTGGATCATTCAGTTGCAGCAGTCGACTTTGGCAAGTACAATGGTAAATGACGGCAATGGGAGGTATGTGTTCAGCTCGTGACGGTGGTGGGAATCGTTGCAGCAGAATAGGTTTGATCTATACATGTCAAACAGCCCAGGATATCGATCAAAGGTGATCAAACACCAGCCAGAGATGAGATCGAAAGGGTATGCAGCATTAGAATGGGTCGTATGGTTAGGTTTAGGTAGAGATCGAATAGGGTGAGGGTCGGTAAAAATCGTACGAAAGCCGTGGTGGGATGGGGGTTGTCAATTGAATGGGAGATCAACAACTTAGTAAGAGCTAGAAGGTCAAATGTAGCAGCAAGGAGGACATCGTACAAGTGCAATGACCCTCTCCGATGTTGTCTAAAGCTTGTAATGCCAACTCTTTCTCTTTTGATTTCAAATTTTTTAAAGTTTATCCATGCATGTTGGAATAACTAGGTGTATGTAATCTCCTTGTATAGTTGCATTAATCATTTCTTTAGACGAGGTGTCCATGCCTATCATGTGGAGGCTTTCGGTCTTTTCTCAATAAAGCTTTAGTTGGGAGCCACTGACCATGTCTTTAACCATATTCCCATTCAATTATTCCAGTTTTGCCACTCCTTCTCAAAAAATTCAAAAAAAAATAATGGTCCAAGCCACAACACTTTGAACTTACTCGTCTTAATTTCGTGCATCAATTTATAATTTAAACTCGAGCTTCGGCCTTGCAATTCATTCATCGAGAGATGTTTATCGGACAAATGTCTTAATTTTGTGCATCAATTTATAATATAAACCCTGAGCTCCAGCCGTGAAGTTCATTTGTCGGAGATGTTTATCAAACAAATACCTCCTCCTCTATTGTGTGACTTCTATCGTCCATTCTTCCCTCACCTATCGTTTACCGAGTTCGAAAACATCTTTCATATCTATGTACACTTTAAAAATACGTCATACCTCACTTTGTATTAGAAATTTATTGTTATATTCATTATTTAAGGCCATTTTGGTCGGTGCTTTGGATATCCGGTTGGCTACCCATCTCATTTGGTCGGTTATCGTCGAACTTTGCTCCCTAACATATTCTCTAAACTTCGGTAGGTAAGCCAACTATGATGTTAATTGTTTGGAAGGACTTGGCAACATGGTTATCTAGTTTTATGCATCCGCTTCCCAATTCGGTCATCTTTAATCTCCATAATCTTAATGATATTGCAATTTGGTTAGAACACTTCATAGTCTTCCAATTGAAAAGGGAATAGACGATTGAGGGAGCTTGTTTCATATTTGGAGCACAACTATAACTCCAACACCCTTCATCATTTGGTTCCATTAAACATTGATTCTTGTCAACAAAGCATTCTTCTTTGGAATTTGAATCCAATGAGTCCGATAAGGCTACTTCCTCACTTCTTGCTTAATTCTTTAAATTTGTGACATACTTCCATACCTTGTTTTCGATGGAAATCAAATTCCTTTTTCCAATAATGATAAGCTTTGGCTGTTATAAACCAACCCCAACCAAATGGCGCATCAAAGACTTTCTTCTTCTGCAATGCAATGGCCAAAAATTTCAACAAAAATGGTTGGGTTCCAATACACCAAATACCTTAATGCCTTGTTGAATTGCTCTTACCAATTGGGATGTTAGGGACCACATAGTTGGCTTTCCAAGACTCTTCCAAGTTGCTTACGAAAGAACATTCACACAAGAACCACCGTCGATGATAATGTTTGTCAAATTCCTACCCAGACTTTCCATATGTACAACTACCAATTGTCAAGCTAGGTTCATTGTCAAGAGCATAGGATCAATCACTTGGTCCCTTGTCATGGGGGCTCAACTATGAGTTCATTCTTCTTCTTTTTCTCTCTCCATCACCCTATGTTAGGTGCACCATTTTATGCTCTCCATGTTTGGAATAATGTCTTATATGGCAGCAAAGTGGGAGCATTCTTAAGTTTTAGAATGCTTTGCAATAACTCAGCTAAAATCATAAGTATAGTGGTCTAGAAGACGTTTTGTGATAGCTTTGTCAAGCCCCAATTTTGTTGTCACTATACTTGTATGTTCATTTGGTGATGTTCTTCAAACATGGCCCTCTCGACTTCCATCCTTGCTTCGACGAGCCTTTCCATCTCTATACATGGGTCGAGGTAATTGGCTTTCTTCACTTGTGCTCTAGTAATTTTCGTAACTTCCTTTCCCTCAACTACATCAATCGTATTAATGTCGCCTGCTTTGGACAATTGCCATCTCTATGGTCCCCAAGCCCAACCATATATAGAGAAGTCCAATGTCATTTTGGTCGAAGGGTCTATTACACAATAGCCCCCACTCATTCCACTCCCAACACTGTACAATTGGTTGTCCTTTGGACTCGTACTAAATTCGACTCCCACCACCACATTTATTTTGTTATCGTGCGGATCCTTTACAATGTGGTAGCTAGTGTCAATGGCTCACCTTCACGTGAAGCAGTACTTGGTTGATCGTATTTGAAAATTCCATGGGCAATCCTTTCACTTCGAATGCCTTGTAACTTGAAAAATCTCACAAAAGATCATGACCATTATTAGCACCCCCTTTAATTACTTCATCATCCGAGCATGTTGTTTCTCATGGCTCGCATTGATCCAGTTTCACTATCATCATTGGAGATAGGCTCGTCATCTTCTCATTCTTTCAAGTGCAAGGACGTCTTTTTCTCTCTTTCAATGTGCATGGCTCGGTTGTATGCATCTTCGCTAGATATGGGTGGGACCATCTTCATTGTCCTCCACAATGAGAGTACCAACCCTTCAATCGCTTATATGAGGGTGGGACCATCTTCACTTTGTCCTCCACAAGAGGGTACCAACCTTTCAATGAACCAACACTTCTTGAAGATGACAAGTTCTTTTTCCTTTCCCAATAGTTATCTAAGTCTTTAGTTATAGGCACAAACATTCACGTGTTTACCATGTTGGGAATTATAGGTTTCGCAAAAATCTCATTATCATAACTTAAGATTTTGAATTATTTCTCAAAGGCTTTTCTCGGTGTTTTCCAAGTTGCTTTGTCTAAGTTGGGTGCATGCATCTGTGTACCAGAGAATAGCCATTCCCCTAAGGGTGGTTGGGAAACATTCTAACTACATACCTTCATCTATACACCCATTCCCAATCTATATGATGATGCACATTCTACTATGTCATACAAGATCCATCGATTTGTAACCAATGAACTTTAGTAGCTTTCGCTTTTCGGGAGATGGAGTCGATGGGGTAACCATGACTCTAGTTACAAGTTACTTTTGGTGTGGTTTTTCAAATGCGAGCCTCCTAAAAGAAGGCTTACACTGGACATTCCTTTACTCTCTTTGTACTACGGACACATCCCTATGCTCATCTCTTCCTTCAACAGAATCTGTACACAATCTTGCACGTTATCAAGTCCCCAATTCATGTGACTCCCTCAAAATTTTCATTCAAATTGCCCCAAACTTTTCATGTGATTCTCTTATAGCACCCTCCCACCCAAACTAGTCAACAAGGGGCTATGGTAATCTCTACCTACCTCTTTCTACAAGTGGTGTAGGCTCCACTAGTTCCAACTAAACCCTTTCTTGGTTTCAACTCCAATTATGGCTATGACTTTGCTTCGGCCTTGCTTGATGGTTTTTTAGAATTGGTTGTCCATCGCAACCTTTATCTTCTCTCATGTTGCTCCACCAATTGAGTACAACAATTAACTTCTTGGTCCCCTCCCTAATTGTGTCTCTCATTTGCCTTTTGTTCTAAGTCAATAGCATGAATATTGCTCCTACACATTTGTCCTCTTCTTTGAAAACTTAATGTGTTGTTGCAATATCTTTTTCGTGTCTCATATTTTGTGCAGCATATAGATGTTATAAGATAATGATTTGCATCATCGCGAATCTCTTTAGCCAATTTAACTTGACCCAATGTTCTTTAATGCAATGACACCAAAATGTAGAATGATTAATGTCTATTAAGATACTAGACTAATCAATGATAGGATACATAGAATAGTAATTGCATAAAACAACATATCATAGCAAAGTACTGAACAATAGCAGTTTCTACTCATAAAAATAAATCTCGATATAATTTGCATGTTACAGGATGACCCGATACAAGTGCCCCTTCCCCAACATATGTCCTTTTATTTATGAGACAAATAACTTATGGTTGTTGGTTGAGACAAACTTCAACACCTAAACATAACCAACAAGAGCCATTACAAACTAAAATATGTAATTATGATAACCATGATAATACTAATATGTCGGTCTACAATCTTCACCTTTTAACCGATTGAATTTTGCAACATGAACTAGAATAATATTTTACATTAAACATGTTGGCATTTGAGTAAGCTGTGAATACAATATCACTAAACTTGGAGGGTAAGCTTTGAACAATAACACAACTTTTGCATCCTCAATTGATACCGTAACTACAACTTCTGCTATGTGGACATTAGAGGCCTTAGACTTCTATGTGAAAAGACGTATCTTCATTGTGATACATTTTCAAATCATAGAGTAGTTATTGTAATAAATGTTTTCCATTCTAAACCTTGGAACTAAATAATTGTCTCCCAAACCACTTTGTGGGGCTTTATCAAATCTAGGTGAGGTAACAGACATCTGTCTTGGCTCTATCATCCCTAATTTGACAATCTACTACTTTATCACGTTAAGTTATTTAACTATGCCACTAACAAATCCTCAAATTAGCCTTAAAGTACTTGACCAAATACTCTTTACACTTGTTGCCGAATGTTATCTTGATGATTCTATAATCGATCACCGCCTCTAACTCTTCTCTCTTACCTTGTCAGCCCACTGTTGTCTCCGATCTGAAATGGAAGAATATGGAATAACATCCTCATTACTTGTTTGTCCATGATGGTAATGGTACGAATCTGCCACATCGAAGATAGTCAAGATCTCAATCCCATCGAGTAACTCTATCTCATAGGCATTTATTGCAATTTTCTCAAAATCTTACATGGCCCAATCTTCTTCCACTTGAGCTTGTTATATGTACCTCTTGGAAACTATTCTTTTCTCAAATTGGCCAAAGTCAAGCCACCCACTTGGAATTCTTGTTCTATAGGCTTGAGATTAGTATGTTACTTGTATCTTGTAGTGCTTTTCTCCAACATCTCTTTCACTTCTTGATGTATCTGATGCATATACTCACGAAAATTCTCCTTTATAACACTTCTTCTAATCAAATTCATTGTGTCGCTCAACTCAGAAACAACTCTAGGGCTAGCCATACACAATCTGAAATGGACTCTTGGTTGTACTTCTATTGATTGAGTTCTAAGAAAACTCATCTTTTGTTAGGATCATATGACATTATTTGAGCTAGTTCCCTACTAGCATCTCGACAAATTCCCAATGCTTCTATTGAGTACCTCCATTTTCCCATCTGTCTATGGATGATACACTGAACTGAAAATCAACCTTGTGCTCAACATTTTCCACAAAGTTTTTGAAAAATGACCATTCATTTAGTATCTCTATCTGAAACTATACTTTTGGGTAATCCATGCAACCTTACAATTTCGTTGAAAAGAAAGTTGCAATGTTTGTGGCATCATTGGTCTTCTTGCAAGCTATGAAGTGTGCCGTCTTTGAGAACCTATCAACAACATAGATAGATAGAATCATTACCTTTTTGTGTTCTTGTAAAACCAAGAGCGAAGTCCATACTTATGTCTTCCCACTATCTTTCTGATATTGGCAATGGCCAATACAACCTACATTCTGACTTTTACCCTTAGCATGTTACAAGCTAGCACAAACTTCTTCACATCTGCATTCATCTTAGACCGATAGTATCCCTCACTCGAATATGCCAATGTTTTATACACACCAAAATGACTGCCTATTTTCCACTGTGCTTTTCTGATATCAAATTCTCTGTCAATGATACTTTGAGGTATACACAATCGTTGTCGTCTAAACAACAATCCATCTTGTTAAAAAGTCCAACCATGAAGTTCTATCCATGTCAGTTGGGCTCTTGCTCGCTGACCAAGCATCTCTAAAATCTAAATCTTCTTCATGCAAATCTGTCTGAGTCAAACCCAACTACCTTTGGCTTTATTGTCATCCCATTTAACGTCTACTACTCAATGCATCAACTCTATTCGACTTCCCACTTTTATGCTTCAAAATAAATGAATAACTTTGAATAAATTCAATCCACTACATACACTTTTAGTTCAACTTACCTTGTTTGTTTATGAACTGCAATTCTTGAAGATCCATGTATAGAAAAAACTCTTTCAGTAGTAAGTATTGACTCCCCTCCTGAAGTCTTGCACAATTGCAAAGAATTCCTGGTCATAAACTGAATGTCTTCATACCATCATTTAACTTCTCACTGAAATATGCAATGGTCTTTCCCTATTGACTCAAACCTGCTCCTACCGTTGTCCCAGTAGCATCACAATCAACATGAATACCTTGTTGAAATCTGGTAATGCTAACAGAAGCAATTCAGCGAGCTTCTTCAAAATTTGAAAGCTATGCCCAGCTGCAACTGTCCATGTAAATTATTTCTATCACCTCTCATTGTTTCGGGTTGTGGTGCACATATCCCTTTGAAGTTTCTCATGAGCTTCGAATAGAAACTTGCTAACCCATGAAAACTTCTTGCTTCAAACATACTTTTGCCAATGTCCATTCTGCAATGGCTTTTACCTTTCCAGATCCATCCTCAATCCATCACGTGAGATCACAAAATGCAAATATACCAACTCTTACTTCATAGAACTGCATTTCTTCAAGTTCACGGCACCTACTCTTCTTTCAACCTTTGAAACACTAGCCTCGAATGCATTAAGTGCTCTTTTGTCTTACTAAAAATCAAAATATCATCCAAATACACCATAACAAACTTTACCAGTATATGGCTTCAACACTTCATTCATAAGTCTCATGAATGTACTTGTTGCATTTGTCAAACCGAACCTTTTAACTTACCACTCATACAAACCATCTCTTGTCTTGACTACGGTCTTCCGCTCATCTCATTCCCAAATTCTAATTTGATGATACCCACTCTTCAAGTCAATCTTCGTGAAGTACATTGTTCCATTCAAACAATCTAATGCAAGAGCATCCGGCTCACTTGCAATTTTGCATTACTTAAAACATGTTTGTTAGGAAATAACCTAAGCCTAGTCTTACACAAGTTCTGTTTTGCGCAAGTCCTTGTTTGTTTTGTTTTGCGCAAGTTTTGTTTTGCACGAGTTTTATTTTACACCTATGTTTGTAAAGAGGGCAAAGCCTACGAGTGGGAAAGAATCACTTGTAATGTTGTGTGCCATTTGTTAGTGCGCAAATCTTTTGTTGATGTTTTGCGCCTACCCTTGTAGCATGCCTATGTTTCTAACTATTCTATTCAAGTTTGTAGACACGCAAGTGTCATGTAAAGGTTCGTAGTTATTTTATGATTACAGTATATCCAAGAGCTAAGAAAGGTTAGTGGTATCTTCTAGAGTCCATTACATCTTTTAGAGGATAAAGCAAGTTTGTATTTCAATAGCGCAAGCATGTATGCTTCCAGCAAAATTAGTTTGTGCCCAAGAAATCACCATTTGTGTGCATTGCATCACAAGGGGAACTTTCATAAGTTCGTGTTACTAGCATGAGTTCTTCTCAATGATGTGCAACTACTACTAAAACCGTGAGGTCATGGGAGCTATATTGTGATAGTGCACAAGGAATCACTAAGGAACCAATGTGCAGTCTTATGTGCAATGGCATAATGTGGCACATAACTTCCAAAATTTCAAAAGGTCAACATTATTCGAGGAAGCCAACATGAGTTCATCTAACTCATATTTGTGACCATTGGGCCAACTAAATGTGCATCGAGTTGTGTTATCACTTGGGTTCTTGCATAGCGGATTGGGACATATCAAAGGTCATGTGGGTCACTTGTTCAAAACAATATTGTAAGGTGGGTCTTATGTCTATATAAGCATGCCATCTTTTATATTAGGCAGGCTTCCCACACAAGCTAGAGTGATGAGCAAGACTAGACAACTCAATGTGTTGTAAGCTATACTTGCAGATATTGTGAATTAGTAAGATTAGATCTACAAATCTATTATGTGTTTGAGCACATCCACTCGTTAGATTGCCATATGTGTTGCAGTTGTGTGTCCCTTTCTATTTGAATAATGAAGATTTTAATTCTTTGTTCCCCGAGTTGTGTTGAATTTATGCATAATTCCATTAAGTATTATGAGCATTGCATGATATACGGCATCCCTTAATTGAAACACCTAACTGCAATTGTGTCATAATCCATAAAGCTATCCATTTGAGGTAACGAAACCTTATACTTGATTGTAATCTTGTTGATGGCTCTTGAATCCATGCACATTCACTACTCTCTATCTTTTTGGGGGCTAACACCGCTGAAACCACACATGGGCCCAAGATTTCTCTTACCAAACCCTTCTCCAACAACTCTTTTACTTGCCTCTTCACCTCTCATTCTCCATTGATGTTAACCTCTACATTGCCTTGTTTTGGCAAGCTAGATCAAGGAATTAGATCCATGTGATGGCTAATGGTCCTCATGGGTGGCAATTCATTCAGCAAGTCCTTAGAAATAATCTCATTATATTCTCCCTACACACCCTTCACAACATGTGGAATTTCACTCCCCTTATCTATTGTTCCAACTTGCATGGGTTTGGGAATGAAAACAAAGCATGCCTTCTTATTTGCCTCTCAAAAACGGTTTTACGGAAATAAAGACTACAGGATCTGTTATCCACTTCTTCCCCTTTATCTTCCAATGGGCTCAACGTATACTTTTTCCATCCTACACAAGAGTGTAAATATTGGCCATGCAATCATGAAATCAATTTCTATCAAATTGCCAATTTTATATTACGTGCGAGATCTCGAGGAGAAAGAGAGGAAATTTGCCAAGTGCATTCTAGGGTTCGGTAACCTTTGCAAGCGGGGAAATTGTTATTGTGACCAGTCATTTCCTTATAGGAAAGGGATTTTATTTCTCACTTTGTTTTGCATTAAATAAATAATGGGGAAAGGTTTTTGTTTTCTTTTGCTCACAAGAGCTCTAAACGCCAACTGTGGAATTTGGGTAAAAGCTTTATGTGAAATAATTTGTAAATCTTTTATGGGTTATTCCACCCCAGCCATATGTACTATAACCTTAGCATTATTCGACCTCTGGGCCTATGGCATTCTATAGATTCACTTCTCGTGTCATTTAACAATGTTTTACATGTAATTTAAATGTTTTTATGAATTTAAATGTTTTTTGAAGTAGGGATAAAGTTGCCGATTAATGTTGATAAATTGCCAAGAAATTGTCGATTCCCTATTTTCGAGTCAAATTTTGGCCTGCCGAGTAATTGCCGATAACGATTTTTTTAACTACGCTTGCTACCACTATCAACAATGACCTTGCAGCACTTCCGGATGTGCAAATTGTTTCATAAAGATTCTTCCTTTGCACTAGTTCATTCTCCTCCCGAAAGATCCCCACCTAGATCTGATCCAAAACTTGATGGACAAGAATGAAACCCCAGATGCAATAACACAAAATCTAAAGACAACTGCTGCAAATCTGATTTATTACTGGTAAATGCGACTAGGGTTTGAGTGGGAACCCAACACAATTAGCACCCAAAAAATTATATTTTGATCACAAACTGATTGTAGTATTTTTAAAAGCCCAAATATATCAAAAATCAGATTTTTAGAGGTCACTAATGACTGAAAAACAGATCTGAAATCTGCATATTAAACTGACTGAAAATACCTCTTAAAACCCTCTAAAAATTCTGAAAATGCTTTGCTTTGATTCCCAAAAATCAGTAGATGATATGACAATAATATTCAGATCTGAAATACCTCAAATACAATGCAAACCAACCAAGGAATGAGTCGCTCCACAAGAGGAAATTATGATGACACTGCTGCAATTTTTCTAACAAAGCTCTGCTACAATCCTTCAATAAATACTGCTGGAAATAACTAGAAACCAGTGAAGCACAATAGAATTTCCTGTGTGGAAATCCCTCACATTCTCTAAGAGGGTTTTCGTCCTTAGTATATTTATGCAAAAGCACAAGGCTTGAGACACAAATCAGAAATTGGTATAATGATTATGAGATGCCTTCTCCCAAGTCGAACTCTCCTTTATAAAGGAAAAGTGACCCAAGGGAACCTCTTTTCAAACCAATCAGTTGCGTTGGTCTTCTCTATGCATGGTTCTTTCTCCTAGGCCAAGTCGCATTTCCTTAGGAGGAATACAAAAATTAATTATATTTTTATCCTTCCTAAACTTCATTATTCCCCTTTGGCCCAAGTCGCCATTATCCTTTCTAGGAAGAATAAAATATAATAAATCCTTTTACAATGATATTTGCCCCTCAAGGCAAATCGTATTTACCATAGGGATTATAATTTATTTCTATTAAGCCAAATAAATTAATATAAGTGCTCTATTATTTTCCCCTTTGCTACATGGGCACTTTATAATAATTTATTGTGACTTAAGTCACCCTTATGCACCCCCTTTGGCCGTCGGGTAGACAAAATGGGCCAAAGGTCTTCGATAAGAACTATCCGAAAAAGAGGGACATTACAGTCCTCCCTTCCGGGATTGCTTGCCCCCAAGCAATCTCAAGTAGCAAATCTGCATTCTCATCAATTCCCGGATCCCAAATCAGCCTAAGCTTTTTGAATGGCTTCACATGCACTATACCAAACTGCTCAAGGTCTGCAAAAGAGAGCTTATGCAACTTACTCATAAAAAGTGCCACAATCCTCCTCAAGTATGCCCCCAATTTGTCGTACTCTTCATCATGTCCTTGTTGTCCCATACTGATATGTAGTGAAAAATCCTCATAGATGTCTTCATTAGGTGATTTCTTGTCCATAACTATCATAGACTTGGCTGTCATTTGATGGGGCAGTGTGTATTTGAGTGCTTTCATGGTGACTTGTTTCCCCTCATGTTGGAAACTCAACTCCATAGCTTGCAAATCTTGGGTGACTCTTCCTAGTGAATGAAGCCATTGCATACCAAGCACAACATTGTTATCTTTCAAGTCAATAACATAGAAGTCATCACAAAGTGTATACTCACCAAATAGAATGTTGACTTTGTTTACTTTCTTCTTGCAAGGAATAGTGAGACCACCTGTTGTAGTTACATCAAAGCCTTCAAAATTATCACAATGCAAACCTCTTTTGCTTACCAAACCCTCATCCATGAAGTTATGTCTAGATCAACTATCAAGAAATGCCTTGACGCTACACCTAAGCATGACCTTCAATGTAGTTACATCAAAGCCTTCAAAATTATCACAATGCAAACCTCTTTTGCTTACCAAATCCCATCCATGAAGTTATGTGTAGATCCACTATCAAGAAGTGCCATGACTTTACACCCGAGCATTGTACCTTCAAACATGAATGGATTATACCTTGGTGCTCTGAAAGATAAGTGATTTTACCTTCATTTTCAATGTTTGGTGTTGGTTGTTCCTGTTCATTTTTTGAATCAGTATCATCATCCACATCTGAAATAACCTCAATGAGATGTATCTTGCCCTTTCCAAGACACCTATGACCCGGTCCCCAAGGATCTTTGCAATGAAAACATAAGTTTTTTCTGCGAAGATCATTCTTTGTATCAAGGTCCATCTTTGGTGTAGACTCAACCTTTGAAGAAGTGGGCTGCTCACTTCCATGCTGCTCTGATTTTTCATTCTTGACATTCTTCTTTTGGGGCTGATCTGGAGGAGTAGTGTCTAAGTCCAAGGTTGTCTGAATGGCCTCATGCAAGTTCTAGGCTTAAGAGCCTTGCCAAAACCCCTCAATCTAACATGAAGTCCCTCTATAAAGAGCATCACCACACGCTTTTCCGGCATCTCTCGGAACCATCACTGCTATGCATTGGAACTCGTTGATGTATGAATCAACATGTCCCATCTGGCGGAGTTGAGCCAAGTCCCTGTAGTACAACTCCACATCCTTCCTGTCAAACCTAGCAATCAACCGCCGCCGAACTCCCCTGTAATACCGCACAAGATCATGGTTCTGTGTAACCAGCCCATGATGCCACCAATCATATGCTACTCCCTCAAGGTGTAGAGTGGCAAACTGAATAGCCTCCTGCTCTTGCATAGGCTTGAGGGTGAGATATGTGTCGAGCTTATGAATCCAAGCTCTGGCACTAATCTTTCCACTGCCATCAAAGGTGGAAAGAGTCACCTTGTTGGTAGCCTGCTTCAGCTCCCTATTCTGATGTGCTCTAGGCCTCCGATCATGTCTGGCCCTCAAACTATCTCTCCTTTGTGCACAATACTAAGGAAGGGGAAAGGCATCCCTTACATGTTGTGGTAAATTCCTCCATTCGTTAGTAGCTACCATAACACTATCCTCGAAGTCCACTCCCTCAAGTGGGTCTTCAACTGTTGGTGGGTCATCTCTAGGCAAGAAACTAGGCTGCATAGGCCTATCTGTTGTCCGGGTAGGTCTCCTCTCCTCTATATGAGTGTGCCTCCTCTCACGACAGGGGAACCCCTCACACTACCAATCTCCAAAGGTGATCTGTTATGCCTCCTGTGACTACTGGCAACTGATATAGATCTGTCTCTCCTATCTCTTGGCCTATCCAATGCCAACCTGTCAAGAGTAGAGCCCATACGTTCCATGGACTGAATCAACCGCTGCTTGGAGGCTACCATAGCCCTAAGAAGCTCTCTATCCAGATCCATTTGCTCATCACGGGGAGGGCTATGAGATCCTTCCCATCTATCACCCATAGTGTCAGCTACAAGTCGTGTTTGTCTCCTTGTGTAATATCTGTGTGGCCCAACCTCTCGTGGCTGCATCAAATCAAAACCCTCCGGTAGGAGGAACATTGCTCTAATACCAATGAAAGATCCCCACTTGATCTGATCTCGAAACTTGATGGACAAGAATGAAACCCCAGCTGCAATAACACAAAATCTAAAGACAACTGTTGAAAATCTGATTTATCACTGGTAAATGCAACTAGGGTTTGAGTGGAAACCCAACACAATTAGCACCCAAAAATTTATATTTTGATCACAAACTGATTGTAGTATTTTAAAATGCCCAAATATATCAAAAATCAGATTTTTAGAGGTCACTAATGACTGAAAAACAGATCTGAAATCTGCATATTAAACTGACTGAAAATACCTCTTAAAACCCTCTAAAATTCTGAAAATGCTTTGCTTTGATTCCCAAAATCAATAGATGATATGACAATAATATTCAGATCTGAAATACCTCAAATACAATGCAAACCAGCCAAGAAATGAGTCGCTCCACGAGGAAATTATGATGGCACTATTGCAATTTATATTTTGACAAAGCTCTGCTACAATCCTTCAATAAATATTGTTGGAAATCCTCACATTTTCTAAGAGGGTTTTCGTCCTCTAGAGGGAAAAACTAAGGGTTTTCGTCCTTAGTATATTTATGCAAAAGAACAAGGCTTGAGACACAAATCAGAAATCAGTATAACGATATCAGATGCCTTCTCCCAAGTCGAACTCTCCTTTATAAAGGTAAAGTGGCCCAAGGGAACCTCTTTTCAAACCAACCAACTGCGTTGGTCTTCTCTATGCATGGTTCTTTCTCCTAGGAAAAGTCGCATTTCCTTGAGAGGAATACAAAAATTAATTATATTGTTATCCTTCCTAAACTTCATTATTCCCCTTTAGTCTCCGTTATCCTTTCTAGGAAGAATAAAATATAATAAATCTCTTTACAATGATATTTGCCCCTCAAGGAAAATCGTATTTACCCTAGGGATTATAATTTATTTCTATTAAGCAAAATAAATTAATATAAGTGCTCTATTATTTTCCCCTTTGCTACGGGCACTTTTTCCTTTGCTACGGGCACGTTACCATTTGCTACGGGTACTTTTCCTTTTGCTACGGGCACTTTATAATAATTTATTGTGACTTAAGTCACCCTTATGCACCCCCTTTGGCCGTCGGGTAGACAAAATGGGCCAAAGGTCTTTGATAAGAACTATTCGAAAAAGAGGGACATTACACCTCCTTAGCTGGTTTTAGCAACACTCTCTTCATATGAAAGCTTTTCCATGTTCCAGCTCCTCTATGTGACTGGATGATGCAATGATTTCTTCATCCGCTTGCGCATTGGGATTTTCTAGCCTCATTTTTTCTACTATTTATTTCTTTTTGCTTTTAGGTATTCAAAAATATCTCCACACCTAAAGCATGTACCCATGAATCCTCTACCATATTATCATCTTCTTCTTAAAGGATATCCTCTACCTATTGGTGTATGACTGTAATTGTGATAAGTGTTTGCTTCCTCATGAGTATGAGGTCCCTTTCAAGTGTTTGCTTGACCTCTTCCTCTTGAAAATTTGTCTTTACCTCTTGATGTGTTTTGTTGTCTTCTTGAGAACTTCACTTCATGCTACAAAGCACATTGATATGTTTCTTCTATTGAATGCAGCAAAATCATCCCAAACTCGTCTTACATGGAAATACAAAAACCATTACAATACCTTGAGATTTTCTCTACATCATCTTCAACATGACCATCCCAAGTTGTGATCTTGTCAAACTCCTCTATCTAAACCTCCAAATTTTTCAACTTCTTGAAGAAAATCAGCTAATAATCAGAAGGCAACGACTAACCTTTCAATTTTGCAACCATCCTATCCCAAGTCTTGATTTTTAATCATATCTTCTAGCCCTTTCCATGAGCACATAATCACACAATAAGAATGCATTTCCTTTCAACTTTGCACAAGCAAACTTCAATCTTTTGGGGTCCTTTATTTGCTCATAGTCAAAATATTTTTTAGCCTTGTGATCCAATAATTGATATCCTTGGGGCACAAACTTTATGAGTATCTTGGGGTATCCAAGCTTGGCTTTCCTCCCATCTAAGAAATGGCATTCAATAATCTATCTTCCGGTGCATCAACCAACTCTTCAAGCTGAACTTTGGTGCTTATTCTTCATCTTCACTCATATAGCTTCTACAACAATTGTTACCAAATCCGGCAGGGTCCAAATCCAAATTTTTCAGCCGACCGGATAAATACAGTCTCGGTCGGCCCTATTTTTTCAAAAAAAAAAATTAAAAATATTACTTTTTGCAAATAAACACCCAACAACTTTACATATTATTTAATATTAAATGTATTAACATTTTTATTTTATGTTATTAATCTTTTCATTGTTTTCGTCTTAGTTACCATGTTCAAAAAGTTCATATTGTTCGAACAGGGAAAAAAGTTCGGAAGTTCAGAATTTTACAAAAGATTCGGTTCCATTCAAACAAAATACAGATTTAAAGAATATTTTAAAAATAATAGTTATCCATGTTTTTATTGAAAAATATATATTATATTTTATAAACTACATGTAATAAAACTTAATGAAAGAACTTTAGAATGTTTAGTCATAAAGAACTAAAATAATAAAATTTTAAAGTTTAAACTTTAAACTAACATTTTATTAAAAGTTTAAACTAAATACAAAGTTACAAACCAAAAATATTAAACTCTTTGCTAAATACTAAAAAGAAAATGCCACTACACTATTACAAAATAAAAATAAAACCTAACTCAAATTTTACCACGGATTAAAGAGCAGCAACCACATATTGAAACTTAAACAGCCACAGGGATAAGGGATGAAGTGTTCTCGATGCTCAGCGAGTCAGATCTGATGGAGCTTGAAGCCCTAACACATCTAGGATGGCATGAAAAATAAAGATAATGCTTGCAAGTTGAATGCAAAGATACAGGCGTTGCTGCTTGACAGCTTTACACACCCAGTCAGGTCAAGTTTGCACAGTCAGCACTGAAACGAAAACACTTCTCTTTCATGCGGCATCAAGTCTCCATTAGCATTTCGCGAGCACAGTTGTAATCGTATTACCTATACACTCATTCATCTGGAAATAGCGCTTTGAATCGAACAATGGAAATAGCTCTTTGAACAATGCAGAGCCGTGTATTTTAGTTCCTTTTAGGTTTTGAGTTTAAAGTGGTAATACTATAATATTTTTAATTTTTTTTTTATCCAAACTTTTTAAAAGGAAAATACGTTTGAAATAAGTCGAACTTTACCAAACAAGTTCGAAATCCCATAAAAGAACGGAACGAACCGACTTTTCACCATATTATACAAACATGGTTATGGTTTTTGTCAATTAGCATTTTTATAAATTTTGTAATGTCACGATTATTAGACCTTTGGCCTTTCACGATTAGGGTCGAAGACTGTTTTTACCCGACGGCCAAAGGGGTGTTTCAAGGGTGACTTCGGTTTATTATTTTAATATATGATGCTTGAATTAAAGTAAAATATCATTAAAGCACATATAATGGATTAATAGACTGTTTGAATGATTTTGACTTAGGAAAGTGCATTTAAATAAATTAATAAATTATTTAAATTGCCTTCCTAGCCAAAAATGCGACTTGTTTGGGTAATGGCCAAATACACCCAAAAGTGCGACTTGATTAATGAAGTAAAAATAATTAATTAAATATTAATTATTTGGTATTAGCCAAAAAGTGCGACTTGGCTTTTGGAGGGTTTTTGGCTATATGAGGAAAAGTACGGCTTGGGGAAATCATTCAGATCATTATTATTATTTTCACAGAGCATTTAGCACAGAGCTTTTGCAGACAGAATCCAAGGACGGAAACCCTCTGGATTATTCCTCTTGCGGACGGAAACCCCAGGAGCAGTGAGAGAAGTTTCCATCCAGGAATCTTCATTGTTTACATCAGTTATTCAGCATTTCAGCAGTGTCAGGGAAAGAAATAAATTGCAGCTGTGGGCTTTGCACATCTATCTGAGTGGGGGCGGCTTCTCCTACAGCTATTCATTACTGTGTCAGAGGTATTTTTCATGTTAGATATCTATTGTAATTCCCAGCAGCAAATAAGACAAATCAGCTAGGGTTTTGATTCATTTTCTGAGGATTTTTGGATTATCATTGTTATTAAATCTTTCTACAGATTTATATTTGTCTGGCTGTAATATTTAGCTTCAGAAATCAATATTAAATATTCAGCTGAATTATTTACAAAGGAATCTGCCAGATTTGCCCTAGGCGCCTAATTTATATTCACCCGGATTGCGGGCTTTCAGTATTTATTTATCTATGCAGTTTCAGTATGATGTTTTATGAATTCCTATAATATTATCAGTTCAGATCTGAGCCAGAACATTATTTAAAAAAAAAAAAAAAGTATTCAGACAAAAACGGGTTTGGGATCTTTCAGTGGTATCAGAGCAGTGTATCCTCCCAGCCTGTGTGGGAAGAAACAGATAGGGTATTACAACAGAAATCAGCTTTGAATGCATCACAGAGAGGACGGTCCACACAGATACTACACCCGCAGACGAGCACGACTCGAGGCTGGTATTGCAGGAGGTGACAGAATGGAATATTTGGGCGAGAGACCTGAGAGTCCTCCTCGAGAGGAACATGCAGATCCAGATAGGAATTTTATTCGGGATATGGCAGCCACACAGGCAGTTATTACAGACCATGGAGCGCATGGGTACTACTTTGGACAGGTTGGCACTGGATAGGCCGCGGGACAGGCATGGCAGGAGGGATAGATCCGTATCAGTTGCCAGTAGCTACAGGGGTCATAGCAGATCACCTTCAGAGCTTGGGAGTGTTAGGGGATCGCCACGCCGTGAGCGGAGGCATACCCATACAGACGAGAGGAGACCTACACGGACGGCAGATAGGCCCATGCAGCCTAACTTCTTGCCTAGAGGTGACCCACCAGAGATTGAGGGACGGCCGGTAGAAGCAGCTTTCCCGGATACTATCATGGCAGTCAGTGATGAGTGGAGGAGTTTGCCACAGCATGTGAGGGATGCATTTCCCCTCCCACAGTATTGTGCTCAGAGGAGAGACAGCATGAGGGTTGGACAGGATAGGAGACCTAGAGCACAGCAGAACAGAGATTTGCAGCAGGTTACCAATAAGGTAACCCTTTCCACTTTTGATGGTAGTGGAAAGATCAGTGCCAGGGCTTGGATTCACAAGCTCGACACCTACCTTACCCTCAAACCCATGAGGGAGCAGGAGGCCATACAGTTTGCTACATTGCACCTTGAGGGGGTGGCTTATGATTGGTGGCACCATGGGTTAGTTACGCAGGGTCATGAGCTTCTACATTCATACAGGGATTTCAGTGATAGATTGATTGCGAGATTTGATCGCAAGGATGTGGAGTTATATTACAGGGATTTAGCACAGCTCAGACAGAGTGGACATGTTGATTCTTACATCAACGAATTTCAGCGGATAGCCGTTATGGTTCCAGAGATGCCTGAGAAGAGGGTAGTGATGTTATTCATCGAGGGCCTCCATGACAGGATGAGAGGATTGGTCAAGGCTCTTAAGCCTAGGACATTGCATGATGCCATTCAGACGGCATTGGACTTGGACACATCCCCCACTTCCTATCAG